>JALMGJ010000027.1:2557500-3837500 GCA_023362775.1 Charina bottae | reverse complement strand
TTGTGATAAAGGAAGGACCAACTTTCCATGTCCACCTGAAGGAGGAGCTGCAGGAAACACATTGTTCTCCTAGGTTTCCTCCTGAAAGAATGCTCAGCTCCATTTTCCAACTGAGACGTAGACTGGGAAGTGACATTTGGCTCCATCCATCAACCAATGGGTTAAGAGTTGTTGGGTTGTGCAGAGTAACCTCCTCGGGATTAATTTGATTGAAAAGTGGTGGCATACCAGGAAAACAAATACTGTAATAAATTACAATGCCCCAATTTTTTGATCCCTTTCCTCAAGTAAAACATCTTTTCCCTTTTGCCCCTGTCTTGTGTTGGAGTCTGGAAGGTTAGAAAAACACTCCAAGCAGCTAACGACAATCTTGCAGAGTAGAAGCATCCAGAAAAGACTTGCACATACAGCTTAATTAACGTTCAGAAATAAAACAGTCTTCACACATTAGTTAGTTGAAGAAAAATAAAGATAGCTTACATTTTTATTCAGTAGATCTTGGTTACAAGCAGTTTCATGGTAGAAAGGCTTAATCATCTCCGGTCTGCGTGCAAGCAAGATGTTTTGGATGAGACCCACATAGCCATGTGGCCCTCCTGCATGGCATGTGTGCTTAGGAAGATGGAGAATGGCCCCAAAAGACCCAAGAAGGAGCAGGAAACAGGAAGTCAGGTGACCCAGGCACCTCCCACAAACACAGTAAAGATACGCTTCAGTAGAAAAGTCCTCCCCTATGTTTGTGAGGCAATGCTGAGTTGACTTCTGATAATCCTAACATCTTGAAGATGTCAAGGACACATTTTCAAAATGTGCTAGTTTTTTTTATCTGAACTTCTGTCAATCTCTTTATCAGAACAAGACAAACCCTAACTCTGGGTATTACCACATAGAAACACACACACATATATATATATATATATATATTCCCATGGATATGTAAATTAATAACAACAATAACAATAATAATGTTATTAATTTGTGAGAAGATGTAGAAATGTTGCAATTGATATGATAATGATATGATTAAATTTTAAAGACTTTATTAAAGTTTTGATGACTTAGCCCTGGGTCCCACCTGGACAGTTTCTGAGTCTACTTTGTGGTATGTCTCCCACCAATTTGGTCTAGTGGTTAAGGTGCTGGGCTAGAAACCAGGAGACTGAGAGTTCTAGTCCAGCCTTAGGCACGAAAGCTGGCTGGGTGACCTTGGGCCAGTCACTCTCTCACAGCCCTAGGAAGGAGCCAATGGCAAACCAGGAGACTGAGAGTTCTAGTCCTGCCTTAGGCATGAAAGCCGGCTGGGTGACCTTCGGCCAGTCCCTGTCTCTCAGCCTTAGGAAGGAGCCAATGGCAAACCAGGAGACTGAGAGTTCTAGTCCAGCCTTAGGCACGAAAGCTGGCTGGGTGACCTTGGGCCAGTCACTCTCTCACAGCCCTAGGAAGGAGCCAATGGCAAACCAGGAGACTGAGAATTCTAGTCCTGCCTCAGGCATGAAAGCCGGCTGGGTGACCTTGGGCCAGTCACTCTCTCTCAGCCCAACTCACCTCACAGGGTTGTTGTTGTTGTGGGGAAAATAGGAGAAGGAGTATTACGTATGTTTGCCACCCTGAGTTATTTATAAAAAATAATAAAGGCGGGATAGAAAATAAATAAATAATAATAATAATTGAGAACCACTACATTAGAAGGACCTAGAGCTGGAAGAAGACAGGTCAATATGCCAACTGCAGTTTGAAAGATGGGTAATGTTTAGATTTCAAGAATATTGCCTTCCTGGTGAAGCTCATAGCTGGTACAGCTTTGGCAAACTCTAGGGAAATTTGACTGTTCAGGCATGAATGCAGAACAAAATCAAAAGTGGAGCTAATTTAGAATAGTTGGGAATATTTTAACTGCCTGCTCAGGTTCCTGAAGGCTGCCTAGAATAAAAGCACAGAAACATCATGTGGTGTAGTCCTCCTTGGGCGATATCGCTTGAGGACTGTGCTTGTAGCTGAATTATTTCTTCACTTTTTTTAAAGAGCAAAACAACCTGGCAACTTCTCGGATTGTTTTTCTAAGACATCATTAGCACAAGGAATGCCCCATATAGGCAGACTGGCATTTTCAGGTTATTTGAAACACACGATCCTTTTCAACTGATGATAACGGAGACTGAACCTGGAAAGATCTTCAGGGAAATGGTAGGATCCATCGCTTCACGGGGCGTGGTGGCTCAGTGGGTAAGACACCAGGCTTGTCGATCGGAAGATCGCAAGTTCGGAGGTTCGAATCCCTAGCCCCGCGTGACGGAGTGAGCTCCCGCACTAGCTCCAGCTCTTGCCAACCTAGCAATTCGAAAGCATGCATTGCAAGTAGATGAATAGGTACCACTTTGGTGGGTAGGTAACAGCGTTCCGCGTGTGTCATGCGGCCACGTGACCGTGGAAGCGTCTTCGGACAACGCTGGCTCTTTGGCTAACAAATGGAGATGAGCACCGGCCCCTAGAGTCGGACACGACTGCACAAATGTGCGGGGGGTACCTTTACCTTTTTATCGCTTCTCCTTCAAAGGTTTCTCCCCATGTCTTGGGCACTTACCTACTCTCATGCAGCCCCATAATGTCTCATCCACTGATATCACACCAAATCGAGGCTTGCGTCACCCACAGAGCCCATGGAACGTATTACAGGTGCAGTAGGCAATCCAACACTTGAGCTGTATTTACCTGTCCCTGATTCTCATCCTTCCAACATTCAAGCTGAAAAGTTCACTCCCAGCTTCTTAGCTCAAACATCTCAAGAGGAAAAGTGACAATCAAAACTAGACAGTTCAGACGATCAGCCTAAATGGTGATTTGCAAAGGAACGATTTACCCGGCTGGTTGCAAACAATGCCTCGTCCATTGTGACGTGACCCCATCCATAATTAACCCTCCTGAGACATGGCTTGGTACAATGGGGGAACAGAGCGTGGTGGGTGACAGAAGGGATCCCTTGTCAATATTTCAAGAGCACCCCTTTCTCTGGAAATCAAGCTCTGGTACTGAAAATGTGCAAGGATGGTGGAGGGACCCATTTGGCTACATCTGGGAGCAGTAGAAGCATTTAGATCTTCATAGAGTCATAAAGAAGTAAACAGTAGACTGCTATGAAGATATATCGGGCCCTGCAGTGCGATTGTCTTCAAAAGGAATTAAAAACAAATTGCTTTGGGCCAGGACATAATTTAGAGACTCCCGGCAATTTTATGACTTGCTAATGTTCCTAATTACAGGCCTGTGAAAGGCTTAATTAATTGGGGGGATGTAGCAAAAAAGGGAGAAAGGGAGAGTGGAAGAGTACAAGTCTAAGAACAAGAAGGAGAGGGAATGCCTCGGGTTTGTTATCAATGGTTCCACAGCATTGATTTTACTGCCTATGCAGGATTTAGGACTTCTCTGTTTGCACAAAGAAAATGCTAGTCTCTCTCCTCTTGGGTTGGAAAAAAAAAGCACATTAAGATCAACCCCTTGCTGCTATCTAATATACTTGCCTCTACTTAACCGAAAGCACGGGTAATCGTATATTTTTTTTGTAAATGTTGGTGCCGTTAATTGCGCTGGGAGAGAAAATAGGTTCCACTTGGCTGGTTGTGGAAATTTTTTGAAATCTGCTCTTCCCATCCACCACCCCCAATGTACCCTCCCCCCCCCCCCCATTTGGAAGCTGCAGGAAGGGAAGCCCAGCTGGAGGTGAAGGCAGGAAGGAACGGATGTGAGAGCTGCCCAAGACAAGTCTAAGCTCTTGGTTGATGGTGGAAATCCAGAAATTAAATATCCTTCTAGTTGGCTGTCAGCAAGTGCTTGGGAAGAGATTATATAGCCCAGCCAGAGGTGCTATACGCAGGGAAAATCTTGGGCCTCCTACACTACCCCATACTTGATCATGCCTTGGGTGCTCCAGGTTCAGAAGGCTGGTAGAAGAGTAATTTGTTTCAGGAATGGACAATCATTTTGATGCCTTAGGTGATGCTTGGTGGTGGATCAGGTGGTTGTCCCTTTTCACCAGAAAAAGGCCAGGAATTGAACATGTGCATGTAAAGTAGAAGCTAAACAACCTAGTACTTCCATAATTGAATGTGTATAGCATAAGGAAGTGGTCCAGGTTTGGAATGATTGAGAATGTGGCACCACCACCACGTTTCATTATTCTAAACATTAGACCTTCTGGGAATAGAACACGAGCCCACTCTGGAGCTGGAACAGTCCACCTTAGTTTTCTAGCTTTCTCGATGGGGATTTTTAAAAAATAATAGAGGAGAAATCAAAACGATGTCATTCTCCAAGAAACTATGAGCAAGAACAAACTCAAGGAAGTGATTCCACGTCCTCCCCTTAGACCAGTGTTTCTCAGAGCTGGCTAGGGAATTCTAGGAGTTGAAGTCTATCCATCTTAAACACGTCAAAGTTGAGAAACACTGCCTTAGACTCTGTTTTTCCCAGTTTGGATCATCAACCTTCCATGGCTTTTGATAGCCAATGGCTGATTCAACGGCTTAGTTGTTTTTGTTGATTTTTTGTCCATTTCTTTGCACCAAGCTATTTATTTGCATGGTACAAAACCTCACTGATTCTGGATCTCTCCCTTTTTTGTCTTGGTGACCTTGTTTTTGTTACCAGTGATCTTGGCACTCACCACCTGAATTTGCTGTTAGAAGGAGTGAAAAATATTCTCCCCATGGTATGGCAGGAAGCCACACTGGAATTGTTTACCCTTCCATGCATCTTCTTACCTCTCTCTCTCTCTCTCTCTCTCTCTCTCTCTCTCTCTCTCTCTCTCTCTCTCTCTCCCTCCCCCTCTCCCTCTCTCTCTCTCTCTCTCTCTCTCTCTCTCTCTCTCTCTCTCCCAAGTGGATCTGTCCCTTGGGAGTGTGTGTGTGTGTGTGTGTGTGTGTGCGTGCGCGTGGGTATATGATGGCTTTCTTTCGCTGGGAGGATCTTTGGCTAGGAATCATGGTAAACTAAATTAGGGTTGTGGGATAAATTTCTTTAGCTTGCATGTAAACGTGTCTACTTTCACAGTTTTGTAACCAACACACAAACCGTAACTTATTTATTATTTGAAATTTGCAATGTAGTTCACTAAGAAAAGAAAATGTGTGTCTGGGGAAAGTCTGTGCACAAATGTGGATATTCCTATAAATAACATTATACAAGGATGCACCGTATCAGAGGAAATTATTTTGCGAAACGTCAATATATTAAGCCAGATTGGAAACAAACATTCCTCTGCTTGGAGATTGGGCCTCTAAAGCATGTTGGCTAGGGGAATTCTGGGAATTGAAGTCCACACACCTTAAAGTTGCTGAGGTTGAGAAATAGCACTCTAAAGTTCATACACTTTTACTGTGAACTTTAAGTGAGCTTGACAGACCTGCAAAAGATGAGAAATCAGAATGGACAATTGCCCAACTCTAATCCAGAATTCCCAATCTCTGAATGGTTGACTCCCTCCCAAATTAGGAGTTGAGATGAAGGATGTGGAATGTGAATGGCGAGCCAACTTGAGAACATCCTGAAATTACTTACTTGTGCAAACTGAGGGTAAATGAATACTGTATGTAGGAAAAGGAGGGTAGGAAACCAACTGCATTTTGCAGGAAAATAGCATCACCGATGTAACGAACATGAATTTGAGTAAACTCCGGGAGACAGTGGAGGACAGGAAGGCCTGGCGTGCTATGGTCCATGAGGTCACGAAGAGTCGGACACGACTAAACGACTGAACAACAACAACAACAAGGAAAATAAGCAAAGCCAATTGAATAAAGCCAGGGCCTTTGAAGACAGGCAAAATGCTAATTCTTTCTATCTTTCTGAAAAGAAACAACGAATCATTCCTTCTCTTAATGCCAATACATGCATGTTACAAATATACTATAGCATGAAAGATTGGAGGTAGGAGTCATCAGTTGAAAGTTCGTCCTCTTCTATGTTCATATGTAGTTATTTTGGTCTTTCAGTGCTCATATTTTATATGTATCTCTGTATATGAATGTGTGTGTGTGCGTGTGTGTCCCAAAAAGACTACAGTAATGGGGTAAGGGGCGTGGTGGCTCAGCGGGTAAGACGCCAGGCTTGTTGATCGGAAGATCGCACGTTCGGAGGTTCGAATCCCTAGCCCTGCGTGCGGAGTGAGCTCCCGCACTTGCCCCAGCTCTTGCCAACCTAGCAATTCGAAAGCATGCAAATGCAAGTAGATTAATAGGTACCACTTCGGTGGGGAGGTAACAACGTTCCGCGAGCATCATGCCGGCCACATGACATTGGAAGTGTCTTCGGACAACGCTGGCTCTTCGGCTAACAAATGGAGATGAGCACCGGCCCCTAGAGTCGGACACGACTGCACAAATGTGCGGGGGGAACCTTTACCTTTTTAATGGGGCTAGAGAGTGTAAGTGCTTTTATTTCTCTCACTCCATTGTACCAGTAAATTCCTCCCTTGTATCAAAAATTCCCCAGACTTATCTTCAATGTGGGGATACTTATTATCCCCACATTATTATTGTATTGTAACCCGCCCAGAGTCCCTTGTATGGGAGATGGGCGGGGAATAAATTAAATAAATAAATAATAATAATAATAATAATAATAATAATAATAATAATTTTACATTTTTATTAAATTGACACCCTGCCTTCCTGCTTTATAATGTTCTTGATATGCCTTAGAGAAGACCTGTTCAGTTAGAAACACAACCAATAAAACAAGAGGAAGATTTGAGGTTCTTATTTGGAGTCAGCTGAAATTTTAGCATATTTGTTGTAGATCAGTGGTGACCTCCAAAGGCTGGCTTCTAAACATTATGAGAAATATGCAAATGAGCAGCATACAAGTGAGAAACACCTTTGTGAAGTACAGAATTCAGTGCTAGTCTTACGTCTGATCTACTTTAGTGCAATTCATTTGGCACTTTCCAATGTTTGATGGGTAGGAAAGGTCAAACACTCCAATGTGTGTTGACGTGAGCAAGACCGAGAGAGAAGAAGGCCTTCCAGTGGGACATTAAAGTTCTTGCACGAAGGTCTGAAGGGTTAACTTCATGGGACCAATCTTAGTCCATATATCTTCTGCCCTACAATTGCCAAGCAGCGGTCTCCAGAAAGCCTACAAGCAGGCATCAAGATGACCATCTTCTTCTTCATTTACTCCTCTTGGTAGAAGGCAGTTTCTGAACATAAACATTCCGTTTAACATTCATGGTTCACACTTTTATACCAAGCCTCCTACATATATTGCCAGTATTGATGGCTCAGCTCAGGAGGGACTCTGTGTATCAACAACCTCATCAGCACTAAACCCATAATCCTAGAGTTATTGAGGCTAAAGAACATCACTGCATTTGCAGTAGGTGGCAGCATCTAGCTGATCATGGCTGATTATGGAAGCTAAGTAGGGTCACACCTGGTTTGTGGTTAGATGGGAGACTATCTGGAAATCCCAGGACTGTAGATTAGCCTGGAAGAAGGAAATGGTAAATCACTTGCATATTGTGGTCACCAAAACTACATGGATGTATCCATGGAGTCATCAGGAGGGGCTTTCAACTCCAAGGAGTATCTTTTACCTTTCTTGACCCAGCAGATGTGAGAAACTTATGGTGAAGCAGATGTAATCAGACCAATTCCCATCAACACAGGTTCTTGACCATGTTGATGGAGGGTGGGAGTCCCAAAACAGCAGGAAGTCATAGATTTGCCATTCTTGCACAACTGGCTCCTAATCATATCTATCCCAGCCGTTTTGATCAATAGCAACTTCAGAAGGCAATTTGGCTTTCTTGGTTGGTGGGTTTGAAGGAATGCAAGAGGGACTGAGAGGGAGGGGGAAACAAGAACATCTAGTTAAGGTGAGGTAGTGGATGCAACATCTCTTCTTTACTGTTGCTTCCTGTAGATTTTTAAAGCTAAGGCAGCAGTATGGAATTGAATCTAGTATGGTCGGATACACGACCTTTAGTTCTCATCTATTTCTATGTTCAGTCATTGCTCTCCCATGTTTTTCCTGATCAGAGAAAAGGTCCATGGGGGATCCATGGGAAAACTATGATCCCTGATTCACTCTGCATGGATTGGTTTATCAAGCATGACTGTAAGGAAGGCATGCAGCAGGATTAGAAGAAAGCAGCAACAGCCATAAAGGAAGATAAGCTCTGGAAAGGAAGAGGACCGGTTGAGGTCCTGTGAGCCATCTAAACCAGTGTTTCTCAACCCTAGCAATGTTAAGATGTACAGGTAGTACTCAACTTAAGATGTACAGGTAGTACTCAACCATCAGTGCCAAGAGCTTGAGCTGGTGCACTGGGGGGTCCTTCACCACTTGGGTTGATTTGGTATGAGTGAGTTGGGTGAATGATGGAAGGATACCCGTTTTCAACCGGAGTTCTCGGGAGTCCAGGAGTGGAGGCTAATGGATTTAGAGACTCTGGGGGTTACAGGGCAGGACAGGCCATTGAGGTGATGATGGGCAGGGGATATTATGATGGGAGTCAGAGGGTGGGCCATCGTAGGGGAAGATGCCCCCGGTGTTCATTACCGGTGGCGTGTTCCGGCCCTCCGTGCTCATACCTAGGCCCTGGTCAGCAGACACATGGTTGCCCTGATTTCCGGCTATTGCAATGTAATGCCAGGTCAATTAATAACAAGGCCCCCCTCATTCACAATCTGATTTTAGCGGAGGGGGCAGACCTGGCATGTATTACGGAAACCTGGCTGGGCCAGGAGGGAGGTGTTCCTCTCTCTGAGATATGCCCAGCCGGGTTTCAGGTTCGGCACCAGCCGAGACTTCAGAGCAGGGGTGGAGGAGTGGCTGTTGTCATCAGGGAGTCTCTAGTGGCCGTCAGGGGCCCTGCTCCACAAGTTACCAGGTGTGAGACCTTGTTATTCAAGTTGGGTTCTCGTAAACAGTTGGGAGTGTTGCTATTGTACCAGCCTCCCTGCTGCATGGCAACCTCCCTGCCTGAGCTGCTGGAGGCCATCTCGGGGGTGGCGGTTGAGTTCCCCAGGCTTATGGTCCTGGGGGACTTCAATCTGCCCTCCTTGGGGCGGGCCTTGGAAGTGGCTCGGGAGTTCATGGTCACCATGACGACCATGGGCCTGTCCCAGATTATCCAGGACCCGACTCGAGATAGTGGCCTCACCCCGGATTTAGTTTTCTTGTCGGAGCAGTGGCAAAGTGATCTGCGGGAAGAGCTACATCTTTCCCCTTTGTCATGGTCAGACCACGCCCTGGTGACCTTGAGATTCTCCTATGCCGCTCCCCTCCGCAGGGAGACTGGACCTATTCGATTGGTCTGCCCCCGGCGACTGATGGACCCGTTAGGGTTCCAGAGGGAGCTGGGGGTTATACCCGAGGATCTGCTGCACGGTCCAGTGGAGGCCCTGGCTGCCGCCTGGAATAGAGAGGCGGCTGGGGCCTTGGACAGGATCGCACCTGTGTGACCTCTCTTGTCCCATTGAGCCTGACACTCCCCATGGTTTACGGAGGAGCTGAGGGTTCTGAAGAGGATTAAGAGACACCTAGAGCGCCACTGGAGGAAGACAAAGACTGAATCCGACCAAACACAAGCTAGAGCCGCTATTAAGGCCTACCTTGTGGCGGTAAGAGCGGCGAAACATCAATATTTCTCCGCTCTTATTGCATCTGAGGAATGCCGTCCAGCAGCCCTGTTTAAGATTACCCGATCCCTTTTGGGGAAGAGGGAGTCGGAAATCCATCTCCAGGGCCGTGCGGAAGAATTTTCTGGGCATTTACTGGATAAAATCGCTCGGATTCGCTCTGGGTTGGACTCCGAGTGTGAGACAGAGTCTGAAGAGATACCCAGGGAACGTACTTACTTTGTTAACTGGGAACGGTTTGAGACTGTCGGACCAGAGGAAGTGGACAGAGTTCTCTGGTCTGTAAATGCCACCACCTGTCAATTAGATCCATGTCCCTCCTGGCTGGTGAAAGCAGCTCGGGAGGTGACTTGTAGCTGGGTCCAGACAATGGTTAATACATTGTTCGGGGAGGGGGTGTTTCCAGCAGCTTTTAAGGAAGTGCTGGTACGTCCTCTCCTCAATAAACCATCACTGGACCCTACTGTACTGGATAATTTTTGTCCAGTCTCCCACCTTCCCTTTTTGGGGAAGGTGGTTGAGAAGGTGGTGGCGTTGCAGCTCCAGAGGATTCTGGATGAAACGGATTATCTGGACCCCTTTCAGTCAGGTTTCAGGCCTGGTCATGGGACTGAAACTGCATTGGTCACGCTTATGGATGATCTTTGGCGGGAGCGAGATGGAGGCAGTGCATCCATTCTCGCTCTTCTTGACCCTTCGGTGGCTTTCGATACCGTCGACCATGGTATCCTTCTGGAGCGGCTCAGGGAGTTGGGGGCGGGCGGCATTGTGCTGCGCTGGTTTGCCTCCTTCCTCCAGGGCCGGTTCCAGTCGGTGTTGATTGGGAGCGAGAGATCCAGCCCGCGGGCCCTTTCTTGTGGGGTCCCGCAGGGCTTGGTACTCTCTCTGCTCCTTTTTAACATCTACATGAAACTGCTGGGTGAGATCATCCGTCTCCATGGGGTGAGATATCATCAGTACGCTGATGATACTCAATTATACATCTCCATCCCGGGGGAAGTAAGTGATGCAGTTTCTACCCTGTCCAAGTGCCTGGGGGCTGTAGGGGCCTGGATGGGGAAAAACAGGCTTCGACTGAACCCTAGTAAGACGGAGTGGCTGTGGATTAATGGCTCCTCGATATCTAGGAAATTGCCGTCTTTAGTTCTGGATGGGGTGGCACTGCCCCAGACAGACCCGGTGCGTAACTTGGGGGTCCTCTTGGACTCACGACTCCTGCTCGAAGAGCAGGTGGCAGTCGTGGCCAGGAGGGCCTTTGCACAACTTCGTGTTGTGCGCCAGTTACGACCTTTCCTGGAACAAGAGGCCCTTTGAATGGTCACTCATGCCCTGGTTATCTCACATATAGACTACTGTAATGCGCTCTACGTGGGGCTACCCTTGAAGAGTATCTGGAAGCTTTAGCTGATCCAGAATGCGGCCGCACGGACGATCTTGGAAGTCCCTTATCGGACACATGTAACACCTCTGCTGCGCCAGCTGCACTGGGTGCCAGTATGCTTCTGGGTGCAATTCAAGGTGTTGGTTATGACCTTTAAAGCCCTTCGTGGCATGGGACCAGGTTACCTAAGGGACTGTCTTATCCCCATTACATCGTCCCGTCCCATCCGGTCATGCAGGGAAGGCATGCTACGGACCCCATCGGTCAAAGAATTCCATCTAACGGGGTCACGGAAGCGTGCCTTCTCTGCAGTAGCGCCTGCTCTGTGGAATATTCTTCCCCCAGAGTTAAGACAGTCCCCCTCGCTCCTGGACTTCCGGAAAAAACTCAAGACTTGGCTCTGCCAACAGGCCTGGGGCGGGAAGAAGAGTATACACTCTTGGGGATGGCTAATACCTTAGGATGGCCCTAGTATTTCCCTTTCCAGTGTTTTAAAGAAGATACTACCATCTTGATTTTATTATATTTATTGTATTTTTAAATTGCTTATTTTAATGTTTATTTAACTTTATTTATATTTGTATTAGAATTTGTGTTGGATTGTAAACCGCCCAGAGTCCCTTTGAGGGAGTTGGGTGGTGATAAATCGAATAAACAAATAAATAAACAAACAAACAAATAAATAAATAAACAAACAAACAAACTTATGACCATTTGATGGCTGTTGTGGGTCTTCCAGGCTGTGTGGCCGTGTTCTGGAAGGTGTGGTTCCTAACGTTTCGCCAGCATCTGTGGCCAGCATCTTCAGAGGGCAGGAGCACAGACAAAAGCCTTCTTCTTCTTCTTCTGTCTGTGCTCCTGCCCTCTGAAGATGCTGGCCACAGATGCTGGCGAAACGTTAGGAACCACACCTTCCAGAACACGGCCACACAGCCCGGAAGACCCACAACAGTCATCGAACTCCGGCCGTGAAAGCCTTCGACAATACATTATGACCATTTGTTTAGCGACTGTTCGAAATTACGATGGTGCTGGAAAAAGTGACTTACGACCGGTCCTCACACTTACGACCTTTACAGTATGACTATCACAGCATCCCTGCAGTCATGTGATCAGAATTCCAGTGGTCTATCCGGAACCTCCTTCCTTGCAGTTTTCATCCAATGGCCCTGGTCCTGCCCTCTAGAGCCATACAGAATAAGTCTACTCTGAAGATTGCCATCCTGTAGAGGATTCTTGTTGAATTCTGGCTTTAAAAAATTTATTATTATTATTATTATTATTATTATTATTATTATTATTATTATTATTTCTTAATTTAAATTTAAAAAAAAAGCAACACAGATTTGGAGGTACCTCCACAAGTGAATCCTGTGCCTCTAGGTTAAACCTTCACTTCAAGAATAAATTTGGTGACATGACTACTCAGAAGGAGCCCCATTTCTTTCAGTTGGGGTTATTGTCTGGCAGGGGTCTGTGCAGGGGGGGTCCAAAAACTCAAGATGAAGGCTGCGATGGTGCGATCAAAGTATCACATCACACCATTGAGGCTGTAGGAATTCTGGGATGCTAATACCAGAACTCCATGCAGCTTCTAATTACTGTAGTTTATAGCAGAGCAGAAGCGTTCCCATAAACTTGCACGAGGCTTAATCAATTCAAAACACAAAATAAACACACTTCACACGCTAATGTAAAGTAACATATAAAAAGAGGTTACAGTTTTATTGTAACTCACAGTTTCTTAGTAGAAACGGTCCATGTGTGCGAGCAATAGGTTCTGACGAGACCCACATGCTTCTTAACGTGGCCCACCTGAATGGAAGTGTGAGCAACGTGGACAGCCATAGCTGACCATCCTCCTTGGTGCAGATTCGAGCAGGAAATGGGAGAAGAGAAGGGAACAGGAACAGGAAATCGGGATTCAGCCCCTCCCACACAAAGCAAGTAAGATTAGGTTACAGCAGAGGCTGCCTCCTCCTTCAAGCTTGTGTGAGACGTGCTTGGTTGAAACCCGATATCTCTAACAGAGGCCACCATCTTGACCTTTTTGACCATACCCTGTGGACGCCCCCACTCTCTGGTAAATACAGGTAACATTGAATCTTTAGCTCAGATTAATACAATCCCACCGGCTCTTCTATTTTAATGAACAACCTAATTCGTACTTTCTTCTCCAGTGCATGAGCCAAAATACATCTTTCTTTCAATATTTGTAGGTGTCCACTTTGGGGGATTCAATTCTCCAATAGCAAACAAAACAAAACACTAAAAACGGCAGACGTCAGGGTCAAGAAAAGGAAATGCATTTGCTTGTGTCAGCCATGCACTGAAACGCCTTTGTTGAAGGGAGGCGAAATTGCTTGCAAAAAGATAAATGATGAAAAACTGGATTAAAAATATGCAGATATGAGGAGAAATGTCTTTGAAGATAGATGCATATGTTTTAAAAACTATATAAAGTGCTGTAGTGTAATGGGACTTCATCCACCCCTTAGTGCAGTGTTTCTCAATCTCAGCAACTTTAACATGTGTGGACTTCAACTCCCAGAACTCCCCAGCCAGATTTTGCATGCAAAAGGATTTGGAGGGAGCCCCAGCTGTGGAAAAGAACTCAAATTTCCAGAGTTAACATCTGCTTAGAAGCACCCTTCTGTGAATCTTCAATGGCCGTCTTGTTCTGCTAGTTTTCACCCAGCTCTAGTGGATTCTTGTCAAAAATAAAATGGACTAAGTTCCCACGTTACAACGGTGTGCGTGGCTGGCTCACACAGCACACTAATCCAGATTGATTGATGATTGATTATGTGCCATCAAGTCGGTGTCGACTCTTAGTGATCACATAGGTAGACCTTCTCCAGGATGATCTGTCCCCAACCTTCAGGTCTTCCAATGATGCATCCATTGCTTCTGTAACTGAGTCCACCCACCTTGCTGCTGGTCGTCCTCTTCTTCTTCTCCTTCCTTCCACCTTTCCCAGCATCGGAGCCTTCTCCAGAGAGCTGGGTCTTCGCATCATGTGTCCAAAGTAGGATAATTTGAGCCTGGTCACTTGTGCCTTGAGTGAGAACTCTGGGTTGATTTGTTCAATGATCCATTGGTTTGTTTTCATGGCTGTCCATGGAACTCTCAGGAGTCTTCTCCAACGTCAAAGTTCAAAACCGTCAATACTTCTTCTATCCTGTTCTAAGCAGGGTTTACAAACCCCCAGATCTGGGATCACAGATCCACTTGCAAGAATAGGAGTCCAAACACTTAATGGCTGGTGACCTTTAGACCTGCCTCAGCTTGACTCACACATGAGGACAAATAAGAAAGTAGAAATTCCCCACTGGTTCGAAAACAGACACTTGAGCTCCCACCGCCCGCATCTCTCCCATGGCGAGAAACTCCGCTACAAAAAACACGTTTGGTTACAGTTCAGGAGATTAATAGCATCGAGGTTTCCCTGACCCAGGTATGCTGCCCCCCCCCCCCATTAAGCCCGCAGACTCCGAGAAGTTTTAGATGATCTTAAAAGGGGTTGAACTTTGCCCCTTTGGAGACCATCGTGGGAGGATTGTTTGCTTTGTGGGCTAACCTGATACCCCTGATTTTCTGTCTCGACACTTTGGAGGCCTAATGGATTAGAACAGTTGGCAGGAGAAGATATTAGCACCAGGTCAGATTCTCTTAGCTATAGCCAGTGCAGCAGGGAGGGGGGCTGCTTTTCAAAATATTTTTCGATGGTTTTGCCCAGAGTGGAAGAGACTATCCTAAAAGTCGAGCAAATCGCATCTAATCTTGTGGGTTTGAAATACACAGATGATAATGTCTGGATTTATTGTTAGGGGTACTCTTGACTTCTCTCTAGTGCAGTGTTTCTCAACCTTGGCAACTTGAAGATGGGTGGACTTCAGCTCCCAGAATTCCCCAGCAACATAGCTGGGTAGGGAATTCTGGGAGTTGAAGTCCACCTGTCTTCAAGTTGCCAAGGTTGAGAAACACTGTACTAGAGAGAAGTCTGGAATTCTGGGAGTTGAAGTCCACCCACCTTAAAGTTGCCAAGGTTGAGAAATACTGCTATAGTGTAACAAGCTCCTTGTGTTCAGTTTTGCAAAGCTCAGTTCCAAACACAAATCAATAGCAATAACCGTAATATAGAAGGCGTTTACATATTGCAAGCATTCTACTTGGTTGCAATTCCTAGAAAAAGGATGCAGGGGTTTTTGCTGGATCACTAAAGTCAAGATGGCACCCCAACTATGTGGTTATGGCTGCGATCTTGACATTTTTGATGGATGCCCCAGCAGAGAAGGGCAATCTTTTGTAGGCCAGGGGCGTCATTCTTGGGGAAGACAAAGGCGAAATGATGAAAGCGGGCAGGATTATTTTACACACATGGACAGAATCATGATATTCCATCATTTTTTTGCTTGGGTGGCAGAATGAGAAGGACTTCATTTTTAAACCATATTCAGCTGATTCTAGAGCTCAGCCTACATTTTTCCAAGCGTTTCCTACCTCAAAATAGCGCATATCTCCATTTTTCAGCAACAATGATCAGGATGTTGCCGATGAGAAGGCAGAGGCCAGGAGATACTGTCTTCCTTAAAGCATCTCAGGAATCCATTGCAGAGGTGAGATCAAATTGAGGACACCAGATTTACATTTCACTCTCTTAGCCCCCATGCTCTATGAATGATCATACTATGTTATAAATGCTTTGGATGTCAACGTTTTTAGAATAAAGGCTAAAGCAAACTCTTTCCATTTCCTCTATGTTGAGGCAAAAGATGGGATGGGGGTGAAATGATCATGCCCAGTTTTGGATCCTTTTTTGCAGTCCCCAATATGGGGAAGCAGAGGCAGTCACTTCATCATGGGGAACACTGGCACTGAGAGGTCGCTGCTTAACATCTCCCACTCCAGTGTCCCATTCTGAGGGGTATTCTGGAGAAAAATGGCTGGCAATATAGTCATATTTAAGGCAAATACTTTCCCCCTAGAATATTGGTGAGGAACATTTTTGAGGTGTAGTGCAGAACCGTTTATTTTTATTTATTTATTTTGTTTACTTTTCTTGGCACAAATGCTTCACCAATGCCTTCTTCCGGGATGTTTTTCTACTTCCCACCTCTAACCTACAGCCCTGGGGTTTCCTTGTGGTGTCCCATCCAAATACTAAACAAGGCCCAAGCTGCTTAAACTTTCAAACCCCAACAAGGGGAGCAATGTGTTACCCCCTACTTCAGGGCTTTCCAAAGTGCCGCCGCTGGCGACACACCAGTGGCGGCGGCGGCAGTGCGGCGGCGCGCGCGGCGGCAGTGCAGGGGGGCGTGCGGCGGCGCGTGCACGCATGACAGCGGCAGGAGCGGCGGCAGCCTCCGCTAAAACGCGGAAGCACTGATCCCGCGCCGCTGCCGCTGCCGCTGTGCACGCGCGCGCCGCCACTTCCGGGTGGTGTGGCGACACACCACGCTGTGTGTGGCGACACACTTTTATGTCGCGACACACAGTTTGGAAAGCTCTGCCCTACTGAGTCATAACAGAACACAGAACATGAATATTTGTGCTATGATGCTCAGATAAACCAGGAGCATCTGACGTGGGCAGCGTTGGGCATTTTCATTCCCACTTGAGTATGGAGTCCCTTTCTTAAGCTGTATCATGCTGCACTTGTTTATAACTAATTTCCAGAATTCAGAAGGACCATTAAAATGAGAAGGTGCTTCCTTCAGCTTGCTGGGTTTTCTTTTTCTTTTTATTGCTGAGATTGCATTTTTGAAGAGGGAGGGGGGGAAAGCTTTCATAGCAGTCCTCCGAATAACTACTATATAAAGATAGCAAAAGTAGCCAAGCTGCCAATCACCATATAGAACTAGAGAAGGCTGCTGGGCGTTCGGATGCCCATTCACACTTTTTTTTCTTCACGTCAGCACATCTGCTTTGAAAGCAAAGGTGCCCTGCTGAAGCCTACTTCTCATCAAACTCACATGTGTCAGCACTTAGAAGGCAGTGAAGAATATAATATGGGTCTGGACAAGGTCATCAGGATGAACCTGTTTCAGCTCATGTCATTCCTCCCTGCCCCATCTTCCTGGAATTGGTTGTATTATTAATTATCTCTCTTACTCACCACCAGCATACCTGAATTTTATCCCCTAGGGCAGAGCTTTCCAAACTTTTCATGCTGGTGACACACTTTTTAGACATGCATCATTTCACGACACACTCTTACAGCAGGGCACAAGGCAGGCACTAGGACCTGCGCAGAATCACAGCCGGTTTTGAGGCAGCCAGGCACAAGGCAGGCACTGGGACCTGCGCGGAATCACAGCCGGTTTTGAGGCAGCCAGGCACAAGGCAGGCACTAGGACCTGTGCGGAATCACAGCAGGTTTGGAGGCAGCAAGGCACAAGGCAGGCACAAGGCAGGCACAAGGCAGGCACTAGGACCTGCGAGGAATCACAGCAGGTTTGGAGGCAGCAGGACACAGGGCAGGCACTAGGACCTGTGCGGAATCACAGCAGGTTTGGAGGCAGCAGGGCACAAGGCAGGCACTAGGACCTGCACGGAATCCTGGCAGGGGATCGGAGGCAGCAGTAGCTGCGACACACCCAGACACTGCAGCCGACACACTAACGTGTCGCGACACACAGCTTGGAAAGCTCTGCCCTATGGGCTGACAATGGCAACTCCTGCAGCTTTGATGCTCCTGTTTCCAGCGGACTTTAATTGTTTATAAACGTTATTATATTGCTGACTATCGGGGACTTGTGGTTTACAATCAAACAGAAAAATCAAAGTTCAACCCAGCTCTCTGTCAAGGCTCACACGGCAGGGCAAGATCCAAGAAGCAAGAACTGCACCCACTGCAGTCCGGTCTCTTCATTGCTAGTCTTGGGATAAACGCAGAGTTTTGGAAACTGCAAGAAGAATTTCCCACCCTCCTTTCTAATGAGTCTCTTGGAAGGCTTTGAAACGTTTCTTCCCAGCTTTCTCTCCACCTGGGCTGAGTTGCTGTTTAGCAGATGAGATGGAATCTCTTTGGACCATTTGAAATGCTTCTTCCCAGGTTTCTGGTGACCTGGGCTTTGCTGCTGCTCATGACCTAAGCTGCCAACAACCTTGTCTTCCATCTCTTGACTGTTTATGTCTGCCCTCCCTCCCTTTCCTTTTCCAGCCTCCCCACAATCTCTCACACTGGATTCATAATCATGAGAGGACATCATGGGGGGCAACTCAAATGGATCATTCGTGGTTTCAGAGTGTGTCAACAGAGCCTTTAAAATGCTGGGAAGAAGAAGACTCTTCATCTTTGGGAGTTGTTGTTGTTCAGTCGTTAAGTCGTGTCCGACTCTTTGTGACCCCATGGACCATAGCACGCCAGGCCTTCCTGTCCTCCACTGTCTCCCGGAGTTTACTCAAATTCACGTTCATTGCATCGGTGATGCTATCTAACAATCTCATCCTCTGCCATCCCTTCTCCTTTTGCCTTCAGTCTTTCCCAGCATCACAGTCCAAAAAACTGGGGCAACCACAGAGAGAGGTCAACCAGCATCCACCAGGGGTTGCAAACGGGTGGTTGGGGGGAAGCATATAGATAGAGCAATGTATTCCTTTACCCAGCCGGAGTGTCTTCTCCCTCTTGATCAAATGATCCTCAAGCCAGCTTAAAAAAGAATAATAATTTAGGCCAGAAGTTTTTGCCCTCTGCTGGAGGCAGGTATCTTAGGTAAAGGTTCCCCCCGCACATTTGTGCAGTCGTGTCCGACTCTAGGGGCCGGTGCTCATCTCCATTTGTTAGCTGAAGAGCCAGCGTTGTCCGAAGACGCTTCCACGGTCATGTGGCCGCATGACACACGCAGAACGCTGTTACCTACCCACCGAAGTGGTACCTATTAATCTACTTGCATTTGTATGCTTTCTAATTGCTAGGTTGGCAAGAGCTGGGGCGAGTGCGGGAGCTCACTCCGTCATGCGGCACTCGGGTCTCGAACCTCCGAACTTGCGACCTTCCGATCAACAAGCCTGGCATCTTACCCGCTGAGCCACCACGCCCCTGGCAGGTATCTTACTTTTTGATAAATCAAACCTTAAATCAGCTGTAACCATCAACATAATATTATGACTTCTCTGCTCCCAAAGAAATTCCATGTATGTGGGTGGGGGGGGGGAAGTGTTGAAATCTGCAAGAAGGTGGGTACAGGGTCTCAATAAAAGCCCTCCCCCCTTTTTATGTGCATAGAAAAGGGGCAGGGCTTTTACTGCGATGCCTTGACCCTGCGCCTACAAATGTCCCAGAACATGCAAACTCAGCAGCTTTTATCTGCTCATTGATGGATAAAGGAAAATCTTTTTTCTTAAGAAGAGAGTCATTTTATTTTAGTCCCAAAGTGAAGCATTGTGGGAAAGAAGCCTTTGAAACATCCAACCATCCACTGTCTCAATCCTAGGGTAGATGATTCCCTGATTGCATTCAAACAACACGCTTAATGGGTTCCTGACTTCATCCTTCTCGTGAGTTTGCACAATCTCCTGGACCGTCCACAAAGCAACTATGAGAAGCCCTTCCCCTCCTCCACAAAGCAAACCCAACTTAACACAAAGCAGCAAGGTTGGCAGGTTGTGGGAATGAGGCCATTAGGTGTTGTGTTTTAATTTTGGTTGTTTTTATTCTGTTTTTAATTGTTAGCTGCCCAGTATAGGAGATGGGCAGCCATATAAACTTATTCAATAAAGAAATGAATAAAGTGATCTGGGTTCAATGTGTTGTGTGAATGCATGGGGGAGCTAGCCTTTATGTGTTGCCAAAGGATAGGAAATTCATTGCCAATCCAGAAACGAAAAGCATGTGGAACGTGCCTTTTGGAATGGTTTCTAATTCCTTTCACAAGCTCTGTTGTCTCCTACTTAACCAAGTGATGTCTGGCCTCTATCTCTGAGTGTGCTTTTGCTCTCAACCTCGTATTACACCTGTGTGTGTTTATTTTATTGCTGGGTGTGCACAACAGCAATAACAGAGGGATGTTACTTGAAAAGGTGGGGCTGAAAGTCTGGGCCATAGCATTCTGCTTGGGCGTGGGGCAGTTGTATTTTTTTTCTTTTTTAGAAAGGAAAAGAAGTGTATTCAGGAAAGACTCGACATGCTGGTTTTTGTTGCATGTCCTTTGCAATCTGAAAAGCCCAGGGTTGAAGTGGGGTGACTTGCAAATGAATTCTGGCAGTGCCATCTTGGGTGGGGCCGTTCCAATAGCAAATAGCGAAGGAGCAAGTGGGCCAGATGTGGGGCGGTGGGGAAGGCGGTGATGGGAGCGTGCTCTTGCTAAGCTTGCTGTCGATGTCCAACTATTTCAAAGCTCTCTTTCCTCTTTTTCTTTAACATGGAAGCAGCGGGACATCACGTGCGTGTGCTCTGCTTCTGGCCTGGGGGGACTCTGCTCAATAAGGCTTCTACCCTGGTTGTTGTTGGGATTATCAGGAGTCAACTCAGCATTATCTCATAAGCATAATAGGGGGTCTTTCTAGTAAACGCATCTCTACTGTGCTTGTGGGATGTTACCTGAGTCACCTGATTTCCTCTTCCTCCTTCTTCATGGTTTGGGGGAATTAACGTTCTCCATTACGTTTTGGGCACACCTGCAAGCAGGAGGGCTGCACCATGCAACTCTCGTCTATTACATCTCGCTTGCACGCAGATCTACTATGATTCTTCTCGTATCCAGATCTACTGAATAAATGTAAGCTATCTCTATTTTTCTTTATCTAACTAATGTGTGAAGACTGAATTTATTTCTGAACGCAATTAAGCTTAAAGTGCAAGTTCCCTGCTGGTTCATGCTTCTACTCTGCAAGATTGTTGTTAGCTGCTTGGAGTTCTTTTTATTAACCTTCAAGACTCCATCAGTTGTGACAAGCAGGTCTCATGATAGCATCATCGTACATACAGAATGTCCAGTATTTCCCAGACAGCTCTGCTGTTTGGACTTGAAATGTTGCACCTGGACATGAATTTAAAAAACGCGCTCTACATGGGGCTGCCCTTGAAAAGTATCCGGAAGCTTTGATTGGTTCAAAATACAGCGGCCCGCATGGTTTTGTGCAAGTCCAGATTTGCACATGTGTCACCTCTCTTGCGGGAGCTGCACTCGTTGCCGATTTGCTTCCGGGTCCAATTCTAGGTGCCGGTTATCACCTTTAAAGCCCTACATAGGTTGGGGCCAGGTTATTTGCAGGACCGCCTTTTCCCAGTTACATCTACCCGACACACCATAGTGGTCTATTATGGGTCCCCCCATTAAGGAGGTCCATCTCGTGGGACTGAGAAGAAGGGCCTTCTCCGTGGTGGCTCCCTCCCTGTGGAACATCATCCCCGTGGAGATAAGATTGGCCCCCACCTTAATACCCTTCCGAAAGGCCCTGAAGACATGGTTTTGCCAGCGGGCCTTTCGGAAGATCCCAGGTTGGTGTGGAGCCCGTCAAGTGGTTTGTTTGAATGTACTGTTGCTGCCAGGCTGGTGGGGGTGTAGTGGATTTTATATTTGGGGTTTTATTTCTGTAAGCCGCCTCGAGTCACTGTGAGTGAGTTAGGTGGCCAAATAAATCTCTTTAATAATTTTTTTAAAAAAACCTTGGATTTCCTTGGCCATGGAGCCATGGAGTTTCCTTGGCAGTAAAATGATGTATGCCCTCTGCTTCTAGAACTGGGACCACTGATATGGCAGCTGGAGGCAACGGGATCTGGGAGAAGTGATGAAGATGCCACAAAGATGATGACATCCTTGTGCAGCTAACACGAATGATGTAATTTGCATCAGTTGCATCATGCCTATGGGGTCCTTTATTCCTCCTTGCCTGCTTCCAGACCCTCATGGCTGTAGGCAGGAGTGGTCCTCGGAAACCTCTTTTAATATCTGCCCCTGGCCAGGGGATTCCAGCACATTGGAAAAGGGAGGGTACAATAAAAGAGAGAACATTCACACGTACCTCTTGGCCTTTTGGTGACTAAGTGGTTGTGTTCACACAAAATGATTAAGAATTGCATAAGAACAGCTAAAGAGTTCTATGTCTATGAAGGTTCTCAGTCCTCCAGGTGGAATTGTCTGTAGCTTGAATCATGTCAACTGGATTTCTATTTTCTCAGTGGAAACTTTTCGCTCCTTATCCAAGGAGCTTCTTCAGTCTGAACAAAGTTGGTAAGGGAATCCTAAATATGTTTCTAGGTAGCTGTGTGACCTTACACCTGGGGCTAGGTCATGGTTATATTGAGATGTTATTTTAAGTCCTTTTATCATCTAAAGGAGGATCGTTAAGATCACCATACTGCTGTTGAGCTTGTGAAATGGTCTTAATCTTCCTAGGCACAGCTAAAGAGTTCGTAGATGCATCCACAACCCTACTTACTGTTAATCTTGGTTCTTTCATACTAATTTGTGAACTAGCGTGTTGCATGAACCCCAATTTCAGAGCTTTCCAAACTTTTCATGTTGGTGACACACTCTTACAGCAGGGAATCATTTCGTGACACACTCTTACAGCAGGGCATAAGGCAGGCACTAGGACCTGCATGGAATCACAGCAGGTTTGGAGGCAGCAGGGCACAAGGCAGGCACTAGGACCTGCGTGGAATCCTGGCAGGGCTCAGAGGCAGCAGCAGCCGCGACACACCCAGACACTGCAGCCGACACACTAACGTGTCCCGACACACAGTTTGGAAAGCTCTGTCCTATTTGGTTAGCTTAAGATTCAATGTTCTTTGCAAAAGGGAAAAAAAACTTAATTCACTATCGGGGTTGTAAGTGTGTGGTGAGAACACAACCATCCTGGTCCAAAATCCACGTTCTGGCCATAGTTAAGTTCATGGAAATTCTCTTCTCCTTTCCTTTGAAATCAATTTCAAAAGCTTATTTTGTATCAGTCTGAATGAGAATTGGTAGGAAAAATGGGCAGGAGAATTTCTCTGACAGGCACTCGTTAAAGATGAAGAGGCTGTCAAGAAAAAGGGGGTGGTGATCCAAATTGGCCATCACGAACACAGCTGAAAGCAGAGGGATTCAACCCGGAGAGGTACTTATTGCCTGGAGAAATAGATTTGTCATTTTCCTCCTTTTTTCCAGATTCCTTTTAAGTTCTTTACAACCTGTTTTGGAACATGCATCCACATTTTGGTATTTATCCATAGAAAAACTGGAAAAAAAAATCCAGAGACCAAAATTTGTGACTGGGAATTTTTTATAAATACGTTTTCCTATTTTTAACCTTAAGAACAAGATTTTATCAGAGTTGTTATGAGAAAACTATTGCTAATAAAGTATTAATTCAGGAGAGAAAGCAAAAGAAAAATATTCTTCAAATAGAAAGCCACAAGAATGAGAATAATAAATTAGGCAGTAATATGAGGGAGAAAAAAAGAAAAACAATTCCCATCATCACCTCCTGAACAGAAATCAGAATTAGAGTGTTATTAGAAAATTTCATTAGGACACAACAGATTGCTAATGAAATTACATTCTAGGTTTTTTTTATATGCCCCATGCCTTAAGTGGATTTGATCAGTTGATGTTCACACAATTAATTTTCCCTTATAGCTGGGGAATTACGTTATCGACGAGCACATTTTACATTTCTTATGAAAAAAATTGTTCGTGGGTGGGGGCGTGTGCATTATTATTTTTAATGCAACAAAGTTCTCAAAGACAAATTTGATTTCACTTTGAATGTTTTTAGTATGTGGCAAGGTAGAAAAAGTTCCAAGTTTGCAGGACATGTTTTTAAAAAGGGCTCCCATGTCTTAACCCCAAATTGTTTTAATAGAGATTTAAATATATGGAAAATGCACTCTTGAAATCAAAAGATGCTGAGCCCAAGAATCTGTGCTGAGTAGAATTTACAGTCATTACACCCAAAACTCACAAAACTCTTGTTTTTCAAATTTGGCCACTTTAAGATGTGTGGACTTCAACTCCCAGAATTTCCCAGCTGGCATACTGGCTAGGAAATTCTGGGAGTTGAAGTCCACACATCTTGAAGTTGCCAAGGTTGAGAAACACTGGTCTAAGCCAACATCCTTACATTTCCCAATCATCTGAAGCTCATCAGCCACCTCCATTGCGGTGAAGTGTCATTGGGTTGGCTGAAAGGTAGAAGACAATCCACGAGGCCTTTGAATGCCTTTGTTTTGATGGCAGTCTTGAACGGTCATCACCAACTCAGAAGATCTTTAGCTGAAGAGCGAGACATTCTCCCTGGATCTAAGTGGAAAGATTTCCAAGAGGGATGTCGGACCTAACGGACACGAAAAGCTTTCCATTTGCAAATGTCCGTCTAGGTAACAGCAAAGCCGCCTTGTAGTTCTGCTCCCTGCTTTACAAAAAGGCTGCTCTTTGACCACTGAACTGATACCTCACACTTCCCATTTGCAGCTATCTGATAAGTTTGGGTGATTTATTCATGACTGATGTAGTGAAAAATTGGAAAAAGCTAGAAGGCCAGCCAAGACGTCAAGATTCCCATGTCAGATGAAGGTCTACAAGCTAACAGCCCAGGAACGGTCTCAAACAGGTCGGGTTTCACTCGGTGAGCACAAAGTGGCATCTTCCTATAAAGGGAAGGTGAAATTGGAAGTTATATTGCTCAGTTTTAATTCCTTTATGACTTCACAGTTTGCAGACAGAAGAGAGATGCCCCGTGCAAGCTGGGGACAGTTTTGGATAACCCTTTAGAAAGAAACTCATGCATACAGCTATGGAGAAGCAACTTCTCTTAGGATATAATGACTAACTGTCCTGGAAAATTCAGAAGTAGGGAGCACAGCATTGAGGAGAAGGAACTAGGTTTATTGCAATGATTGTTGGGTCCCCACTTTACGAGAAAGAGGAACCCCGAACAATGGAAAAGCAAAGAAATTTGCGGGGAAATCCTAGGGATTGGATTTGCTGGCCAGTTTGGTGGGGGGCTAGACAGGTCCTTGTCAGCATACTTGGGGTGAATCCTAGAATCCTAGAATCCTAGAATCCTAGAACCACAGAACCACAGAACCACAGAATCATAGAATCATAGAATCATAGAATCATAGAATCATAGAATCATAGAACCATAGAATCATAGAATCATAGAATTATAGAATCCTAGAATCATAGAACCACAGAACCACAGAATCACAGAATCATAGAATCATAGAATTATAGAATCCTAGAATCATAGAACCACAGAACCACAGAATCACAGAATCATAGAATCATAGAATCATAGAACCACAGAACCACAGAACCACAGAACCACAGAACCACAGAACCATAGAACCATAGAATCATAGAATCATAGAACCACAGAACCATAGAATCATAGAATCATAGAACCACAGAATCATAGAATCATAGAATCATAGAATTATAGAATCATAGAATCATAGAATCATAGAACCATAGAACCACAGAACCACAGAATCATAGAATCATAGAATCATAGAATCATAGAATCATAGAATCATAGAATCATAGAACCACAGAACCACAGAACCACAGAACCATAGAATCATAGAATCATAGAACCATAGAATCATAGAATCATAGAACCACAGAATCATAGAATCATAGAACCATAGAACCACAGAACCACAGAACCACAGAATCACAGAATCACAGAATCACAGAATCATAGAATCATAGAATCATAGAATCATAGAATCATAGAATCATAGGGCTGGAAGGGACCTTGGAGGTCTTCTAGTCCAACCCCCTGCCCAAACCCAAGGCAGGAGTCCTCATACCATCTCGGACCAATGGTTGTCCCATCTTTTCTTGAGAACCTCCAGCGATGGAGCACCCACCACTCCGGGAGGCAAGCTGTTCCACTGCTCAATAGTTCTCCCTGTCAGGAAATTCCTCCTTGTTCCCAGGTTGGATCTCCCTCTGAGGAGCTTCCGCCCATGGCTTCTTGTCCCACACTCAGGTGCCATGGAGAATAGATCGATGCCCTCTTCCCTGTGGCAGCCCTTCAAGTATGGGAAGTCTTCTATCATGCCTCCCCTCAGGCTTCTCTTCCTTAAGCTAAACATAACATGTTAGTTCTATTGTCAGGCAAAATGGGCCTCTCAGGAGGGCAGCAGAGCTGGGAAGTCCATTGTTAAGAGGATGGAACGTTGAGACAATGGGGGGGGTGTCCCTGATTGAGGATGGAACCTTGAGGTTTCTCACCTTGTTCCTATATAAGTAAATGGAGGAATGAGCTCACCGATTTGAGTATTTTACCGAAGGAAGAAATGGCCGCTGGAAACACTCTCCCTTATACAGTTTGGGGGACAATGAATAGGATGAGGGTGGGGGTACCAAGGTGCAAGACGAATTTATTTAAGTGCGGGTTGTTGGCTGACGACAATACATTATGTGAATGCAGAGAAATCCAAGACCCGGAGCATCTGATGGTGTGTCAATTACTGTCGGAGCCTTGTACTGTCGACGACCTGCAGCAAGCTAATGACAAAGCTGTGACGGTGGCTACATTTTGGCAGAGTAAAGTTTTATCTGGACAAGAAATAAATAAATAAATCTTGTTCCTATGTTGCAATCCCTTATCAGGCTGCCCTTGGGCTGGGCTGTGAGCTGGTGAGCCAGGCATCTGTTCTGCGGTCTCGATGGGATTTCGGGGGCTTTGTCTGGGCCAGGGGGGGTCCATCTGGCTCTGACGGAATTAGGCCAGGGGTGGGCAACATCAGGCCCGCGGGCCGTATAAGGCCCGCGGGGCTCCTGCCTAAGGCCCGCGGGGCTCCTGCCCGCAAACCCCGCCCCTTCCACATGATTGGCTCCCGCCCGCAAACCCCACCCCCCAGTGCTTGTGATTGGCTCCCGCCCACAAACTCCAGCCCCTGGTCCGCGGAAATCCCAGAAACCCCACCCCCCAGGTCCCCGGTTATAAATATCCAAATGGCAGAAAAAAGGTTCCGCACCCCTGGATTAGGCAGAGAGAGGAACCGGATTTGACCCTGCTCGTGTCCAAAAGACAGGGAGGAAAAGGGTGCAACCTCCATTTTGTTTGCTAGCTCTATTTCCTCCACCACATGACAACCTCCAGCGGTACGAACGGATGGCGGGCAACAGAGGCTGGCAGAAGGTAAAAAGAGTTATGTAGCGATTGCAGGAAGCAATCTCTGTCTTACACTCCTCTAGTATGTCCAGTATTAACAAGGGTCTTTTACCACCAAAAAGGATAAGGCTGCTTGATCAAAACCGGTTTGAAGCAGCATGGGAAATTGCTCGGCTGAAGTGTATGCTGTGGTTCTATCAGGAAGTGAGCCCCCCTCCCCGCCCCCAGTTTTGGAGAGCCTCAGCTCTCATCCAATGCCATGGGATTATACATTTATTTTAAACAAAGAAGGCTCTAGCGAAGGATGGATGCGTGGCTTATGCCTGGCTCCTGTCAGTTTCTGTTGGATTCTCTCCATTTTTTTCCAAAGGAAAATTTCATGAACGGATGCATTTAAACTGTATGCATTGGTTTATAAAATATTCATCCTTGACGTTTTATATGTAAAATGGGCATATTAGGATGCATTTTGGGGGGGGGGGGAACACATACTCTAAAAAGTAACTATGTCCTAATCTGGATATTAGAAGTGTGAATTAGGTGGTTCATTATAAAATGCAGACCGGATGAAATTCTCTAGCATCTTTCTGCTTTCTAACTGAGCAGTAAGCCCCACTGAGCATAAGGAGACTTACACTGGAGTAAGGGTATACAGGATCCAGAAGGTTGCATTGTCCCGATGGAGCCAGAATGCCGTCAAGAAAAGCTTTATTGCTGCTTCTGTTGAACAGTAGCCTGGCAGAATCGTGGCCTGAACCCTGAACCAGCTGCTCTGTAAAAAATAGTAGTCAAGTCCCTGCAATCTAATCAATTATTTTTATGACTTTTCTGAAGGCAATCACCTGTTGATTTATAGCCCCCTTTAAGTAGGTCTGTAGTATTGACTTCAGACCTCACCACTGCACACAATGGTGAATTCTCATTTGCTGGAGATTTTCAAACAGAGGCCGGACACTCATCTGTCTGAGATGCTCTGGTGGATTCTGCAATTCCAACTGTACGGTTCCATGATTTTGAGAGGCTTCTCCTGGAGCCAGATTTCTTTGCTTTAATTCTGAACCCAAAGCTTTGGATTAAGGCAAGTTGGGGTATCTGCCCTCTTGGTTGAGAGGTTTATTCATGTTAGCATCACTTGGATAATCTGGGAGTCTGTTCAGTAAGACCAATGATCTTTTCAGGCATGAGGGTCATTGCATGACTGGATTTGGCTGAAACCCTGCAAAATCACCAGCTCTTATTAAATTTTTATGTGCTGGACCAAAATCTCACGAAGTGCAAACACGAGCATTGTATCTGGGCATCCTGTTAAGACTGCAAATTCAGCATGAGCCAGCCGTGTGCTGCAGCTGCTAAAAGAGCCAATGCAATCTCAGGCTGCATCAATAAAGATATAATGTTCAGATCATAGGAAGTGATATTTCCACTCTATGATTCTGTCGTGTGTAGGTGTAGAAATAACACACCGAGGCTTGGAATCTAGTCTCTAGTGCAGGGCTTTCCAAAGTGTGCGGGGGGGCACACGTGCACGGTGGCGGCACAGGGGGGCGTGTGGCGGCGGCGCGGGGGGGCGTGCGGCGGCGCGGGGGGCGTGCGGCGGCGGCGCGGGGGGGCGTGCGGCGGCGCGCGTGTGCATGGTGGTGGTGGCGGCGGCTGCTGCCGCCGCCATACACACACGCACCGCCGCTTCCGGGTGGTGTGGTGACACACCACGCTGTGTGTGGTGACACACTTTTGTGTCGCGACACACAGTTTTGGAAAGCTCTGCTCTAGTGTTTATTGCTTCCTACATACAGAATCCTGCTAAACTGATAGTGCCCGAAGAATCCCAGAGACATGAGTCCAATCTAGGGCGGAGCTTTCTGGAGGCGTTTGGGAAATAAGGCCAGGCCCTCCGAGCTTGCTTCCCTCCAGTGAGTAAGCTCCCCCCACCGCTCTCCTGTGTCTCCCTGACTGATTCAGTGGTCAGACTGCACCCAAAATATACCACAATATAAGAAGGATACTGAGGAACTGGAAAGAGTGCCCTGGGGCTTCAAACATGCCTTTGTGGCTGCCATCTTGACTTTTTTGACACACATTCTGCCGATGCCCCTGGCACCAACTGGCTCCCATTGTGATCTGCTGCGGATTTATTTCACGTCTCTTGCCACTTAGGGTTGAGAACAGCCTCACCTAGTAAATTCCTGTTTCTGTCCCAACAATAAGACACAAAGAAACATTTCTGCCATCTGTTTGACTACTTGAATTTCACCCCATCCACACCGATGTAGTACTACAATATTGCAAATGACTTTTGTCTGCATCCCTCTCTCTTTCAACTTCCACCCCGCCCCACAAAACCCTTTGCCGTAGCCAGCTGCAAAATTTAGGTCCGGATTCTGCATTACAATGGAAACGGGGTCAAGACATCCTGGCTAATTCTGATGGATTTGCCTCTCATTCCTCTACCCACGACATCCAACCTCCTGTCTGGAAATGCTGGGAAAGATGATGATTAATCCAAGAGGAAGAGGAGAAGAGGGGTAGGAGAAAATGGGAGGAAGGCAAGAACGCAAAGGCATTACAAACAACATTACAGGAAGACCTGGTGCTTTTTCATAATTACACTTTCAAGGCCGCATCGGGTCTCCTCCCTCATTACCACCCCGCCGTTGGCACAGGCTGACTCCACACCAGCAGGATACTGTCTTTGGCTCCGAATGATCACAGTTCCTCTTTGCTCATTACTAACCCTTGAATTGTGGGCTTATTAACCATGCTGGGCCTCCCGCCTCCCTCTCCTTCATTTGTGGCTGCGCATCCTGCAAGGGAGAAGAGGTGTGAAGCCATTTAATTCCCTAGGGGCTGCCTCTTGAAATTGGTTCCTTTTTGATTCTTGTGTACTGTATTTTAGAGAGCCAGTTTGGTGCCGTGGTTAAGGCATCAGGCTGGAAACCGGGAGACTGGGTGGCACAAAGCCAGCTGGGTAACCTTGGGCCGGTCAGTCTCGCTCAGCCCTAGGAAGGAGGCAATGGCAAACCGCTTCTCGAAAACCTTGCCAAGAAAATCGCAAGGACTTGCCCAGGCAGTTTCCGAGAAACAGACACGATTGAACGGATTAAAAACAACAACAACTGTATTTTACACGATGCAGAGTGGCTGAGACTCAGGTGAGTCCATAAAGCAGCCCCTCCTAGCTGTGTTGGGATGGCAAGACACAGAATTCCTAGCTACCATGGCCCAAAGGATGGAAATTTCTTGGCTGTTGCAGACGCCAAATATCTGGAGGGCACAGGTTGAGATAAGCTGCTCTAGCCCATGATTGATTGATTGATTGATTGATTATGTGCCATCCTGTTATTGTTGACTCTTAGAGACCACATACAGGTAGTCCTTGCTTAACAACCACAATTGGGACTGGAATTTCGGTTGCTAAGCAAAGCAGTCAACCAGTTTTATGACCTTTTTTGCAGTGGTCATTAAGCGAATCACCACGGTCTTTAAGTGAACCAAGCGGGAAGGGGGGTAGTCAATCCTGGGGGTGGCTAGCACGTTAAAGTGGTTCCCCTGTATTAATGAATTTAAATCAGAACTTTTAATATTGCCATCTTGGATGCTATTTTATATTTATATTTATAGTTTTATGTAAGATATTTTGTTTTTATGTATTTTAATCCTTTTTAGCTTTATTGTAAACCGCCCAGAGTCCCTCTTTTGAGGGAGATGGGCAGTGATGAAATCTGATTGATAAATAAATAAATAAATAAATAAATAAATAAATAAATAAATAAATAAAACCACGTAGTTGTTAAGTGAATCACGCAGTTCCCCACTGATTTTGCTTGCCAGAAGCCGGCTGGGAAGATAAAAAATGGCAATCATGTGACTACGGGACACTGCAACGGTCATAAATGCAAGTGCCCGAATCATGATCACATGACTGCAGGGACACTGCGGCGGTCGTAAGTGTGAGCACCGGTTGTAAGTCGATTTTTTCAGCACCGCCGTAAGTCTGAACCGTCACTAAAGGAATGGTCATTAAGTGAGGACTACCCATAGATAGTTTTTCTCCTCCAGAAGGATATAAAGATCAGAAACTTCCTACAGCTCCTTCTCAGTGCGGGATGGAATATTTGGCAAAAGAGAGCCAGATGAGTGGAGAAGGTGTTGGATTGGCACTGGAGAAACCCAGGTTTGAGTCCCCCTACACCACTGAATTGAAGGAAGGACAGATGCTGAAGCTGAAGCTCAAATACTTTGGCCACCTAATGCGAAGAGAGGACTCACTGGAAAAGACCCTGATGCTGGGAAAGACTGAAGGCAAAAGGAGAAGGGGACGGCAGAGGATGAGATGGTTAGATAACATCACCGATGTAACGAACATGAATTTGAGTAAACTCCGGGAGACAGTGGAGGACAGGAAGGCCTGGCGTGCTATGGTCCATGAGGTCACGAAGAGTCGGACACGACTAAACGACTGAACAACAACAACAACCACCACTGAAGCTCTGGGTGTAAAGGAACGAAGAGCTGACCTTGGTGATAGGGAAGGAAGGAATGAGTCATTAAGGGGGGATTTGCAGAAAAGGTGACATGGTCCCGAGAAAGAGGTGAGAAAGAAACTCAAAATTGATTTTGTTTAGTATACAGGTAGTCCTCACTTAACAACCATTCGTTCAGACTTACGATGGTGCTGGAAAAACTGACTTACGATAGGTCCTCACACTTATGACCGTCACAGCATCCCTGCAGTCATGTGATCACAGTTTGGCTGCTTGGCAACCGGTTCACATTTATGACCATCGCAGTGTCCCGTGGTCACATGATCGCCATTTTCGACCTTCCCAGCCGGCTTCTGGCAAGCAAAATCAATGGGGAACTGCGTGATTTGCTTAACGACCATGTGGTTCGCTTAATGCCTGCAGTGATTTGCTTAACAACCGCCACAAAAAGGGTCATAAAATTGACTTGGATTCGCTTAATGACTGCTTTGCTTAGCAACCAAAATTCTGGTCCCAATTGTGGTCATTAAGGGAGGACTACCTGTAAGAGAAAAACTCTGAGAAGCTTTCAAGTTGTTGTCAGCCCTTCAAGGTAGGCCAGGTCAAGAAACAGGCAGAGCAGAGATTCCAGGAATGCCCTTTATCGTAGAAAGCTAGAGTAACAGTGTCTTGAAAGCCTGTTCAAGCCTACAATAAACAAAATCAAGGTGAGATTATTGATTTCTAACCTGGTGCCTTAACCACTACACCAAACTGGCAATAATAATAATAATAATAATAATAATAATAATAATAATTTAATAATCTTTAATATTATTTAATACCTCCAAGCCCCGCAGTCCAGGCACGGCAGGGGAGAGGCAAGCACACCAGGGGAGCCTGGCTGACGGTCTCATTTCAGCAATGAGCGCTAACAACAGCCCCCCCCCCCCCACCTTGGGTCTAACAAATGGGAACGTTTCCAGATTTGTTTTAAATATCCGAATTTGGAAAAGTGGCTGATCCAGTTTTTATAAACCCTTTCAAAAGATGGGTAAGGGTCTTCCTAACAGCGCGATCTCTCCTGCCTTTTCCAAGGAGGGTGTTGGGCAAGTTCAGAAGCTTTTTTTTGGCATTGGAAACCCCCAGAGAACAGTGAGAGGGGTTGAGCAAAGTCAGGCAACCCTCATTTTTGGAGGGGGAGGAAGGGCGGGGGGGGGAGGGAAAGGAGAGCATTGCACTACTTCACAAAACAGCCGCTCTGAGTAGGTGCGTGGCTCAAACCTTTCTTAAAACAAGCCCCCTCCCGAAGAATTGCACACCCCTGATTGTCACGCTAGCATTTTGGCACGGCAGTTTGGAAGCCTTGTGGCTTCTGTAAGACTAACCCATTTTAGGTTATCATCCTATCTCAGGTTTCATGGATTACGCTCCTGAGAAAGGAACCTTTTATGTCTGTTCAGCTATTGGAAGCAAGAGGGAAAAGGTGGAACAAGGGAGAGAGAGAGGTCAAGGATAAAGAGACAGAATAATTTTGGAGGTTGGAGATAGTCATACATCCAAGGAAGTGGATTGGAACCCACAAAACCTGATGTGATAATAAAATGAAATTGGTTAGCCTTTAAAGTGCCACCGAACCCTTCTCCCTCCCCCCACCTTTTTTTTTTTTTTTTTTTGCTACTGCAAAAAGATGATTAACATCTTTGGAAAGTTTTAAAAGGAAAGACCTAGATGGTTCGCTGAATTTCTGGATGGGACGGTTATTTGCAAAAGCCACTGACTGGGCCATCTCAAGCATCCCGGAATGACTACTCTCTCCGTCTCGGTGAGAAGCAGACCCAATCAAATGATTTGAGGTCCATTCCCAAAGTCTCAATCCTTACCATTAAAGCCACATTTCTGGAGCAGAGAGAAGTCTCTATTTCTGCAAACTGCGACACCCCCACCTCCAATAACCCTGGGATTTGAATTGAATATTGCCATCCAATATGAATGCCCACCTTGTCAACCGCACACAATGAGGGTGTCTTTGTTTGTACCACCTACCAGCCATGTTTCTGGAAAATAGAGTTTTTCACAATTTATGACTTGGATAAAGTTGCAGGCTCACAAGCCAGCAGAAGTGGGGAAGAAGGAAAAGAGGGAGGGAGTGATGAAAAATTATTTGCCAAACCCCATGCCCTGAAGATACTTGTACTGGACAACAATTACAGCCCCTTAATTAACTGGAATTTCGGTTCTCCCGTCGAGCGTGGCGTGTCCGGTGCTAAAGTTATGCCACTGGTGATGTCTGGAACTAGTTAATGAATATAAATCAAATGGTTTATAGTTAGCGAACGTGTAATAGGGTTGCAGTGTACAGAATTTCAATGTAAAATGCCCGAGGATAGGAACATACCATTCATAATGTACACACACAAATAGGCACACGTTTCTGCTAACAAAAGGGACAATACTAGATCCTAGCTTTTGGAAAAGGACCATCATGAGGCCCGGAGATGTTCCTTAAGATCATCGGAGGTGAAGTAGGAGGAGAAAATGGGCTGTGATGGTTGAAAGGCCTTCCTGAACCCCCTCCTGCTTCTTCCAGGTTTCCTGAGCCATGAAACCATTTCTTCTTGGTCATATGGTTTCTTCATGTGATGCTTTGCAGCATACCCTGAAGGGAGAGGCACTTGAAGGTGACTTCTGAAATCATGCAGCTAAGGGCAACCAGCAAAAGCCAGAGTTGAGAATGACCAATGCTTCGGCCAAGACCCATGTAACAAAAAGACCAAGTCTATGAACCAACACAAATATGACATTGAAGGTCTACCCCAAGGGGATCAAACATAAAGTCTCTTTGGAGTTTTTCTTTGACAAATTATATAGCCTCCTACCTCAGCTTAGTGACACTAGGTGCCTTACAAAAAATTCACATCCATGAGAAAAGCACAAGTGAGACTTGGAGACTTCCTGAACACAACCATGCAGTTGTCCTGGCAACGGTACAGAAGTTGCTAGACTTTCTAGTCTGCTCTACAACTCTTCTACAACTCGCAGCTACGTACTAACCAGGCCAACCCAACTTGGCTTCTGAGCCTGGAGAAGGTGAGTCAGGTGCTGCCGCCTTTGAGTCGAAAGAAGGTTATCACCGTCCAGAAAATTGTGGTCAAGCTTCAGCTCCCAAGAAACCCAAGAATTACAGATAAGCAAGAGTCACTGAAAAAAGTAGGAAGCCATAAGCAAAGTATTTCAAGAACGACAGAGATTTTAGACAACCCCTTTAGATAAATAAATCAATACTCCAGCGCAGAGCTTTCCAAACTTTTCATGTTGGTGACACACTTTTTAGACATGCATCATTTTGCAACACACTCTTACAGCAGGGCACAAGGCAGGCATAAACTACATTGCTTTTCTTGTGTTTTGGAGTTTGATCTTTGGGGTGTACAAGCCTCTGTCTCAGTGTGTTGGTGGGTTTGAAATATACAGGTATGTGGTGTTTGCCAAATATCCGTTTTATCTTTTCAGACACGCCAGCCATGTAGGGAATGACCAGGTTCTTTCGTTTACTCTGAGTCTCAGCCCTATCTGTTGCTGTTTTAGGTCTGGTAGACTTAGATTTAGTGAAGGCCCAATTTGGATATCCACAGGCCTTCAGAGCTGTTCTCAGGTGCTGATTTTCATTCTTTTTGGAATCCATGGAGGTGGGGATGGTTTCTGCTCTGTGTGACAATGTCCTGATGACTCCTAGTTTGTGCTGCAGTGGATGGTGGGAGTCAAACATCAGATATTGATCTGTGTGTGTGGGTTTACAGGAATCTACAGGATCTAGGGATCTATAGGAAACCCACACACACAGACCAATATCTGATGTTTGATTCCCACCATCCACTGCAGCACAAACTAGGAGTCATCAGGACATTGTCACACAGAGCAGATGTAGATAGGAATTTGGAGGAGAGAATAACGGTGCATCTTCTTGAGCTCCTGGGGGAAAGGCAGAATATAAACCTAAATAACAACATCCTTTTCTTCTATTTTAAAGGTTTCTGGTAGATAGCAGGGCCAAAAAAAGAAAGAAAAAAAAATCAACTGTTCTCTGGTGGACTTGGCTTCATTTACTTTAGTGGGGTCACAAAGTTATATGGTCTTGCGGCTCAACCCTATGTCAATCAGTCAATGTGTTTGAGTAGGAAGTTCTGGATAGTTAGATAGGAGGAAATCTCTTCATCTAGCTCACAGTTGTAAGGATGGCTACTGCTGTAAGGCACTGGAGCATTGGGGTGTAGCAACACATCCTCAAGAATGCTTGTAGGCTGAAGAAGTTATTGGCCAAGCTATCAGTGGTAGCTTGGCTGGCCCATTGAAACAAATGCTCCAAACTTGGCTTCTCAGTTCCCTTACTACTGTTAGTTCCCTGTGCCTTCATTGCAGAAAATTTGAAAATTTCCTACTGAAACAGCAACAAAAGGATGTCAAAAAAGGAGCAGGCTTTGATGGAAAGTTTGTGGGCACCATCTTGACTTTTTTGACCCTCTGCAGGCACCCTTGATGCTACTGCCACTGCTAAGGGAGACACAACCACCCTACCCCCCAAATCTGCTGGGGAATTCTTCATTCCTCTGGTTACATTCACTTAAAATGGTCCACCCTCTCCATTTCCCCCTTCCTCAGGGCTGAGATGCTCAAGGAGGTCATTTTCACAAAGGTCTAAAGGGACGGCGTTTGTATTTTGCCTTCTTTCCCCTGAGCCTGGACTACCTAGATTAGTTGAGAATAACATCTGGTCTGTGGATGGCTTGCTGAAAGCGCCACTTTAAAAAGTGGGTGGGGCCAGGAGAAGAATCAGTTGGATGCATCTCAAAACAAAGTGAATGTCTTTAAAATTAAATAAAGCCAACTAAGTAGAATTACTATGATTTCTCCTCCATGTTATTCTTTTCTCTCTTTCTTCACATTACAGTTTGGAGCCAATATCTGGAGAGGGGTTTTAGAGCCAAAGCAAGGCTTTCATGGACCGTAGGACCTTTCATGGACCGTAGGACCTTTCATGGACCGTAGGACCTTTCATGGACCGTAGGATCTCAGGTTACACACCTGTGCATAAATCCTCACAAGAGGGAGAAGAAGCAAGAAGGAGTGTCACTAGTCCAAAGTCATCTGCTGTACGTCAGGGACAAATTATCTATACAGTTTCAATGTCTACATTTGGTGACACAGACCAAAGTTACCAGCAACTTTACTTTATCTCCCAGCATAATTCCTTTGTGTCAAAAGTCCCAGACAGCACTTGGCAATTAACCCAGTTTATCAGTTCTCTCCTTCTTTTCTGGGTTTCTGAGAAGGACATAAGCAAGTCCCTGGCAGAGCTTTTAGGTTAATTTTAATCAATGTAGTAAAAAGAGAGAGGATCACAGGCCAACAGACCATATATATATGCATATATGCCCTACATGGCATGGGACCAGGGTATCTGAGGGACCGTCTTATCCCGATTACATCCACCCGCCCCACCCGATCATGCAGGGAGGGCATGCTTCGGATCCCATCACTAAAAGAGTTCCATCTGGCGGGGTCCAGGAGGCGTGCCTTCTCTGCGATAGCACCCGCCCTGTGGAAAATCTTGCCCCCTGAGGTGAGACGGGCACCCTCGCTCCTGGCCTTCAGGAAATCTTTAAAGACCTGGTTCTGCCGCCTTGCCTGGAACGAAGGAAATAATAGTTCCTCCTGGGGGTGGTTGGTTTAGTGGTTTCCTCCTTTTAAGAACATACAATCTCTTGGATTTTTATTTTTTATTTTTATAGTATATTTTAGATGTATAGGTTTTTAACTTTTTATAATGTGATTGTAAACCGCCCAGAGTCTGCCATGGTGGAGATGGGCGGTGATAAATCCAAACAATCAATCAATCAATCAATCAATCAATCAATAAACCAACCAACCAACCAACCAACCAACCAACCAGCCAGCCAGCCAGCCAGCCAGCCAGCCAGCGTCCAAGCACTATGGTTTTCTCTGCATCATTGAAAGACGGACCTCCTTTGCTGTTACTGTAGATACAAACATCATTACACTGTTCCCTTTGGGGTGAGTAACACTATGCAGAGCGCAGAGAAGGAATTAGAAATAGTAAAGCAAAGAAATTAAAGGCCTGGGATAAGAAATAAGAAAAGGAAGCAGTTAAAATGAGTACAAACCAATAACATCCCCTTTCTTTCTCCACAGTTTTCTATTCTTGCAAACCATCCTTGGTTCTCACATGTCCATATGCCATACATTGCCTTTTGTTCTTTAAGCTTCTCACATCTGCCTTTTTGAGGAGCACATCATATCCATCTAGTCCTGCCATCCCTGGTCTTTCTGTTCCTCTCAACTCATTAATTGTTCCTCCATATATTCATTTTGTGATTCAATCCTCATTCGTTCTCCCAATATGTTACAGGTCACTCGCTTCTGTATTCAATCCATAATCATTTGGCGCCTACACATTCTTGACCCAATCGCTCCTTGTTTTACAACACACTTTAGCACGTATTCTCACTGTGTTCAACTTGCTCTCATGTTTCTCCTTGATGTACCCAATTCTCACAGCCATACAACATAGACAGGAACACAGCCATTTTCACTTCTTTCAATAAACATTCATTCCTTGAAATAGACCCCATACTGCCCACTACTTTTGCACATTTTATTTATGTATTTATTTATTTTCTATCCCACCTTTATTATTTTTATAAATAACTCAAGGCGGCCAACATAGCTAATACTCCTTCCTCCTCCTATTTTCCCCACAACAACAACACTGTGAGGTGAGTTGGGCTGAGAGAGAGTGACTGACCCAAGGTCACCCAGCCGGCTTTCATGTTAGAATTTCTTAGAATTACATCTTAGAACCTCTTAGAATTCTTAGAGATAGATGGAGAAATTCTATTTCCCCATCTTTAGCAAGCATCCTATCACGGTACACAAATTAATCTACCTGCTCTAATTTCCTGTGATTTATGATAACTTGCAATCATTCACTCCATTTTCCCCATCAAACATACTGCCTGGATTGATACATCAATTTTTCAGATCCATGTTGCATTATACAATCTATCTTGCATTTGCTGAAAATCATTCAGTCCACAACATGGCATCATCCGTATCTGAAAGTACATGTACGTTCATGTCCTCAAGCAATACACCTCAAACATTCTTTGTACATTATCTTCAGCCTTTTTTGCTCCTTTCAACAAACAATTACTCCCAGTAAAAGGCCATACACTATCCACCAACAGATGTACTGAAGAGAGAGTTATAGCCCACAGCTGGGGCCAACTGTTGGCACAATTGGCCACTAGACAACGACCTTTTGTTAAATTTATCCTTGAGTCCTGAGTTCCCATCTGGTCCTGACTTCTTCTGGATCTTCATACAAGATCATTGGAACCACCTTCTACTAAGTTAGATCTTCGGTTCATCTAGCTCCATAATTTTATTTATTTATTTATTTATTTATTTATTTATTTATTTATTTATTTATTTGGATTTATCACCGCCCATCTCTACCATGGTAGTCTCTGGGCGGTTTACAATCATAGTATAAAAAGTTAAAAACCTATACATCTAAAATCTACTATAAAAAAAAATAAAAAATCCAAGAGATGGTGTGTTCTTAAAAGGAGGATATTACTAAGCTAACCACCCCCAGGAGGAACTATTATTTCCTTCGTTCCAGGCAAGGCGGCAGAACCAGGTCTTTAAAGACTTCCTGAAGGCCAGGAGCGAGGGAGCCCGCCTCACCTCATAATGTCTGTACTGTATTAATAGGAACTCCTCAAAGCTTAGGACTGGAATCTTTCCCAGCCCAGCTCTGAGAATTTCTGCTTTACCACTTAATTACGGATCTCTTGTCATAAAGAAACCTCATTGCATAAGAATAGAGGGAATTTCTACTGGATTAGATCTATCTAGCCTAGCATTCTGCACCTACGGACAGTCACCAGATGCCCTTGGGAACAGCACAAACATGACCAAAATATAGATCAATTCTTCCTTGGTCCATCAAGAAACCATGATATATAGATCAATATATCTAGAATATAGATATCTAGAATCTAGAAATATAGATCAATCAAGAAACCATGCTGGCTGGGGAATTCTGGGAGTTGAAGTCCACGCATCTTAAAGGCTCTGAGATTGAGAAACACTGAGCTAGGCCATCATTGGGCATAATTGTTTGTCACTGGATAACTTTTCTAAGAAGTCATCCTAAGAAGTTGGGCCCCATTGATGAGAGGTGAAACCAATTTTGTTATCCTGTTCCCCCTTTTTTGGATCTGTCCCTCTCACTTTCCTGCCCAATGAATCGCCACTCAAGAAAGGAAAAAAAAAGAAGGGAAAGGAAAGGAAAAGAAAGAAAAAGAAAGAAGGGAAAGAAAGAAGGGAAAGAAAGAAGGAAAAGGGAAGGAGAAAGGGAAAGGGAAAGGGAGGGAGAAAGGGAAAGGGGAAGGGGAGAGAAGGGAAGGGAAGGAGAAAGGGAAAAGGAAAGGAAAGGGAAAGAGAAAAAACAGAGAGAATGGAAACTATTTCCATGGAATCAACATGCAAGACCCATCTAAGTAAAAATCTCAGGTTGCTAAAATTATTTTTTCCCTCGCCCTACCAAGTATTAGAAATCCTGTTGGATTCCACTTATCGGTCCCCTCACTCACAGTTTAGGCACTGCTCCTGTTGTGATTTCTATTAGTACTTTGTGAAGGACATAATTTATTCCGAGGAACTTGTATTTTGATGCCCAGCAAGAGATGGGTTTGAGCCAATCCTCAGACCAAGTCAATCTCAGGGGACAGAAAACTTCAGATGCAAACTTTCCGGACTGGATCTGTAGCTCTCGTTTTTCCCCTAGCTCCGCCGTCTTTTTTGTGGCAGGGACGGTTGCAGTTTTCTGAGACCTGCCCTTTTTTTCCTTGTAATAAAGAGCCAGTTTGGTCTAGTGGTTAAGGCAACAGGCTAGAAACCAGGAGACTGTGAGTTCTAGTCCCACCTTAGGCATGAAAGCCAGCTGGGTGACCTTGGGCCAGTCCCTGTGTCTCAGCCCTCGGAAGGAGCCAATGGCAAACCAGGAGACTGAGAGTTCTAGTCCCGCCTTAGGCAAGGAAGCCGGCTAGGTGACCTTGGCCAGTCCCTGTCTCTCAGCCCTAGGAAGGAGCCAATGGCAAACCAGGAGACTGAGAGTTCTAGTCCCGCCTTAGGCATGAAAGCCGGCTGGGTGACCTTGGGCCAGTCCCTGTCTCTCAGCCCTAGGAAGGAGCCAATGGCAAACCAGGAGACTGAGAGTTCTAGTCCTGTCTTAGGCATGAAAGCCGGCTGGGTGACCTTGGGCCAGTCACTCTCTCTCAGCGCAACTCACCTCACAGGGTTGTTGTTGTGGGGAAAAGAGGATGAGGAAGGAGTATTAGGTATGTTCGCCGCCTTGAGTTATTTATATATTAAAAAAATAAAGGCGGGATAAAAATTAAATAAATAAATATTTGTGGGTGCATTGTTTAAAAATTATATTGCTCCTTATGAGCTGCAAAAATTATAGTTCAGAGGTTTCTGCAATTCTCAGGCTGGAGTCTCTGAAATGAAAGGTCCACTATACAGGTAGTACTCGCTTAATGACCACAACTGGGCCTGGAATTTCAGTTGCTAAGTGAAGCATTCATTAAGTGAATCCGACCCAATTTTATTACCTTTTTTGCGGTGGTCGTTAAGCGAATCACTGTGAGTGTTGAACTAACCACTCACATGGGGAGGCTGCAGTAGTCATAAGTGTGAGGACCAATCGTAAGTCATCTTCTTCAGCACCGTCATAAGTCCAAACCGTCACTAAACGAATGGTTGTTAAGTGAGGTCTACCTGTACAGCAACTTTCTCTGGTGCTGTCCAGATCCGTTGGCACTACAATGCCCAGAATGCAGGAGTGGAATTCTGGGTGTTGTAATCCCAATGCTTTGGGAGGACACCTGACTGGACATTCCTCTGCCCTGAAAGCCAGAGGAAATCTTTTGCTGGATATTGTAACGGATGCACAAAAACTACCTAAAGCAGAGATTTGTCCTCTGTGACATTTGGTCATGCAAAGCCGGGGAACCCGCTGCTATTTAGTTTAGGGCTGTGCAGGCGAGTTCTCCTGCATTTTTCCCCAATCTAGTCTTATTTGGTTTGATGAAAGAGGATTTGATTTCAAAATGCCTTTCAAAGGAAAAGAGAATCGTAGTGACCTTGTAACAGGAGGATTGAGATATTCCTGCCCTGACGTTGTTATGAAGTGGCCAGGGGCCGTGTGTGTGTGTGTGTGTGTGTGTGTGTACACGTGCGCGTGTCAATGTCCTTCCTCATCATTAAGATCACTGCAGGAATAGGTCCTCGCTCCCCCCAGGCAAATTTCTCCCAAATGATCTTCTTGGGAGGAATTTCAAAAGCGAATTCTCTTTTGGTAAATCGAATGAGAGCTGGGAGCAAAAGTTTGGGAGAAATTCTCTGCTTGACTCAAGTGGGATCATGGTTCAGTCTCCACCAGTTCCTTTCTGGACTCTTATCTTTTAAAGTCCTGATCAAGTAAATAATAAAGTCTTGCTCAATTCAAGCTTGACTCCTGTTGACTTTATGGACAGGTCCCGTTGGGGGAGTTGGGCAGTCATATAAATTTAAATAATAAATAAATAAATAAAAATAAATATTTTTTCCTGGCACCAATGGAGAAGTGATTTGCATTGTCTTCTTCCAGGACTACTACTTCTTTTTTCTCCCACTTAACATAGAACCCTACGGTTGGAATTGATATTGAAGGTCATCTAGTCCACCCCCCTGCCCTGCACATGAATCCTCCTACCATCCCAGAAAAATGGCTGTCCAATCTTTTCTTGAAAACCTCCAGTAATGGAGCACCCATGACTTCAGGAGACAGGCTGTTCCATTGCTTAATAGCTCTCACAGTCAGGAAGTTCCTCCTTGAAAGGAGGAAGTTGGGATCCACCCGTAAAGCTTCCACCCGTTTCTTAAGCTAGCCTACGGCCTTGGTATTTCCTGGTGGCCTCCCATCCAAGAACTAAACACGCCTGGCCTTGCTTCACTTCTGAGTGCACATATGGTCAGACAGGCATTGCCATCTGCTCAAACAGTCACAGCAATAATTAATCCCCCCAATTGCCAGTAAACCCCATGATAAATGAACATGTCCTTGCCCATCTTTCAGATGCCAAACGCTTCCAGAAAAAGCAGATCTTAACGGCTTTGCAGAAAGTGTAGGGGACAGTCTGATCTCTGGGGCTGGGGGGGGGGGGGCTACTCCAGAGAAGGGGACTGCAGTGGAGGAGGCCTACCCCTAAGGTCACTGTAGATAGCATCCCTTTCTTGGAAACTTACAGGGGGTGATTTCCAGTTCAGTTTGTACCCAGCACCCTCCCCATCAATCCTTCTATCCAGATCAGAGCAAGCACGCATGCCACTCAGTCCAGCTAGCAAAAATATAGCTTGATGCTTATTTATTAAACATGAAAAACAACTAACTGGCAAAAACAGGATAAAAGGCAGGCAAGACAAGGCAGAGAGAGACACACAACGAACTGGTAAGCATCTGCTTTATCTACCTAGCTACCTACCTACCTATTCTCTCTGTCTCGCCCTCTTTCAACACACACACTCTCTCTCTCTCCTTACCCTCTCTCTCTCTCTCTCTCTCTCTCTCTCTCTCTCTCTCTCTCTCTCTCATCTCTATCTATCTATCATCTATCATTATCTATCTATCTATCTATCTATCTATCTATCTATCTATCTATCTATCTATGATATGTGGGAAAGACCTTGGAAGACAGGGCAAAGAGACACTGCCAAAGGAACAGTCAGATAAGAGAGGGCATAGCCCGGAGCTGGATAGTGGGCAGGGCAAGAGGCTCAGAAGGGACCCTCCCTAGTTTCTTGGGCTGTAAAGGAGACAGAGGGAGATTTGTGCTTTCAGACTTGCAAGATTCTGTCAATGTAGCCTTACAATAAAGTAGAATTAGCTCATCTGGTTTTGATTTCTATCTGTTTTACCCTGTGAGGCTGACACTCCATCCATCCATCCATCCATCCATCCATCCATCCATCCATCCATCCATCCATCCATCCTATCTACCTTCATCTACCCTATCTATCATCTCTCTCTCTCTTTCTCTCTCTGGGCACCAAACTTTCTAGAGCCATTTGAAGTACTCTTTTGGGTAACTAACATGCACAGTCCCAAGGGGAGTGGCCTTTAGTTGTCCCAGCTTTAGCCATCCCATATACATACGGGCAGCAGAATAGAGACAGAAAGTTGGACACCCGGTGACCCTTCCTTTATTCTGCACCATGAAGAGACAGATCAGTGGATGGGGATGATGTATCCTTTGGGTCACCATCTAGCGGTCGTAAAAGACTCATGAATTTTGGAACATGGAATATACGGACACTGCAAGACAACATGGATAGTGAACAACCTGAACGTAGGACTGCCATTATTGCAAGGGAGCTGAGACGTTTTAATATTGATATAGCAGCACTCCAAGAAACTCGAAGAGCAGGAGAAGGACAGTTGAAGGAAGAAAAAGGAGGTTATACCTTCTTTTGGAAAGGACTGCCTGAACAAGAACAACGAATACACGGGGTAGGCTTTGCTATCAAAAACGACCTTGTGAAGCTCTTGTCAGAAGTTCCCACTGGGATTAACGAACGACTCTCAACTCTCCGAAAAAAACTCACCAAAACCCAACAGGCAACTATCCTAAGTGCTTACACACCAACACTAGATGCAGATGAGGATATCAAGGAAAAATTTTATACCCAGCTGGACACCATCTTATCAGAGATACCAAAGGAGGATAAAATTATCCTCCTGGGCGATTTCAATGCAAGAGTTGGGCGTGACTTTGATTTGTGGCCAGGGATCATTGGGAAAGAAGGAGTTGACAATAGCAACATGAATGGAATCTTACTTCTGACTAAATGTGCAGAGCATAACCTTGTCATTACTAACACTATTTCGCCAGAAAAATAAATTTAAAACATCATGGAAGCACCCACAGTCGAAGCACTGGCATCTTTTAGATTATGTAATTGTCCGTGCTAGAGATCGCCGTGATGTACTTCTCACCAGAGCCATGATGAGCTCCGATGACTGCTGGACAGACCATCGATTAATTCGATCCACGATGGCCATAAAGATTGTCCCTCATCGTAGGCTCCAAGGAAGAAAACCAAGGCGTAAAATGAATACACTGGCCCTTCAAGATTCTACTAAACGACCTTGCTTTCAATCAACTCTCAAGGAACATCTGCCTATGGAACTCCCTGAAAATGTTGAGGAACACTGGATTAAATTGAAGACTTCTATTATTTCAGCCTGTGAACAAACTATCGGATACCAAACTAAGAGACATCAGGACTGGTTTGATGAGAACGATAGTGAGATTGAACATATTATTGACAAGAAAAGGAAAGCCTTCCAGATATGGCAAAAAGATATTAACTGTGCCGTTAAGAAAAAAATCTACGCCAGTGCAAAGGCAGAAGTCCAAAGAAGAACTAGAGAACTTAAGAACATACGGTGGATAAAAAAAGCCCAAGAAACCCAACATTTTGCAGATGCTCATGATGCTTTTTTAATGCCATAAAGGCCATCTATGGACCAACAAACCATGGTACAAATCCCTTACGCTCAATAGATGGTGCTAAACTTCTAAAGGACAAAGAGTCTATTGCACTGCGCTGGAAAGAGCATTACTACAATCTCCTTAATCGTCACTCTACTGTGGCTGATGAAGTCTTCTTGCAAATCCCGCAAAAACAAATAAGAGATGAGCTTGCAGTACCCCCTAGTTTGGAGGAAGTCAGTAAAGCCACTAAACAAATGAAAAATAACAAAGCTAGTGGACCTGATGGGATTCCTGCTGAAGTCTTTAAAGAAGGTGGGCCTGAACTTACACAACAACTTCATAAGCTCATCGAAAAAATCTGGATGAGGGAGATTCCAGCAGACTTTAGGGATGCCATAATTATCACTCTCTTTAAAAAGGGTGATAGAACAGACTGTGGAAACTATCGAGGCATCTCCCTTCTAGCTACAGCAGGCAAAATCCTGGCAAAGATCATCGCAAACCATCTCCTATCTATATCAGAAGACATCCTCCCTGAAACGCAAAATGGCTTCCGCCCTTCCAGGGGAACAGTGGATATGATCTTCACTGCACGACAGCTTCAAGAAAAATGCAAGGAGCAAAACCGCCCTCTGTACATGGCGTTTATTGATCTGACTAAAGCTTTTGATACTGTAAATCGTACCGCTCTCTGGACCATCCTTCTGAAAATCGGATGCCCTGATAAATTTGTGAACATCTTGCGGCTACTCCATGACGACATGATGGCAACAATCCTGGATAACAATGGCTCTCAAAGAGATCCATTTAAAGTGGAATCCGGCGTTAAACAGGGATGTGTTATTGCTCCAACCTTATTCGCTATCTTCATCGCTATGATTATACACCTTGTTGAAAAGAAACTTCCTACTGGTGTAGAAATTATATATCGAACAGATGGAAAGCTTTTTAATCTTAGTAGGCTGAAAGAAAAAATAAGGTAATTACAACTTCTGTTTTAGAACTTCAATATGCTGATGATAACGTAGTCTGTGCACACTCCGAGGAAGATCTTCAAACTATCCTAAACATCTTTGCAGAAGCATATGAAAAGCTCGGCCTCTCTATTAACATTAAAAAAACCAAAGTGCTTTACCAGCAAGTTCGAACCAATCCCTCCGCAGCGCCATCAATCCAGCTTAAAGGTGTGTCACTAGAAAATGTCGACCACTTTTCTTATCTCGGCAGCCATCTATCTACAAAAGCCGACATCGACGCTGAAATTCAGCATCGCCTGAGCTCTGCGAGTGTAGCTTTCTCCCGAATGAAGCGTAGGGACCTGCAGAGAGACCATCCTCTTAGATCTTATTGAATGGGCAGAGGCCACAGGAAGAAGGTGGTCCTGAAGATACCCCAGGACCAGATCCTCATTTGCGGCAATCTGAGCACTACTACCAATAAATAAGTAAATAAATGATTTGCACCTTATTTGAGATGGAAAAAATCATGGCTTGGAAGGAAGCTTGCAAAGCAGATTTCAAAAGCTGACGGAAACCACTTTGCAGTGAATTTTACAGGCACACTGCTTGTATTTCCACTCAGTTGGATATAATAATTATAACAGAGTTCAGAAGGGGGTTGTATGGCCAGAAAACCATCTGGTCAATTTGTAAGGATACCTTTCGGGGGAAAAAAAAAGATTCAATCTGGAGATGTAGGAAGTTGTTTGGAATTATGGGGCCCATCACTCAATTTCTTGGCCTCATCCCTCAAAATTTCTTAAAAGCTTCCAAAGAAGTTTGAAAATTAGGGAGATGAAAGTAATGAATTACTCCTTGAGAAGTTATTTCATCTCTACTGTCCTAAAAGTAACAAAGCTATTAACTTGGTTTACTAAGGGCTGTTGTGGGTCTTCCGGGCTGTTTACTAACTTTTACTTTTGGTTTACTAACTTTCTATCCCTCTAGTACCTTAAATTAGCATTCATAGTATTCCCTCCACATTTACCCCCCAACAGCAATCCTATGATATAGATTGGGCTGAGACATCCACCAGCTCCAAATCATCACCTAATTACCTTCTGTGGTTGAAAATTTATTTGAACCTAAGATTCTAGGTCAGTGTTTCTCAGCCTCAGCAACTTTTAAGATGTGTGGACTTCAACTCCCAGAATTCCCCACCCAGCATTTTTTTGTTTTGTTCCAGGTGTGGTCAAGCTTTGTGGGTTAGAGTGTTGAGACTTCTTTGTCTAGAAATTCCACATTTCCCATCCACCTCAATTCTGTGAAGAATAGAATTTCAGAGTGACGTCTAAAATAGAAATGGGGGCCGGGGTCATTTTTGCTTGTCCCAAGAGCTTTTGCTAACATCTCCTTACTTCTCTAATTGGGATCCACCTCTGGGCAACCATCACAATGCTTTCTGCCACTGTTCCATAAGGTCTCCTCTTCTACCTTCTCCTGATCACAAACCATTAGAATATGATTCATAGTAACAGGAGCCACTCCACTCTTTAGATCCTTGTAGAGATTAATTTCTCATCAGCCAAATTTGTCTACCAGTGAGAGCCTGGAAGATTACCTTGGTGCTTTGAGGCCACCATTTAAGGGGCAGTACCAGCCTGCTTGAACCTTCCACCAGCTGATTCATAAGAGCCCACTTGGCTTGCCAGCCTGAGCAACTTGCACCTGATAGGCGATGCTACTTAATCTTCTGCCTGGAGCCAGACTTGGGCTTATTGGCTTTGAGTCTGCAGCACCCTTGGTTGAACTGACCACGTGCCCTCTTGTGCCTTGGGTCCCAGTTGCTTTGATCTTGACCCTTACCCAGACGTGACCTTCTTGTTCCACTCCTTAAGCCCCATACAGGCTCTTTGGTTCAAGAGATCAGGCAGCTTGATTCAGGGAGAATTTTCATCATTGATGAGGGAGCTTTTTCATAATTTTTTGCAATTTGCAAACCTTTCAGGGGGGCAGGAGAAGGCACCGGGACCATCTACTAGACACAAAGCAGCAAGTTGTAGTAAGCATGGGAGGAAGCTGGACACTTTTGAAGACCATCTAGAAATTGAGCTGGGGCAGCGAAGGTGGATCATCTTTTTAACATGTAAGTCAAGATCTATATAAGGGGCGTGGTGGCTCAGCGGGTAAGATGCCAGGCTTGTCGATCGGAAGATCGCAAGTTCGGAGGTTCGAATCCCTAGCCCCGCGTGACGGAGTGAGCTCCCGCACTCGCCCCAGCTCTTGCCAACCTAGCAATCCGAAAGCATGCAAATGCAAGTAGATGAATAGGTACCACTTCGGTGGGATGGTAACAGTGTTCCGTGTGCATCATGCGGCCACATGACCGTGGAAGCGTCTTCAGACAACACTGGCTCTTCGGCTAACAAGCGGAGATGAGCACCGGCCCCTAGAGTCAGACACGACTGCACAAATGTGCGGGGGGAACTTTTACCTTTTACAAGATCTATATGCAACCTTTTCATCAATTCCAACTTTTTTTTTTTTAAAAAAATAAGCATATAGAAAAAGTTATCCATGGGTTAGGGTTAGGGCCGAGCCTTTTGCATCCTGAAGGGTGAGGACTTTCCAGGCAAAGCTATAGAGGCCTCTCGAAGGGAGCTGGTCTTCTCTACTTCCTCCCCCTGTCTGAGAGATGGAAGGATGGAATGTAACAGCTGACCCGCTTTTTGAATTTAGAATGTTCATTAATAGGATATTACACCATATGCTTAATGCTGTCTCCCCCCACCCCACTCCCTCTCCTTCTCCCATGCAGCTGCCAAATTGAGAGACTTTCTAATTAGTAATGGCATAATGAGAATATTCAGAGGCTAATGTAGTGGGTGGGGATGTGAAGTAGATCACTTGGCCTGAACTGAAAATATTTCAGTACAGAATCCCAGGGATATAATGATACTGTCGTTAAAAAGAAAACGGAGGAGTGGAAAGGAACAGCATGATCTTTGACAAATTAATAAATAAATGTACTAAACCAACCAACCAACCAATAAATAAATGAAGGACTTTAAAAAATATTATTTTTTCTCACGAAGGTTGCATTAACCTCAGGAATCCTCCTTGCATGGCTGGGTGACGAAACACGTCCATGTGGGTTTTTTTTTTAAAAAAAAGGAAAGATGGAAGGGGTTTGGGCAAAGGTTTGCCAAAACAGTCACAGCAGCAGACAAAATAAGCCCCATCCATGTGAAATGCTGAAGAATGTAGATTTCTATGCTCTGCCAAGGCACTGATGGTATTCAAGGTATTCAGGTATCTTTCTAATGGCCAGATTATTATTTATTAAATTTGTATGCCGCCCAGAGTCATTGGGAGTTGAGTGGTGTTTAATAAATTTATTAATTGGGTGGTGTTTAATAATAACATTATTATTATTAACAATTATCATTATTATTAACAATTTTTTAAAATAGAATTATATCAAGAATGCACAGCTTGATTCTCCGAGATCACCTATCCCACACCTTAGAACAGAGCTTTCCAAACTGTGTGTCGCGACACGTTGGTGTGTCGGCTGCAGTGTCCGGGTGTGTTGCGGCTGCTGCTGCCTCTGAGCCCTGCCAGGATTCCGCGCAGGTCCTAGTGCCTGCCTTGTGCCCTGCTGCCTCCAAACCCGCCCTGCCAGGATTCCGCGCAGGTCCTAGTGCCTGCCTTGTGCCCTGCTGCCTCCAAACCCGCCCTGCCAGGATTCCGCGCAGGTCCTAGTGCCTGCCTTGTGCCCTGCTGCCTCCAAACCTGCCCTGCCAGGATTCCGCGCAGGTCCTAGTGCCTGCCTTATGCCTGGCTGCCTCCAAACCTGCCCTGCCAGGATTCCGCGCAGGTCCTAGTGCCTGCCTTGTGCCCTGCTGTAAGAGTGTGTCATGAAATGATGCCCTGCTGTAAGAGTGTCTCGCGAAATGATGCATGTCTAAAAAGTGTGTCACCAACATGAAAAGTTTGGAAAGCTCTGCCTTAGAAGCTTTACATGAGGTTTCTGGAAGCTCTCGAGAATTGCCACCAAATTGTAACTTTCAATCAGACAAAAGGGGCAATTATTTAATATGTGGGGGCTGGGTCCCCCCAACACACTTAATACTTACTTTTTCTTCTTCCTTCACTTGGACAAATCCTGAACTCAGCCTAGTTCATAAATAAATAAATAATAGTAATAATGCCAGAGAAGGTTTTCTAACTGTTGCTACTGAGGTGAGCAAGTCTTCTGAAGAAGAAAATATTTGTTTTTCTGGCCTAAGAGAATTCACTGAGTCAGTTGGACTTTATTAGCTCAGCTTAAGTACCAAATACAGGCAATCCTCATGATTTGCGGGTTCAGTATTTGCGAATTCACTTACTTGCTTCAATTTATTTGTAACCCCCAAATCAAAGTACTCGTGATGCGTTTGCAGAAAATTTAAGTTGCCCAATATGCATTTTCGCAGCCGAGGTTTCCGTATTTGCTAATTCAGTGTTTGTGGTGACTTTATGGAATGTAACTACTGCGAATAACAAGAATGGACTGTATAGTGGACATACTGTAGAGTGGCAAGTGGGCACAACAAAACTACCACAACTTATCATGTAATTTCTTAAGAACATGAGATGGGGGTTCTTCCCAGAGCATCTAAATAGAAAGATCATCCAACATTCATTCATTCATTCATTCATTCATTCATTCATTCATTCATTCATTCATTCATTCAATCAATCAATCAATCAATCTTATTTATACCCCGCCTATCCCCTCCCTAATGGAGGGCTCTAGGTGGCTTACATTCATGATTATACAATCATATAATCATATCTTACACAATGTAACCGCGCGATAGGAAGGAGGTGAAGGAACCGACTCTTCAGCTGCAGGCATCGGACTACATGTCCCAGAATGCCTCGCTCCGCGCCGGCTGCTGACGTCCAGGAAGTTGTTGCTCCGGATCCGTCGTCCTCCGCCACCATTGTCGGGATTCCCCAGGTCTTCTTGGTTCGAGGATGACCCTCCGACGGACGCCAGCAAACATCTGAGTCATATACAGACAGGTAGTCCTTGCTTAACAACCGGTCGCTTAACGACCGTTCAAAGTCATGACATCCTTGGAAAGGGTGCTTTATGGCCTGTAAAGCACTTCTGGCCACCGTGAAATGTCACGCCACTCCCCCTACAGTCACGTGACTGCATTCTGGGCGCTCGGCAACCGGCTCACACTTACAACCGGTTGCCAAGTGCCCTGCGATCATGTCATCGCCATTTGCAATCTTCTCTGCCGGCTTGGGAAGCCGGCAGGGAAGGTTACAAGCGGAGGGGACGGAGGGAGGGGAAACCCTTCGGCAGGCTGAAGAAGGCGGAGCTCAAATCGTGAAGCTTTCTGCTTTGCTCCTGCAGCCCCACGAAGGATTTCCCCTCCATGCACAGAGGAGAGGGGAAAGCCTTCGTCAGGCAGCTCTTTCGCTTCGCCCGCTTAATGACCCGGGAGATCGCTTAACAACCACAACCGGGAGTGCTGGGATTGTGGTCGTTGAGCGAAGCAGTCACGTGGGCATCTCACTTAACGACCAATTCGCTCAATGATCGAGATTCTGGTCCCAGCTGTGGTCGTTAATCAAGGACTACCTGTACTACCTGTTCACCTAATTTTGAAAAAGGGAAATTCAAATGTCCTGTCTTAGAGTTCAGTTCAATGATTTAGCACAGTGGATAATTCCAGAATTTGTGAACAACTTCTGTAGTTCCGACAGACACGGAGACTGGAAACACTCCGGAACAGAAAAGCACACCTACTCTGCTCCTTAACCTTCCTAATGCGATGCAGAGATACCAGGACCATTCCAGCCTTTCTCAGAACAACAAGGACCTTCAAATCATCACAAGCCAGCCGCATTTACTTTGAACAAGCCCTCCTGCGCGAGAGAATTCACACAACCCGCAGAAATCTTGCCATCACAGAAAAAGATCTATTCGCCACACATATGAGCCTCAGTCACAAAATGAGAAGCCAGGATTGGGACAAGATTGATACCATATCTTACAGAAAAATGGAAAAGGACATCATTGACTACACAAACAGACAAAAGCAAAAATTCAACAAATGCCAAAACAGTCAACCAAAACCGGCACTGGATACTTCACGCATTGTCATCAATTTGACAGAACGCCTACTCTCTCTAATGAAAAAACCTCCATCCTAAGCAAAGGAGGAAACTTTGCAATTACACCCACCAGAATTCCGGTGGAAGATATCATTGCCAATGCGGAATCAGCCATTCACCAACGGACGGAGGAAGAAGCGGAAGAAATAAGGGGTGAAGTGGCAAGAATCCTAAGGAAAGCAAAGCCCCCCACCAGCAACATTACTAAGAAGGAGAGAAACGCCATAGAGACCCTCAATTCGGACCCAGACATCATCATCCTTCCAGCGGACAAAGGCAACACCACAGTAATTATGAACACATATGAATACAAAGACAAAATCAGAGAACTACTAGACCCCACCAGATACAGAACAATAAGACGGGATCCGACCAACAAAAACATGAAGCAAACCAACACACTGATAAAGAGCTCCTCCCTGCATCCCAACGTACTACAACGTATTTGCAAGACAGAAGCTCTCCCACCAAGACTATACGGACTCCCCAAAAGAGTCCACAAAGACTCGATCCCACTCAGACCCATTGTAAGTGCCATTGGCTCCCCGACATATGAATTATCCAAACATTTGGCAACCCTTTTACAGACCCACATTGGACAGACTCCATCACACATCAAAGACTCAGGACACTTCATCAACAAAATCAGCACCCTAAAACTCAACCACACAGACAAGCTGGTCAGCTTTGACGTGGTATCCCTGTTTACCAAGGTACCAGTAAGGGACACCCTGGTACTCATCAAGCAAATCTTCCCAGAAGACATTACAGCTTTATTTCAACACTGCCTAACAACTAGTTACTTTCAATGGGAGAATGAGTTCTACAAACAGATGGATGGCGTTGCCATGGGAAGCCCCCTGAGCCCAGTCATAGCAAACTTTTACATGGAACATTTTGAAAAACAGGCTTTGGAATCGGCTCCCATTACACCAACAGTCTGGTTCCGGTTCGTGGATGACACCTTCACAATTTGGAGTCATACTGAAGAAGAACTGGAGAAATTTCTGGACCACCTAAACGGCATCCACCCCAATATACAATTCACTATGGAAAAAGAAACTGACGGCAAACTTCCATTTTTAGATATGCTGGTCATACGCAAACCAGACCTCAAACTAGGACACAAAGTATACAAAAAACCCACCCATACAGACTGGTATCTGCACAAAAATTCCAATCACCACCCACGACAAAAGAGAGGCATGATCAAAACCTTGGTGGATCGTGCTAATCGAAACTGTGAAACCCAATTTCTCAACAATGAACTTAACCATCTGAATTGGGTCCTACAGGCAAATGGCTATTCCAAGAATGAAATAAAAAGATCCATCAAACCAAGAAAACAACATCCAACTGAAGAAAAACAGCCCCCCACAAACAAAGTATTCCTGCCCTACATCAAAGGAGTCACTGACCGCATGGGAAAACTGATGGAAAAACACAACTTTCAAACAGTCTTCAGACTGGAAAATACAACAAATGCTAAAATCAGCAAAAGACAAAAGGGACCCCCGCACCGCTGCAGGAGTATACTGCATACCACGCAGCTGCGGACAAGTATACATCGGAACCACAAAACGAAGCATTCACACCAGGATAAAAGAACACGAAAGACACTGCAGACTACAGCAACCGGAAAAATCTTCAGTAGCTGAACATGCTCTCAAGCAAACGGGACACAAAATCCTATTTGAAAACACAGAAATACTGGACAACACCAAAAGCCACTACACCAGATTATACAGAGAAGCCACTGAAATTCACAAACACCAGCACAGTTACAATAAAAAAGAAGAAAGTCTAGAAATTAGCAAAACCTGGCTACCAGTCCTGAAAAACACAGCCTGCAAAAGGTCAACGAACTCAGTCCAACCACCAGGACATGGGAATACTTCTCACAATGAACATGCTAATCACGCCCATCAGCCACTCGTTAACATTTCAACACAACAAAAAACCCCACCTAATCTCCTATAACTTAGCTCTATAAATATAAAACAAACAAAACATTGCCACTCTACCTGGGCACAGAGATTTTGCTTCTGTCTGTGCTCCTGCCCTCTGAAGATGCTGGCCACAGATGCTGGCGAAACGTTAGGAACCACAACTTCCAGAACACGGCCACACAGCCCGGAAGACCCACAACAGCCAACTTCTGTAGACATGAAACTATTTGTGCATTGGTGGGATTTTACTGGTGAATTTAAAAGAAGTTGAAACCTCCATTCCTGTTCCGAGAACCAGGGATGTCCATGGGGTATTGTAAAAAAAGTCAAGATGGTGGCAGCGAAGTTGCAATCGAAGCTCCGCCTGCTTTTGGATGTGCATCATGTATGCGGAGAGCACAGAGACACCTGTTTTCCTTTTTTTGTTTGTTTTTTGCAATTTCTCACCTAAGGATGAGTACCTAAGTTGGCTGAAAGTTTTTGAAATTCTTGAAAGCTAGGCTTGATTCCAACCTGGTGGGAAAGCCGCATCACTTACTTACTTACTTACTTACTTACTTATTTTCCAACTTCTATCACTGCACCATCACCATCTCCCCCAAAGGGGACTCTGGGTGGTTTACAAATACAACAGTTAAAATTTATAAATATAATTAAATATAAAAACATACAATTCTATAAACATTCCAATTACTAATAAGTTAAATATAAAATCCAATAGGCGATAAGATCGCATTTTAAAAGGGCTCTATGGCACCAGCCATCCCCAAGAGGAATATCTCTCAGCTTCAGCACGTACCAAAGTGTTTGAACATGCCTCTTACTGGATCAGAATTACAGGAAACCCCAGGAAAGAATTAAAAGGTATAAATCTGTAGGTGTCATGGGGGTGACATAACAAGGGCAGGCTGAAAGGGAGCAAGGAAGACTCTTGTAGGAATGATAATAACTAAAAGTCAAATTATAATAAAGAAAACGGGCCCATAAAATGACTACTGCTGGGCATTTATATGGCTTTTGTAAATCACAACATCTCCAGCAAAACTAGGAAATATTAATGAGCCAAGGTATAGACTTGGGTGAGGAAAGAGATTCCATTTATAAGATGGAGATCCACTTGTGTTTTGCTACAGTGAGTTAGTTGCACCAAGGACTTCATCGATGGGCTTTTGGGGGTTCTGGTGGTGCCGTTGTGTGCTATTATATGTATTCTTGTACTGTAGAGTCACTCCATGGATGGGGTGGTGGTTGAGGTTCCCAATTCTACATTCCACCTCCCCTTGAAAGCCCACATGTGGGAGATGGGCGGTGATGGGCGGTGATATAAGTATGATAAATAAATAAATAAATAAATAAACATAAAACTCCAGGAACTTATGTGACCTTCCCCAATGCCTTAGGTGTGGCCCATGGAGACCTTCCAAATTCCTCATTTTCCTGGAGGCTCCAAGTGCTGTAAACACAGAATGCTTTTTTCCCTTCTCAGCTGCATCTTGTTCTAGATTAGTGTTTTTCAATCTCAGCAACTTTAAGATGTGAGAACTGCAACTCCTGGAATTCCCCAGCCAGCATGCTTTAAGACGTGTGGACTTCAACTCCCAGCCCTTGGCCAGCTTTAAGATGTGTGGACTTCAACTCCCAGAATTCCCCAGCCACCATGCTGGCTAGAGAATTCCAGGAGCTGAAGTCCACACATCTTAAAGATGCTGAGGTTGAGAAACACTGATCTAGATGATATTTCTGGGATGTGTGAAGAACCTGATTGGACGTTGGATATTAGCAAAGGTGTGGGATTATATGTCACTTTACCTCTGATGGTCAGAATTGAATGATGTTGCTGATACAGACAGAACAGAAGAGGGGAAGATTAGCAGGCAAGGGAACAAAAATCTTTGTGGGAAGGGATCCAAGAGGAGAGAACCCCAAAGTTGCTCATAATCATGGTTACGGAATGCTAATAGATCCTCAGTGGAAAGCAGACATTAGCATGAAAAGGGCATCCTGACCAAACAGCAAATATTAGTAAAGGTAAAGGTTCCTCCCGCACATTTGTGCAGTCGTGTCCGACTCTAGGTGCTCATCTCCGTTTGTTAGCCAAAGATCCAGCGTTGTCCGAAGACACTTCCACAGTCATGTGGCCGCATGACGCGCGTGGAACGCTGTTACCTACCCACCGAAGTGGTACCTATTCATCTACTTGCATTTGCATGCTTTCGAATTGCTAGGTTGGCAAGAGCTGGGGTGAGTGCGGGAGCTCACTCCGTCACGTGGGGCTAGGGATTCGAACCTCCGTACGTGCGATCTTCCGATCGACAAGCCTGGCGTCTTACCCACTGATTGCCCCTTATTATTATTTATATAATATATTATATAATATATTATAATAATATATATATTATATATGCTAGGGAAAGTGGAAGGCAAAAGGAAGAGGGGCCGACCAAGGGCAAGATGGATGGATGGTATTCTGGAGGTGACGGACTCAACCATTGGGGAGCTGGGGATGGCGACGGCCGACAGAAAGCTCTGGCGTGGACTGGTCCATGAAGTCACGAAGAGTCGGAAACGACTGAACGAATAAACAACAAAATATATTATATATTAATCGAAGAGAATATATTATATATAATAATATTATATAATATATAATATTATATATTATATTATATATAATAATATAATTATATATATATAATATTATATATTATAGCAAATATTATTTGTGTGTAAATGCATGCACATACATACACAGTGGCTGAATTCACTACCAAGACTGGTGAAAACATATGAGCTCCATTCCTGGAGCATCGTGAGCTTGATAGTGTTAATTTTGGTCCCCTTCTGTTGTGGCTAAGTGGTTTATGCAGACCCACCTGTTTGATTAGCGCATGGTTCAGTGTAATGTGGGGACCCGGAACACTGGTAAATTGTGTAATTGGGTTAAGTATGTTGTGCAAATGCAGCCCTAATGTATGTTGTTATTTTTTCCCCAAGATTTGGTTGATTTTCATAGCTGCAGCATTTTCCCAGAGAAACAAAAGACTCTTTCTGCAAAACTCACCATCTTCACAAAACCTTCAGCTCCTTGAAATATTCAAATTCATTCTTCTGTCCATAAGACAGCCAAAGCAAGGGAACGGGAGGAGGGTGAAACTCAGATTGATCAAATAAACCGTAATGAATGTTCCTCTTGACTGGACCAATTAACATTCCAAGAGATAATTTTGCTAACTGACGATTAACCCATTTAAATAGAAAGGGCTGGGATTTCTCTCCAGTGGACTGATGTTAGTTTATCTCTCTCTTTTAAGAAAGCAGGAACATAATCAAAGTGGATAAATATGAGTGACAGGAGCAACATAATTGTTTCAGTATGGACAAGAACTTTACAGATTCTAGGGCAGTTGTTTTCATAATTTCTCCATTTAAGGATCTGCCTTTGCCAGATTTCACCTGGAAGTCATGTATGTTGCAGAAGAAACTCAGAGTTGCTTCACCGTGTCTGACCGCCATGGAGGGACCTAATCAAGTAGATTTTACAGTTCTGGTACATAGAGGTGTACTAAGGTCTATTAGTCTTGAAGTGTTACAATGTATTGTCGAAGGCTTTCACGGCCGGAGTTCGATGGCTGTTGTGGGTCTTCCGGGCTGTGTGGCCGTGTTCTGGAAGTTGTGGTTCCTAACGTTTCGCCAGCATCTGCGACCAGCATCTTCAGAGGGCAGGAGCACAGCTAGAAGATTGTAAATGACCCACAGAAGACACACACCCTCTCAGCAGCTATAAACACCAGCAGGAACACACACCCTCCACTTGGGCACAGAGAGAATCTTCTAGCTGTGCTCCTGTCCTCTGAAGATGCCAGCCACAGCGACTGGCGAAACGTTAGGAACCAAAACTGCCAGAACACGGCCACACAGCCCGGAAAACCCACAACCACCATCGGATTCCGGCCGTGAAAGCCTTCAACTATACAAATATGACAAAAGTTTACTAATCTACCCAAAGAGTAAGTTGATCTCAAGCATATCGGAGGGACACTTGTGTTCTATAAAGAAAAGCACATCAACATCTGAAAGGCTTTGCTGTTTGGTTGCCTAGAAATTGGTCTCAAATATAACTCACCCAATGTATTGTCGAAGGCTTTCACGGCCGGAGTTCGATGGCTGTTGTGGGTCTTCCGGGCTGCGTGGCCGTGTTCTGGAAGTTGTGGTTCCTAACGTTTTGCCAGCATCTGTGGCCAGCATCTTCAGAGGGCAGGAGCACAGACAGAACTCTCTGAGTTCGCTTCTGTCTGTGCTCCTGCCCTCTGAAGATGCAGGCCACAGATGCTGGCGAAACGTTAGGAACCACAACTTCCAGAACACGGCCACACAGCCCGGAAGACCCACAACAGCCACTCTGTGTTACCTTTGGGTAGGAGACATCTATTGGGCTACTGTGAAGAACAAAATTCTGGATGAAGATGAGCCTTGGCCTGATACACCAAGGCAATTCTGATGTTCTTATACAAATATTCTCCCACTTGGAGCCTTCTGAACCCTCTGGATTACAACTTCTAGGGAATTCTGGGAGATGGCTGTTGTGGGTCTTCCGGGCTGTGTGGCCGTGTTCTGGAAGTTGTGGTTCCTAACGTTTCGCCAGCATCTGTGGCCAGCATCTTCAGAGGGCAGGAGCACAGATAGAAGCAAAATCTCTGTGCCCAGGTAGAGTGGCAATTCTGGGAGATGTTATCCAAACACATCTAGAGGACACAAAATTATTTATTTATTAGATTTGGAAGCAGCCTTTCCTCCAGCTGTTCAGCTTGGTATCTACAGCATTTCCTCCTCCAATTTTCCTTACCTCAACAATCCTGAAAGGTATATTGAGCTAAGAGAGAGTGACTGGGCCAATATCACCCAATGAAATTCCATAACTGAAGGAATACTCAAACCTGGATTTCCCTGGGTCTAATCTAATGCCTTGATGGGGCGCGATGGCTCAGTGGTTAAGACGCCAGGCTTGTCGATTGGAAGGTCGGCGGTTCGAGACCTGAGCGCCGCGTGATGGAGTGAGCTCCCGCACTCGCCCCAGCTCTTGCCAACCTAGCAATTCGAAAGCATGCAAATGCAAGTAGATAAATAGGTACCACTTCGGTGGGAAGGTAACAGTGTTCCGTGTGCGTCATGCCGGCCACATGACCGCAGAAGCGTCTTGGGACAGCGCTGACTCTTAGGCTAAAAAACGGAGATGAGCACCGCCCCCTAGTGTCGGACACGACTGTGCAGGGGAAAACCTTTACCTTTACCGTAATCTAATGCCTTAAACACTATACTATCCTGATTCTCCTTGACCCCCCATGTCTACCTAACTTCAGATTCAGTTCATACAGGAGAATACACACCCCCAACTCTTTCCTAAATATTTCAGTGAATGGTTTGTGGTGGTAAGCAACTCCTTTTCATGGAAACTTATCTACCATTAAAGATATTTCTGTTGATGAATAGGAGATGAAGAGAAAGTTCTGGGGCACAATTTGAGAACAATTGTGTCAATGAAAATATGAACGTAGTTAAAAAAAGATTGATTCCTGAACAGCAGGTATCACTCTTTCTCCAGTCAGAGGCACTTGTTCCTACAAACAGCTTGAAAGCTATGAAAGCACCGCAGACTTACTAGCAGTAACCAAGATAGGATCGCTTGATGCAAATTGTACAGTGGCTTTTTTATGCGGAACCACAAGACCACATGGAAGCTTTACTTAATATCTTTCATGGAAGCACCAAAACCACAAGGAGGATGTTCAATAACTAGGGAATCCTATTGCGACTGATGCTTTTGTAAGCAACTTTTCAGAATTTACAGAGCAGGCTATGATAAATGATGGAGCAGCCTTCTCCATTGCTTCAGAGGGCAAGACTAGGTGGACATTTGAAGGAAACAGATTTCAGCTGAACATCAAGAGAAATCTTGGTCTAGTGGTTAAGGCAACGGGCTAGAAACCAGGAGACTGAGAGTTCTAGTCCCACCTTAGGCATAAAAGCCAGGTGGGTGACCTTGGGCCAGTCACTCTCTCAGCCCTCAGAAGGAGCCAATGGCAAACCAGGAGACTGAGAGTTCTAGTCCCACCTGAGGCATGAAAGCTGGCTGGGTGACCTTGGGCCAGTCCCTGTCTCTCAGCCTTAGGAAGGAGCCAATGGCAAACCAGGAGACTGAGAGTTCTAGTCCCACCTTAGGCATGAAAGCCAGCTGGGTGACCTTGGGCCAGTCCCTGTCTCTCAGCCCTAGGAAGGAGCCAATAGCAAACCAGGAGACGGAGAGTTCTAGTCCCACCTTAGGCATGAAAGCCAGCTGGGTGACCTTGGGCCAGTCAGTCTCTCAGCCCTTGGGAAGGAGCCAATGGCAAACCAGGAGACTGAGAGTTCTAGTCCCACCTTAGGCATGAAAGCCAGCTGGGTGACCTTGGGCCAGTCTCTGTCTCTCAGCCCTAGGAAGGAGCCAATAGGAAACCAGGAGACTGAGAGTTCTAGTCCCGCCTTAGGCATGAAAGCCAGCTGGGTGACCTTGGGCCAGTCCCTCTCTCTCAGTCCAACTCACCTCACAGGGTTGTTGTTGTGGGGAAAACAGGAGGAGGAAGGAGTATCAGGTATGTTCGCTGCCTCGAGTTATTTAGAAAAATAATAAAGGCGGGATATAAAATAAAATAAAATAAAATAATAAAATAAAATAAAATAATAAAATAATAAATAAAATAAAATAAAATAAAATAAAATAAAATAAAATAAAATAAAATAAAATAATAAAATAATAAAATAAAATAAATAAAATAAAATAAAATAAAATAAAATAAAATAAAATAAAATAAAATAAAATAATAAAATAATAAAATAAAATAAAATAAAATAAAATAAAATAAAATAAAATAAAATAAAATAAAATAAAATAAAATAAAATAAAATAAATAATAAATAACATTGAACTGGAAGAGATGTGGGAACCAATCTGGTTCTGCAGTTGGTGGGATTTCTTTCTGTGAAGGCTTTTCAGCAGAAACTGCCCAGACTGATGGAATTGAAAAGAACATTTCTGAACTGAGGAGAGGGCTGGACTCGAAGCCCTCCAAGTTTTCTATACAGCTGAGTTCACACAACATTCTTAACCTTAAACCTGGTCAACAGAATACAAATGTGTTCACTAGCATGCCATGGCCAAGAAACAAACCACAGGATGTCTATGAAGGTTCTCAGTCATCCAGGTGGAATTGTCTGTAGCTTGAATCATGTCAACTGGATTTCTATTTTCTCAGTGGAAACGTTTCGCTCCTTATCCAAGGAGCTTCTTCAGTCTGAGCAAAGTTAGTAAGGGAATCCTAAATATGTTTCTAGGTAGCTGTGTGACCTTACACCTGGGGCTAGGTCATGGTTATTTTGAGATGTTATTTCTAAGTCCCTTTATCATCTAAACCACAGGATGGTTTAATTTAATGGTCTCATACATAGAACCTGCTAAGAAAATGGTTGGGTTCCTACAATATACACTATACAGGTAGTCCTCACTTAACAACCATTTGTTTAGTGACGGTTCAGACTTACGACAGTGCTGAAAAATCTGACTTACAACCGGTTCTCACACTTACGACCGTTGCAGTGTCCCCGTGGTCAAGTGATCACCATTTTTGACCTTCCTGTCTGGCTTCTGGCAAGCAAAATCAATGGGGAACTGCATGATTCACCTAGCGACTACATGGTTCGCTTAATGCCCGTGGTGATTCGCTTAACAACCGCCCCAAAAAGGTCGTAAAATCGGGTCAGATTCGCTTAATGACCGCTTTGCTTAGCAACCAAAATTCCGGTCTCAACTGTGGTTGTTAAGCGAGAACTACCTGTAAGCAAATATCCAGCCCCATTTAGCTGAATCTGGTGTGTTGTGTGAACTCAACCTATGATCCTACAATAAAGCAGTGCACAAAGGAGGCTTCAACGTAAAGTAGCAACACTAAGGGAAGTTCTAACCAGAAAAGATAAGGCAGGTGGCTCATTTCGCAAATTTTCCTTAAAAAAAATAATTTGAGCCTCTCTGAGGCATTTTGGCAGATTTTCTTGGATCTCATTTTATTTCTTATTTTAATCCACACAATACTGTTCTGCTCCTTGGGTCCGATGTTCTTTTTTTTTTTAAAAAAAAGATATATAATATTATAAAACTGCAACAGTAGAAATAGTCAGTATGAAAATATTTTAAAAGGGTAAGGGAAGGGATGAGGAAGAAGGAAATAAAAGAAAAAAGCTTTTCCTGAGTGAGGTGATATCTCTGAAACATCCTAAGCTGGTATTGGTGAATATGCCTGGATGTTACTTTAGATCAGGGGTGGGGAACCTTTTTTCTGCCAAAGGCCATTTGGATATTTATAACTGGGGACCGGGGTGGGGGCGGGGGCGGGGTTTCTGGGATTTCTGTGGACTGGGGGCCGGAGTTTGCGGGCGGCAGCCAATCACAAGCACTGGAGGGCGGGGTTTGCGGGCGGGAGCCCTGCGGGCCTTAGCCAGGAGCCCCGTGGGCCTTATACGGCCCGTGGGCCTGACGTTGCCCACCCCTGCTTTAGATTAAGCAGTATTTATGAATGTCTTCTCATTTAATAGGCAGGATTTTTAAAAAGTGAGAAGAACTTATAGGGAAGGTGAGCCCCCCCCCCCCGGAAAGACCATATTCCTATATCATGTCAAGAGGCAGTTGTGGACAAGGAGAACAAAATGGTGGCTGGTCAACAGTTTGGAACAAGGTCAAACACTTTATGCATTTTATTTTTATTTGCTAGACATATATCCAGCATTTCCTAGGAGCTTAAGGTGGTCTATGAAACACTCTCTCCTTCCGGTGTTTCCACAACAACAACCCTGTGAAGTAGGTTGGGCGGGGACAGTGAGCTTGGCCCAGAGCAGCCTTTCTCAACCTTTTGACCCTGGAGGAACCCTTGAAATATCTTTCAGGCCTCGGGGAACCCCTGCACATTCAGGCTCAAATAGCGGCCGGAAGTTACAAAATTACTATATTCATTTCATGTGTAGGCCTGTATATATGCATTAACAGTGTTCTTAAATAAAAATAAAGAATGAAGCTTACCTCTTTAATGTGAAGTTGCCCGGATTTGAAATAATTTTTTAAATAACTCGTGATCTCCCAGGGAACCCCTAGGGACCTCTTGTGGAACCCCAGGGTGCCACGGAACCCTGGTGGAGAATCCCTGGCCCAGTGCCCCTGTGGATAAGGATGGACTCGAATCTGGGTCTTCTTGCTCCTGGTCCAGCACCTTAACTAGCTCTCTTAAATGGAATTATTCCATGATATTAAGAAAAAGGCAAACCATTTCCCTCCTCATTGAATATGATGATGATCTTTGTAAGAAGACCAGCTGAGCTGGCCGACGTTCTATTGGAATTATGTAAACCGTGCTCTGAATATTAAATATTCATCACGCCCATATTAAAATCCAACAGCATCTTTTAGGGAAATAATTAAATGATATTTGATTTTGCCTTTAAGAGTCAGGGGTCGTGTAAGACTGTGCAAGAGCCTCATAAATATTAAGATATTTTTGAGCAAACGCATCCCTACTTTGGAGTATGAATCATGCATGCAGCTCCTTTTTTCCTCCTCTTCCACTCCCCCGTCTCACTTGCCATGAGAAAAGAAAAATAGAAGCTCTGCTGTAATATATAGATAGCAGTTTGGCATTTTCCAATATCAGGGGGGAAAATAGCCTGGGAATATCAAACAGTTCCAAGAGTTTTTGGCTCACTACTTGTTGAAAACTGACTGGATAGATGGATCACATGGTGACCTGGTTGCATTTCAGATGTGTTTCCTGATTGGCTGGGAGGTATTTTGGAAAAGGTAGTTTGGAAAGTAGAGAATATCCATGGCCTGTCAATGAAACATGGGATTATAAGACAGAAAAGGCTTAGGAAATACACTGGGAAAATGGAGAGATGTGGCTGGAGCATCTTCAGCAGCATTAAAATGGTGGGGGGGGGAGGGGCTTCACTGAAAATGAATTTTAAAAAGTGGAGTGGTTTGTGGTTTTAGCTCCCTTCTGATTTAGACCTTATTGGATTAGGATGATGTTTTCTTAATGGAGTGATAGGGTCATTGATAGACCTACAGTACCTTGTTCTGCAGATGAAAGAGGTGACTCAAGTCTTCCCAGTTTCATAATTGTTTATAACCAGTTGGCAGAGAGGGCATAAGAAAGTGAGACGAACAAGGCAGAGGTGGGATACCGTCAGCCTTACCAGGTAGACGAGACAGGAAACATGACCAGATGAGCTAATTCTCTTTTATTGTAAAGCTACATTGACAGAATCCTGCAAGTCTGAAAGTGCAATTCTCCTGCCGTCTCCTTTACAGCCCGAGAAGCTAGGGAGGGTCCCTTCTGAGCCTCTTTCTCCACCCACTATCCAGCTGTGGGCCATGCTGTCTCTTATCTGACCATTCCCTAGGCTGCGTCTCTTTTTCAGGAGGTAGAGGGGACTGAAGAAAGAAGCATGGAAGGACTTTGGAGATTTAGCCACCCTCTTGTGATCAGGTTGCCTGGAAAGAAATTTGGCTAGCTCCTTCACCCAGACAGGGCCGCAACTAGGGGGGACAAGTGGGGCATGTAAGATGGCTCCTTACCATCAGGTCCCTGTCACAACCTGAGCAAAACTTGCTGAGTCTCCTGATTCTTCCTCCCCCTCCTCCTCCTCCTCCCCCCCCCCTCCTCCTCCTCCTCCTCCTCCTTGATTTTTACAGAGCAATTTCTTGAAGTTGCACCCACCACCCCATCTCTTGTTCATTTTGAGGTTCTGCAGGGAAATGTTCTTTGGCTGAATGCTGAGCGAAATAAATTTCAAAACCTCTCCTGCAAATGACATAGCACATAAATATTCAGTAAATTAGCAGCACACTTTTATAGATTTATCAGTCACGGCTGGCAGAAAATGACAGGCAGTGTTGTAGCTGAAATATTAATGCTGACAAATTAATGATTTCTGAGTAAATGATGTCATTTTTGCGCCATTTCATTAAAATTTACTCACTTTCAATACCAGCTTCATTCCTATGCTTTAACACACCCTCCCTCGAAAAATTAAAACAACTTGCATTCTTTCCCTACTTTCTCTGCTCCTTCTTCTGGGCACTTCGACATTTCATACTTTTTCAACAAATTGTTTTCGTGTTCCAAGGATGGTGGGGGAGAAAGGCTCCAATTTCTCTTAAGATCCCCACAGGGCTACATATATAAAAGTACTGCATTGTTTTTGGACCTCAGAATCCCAGTTTATTTATTTATTTATTTATTTATTTGTCTTATTTATACCCCACCTATCCCCTCCCTACTAGAGGACTCTAGGCGGCTTACAACATTATATATATCAAATCCAATTATACATCATCATTTTACATTTTTTACAATTTATTACCGTGCGACAGGGAGAGAGGAAGGGAACCGGCTCTTCTGCTGCAGGCATTGGACTGCAAGTCCCAGAATGCCTCGCTCCGCGCCGGCTGCTGACGTCCAGGAGCTGGTATTTCCGGATCCGTCGTCCTCCGTCATCCTCCGCCGTCATCACTGCTCTTCCGGGTCTTTCTTGGATAGAGGACGACCCTCCGCTGGACGCCCGCAAATTGCCCCACGTGAGTGGTACCCATTTATCTACTTGCTATATTAGCTTTCGAATCGCTGGGTTGGCAGTTTGGAACCTCTTCATGTAGTTCATTGTCAGGTTCAACTGAATACAGCAGCCCAGCATAGAAAATGCATGGGGGAACTAGAGAAGTCTTAATCTGTTTCTTCTCTGTGTTTGGTTCCTACGTGTCCATTCATAAACTGTATTGATCTGCTTTTTCAAAAAACTCTCCATTGTAGAGTGTATCGGTTTATTTACAGGTAGTCGTCGACTTATGACCACAATTGGGACTGGAACTTCTGTCGCTAAGCGAGGTGGTCGTTAAGTGAGTCACACCCGATTTCACAACCTTTTTGTGATTCATTAAGCGAATCACATGGCTGTTAAGCGAACCCAGCTTCCCCCATTGACTTTGCTTGTCAGAAGCCAGCTGGGAAGGTTGCAGATGGCGATCACATGACCCCAGGACTCTGCAACCGTCATAAATACATGCTGGTTGCCAAGTGCCCGACTTTTGATCATGTGACCGCAGGGATGCTGCGATGGTCATAAGTGTGAGGACTGGTCGTAAGTCACTTTTTCCAGCGCTGTCATAACTTCAAACAGTTGCTAAATGAATGGTCATAAGTCAAGGACTACCTGTATTCACTTACAGTATTTAAATACTACCCTCTTCCATAAAACTCCAGGCGGACTTTTAAGAAAATCATACTGTTTAAAAAAAAATTATTTCATTTTCTTTTCCTCCCTAAGGAGACTTCTTTTTTTACCCCCTCTCTCCACCCTGTTAAATGCTGCTGTTTGGGAGTCATCCAAGCAGTGTTGAGCCAAAAGAACAATGTGGAAGACAGGTTCTGTATCACTTCAACAATGGCTGAGTGATGCTATGGAGACTCCATCAGAGGCGGTTCTTTGCTATTTTCTTGCTTTTACTGTTTGCTACGTTTGCAGTAGGAGGGGAAAAGTGAAGCCCCCAAAGCCATCTGGGCAGGGTGGAAATCATTACCTGTGGGATTCTATGCTTTTTCTTTGTTGAAAACTTCTTAAATGTCTTAAAAGGCTAAGCTTGCTGCCTGATAGGGCTGGACAGCAAGTCAGATTCGAAAGCAGAGAGAAGATTTGGTGCACATGGAACTCCAGCCTGCAACTCCTCAACCAGCTGTGTCTTTTCCTGGGATTCCTGGGTGCACATCTGCATCTGCAGCACAAACAGCTCAGGAAAAGCCACACTGGCTGGAAAGAGCGGCAGATGTGCATCCACGTGCCATGCGCTTTTTGCTTTCAAATCTGAAATGCTGCAGAGGGGAAATGTCTGATAATTAGCAGGATCGTTCAAAAAAATGGATGAACGGTACCGCAGTAGATGAATCTACAAATTTTGTAATTTATTTGTTTATTTTCTATCCCGTCTTTATTATTTTTCTAAATAACTCAAGTGGGCGAACATACCTAATACTCCTTCCTCCTACTCTTTTCCCCATAACAACAACCCTGTGAGGTGAGTTGGGCTGAGAGAGAGTGACTGGCCGGCTTTCATGCCTAAGGCGGGACTAGAACTCTCAGTCTCCTGGTTTGCCATTGGCTCCTTCCTAGAGCTCAGAGACAGGGACTGGCCCAAGGTCACCCAGCCAGCTTTCATGCCTAAGGCGGGACTAGAACTCTCAGTCTCCTGGTTTGCCATTGGCTCCTTCCTAGAGCTCAGAGACAGGGACTGGCCCAAGGTCACCCAGCCAGCTTTCATGCCTAAGGCGGGACTAGAACTCTCAGTCTCCTGGTTTGCCATTGGCTCCTTCCTAGAGCTCAGAGACAGGGACTGGCCCAAGGTCACCCAGCCAGCTTTCATGCCTAAGGCGGGACTAGAACTCTCAGTCTCCTGGTTTGCCATTGGCTCCTTCCTAGGGCTGAGAGAGAGGGACTGGCCCAAGGTCACCCAGCCAGCTTTCATGCCTAAGGCGGGACTAGAACTCTCAGTCTCCTGGTTTGCCATTGGCTCCTTCCTAGGGCTGAGAGACAGGGACTGGCCCAAGGTCACCCAGCCGGCTTTCCTGCCTAAGGTGGGACTAGAACTCTCAGTCTCCTGGTTTGCCATTGGCTCCTTCCTAGGGATGAGAGAGAGGGACTGGCCCAAGGTCACCCAGATGGCTTTGTGCCTAAAGCCAGACTAGAACTCTCAGTCTCCTGGTTTCTAGCCCGGTGCCTTAATCACTAGACCAAAATGGCTCTCTAAGTAGGGAGCAAGCCTACATCGGCTCCTGCCTGCAAACCCTACCCCGCCGGTCCGTGGAAAAATTGTCTCCCACGGAACCAGTCCCTGGTGCCAAAAAGGTTTTGGACCCCTGTAGTGTAGTGTAGTGTAGTGTAGTGTAGTGTAGTGTAGTGTAGTGTAGTGTAGTGTAGTGTAGTGTAGTGTAGTGTTGTATAAGCAGCTTGGTCCATCCAATACATTGTAGGTTCACAGATTTCAGAGGTTTCCAAAGTTTCAAACACAGGATTTTCTGTCCTATGTGACAATACCAGGAATTGAACACAGGATGGGCAAGCTACTTTAAACATTTTAGGTGACAGGAGATAGGACAGCAATGTCCAAAAAAGAGGGTTAAGTTACAGAAATGCTTTACAAGGAAGAATCCATATATACCTCTGACTGTATGTATAGTGATTTGGCTTACCCTAATTCTTTTATTCACAGTTGTTCATTGATCAAGATTACCATAACATCTATATTTATTGATTATACATGCACTGATTATTTCTATTACAACTAAAACGTGGTGTAAGCAGTTTAGAATGTGAATGGAGGATAAAGGGAATATTTACAGGGGGCTGAAGAATGGGCAAGTCAAATAGAGTAGATCACAAAAGTTGTAAGGAAAGGAAATGTGAAGAAAATGGGTCTGTTGGAAAGATGAGGAAAAAAAACAACCCTACCAGAATGAATGAAAAGGTCATAGGAGGCCCCAAAAGAAATAACAGGGATACAAAGATCCTTAAAGAGAGCAGCCTATGGTTTTTAAGTGTAAGAATTTGCTGGAATTTACAAAAGATGTTATGAGCTACCTTAGGTTCTTGAAGAAAATTCAGGATAAAATTGTAACATAGAAATATCTGAAGGGCTAATACAGGGAAGATGGTGTAGATTTGTTCTCCGTAGCTTTTGAGGATAGAACAAGAACCAACGGGTGGAAGCTATACAGAGTGAGATCCAAACCTGATATAAGGAGGGATTTTGTGACTGTGAGAGCTATGAAGCCATGCTTCCTGGAGTCGTTTGTGCTCCATTACTGGAGGTTTTCAGACATAGGTTGGATGGTCTTCTGTCTGGGATGGTAGGAAGATTCTTGCTGTGGGCAGGGGGTTGGACTAGAAGACCTCCATGGTCCCTTCTAACCCAATGATTCTATGAACTAATTATAAGCTAGAGCTGGATGAGTCCCAGAGAGGGAGCTAAGTTGATTAGCACTGGGAAGTATTTGACTCTGTGGGTGCACCACCAAAGTTCTGATGTTGGGGCTGAAGGGATTTATATAATATCCAAGAGGGAGGAGGGATTATAAGATTGTAATTATCTGTTGAAGAGAAGGTTGGAAGTCATTATATTTCATAACTTTAGTTCCCTCCCTCCCTCCCTCCCTCCCTCCCTCCCTCCCTCCTTCCTTCCTTCCTTCCTTCCTTCCTTCCTTCCTTCCTTCCTTCCTTCCTTCCTTCCTTCCTTCCTTCCTTCCTTTCTTTCTTTCTTTCTTTCTTTCTTTCTTTCTTTCTTTCTTTCTTTCTTTCTTTCTTTCTTTCTTTCTTTTCTTGCACTTTCCCTTCCCTTCCCTTCCCTCCCCTCCCTCCTTCCCTTCCTTCCTTCCTTCTTTCCTTCCTTCTTTAGATTTGTCTTTTACTTTTTGTAAAATTCTCCATGAATATAATTTAAATTCAAAGTTCTGATGTTTGAAGAATCCACCATTTTCTAAGCAAAGGCCACCTTTGCTACGAGGAACATTACCAATCTCTTCCATAAAACTGATTTATATTAAACTACAAGGGCGTGGTGGCTCAGCAGGTAAGACGCCAGGCTTGTCGATCGTAAGATCGCAAGTTCGGAGGTTCGAATCCCTAGCCCTGCGTGCGGAGTGAGCTCCCGCACTAGCTCCAGCTCTTGCCAACCTAGCAATTCGAAAGCATGCAAATGCAAGTAGATTAATAGGTACCACTTTGGTGGGTAGGTAACAGCGTTCCGCGTGCATCATGCCGGCCACATGACCGTGGAAGCATCTTTGGACAACGCTGGCTCTTCGGCTAACAAATGGAGATGAGCACCGGCCCCTAGAGTCGGACACGACTGCACAAATGTGCGGGGGAACTTTTACCTTTTTTTTACAATGTTGAACTACAATGTTGAGCTCTTCTATGGCCCTCTCCAACAATTCTGCTGGGCAGGACTGAACGCCCTACCCAACACCGTGGAGTAAGGTCAGTTGAACGTGAATGCACCTGAACATTGTCCATAACAATTCTGTTCACAATAGAAGGGTAAACCTAAACAGCAACAAATGTGTGTGCATGCCTAAATTCCTTATTTGTGGGAAGGTCACTAGACTTTGCAGTGACTTTTTAACTTCAAAACAGCCCTATGTTCTTGTTCGTAACACAAGACCTCCCATCATCACCATAATTATGTATAAATACATATAAAAAGGTGGGATAAAAATCTAATCATCATCATTTTTATTTCTCCCCCAACTTCTCTTTACAATGATTACCATGCCACATTGTGTTACCAGGAGATCATTGTAAACAGAAGAAAGGTTTTTAAAAAGGAACAAAAATGGCAAAATAAAGTGAAGTAAGGTAAACCAAGTCCTCACTGCATTACCATCAGAATTCTTCTACTCCTTTTGAAAGAGAGAGCAAAATAGAAACCCTTTTTAAAGGGAATTAAAATTCCAACAAACACTAACTCCCCATTTGGCTTCCCCCAGGGGGGTCTATGATTTTCCAGTTCTATTTAATGTTGTTGCTGTTTACAGGAGGGTCTTTGTTTTCAAAACTAAATGAAGCCTAATTTAGGACTTACATTGCACTGTGTGCGTGCGTGCGTGCATGCGTGTGTGTGTTTCCTGGCTCAAAATTGATTGATTGATTGATCGAATTTGCATGGCTGCCCATCTCACAAAAAGCGGTGTACAACAATCTGATAAAATGACACATATATGAAATAATCAGTATAAAAATATAAGGATCAATGTTAAAAGATAAGTAACGTAAAAACATCTGTAGCTTGAATCATGTCAACTGGATTTCTATTTTCTCAGTGGAAACGTTTCGCTCCTTATCCAAGGAGCTTCTTCAGTCTGAGAAAAGTTGGTAAGGGAATCCTAAATATGTTTCTAGATAGCTGTGAAACATATTTAGCTACCTAGAAACATATTTAGGATTCCGTTTCCACTGAGAAAATAGAAATCCAGTTGACATGATTCAAGCTACAGACAATTCCACCTGGATGACTGAGAACCTTCATAGACATAACGTAAAAACAAAATATACAGACCCTAGGCAAAAAGAGAATAAGAATAACCACCTCAGCAATGGAGCCATCTAAGCATGTCTCCGATTCCCTGAGAGCTCCAGACCTACAGTAGTGACATAACCAGGTCTTGAGGGACTTCCAGAACGTCAGAATGGCAGAAAACTGCACCACAATTTTGACAATAGTTCTCAAACTGGGTTCTGAGGAACCTGCATGGAGCTGTCATTCTCTCTCTTGAAAATGTTGGCGTCCTTCCAGCTTTCCCTCCCTGGACACTTACTTAAGCCAGAATTAACTTCCACATCTGAACATTATAAAAAGGGAAGCAGAGATATAATCCCATCACCCCCTGCCTTCTCTGTCCAACGGTGGCCAAGAATGAAACGTTGTGTGCCCGCCACGCCATCGCTGTAATGCAGAGTTGCACTAATATTTTTCACGGACTTCGTTAGCCAAGCAGCAAATCAGGGAACTTCTGTCAGCCTATTTACTGTGCACGGGACAGAAGGAGCAGGGCACCTGCCAAAATATATTATCCAGGGGGGTGGCTGATGGGGAAACACAACAGAAAAAAGGAAGGAAGAAGGGAAGTCTGGAAAGCCAAAAGAAGAACATGGAAAGAGGAAGGGAGGAAAAGAGGGGAATGGTGGGATGGAAAGTGACAGGCAGGACAGGGAATAAAAGAACGCGAGGGGGAGGGCAGGAAGAAATAAAGGACAGGCTGTAAAATTCAGAGAGCAAAGCTTCTCCAAAGGTTTGGTTTTGGTAACACTTTTGTCAAAAACTATAGTTTCAAGGTCACCATCTTGGAAAGAGTCCTTATGAAGAGCCTTTCATCCTTGTGAATATACTGTATATAATGTTATTATGCATACTTTTATTATGGGCCATCAAGTTGGTGTCAACTCTTAGCGACCACATAGATAGATTTTCTCCATGACGATGTGTTCCCAGCCTGGTCTTTCAGGTCCCCCATCGCCACTGTAACTGAGTCCATCCCCCTGGCTGCTGGTCCTCCTCCTCTTCTTCTCCTTCCTTCCACCTTTCCCAGCATTAGAGCCTTCTCCAGAGAGGTAGGCCTTCTCATTGATTAATTGATTATGTGCCATCAAGTCATTTTCGACTCCTAGCGACCACATAGATAGATTTTCTCCATGATGATCTGTCCCTAACTTGGTCTTTCAGGTCTTCCAACTTTGCATCCATCGCCACTGTAACTGAGTCCACCCACCTGGCTGCTGGTCGTCTCCTTCTTCTCTTTCCTTCCACCTTTCCCAGCGTTAGAGCCTTCTCCAGAGAGCATTATGGGTCTTCGCATAATGTGTCTGAAGTAGGATAATTTGAACCTGGTCACTTGTGCCTTGAATGAGAACTCCGGGTTGATTTGTTCGATGATCCATCAATTTGTTTTCTTGGCTGTCCATGGTATTCTCAGGAGTCTTCTCCAACACCAAAGTCCAAAGGCGTCAATCCTGTTCCTATCCTGCTTCTTCAAAGTCCAACTTTTGCTTCCATAGAGTGTCACAGGGAATACCATGGCTTGCACAATTCTGACCTTTGTAGGCATAGACCAGGGGTGTGCTCCCGCCCGCAAACCCCGCCTCTTCCACATGATTGGCTCCCGCCCACAAACCCCGCCCCCCAGTGCTTGTGATTGGGTCATCCCACCGCCACTGTAACGGAGTCCCTCCCCCTTGCTGCTGGTCCTCCTCTTCTTCTCTTTCCATCCACCTTTCCCAGCATTGGAGCCTTCTCCAGAGAGCTGCGTCGGGTTCTAAGGAGTGTGGGTGCGCAGGAGTGTGGGCAGGTTGGCGGGGGCTGCAGGCGGGGGCTACAGAGCTGCAAATAGGCACCCAGAGGAAAGGGAGCAAGTGCCAGAAAGGTTGTGTAGACTCTGTCAGTTGGGTTTGCATGATACACACCTCTGAAACAGCGATGAAATTCATCACTGATGCATCAGCCACACTTTTCACACCAAGCACTGTATGTTTCTTTGGGCATTGCGTATTAAGCAAGCACAGCAACTGCATTTTGTTAACCGGGTGACAGCACATTTGTTGGATGAACTCAGCCTAGTCACATGCTTATTCAGATAATAACAGAGTTGATTGATTATGTGCCATCCAGTCTTATAAACCACCTAGATAGATTTTCTCCATGGTGATCTGTCCCCAACCTGGTCCTTCAGGTCTTTCAACGGTGCCCCCATTGCCACTGTAGCTGAGTCCATCCACCTTCTGCTGGTCCTACTCCTCTTCTTTTTCCTTCCACCTTTCCCAGCATTAGAGCCTTTTCCAGAGAGCTGGGTCTTTGCATAATGTGTCCAAAGCAGGATCATATACAGCAGTGGTCCCCAACCTTTTTGGCACCAGGGACCGGTCATGGAAGACAATTTTTCCATGGACTGGGGGGGCGGGATTTGCAGGCGGGAGCAATCGTGTGCACCAGGGGGGCGGGGTTTGCAAGTGGAAGCCAATCGCGCATCAGGGAGGGATTTGTAGGTGGAAGCCAATCATGTTCATCAGGGGCGGGGTTTGCAGGTGGGACCCAATCGCGTGCACCGGGGGCAGGGTTTGCAGGTGGAAACCAATCGTGTGCACCGGGGGGTGGGATTTGCATGTGGGAGCCCCGCGGCCCACTTCCTAACAGGCCGTGGCCCACTAGTGGGCCACGGCCCACAGGTTGGGGATCCCTGATATACAGCATATACCTTCTTCTCTTCGATTGATATACCTTCTTGTGCTGATTTCTACAGCCCTCAGTGTCCCGGTACAGTGATATATAGGGCTGTCTGTTTCTACTTTAGCAAAAGAGGACATTTGAGGAGAGGTTAATTAAGGGGTGTCCTCAGGGAGGGGGTCACAAAAGTCAAGATGGCAGCCACAGCCAAGGCCTGACTCCTTTTTATGTACCAAATTTTTTGACCAGCCCCCGGGACCCCCCTGCTTAACCACAAGTGTTTCTTTCAAGGTGGAGATAGGCTACCTGCAGACTACATCTAGTCCATCCAGAGCGCCCCCCCCCCCCCAGATCGCAGTATGAAATATGGCAATAAGAATCAATTTTCTGCACCGGAATCTTTTTGCTGTTGTTGCAAAAATAAAGGACAAAATAGGAGGTTCAAAAGTTATTTTACCCCTTAGACTCCCCACTTTCTCAAAATTTTACAACGTCCCTGCAGAAAGATGAAGCTAACAAGTGAAGTCAAGCTTAGCTAAAGGTGTCTCTTATAGATCCATCGTTGCCCTTTTGGAAGTGTTTTGTCACCGCCTTCTTCTGGATGTTTGTTCGAATTCTGAGTCTAACCGCAGTCCTAGAATTTCCTAGTGGTTTTCCATCCAAGCACTAATGAGGTCTGACCCTGCTTAGCGTTTTTTGAGACCCACCCAGGGTGGCTGCATGCTGCCATTGGCTGGGACGCAGCCCCTCTCGTGTTGCCAAAATACCTTTTTTGGAAAAAAAAATCAGAAAGATAAAAATATCAACCTAGTCAAAACGTGGGCCCTGATCCCAAAATTTGCCTGTCCCTGCTCCAAGGCTGTCTTTAGCTGCAACGTGCAACATTGTACGGCATTGAAACCCTTCTGCCATACGGGTCCTGTAGGTAATGGGGACGCCAATCAATTACGACTCCAACCAGCTTTCGTTTTGCATAGAAGATGGGTAGCTTTCTCATCAAACCTATGTACTCAGACGTAAACAGCCGACGCAAAACAAATCTCAGCTAGGCGGCTCTCATTCAGTATCCAGCATAGTAAATTGAGTGTTTTACTTAAATGTCTTTTTATAAATACAAATGCCTCCTTTCTCCCCTTCCCTCTCTCTCCCTCCCTCTCTTCTTTTCCCAAGGACATTGTCAAGGTCACCCAGGACCCTGGTGCTCCATACTGTGTATTAGGCCTAGAAATCCATTTTGATGGGCTATTGTTGCTCCTATCCTCCTGTGCCTCCAACTTCATTTTCACTTCAATTTTATCAACCTTCCGCTGGAGACTCAGAGAGATAGGGAACAAGCACTGACATGAATTAGCCTTAAGATTGACTGATAGGGCTTAGCCCAGGGAATTCTGGGTAGAAAGTTCTCCAGGCTCTTGTATTCTCACTCCTCCCCCCCCCCTCTCTTTTCTCTCTCTCTCTCTCTCTCAAAATCCACTCCAACCTGTCTCTGTCACTCTCATGTCATGGACTATGCCAATCCAGCCCAGAATGATGGACAAGGCAGGTTGGCTTCTGATGGGGTAATTTCCCAAAGCCAACTTTCAAATCTATTGTAGATCACAGATGGCAGCTAAGTTAGTGCAGAAGTTGGCAGCCGGCTCGAAGGCTGGGATGTCTTTCGGGCGAAGGAAATGATGAGGTTGCTAATGGTCAGAGCATTGCTATTAGGCTTTCAACAGGCTTTTTCCTTAACTCTAGAAACTTTTCTGTTACTGCTGGATGCGAACTGGGGTTCTAGGCGTAGGTACTTGATAGAGGACAATTCAGAGGTTGGAGACCCTCTCATCTAATGGTGTCTCACCAAGAAGCAGCGTGTGATTTTTCTCTGTGCAGTGAGTGGTTTGTAACCTATTATTGGGGCAACCCAGCCCTACATTTTATGACATAGTTGTGCAATGGGACTTACAGGCGGAAGATGCTGCACAATGTTGCCATGGAGAGAACTCTGGTTCTAACCAGCCAGCCATGCCATCTTCTCAGATACGTTATTCTAGCTCCACTGTTTTTTCCTAGAACACTTAGCCAGATCGACTTGGGAATCATTGGGCATGTTCTGCCTCCTTGCTCTATCTTTGCATCTGGCTCATCCTTATGGATGATGATGGTGGTGGTGGTGGTGGTGGTGATGATGATGATGCCAGGATCGGGAACAACAAGACTGAATGGCTCTGGGTTTTTGTGTCTTCTGGATATGGGACTTTACCATCTTTGGTACCGAATGGGGTGGCACTACCCCCAGACAGACCCAGTGAGCAATCTGGGGGTCCTTCTCCTGCTCGAGAAGCAAGTAGCAGTCATGGCTAGGAGGGCCTTTGCACAGCTTCATGTTGTATACCAGTTGCTCCCTTTCCTGCACCATGAGGCTCAACTCACAGTTACTCACGCCCTGGTCACCTCCAGAGTGGCTTGCTGTACCGCACTCTACACAGGGCTGCCCTTGAAGAGCATCCGGAAGCTTCAGGTGGTGCAGACTGCGGCTGCGCAGACTGTTATGGGTGTCCCTAGGAGGACGCACACGTTACACCTCTGCTCCGCGAGCTGCATTGGCTTCCAGTTTGCTTCTGGGTGCAATTCAAGGTGTTGGTTTTGAACTTTAAAGCCCTACGTGGCATGGAACTGGGTTATCTGAGGGACCGCCTCTCCCCGATTACATCTACCTGTCCCATCAGGTCCAGCATGTTGCGGGTCCCGTCTGCTCAGGAGTTCCATCTGACGGGAACCAGGAGACAGGCCTTTTCTGCTGTGGCACCAGCCCTCTGGCACATCATCCCTCTGTAGAGAGATTAGCCCCAACCCTTGGAAACTTCCGGAAATCCCTCAAAATGTGCCTTTTTCAACAGGCCTGGGGAACCCATGGAGAGCCTGCAAAGGGGTTGTATGATGTTAGGTGATTGCTATTCTTCCTCCATCTTGGCTTTTTCATGTTTTGATTTTGATTCATGGTCAGTATTTTAAGTTTGGTTACGTTGTTGTTGTTGTTTAGATTTTTTATCCTGCCTTTATTATTTTTATGAATAACTCAAGGTGGAGAACATACCTAGTACTCCTTCCTCCTCCTATTTTCCCCACAACAACAACCCTGTAAGGTGGGTTGGGCTGAGAGAGAGTGACTGGCCCAAGGTCACCCAGCCGGCTTTCCCGCCTAAGGTGGGACTAGAACTCTCAGTCTCCTGGTTTGCCATTGGCTCCTTCCTAGGGCTGAGAGACAGGGATTGACCCAAGGTCACCCAGCCAGCTTTCCCGCCTAAGGCGGGACTAGAACTCTCAGTCTCCCGGTTTGCCCTTGGCTCCTTCCTAGGGCTGAGAGAGAGTGACTGGCCCAAGGTCACCCAGCCGGCTTTCATGCCTAAGGCGGGACTAGAACTCTCAGTCTCCTGGTTTGCCATTGGCTCCTTCCTAGGGCTGAGAGACAGGGATTGGCCCAAGGTCACTCAGCCAGCTTTCCCGCCTAAGGCGGGACTAGAACTCTCAGTCTCCTGGTTTGCTATTGGCTCCTTCCTAGGGCTGAGAGAGAGTGACTGGCCCAAGGTCACCCAGCCAGCTTTCCTGCCTGAGGTGGGACTAGAACTCTCAGTCTCCTGGTTTGCCATTGGCTCCTTCCTAGGGCTGAGAGACAGGGACTGGCCCAAGGCCACCCAGCTGGATTTCATGCCTAAAGTGGGACTAGAACTCACCGTCTCCTGGTTTCTAGCCTGGAGCCTTAACCACTAGACCAAACTGCCTCTATGTTTGTACGTCGCCCAGAGTCATGTGTTGGGAGATGGGGGGCCATATAAATTGGCTAAATAAATAAAAATAATCTGGTTTCTCACCAAACATGAGGAAACATCTTAATCTGGAATGCCTCCTGAGCAAGGATGATACCACTTTGGCACTCAGTAAATGAGTTGATAGAATCGTAGTTGGAGGGTTCTTAGAGGTCATCTAATCCAACCCCCTGCTTAGGGCAGGATCCACTAGGGCATCTCATTGGGGACAGATGACCATTTCATCTGCTCGAAGATCTCCAGTGAACGAGGACTCACAACTTCATGTGGCAACCTATTCCATGGTTGGCAGCTCCTATAGTCAGGAAGTTCCTCCTGACATCCAGCCTGAATCTATCTCCATATAGTTTTAAGCACTGCTTATGGTCCTGCCCCCTGGGGCCATAGAGAAGAAGTTCACTTCTTCTTCTGTGAGGCAACCCTTCAGATCAGTATGTCTATGAAGGTTCTCAGTCATCCAGGTGGAATTGTCTGTAGCTTGAATCATGTCAACTGGATTTCTATTTTCTCAGTGGAAACGTTCATCACCATCCACTGCAGCACAAACTAGGAGTCATCAGGACATTGTCACACAGAGCAGAAACCATCCCCACCTCCATGGATTCCAAAAAGAATGAAAATCAGCACCTGAGAACAGCCCTGAAGGCCTGTGGATATCCAAATTGGGCCTTCACCAAATCTAAATCTACCAGACCTAAAACAGCGACAGATAGGGCTGAGACTCAGAGTAAACGAAAGAACCTGGTCATTCCCTACATGGCTGGCGTGTCTGAAAAGATAAAACGGATATTTGGCAAACACCACATACCTGTATATTTCAAACCCACCAACACACTGAGACAGAGGCTTGTACACCCCAAAGATCAAACTCCAAAACACAAGAAAAGTAATGTAGTTTATGCAATCCAGTGCAGTGAGGAGTGCTCTGAACTCTACATTGGAGAAACCAAACAACTTTTGTACAGAAGGATGGCCCAACACAGGAGAAGTAACACCACAGGACCAGAGTCAGCAGTTTATCTTCATCTAAAGGAAAAAGGACACTCATTTGAGGACATTAATGTTCACATTTTAGACAGAGAAGATAGGTGGTTTGAGAGAGGGGTCAAGGAATCCATTTATGCCAACTTGGAAAATCCTTCCTTGAATAGAGGTGGGGGCCTCAGGCACAATCTCTCCCCCATCTTCCTCCCTGCTTTGTCTTCTGTGCCTAGGAAGATTAAGACCATTTCACAAGCTCAACAGCAGCATGGTGATCTTAACGATCCTCCTTTAGATGATAAAAGGACTTAAAAATAACATCTCAATATAACCATGACCTAGCCCCAGGTGTAAGGTCACACAGCTACCTAGAAACATATTTAGGATTCCCTTACCAACTTTGCTCAGACTGAAGAAGCTCCTTGGATAAGGAGCGAAACGTTTCCACTGAGAAAACAGAAATCCAGTTGACATGATTCAAGCTACAGACTTCAGATCAGTGTTTCTCAACCTTGGCAACGTGAAGAGGTGTGGACTTCAACTCCCAGAATTCCCCAGCCAGCATGGCTGGCTGGGGAATTCTGGGAGTTGAAGTCCACACCTCTTCACGTTGCCAAGGCTGAGAAACACTGCTTCATATAGTTAAAGATTGCTATCATATCGCCCCTCAGTCATCTCTTCTGTAGACTAAACATAACCAGATCCTTTAACCATCTGCTAGGAGGATATACGATATGAGTGTTTATACAGATTTGAAGAAAAGAGTCATTTATCTCCAATTTCAAGAAAGAAGGCCTTCTGCTGGGTTGACTGCTTGTTTAGTTACAGCTGAACACCATGGCCATTTTGAATTTCCCTACATTGACAGGCAAGACAAGGGATGACATATTTCTCCAGGAGAAGAAGAAATTTTCCTTCTTCCTAGACTCCCTCCTAGCAGCGAAGTCACTGAGAAGAGCCTTGGAAAAGCTTCAGCTGCATGATCAAAGTTCTGCCCCTTTTTTAAACACGTACGTTGTGGCTGCCATCTTGCCTTTTTTGACCCCCCCCTCCTCATAGATGCCTCTGATGGGAAAAGCTCTGGAGACAGGATTGTACAAAAAAAGATATTTATCCATGCCCCTTGAGTACTTTGGCACTAACCTTGGTGTCACCTTGCACAAAGGAAGGGTAAGAACTCTACCCATAAGATTTTTTTTGCCAGATTCTTTTCTCCTTGAAAAAAATTTGTCAAACAAATTCTCTTTCAGCAAACTGAACTCCAAACTGTTAAAAAAAACATCTGGAAATTATACTACCCAGCTGTGTAGAGGTATTGGCAGGTGAGGTAAAGAAAATCAAGATGGAGGCCACAACGGTGCCGTGGGGATGCTGTGTCACACATAAGAACCAGGTGGGGCTTCAATCGTACCAGTGGGGCTGCCATCTTGACTTTTTTGACCGTAGTCTGCAGACTCCCCTGTGGTTAGGTCAGGATAACGATCCATCTAGACCAGTGTTTCTCAAGCTTGGCAATTTGAACATGTGTGGGCTTCAACTCCCAGAATCCCCCAGCCAGCATATAATGATAATAATGAGGAGGAGGAGGAGGATTGGGGCTGGCTATAAATATTGCCAATAAATTAAAAAATGGACCACATGAATATAATAATAATAATAATAATAATAATAATAATAATAATAATAATGTCCATGGAAAGGACTCGATAGGTGGACAAAAATGCCAAATCCAGTCCAAACATCTGGCTGACTCTGCGACCAACCATAATAATAACAATAATTATAATAATAATTTATTGAACTTATATGGCCACCCCTCTCACTTGCACGTGTCTCTGGGCGGTGCACACAATGAAAACAATCATAAAATCCAACCATTAAAACCAATTAAAAACTCTAAAAAACTGTAATAACAAAAAGACCGGGGAGAGTCGGAGCTGGCTCGAAAGACTGACTATTGAGGAATAAAATAGCAACAGAGGAACAATAAAGAAATAATAAAATGAAAAATAAAAAATGAAAAGCATTGAAATCTCACCAAGGAATAAAGAACGGCCGGGAGGGGCTGGCCTTTGCCCGCTGCCCGCCCAGCCCTGCTGGAAGCCCAGTGGCTCCTTCACTAACCATCCGGGCAGTCTCCAAACTTGGTGGGGCTCCCTTTGCACTGGCTACCTCCACCCCGCCATGCACACCTCCACCTGCACCCACGCCTGCACCCCACCCTCCCGGAGCCCCTCCTCCTCCTCCTCCCCCCACTTTCCCAGGCAGGTGGATGGAGCTAATCAGAAGCCGCCGTTTCTCTGCCCGCTGTGGGCAGCGAGCAAGCGATGACCACACGCTTGACCTTTGGCCTCCGAACTTGACCTCCCGCTAATGCCTCCGGCCCCCGCTTGCCAGGGGTGGCCGGTGAGCGCTTTTGTCTTTCGGCAGTCGGGGAGCCCAGACAGATAAATGATTTCTATTTGTCCTTTGGCGCAACGGACGGGCGGATCGATACTGTCCGCCCGGCGTCTCAGGGATTGGCTGCCACAGCCGATGAATGACAGCCCCGCTCGCCTCCTGGCCCCCCCCCTGCCCTGTGCCCCCCAAAAACGCCACCTGGGGGGGGCAAGAGATTGAAAGCTGGAAGAGCTTTATTGATCGCGGCTTTTCTGAAAGAGCAGCTCAGGCCACAATAGAGGGGAAAAAAGGCCAGCACTTCGTGCGGGGGATGACGGCCCACGGCTTCCTGCAGCCCCACGATTAGATCAGCGATTGCATTTAAGCACCGCACACGGCCGTTCAATTTCGCCTGCTCCGGCTCGCTGCAATTGCCCTCCATTTCTTCGCTCGCTCGCTCTCTGGGCTTCAAAGCAGCACTTTAGCCGTGGAAAAGCAAAGGCCTCTTGACAAAATGCTTTGCCTTGATTGTCCCTGAGGCCAGAGGTCAGCGATGGGCAAGCCTGGAGAGTGGCACATTCCGGTTTCAAATTTTATTAAAAGGCATAATCTCTGCGCATCTGATGAAGGGAGCAGCAGCTTCCGAAAGACTGTGCCTTTTAATAAAATGTGTTGGTCAGGAAAGGTCCGCCCGGACTCCTGATTTTTTGCCACTGTAGACTAACACAACTCTCCTCTTACAACATTCCTATTTTGGGTCAGGATGACACTGGAAAGGAGGGCATGAAGCAGCAGCCCCCTTCAGCTCTCCCCCCTTGGAGCTGGGAAGGACTTTGGAAATGGAACAGCATCTCTCTAAGATTGCACAACAGTCGTGGCGGGAGATGGGAACCGTGGCCTGCAGCTTCAGAAGGCCTTTGCCAGGTCAGTTTGGAGAGTAAAAGGTTGCATGAAGAAGTTTCAACTGGGGGAAGAACAGGGAATTCATTGTCTCTCAAGCCTGTTCTGGACACTGCCCTGGAATAAAGAAACAATTGTGGGACTAAAAAAGGAATTGGAACCAGTGGCATTTGCAGGAGGCCCCCAAATCCGCAAGATGGTTGGCCCAGTGTGGCAACTGAAGCCCCCCCTCTTTTTTACGTGCCTCAATGTTGGAACATAAAGCTGAAGCTGCCATCTTGCCTTTTTTGACCCCTCCCTCATGGATGCTGCTGGTCAGAACCAGGTCTAAACCAAAATCAAGACTATCAAAGAGAGAAGGTTCCAGCCCTTCGAGGTAGTCCAGACAGGAAACTAAAACCATGAGTACTAATTTGTTGTTTATTCGTTCAGTCGCTTTCGACTCTTTGTGACTTCATGGACCAGCCCACGCCAGAGCTTCCTGTCGGCCGTCACCACCCCCAGCTCCCCCATGGTTGAGTCTGTCACCTCCAGAATATCATCCATTCATCTTGCCCTTGGTCGGCCCCTCTTCCTTTTGCCTTCCACTTTCCCTAGCATCAGCTTCTTCTCCAGGGTATCCTGTCTTCTCATTATGTGGCCAAAGTACTTCAGTTTTGCCTTTAATATCATTCCCTCAAGTGAGCAGTCTGGCTTGATTTCCTGGAGTATGGACTGGTTTGATCTTCTTGCAGTCCAAGGCACTCTCAGAATTTTCCTCCAACACCACAGTTCAAAAGCATCTATCTTCCTTCGCTCAGCCTTCCTTATGGTCCAGCTCTCACAGCCATAGGTTACTACAGGGAATACCATTGCTTTAACTATGCGGACCTTTGTTGTCAGTGTGATGTCTCTGCTCTTAACTATTTTATCAAGATTTGCCATTGCTCTCCTCCCAATAAGTAGACGTCTTCTGATTTCTTGGCTTCAGTCAGCATCTGCAGTAAACTTTGCGCCTAGAAATACAAAGTCTGTCACTGCCTCCACTTTTTCTCCCTCTATTTGCCAGTTATCAATCAAGCTGGTTGCCATAATCTTGGTTTTTTTGAGGTTTAACTGCAACCCAGCTTTTGCACTTTCTTCTTTCACCTTCGTCATAAGGCTCCTCAACTCCTCCTCGCTTTCAGCCATCAAAGTGGTATCATCTGCATATCTAAGATTGTTAATGTTTCTTCCAGCGATTTTAACTCCAGCCTTGGATTCCTCAAGCCCAGCACGTTGCATGATGTGTTCTGCGTACAGGTTGAATAGGTAGGGTGAGAGTATACAGCCCTGCCGTACTCCTTTCCCAATCTTAAACCAGTCCGTTGTTCCGTGCTCTGTTCTTACCGTTGCTACTTGGTCGTTATACAGATTCCTCAGGAGGCAGACAAGATGACTTGGTATCCCCATACCACCAAGAACTTGCCACAATTTGGTATGATCCACACAGTCAAAGGCTTTAGAATAGTCAATAAAACAAAAATAGATGTTTTTCTGAAACTCCCTGGCTTTCTCTATTATCCAGCGGATATTGGCAATTTGGTCTCTAGTTCCTCTGCCTTTTCTAAACCCAGCTTGTACATCTGGCAATTCTCGCTCCTTGAATTGCTGGAGTCTACCTTGCAAGATCTTGAGCATTATCTTTCTGGCATGTGAAATAAGTGCCACTGTTCGATAGTTTGAACATTCTTTAGTGCTTCCCTTTTTTTGGTATGGGGATATAAGTTGATTTTTTCCAATCTGATGGCCATTCTTGTGTTTTCCAAATTTGCTGGCATATGGCATGCATCACCTTGACAGCATCATCTTGCAAGATTTTAAACAGTTCAGCTGGGATACCGTCGTCTCCTGCTGCCTTGTTATTAGCAATGCTTCTTAAGGCCCATTCAACCTCACTCTTCAGAAGGTCTGGCTCTAACTCACTGACCACACCGTCAAAGCTATCTCCAATATTATTATCCTTCCTATACAGATATTCCGTATATAGAGTCCCTTGCAAGGGAGATGGGCGGGGAATAAATTGAAATAATAAATAAATAAATAAGTAAATAAATATTCTTGCCACCTTTTCTTGATCTCTTCTGCTTCTGTTAGGTCCTTACCATCTTTGTTTTTGATCATACCCATTTTTGCCTGGAATTTACCTCCGATGTTTCTAATTTTCTGGAAGAGGTCTCTTGTCCTTCCTATTCTATTGTCTTCTTCCACTTCCGCACATTGCTTGTTTAAAAATAATTCCTTATCTCTTCTGGCTAACCTCTGGAATTTTGCATTTAATTGGGCATATCTCCCCCTATCACTGTTGCCTTTTGCTTTCCTTCTTTCTTGGGCTACTTCCAGTGTCTCAGCAGACAGCCATCTTGCCTTCTTGGTTTTCTTTTTCTTTGGGACGTTTTTTGTTGCCGCCTCCTGAACAATGTTGCGAACTTCTGTCCATAGTTCTTCCGGGACCCTATCTACTAAATCGAGTCCCTTAAATCTATTCTTCACCTCCACTGCATATTCCTTAGGAATATTAGTGAGCTCATATCTAACTGATCTGTGGGTCTTCCATATTCTCTTTAGTCTGATTCTAAATTGTGCAATAAGAAGTTCGTGATCTGAACTACAGTCAGCTCCAGGTCTTGTTTTTACCGACTGTATAGATGTCCGCCACCTTTGGCTGCAAAGGATGTAGTCAATCTGATTTCGGTGTCGACCATCTGGTGAAGTCCATGTATAAAGTCGTCTTTTAGGTTGTTGGAAGAGAGTGTTTGTTATGCACAGTGAGTTGTCTTGGCAAAATTCTATCAGCCTATGTCCTGCTTCATTTTGTTCTCCCAGACCATGCTTGCCTGTAATTCCAGGTGTCGTCTGACTACCCACCTTAGCATTCCAGTCTCCTGTAATGAAAATAACATCTCTTTTTGGTGTATTGTCCAGTAGGTGCTGCAGATCCTCATAGAACTGATCTACTTCTGCTTCTTCAGCATCTGTGGTTGGGGCGTATATTTGGATCACTGTGATGTTAAATGGCTTACCCTGAATTCGAATTGAGATCATTCTATCGTTTTTTGGATTGTATCCAAGTACTGCTTTAGCCACTTTATTATTAATTATGAAGGCTACTCCATTTCTTCTGTGGTCCTCTTGTCCACAGTAGTAGATCTGGTGGTCATCTGATGTGAAGTGGCCCATCCCAGTCCATTTCAGTTCACTGACACCTAAAATGTCTATATTTAATCTTGACATCTCACCAATAACCACATCCAATTTGCCCTGGCTCATAGATCTTACATTCCAGGTTCCTATGGTGTGTTGATCTTTAGAACATCGGATTCGTCGTTCACACCAGCACCTTCGGCCGCTAGCCGTCCTTTCGGCTTTGAGCTAGCTGCGTCATCACATCTGGGGCTAGTTGAACGTATCCTCTGTTCCTCCCCAGTAGCATTTTGACCCTTGTGGGGGGAGATGGGCGGTGATATAAGTTAGAAATAATAAATAATAATAAATCTTCCGACCTGGGAGTCCCATCTTCCGATGGTATACCGACATATCTCTGGTTGTACTGATCCATTTAGTTTTCACGGCAAGAATACTGGGGTGGGTTGCCGTTACCTTCCCCAGGGATCGTATTTAGTCTGACCTCTCTGCCATGACCTTCCCGTCTTGGGTGTCCCTTCACGGTTTAGCTCATGGTTTCATTGAGGTGCTCAAGCTCCAGCACCACGACAAGGTAACAATCTCCTTTGCTGGAGTGAGTACTAATACTATAGTACTAATACTACCTTTATTCACAGAATCTTGCAAGTCAGAAAGCACTTCCCCCTCGCCTGCCTTTACTTTCCAGAGAACTAGGGAGGGTCCCTTCTGAGACGCTTTCTCCACCCGCTCCTTTGGACTCAGTTTTCTCTTATCAGACCGTTGTCTAGATTATGGCTCTTTCTCCTGTCTCCCAAGGTCATTCTCACAGCCCATTACAGAAGGACAGAGATGCTCTGGAGAATCTGGGGACACTCCAAAGCTCAAGAAGACCTCATGGCTTGAACAAGGCTTAACAGAGCCTGAAGTAGGTGGAGACTCTTTCAGGATGGGAAACTGCTATCTGCAGTTTGTTGGCTTGACCAACAGGGCTTGTAGATATTAAGTGATATGCACCAAAGTTACAGTATAGAAGTCCATTCATATACAGTATATTTTTATTTAATTTATTTTATATCTCACCTTTATTATTTTTATAAATAACTCAAGGCGGCGAACGTACCAAATACTCCTTCCTCCTCCTATTTTCCCCACAACTCTGTGAGGTGAGTTGGGCTGAGAGAGAGTGACTTGCCCAAGGTCACCCAGCAGGCTTTCATGCCTGAGGCGGGACTAGAACTCTCAGTCTTCTGGTTTGCCATTGGCTCCTTCCTAGGGCTGAGAGAGAGTGACTGGCCCAGGGTCACCCAGCCGGCTTTCATGCCTAAGGCGGGACTAGAACTCTCAGCCTCCTGGTTTGCCATTGGCTCCTTCCTAGGGCTGAGATACAGGGACTGGCCCAAAGACACCCAGCTGGCTTTGTGCCCAAGTCAGGACTAGAACTCACGGTCTCCTGGTTTCTAGCCCGTTGCCTTAACCACTAGACCAAACTGGCTCATGGAGAGGCTGTCCACAGAAATGAAGACTTTTCTGTTTAAGCCCTACCAGGCCCTTGCCATCAGCTTTTACTCACAGTATAGGGTCCCTAGGAAAGAATATGGAGAGACATATTTTGGAGCAGAAGCAGTACAGGTAGTCCTCGCTTAACAACCATTCATTTAGTGACAGTTCGGACTTACAACGGTGCTGAAAAAACAACTTGCAACCTGTCCTCACACTTGCGACTGGTGCAGCATCTCTGCGGTCATGTGATCATGATTTGGGTGCTTGGCAACGTTTATGACCATCGCAGCATCTTGTGGTCACATGATCGCCACTTTTGACCTTCCCGGCCAGCTTCTGACAAGCAAAATCAATGGGGAACTGCGTGGTTCGCTTAATGCCTGCAGTGATTTGTTTAACGACCGCCGCAAAAAAGGTCATAAAATCAGGTCAGGTTCGCATAATGATTGCTTCACTTAGGAACCAAAATTCTGGTCCCAATTGTGGTTGTTAAGTGAGGACTACCTGTAGTAGTCGTACTGGAGTAGTCCCCAAAGACAATAAGAAATTGATCCAACTGAACCCAACCACCAGCCAATAATGCTCAGTAATTGATAGAGACCCACTCTTTGAAACAGCAGTGCAACCTTTGAAGAGGTGACAGGATGGCTTAAAGCTGCAGAGCCATTATTCACCCAACACACTTTATTGGGTCAGTTAAGAAATCTACGGGCTGTTTTGCATATCAGGCTAAACTTGGCTAGTGTTAATCTTGGTTTGTAATATTATACACATCCAGACTGTTTGGTTACTTCACGACTATGTGCTCTGTGAACGTAGCCTTCATCAACTTCGCCAGCTAAGGGCTGCCCTCTGCAATTTCTTACCAGCCAAAAGAGAAAAATAGAGTAAGTATGGGAAGGGGGCATGGTGGCTCAGCGGGTAAGACGCCAGGGTTGTCGATCGGAAGATTGCAGGTTCGGAGGTTCGAATCCCTAGCCCTGCGTGCGGAGTGAGCTCCCGCACTAGCTCCAGCTCTTGCCAACCTAGCAATTCGAAAGCATGCAAATGCAAGTAGATGAATAGGTACCACTTTGGTGGGAAGGTAACAGCGTTCCGCGCGCGTCGTGCCGGCCACATGACCGTGGAAGCGTCTTCGGACAACGCTGGCTCTTCGGCTAACAAACGGAGATGAGCACCGGCCCCTAGAGTCAGACACGACTGCACAAATGTGTGGGGGAACCTTTACCTACCTTTTTCAACCTTGGTATTTTAACCTGCACAAATAATAATATGACATCTGCCTATCCTAGGTCCTTGGGAAGGACTCGATAGGTGGATAAAAATGCCAAATACAGTGTAAACATCTGGCTGACTATGTGACCAACCATAATAATAATAATAATAATAATAATAATAATAATAATAATAATAATAATAAAAATAAATAAATAATAAACATGAAAGATTAGGGCATAAACTGGTCGTGGTGGTCCCAGTGGTTATCGGCACACTGGGTGCCATACCCAAAAATCTTGGATGGCACTTAGAAAATCTGCACATTGACAAAATTTCCATCCGTCAATTGCAAAAGGCCACGCTGCTTGGATCTGCACATGTACTACGCCGATGCATTATGACATCCCAGGTTCTTGGGAAGAACTCGATGTGAATGAAGGCCAGCACCAGCTAAAGAACTGGCAGCTGTGTTTTCACATTGTTGTGTATATAATAATAATGATAATAATAATAACAACCTATGAAAAGCCAACCAGTGCTCCGAGAGACAGTGGAGGACAGGAAGGCCTGGCGTGCTATGGTCCATGAGGTCACGAAGAGTCGGACACGACTAAACGACTGAACAACAACAAAAAAAAATTACATATACAAATCAATATTTAAATGACCTTTTCTAGGGCTTCCAGATGTGGGTTGCAAAAATCTGTATTTATTTATTTATTATTTCTAACTTATATCACCACTAGATGACAGCAAAGAGGTATAATTTTCTGCATCTTTTGCTGCCATCGGGTGGTAGTCTGACAGTTTGCAGCCCAGATCTGGTAGCCCTAACCTTTTCCATCTTAAACCGCAGTTCTCCAGCAATTGTCAGAAGTAAATGATTATATGAAATTGCAGCAATGCAATCTTAGCGTGAGAGTTAGTTTTCACACTGTCAGTTAAAAAAAAAAGATAAGAACAAATCTATTGAAAAAACAAAGGACAGGTGGAAACAGGCCAGCTCATTCAAAAGTGGGGGCCAATGGAGGATGGGGAAGAAAATGAAACACAAGAAGCGATGAACCTTGTATCTCTAAGGAGGGCTGGTTTTTGAATCTCTGCAGTTGCCAACATTCTTTTGGTTATGGCATCCTCACTTTCTTCAGTAAATGTGGTTGTAAACCGCCCAGAGTCTACCACGGTAGAGATGGGCGGGGATAAATCCAAATAATAAATAAATAAATCATCATCATTGGCGATCACTCGTAGCCGAGTAAGATTGTCTTCCAAAGGTAAAATTTTAACAGTGGATCCGTAAGTGGCTATAAAGGCCAATTCTGGATCCGCACAACCTCCCACAATGAGGGCATAGGTTTCCGGGTGGGAGACGGTCATGATGAGGGTTTGCCTGACGTGCCTTCCTTTTAGCTCTTTTCTCCCTTTCGCCCTGTACTCGTGCTTCTTCAAAGTCCATAGCGCCATTAATAAAGGCTGACCTCCAATTGAAACACTCATGAGTTAGGGCTTCCCAGTTCTCAATGCTGATATTACATTTTTTTAAATTAGCTTTGAGAGTATCTTTGAATCTTATTCATTCAAAGTTTTTGGAGGATCTCAGGAGCTCCTCAGTAGTTCTAGTTCTGCATGAGTGTGTGAAGCTTGATCCAGGGAATACCAACAACCTAAAGTTTACACATTCCTGTCCATGGGGCCTGTTGGGCTCATTCAGACTTCTCTGCTCTAAAGCTGAAGCCACCACGTTGTGGTTCTGGTAAAATCCCATAGTTTAAGCCACATGATGAACTGAACTCCTGAAATTTGAGGAACCCCTTTGAAGACAAGAAGAGAGAACTCAAGAAATTTGGCTGTTTGGTGAAGCGAAGGACAAGATGGCTCCGTTCTCCAACCTATGCATCGCAGCAGCTGATTTGAAGAACCGGTTCCAGCTTCCCTCCAGCTAAGAGGTCTGGAGGCTAAATTCTATGAAGAACGGCTAAAGGAACTAGGTATGTTTAGCTTAAGACTGAGGGGAGGCATGATATCCGTCTTCCAATACTTGAAGGGCTGCCACAGGGAAGAGGGCGTCGATCTATTCTCCATGGCACCTGAGGGTGGGACAAGAAGCCATGGGCGGAAGCTCCTCGGAGGGAGATCCAACCTGGGAACAAGGAGGAATTTCCTGACAGGGAGAACTATTGAGCAGTGGAACAGCTTGCCTCCCGGAGTGGTGGGTGCTCCATCGCTGGAGGTTCTCAAGAAAAGATGGGACAACCGTTTGTCCGAGGTGGTATGAGGACTCCTGCCTTGGGTTTGGGCAGGGGGTTGGACTAGAAGACCTCCAAGGTCCCTTCCAGCCCTATGATTCTATGAAATTTGAGGAACCCTTTTGAAGACAAGAAGGCAGAACTAAAGAAATGTGGTTGTTTGGTGGAGTGAAGGACAAGATGGCTCCCTTCTCCATCCTAGGTATGGCAGCAGCTGATTTGAAGAACCGGTTCCAGCTTCTTATCTCCCCCTTGCTGCTGTTGTTGTAACAGAACCACAACACCTTGCCAAAATGTGTATGCACACACGCCTCAGTAATAACAATCCACTTCCATTCATCCTGAAGGACAAATTTCCTATACCAGGGCTTTCCAAAGTGCCGCCGCTGGCGACACACCAGCGGCAGCGGCAGTACGGCGGTGGCGCGCGCGCGCACGGCGGCAGCACGGGGGGCGTGCGGCGGTGCGCGCGCGCATGGCAGTGGCGCGGGGGGGACCCTAAAACGCGGAAGCACTGATCCCGCGCTGCTGCTGCTGCTGCCGTGCGCGCCGCCGCTTCCGGGTGGTGTGGCGACACACCACGCTGTGTGTGGCGACACACTTTTGTGTCGCGACACACAGTTTGGAAAGCTCTGTCCTATACACTCCCCAGCTTCAAAATCAACTATATGGGGACTGAAAGCTCTTTTACAATCTAAGAAAAGCATGAGGATGCTAACCTACGCAGACTATGGAGCTCCTTTGCCAATGTACAGCCTCAGAACCAGGATCCAGCATAATGACCTCAGGAAGAAGCTCAAGAAGAGGAGAAATGAATGAATGACTAGTTCTCATGAACTAGGTTGAAAATGCCAGATACTACTGAGTCAGATTATTGGCCTATCTAGCTCTAAACTTTTTCGGGTGTCAAGCACTTCTTGGGTGACTGCAGAATTATTTATTCTTTTTTGTATTTTGGGTGATTTGGGAGGTCTAAGAGAGAAAAAAATCTCCAGCAAAGGAGATCGTTACCTTGTCGTGGTGCTGGAGCTTGAGCACCTCAATGACGCCATGAGCTAAACCGTGAAGGGACACCCAAGACGGGAAGGTCATGGCAGAGAGGTCAGACTAAATACGATCCCTGGGGAAGGTAACGGCAACCCACCCCAGTATTCTTGCCGTGAAAACTAAATGGATCAGTACAACCAGAGATATGTCGGTATACCATCAGAAGATGGGACTCCCAGGTCGGAAGATGGTCAAAATGCTACTGGGGAGGAACAGAGGATACGTTCAACTAGCCCCAGATGTGATGACACAGCTAGCTCAAAGCCGAAAGGACGGCTAGCGGCCGACGGTGCTGGTGGTGAACGACGAATCTGGTGTTCTAAAGATCAACACACCATAGGAACCTGGAATGTAAGATCTACAAGCCAGGGCAAATTGGATGTGGTTATTGGTGAGATGGCAAGATTAAATATAGACATTTTGGGTGTCAGTGAACTAAAATGGACTGGAATGGGCCACTTCACATCAGATGACCACCAGATCTACTACTGTGGACAAGAGGACCACAGAAGAAATGGAGTAGCCTTCATAATTAATAATAAAGTGGCTAAAGCAGTGCTTGGATACAATCCAAAAAACGATAGAATGATCTCAATTCGAATTCAGGGTAAGCCATTTAACATCACAGTGATCCAAATATACGCCCCAACCACAGATGCTGAAGAAGCAGAAGTAGATCAGTTCTATGAGGATCTGCAGCACCTACTGGATAATACACCAAAAAGAGATGCTATTTTCATTACAGGAGACTGGAATGCTAAGGTGGGTAGTCAAATGACACCTGGAATTACAGGCAAGCATGGTCTGGGAGAATAAAATGAAGCAGGACATATGCTGATAGAATTACAGGTAGTGAGGACTACCTGTAATTCAGAGCTTTCCAAACTTTTCATGTTGGTGACACACTTTTTAGACATGCATCATTTCATGACACACTCTTACAGCAGGGCACAAGGCAGGCACTAGGACCTGCGCAGAATCACAGCAGGTTTGGAGGCAGCAAGGCACAAGGCAGGCACTAGGACCTGCGCAGAATCACAGCAGGTTTGGAGGCAGCAGGGCACAAGGCAGGCACTAGGACCTGCGTGGAATCACAGCAGGTTTGGAGGCAGCAAGGAACAAGGCAGGCACTAGGACCTGCGTGGAATCCTGGCAGGGCTTGGAGGCAGCAGCATCCGCGACACACCCAGACACTGCAGCCGACACACTAACGTGTCCCGACACACAGTTTGGAAATCTCTGCTGTAATTCATGAAACACCAGAGCTACTAATGTTATTCACCTTGATGGCACTTTACTATCTCCAGATTTACAGGCAACTAGCCTTGAATCCCAGCTGCTGGAAGTTGGGGACATAAAATCACATCATCATCATCATCATCATCATCATCATCATCATCATCGTCTCGTCCTTCCTGTTTATGCTTGTGAACTTCTGCAATGCACCTGGATGGCCACTGTGTGACAGGATGATGGATGAAAAGAATCCTTGGTTTTATTTAGTCCCTAGTCTTTTCTTATGTTCATCCCTACCCATGCTATGCATGTAGGAGCCATGAGAAATGGAAATAAGTATATGGAAAAGAAAGGGGAGGAGGAGAGCATCCCAGTTAGAGGACTTAAGGGGGCTTTTGCCATCACCTGTTAAGCATTAATTGCATTTCATCTTCCTGGTTATTCTATTGCACTAATGTCTTGTCTTGGACCGATCTGTTGCCCGTTTCTTCTTGGCCTCATTTCACTCATTTCACTCATTTCCTGCACACCTTCGAAAAGTAAAGAATACACTTACAGAGTTGAAGTGTGAACTCTCAAAGAAACTCCATTCCTTGTTCCTTCCCTCCCCATATTTCCCACACTTTCCACCTTAGATCTCTGGCTTCTTTGAAGTTGGTTGAACTCTCCAGTCAACCTTGCAAACGGCTCAGGTCAAGGGTAGCATTATAAATGCTCAACGCCACTTCCCCCAATAAGAGGTTTCTTCCAGCTGCAGAAGGGAAGTGCTCAGTGAGGCAGAGCGGAGAGGAGGTGGTGCCCTTAGGAAGAGATTGTGCTATAAAAGTTGAGAGGAAACTTCATCAAAAACATAAGTGTATCTACCCTGCAAATTTGCAAGCTGCCAATTTAACAGCTTTCCCTCAAAGAACCTTTGCAAGAAAAATGTTGCAGAATGATCCCATCTGGGGTATTCCATTCCATCTTCTCTCTCTTCCTGTTTTTCACATCCCCCCCCCCAAATAACTTGTGTGCCATTCCATACCCAGAAATGCTGCTTTGGAGCTGTTAGATTTTCCCCATCTTGGGATTTTTTTAAAGCATGTTTTGTCCTTCTGCAAACTTGATATCCAGCTCTCTCTCCAAGCTTGCTGATTGATTGATTGATTTTCTATCCGCCTTTATTATTTTTATAAATAACTCAAGGTGGCAAACATACCTAACATTCCTTCCTCCTCCTATTTTCCCCAGAACGACAACCCTGTGAGGTGAGCTGGGCTGAGAGACAGGGACTGGCCCAAGGTCACCCAGCCGGCTTTCATGCCTAAGGCGGGACTAGAACTCTCCGTCTCCTGGTTTGCCATTGGCTCCTTCCTAGGGCTGAGAGAGAGGGACTGGCCCAAGGTCACCCAGCCGGCTTTCATGCCTAAGGCGGGACTAGAACTCACAGACTCCTGGTTTCTATCCCAGCACCTTAACCACTAGACCAAACTGGCTCTCCGGATGGATGGATGGATGGATGGATGGATGGATGGATGGATGGATGGGTAGATAGATAGATAGATAGATAGATAGATAGATAGATAGATAGATAGATAGATAGATAGATAGATAGGCCGGCCAACCAACCAACCAACCAACCAACCAACCAACCAACCAACCAACCAACCAACCAACCAACTGCCTCTAACTTTGGAGGCTCCATAGAAATTTCCATTCTCTACCTCAGGGTTCTACAATCTTTTGGGGTCTGGTGGAAATGTTTGGAATTCTGAGGTCAGGTTGTGGACTACCTTACCAAATGGCTGGCACCTTATTAGAAGCGGGTTGCATCAAGGGGATGAGGACGACTGCCTCAAGACCCTGCTTGGACACTTTGCGGTGGCATCTGGGTAGCCAATATGGCTTCAGGATGCCGGGCTAAGTGGAGCTTTATCTGAGCCAGGAGGGGTCTTGCTATATTCTTAACCAATAACAACAACAATAATAATAATAATAATAAATGTTGGGTTCCCATCTCTAACTAGGATGCAAAACAATAAATATTACTGAGACGCAGTGTTTGCGTCAAGCTGGAGTAGCAGGACACTCTCTTTTCCCTGCATCGTTCAGCCTCATTCCGTATCTTAGACGGTCAGCCTGGGAAACATCACCCCTGATATAAGTATCAGATGGAAGGAGCTAACTCAATTAAAATGAGGCTTTTTCACCACCTGTTTGAATGTCCCTGCTATTCAGGAAAACATATCAATTAACAGCTGTGATTATCCCAATCGTATTTCCCATGTGACAAAACTTTTGCCTTCTTTCAAGAGCTAATCCAGGTGCCGGGGCCATGACAGCTGATATCATTTTATTTAATTCAGTGTCCCTTAACTCCAAAGTTTGTTCAAGAAAGCTCATCTAGCTGCACATCAATCTAGGGTATTGGATGTGGGTCAAGAGCAAACCCAGCTAAGGTCCAAGCTATGTTTGTTATAGAAGATCAGGGATTTGATATCCTGAAATCCTTTCTAAAGCCTCCAAACAGCTGTTGAGGGTTGAATATGTTTGGGGGAACAGAAAATCAGATTTTTTTAAAAAAATCTTTTCCTCCACATTCTTTCAGTGAGCTTGCCTGGAGGAGGGGAATATTTAAATTGGGAAAATAAGCTTGATTACACACTCTCTCCACTTAAAGACAAGGTGACCAGGATCTTACAATGTTGAGTATGGCTGTCCCTTGTGACGTGATTCAAGACCGTGGCTGGACATTGAGGCAGTTGAGCAACTAAGCTAGTAATTAGATCAGAACATAGACTGCCAATAACTTACTAGCAAAACTGATGAATAGGAACTGAAACCAAGCCAGGATTTAGTCAGAGTTCAGTGAGAGCTTAAAGCCTCAATGGAGCTTGTATTCCAAAAACGAGGCCCGAAGCCAGCCCAAGAGTCAAGAGCCAAGATTGCGGTGAATCAGAACAAGGTCAGAAGCATGGCCAAATCAAAGATTGAGATACAGACACTGTTTTCGGCACTAGAAGCTCTTCATCAAGGTTATATAAAGTCAGTATCCCTGGGACCCAACAGGAACTTCAGAAGGAATTTCTCTTCATAAGCAGTCTGTAGCTTGAATCATGTCAACTGGATTTCTATTTTCTCAGTGGAAAGGAGAGGTGGGGGCCTCAGGCACAATCTTTCCCCTATCTTCCTCCCTGCTTTGTCTTCTGTGCCTAGGAAGATTAAGACCATTTCACAAGCTCAACAGCAGCATGGTGATCTTAACGATCCTCCTTTAGATGATAAAAGGACTTAAAATAACATCTCAATATAACCATGACCTAGCCCCAGGTGCAAGGTCACACAGCCACCCTAGAAACATATTTAAGGATTCCCTTACAAACTTTGCTCAGACTGAAGAAGCTCCTTGGATAAGGAGCGAAACGTTTCCACTGAGAAAATAGAAATCCAGATGACATGATTCAAGCTACAGACAATTCCACCTGGAGGACTGAGAACCTTCATAGACATATCTTCCTAAGCAGGAATGGGGAGGTTCTTCAAGCAGGTTTAGAGAACATCCTCTCTGCCCCTCTTTAGCATTCCCGATGCTTGCTGGAGCGTTTCCTTCTTCCAGATGGATAAGGTCTGCTTTTTAGCACACTGGGCCTGGAGCTGTGCTTCCCAAACCCTCCTCCTCAGTTTTTGAGACACTTGGAAGATGTTTTTGATTCATCTTCTGACCAAGGCTCTTCTGGAGAGACCTGAGAAGCATCATTCTGAAGAGAGAAACTTTATCAGGTTCTGCAACCAAGAATTACTCAGTCTTTCCTGTTTCGGCTGATTCCAGCAGGTTCTACAGCTTTGTCTCCTAATGTCTGGTCTGATGCCAGGAGATCCATAAAGCCCGGCTCTACTTGATGTGGAAAATTAAATTGGGTGTTATATGGCAAGGAATAATGATGATGGTGATGGTGATGATAATTGATATAGCAATACTAGGGGATAGTAGAACAGAAGACAAAGAATTAGAGAAGATCATAAAGTATTAAGATCTGAAAATCAAAGTTGAAAGATTATGGCTTAAACCGGCCGTGGTGGTCCCAGTGGTTATCGGCACATTGGATGCCATACCAAAAAACCTTGGACAGCATTTAGAAAATTTGCATATTGACAAAATTTCCATCTGTCAATTACAAAAGGCCACACGGTCTGGATCCGCACATTAACTACGCTGATGCATTGCGACATCTGAGGTTCTTGGGCAGAACTTGATGCAAATGAAGGCCAGCACCAGCTAGAGAACTGGCAGCTGTGATTTCACATTGTTGCATATAATAATAATAATAATAATAATAATAATAATAATAATATACTACTAATAATGAAGATGCTTTAGATCTACATCTCATCTTTGCATCTTGGATGTTCAAGACAAGTAGGTAAAGGTAAAGGTTCCCCCCGCACTATGTCTATGAAGGTTCTCAGTCATCCAGGTGGAATTGTCTGTAGCTTGAATCATGTCAACTGGATTTCTATTTTCTTAGTGGAAACGTTTCGCTCCTTATCCAAGGAGCTTCTTCAGTCTGAGCAAAGTTGGTAAGGGAATCCTAAATATGTTCCTAGGTAGCTGTGTGACCTTACACCTGGGGCTAGGTCATGGTTATATTGAGATGTAATTTTTAAGTCCTTTTATCATCTAATGGAGGGTCGTTAAAATCACCATGCTGCTGAGCTTCTGAAATGGTCTTAATCTTCCTAGGCACAGAAGACAACACGGGGAGGAAGATGGGGGAGAGTTTGTGCCTGAGGCCCCCACCTCTATTCAAGGAAGGATTTTCCAAGTTGGCATAAATGGATTCCTTGACCCCTCTCTCAAACCACCTATCTTCTCTGTCTAAAATGTGAACATTAATGTCCTCAAATGAGTGTCCTTTTTCTTTTAGATGAAGATAAACTGCTGACTCTGGTCCTGTGGTGTTATTTCTCCTGTGTTGGGCCATCCTCCTGTACATAGGTTGTTTGGTTTCTCCAATGTAGAGTTCAGAGCACTCCTCACTGCACTGGATTGCATAAACTACATTGCTTTTCTTATGTTTTGGAGTTTGATCTTTGGGGTGTACAAGCCTCTGTCTCAGTGTGTTGGTGGGTTTGAAATATACAGGTATGTGGTGTTTGCCAAATATCCGTTTTATCTTTTCAGACACGCCAGCCATGTAGGGAATGACCAGGTTCTTTCGTTTACTCTGAGTCTCAGCCCTATCTGTCGCTGTTTTAGGTCTGGTAGATTTAGATTTGGTGAAGGCCCAATTTGGATATCCACAGGCCTTCAGGGCTGTTCTCAGGTGCTGATTTTCATTCTTTTTGGAATCCATGGAGGTGGGGATGGTTTCTGCTCTGTGTGACAATGTCCTGATGACTCCTAGTTTGTGCTGCAGTGGATGGTGGGAGTCAAACATCAGATATTGATCTGTGTGTGTGGGTTTCCTGTAGATCCCTATTTCTAGCTTGCCACCGGTCCCAATGAGGACTTCACAGTCTAGGAATGCCAGTCTGTTGTCCTTGGTGTCTTCTCTGGTGAAGCTAATGTTGGCATCTATAGTGTTTATATGGTCCGTGAAGGCCTGTACTTCCTGGGCCTTGATTTTGACCCAGGTGTCATCCACATACCTAAACCAGTGGGTGGGCACCGTTCCCTGGAATGTGTTGAGTGCTTTCTTCTCCACTTCTTCCATGTATAAATTGGCCACAATGGGTGACACAGGAGAACCCATGGCACAGCCGTGTTTTTGTCTGTAAAAGTCACCTCTGTATGTGAAATAAGTGGTGTTAAGACACAGGTCCAGAAGATGGCAGATCTGGTTTGGGTTGAGATGGCTTCTCCTTTCCAGGGTGCTGTCCTCTTCTAGTCTCTTCCTGACAGCGGATAGAGCATGAGTGGTGGGGATGCTGGTGAAAAGGGAGGACACATCAAAGGAGACCATAGTTTCATCTGTATCCAGTTTCAGGATCTTTGCTTTGGAAACAAATTCTTCCGAATTATGGATGTGGTGTTCAGAGTGTCCAACTAGAGGTGCTAGTATGGTAGAGAGGTGTTTGGCAATGTTGTATGTTACCGAATTGATGCTGCTGACTATGGGTCGGAGGGGTGTTCCTTCCTTGTGGATCTTAGGAAGTCCGTAGATGCAGGGGATGGCTTCTCCAGGATACAGACGGTGGTAGGTAATCCTATCGATGGAGCCATCATGTTCCAATTGTTTCAAACTGTCTATTGCCTTTTTCTTGTAATTGTTGGTGGGGTCTCTTTTCAGTTTTTCATATGTATGGTGATCCTCCAAAAGTGAGGTAATTTTATTGTGGTAGTCTGCAGTGTTTAGAACCACTGTACATCTTCCTTTGTCAGCAGGTAAAATGGTGATGGTTTCATCTTTGCTGAGGGCTGTCAGGGCTCTCCTCTCTTGGACGGTAAGGTTGGGGGGAGGAGGTTGAGCACTGGACAGAGCTGCAGATATTTTAAGCCGGAGTTGTTCTGCTTCTTCAAAAGGTAGGTGGTTGTTGTGGATGGCAGATTCTGTGGCTGTAATGAGCTCCACAACCGGAACTTGCTTGGGAGTGATGGCAAAATTAAGACCTTTGGCTAGGACATCTCTCTCTGGTTGGGTAAGTTCTCTGTCTGAGAGATTTTTCACCCACATGTTCTTTTTGTCCTCTGTGGTCCTGTTGTTGTTGTCCCGCACATTTGTGCAGTCGTGTCCGACTCTAGGGGCCGGTGCTCATCTCCATTTGTTAGCTGAAGAGCCAGCGTTGTCCGAAGACGCTTCCACGGTCATGTGGCCGCATGACGCACACGGAACGCTGTTACCTACCCACCAAAGTGGTACCTATTCATCTACTTGCATTTGCATGCTTTCAAGACAACTAACAACGAACTAATTTGTTAAACAACGAAGGACTCAAAACATAATTCAAACAATGTAAATTTTTTTGCAAACCACTAAATAATGCAAAAGGCCAGGAGTAATACTGGAGAAAAATCCTTTTGCACCCAGTGCTTCTCCCGAGATCCCACAAGTCCCAAGTGATCTTAGATATTGAATATACAAACTTGTGTTTGGATTACCAAGGCTATGAGCTGGCCTAAATGGAATATATTAAGAGCTCTTCTGATTTTGTGCGGTAGAGTGAAAGAGACAGACTTCATCCCTTGTAGACCCAGAGGCTTAAAAGGACTTCACTTTGGCTAGGTCATAGCTGCTGTAAAAATATAACTTTTTCTGGTGGCACTTGGCTCTGTTGGAAAGGCCAAAGTGAGGGCAGTTGATCTGGGCTGGGTCAGTGGTGGGAGGAACATATATGGGAGAAGAGGACAAGGGGAGCAGGGGAGAGAAGAGATCTGATTTCTAAGTCCCTTTGAAACCCAAGCTGCACTGTTTATAAACCTCCATAAATATTAATCGATATTTAATAAGGGAGGCAAACACAGGGGGCTCTATTGTTTCGGCCAACCCCTTGCAGCAATCTTGGCGAAGTGTGAAAGAGTTTGTGTAACTTCCCTCCGGGGTTAAGAGCAGGTCAAGCAAGGCTGTGTTTGCTGGTTAGTGACCCAGGGACTTTCCCTTTCCTTAAAGAAAAATAAGAAAGCTTGGAGGGATGATGAGAAACTGTTGGGAACTTAACTCCAGTTTGAGTCTCCAACTCCTGGAGTGAAAGTGTTAACTCAAGAGCTGGGTTTGTACAACACAGTAAAACAAACATTAAAAAAAAAACTTAAGGCTAAAACTAACTCAAGTTGTCATGTTGTACTCATTCTACCTGGCCTCATTAAGCATTTTGCGTGAACACAACCTCTGTGGAATACTGACTGGGGTGGAGAACCAACTTTATTTCCAAATTTCTGCAGAGGCTGGGAATTGGAAGAGGGTTGTCACTGTAAAAATACCAACAATACATAGTAAAAAAGAGAAGCGTGTAGTTAAAAAAAAACAAACATGCTCATACAAACACGTATTTGTTTGTACATCTTGTGTGTCAGGGATCAGGAAGAATTTTGGGCAAAAGAATTCAACTCACACCCTCCAGATGTTCTGGATGGGGTGCTGAATTCTACTAGGAGTGACACAGCAAAAAATCTGCTGTGTAGTTCAGGCTAATTAACAATAAACTAAAATTGAATTAATTTTGAGAGCCAGTTTGGTGTAGTGGTTAAGGCATCAGGCTAGAAACCAGGAGACGGTGAGTTCTAATCCCGCCTTGGGCACAAAGCTGGCTGGGTGACCTTGGGCCAGTCCCTGTCTCTCAGACCTAGGAAGGAGCCAATGGCAAACCAGGAGACTGAGAGTTCTAGTCCCGCCTTAGGCATGAAAGCCGGCTGCGTGACCTTGGGCCAGTCCCTGTCTCTCAGACCTAGGAAGGAGCCAATGGCAAACCAGGAGACTGAGAGTTCTAGTCCCGCCTTAGGCATGAAAGCCGGCTGGGTGACCTTGGGCCAGTCCCTGTCTCTCAGCCCTAGGAAGGAGCCAATGGCAAACCAGGAGACTGAGAGTTCTAGTCCCGCCTTAGGCATGCAAGCCGGCTGGGTGACCTTGGGCCAGTCCCTGTCTCTTAGCCCTCAGAAGGAGCCAATGGCAAACCAGGAGACTGAGAGTTCTAGTCCCGCCTTAGGCATGAAAGCCGGCTGGGTGACCTTGGGCCAGTCCCTGTCTCTCAGCCCTAGGAAGGAGGCAATGGCAAACCACTTCTGAAAAAACCTTGCCAAGAAAACTGCAGGGACTTGTCTAGGCAGTCTCCGAGAATCGGACACGATTACAAACAAACTCTAATTTGACCCATTTCAATCTGTTGTAGGAGGAAGACCCACATGTATTTTGAACCTTCGCTTTTATAACTACACTCTCTACTCCTGATCCCATTTTGAAAGTATCCATGTTGAAGACTATTGATTCATTTATAAAAGTTATATCCTGCATTTCCATTGAATTTGAACAATATCTTTTAATTCTGTGATTTCAAACATTCCACGGAGAAAAGATTCTTTTTCAGAATCACCATGAAGGAACCCTGAAACCTTTGGAGGTATGGTAATCTTTTTCAATTATTCATATTTTAATGGATGAATATATTTGGAAATACAGTATGTATAGATATAGATATAGATATAGATATAGATATAGATAGAGATAGAGATAGAGATAGAGATAGAGATAGAGATAGAGATAGAGATAGAGATAGATAGTTACGATGCCCATATTTTCTTGAAAAAAATAAAAGACAAACCTGAAAAAGGGAAAATCTGAAAGAGTTCATAAGGATAAAAAATTTTTAGTTGTTTATGTTTATAAAGTTGCTTTACAAAGGAAAGTACAAGTGTAAAATCAAGAAAAACTTTACAAAAACGCATATTCTAATAAAAATATCTATGGAGAATTCTGGGAGTTGAAGTCCACACATCTTAAAGTTGCCAAGTTTGAAAAACACTGCATAAAAGGATGAATATACACATGTGTAAACTGAACTCTGTTGGATTAAAGTTTGTAAAATTGATCATTCACTGTACACACACATAGAATAAACATGGTATGTGTTTGTATGTGTGAGCATGCATGCCATGTATAAATACTGTAATGATCTTGGCCCCTTTAAGATGCCTTGCTGACCACCTCTTTCTTTTTTAAAAAAAATGAACCTATCCAGCTATCATATCTTATGATACTGGAAATTCTTGAGTTTCTAGATCAGTGTTTCTCAACCTTGGCAACTTTAAGATGTGTGGACTTCAACTCCCAGCCAGCATGTTCTAGATGAAATACCCAAAAATATTCTGTAGGATGAGAATGGGTTCCTTGGATTCATTTTCTGATTATGCATGATAACCTCCTTGGAGCGGTTGCCCTTAGCTGCCCCTACATTTTATATCACTAGCAAAAAATATAAAAGGGACTTCTTTTGTTTTCTAAGCACATAAGTAGGGGAAAAAAGAATGAAATGAAAAGAAACCTAGGAACAGCTATTGTGAGACAAGCTGTCTGAAGCCAGAATCCCAAATTATCTGACCTTGCTATCAAAGGAACCACCTGAACCGGATTAGTTAAGAGTGTCAGATTTAAGGCATCGTGTACAACTCATGTCCTGGGCTCGGTTGAAAGGTTGCAATTGAGGAATTTAAGAGAAAAATAGTGGTTAGGGAGGGATTAGTTTCTGAAGTTCTGAACATAAACTTCTCCTGCTATATTTGAAGGGGGGTTCATCCACTCAGCTAGGCTAGATTTTTTTCAAACCGATGAGAATCTGACACAAAGCAATTTCACCACCACCATCTTTTAAAAATGGAAAGATTAATTCTTTTCATAATGCTTTTATTTTATTTTGTCTTTCTTAATCTGCTTCCTTGGATCTGTGATTCTGGAGAGAGAGAGAGAGAGAGAGAGAGAGAGAGAGAGAGAGAGAGAGAGATTTTCATTGATTGATTGATTGATTGATTGATTGATTGATTCATTCATTCATTCATTCATTCATTCATTCATACTATCATGAAAGAATCTTGGAAGTTATACTTTAAAAAGGGCAGAAAGATTTTTTTCCCTACAGTTTCCTGGAATATAGACCTGTGGGGAGGGGCTTCTGGGAATATCAAATTTAGTTTCCATGTTTGTTTTTGTGTTAGGGTTCAGCATTAAATATCAGTGACCTGCTAAATGTTAAAATAGGCCTGGCGTGCTATGGTCTATGAGGTCACGAAGAGTCGGACACGACTAAACTACTGAACAACAACAACAACAACAACAAATAATAATTGAAAGGAGATTTGTTTATTATCACTGAACTGTCTTGCAATGTGCATTTTTGATCTTGTAAGTTGTTTTCAGTCTGGGGAAATGTCTCACGCATAAACTCAGCTTACTTTTTTTGCCAAGACCACTGACGGGTATCAAAACATGTAGCATTAGCACCATTAAACTTTTCCTCTCATCCTATCACAGTCTAGCTCAGTGTTTCTCTACCTCCGCAACTTTAAGATGTGTGGACTTCAACTCCCAGAATTCCTATGCTGGCTGGGGAATTCTGGGGGTTGAGGTCCACGCATCTTAAATTGCCAAGGTTGGGAAACAGCAGCTCCTGACAGATCAGTTGCAAATTGCTCTGTTTGCATGTCCTAACAAACAAAGGAACCCTATGATGGCTTAATATGGTAGCCTGATTACTAAACCACAAAACCCCAACCCTGTTTTAATTTAGTTTTAGCACGCCGTGCAAATCCCGCTATTGAATCAATCACAGACCTGCCAGCTACACTTTATCCTTGCGCATGGGAAAAACTCAGTCATATTACAGCGTTATTGTATGGCAACCTCCTAGCTGCGTTCACACAACACATTTAACCTAATTGGTGAATTACCCTGTTTTCTGGATTCATATATTACTTCAAACCCTCCACAAACCAAGCAGCGTTAGATTAATCCCACAGCTATAACATCTATAACATGTGAACCGCCCAGAGTCCCTCCTTGAGGGGGAGATGGGCAGTTATAGAAATTTAATAAATAAAATAATAATAAATAAATCTAGCCACATTTAATACTAACCAAGCTTAGCAGGTGGTGAGAATGCACAAAGTCTTTTAGTGACGTATTTAAATGTGTTGTGTGAACCCCACCAATGTTAGCCATATATAACACACAGAAAAATCCTCTTAGATTGGTGTTTTTCAAACTTGGCAACTTGAAGATGAGTGGACTTCAACTCCCAGAATTCCCCAGCCAGCATGGCTGGCTGGGGAATTCTGGGAGTTGAAGTCCACTCATCTTCAAGTTGCCAAGTTTGAAAAACACTGTCTCAGCTCAATGATCATGGGCTTTCCCAGTAACCGAGTGATGACAGGTACACGGTGATGTCATCATGCACCTGTCACAAGATGCACCAGACTTCGGGCTACAAATAGGTAATGGTGGCAGGTGCATAAGAAAGTCAGTGTGCTTTGCTGCAGATGCTGCTGTCAACGATCAATATCCTACAGCCCATCTTGGACAACGCAACTTCACAAGAGGCTCCCCTGGATGATAAATCTGGACTGGCTTGCTGATAGTTACCTAACTTGACATAGCAGGCTCATCCCAGAGAGACAATTCAGACAGATGACAATTCTGCAGCAAAACCAGGCACCAACCCTGTCCCTGCATCCACTGGTAGGTGGTGGTCAAAAAAGTCAAGGTGGCATCTGCGGCCGTGCAATTAATCCCCTACCTCTTTTGGAATGTGCATTGTTATGCTCATAACAAAGGGGTGGGGCCTTGCTCGCACAGTCACATCCCTGCCTGCCTCTCTTCTCACAATACTATTTCAAGACCCCAATAACACCATCCACATCCACAATGCACAATGCACAATCCTCATCGGGGTGATACATGTTTTGATTTGTCCTTCTGTACAGACATGATGATATCTGCCCCTCTCAGTTCTGTGTAGGGCTAACAGTTGTTTCTAATACTCTATTCCAAATCTCTTCTGCCATTTTAAATTTTTTTTTGCTTTTGCAAAAAAAACCTGCTCCCAAGCCATGCCTTGGTCCAGTTTGCTGAGGGGTCTGTTCGGAAAACTCTTTACTTCCCCTCGGTCTTAATCCCCCTTTTTCTTCCGAACCATCTAAAGTTTCTATAGGATTTATCCTGGAGTGGAGTTGGCTGAAGTTTGTTACCCTTCTGTCCAGCCTGACTCTGGATGGCTTCATGGTGACTTCTATTTGTTCAAATGCAAGTAAATAGTATTTGAGTACTGCCAAATTAAATACATATTTAAAGACAATCTAGGTCAGTGTTTCTCAACCTCAGCAACTTTAAGATGTGTGGACTTCAACTCCCAGAATTCCACACAGCTGAAGTCCACACATCTTAAAGTTGCTGAGGTTGAGAAACACTGACCTAGTGTGTTTCCTAGGGAACAACAAAGCGGTTCGTCTTTGCTGCCTTTGGGGCTATCTGTTGTCTTCTCTGTCTAGCCTACAGCCCCGGGATCTCCTTGTGGTCTCCCATCCAAGTCCCAACTAGCTCAACCCCTCCTACGTTTTTCCGAGGGGAGCCAAGGTCGGCTTCGCTCTTCGCAGCCTCCTCTTTCCAGCCTGCTCTCTTCTCCTCCATCTCCCCCTTTGCCACCTTTCCAGGCTGCATAATCTTGTCAAGACTTGTAAATGTCAAATTTAAATTCATACTTTGTACCCCCTTTGATTTCAAAGAGGATTACACCTATTTGCTGAAAGCCAGGCGACACGGAAGCGACATGAAATGGAATTACCACTACTTAGACCTCTCTTTCTTCTCCTCCTCCTCCTCCTGCTGCCTGCCCCCCCCCCCCCCACCAGCGCCTCTTTCTATGGTTAACTCCTTCCAATTCACGAGTCCTAATCCTGATTAGGTTAAGTAACACAGAGATGAATAGCCGGCCCTGGACACAGAAGCATATGCGCCCATTGTCTCCTGTCTTCTTCGCTAATCCGTAGCCGGGGGGGGGGGGCGGGGCGGGAGGAGGAGAGGCGCGGGGAAAAGTGGGCGGGGGACGCGGGCAGCGTGTCTCGCGGCAGGTGGGTGGCAAGCGGCTTGCGGGACCCCAGCAGCTCGCGGAAGGGCGGGGGGACTCCCGGCGGTCCACCTGCACAGTGCGGGCGGGGGCTGTCTCTGGCCGGAGAAACGCTGCGCCAATGCAACAGACCCGCAAAACTCCGAATGGGAGCCTCGCGGCTGCTTCAACTTTAATTTCCTTAGAACAGCGTTTCTCAACCTTAGCAACTTTAAGGTGTGTGGACTTCAACTCCCAGAACTCCCCAGCCAGCAAGGCTGGTTGGGGAGTTCTGGGAGTTGAAGTCCACACACCTTAAAGTTGCTAAGGTTGAGAAACGCTGCCTTAGAATATTGGCGTGGGGTGCGGAGGGGGCGGGAAGGACCAGCGCGGCGTGACGTCATCGCACCTAGGACGTGGACTTGCGTCATTATCCGTGGCAAACGTTCAGGTGATCTGGCGCCTATATTATAATTGCAGTATAAATATTGGATTGCTCTAACATTTTTTTATTTTATGTATTTATTGTTAAATTTGTACATGGCCCTGCTATATAATATTTGCTCTTGTATATGTACAGTGCTTATAACTTTTATTATATTATATTTATGTTATCTTGCACTTATAATTGCAATATAAATATTTGATTGCTATAGCATTTTTTATTTTATTTATTTATTGTTAAATTTGTACATGGCCCTGCTATATAAAATTTGCTCTTGTATATGTATAATGCTTATATCATGTCTTGTTACAGCTGAAATGCACCTTTCGATTTCATTACAACAAAACCTCATTTTACCAGACTTAGGTACATCAGATTCCGCACATTAAATTTGCTTTTGCCAATTTATGTCATTTGGCATCACTACCCAATCAACGTCATTTGGGTAATGTTGCCACTGGGGTCAATTTACTCCAGTGTTTCTCAACCTTAGCAACTTTAAGATGTGTGGACTTCTCACCCCAATTTGGAGAATTTCAGCTCCTTGGAAGCATATTCTTTTCCATCAAACTGAGTGAGAAGCACTGGGGGAATTACGTTCACCTTTATTCTCTATGTACGCTGCCGCCACCGCCACCACCATCTTCATCAACCACAAAAGTCTAGTGTAGGCCAAGAAAAGGTCAGAATGCCTCTTGTGAACCACAGTTTTAGACCTCCTGGCTAGAATGTGGGCAATTTCTCTCCAAGCAAGCTCCAAATTGCCAAAACTGAAGTACTTTGGCCACATAATGAGAAGACAGGATGCCCTGGAGAAGATGCTGATGCTGGGGAAGGTGGAAGGCCAAAGGAAGAGGGGCCGACCAAGGGCAAGATGGATGGATGGTATTCTGGAGGTGACGGACTCAACCATGGGGGAGCTGGGGATGGTGACAGCCGACAGGAAGCTCTGCTGTGGGCTGGTCCATGAAGTCACGAAGAGTCGGAAGCGACTGAACGAATAAACAACAAAAAGCTCCAAATTTCAGGAGAAGGGATGCTAACCTGCCTTTTGCTTTCATGCAAGCTTCTTCTCCTGGATGCTTCTGAGAGATTCCCTGATCCCTCACATTATTATTTGAAAAACCAGGGCATGAGAGGGACAGGAAGCAATCAATAAGGTGGGCTTTCATGGGACCCAGCTCTGTCTTCGTCTTCTTCCCCGTGTCAAATCACAAATGCATTTTCTCTCTCCCATTACATATATATGATTTTCTTCCCAAAGACAAGCAGACAATCGCTGGCCATTCCGAAGGGTCATTTGCTACCTGTCCTCTCTGTCATTGATTTTTAAGTCGTTAATTAACGGGAGGTGTCAGTTTGCAAGATGAATCCTGGCTCAGCCACACACCAATCCCGTCTTAGCCTCCCCCTGTCGTTTCCCCTTTGTTTTGGGATTGTAAATGTTTTAAGTCTCCTGTGATGGAGGATGCAGGAGGTCAGAGGTCACGAAAGCATCTTTAGCTGGAGGAAGGCGGCATACAGAGCATTCACACCCTGCTGTGCTTGCATTACTCAAGAAGATTTCAGAGGGGAAGATGCTCGTTCTTAGGGATAAGAGAAGGTTTCGACTGAGATGTGTCGCTTCTCCAAGAGTGGAGTGAAATGCAGGCCACGGTACGTCCAGTTTGCTCACGTGCCTTGTGTATTTCCCTTTGCTTGAAAGCAACGCTGTATCGACAGGCCTGAAAAAAGCAGCCAGCCTAGGCAATTTTTTAGACAAACCAGCAAATAACAAGCATGAAATGCTTCCCTGAATCACAGTCAAGACCCTTGTAACTTGTAGCTTGCTGAAATGGATTTGTATGTTTCCATGGTTCTAACTAATTGTACTTTTGTACCGCCCAATAACCAAACTTTTTGGCATGCAACAGTGAAAAAAAAATTAAAACGATGGGAAATGGGATGAAAACATGATGCAAATCCGCATAAAAAGAACATGAAAATCATATAGTAGCCCATACAAAGTACAGCACAAAGATGCTGTATGAAACTTCAATTAATGGCAAGAAGTATTAGTAACATTAATGAGTAGTCCAAGAAGACATCAAACATGTTCTAGCAGCCACCATGCCTAGTCTCACTCGTTCGCATTTTTAAAAATGTCCCCAAACTTCAAAAAAAATGCCACATCTCATCCCATTTTGGCAATCTGAACCCTCAGCATGTGTGTGAGAGTGCCACAATCCCTCAACGTGAATGTCTAATCCAGTGTTTCTCAACCTTGGAAAGAACCTTTTTCAACCTTGGTAACTTTAAGATGTGTGGACTTCAACTCCCAGTATTACCTGGGAATTCTGGGAGTTGAAGTCCACACGTCTTAAAGTTACCAAGGTTGAAAAAGGTAGGTAAAGGTTCCCCCACACATTTGTGCAGTCGTGTCTGACTCTAGGGGCCGGTGCTCATCTCCGTTTGTTAGCCGAAGAGCCAGCGCTGTCCGAAGATGCTTCCACGGTCATGTGGCCGGCATGACACGCGTGGAACGCTGTTACCATCCCACCGAAGTGGTACCTATTCATCTACTTGCATTTGCATGCTTTCGAATTGCTAGGTTGGCAAGAGCTGGGGCTAGTGCGGGAGCTCACTCCGTCACGCGGGACTAGGGTCTCGAACCGCCAAACTTGCGATCTTCTGAGCGACAAGCCTGGCGTCTTACCCGCTGAGCCACCACGCCCCTGTAAGGTTGAAAAACGGGTCTAATCTCAGGTTTTTTACCCCTAATCTTTCAAATTCTGATAGTCTTGTCTCTGTTCTTCTGAGTTGTCATCTGTGAGTGCTGAGATCTCCCAAGCTTTAGAGTTCTTGTAAGTTTTCACTCATTTTTTCCAATTTAATTATAGAGAGATAGATTGGAGAATCCACAAGACCTGTCTAGAAGAGTTACAATATGAATTAATTTTGCAAGTCCAGAAAATAACCTCTGTTCTGTTTAAAGACAACTATTAAAATTTGCCTTAACCTTGAGGATCACAGAAGTCATTTGGGAGGCATTTTGAATATTTCAGTACCTCTTTCCTGACGCCATTTTGCCACCCCTGACCTAAAATGTCAACTTTCATGTGCAGATTTCTTTCCAAGCAAAAGAATTTGATTCTGCTAAGTAATACCCCTGACAACATGACTATTTATGTAGTTTGCAGAGCTGCCAGTAACAGAACACCTTATAGAAAAAATGGTTAGTAATGGGGAATATATTTACAGAAGAACTGGAGAAAAGATGGCAATCAAAGATGGCAATGCTTATGTTAGATGGAAGGAATACAGGTAGTCCTCACTTAACAACCATTCGTTTAGTGACGGTTCGGATTTATGACGATGCTGAAAAAGATGACTTACAACTGGTCCTCACACTTATGATCGTTGCGGCCTCCCCGTGGTCACATGATCACGATTTGGGCGCTTGGCAACCTGTTTGCATTTATGACCGTCACAGCATCCCATGATCATGTGATTGCCATTTTCTACCTTCCAGGCTGGCTTCTGGCAAGCAAAATCAATGGAGAACCACATGATTCGCTTAACAACCACGTGGTTCGTTTAACACCTGTGGTGATTTGCTTAACGACTGCTGCAAAACAAATCATGAAATCAGGTTGGATTCGCTTAATGACTGCTTTGTTTAGCAACTGAAATTCCAGGCCCAATTGTGGTCATTAAGTGAGGACTACCTTGTCCTGTTCAGAGTAGGAGACGACCAGAAAATTTGAATAGAATTACTTTTATTTACAAATTCAACTAATTACATCTATAAAGTCTTTGGAAGGGTGAACGCGTTGTAAAATTAATCCCAACCCGGCAATGTTGGAGCACTGAACGAGACAGACAAACAAGGTTCGATTGGTGATTGTAATACAGCAGCAAGACAAGACGCGGCTTGAGATCGAGGCAAGGAGACTAGAACAGACTCGGCTGGAATTCGCGACAAGACAAGGCTGGACTCGGCTGGATGGCACGACGTGGCAAGGCAGGACTCGACTGGATGGCACGACGTGGCAAGGCAGGACTCGACTGGAAGGCAGGACTTGGGAAGGCAGGACTTGGCTGAAGAACGTGGCATGGCAAGGCAGGACTCGACTGGAAAGTGTGGCGTGGCAAGGCAGGACTCAGTGGGAAAACGCGGTGTGGCAAGGCAAAACTCGGCTGGAAGGTGCAGCGTCTCAGGACGGGGCTCGGCGGGAGATGGCGGCTTGGCAAGGCAAAACATGGCAGGAGGGTGCGGCGTGTCAGGATGGGGCTTGGCTGGAGATGGCATGGCTAAGCAGGGCTCAGCTGAAGTGCGCGGCACGGCAAGGCAGGGTTCGGCTGGAAAACACGGCGAGGAGTCACGGCGAGGCTCGGCTGAAGAGGAAGGCACCTGGAGGAACTCCAAAATGGTGAAATGCGCTGGCTCTGATTCCGCGGAGGCTACAGAGCAGGTTTTGGAGGGCAATTCCGGCTCTACTTCTGCTGAAGAAGTTGTTAGCTCAGTGGAACGGTTGTTTCCAGCGGTTTGTTCCTTGCACTGGTGTCTTTTTATCCTGTTCCCTTCACGCCGTTTATCCTTGGAGACCAATTGGGCTTCTTTCTGTTTGGCGCGTTTTTCGGCTCGCCTTTCCCTTGCACTGATTGGTGGCTTAGAATATGCTCCCTGGTCCTGGCTGCTCAGGATTTTCCCGCTCTGTGGAGTCATTCTCGGTTTCGGTCTCCCAAGTTTTCTCAGGACAGGTTTCGATTTCCCTCTTTTGCTTAACATAGGTTTCAATTTCACCTTGCTCGGCGTCAGATTCAGACTCAACTCTTACATATCTGTACCTGGTGTAAATCTAGGCTGACCTTACGTCCCGTTTTGAACAGGACAGTCCTGTTTTTAAAGCATTTTTCAACTGTCCCGTCGTTTTCATAAAAATCTCAATTTTGTCCCGTTTTTCAAACCCAGTGGGAATGGTGCGGAAGGAGGATCCGAGCCAGAGCGCGGACCGGGGGGGCGGGGTTTGCAGGTGGGAGCCAATCGCGCGGACCGGGGGGGCCAAGGTTTGCAGGCGGGAGCCAATCGCACAGACCGGGGGACGGGGACCCCTCTCTTTTTCATGAATACGGAATATTACATAAGACCCCGTCCTGTTTTGCTATCCTGAAATATGGTCAGCCTATGTAAATCAGATTGGAGGGCTGAGACTGGCAAAGGTTGGGACAGGCTGTGTTGATCAATGCATTTGATGTTTATGGGCATAGGGTTATTGCAAAGAGCTTTGACTTTTATTTCAATATAAAAAATGGGGTGTACCATACAGTATATGCCAAATAATCTAAGACTGTGGAAATACGGTGGAGAATGCTGTTCGGTATATCCTTGAAACCCGCCAAATTAAATTTAATTAATTAATGAAATGTAAAAAATTGAACGGGGTGGCCCGAGCTCATAAGATTCCGGTGTTGCTGCAGAAGAACCCAAGCTCTTCGGGATGAACTCAGAAATAATGTGGTTATCTTTTTTTTTTTTCCAAATTTCCCCCCCCCCCCCAAATTTTATTAGAGTTTTAAATATACATAGTTAAAAGGGTGAAAATGAAAAAGAAATAGAAATACAAATCAAAGAAAGAAGTAAAAGTGTATAGAAAAGTAAAGAAAAAAAGAAAAAAGATAAGACATAGATATAGTCAACTTCCGATTTATCTCTGGTCTTAGTAATTAAAAAAAAAAGTTTTCTTACATGCTAGTTCTATATATAACATACAAAAACATTTCCTGTCTAATATATCAATCCATATATATATATTAGTCTTCAAAACCCCAAATAAGCTTTGCTCCACCTGCATGTGAAATAATGTCCTTATCAATATAATTGTCGGCATCATCACATACTGGTGATATCACTCAAGATTGCATAATGATCCCCATCCGCTTGCCAACCTCTTCCACGCACTGTTACCCAAGAGTAATTCTTGTTGAACCCCATGGGACTTCCTTTTCAGGAGCCGTGCACTGAAGGTCTGTGTTAATGGTCCATTTTGAAATCAGTATTTCTCTATCGTGCGAGCGTTCATTATTATTCACAGCATGTTGCCCTCCCTCCCTATTACATCCCTTTACATGTGTTTGTTGTGTTTTAAAATGTATGTTTAACCAATACGTTTGTTCCTAAGAGCAAACAAGGCGCTTCTTCGGTCAACAGCGTTTTTCAAACCCCAAATGGATTTGCATGTTAATTCCAGCATCTGATCCTTTCAAAGAAGCTGGCTCCACTTCTGGGACTCTGCTGATTAAGCAGGACATACTGTAGATGACAGTGAAATAGAAGTGAGGTTTTCTAAAAATGAAGCTGAGGGAAAAAATAGGGATGAAATTCATTCATTCATTCATTGGAGGACAGGAGGAAGACAGGGATGATGAATAATATGGAAAGTTAAAGACTTCACAGAGTTATTCTGGCGTGTTTCCACACCCAGTCACACTCTGTGATGTAGGTGCAAGGAAAATGAAATAAAGCAAAAGGGATCATTATCAACAGAGAGTACAGGTAGTCCTCGTTTAATGACCACAATTGGGACTGGAATTTTGGTTGCTAAGTGAAGCAGTCATTAAGCAAATCTGACCCAATTTTATGACCCTTTTTGTGGTGGTCGTTAAGTGAATCACTGTGGATGTTAAGCAAACCACATGGTTGTTAAGTGAATCATGCAGTTCCCCATTGATTTTGCTTGCCAGAAGCTGGGCAGAAAGGTTGGAAATGGTGATCACATGACCATAGGATGCTGTGATGGTCATAAATGTGAACTGGTTGCTAAGCACCCAAATCGTGATCATGTGACTGCAAGGATGCTGCGACGGTTGTAAGTGCGACCTGTCCTCGCACTTACAACTGTCACTGCATCCCCACAGTCACGTGATCAAATTTCGGGCGCTTGGCAACCAGTTCACAGTTATGAACTGCAGCGTCCCACGGTCATGTGATTGCCATTTTCAACCTTCCCAGCTGGCTTCCGGCAAGCAAAATCAATGGGGAACCACATGATTCACTTAATGACCATATGGTTCGCTTAACTATCACGGTGATTCGCTTAATGGCCACTGCAAAAAAGGTAATAAAATCAGGTCAGATTTGCTTAATGACTGCATTGCTTAGTGACCAAAATTCTAGTCCCAATTGTGGTCATTAAGCGATGACTACCTGTACTGTCCTTCTTTATCATAGGCATGGTGATCCTTGTAATTCCCATTTTGCAGACTTGGGGGGGGGGGGCGAAGGTGAGCAGATTTTCTTGTGGGTCTGTCCATATTCTCACCCTTCTGAATCTGAAGCATCCTCGCCAAGCAGAACAGATAGGAGATTTAGCTTTATTTAAAAAAAAATCTGTTGCAGCCTGGGGAATGGACTCAATAACATTCTCCAATATCAATCTGCTGGAGGTTTCTCTGAAACACATCCAGCCGTACATCCAGATGGGTAACATCTTTTTTAATGTGTAATTAGTGGGGCCGGAAAAACAGGAGTTCCTTCTCATTGTGTTTTAATTATTGCATCTTTTCTTGTGGCGAAACACGTCTTTCCGTATGACCTCTTCCTTGCTCTTTCAGGTCCCTGGGTGTCACCGTGAAAGTTCTTAATTAATTGGGCTAATTAGTCACCTAGATAACTGGACAGCTGGAGTGCGCGGGCTTCTGAAATCTTGTCACAAAAGGGGAAGATCAGAGGCTGTTTCGTTGGCAGTGGTGGAACTATCCGCAATGGAGTTTTCTTAACCACCTTCTCCCCGATGGCTTCGCAAAAGAAACACTCTTTTCTGTGGGGCTGAGCATGTCCGCCCCAAAATATCACAAGATTATGAGGAATAGAAGCCACGGCCCTTCCCGTTCACCATTTCCCAGGGGGTGGAAAACTCCCTAAACTGAAGCAGTCATCTGTTGCATAAGTTAGTTTCAACCCATCGTGTCCATTTTATGGATAAAAACATGTGGCCCGGTTTAAGCTTTCAAATATTCTAATGGCGAACTGGCCTCAGAAGGATATACTTTTCAATGGCTTTCATATATGCTACTTATAGAAAAATTTAAATCAGACAAAAAAGAACTTGAATTTGAACAAACTAAATCGGAATTTGAGATACAATTTTGTGAGACAGATGATCATTTAATTGCTAAAATGTATCATCATTGGCGATCACTCGTAGCCGAGTAAGATTGTCTTCCAAAGGTAAAATTTTAACGGTGGATCCGTAAGTGGCTATAAAGGCCAATTCTGGATCCGCACAACCTCCTACAATGAGGGCATAGGTTTCCGGGTGGGAGACGGTCATGATGAGGGTTTGCCTGACGTGCCTTCCTTTTAGCTCTTTTCTCCCTTTCGCCCTGTACTCGTGCTTCTTCAAAGTCCATAGCGCCATTAATAAAGGATGACCTCCAACTGAAACGCTCATGAGTTAGGGCTTCCCAGTTCTCAATAAAATGTATAAATTATTGTTAAAAGGTGAAATGGTAGAGGAGCAAGTTAAAGACTGCATGATCAAATGGGCAAAAAATATTGGTCATAACATTCAAATGCAACAATGGGAAGATATGTGGACTAAAGGATTAAATTTTATTTTGTGTTATAATTTGAAGAAAAATTTCTATAAGATGATGTACAGATGGTATATGACCCCGCAAAAATTAGCTAAAATGTATGGGAATGTTTCCAACTTGTGTTGGAAATGTAAAAAAAAAGAGGGGTCATTTTACCATATGTGGTGGACATGTGAGATTGCAAAGAAGTTTTGGACTCAAATACACTCATTGATGCAAAATATTTTACAAATTCGAGTTCCATTTAAACCAGAACTATTTCTATTGGGAATATTAGAAGAACAAACAGGAAAGAAATTTACAAGAATTATGCAATATATGGTTACAGCAGCAAGACTTGTATATGCACAAAATTGGAAAAATCAGATTATACCTACGATACAGGACTGGATGTGAAAAGTAACGGACATGGCACAAAATGATAAATTGACATGTTTATTAACATGTTTATTAAAAAGAAAATACAAATTATTACTTTCTTAAAGAGTGGAAACCATTAACGGACTATTTGCAAAATGCAGGAGGGGCAAAGCTTAAATGGGGTTTTGAAGATTAAAATATATATAAATTGATATATTAGACAGGAAATGTTTTACAATGTTATATATAGACCTAGCATGTAAGAGATTAATCTTTAAATTACTATGACCAGAGATAAATTGGAAGTTGACTAATTTCTATGTTTCATCTTTTTCTTTTTCTATTTGCTTTACTACACTTTTTCTTTCCTTTCTTTGATTTGTATTTATTTTTTCTTTTTCCTTTTCAAACTTTTATCTGTGTATACTTAAAATTCAATAAAATATATAAAAACAAATATTCTAATGGCTTTGCTTTGATGATTTTGCACAACGCAGGCCAGCCACCTTGCTGCAACCGAAAAGTGAAAGGGGCTGCCCTTTTAAAAAATCTACTTCTTTGGCACAGAAGGCCTTTTAGCCCTTTCAAACCATATTAGGGGAGTAGGATTTACAACCCCCAAAGCAAGTATTTAATATATTTTTTTAATAAAGTAGTATTTTTTTAAAGAAATTTTGCAAGAGCAAGGAATAGCACGTGCACAGAAATCAAGGCTGGAGGGAAGAGATTGGGGAAGAACCTCCAATATAAATATAAATAATATAAATATAAATATAAATAATATAAATATAAATATAAATATAAATATAAATATAAATATAAATATAAATATAAATATAAATATAAATATAAATATAAATATAGGTAGTCCTCGACTTATGACCATTTGTTTAGCAACCGTTCAAAGTTACAACGGTGCTGAAAAAAGTGACTTATGACCGGTCCTTGTACTTACAACTGTTGCAGTGTCCTTGCGGTCACATGATCAAAATTCAGGTGCTTGACAACTGGCATGTATTTATGACAGTTGCAGCATCCTGGGGTCACATGATCACCATTTGCGATCTTCCCAGCCGGCCTCCAACAAGCAAAGTCAATGGGGGGAGCTAGATTCACTTAACGACCACGGCAACAAAGGCCATAAAATTTGGCGTGACTCATTTAATGACCACCTCGCTTAGCAACGGAAGTTCTGGAACCAATTGTGGTCGTAAGTCAAGGACTACCAATATAAATATAAATATAAATATAAATATAAATATAAATATAAATATAAATATAAATATAAATATAAATATAAATATAAATATAAATATAAATATAAATATAAATATAAATATATTTTGAATGAGGGGTCACCCCCACCACCTTCACTTTTTTGACTGCCCTGTGCATGTTCCAGCCTGCAATATAAGCACATAGAAAGAAAAAGAGCTAAAGGTTAGCTCTTCAGAAAAGGCTGGCTGGGGAATTCTGGGAGTTGAAGTCCACACATCTTAAAGTTGCCAAGGTTGAGAAACCCTGCTCTACACAGAGCTGGGCTTACTGCCAACTGATTCCAAGCTGAAATCTGATGCGTTAGGAACCTGGCCAGCGTGCAAGTGTGGCCCCACCACACTCAATCCTTTGAATCTAGAGGCCTTCCTAACACAGATGCTCCTATGTCCCTCTTTGGACACCTGGCTGCTGGTAAGACTGCACATGGATGCATGGAGCCATGGAGATGGCTTTGGAGAAGCCACCCAGAAGCCCTTAGGACAACCACAGGAGCAGAAGACACATATACGTTAAACACAAGGAGGTGGGAAAGTATTAGAAAGAGACTCAGACTGGCTTCCCCCTGACTTCCCCAGGTATAAGAAGGAGGGAAGAGAAAACACATGCCTATCTCAATACAGGTAGTCCTCAATCAATGACCATTTCTTTAGCGACGATTCAGACTTACGAAGGTGCTGAAAAAACCGACTTACAATCAGTCCTCACATTTACAACCATCGCAGTGTCCTCACAGTTACATGATCACAATTTGGGCACTTGGCAACCGGTTCACATTTATGACCATTGCAGCGGCCCGTGGTCACATGATCGCCGTTTTTGACCTTCCCGGCTGGCTTCTGGAAAGCAAAATCAATGGGGAACTGCATGATTCGCTTAATAGCCACGTGGTTTGCTTAATGACTGCAGTGATTCGTTTAATGACTGCTGCAAAAAAGGTTGTAAAATCAGGTCGGATTTGCTTAATGATTGCTTCGCTTAGCAACTGAAATTCCGGTCCCAGTTGTGGTCGTTAAGCGAGGACTACCTGTAAAGTAGAGTTTTAGTCTTCCTGTGGACTCAGTTTCCTGATCTGGTTGACCTCGAGGGGCTGACAATAAAGCAGAACCAGCCCTGCAAAATGAATGAGAGTACATCTGTCTGCCACAAAGCCATGACAATGTCATCAAGTACCATGGATCTACAATTCTTTTGGGTTGGTGAGCCTATTTGGAATTTGGAGAACATCCTGTGACTGCACTCAGAAAAATCACTCGTGTGGTGGGATTGCTCTTTTATCAAACAGTTGCCCAGGGGAACAAAGCTAGTTAGAAAACACCAATTTCACTGCTGTGCACTCTATAACTTTCCCCGCTTCCTGCAAAAGTTTCCCTAGTACCCCAGCTTACCTTCCTTCAGGGGCATCTGGGGGTTGGGGGGGGGGGAAGATGGCAGCCATGATGTTGCATCAAACCCCTGCCCTTTTTTTTAACATGGGCCATGCAGATGTAATGGGTATGTGGGAATGACCTTGGGAGATGGGGGAAGAGATGCTGCCTAAGGAACGATCAGATAAGAGAGGGCATAGCCCGCAGCTGCATAATGGGCAGAGAAAGAGGCTCAGAAGGGACCCTCCCTAACTTCTCAGACTGTAAAAGAGATTTGTACTTTCAGACCTTCAAGTTTGTGTTTGTTGTTTATTCGTTCAGTCGCTTCCGACTCTTCGCGACTTCGTGGACCAGCCCACGCCAGAGCTTCCTGTCGGCCGTCACCATCCCCAGCTCCCCAATGGTCGAGTCCGTCACCTCCAGAATATCCATCCATCTTGCCCTTGGTCGGCCCCTCTTCCTTTGGCCTTCCACTTTCCCCAGCATCAGCTTCTTCTCCAGGGTATCCTGTCTTCTCATTATGTGGCCAAAGTTTTGCCTTTAATATCATTCCCTCAAGTGAGCAGTCTGGCTTGATTTCCTGGAGTATGGACTGGTTCGATCTCCTTGCAGTCCAAGGCACTCTCAGAATTTTCCTCCAACACCACAGTTCAAAAGCATCTATCTTCCTTCGCTCAGCCTTCCTTATGGTCCGGCTCTCACAGCCATAGTTAAGGCCATTGTGTTAATGTAGCCTTACAATAAAGTAGAATTAGCTCATCTGGTCATGTTTCCTGTCTGGTCTACTTGGGAAGGCTGACAGCATGTGACACCTGTCGTAAAGGTGCTGGGCTTTGACTACATGTTCACAATCACCATCTTGATTTTTTTAAAAAAATTCCCCCTGCAGATGCCCCCAAAAGGCAAGGAGGGGGAAGAAAAAAAAAAGATTTTGAGACAGGTAGATGAGAGTGTTAAAGGTAAGGAGAAAAGGCTTCAATTATTGGGTTTTATAAGCTCTGCGTGTCTCCCTTCATACAGAGCTGAGTGAGTCTTCCCAAACTGGAATGCTACCTCCCTTATGAGCTGGAAATAGATGGTTGAACCAAGGAAGAACTTGGTTAGATCCCGGAACCAGACCATCCTGTCGAAGCAGGAGGTCAGCGCGAAAAACCTTTCACTCCAACTGCAACAAAAGGCGGGCACGTTTCCAAAGCTTTTAGCAAATGACTTCAGGTTCCTAGTCGAAGCACTTCATCATTTTGTTTGGAACATCCGTGCAAAATATTTATCTGGCTCCCGCTGATTTGCATGGCTGTATTTATTTAACCATATACATCACCCCCACCTGTCATCACTGTCCTTTTCTAATTTAAACACAGACCACATTAGATCCTGGAAAATAGATCCAGGCACCTTTGTGCTCCCAAACAGAAGAAGTGGTATCATGCACACCAGATAATGGGCAGTTTGAATTCTTGGCTGAATAAATTACAGCGCTGAGGATAATGGCTTTGCACCCACTCGTTTCTCCACTCGAGAGGCTGTCTTTGAAAACCAGCCTGCGGAAGAGCGGTGTTGTAACCGAGCCTTGCGAAATCAGGGGACCCATAATTGTTTCATTTAGACTGGACATTCCATGTGGGTAGGGGATTTTCCTTTGCTTGTGACAGAGAGCAAACCAGGAGAGACGGTCGGGGAGCAGACAAGGAGAAGGAAGAACAGGGGAAAGGGAAGAAGGTTCTTTCAGTTGTGATGGTGGAGATCAAGCATAGTCATTTCAATGGGGTAAATATTTCAACCTTTTCAGGTGTGTCTTGAGCTCCAGTATTTCAACACTGTTTGCCTTTGCATAAATTACGTGGGAGCATTTGGTTCCTGATGTTTGGGGGGTATTTTCTTTTTGGTGCATAGGAGACCAAACAGCCGGCATGCAAAAGATCTCAGATCGAAGCCCCGGTTTCTCCAGATTGATCTGGGGGAAGGCTCAGGCTTTGAAATCTTAGAGAGTTGCCCCCCTCACCATAGACCAGGGCTTCTCCACCAGGGTTCCGTGGCACCCTCGGGTTCCGCCAGAGGTCACTAGGGGTTCCCTGGGAGATCACGATTTACTTGAAAAATTATTTCAAATTCGGGCAACTTCACATGAAAGAGGTAAGTTTCATTCTTTATTTTCAGTTTAAGAACACTGTTCATGCATCTATACAGGCCTACCCATGAAACAAATATAATAATTTTGCAACTTCTGGCCTATATTTGAGACTGAATGTGCAGGGGTTCCCAAGGCCTGAAAAATATTTCAAGGGTTCCTCCTGGGTCAAAAGGGCGAGAAAGGCTGACATAGACACTGCTAAGGAAGAGGAACCAATGTCTGATTCAGCTAAAGATAACTTATTTTGCCCTTGATTATATTATACTGATGTTATTTATTCTCTCTTGACCACTACCTCTTGTTGTTGTTCAGACTGATCATGTGCATCATGTCATAAATGCTCTAGTGGATCCTGCCCTGAGTAGGGAGTTGGACTATATGACTTTTAAGATCCTCCCAACTGTAGAATTCTTGGATTCTAGGATCCCTTCCAATTGGGGATCACAGAATGACTGCAACAACATTACAGTCTGTTGGGGTTTGAATATACCCAGGAATTTACAGATAGATAAATTATACTGGAGAGGCTTGATATCTAAGTGAGAGGGGAATTATTCTGCAAGTCACCCAATTAGCAGCCATTGTTGTAGGGATGTGGCAGTAATGACTCATACTACAGGTGCTATAGTTTAGTTGGGTGTGGCAGATGATGAGATTGACCTATAATGTGATTGGTCAGTTTATGTATATAAGCAGAGAAGATCTGGTGTTCTTTCTTCTCGTTGCTGTTAAACTTCTCATCGCTGTATTCCATCTCGTTGCTGTTATCATTTGTTACTGCTGTTGGATGTATTTTGGACTACGTATGTATATAAAGTAAATAGGCTATTTTATCTAATCTCTGCTTGAGTGTCTATTTACTGCATAGAACGTGGATCACTGGAGTCTTGGAAATAGGTAGCAGGCCGCCCCACGGTGCGCACTCTGACACAGTCTATGAGGGATCACAGAATGACTGACACAACATCACATCCTATCAGGGATCACATAATGAGTGACACAATATCACATCCTATCAGGGATCACAGAATGATGCTATGACATCACAATGCTATTGCTACTTGCTCAGACACAAGAGAATGCCTTGGTCAAGTGTTAGAAAATCATGGTGTGTTTGTGCTGTATCAGAGCAACCAGCAGCAAAGATCTGGTTCCTTATATTCCATGCCATCAGGATCCTGATTCTACCAGAAAGCTTGAAGGTCGAGCTGATTAACACATGTGCACTTATTGCCATGTAACTTCAACAGTCAACAACTTGATGGCACCCCTTCCATCCATCCATCCATCCATCCATCCATCCATCCATCCATCTCAACATCCAGTGATGATTATGTTATGAAAAAGAAAAAAAAATCACCTCTCCTATATCGTTCTCTTCCCCACCCCCAATTTTTTTTTTGCAGGCCCAAACTTGAGTTTGAAGAACTCTTCCCCCATCACATTGATGAAAATTGTTTAGTCAATGTTTTCTAACCTGCAGCTTTTATATCAGGGTCCAAGTTTGCAACAGATGGGCTTTGATCACTGCACTATACTCACCCCCCAACCCCCAACTACAACTAAAGAATCCCCCCCCCCATCTGTTGGTTCCACCCGCCTCTGAACAGCAAAGATCCAATTAACATTAGAAAGAGGCGATCTCTTCAAAATGATTAGCTTCATCTCAGACCCTTGAAAGGTTAAAACTTGACCTTTCACATGTGTTCTACACCTTGCTTTATGCTAAGGGTTATGACTGGGTCACACATGCCGGGACGAACACCGTAATCAAGTCACAATCAACTCAGGGACTCTGGACACCATTTTTGCTGGTTCAGAAATGGGGAGATTCTTGAATCAAGTTTGCATTAATGGTCAGAAACCAAGCCCTGAAAAGCCATCATCTGAAAAAAAAATGGAGTGGCCTTCAAAGATTTCTTCCTCTGAATCACATTTGGAAGTTGTTCTTCCACATTTTTTTACCTCCTCCAATTCAACATCTATAATAACATACTCTGATACATATACTCAGTAAATACTCTGATAGCCGGAAATGCAAAAAATTGGCAAGTTCTAGTAATAAAAATTAAGGGGCACAGTGAAAAAAGGGATTAAAATTAAATATAAAGAAGACCAAACTAATGACAACAAGTACAACAACCGGCCTTGAAATTGATAATGAAGGACTTCCGGTGGGAACATGGCCGACTGAGCAGCTGTGTCCGCAGGCTCTGCGGGCAGAGCTGGCAACACGTGCTTTTTGGGGGGGCTTGAGAGGCTTTTTCCTGGAGCCCAGAGCTTTTCCATGTGAAGAAAAAGCTCAGAATCACCCCATCTGCTCTCCTAAACGCCGTCTTGCAGCCAGAGAATCGCAGCGTTTGCAACAATCCGGTAAGAGACGACAGGAGGCGGGGACACCACCATTTCCAAGCCGCGTTTGTAGCCTTAAAGGGACAGTAGGTCGAGCCACCCATTTTTAAATCACTCAGTTTATATATATATATTTAAGTTTATGTACCCCAAGAGAGGCTTTCTACATCAAGAAAAAGCGGACTCTCTTGGTGCTAATCGTTATTTCTGGATTAAATTTTTTATTTTTTTTTAAAGGTTTGGCTTGTTTCCTCATTTAAAGATTAAGGATGACTGAGAATATTTAATTGCCTTCCTGTCATTATTTTTGTACCGAATTTGAAGGATTGAATATTTTCCGACATGCTGGATTTGCTGCTTTGAATTTTCAGCTTTCTGTTCACTTTCTCTGGGACCTGCTTGTTAGTGTACTTTCTCCTGCCAAGTGTTCCGCGCGCGTCATGCCGGCCACATGACCGTGGAAGCGTCTCCGGACAGCGCTGGCTCTTCGGCTAACAAACGGAGATGAGCACCGGCCCCTAGAGTCGGACACGACTGTGCGGGGGAAACCTTTACCTTTTTGCTCAAGATAAGTATCTAGGGGGCGCCATAATCTACTGCCTGAAAAATGGAGGATTTCAAGGAGATTCTCTCAGAGCTCCCTTGTGAGCTTAAGCAGACTTTCAAAGAGACTTTATCAGAGTGCCGTCAAGCTATTCTGCAGAATATTCAGGACATTGGGGAAGATATTATTTCTAAAGTGGCTAAAGTCATCTGGCTGAAGATGGTATGGAGGAAGATGGAGATTTTGGCAAAGATGGAGTTGTTTCAATTGACAGTGAGATCGAAGTAATGCCAGGCGAAGACTACATTTTGGTGTTGAGGGGTTAAAGCGACAGTCTGAGCTGCAGACTACACAGAAAGTTGTTTTTCTGGGGGATTGTTCTGGCTTTCTAATGATTTGGATTAAGACTTATTGGTTTCTTGTTAAGGTTTGTTTGATTTTTAAGATTTATAAGGTATCTATAAGGTATAATAATAATTGCTTGGTTTTAGGTTTAATAAGGTTAAGTTTGTTGTAGTATTATTAATTAGAAAAAAAATTAAGAATGCTTAATCAGATTGACAATGAGGTTTTTTATGATTTTATGTTTTCTTAATGATTTGGATTAAGACTTTTTGGTTTTTTGTTAAGGTTTGTTTGATTTTTAAGATTTATAAGGTATCTATAAGGTATAATAATAATTGCTTGGTTTTAGGTTTAATAAGGTTAAGTTTGTTGTAGTATTATTAATTAGAAAAAAAATTAAGAATGCTTAATCAGATTGACAATGAGGTTTTTTATGATTTTATGTTTTCTTAATGATTTGGATTAAGACTTATTGGTTTCTTGTTAAGGTTTGTTTGATTTTTAAGATTTATAAGGTATCTATAAGGTATAATAATAATAGCTTGGTTTTAGGTTTAATAGGGTTAAGATTGTTGTAGTATTATTATTTATAAAAGTAAACAATTTATATGTTTTTATAATTTGATTTTTATTATAGTAGACAGAAATATATAGAATAGTGTTAGGAAGGAAATAATTGAATAAAGGTTGTGTTTAGGGGAGGGAAGCTGGTTTAGACACACACACACACACACACACACACACACACACACACACACATATATATATATATATATATATATATATATATATATATATTTCTTTAATATAAGGTGAAGGAGCAATTATTTAGTGATTTTTATGTGTGCTGATGGATTGATTTATAGAAATAGTGTGATCTTGGTTTGATGCAGAGTAAGGGATTGATTATGGAAATTGCTATATATTCTTGTTGTTGAAAGTCGGAAGTCACTTCTTATGTAATCTTTATAATTCTTTTTCTTGTGTTTTTCACTTTTTTAGTTTTTTTCTTTTTGTAGCTTTTTTTTCTTTTTTGTAGTTTTTATCTTTGCTTTAAACTTAATAAAACTCTTATATAAAAAAGAAGAAATTGATAATGAAGATACTGAAGTGGTAGAAAGCTTCTGCCTTTTAGGATCAACCATCAACAGTAAAGGAACCAGCAGTCAAGAAATACGCCGCAGATTAGCACTTGGTAGAGCAGCCATGAAGGGCCTTGGGAAAGATATTAAGATGCTGTGATGTGTCTATACCAGCCTTTCTCAACCTTTTGACCCTGGAGGAACCCTTGAAATATTTTTCAGGCCTTGGAAACCCCTGCACATTCAGGCTCAAATATAGGCCAGAAGTTACAAAATTCTTATGTTCATTTCACATGTAAGCCTGTATAGATGCATTAACAGGGTTCTTAAACGAAATATAAAGAATGAAATTTACCTCTTTCATGTGAAGTTGCCCGAATATGAAATAATTTTTTAAATAAATCGTGATCTCCCAGGGAACCCCCTAGGGACCTCTTGCAGAACCCGAGGGTGCCACGGAACCCTGGTTGTGAGACTCGCGATCTTATAGTCCAATCCTAGAAATCAGCAACACAAGCCACGAGGGATATGTGCAATTCTGTTTATTAGACTAGCATCGTGCCACGTTAAAGTTGTGAATGGCTTCCTTTGTTCCCTATCCCTTCTTTTAAGCATTTGGATTTTCATCCTGTCCCTTCCCTTCCTCTCAGTTTCTTTTCTTCTTTGATTCAGTTTCATTTCATGTTGGTTGCTCTCTTCCGGCTTCGTATCAGCTGGTGCTGATAGGTGCTGCTTGCTGTTTGTTTTCTTGTGGGCTTGTGTCTCCTCCCCTCTCTCTTCTCATTCATTTCATTACCCTGTGTAAGGTTGGAGCATCCAGATGCAATTAACCATTGCTCCTGGGTTTTCCATCCTTACACTGGTTGAGAAACCCTGGTCTATACCTACAAAGATCAGAATCATGCAAGCCATGGTATTCCCTGTGACACTCTATGGAAGTGAGAGTTGGACTTTGAAGAGGCAGAATAGGAAGAGTATTGATGCTTTTGAACTTTGGAGTTGGAGAAGACTCCTGAGAATACGGCAGACAGCCAAGAAAACAAACCGATGGATCATCAAACAAATCAACCCAGAGTTCTCAGTCAAGGCACAAACGACCGGTCTCAAATTATCCTACTTCGGACACATTATGTGAAGACCCATAATGATCTCTGGAGAAGGATCTAATGCTGGGAAAGGTGGAAGGAAAGAGAAGAAGAGGACGACCAGCACCAAGGTGGAGGGATTCAGTTACAGTAGCGATGGGGGCACTGTTGGAAGACCTGAAGGGACAGACCCTCCTGGAGAAAATCTATGCCAGGATATAAACTAGACTGGCATGTTAAAAAAAATATGTGGTCACTAAGAGTCGACACCGACTTGATGGCACATAATTAATCAGCATAATAAAAGGTAATGAGAGTAAAGACGACCTCAAATCAGTTGGTGATATTTGGATACTCCAAGTGGTTTTTCTGACAAGAAGACAAAAGTCATTTGCTGTTGCCTTCTTCCAGAACGTTTTGATTTTCCAATCTAGCCTACAGCCCTGGGATTTCCTGATGATCTCCCCCCCAAGTCCTAACCTGATTCAGCCCTACTTTGTTCATGGGGATCAACCAAGATTAGCGTAGTGCTGCCTTCTAGCTGGGCTCCTTTCAAAAAAAGCTTCCTTAAATAACAGAGAGCTGCCTCTGTAAATCATGTCTAGCATAAATAAAAATGGGAAGCCTTCCATGAGTCAGGCTCAACTACGTGGTGACTTCAGAGACACATCTTGGGCAAGAATTTAGCCCTGCTTCCCTATTGTCTTCTTCTGGGATTTCTTTTTAACATGCCAGTCTAGTCTTCAGCTCTGGCATTTCCTGGCTGTCTCCCATTCAAATCCCAGCCAGGCTCAACTCTGCTTAGCTTCTGAGCCTGCCTGGACTAGATTGCGGTGCTGCCCCCTGCTGAGAAGCTAGGATAATTCCAAGCCTTAAACAAATGAGCACAGTTGACATAGGAAGGATGGGGGGGGGGGGGGTGACAGCTGGCCAGGGCTGCTTGGAAGAGGGCCAAATCAGCCAGCAAAGCCCACCTGGGCTCATTGGTGGAGTCACCAACCCGGGGGGGGGGGGGGAGCAGCCAGAGATGGTTTACCACCCCTTCCCATCAAAGCCAACGCCAGCTCCAGGCCGAATAAAGCTGCCAAGGGGATTGCAGGGGGGCAGCGGAGTTTGTCCTTGCAAATCCCCCGGCCGTTCTTATCGGAGTCAGAAACCGCAGCCCTGCCTTCGCTGCTCTGAAGGGCCGAGGGGAACCGGACAGAGACGGCCAACCTGCTCAGCTGGAAGGCAGAAGCTGTCAGATGTGTTGATTAGCTGGTCACAAGAAGAAACAGAGAAAAGCTGAGCTTGGTGGGGTTCCTGCAAGATGCATGTGTGTGTGTGTGAGTGCGCGAGCGTACAGAGCTGTCAACATTGCAACTGGCACCAGGAGGAAAAAAAATGGATTTTCTGTTTCTCTGGGTTGGCCCCCTATTCCTTCCCACGGCTTCCCTATGGAGGCTCTCGCCCTGTGGGTTTCGAAGATGCTGTTTGTTCACTGCTTATTTGAGGTCACCCAACAGATGTCCCCAAAGCAATTGCGTTCCTGCCACAGCCTTGTCCTCCTGGCAGAGGGGCTCCTTGAAATTGCCATCGAAAACTAGACTGACACGTCCTTTCAGCTTTTACAATGAAGGCTGAGCTGAAACTGTTTACTCTTTGAAGGGGGGGGGGACAGAGACAGTTTCAGGAAGGCGAAAGAAGGCTCCCCTTTTAAAACATTTATTTTGCAGCGTGCTGGCGGATTTATTGGAACGCCCTTGTTTGCTCTCAGTGATGTCACCTGAAAGACAGATCTGATTGGTTATTTAACGGTGATGTCATCTTCTTCTTCCCCTTGCGATCCCTGATTGCATAGGGTCATCTACGTGACGAAGGCAAGAAGCAAGAAGAAACGGCCAACTGGGCATTGCTCTGAAGGTCATCACCAACATTGAAATAAACTGGTGCTCAGGTCAGCTCCATGCAAGGCTGGTGAATGGTGTTCCTTCTGATTCTTGCTCACCAGCTTTCCCCTGTTGCACGTTGGAACCATTGCACTTTCCAATGATTCTTCAAAAGTAGACCCACATATAGAATGGAAGGGTGGGAAGGGACCTTGGAGACCATCTAGTCCAATCCTCTGCCCAGTGTAAGAATCCACTACTATGGTGTCCCTGAGAAGTGGCCATCCAGCCTCCGTTGACACACCCTCACTGAAGGAGAGTCTACCACCTTCAAGGCCATCTGAACGCATCATTTGGACCATCTTCCTGATGTCCAACCAGATATTGTGCACTGCGGTATTCCAGTTTAGATGTAAGAAGGTGCTGGGTGTGAACTTTGGATAAGGTACCACCAACGTGCTGATGGCACCCAGCTTTGCGGTCCTGTGACGTCTGAATCACACATGGCCAGCCATAACTCAAGCCAGAGATCAACGGAGTGGAGGACTAAGTGAGAGTCAATAAGGTGAATCCAGTAAGGAGATAACGCTGGGCTGAATTACTCTGTGGTGGGAACCAAAAGAACTGCTTGCTCTGGAAAGGGTTGTATTCATTCTGAAGGAACCGGTTCAGAATCCGGGGATGATCCTGGCTTAGGAGTTTCAACTAATTTGGGTTGGCATGCCAGCTGTATCCATTCCTAGACAGGGAGAGCTTGGTGTGGTCATTGGATAACAATAAGGTTCTCTCTGTGGGGCTGGCCGTGGGACAGGCCTAGAAACTACAGCTCATACAGAATGCAGTGGCCAAGTTTCCACTGTTTCTACTGTGTGACACCACACTCATATCATACCCTTCCTAAACTTATCTGTACTGAGACCAAGTTACATTAAAGAATATCTTGGTTCATCAGCTCTGAAGGCATCTACAGTCTTTAGAGGAGCTCCTGTTCTCCATGCCAATAGTGGCCACTTGATAACAGCATGGCGATGGGCTTCTCTGCAGTACAGGCAGTCCTCGACTTACGACCATCTGTTTAGCGACCGTCCGAATTTACAGTACGATGGTGCTGGGGAAAGTGACTTATGCCCGGTACTCGCACTTACAACTGTTGCAGCATCCCCGTGGTCATGTGATCAAAATTCAGGCGCTTGGCAACCGGCATGTATTTATGACAGTTGCAGTGTCCCGGAGTCACGTGATCGCCATTTGTGACCTTCTCAGATGGCTTCCCACAAGCAAAGTCAATGGGGGGACCTGGATTTGCTTAATGACCACGTGATTCCCTTAACGGCCATGGCAAAAAAGGTCATAAAATTGGGTGTGACTCACTTAACAACCACCTTGCTTAGCAACAGAAGTTCCAGTCCCAATTGTGATTGTAAGTCGAGGACTACCTGTACCATCAATCCTGTGGAAGAATCTCCCTTCTACGGTGTACTAAAATCACTGGATGCTTAGTACAGAATCAGCAGAATGGAACCAATGATGAAGCCAGGTGGTGATATACACACACACACACACACACACACACCCCTACAGCATCATATAATTTGATCCAGAGGTGGTAGATCTTATTCCACTGATCAACAAGGCTGGTCAAAACAGATCTAAGGGGCCAGCCAACCCCAAGACTGGCTATTCCCCTCCCCTCCCCACGCCTGATGACATAGCCAGGTCTTCAGGTTTTTTCTAAAGTCCAGGAGAGAGGGGGCCGATCTTATTTCCCGGGGGAGAATATTCCAAAGGACAGGGGCTACTGCAGAGAAGGCACGCCTCCTAGACCCCGTCAGGTGGAACGCTCTTGCCGACCGGGTTCGTAGCGTGCCCTCTCTGCAGGACCGGGAGGGACGGGTCGATTGAACAGGGATGAGCCGGTCCTTCAGGTAACCTGGTCCCGTGCCATGTAGGGCTTTAAAGGTAATAACCAACACCTTGAATTGAATCCGGAAGCAAACTGGGACCCAATGCAGCTCACGGAGCAAAGGTGTTCCCACTTGATGCCCTCCAGATGTGTTGGGACTCCAGCTTGAAGGTGTGTTAGGTTGGAATTCTGGGAGTCACAGTCCTACCACACCTTGATGGAAGCAGGATGGAGAAGGCTTAGCTCCCTTTGCTAAATTCTGGGAAGCTCTCATATGAGCAGTTAGTGAACTGCCCGAGCTATGGAGCCCTTCCTTCCTTCTGTCCTTGATGGCGCAGGAATTGTCCCTGATGTTAGCGAACTGGGGCTTGTGCTTCCACACATTCTCCTCCTTCTGCCCCATCAGTGAAATGCTCATAACATACAGGTAATCCTCACTTAACAACCATTCGCATAGTGACAGTTTGGAGTTACAACGGTGTTGGAAAAAACGACTTACGACCGGTTCTCACACTTACGACTGTCGCAGCGTCCCCGTGGTCACATGATCACGATTTGGGCGCTTGGCAACCGGTTTGCATTTATGACGTCACAGCATCCCGTGGTCACGTGATCACTATTTTCAACCTTCCCGGCCAGCTTCTGGCAAGCAAAATCAACGGGGAACTGCGTGATTCGCTTAACGCCTGTGGTGATTCGCTTAACAACCGCCACAAAAAAGGTTGTAAAATCAGGTCGGATTTGCTTAATGAAATTCCAGTCCTAATTGTGGTCGTTAAGCGAGGACTACCTGTACCTCGCTACCTGCTTCTTTGCCTCTGCAATAGTTTGCATGACAGAAAAGGAGTCTAATCCAAACGAACTTCGGGAGGGTCAGGAGGAGGGGAAACCCCTGTGTGATGGAGGATTTACAGTCTTAGAAGGCAAACAGTGGTGGGTGTAATTAGGAGAGAAATTTGTCATGTTCTCGACTCTAGGAGAGAATGAAAGGTTTGGAATAGCAATCTCCCGAGTGTTTACCCAACACGGGCACATACGAGATGGAAAACGCATTTCCAACCATGGACAGATTAATATTTGATGCCAGAAAGAGAAATGCACGCTGTTCATGTTTATTTAGGATATTGTGAAATACAGTGAAATTTGCAATTTTATTGGATTCAGGGGGTTGCCGTGTGTGTGTGTGTGTGTGTGTGTGTGTTAAATCTTAAACCACTGTATGTCATCTAAGACACCCTATGCTGATTGTTTACACCTAATGGTTGCATAGTATAAAAAACGTGTATGTAGGTATGTGCATGTGCACGCACACACATGCGCACAAACTATGCACACAAAAACACATACACAAGCATACCTGTATATATGAATCTGAAAAAGTCCAATATTTCTCAGGCCTAAGTTTACCCCTGTTTTGCTGACTCCAAGAAATGTCGAGGTTGCTTTGTCACTTACGCTAAGAATCTAAGGCTGCTAAATAGGGCTGTGCCAACAACATTATTCCATTTTTATATCGTTATATTATTCACCTTGGACTGCAAGAAGATCAAACCAGTCCATGCTCCAGGAAATAAAGCCAGACTGCTCACTTGAGGGAATGATATTAAAGGCAAAACTGAAGTACTTTGGCCACATAACGAGAAGGCAGGATACCCTGGAGAAGATGCTGATGCTAGGGAAAGTGGAAGGCAAGAGGAAGAGGGGCCGACCAAGGACAAGATGGATGGATGATATTCTGGAGGTAACGGACTCAACCGTGGGGGAGCTGGGGATGGCGACGGCCGACAGGAAGCTCTGGCGTGGGCTGGTCCATGAAGTCACGAAGAGTCGGAAGCGACTGAACGAATAAACAACAAAATATTACTCACATTCAAATTGGGGGAAAAGAAATTGCTTTCAAACTTTTTTTCCAAGAAGAAGGAAAAAAATGGCAACATCCTCTAGGCCAGTGTTTCTCAACCTCAGCAACTTTAAGGTGTGTGGACTTAAAGAATGCTGGCTGGGGAATTATGGGAGCTGAAGTCCACACATCTCAAAGCATGTGGCTGGGGGATTCTGGGAGTAGAAGTCCACACAACTTAAAGCCTGTTGGCTGGGGGTTCTGGGAGCTGAAGTCCACACATTAAAGTTGACACGGTTGAGAAACACTGATCTATCAGATAAAAACAAGGAGAAATGTCTCCACTTCCAAACTATCATGACTATTGGGTAACATCCATCAGCTCACCAGGCCAAATTTCAGAAAGGCCAGACAGGAGCAAGTGTGAAATAGTCTCTTTCCCTCCCTTTAAGGCAAGACATACATAGGTGAGTATGGTCTACAAAGGAATTCTTCCTTAGTGTCCCACAATTTTTAAAGGCACATTATGTGAGGAGGTGGGAGATGTGTCCTGTTGTGTCTTTGCAATACCTCATGCTTGGAAGCAATTTTGAGCCTTTATATTTTATTTTATTTTATTTTATTTTATTTTATTTTATTTTATTTTATTTTATTTTATTTTATTATTTTATTTTATTATTTTATTTTATTTTATTTTATTTTATTTTATTTTATTATTTTATTATTTATTATTTTATTTTTTAATTTTTAATTTTTATCCCACCGTTATTATTTTTATAAATAACTCAAGGCGGCAAACATACCTAATACTCCTTCCTCCTCCTATTTTCCCCACAACAACAACCCTGTGAGGTGAGTTGGGCTGAGAGAGAGGGACTGGCCCAAGGTCACCCAGCAGGCTTTCATGCCTAAGGCGGGACTAGAACTCTCAGTCTCCTGGTTTGCCATTGGCTCCTTCCTAGGGCTGAGAGACAGGGACTGGCCCAAGGTCACCCAGCCGGCTTTCATGCCTAAGGTGGGACTAGAACTCACAGACTCCTGGTTTCTAGCCCAGCACTTTAACCACTAGACCAAACTGGCTCTCCCAGTTTGGTTTATGTTCTTCTGGTGAGGGGCAAAGACAAGATATTTTATTTTTGCATTCAGGATCTAGGATCATTGCCCAATCATGCCTCTTGATATGTAGGGATCCCTCTGTCAGTAGTGTTTTGCTAATTATTGTGGGTTTTAAATTAGCTTGTGACTCAATTCCTTAATTGTTTATTTCCTTGGTTTAATTCTTTTATTTGTAAGGATTGTAACCTGGTACAGGAACCTCTGACTAACAAGTCGGCTTTAAATATTTGAAATAAATGAATACACGTAAATAAATTTAGATGCTAGAGCGGGTTAGATTTAATTTTCAAAATCTGGAGAACTGTGAGATCTTGAGATCATGCCTTTTTATTTCTTTAATGAAAACTCTAAAGGATATTCACAGGGCCAAGGTCTTTTGGGAGCGCTTCCTGGATAGACCATGGGGCCATGGTTGTTGAGAGAAGGAAAAAACAGGCCAGTTTGCACCGTTAAAAGAGTTGCTTTAAAAAAAAAAGAAAAGGAAGAAAGCAAAGATAATATTAGCAGGACTTCATTTCTGCAAAAGCTAATGTGTTTGAGGTATCTTTGAAAAAATATTATTCTCCTGGATTTTCACAACCATTAACTCCTTTATTTATTTAATTTATTTTCAGAGACACTTTTGATTCTGATTTTATATTGTTTTTATAAGTATGGAAAATTGCTTCAGGATTTTTTTTTTCAGATTAGAACAGTAGGTAAATACTTTAAATAAACAAACAAGCATTAATGCCACTAGGAACAAAACACTGAATGCTCTCCCTTAAGAACCTGTTAAGAAATTCTTTCACACCGTACACTAGAGCTTTCACAGAATTACATTTACCATTTAAAGTTGCTACTTGATCACAACACTTGCTGGGAAACTTCAAATTAAAAAAAATGTTTGCAAGGATTTAATTTTTAAGGGATTTTTCCAAAGAATATGATCCCTTCGGTTCCAAAAAGAAAAAAAAAATCCTTCTAAATTAAACAGCTGGATGTCAATCCCAGTTGATTTACCTTGGACCAATTATGTGACCTCTCTTTCTATTTGGTCTTCTGCACCAGTGGGCTGAGAAAAGGAAAACAAGATTCAAGTCTCAGTTTGTCCACTGAACTCCCTGCAGACTTTGGTCCAGTCCTTCTCTTTCAACCCTTACAGCAGAGCTTTCCAAACTTTTCATGTTGGTGACACACTTTTTAGACATGCATCATTTCGCGACACACTCTTACAGCAGGGCATCATTTCGCGACACACTCTTACAGCAGGGCACAAGGCAGGCACTAGGACCTGTGCAGAATCACAGCAGGTTTGGAGGCAGCAGGGCACAAGGCAGGCACTAGGACCTGCATGGAATCCTGGCAGGGCTCAGAGGCAGCAGCAGCCGTGACACACCCAGACACTGCAGCCGACATGCTAATGTGTCCCGACACACAGTTTGGAAAGCTCTGCCTTACAGGGTGGTTGTTGTGGACATAAAATGAGGAATTGTCCTTGGCGCTCTCTGAGCTTGGTGGTTTGCTTGCAGACGTTTCATGTCCTAGCACAGTGCACTGATGATGTTACCTAGTTGGGTCATGAAACGTCTGCAAGCCAACCACCAAGCTCAGGGAGCACCAAGGCCTCCACAGTTCAACCCTGAGCTACAGATACTCTCTCCTATTGGAGGGATTGTATGTCACCTTGACAACCCAGAAGACAGGTGAGATATAAATCTAAGAAAAGCAACTGCTAGTGGGAGAACTCACCCAGCTTTGCAGAAGAAACACTTCATTTTCAAATGAAGCTAGGACTTCAGATGGATTGGTCCTTCCCTGGTTTTAAATTTTAGGCTGGTTCACCATTTGGACAGTTCTCCATATCAGTGGTTGATCCCACTCCAACCCCCTTTTCTATGCATTAGGATTTGAGTAGAACAGATGGCCCAATCAAATGCCATGCCATCGTTTTTCCATGCTGTTTACTCAGAAGTCTAGTTGATTCGGTTTCCCTATCTGTCTGCAATTATACAGAAAAATTCCATTCAGTTTTTTAAATTTTCACACATACGTTTCCCTAATATGCACATTTCTGCATTCAGCTTTCCTTTAAAAATGCCCATTTATTTTTGCGTTGAATTTTTCTGAATATAGATGATTTCTAACTATAGGCATCGTTTATACATCTTTTCTGAGTATATTCTTCTTGCCTGAAATGGTGTGTGTGTGTGTATGTGTGTGTGTGTGTGTGTGTGTGTGTGTGTGTGTGTGTGTGTGTGTGTTTGTGGACAGTTTTCTTTAATCTATATACTTCTGCCTGAGATTTTGCCCAAGAATTGCAACATCAAATACAGAAAAGTAAAAAAAAAGGTAAAGGTTCCCTTGCACAGTCGTGTCCGACTCTAGGGGCCGGTGCTCATCTGTTAGCCGAAGAGCCAGAGTTGTCCAAAGACGCTTCCACGGTCATGTGGCTGGCATGACGCGTGCGGAATGCTGTTACCTTCCCACCGAAGTGGTACCTATTCATCTACTTGCAATTTGCATGCTTTCGAATTGCTAGAAAAGTAAAAAAAAAAAAAAGTACAGAAAAGTAGTCAGTCCCATTGATGAAAAATGTTTGCATCTGGATATCACCTCAGGAACTATAAATTTGGCCATTTCATTTATAAATGCAGTGGAATTAATTTCTTCTGATTCCCAAGTTAGTATTCTACCCCGTGGCAAAGTGCATCTTTTGCATTCATCTTGCTCTTGACTCCCTTACCCTTTACTCCAAAGACAAAGTTGGAGTATAAGATTTGGAAGGGAAGATGTCAAACTCTGTGCTGATCCAGTAGTATAATATACTTTCCTATGAAGCCAGCCCAGCTAGAATAAGTATGAACATGGCCGCACTTCATGTGTATGTCTCCAAAGTGAGCGATGCCATTTCTCCATAAGTGCTATTTTATTTCTTGGCAAGATTATAAAGTGTTTTTGCCTTCATAATTTTTGATGTAAAGGCTAAATTGGGCCTGAGAAAAGGGACAATGCAACTTTAAACCTCATTAGTATTCTGCCACCGTAAGCCGACCAACGGCGGTTATGTATTTTTGCAAGTATGCATCTAATTTATTGTGGAGAACACAATTTACATGGGTAGTCAGCGGCTGTTTTATGGGCTCACAAATAGATGTCTCAGCTGAAGCATATAATGGCTGAAGCAGCAGGCGCAAATACGTTCTAAATCTTCTAAATGTGCTTTACAAAAATGTAACTGAGGAATATAAAACAGATCAATTCTTGCATGTTATATATTGGTTTTTGATTTACAAATCTAATCTGGGGAAATTTCTTGAGAAATGTGGGTGGGGGACCTCCTTCTTCTTGTTCCTTTGCGGGGGCAGGGAGGGCGACGGCCAAACCACCTTTTGCCAAGGTTATTTCGGTCAAACCCAGCAAAGAGTCGGTCATTGATGACTTTAGTGATGGAGGGCTGTTTTTGACCCTCCTCTCGCTTTCAGATCTGTTAGAAGCACCATGGTGGGTGGAGCTGAAGTAAGGAGGGGCGGAGTCAATGTCTACATCGGATGACTGCGCCCCACTGTTGTGTTCATACTACAGGCTTAGCAGAGTTATTGGATTCATTTCCCCCCTTTTATTGTAATGTTATAAATCTTGATACACTGTATTATTTCAATGCAGATTTCAGTGCAGTAATGTTTCTATGATATGATTAAAATTATTAACGTTCTATCATTTAGAAAGCTTAAAGTATTGAAAATAAAAAGAGAAAAGTAAAAATTCTATCAGAATTAATTGCCATTCAGGATGTCAATGTTACAAGCATAGGATGATTTAAATTTTCATCCGAAGTTGAGTATAACAAAGAAAAAAGAACCACTGCAATTCACATCAAAATATGAGTTATATGATAATAGTTTCAGTCTTGAACTAATTACTTAATATTAAGATCTCCATTGTATTGTTACTTAATCAGAGTTATTGGATTAATTCATGATCACACAATACAGTACACCAAACCATGAACTTATCAAGCAGGCTTGATTTGTGTGACCCCCTCAGCCAAAGGGGGGAAAAATCTAACTATGATTAACTCTAACCAAACTTAACATGTGGGATGAACACAGCCAGTTTTTCTCTGACACTCCCAAGTGAAGAGCTGAAGAGAAGGGATTCATTCATTCATTCATTCATTCATTCATTCATTCATTCATTCATTCAATTATTCTCATTTCTTACAGTAATTTTAATTTCATCCAGTCCAAAGATTTTAGGTGGGGTACAAGCAAAAATAAAAAAGGCATCCAACAATTGCCTCAATTAAAACTCAATTCAAATGTCATAATATCATCACAAAATGACAGCAGTGGTTCCCTGTTACAGCTCGGCATCAAATGCCTCTTTCGAAAGGAACAATGTTAACTGCTTCTTGAGTACCAGAATTGAGGGGTTCAGGGGCAGCTCAGGGACAGTATATTGCATTATGCGTGTCTTATCTGTAGGATGGACTAAACCCTTGCAAGCCTATGGAATTATTTCAGTGGTGGCACCAACTTCGATTGAGGACCGTATGTGCATTGAAGCTCCACTTTGCTGACCTTTAGCTGAAGCCAAGGGTGGATTATTTTTAAGTTGGGGAGCCAATTTGGAGAGGTGTTCAGGAAATTTTACGGGTTACAATGACCGTGTTTTGCACCTTTTAGGTCCGTTCAATTTGTCGAAAAAGCAAAACGTTGTGTCACCCCAAATTGGGCATTTTTCCCCCCACCATATTTCAGGAGCGTGATCTCGAGGTGTGCTGATTACTACAGAATGGAGGGTCTGTAAGCGATGGATCACCTCTCTCTGATAGAAATGATGAGGAAGCAATCAAGGTTGGGAATTTTTTTTAAAAAACTGTAAAATTGTACCATGAGGCTGAGCAGAACACTGTCCCTCTCTCATCTAGGATCACCTTTCAAAAAGTTTGCTTAGCAGTTTATTTGGGATGGAAGAACAGTTTTAACCCTCATAGTTTTTATGATGTTTTGGTTGGTCCTAATAAAGATATTACAAATGATGGGTTTGGGAATAGGGATTTTTTAAAAAAGGAACAAATATGAATCCATAGCAGAAAGAATTTTAACTGCAATAAAGTCCAAGAAATATTTGTGCGTTCCCAGAAATAATCCACAGAGGGAGCAAACATGGTTTGCATTTATTTACTAACTTTTACAAAATGGACAGGAGAACTGCTTTCTGTTCTTCTCTTCCTCGTTCTTCCCCTTCTCCTCCTCCTCCCAATGTTCATTCCAACATTATAAATCAGAATAAAGACAGTAAATGAAAAGAAATAAATAAAATAAAAAGCAAACAATACAAATGTTAGACTGTATAGCACTTTCTAAGTTTTTAATCTGATTTAATTTGATCTGATTAGGAACATTTTTTCTCCATGGCCCTTCAATTAAAAATAGCCCCCAAATTTGCAAAAATCTGTCCCCAAAAGCAGATGGCCTGAGCAGCATCCGCAAGGGACAGGAAGGGTCAAAATCGGCAAGATGGTGGACCTCCTTTTGAACATATGTGTGACATTGATCCACGTTCAAAAGGGGCGGGGCTTCCATTGCAGTGCACGCAAAAATGGGTGGTGCTTCAATCCTATGGTTCTGGCCACCATTTTGCCTTTTTTGACCCCTGCCCAGTCAGAGCCCCTGATCATGGACCCTTTATAATAAAACCCTTTATATGGTTTGGATAATCATGTAATGTCAACTACAAGAACAAATTACTTTGGAGCAAACTTGAGCCAAAGTCCAGAGTATCATGGACGTTGATAGAATTTCAAAAATATTCAGAATACTTCGCCTCAAAAATTCATGGTTCATCTCTTCAGTTATTTCTCTAGGTCAGCAATTCTCAAAGTGTGGTCAGGGGACCCCTGGGTGTCCCCAAGACCCTTTCAGGGGTCTGCGAAGTCAAATAAATAAGTATTCTAATATTTCTCAGTTTTAATTTCTAATACAGTAAATATTGATAGATATAACCCACATAAACCAAAGCTCTTTGGGGTCCTCCATCATTTTTAAGAATGTCAAGGGCTTCTGAGTCCAAAATATTTGAGAACCGCTGTTCAATGTGACAATAGAATCCTACCAGAACAGAGGGAGGATGGATGGATGGATGATGGATGGATGGATGGATGGATGGATGGATGGATGGATGGATGGATGGAAAAAAACTATTTTACCTATGGACTAAAGATATGAAGGCCATCTAAATATGTCAATGTTTCCGTTTTCAAAACCCTGAAAAATTCATCATTGTTGCTCTTTTAAGCCTACAACTTTCCCTGAAGTGAATGTTGATTTTCTTAAAAGTAAGATATTCTTTACCACTATTTTTAAAATTACATATTAGTCAATGACTGCTGTTCTTGGGGAAGTGATAAATGGAGTAAAATATATAATCAGATCTTTCCACATGTATTATTTTCTTCTTGTTTTGTTTTCTTTTAAAAAGCATTAGTTCCAAGCGATGAGCTCCCATCTCTAGTGCTTAATAACAATTAGAGATGCCAACCAATTGAGAGATTTTTCTCCTTGTGTGTCTTCTGCCTGTAGATGGATTGACTGATTGATTTAAATTTGCATATTACCCACATTGCAAATTAAGTGGATTTTTATTTTTGTTTGTTTGGGGAGACAATTTCCCAGTGAATAAAAAATATTGTCCACTTTTAGATAAGAGAACTATCTCTGAATCCTTTATTTTCATTTTTTAAGCTTGAAAACATGTTAGACGCCGATGAGGATAATCTCAAAATACACAAGCCATAACATTTGATTAAAATTACTTTTTAATTAATCAGCTAAACTTTAGTTGATTAAGTTATTCATCAATCCTGCAGTCCTAATTGTTCTTCTTTAAAAAATAAAGATTGAGAGTCCATTTTCTGCAATGCTGCTGTCTTGCAGGCTTAAAACAGCAACAACATATACAGCAGGAGTGTGTGCAGTGTATGATCAAAAAGTCAAGATGGCAGATGCAACAGTCTGATCAAAGTTCCTGCATTGCACAAAAAAACTAGGTGAAGTTTTGATAGCAACATCGCAGAGGCCATCTTGACTTTTTTGACCCTGTGAACACCCCTGATATGCAGTAAACTGGGTTAAACCCAAGCAAAATGTTTTTCAAGTGTGTTCATTTGCTCAATAGTAGGATGGACTTATTGGCTTGGTGACATATATGACAAAATGTTTAATGCTGATGCAAGAATGCCATCATTAGATGAGAAAGAGAGAGAGAGAATTTTAATGTACTGATTAATTTTTTTTTTAAGATGCAGGAAGCCACAAGTACTACTTTGAGCTTGAATTGTTTTGAAGAAGGCTGGAATTTACACCAACACCACTCCCTATTCCTCTCCATATCTTTCTATTCTTCCTTCCACATGTCCAAACACCTTTATCAATACTCTTTTGTTCTTACATTTTTACTTTTATTCACAAATACTTTAAACAACCAAGGGGAATCACACATCCCAGTCTTAATTCCTGCTGAGTGTGGAAATATTAGCCAAGCTGTCCACTTATTCTCACCCATGCTTTAAAAAGGTAAAGGTTCCCCCCGCACATTTGTGCAGTCATGTCCGACTCTAGGGGCCGGTGCTCATCTCCGTTTGTTAGCCGAAGAGCCAGCGCTGTCCGAAGACGCTTCCGCGGTCATGTGGCCAGCATGACGCGCGCGGAACACTGTTACCTACCCACCGAAGTGGTACCTATTCATCTACTTGCATTTGCATGCTTTCGAATTTTTAGGTTGGCAAGAGCTGGGGCGAGTGCGGGAGCTCACTCCGTCACGTGGGGCTCAGGATTTGAACTTGCAATCTTCCGATCAACAAGCCTGGCGCCTTACCTGCTGAGCCACCACGCCCCTTACCACCCATGCTTTACTTCCATACTGAACCACACTTAATTGCATTCAGTGACCAACCTTCAGCTCCATATTCGTGCAAAAATTCAAGCCCATACATTTTGTACTTTCTCTACATCAGCAGTTGTAGAGGAACTTTCCCACATTCATACATTTGTCTATGACCCGTTGAGAAATAAATATCAGGTCTGCTCATTCCCTACCTGACATAAGGACACACAGCACTTCCCAAATTTTGCACACTGTCACCGCTCATATGCAGAATTTTGCATTTACGCCTTCCCAGGCACACTTAACAGACTAATATCCCTGTATGTCTATGAAGGTTCTCAGTCATCCAGGTGGAATTGTCTGTAGCTTGAATCATGTCAACTGGATTTCTATTTTCTTAGTGGAAACGTTTCACTCCTTATCCAAGGAGCTTCTTCAGTCTGAGTAAAGTTAGTAAGGGAATCCTTAAATATGTTTCTAGGCTGGCTGTGTGACCTTGCACCTGGGGCTAGGTCATGGTTATTTTTGAGATGTATATTTCAAACCCACCAACACACTGAGACAGAGGCTTGTACACCCCAAAGATCAAACTCCAAAACACAAGGAAAGCAATGTAGTGTATGCAATCCAGTGCAGTGAGGAGTGCTCTGAACTCTACATTGGAGAAACCAAACAACCTTTGTACAGGAGGATGGCCCAACACAGGAGAAGTAACACCACAGGACCAGAGTCAGCAGTTTATCTTCATCTAAAGGAAAAAGGACACTCATTTGAGGACATTAATGTTCACATTTTAGACAGAGAAGATAGGTGGTTTGAGAGAGGGGTCAAGGAATCCATTCATGCCAACCTGGAAAATCCTTCCTTGAATAGAGGTGGGGGCCTCAGGCATAACCTTTCCCCTATCTTCCTTCCTGCTTTGTCTTCTGTGCCTAGGAAGATTAAGACCATTTCGCAAGCTCAACAGCAGCAGGGTAATCTTAACGATCCTCCTTTAGATGATAAAGGGATTTAGAAACAAACATCTCAAAAATAACCATGACCTAGCCCCAGGTGCAAGGTCACACAGCCAGCCTAGAAACATATTTAAGGATTCCCTTACTAACTTTACTCAGACTGAAGAAGCTCCTTGGATAAGGAGTGAAACGTTTCCACTAAGAAAATAGAAATCCAGTTGACATGATTCAAGCTACAGATAATATCCCTGTAGTTTTTGCATCCACTTGGCACAGATGCAGTCCTACATGATTGTGAAATTGCACAGCCTCTCCGTGAGCAAACCATACCCCTAAATTAACATTTTGCAGTTACATCAACTACACAAGCAGCCATACCATTTTTCAACATTCTCACAGCATTTATGACATCCTTTTCTTCCATTTCTTTTCTTGAACACCAGCATGTATTACATTTGTTTCAATTCCACTCTTCAATATAGCAGAATCATTTCCATATAAATCTCTAAAATACACCTTCCACAATTCCCTTACATCAGCTTCAAGCCAGATAATTTCATCACTTTTATTCTTAATTCCATGCACTCTGCTGGATGCTCCATGTTTAGCTCTACTTACCCATGTCCAAAATAATATTTTATACCCCAATTGCACTGCATATTCTCTGCTTCCTTTAATCTATTCTTTGGCACTGTCTTTTTCTACTTGAGATACCCCATTTTTGGAAGGGGGGCTCAGGCCGTAAGACATTAAGGGACAGCCTACCTCCAGAAATAAGGTTAAACCCCCCAAACTTCCAAAATACCAAACGTCTTCAGAGGGCCTTTGAGGAATACTGTATTTGTCAGCACTAACTGGGCATATATTTTTCTTTTATTAGATATTATAATCATCGTCTGTGTCTTGTTGATTATTGGGCTTTTAACTTTTAATTATATTGTTGAATACATTTTATCATATTTTAGTAGGTCGTTGGAAGATGCTCTGACTCTAGAGCAGGGGTGGGGAACGTCAGGCCCGCGGGCCGTATAAGGCCCGCAGGGCTCCCACCTAAGGCCCGCAGGGCTCCCGCCCGCAAACCCCACCCCTTCCACGCAATTGGCTCCCGCCCGCAAACCCTGCCCTCCAATGCTTGTGATTGGCTCCCGCCCACAAACTCCGGCCCCCAGTCCGCGGAAATCCCAGAAACCCCGCCCCCCCGGTCCCCAGTTATAAATATCCAAATGGCCCTTGGCAGAAAAAAGGTTCCCCACCCCTGCTCTAGAGCAGTGTTTCTCAACCTTGGCAACTTTAAGATTTATTTATTTATTTATTATTTCAATTTATATGACCGCCCATCTCCCCCAATTGATGCAATCGAAGATGCATGGACTTCAACTCCCAGAATTCCCTTGCTGGCTGGGGAATTCTGGGGGTTGAAGTCCACGCATCATAAAGTTGCCAAGGTTGAGAAACACTGCTCTGGAAGATTTGGCAGCACACCAATTGGACAAATGAAAAAAAAATATGCACATTATATAGCTTTGGAGCAGACTTTCATAGACATATGCACATTATATAGCTTTGGAGCAGTCATTATATTGGATGCATTTTCCATGTCCACAGACTCTTTCACTCCATTGTTCTACTAAGCATCCTTTCTCAGATTTCCCTTTCGTGCAACTTCACACCCTTCGGTGGTGCATTGGAACCTAATCCCGGTGATGACGGCGGACGACGGATCCGAAGAACAGCTTCCTGGACGTCTGCAGCCGGCGTGGAAGCGAGGCATGCTGGGGCATGTAGTCCGATGCCTGCAGCTGAAGAGCCGGTTCCCTGTCCTCTTCCCTATCACGCGGTAATATGATATATGATGTATAATTTGATGATGTATAAATTAATGTATACTGATGTTGTAAGCCGCCTATTGCCCTCCAGTAGGGAGGGGATAGGCGGGGTATAAATAAGATAAAATAAATAAATAAATAAATAAATAAATAAATAAATAAATAAATAAATAAATAAATCCTTTCCTTCTGTTGCCAGCAACATTTTCCCTTCCATTCATTTTGTTGGGAGATTAATCTATCTTTTCAAACTTTTTCATACAAGATTCATACCTACACTTTCTCTCCCTGCCGTTATTCTACTGCAGTTGCACTCAATTTCTTTCAATTTTCTTTTCTTCCATGCCTGTCTTTTTCACACACACACAGACACACATAAATGAAAGCTCAGTACAATCACAAACAAGTGGGCCTGAAAGAGTTGTGATCTTCGTATTTAGGAAAATGGCAAAAGTGCTCCTCTTTTGCTAAGCTTTTGCCTGTTTCTTTATTTTTATAATTGGGGGGGGGGGTATTGAAAAAGCAAGACGTTGGCCACAGTCGTGCCATCAAATCTGTCATCTTGACTTTTTTGACTCCCCTGCAGTCGCTTCTGCTGAGTTTCATCTTAAGGTTGATCGTCTTGACTTGGTTGATATTTTTGTATTTTGTGTTATTGTTGGGAAATGCCTTGAGTGCTTATGAAAGCAGAAAGCTAAGGTTGAAATTATTTTTCATAATTAAAAAAAATTAATAAGGTTGAAATGTACAGTGCAACAGCTAATGTCTGTAGGGAGGGCAACTCATAAGTGCAGAAAACAGCTTTCCTTTGTTGTGCTCATGCCTCTGAGAAAGGCACCTTAAAAAGTGACTCCAATTTAGGGGCAATTTTCTCCCTTGTATAATATTGTTTCATATCTCTTTGGATAAAGAAACAGCGATGGAGGAGCTGGTACAAAAAAGTTGTGGCCAAAATATATAATTTTATCTTTAAATACAATGGTATATTTAGGTATTTACCATTTTCTCCTTTGCCTGCACTCAAGCTGACCACAACTGGAGGAGTGAATTATGTGCACCACCCCCAGCAATGGTGCAATGGATGTGGGACAGCTTCCTTGCCTTTTAGGCAGAGTGGCAATATCTCTGGGTAAAGAACAAAGCATCATCTCTCCCCCACGCACCCCCAAATCTCAGCCATCAACATGAAGTTAAGAATATATTTCTGGCTTAGTATGCTTCAGATGTAATCCATTCAAAGTCCCCCTGGTTGGGAAAGTTGCTTTCTGAATACAAACAGGAGAACCAGTGGCCCACCAGCTAAGCAGGGGCACGCAGTATGATGCAGCAGCAGAAAAGGCCAATGCAGTCTTAGGTTGCATTAATGGAAGCCCTGAGTCCCAATCATAAGTGTTAATATTCCCATTGTAGTCTGTATCGGTTAGCCTGTGCTGTGCTATGTCCAGTTCTGAGCCCCAGATATGGAGAAGGTAGAGCTGGTTCAGAAGAAAGCTTCAGGAATGGGAAGAGGTGGGGAGACCAAGCCCTACGTCAACCGGTTAAAGGAGCGGGACATGTTTAGTTGGAAAAGAGGAGACGACGGGGAGATATGATCACGGTCTACACATACGTTAAAGGTTGCCACGTGCAGTTTCCGTTGAAAACAAGAGCAGGACTGTTGGGGTTTGTATATACCCAGGAATTTACAGTTAGATAAATTATACTGCAGAGGCTTGATATCTAGGTGAGAGGGGAATTATTCTGCAAGTCACCCAATTAGCAGCCATTGTTGTAGGGATGATGTGGCAGTGTGTGACTCATACTACAGGTGCTGATTGTTTAGTTGGGTGTGGTAGATAATGAGAATGACCTATAGTGTGATTGGTCAGTTTGTATATATAAGCAGAAGAATCCTGGAATTGTTTCTTCTCGTTTGCTGTAACTTCATCACTGTATCATTTGTTACCCGTCTGGAAGTGATCTGTAATATGTATGTATATAAAGTAAATAGGATATTTTATATAATCTCTGTTTGAGTGTCTATTTACTGCACAGTACGTGGATCACTGGTGTCTAGGAAGAAGGATCAGGCCGCTCCACCCACGCACTCTGACAAGGACAAAGGGTCAGTGGGTTGAAATTAAAAGAGAAGACATTCAGGCTGGACATTAAGAGGAATTTCCTGATGGTAAAAGCTGTGAGGCAGTGGGAGGGCCTGCCTACAGCAGGGTTTCTCAACCAGGGTCCCGCGAGAGGTCCCTAGGGGTTCCCTGGGAGATCACGATTTATTTTAAAAATTATTTCAAATTTGGGCAACTTCACATTAAAGAGGTCAGTTTCATTCTTTATTTTTAGTTTAAGAACACGGTTAATGCATGTATACAGGCCTACGCCTGAAACGAATAGAATAATTTTGTAACGCCTGGCCTATATTTGAGCCTGAATGTGCAGGGGTTCCTCCAAGGCCTGAAAAACATTTCAAGGGTTCCTCCAGGGTGAAAAGGTTGAGAAAGGCTGGCCTAGGACAACGGTGGATTCCTCCTTGCTGGTGTTTTTCTAGGAGTTGAAGTCCACACATCTTAAAGTTGGCAAGTTTGAAAAACACTGGCTTAGAGCAGTGTTTCTCAACCTTGGGAATTTTAAGACGTGTGGACTTCAACTCCCAGAATTCCCCAGCCAGCTCTGCTGGCTGGGGAATTCTGGGAGTTGAAGTCCACTTGTCTTAAAGTTGCCAAGATTGAGAAACACGGAGCTAGATGGACTCTAAGGTCCCTTCCAACTCATCCCATTCTAATATTATGTAATATGCATAGCATTTAAACAAACAGGACCTACTGGCTGGGGAATTCTGGGAGGTGAACCCCCTCCATTTAGAGGGGTGCTTGGGAAGGGCTTCCCTGAACTATCTACAAATCAAGAGCCAGAGTTTTGCTCTTCAACCTGGGCAGGGGCACAAATAGCCTTTCAGCCTTCGGCATCCAACTTGTGGGTGGAGAAATAGGTGGGTGATTTCCTTGACTTCTCCAGGAGAAAGAGAAATTCTCCAACTTCTTCTCAACGGTTGGATTCAACCCTGAACCGCCACAGTAGCAGCACTACCAAAATAAAAAAAAAAGCCCAGGAGAGAAGTTCCCACACCTTCTTTGACCGCCCCCAAAATTGCATAAATTTATTTATTTATTATTTAAATTTATATCACCGGCCATCTCCCCCAACCGGGGGGCTCGAAATGCCAGCGCCTTGCTCTCTGTCAATAAGCGTGTCTCCAGAATTGTCTTTTTCTAGGAAATAAATTCTGTTTCATCAAACTGAATGAGACGTAGTAGGAAAAAATGCAGGATCTTTTTTCTGGCTGGCCCGAGTCCAAACGACCCGCTGTTGGGGTTCCCATTTGGAGGGGCCATGGCTAATGGGAGTGAGCTTCTCTTCTCCCGGCCTCGAACCCCTTCAGCTCTGCAGACAGATGGTAGCCGCTGCTGCGACGGTTACAGTGATAAATGCACACTTGTGATAATTATCCAAACCGTGGAGGTAAGAGAGGCCAACGGAATCCGCCTCTTGTCTTGCTTTGATTAATTATTAGTTTAAATGCCATCCTGATGGGGAGTCCTCGGCAGAATAAAAGCAGTGGAGGGGGGGGGCTTCCTCACTTAGCCTCCCCCCTGTTCCCAAATGCTGTCACCCTGGAGTTCAAATTAATTCCAAAATTCTCTTTGGAAAAAAAGAAAGGAAGCCGATCATTCCGTGTCTGAAAAGCTTGGGAGGTTGAGTTCCATCCCAAACCTGCCACCAGTTGTCCACTTGGAGTGGCAGATGGGTGGGAAGAGGGGCATCTGCAGGTGGGGTGGCAAGGAAGTCAAGCTGGTGCTGGTGAACATGCCATCGAAGCTCCCCTTCTTTTTATACATGTCACATGGATGACACACATATAAAGGAGTGGGCCGTTGATCATGCAGCCATGGCCACCATAATGTTTATGACACACACACACACACACACACACACACACAAACTCGGACAACTCTGCCCTAGGAAGTTTCTCCCCTTGTCTACTTCATTTCCTTAGCTGTGAAGTCTATTCAGCAGTCAGTTGGAACTACTGAAATGGAGCAGAGCTGCAAAGTTCATGTACAGAAAAAGAATATTGTTTAAAAACAGAGCCCATGAGCATATTAGAGAGATCCAGGTTAATCTTACACCCTTAGCCCACCCAAGCATAAAGAAATGCACGCTTCGACATGGCAGGTATGAAAAGTAAGTACAAAAGTGTCCTTACGTTTATTCATTCCAGGTACAGCATTTTTGGTAGATAAATGATGTTCCATTTCTTCTTTGTTTCCCTAAACTTAATACCTCTTGCCCTGCTTGCTGCAAGAGATGCGTGTAGAAAGGGGGAAAAATCTCCTAGGCCCATCCATGGCCTAGGATGGGGCAGCACACAGCCATGTGCTTGCTCCCGGTCCAAGGAGGAGAGAGAGAGAGAGAGAGGAAGTGGAAGTGGCCACACACAGCTTCCTCAAAAGCATGGAGAGCTTGCATCCTAGAGCAGCCATCCATATGCTGATGAGGCATGCTGGATTTGCCAGGATCTGCAACAAACTGAAAGATAAAATAGATCTTCTCAAGGAGTTACATATGCGTATGATGCTGAGAAAGGGGATCTTCCTTGTGTTCTACCTCGGCCAAGCTGATTTCATCCAAGGAATGAGAACATTTAATACAGTGTTTTTCAACCTTGGCAACTTTAAGATGTGTGGGATCAAACTCCCAGAATTCCCCAGCCAGCACACTTTAAGATGTGTGGACTCCAACTCCCAGAATTCCCTAGCCAGCATGCTTTAAGATGTCTGGACTTCAACTCCCAAAATTGGTAAGCATGCAACATTTGTTAAAGTGTAGTCCGAGGACCCTTGGGGGTCCCCCAAGATCCTCTCAGTGGTCCGCGAAACCAAAATTATTTGCCAGATATTAAAGATATTTGCAAAACTTTAAAACAATGTCACTCTTCTCATTATTACTTTTTTATTTGTTAAAAAATGTTTTTTCATGAAAAAATATTTCTATTAATAACTAATGGGTTTAATGTTATTTTTACATGATTCAATAAATAACTATTCCATGAATGCATCCATTTTAATTTTTCATATGGTAAATATAAATAAATATATAAATGTATCCCATACAAACAAAAGCTCTTTTGTGGTACAGTATATTTACCCTCCATAATTTTTAAAAGTTATAATTTTAAAAAGTTATAATTAGCCTCCATAATTTTTAAAAGGGGGAAGGGTTAGGGCTGAGAGACAGGGACTGGCCCAAGGTCACCCAGCCGGATTTCATGCCTAAGGCAGGACTAGAACTCTCAGTCTCCTGGTTTGCTATTGGCTCCTTCCTAGGGCTGAGAGACAGGGACTGGCCCAAAGTCACCCAGCCGGCTTTCATGCCTAAGGGGGGGACTAGAACTCTCACTCTCCTGGTTTGCCATTGGTTCCTTCCTAGGGCTGAGAGAGAGGGACTGGCCCAAGGTCACCCAGCCGGCTTTCATGCCTAAGGGGGGACTAGAACTCTCAGTCTCCTGGTTTGCCATTGGCTCCTTCCTAGGGCTGAGAGACAGGGACTGGCCCAAGGTCACCCAGACGGATTTCATGCCTGGGGCGGGACTAAAACTCTCAGTCTCCTGGTTTGCCATTGGCTTCTTCCTAGGGCTGAGAGAGAGGGACTGGCCCAAAGTCACCCAGCCAGCTTTCGTGACTAAGGCGGAACTAACAGCCTCCTGGTTTCTAGCCCAGCACCTTTACCACTAGACCAAACTGGCTTACAACACAAAGGCTTCCCTCACTTTATGCCAGGGTTAAAATGTAAAGGTTCCCCCCACACATTTGTGCAGTCGTGTCTGACTCTAGGGTCCAGTGCTCATCTCCGTTTGTTAGCCGAAGAGCCAGCATTGTCCGAAGATGATTCCACGGTCATGTGGCCGCATGACGCACGCAGAACGCTGTTACCTTCCCACCGAAGTGGTACCTATTTATCTACTTGCATTTGCATGCTTTCGAATTGCTAGGTTGGCAAGAGCTGGGGCGAGTGCAGGAGCTTACAATGTCACACGGGACTAGGGATTCGAACCTCCGAACTTGCAATCTTCCGATCGACAAGCCTGGCATCTTACCCGCTGAGCCACCACGCCCCTTCCATGCTAGGGTTACGTTTCCTGAAAACCTCACATAATGCAAATTAGCATAAAGGAAGACACTGAACCAGGGGAAATAAGGGGGTTGTGGGGTTCGGCGTCAATTGTTGTACCCAAATGCATTGATGAATGTCTTCATAAATGTTTATAACACTGTTTTCCATACTTGGCAACTTGAAGATGGGTAGACTTCCAACTCCCAGAATTCCCCAGCCAGCCCATGGTGGCTGGAGAATTCTGGGAGTTGAAGTCTAGCCATCTTCAAGTTGCCAAGTTTGGAAAATCACTGGTTTAGAGTCTTCTTTTTAAGCATCATATTATCCAAACAGATTTTCTTCCTTGTCTTGTGTTCTATGTACAGTGGGGGGAAAAATCTCTCTCTTTTTCATAGCTACTAGGTCTGGAGATGATTGCAGGTCATTTTCAAACTGCTTTTAAGGGGCCGGCGAGTGAAACAGTGACAACGTGAAAACACATTTATTCCCAGGTTGGAGGAGTTTTGAATGGTGGTGCTAATCTCCACTTGTTTTAGTCTCATCTGAGATGCTTCTTTCAGATAAACCTGCAACATGAGATTTTACTTTTAAGTTTTTAATCTCTTTTTCTGCCTGCCTCCAGCTTGAGTTCTTTTTGTTCATCTGTCTCTCTCTCCCACTCTCTCCCTCTCCTTTCTAATCTAAAATATACGAAAATTAAAAGAAAATGGTGACATCTCAATTCAATCCATCTCTGATCAAGGGATGCCTGAAGAACGTGGCATTCGGCTGGAGAAAAAATAGATGTAGGGACAGCTATTGTGTAGGGGTCAGATTTGATCATCAAAAGATGCTGACAATGTGTGAGAACACCAGTCTGGAGGAACATAAAAACCATGGTTATCTAGTGGGGAAGGTGCTGGACCAGGAATGGAAAGAATTAGGTTCTAGCCCCCCCACCCCCCAAGACATGGAACCTCCCAACAACCATTTGTTCGTTCGCATTTATGACCGTCACAGGATCCCATGGTCACGTGATCACCATTTTCGAACTTCCTGGCCAGCTTCTGGCAAGCAAAATCAGTGGGGAACCGCATGATTCACTTAACAACCACGTGGTTCGCTTAACTATCGCAGTGATTCACTCAATGACTGCCACAAAAAAGGTGGTAAAATTGGGTCGGATTCGCTTAATGACCGCTTCGCTCAGCAACCAAAATTCCAGTCCCAATTGTGTTCGTTAAGCGAGGACTACCTGTATGGAGGAATGGTTGGTGAAATTGACAGATCTTGCTGAGATGGATAAACTAACTTCTTTGATTAGAGAAAAGACAATATCTACATTTATTGATGACTGGAAACCAGTTATGGACTTTTTGCGTAAAAATGAAAAAAATGAACTTGTGATTTACAGTTTTGATTAGATAGGATAGATTATAGAAAGAAGAGTATTATGATGTAACTTTAGAGAGAGAGGTTAAAATATAATTGTACTTATAATTGCTGTGAAGAATATCGGAAGCCAGTTCTTTGTATCTTTTTTCTTTCTCTTCTATTTTTCTTAAAAAAAAAAATTCTTTCCTTTCCTTCCACTTTGCTTTCTTCCTTTTTCTTTTTTCTTCCTTACTTTATATTCGTTTGGATTAGTTTTTAACTTCTTTTTTTTAAGTTTCAATAAAAATCATATATACATATATACATACACATATACACATTGTCTCTCTCACACACACAAACACACACACACAGAGATACATATATGAAGCTTTGCATACAGGTGTCTGGTAGAAGCCATGGTGACATCACGTTCAACATGACGCCTTCACAAAAATGTTATAATGTGTATCAGGTACGGATGCCTAAGGCACTGTCTTGTCCCCAGTTTAAATTGATTCATTCTGAGCACAAAGTGGTTTTGAGAACACCCCCCAAATGCAAGAGGTTACTAGCACTTCACTTCCAAGGTTAGGGATTATAATCCCAATCATTAAAAAGTGCACAGTTTAAGAAAGGACATGTCTGCCCTCTGCACATTCCAGCACCACAGCCAACTCACTTTGCTGCATGAAAACCGACAAAAGGAGAAAAGGATTAATGGGCCTCAATCAACCAGAAGCTTTTCTTTCATAATTGCTGTGGTATTCCCCACTAGCATGGATATAAATGTAATAAATAAAATAAATCTGTTTTCCAGGATTTACGGCTATACGGCTATATAGGGTCTCCCTGTTTGCAGGAACTGTACAGGCAGGTCGTGATTAGCGTGTGTTCGAATAATGCAATATTCGATTTGGTGCAAATTGTAAATTGATACCAGGTCGCGCTTAATGCGGCCCAAAATTCAGTTAATGCGATGCTAGTGGGTGTGCAGTTAACCCTAGTGCATGCACAGTTACGATTGGGGGTTTAGATGTTGCTAATCTTTGTGTGTGCAAAATGGAGGAAAGGAAAACAGAGGAAAACAGTGCAAGTTTTAACGCTGTGACTTTATGAACCATAAATTTAAATTATAAGTATATTCTTTTTATCTTTTACTGTAATATTTCATTAATATACCTATAAAATTTATGTTTAAAAATTTTCATTGCCTATTTCCATCAAGCTGGAACTAATTACCCTATTTTCCATAGAAATATCACTTTGAACTGTGCAAATTTGAATAATGTGACCATTTCGTGGAATTCATTAACCGCAGTAATCAGACCTACAGGTAGTCCTTGCTTAACAACCACAATTGAGACTGGCATTTCGGTTGCTAAGCGAATCCGACCCGATTTTATGACCTTTTTTTTGGTGGTCATTAAGCGAATCAGTGGCCATTAAGCAAATCACACGGTTCCCCATTGATTTTGCTTGCCAGAAGCCTGCCATGAAGGTCGAAAATGGCGATCATGTGACCACAGGATGCTGCAATGGTCATAAATGTGAACCGGTTGCCAAGCACCCAAATTGTGATCACGTGACCGTGGGGACACTGCCACGGTCGTTAAGCGTGAGGACCGGTCGTAAATTTTTTTTCAGCACCATAAGTCTGAACCATCACTAAACGAATGGCCGTTAAGCAAGGACTACCTGTATTTGCAGATTCATGTTTTTGCGGTGGCGGTCACAACACTTACCTTACTAAAAATATGGCTGCTGATCACAGCATTCACCCTGAGTGACGGTGAGGCATGTACATCTTCAGTCTCGCATCATCCAGATAGGACAGCTTGTGACCTTTGCGTGTTGGGTGTGTCTCAAACTTGACTTTAGGCATATTTAGGCAGATGTAGAAAACATCTGGGGCTATTTGGATGAGAGTACAGAGTTTTGTGGAAGTTCACCTTTTCGCGGGAAGCCTTGACACGTAACCCCTGCGTGTATGAAGACCTGGCCGTATTCATGCAAAATGCTTCACTGGGTCAGTTAAGGATATTGCTAATCTCGATTAGTTTTAACCTTGATTAGTCATCCTGTGGCTTGGTCTGGTGCAAACCCCCAGCCTGCTCACTCTACGATTCAGTCTATTGCGCCAACTCAGACAAGAAGTTAATTTAGCTTCGTTTAAGGTTACAAAGCTGGACCATGGGTGGGATTCAAGAAACAAACTTTTACATCGATTCCTTTCCTGGCACTGCACAAGTTTACATGCCCAGAATAGAACAGGCTCCAAACCAAGCATGGAGCTGGGAGAATGAAATGGGGCCAAAGCCGCATTATGATGTCACAACGTAAGCCCCACCCCTTTGCTCCATTCATTGGGACATTGCAGACATGTCCACAAGGGCTGGGCCTTGTGCAACACTGCTTTTGTCATTCTGATTCAGCAGCAAGATTATGCAGATGCCTTGAAAATGAACCTGGTGTGAAAACCACACACTCACCCTCTCTAAGGGAAGGTCCTTGTCCTTGTTCCTTGTTCCACTGGTGCATTTCAATTCCACAAGCTGGAAAGGCCCCAGTGCAACTTCCTTCTAACCGGACAGTTGCATGCTACAGCTCAGGAGAAGAAGCCCCCGTTTTTTTTAATCTATTCTCATTCAATTTGCTAAATGAATATTAGCTTCTCCCATTCAGTGTTGGGGTTATTGTCATTGCAAGGTGTATGGTGTTCATGATTAAGGGCAGGATTTTGTCTTTCATTCGTCACAATTTTCTCTCCAGCCATCTCTTGCCTCCCGTGCAGTCCACAGTTCTAAGAACACCCCAAGGGAAAAAACATCTCCTGGGGAAATTTCCAGGGGGCTGCTATTCTCATCAATAAGAGGAAACCCTCGCCTTGAGAAACCATTAGGCAATTTCGCTTTTCCCCAGAGAAATTGTTCACCCAATTTCTCTGCCCCCAAAGGTGGAGAAGCCTTTTCAAAAGGCACTTTATGGCCCGTTTACGTCAGGCAAGATTTTCCTGGGGCAAATGCCGTCCCCAGAGCATTAGGAGGGACTTAAAGAGCAACCGGGACTGCGGCCAGACTATTGTACGCAAAAAGTTGGAAAAGTGATGAAATAATTACAGTGGAAGATTGGATTATAAAATTAACTGAACTTGCGGAAATGTGAAGTTGACCGGTCTGGTCAGAGAAAAAATGACAAATGGGGATTTAAAAAAGGACAAAGGTGGGGGAAAAGATTACAATGATAATTACTCGATAGAAAGAAGGGTGTAGGACATAATTGTATGTTTTTTCTTTTTCTTACTTCTTACTTATTTCTTATTTTCTATCTTTGCTTTTGTTTGTTCTGTATACTTTTACAATATTGAAAAACTCTCCATCCATCCATCCATCCATCCATCCATCCATCCATCCATCCATCCATCCATCCATCTATCTGTCATCTCTCTCTCTCTCTCTTTCACACACACACACACACACACACACACACATCAGGACTGACAGCCAGTTGAATGTACACAGGATCACAGGATCCTTCTGGGTCATGAATCAGCACATAGAGTAGGTTTTTGCCAAGACTTTCTGATACTAAAATGGAGGGGAAAAGAAATCAAGCCATTCCCAATAAGTCTGTAGCTTGAATCATGTCAACTGGATTTCTATTTTCTCAGTGGAAACGTTCCGCTCCTTATCCAAGGAGCTTCTTCAGTCTGAGCAAAGTTAGTAAGGGAATCCTAAATATGTTTCTAGGTAGCTGTGTGACCTTACACCTGGGGCTAGGTCATGGTTATATTGAGATGTTATTTTAAGTCCTTTTAGCTTTTGAATGACAATACTTGGACAGCAGTTGTGATAGAGTCAGCTGATATCTGGACAGGAAGTTGGATTTCATGTGCTGGAATCCAAGGGCATCCATGTGGAGGGGGTCAAAAAAGTCAAGATATCAGCCATGACAGGGCGATTGAGTCACGGCCCTTTTATAGTATGTTTGCATGGTGGTGGTTAACCTTGACTTTTTTTGACCTTCCCACCCTGTGGATGCCTGTAATGGTATGTGGGAATGACCTGGGGAGACAGGAGGAAGAGCCGCAGCCTAGTCAACAGTCTGATAAACGAAATTGGAGCCTGAAGGAGAAGATGGAGAAAGCGTCTCAGAAGGGACCCTCCCTAGTTTTCAGGAGATTAAGAATGAAGGAAGGGAGGGGTGCTTTCAGATTTGCAAAATTCTCTTAATGCAGGGTTTCTCAACCTTGGCAACTTTAAGATGTGTGGACTTCAACTCCCAGAATTCCCTAGCCAGCAAGCAGTTACAGTTAAAGACATACAGTAGCTTAGTATTCCTGGTTGTGCTTCTTGTCTGGACTACCTCGCAGGGCTAACAATGCCTCTCGGGGAGGAAGTGAAAGAAGAGAAGACAGGCAGGCAAAAAGTCAGAACCATTTGACTCAGCTTTTTCTTTTCCAAAGACCATTTTGTATCCCCTTCCCCCATCCCTTAACACAGGGGTACCCAACCTTTTTGGCACCAGAGACCAGTTGTGGAAGACAACTTTTCCACGGACCGGGGGAGCGGGGTTTGCAGGCGGGAGCCAATCGTGCAGACCGGGGTGGGGTGGGGTGGGGTTTGCAGGCGGGAGCCAATCGTGCAGACCGGGGTGGGGTGGGGTGGGGTTTGCAGGCGGGAGCCAATCGTGCAGACCGGGGTGGGGTGGGGTGGGGTTTGCAGGCGGGAGCCAATCGTGCAGACCGGGGTGGGGTGGGGTGGGGTTTGCAGGCGGGAGCCAATCGTGCAGACCGGGGTGGGGTGGGGTGGGGTTTGCAGGCGGGAGCCAATCGCGCGGACCACCACCGCTCACCTGGTGTGCGGCCCACTTCTTAACAGGCCACGGCCCACTGGTGGGCCACGGCCCACAGGTTGGGGACCCCTGCCTTAACACATCCACCAATACCAGTTATTCCCTTCCCACCAGCCTTCCCCAAACAAAGCAAAAGTTTTTTTTTAAAAGCCACCCCCAACTTTGGGAAGAAGGTGGTTTGCCTCTGCATCCTCCCCGCTCCCACATTTTTTTTTTAGAAAAGTGGAACAAAAATATTAAATTGTTTACGAGCAAGGACTCAGGAGCCTCGTCTGCCTGGATGAGCGGCAAGAGACAAAGGCGGCCCTCGCAATTCTCCAGCGCGCCTCGCACAGTCCTTCCTCCGCGTTGCCGCTAATTCTTTTATCTGGCCTCAACACTCAAGGCATTATGCGTTTTTCCGTGGGAAAAAAAAATAATAAAAAAAAGCAAGCAAGCACGAGAGCAAGCCGGCTTCTGACTGAAGCAGGCAAAATTACTGTTCTCTCTGCCGTCCTCCGATAACTATCTCTTGAATGCTGATGAGTTCCCCTTTTTCTGCCAGACTCCCCCACCCGCTTGCAGAGCAAAGCAACCCAAACATACCCTGGTATTTAACCCTTTATCTTTAGCAAGCAGAAAGACATGAAAACATCTTACTCAGTCAGAGGCGGGCGGAGGGAGAAACGGGCCAGGCGGGGAGGGAGGGAGGGGGGAAAAAAAATAGCATACAGAAGAATTACTGTTATCTCCTCCGCAGAAGAGCAACAGGGACGATAAGGAAAGCTGGAAGAATTAAAAGGAACCCATCATCCCGGCTGTAAATTCACACGCAGACCCAGTTCCTATTTGTCTATCGCTGGGGCCCGTAATTTCCCCAGCTTGATTTGATAGACTTATTGTGGGGACTGCATAGGAAAGTCATCAGCCCCGGTAGCCAACGAGGCCTATTGTCAGGGCTAACCACATGGTTATAGACTAGGGCAAGATAACGGTCGGAGTGGCCAAGCGATAAAGTCCAGACCTCTCCTCATTAAGGGTATCTCCACCTTTGCAGGCTGCTAAGGAGGGAAGGAGGGGCGGTGATAGACTAGGCATAAATTATAGCGCTCGGGCAAAGCGCAAGCAGCCCCCGGCCCCGGAAGATGGCATCGGTGTTTTGGAGATGGGGAGAAGGCTGTAATGACAAGCCACCATCTTGAGACCTATTTGCTCCAGAGATGGACGAGAAATTGGATTCTGAGGATGGACTGCCACTGGGCCCTTATTGATCATTTGCAGGATGGACATTGGTCTCTGAAGGGATGTGGAGGCCCTTCTTGTCAGGTTTTCATTTTCTGAAGAATGTGGGGCTTGTTCTCCTCTCCCCATCCGGTGGGACCTTTCACCAATATGAGTAGTCCTCGCTTAACGACCACAATTGGGACTGGCAACTCTGTTGCTAAGCAACGCGGTCGTTAAGTGAGATGTCACGTGACCACAATGGACTCATGGACTCAATTCCACTGTGGTCATTAAGCCAATCACCCGCAATCATTAAGCGAGACATCATGTGACCACAACTTGCAACCTACTGCCGGCTACTCCATTGACTCTGCTTGTCAGAAGCCGTCTGTGAAGCTTGCAAATGGCAACCATGCGACCACGGGACATTGCGATGGTCGTAAGTGCAAGGACCAGTCATAAAATAACTTTTTCAGTGCCATCATAACTTTGAACGGTCACTAGACAGGGCAGTTGCTAAGCGAGGACTGCCTGTATTTATCACATAGAGAGGCATTGAGTAAGAAAATTGTGCCTGTGGAGTTAAAACGGGCCACAAATACTTTAGCGGAAGTAGGAAAAAGGGCATTGGTGCAAGTGTGTCATGGAAACTTAGAGTGTAAGACTTGGAAGGGGTCTTGGAGATCATCTAGTCCAACTCCTTGTCAGTGCGCAAATGCACCATTGCAGCATTTTTGGCAAGTGGCAGTCAAGGGAAGGGGAATCCACCACCTCCCAAGGGAGCCTGGTTGGACTGTTTTCTTGATATTAACTCAGTCAATCAACCAAGCAGCAAACAACAGCCCAATCAAGGAACTCCTAAGGAGAGAACAACACCTCTACCAACACAAGCAGGACAAGCCAGGGTATATAAACAGAGAGCAAGTCCCACTCCCTTTTCGCACTGAAGCTGTTGCCTAGTCTGGCAATGAAACGTCTGCAAGAAAACAACAAGGCTCAGAGAGCACTAAGGACTCCATAAAATAATCTATTTAAAAAAAAAACCAAGCCAAATCCAAAAACGCTAGAGAATTCCTGGAAGCTTGGCACTCAGACAAAGCAGCCATCAACAGACACATAGAGGTAAACAACATTAACATACCATTTATAAGAGACAATAGAAAAGCCAAAAGACCAGAACACCTCCTTGCCAGCAATCAACACCCAGATATGCAAAGATTAACACTAGGATTAGCACCAGAGGAACAATCAAACAGCACAATATACCCTAATCAAGGAACTATTAACTCAGTCAATCAACCAAGCAGCAAACAACAGCCCAGTCAAGGAACTACCAAGGAGAGAACAACACCTCCACCAACACAAGCAGGACAAGCCATGGTATATGAACAGAAAGCAAGTCCCACTCCCTTTTCGCACTGAAGCTGTTGCCTAGTCTGGCAACAAAATGTCTGCAAGAAAACAACAAGGCTCAGAGAGCACCAAGGACTCCATAAAACCACTATAAATGTTTAGTGCCTCGTTCACACACATGCATTCATGTACACATACACTTGCTCCTTCCCATCAATGCAGAAATTCACCCAGAGGTAATAAAGGAATCAAATAACCCTAAACTTCAAGATGTACAATCCAAAATAATCTGCCACTGAACCCTAATCTCAGGATGTGTCGACACAGCAATGCCAAACCCTATGGTGGCTTAACCTGATGACTTGGTTCATGAAGCGGGCTAAGACAATAGCTTGATTCCCATACAAGGCTGATGTTCAAATTAACCTAGCATGGTATGTGAACCTACACAGAGAGCTCTCATCAGCTCTCCAAATGTACTCCTTCAGGGCTGGAGTTCTTGTTGTACCCGGACTGTCTGCTCCAAGGACAATCTGTCCTTCCAATATGTGGGGCCAAGACATCATGTTGTGGGGTCAGCCCTCTCACTCTGCAATACCTTCCCTTCTAAGGTTAAGATGCCCGCAAGACTCTCTTCTTCCCCAGTCCCCTGTATTTGGTGAATTGGATCTTCCGCTCAAATTTCCCACAATGCCTCATGGTCCACAACAGTAGGGCATCATGGGAGTTTTGAAGGGCAGCTCCATACTATCCACCGTTGAGCAAAGTCTAGCCTACTGGAGTTCAGTGACATAAAGAAAAAGAAAAAACCCCACTGAAAAGGCCCACAAGAGATACTTTCTAGAGGGACTGGTCGGAACAGGTCCCCCACCCTGTGCAAGGCAGAAGGGAAATGTGCAGTTGTGATTGCCTGGCTCATATGACCGTCACTCTGCCAAGAAGCCATGCCACCCCTCAGTTGAAGGGCCAGCTAGAAATCCGCCCAGGGGACAGGACGTTGCCTCATTCAGATTTCAAAAACAAAGATTGTAGTGGAGATGCAATGTCAGATGTACATATTTCTATGGCACTGGGTTGTTCTGAAATAAGAGATATCCATTATAGGCTGCCCCAGGGGACAGGAGTGCGTGTTATCAGCAAAACCACCTGGTTTAGGTTTTGTCACGGTTTCCCAGAGAGAGACTTCAGCCCCCGAGGACACCCCAGGGAGACTGTCTCGGCAGCCATTTTGAAGGCTTGACGATGAAGACTCTCGCCCTGCTCGCCCAGGACAAAGGATAAGCCTCTTCAGTTCAGTTTTACCCCACTCCCAATTGCCCAAAGTTAAATGTTTCGTTTACTGGGTTCAGGGAATGACCTTACAGATGCTAAGATGGCTTTGATGTGTTTTATGCACAGCTTTGTCTTTGCCTAAAGAGGAGGAGGGAGGAGGGCAGGGGAAGGGAGAGGGAGGAGGAGGAGGAAGAAGCAGCAGCAGCAGCTTTATCTCAGTCCCAGCTTCTACATTTGCTACCCTTCACAAGATTATCCAGCCTCCGAACCCCAAAACATGCAAGACCATAATCATTCTTGGTTTCCCTTTGATTCGTCTGCAGAATACTTCAGCCTCTTTTAAAACATGGCGTTTGTAGCAGCAACACATGTTGCTACCTGGTGAAGTCTTCCACTGTAGAGAAGCGGAAAACATCTGGACCTGCAAGGTATGTCTCCCTTGGAAGCTGTGCAATTTGGCAAGGTGAAGAAATTTGGATGGTTCATATTCCAAGGCTGAATCATCCAATTGTTCTTTCGGAGTCTTTTCTTAAAGCAGAACCCTGTCACACACGGAAACCCACTGCATTGTGCAAGGCAGTTCGCAGTTCAAAAGCTGGACAAAGGTTACACGGTAAGGGCGAAGTGGGCCAAAGAATGTCCATACTTGAAAGAGTGTCTGCAGAAATGCACTGCATTTAGGAAAGCAGGCACAGATGATTTTAGGAATTGTTTTATAGTCCAGTTCAATCTCTGTCTTTAACTGCTTTTATTCAGCTTTTGCTTTGTTTTAATTTTGTTAGCTGCCTTGACTAGTTGCCGAAGCAAAATGAGGATGAAGAAGAGGATAATGATGGTGGGATTCAGGAACCTCCCTGTCTCATCCAGCTTCTCAGCGCACTGTTTGCGCCCTGCCCCAAATTCCCATCCCAGCTCTGCCAAAGGTCATTGACAAGCACAACCAGTCCTGTCTCTGTCCTGTAATCTGGCTTGAAATCCGACTGAAATGGTCCAGATCAGTGTTTCTCAACCTTGGCCACTTTAAGATGTGTGGACTTCAACTCCCAGAATTCCCTAGCCAGCATGGCTGGCTAGGGAATTCTGGGAGTTGAAGTCCACACATCTTAAAGTGGCCAAGGCTGAGAAACATTGGTCCAGATAATCTGCTTCCTCCAAGACCCTCTGCAGCTACTGTCCCCAGGTGGGGGAAAACTGGGGTAGAAGATGATTTTATTTATTGGCAAAATTTATCAGCAGACTAGATGCTTTTCCTGAGCTTATTTTTGGAGGGGTGAGGGAAAAGGAGAACTGTGTAGCTTGGGTGTCAAGGCCATTCTTCCACGTTTCATCTTGGTCGCTTCCTATAGTATGAAATAAAATAACCAGGGAATGAAAGGGTGCATTTGTAAGGAAATCAGTAACCACTGCCTTTGAGAGCCGGCTAGCCCCTGCCTTACTGTAGTCTGGGTCCTGTGCCTTTGGTAATGCAAAGGGAAATAAGTTAATCACGCTAAACGTTTCAGATTAAGGGGCAAGGAGAAGCCTAGTAAGGCGTCAAAAGGTTGAGCTCCTCAAATAGTTCTGTTGTCGAAGCAAGGAGAGAAGCCATGATAATGGTTAATTTTAGGTGCCCGCTGTCAGCTATTCACTCAGCGTTGGTGGTGCCATTAAGGAATGACTTGATATTCATGCAAGGCTCTCAGTGCTACTTATCGGTCTGATCTCTCCTAATAGGGAAGCTGATTGTGGCTGAGAAGTTAGGAGGAGAAAGAGCAGAATCAGATCTGATCCACAGGAAGAAGATTCACGGCTGCCAATGAAACTGCCGAGGTTAAGTAAATTTAGGGAGTTAACAGACTCTGCATTTAAATGCCATTTTCAAGGATGGATCTGATGACGTTCGGATGAGTTTCAATCTGAGCAAAAGCAAATTTTGATGGCACTTTCCTGCTGCTGGTCCTGCTAAACATTTTCACAAGTGGGAAGAGCTTCTGGGCATGACTTTGGGGGTTGCCCACAAAGTTTTGGGAGATTTCAGAGAACCTGGATCATGCCCTCCCTGCTAAGTCGTCTTCTGAGTCCTCTGATCAATACATTTCAGTCTTCTAGAGGGCTGCCCATCAAAGGGCCCCAAACCATAGAAAAGGTACTCAAGAAACAGCTCTTCTCCTGGGTAAGGTTCTCACGGAACCCGTGCATCAGTGTAGGTGGGCATTGGGTAAGACTCTTGAGCTTCATCTTTAAAACCGTGCTGTTCAGGCTTGCCAATGGCAGAAGCAGTATCTGAAATGGACTTGTAGGGCTTACAGGTAGTCCTCGCTTAACAACCACAATTGAGACCAGAATTTTGGTTGCTAAGCGAAGCGGTCATTAAGTGAATCCGACCCGATTTTACAAACTTTTTTGCGGCGGTCATTAAGCGAATCACACAGTTCCCCATTGATTTTGGTTGCCAGAAGCTAGCCAGGAAGGTAAAAAATGGTGATCATGTGACCACGGGACACTGCAATGGTCATAAATGCGAAGCGGTTGCCAAGTGCCCAAATCATGACCATGTGACCTTGGGGACACTGTGATGGTCATAAGTGTGAGGACTGGTCTTAAGTCAGTTTTTCAGCACCATCGTAAGTCCGAACCATCACTAAACGAATGGTTGTTAAGCGAGGACTACCTGTACAATATTTCCTTCCCTGCTCTTTCCTAGATCATTCCTGGGCAATGCTTAAACCGTTATTGCATCTTGAACCTGCTTTCAACTTTGCTCAGGAGCCTGTTTTCTGATTTTACTCTGGTTCCAGGTTCCTTTGCATACTCACTTGGGACTCGCCTTGCGAGCCCCTTTGACCCCCCCAAAACACAGACTGAGTGTGGTTGTTGTTGTTGTTGTTCAGTCGTTAAGTCGTGTCCGACTCTTCGTGACCCCATGGACCATAGCATGCCAGGCCTTTCTGTCCTCCACTGTCTCCCGGAGTTTACTCAAATTCATGTTCGTTACATCGGTGATGCTATCTAACCATCTCATCCTCTGCCATCCCCTTCTCCTTTTGCCTTCAGTCTTTCCCAGCATCAGGGTCTTTTCCAGTGAGTCCTCTCTTCGCATTAGGTGGCCAAAGCATTTGAGCTTCAGCTTCAGTATCTGAGTGTGGTAGCTCTGAATAAACAAGGCACCATGGTAGGAAAGGGGCCCAGGGTTTTGTGAGTCTCGTGTCATGATTTCATTCTCAGGAAGGGGGGCTAGATCATTTTGAAGGTCCATCAGTGAAAGATTCTAAAATCGACACTAACAGAAGCTGTAATACTTAGCTAGAGTCTGAAATGCTTAGCCAGGAGAATTTCATGGGGATTCTTGAGATAGGAAGGCTGGAACTTGTGATCCTCAGGGAACGGGCTATATATTCATCTTCAGCATACAGAGACTTGAGGAGGGGGAGAAAAGTTAATGGAGAGGTCATGAAGTGCCTGGTTCTAGTTGGGAAAGCAGACTGTTCTCCAGAGAAGAGGTAGAGCCTAAGAACCATGAATGACCTTACTTGGTCTTGAGACGGGTGAATGCCAAGTCACTTTCATACTCATGCTTCTTGCTAAGTCTGTTTCTTCCAGTTTCCTCAAGACTCTGCTACTGAAGTCTCTGCTTTTATTTTGACTTATTTATTTGAAAGCTCTTATGGGTCAATCTTCAAGTACCGATTTGTGAACTTATTTTCTTGCAAAAACAGGCATTGCTAATCTGACTTTAAAGGTAAAGGTTCCCCCCGCATATTTGTGCAGTCGTGTCCGACTCTAGGGGCCGGTGCTCATCTCCATTTGTTAGCCGAAGAGCCAGCGTTGTCCAAAGACACTTCCACGGTCATGTGGCTGCATGACGCGTGCGGAACGCTGTTACCTACCCACTGAAGTGGTACCTATTCATCTACTTGCATTTGCATGCTTTCGAATTTTTAGGTTGGCAAAAGCTGGGGAGAGTGCAGGAGCTCACTCCGTCATGTGGGACTAGGGATTCGAACCTCTGAACTTGCAATCTTCCGAGCCACAAGCCTGCCGTCTTACCCGCTGAGCCACCACGCCCCAATTTGATTTTGGAAAGTGCATTTTTAAGTCCATGTTGATACCTTATTGGAATTGTGTTGCAACATTCAAAGTATGCAAGTTGATGGGAAGCTTTGTTCTGACCCACATTCTAATCCCAGAGACTCAGATTAATTCAAGTAATACTAGAATTTAACAAAAGCTGAGCCCTTTAAATAGCTATAATTAGGGAGAGCAACAAGTTGCTCTCCTGGAACTCTCCAAGGTACTTCAGCGCCAAACAGTGCAAGGCCAGATTAGTGTTCTTGTCCTCTCTGATCTTCTGCTTGTGAGCCAGATAGGACCACTGGTGAAACATGATCACAGAAGAGCATCATAGAATCATTGGAGGATTTGTAGATTACCAATCGAAGAGAATTTGAGATTTGTAGATTATCTAATCCCACTCCTTGCTCTATGAAGTAATTTCAGAACAGGAACATATCTAACAGAATCAACCTGTTGAAGATTTCCAGTAAGAGAAAGCACTCACCGTGTATTTATCCCATTGATCCCATTGGGTAAATTATTCTTATCGTGTACCTCCTAATGTTCAACTGAAATATACAGCCCATTACATTTAATTGTGTCTTCTGTACAGAGGGATTGCCCTCTTCTAGACAAGAGACGTCTTTTGGGTATTTGAAACCACAAGAAAGTATCCCCTGTGCCTTTTCTTGTCCTAACCAAGCTTGCCTAATTTTTAATATTTCCTCATACAGTAGGTCCTATTTCCCACACTTCTGTCCATCTTCATTGGACTCATCTGAATCTGTTTCAATATTATGTACAATCACACCATTGCTTTTCCTGCAGAGTTGACTCACTGTGCACATTCTTGGTGAAGCGAACAACCAAGATGTGAAGGATCTAAAGTCGGCATCATACTTCATATTAAAAAAATGATACAGGCTTCCTTGATATGAGTCCTCTTGAGGACTTTGTGAACACATCCATGTTGTTTTCTTGGCAACAATACAGGGGTGGCTTGCCACTGTCTTCTTATGACATGTTTCTTGACATTCCAGGCTTGCTTCGGATTTTCTAGTGGTCTCCTATTCAGGTACTAACCCTGTCTGACCTGCTTAATTTTTAGATCAGCCCAAGGTTGGCTAGGTGCTGCCACCTGCTGTTTTTCATATAACCTGTGTTCCAGATTTGAAAATGAAAATGAAAAATAACATCGGAACATTCATAATGCATTGGGTTCCAACCTGAAAAAAAAAGATAAGGTCATTTGGAAATGTAAAACCTAGGGAGACGTGGTGGTAAATTCAGAATCATCTCTGAAATATAAAACATAATTATGGGATTGTCAATCCAGGAGCAAGAATGTCATCGCTGTGAAAATTGAGAAGTTAAATGATATCCAGATGATGTAAGGGGCCATCAATAGAAGCAGACCATTGAGCTAATACACCAGCAACAGTAACCATATGCTGTGGTTTTGATTCCTTTTTTAACCCACGGTATCATTTCCCTTCACTCTAGATTAACTACACAACATTTAAAGCCCAATCAGAGTGAAGGCAATTTTGGGGTACATTACCTTATGGAGACATTTACTCCTTGGCCTCAAGCAGCATGCTTTTAGAGCGTGCAAGTAAAATATTATTGTGATCTTGGAGGGGCCAAACTGTTCCGCTTCCATGTAAATCTGAATTTGCCTCATTAGCAGAAAAAATAAAATCCTGAGCAATAGTTAATTCAAGGAACCATACAGTGAATATTCCCAGTGGTTGGACAATTTTATGGAATCTCTGCCAAAAGGGATCCAATCACCTGCCTTCCTCCCAAAACTATAAGTTATCCATTAGGGTATAAGGCATAAGCAATTTTTGCTAACGTCAGGTTCCTTCTCCTTCTCCTTCTCCTTCTCCTTCTCCTTCTGGAGGCGGAGCTACCTGTCTTGTAACAGCTGCAGCCTAGCCAGCCCTTGTTTGGAGGTTTTTGGGGCATTTAGAGCAGTGGGAGGCGGGGCTGTTTGGTAGCCCCTGTTGTGGGAAGGCGTGGGGCACCCCCCCGTCGCAGGGGGGGTGGTCCTGGTCCCCTCTGGGGCGTTTGGGGGCCGTTTTTCTCTCCCCCCATTTCCCTGTTTGAGTTTGGTGGGGGCCATTTTGTCCCAGCTGTTTCTCATCTCCCTGGGCTTTTTTGCCTGTTTGTTGGAGTTTGTTTGGGTTTTGGGGGCGTTTTTTTGGGGTTTTTTTTTCCCTGCCCCACGGGGACGGCTCCTTGGAGCAAGGGGGGTCGTTGTTGGGCCCCCTGTCCCTTTGTTGGGGTTTTTTTCCGGGTGCTTCCTTCCCTTTCACTCCCCTTCCTGGTGGCTGTTGTGAGCCTGGGTCATGGCTGCTTCTTCGTTGACGGGCGGGGGGGGTGCGGTGCGGCCCCCCCGCGTGGCAGGGGGGGTGGGGGCCACCCCCCCAAGCACTCCTGGCGGTGTCCCCACCTTAGTTGGGCTCCGTACGGGCTCAGTCGGGGTGCAGGGCAGCCCTGCTGCTGTTTCTGATGGGACTCCTCGTGAGTCGCTTACCGAGCCGGCTGGGACCCCTACGACTCACGAGGAGGCCAGTTTGCCTTCTTTGCAGGGACAGGCTTGTGGTCCCTCCCCGCTCTCCTCTTCCCTCGGCCTCGGTGCTGGGGCAGTACCTGGGGGGTCCGCGCTGGTGGAGGGATCTGGTGGTTTGTTGGGGGGGCCCCTGGGGGTGGCGCAGTCGGGCCTGGCCACGCTTGTGGCGGGGGGGGCTGCGGCACCCGGGGAGGAGGGGCAAGCGGGTCCTCCCGCTTCGGGGAGCGCTGGCCCTGCCCCTGCGGGGTGTGTGGGGGCTCCACGTGACGCCCCAGCGCAGCGTGAGGGGCTGGTTTCTTTCTTGGGGGGCCTCGTCGGCCCGGATGGTGCCCGGCGGGCCGTAGTCTCGGGCCCGCGGGTGTGGGGGCTCCCCTCGGATATGGGGAGCGACTCCTCTCAGGCGGGGGAGAGTATGGGCTGGACAGGGGGCTCCTCACCAGGGTCCTCGATGGAGGATGTGCCGGCCGCTCTTGACCCCTTACGGGGTCGCCAGCGGGAGTTGGGCCGCGCCGGTGGTGGGCGGTCAGTAGCGGGGCGCCGCTGCTCCTCGGCCTCTCCCTTGGGGGGCCGGGCGGGGTCCGCTGGGCGGGACCGTTCCCCCCTTCGCAGCCGCTCGCAGGAGGGCTCCGGCGGGTTCGGCCGTTCCACCTCGTGGGGCGATGGCAGTGATGCGGGCGGTTCTTCGCAGGGGACCCCCGGCTCGCGGGAGGCCATCATCCGGGAGGGGTGGTTGCGGGATCTGGCAGCGCCCCTGAGCACGCTGCCCACTGCGTACCTCGCAAAGGAGCAGGACGCGGCGGTGGTCCTCCTCCGCTTCTGGGGGCTGGTGGTGGGTCACGTGCGCCTCCCGCGGGTGCCGGTCCCGGCCCTCTCAAAGTGCAGCCAGGCCCGCTTCTGGGCCGTCTTGGAGCGCGAGCTCGAGCCCCTGCTTACCGTTCTGCGGGATGGGCTCCCGGTACCAGGCCCTGCGTATGAGCGTGCGTCGGTGGCACGCTCGCTAACCTTGGTGGCTGTGGAGCGGCTGCTGGTGGGCCGGAAGCCGCGGGGTGAGACGTCCTGGCCCCTGTGGCTGACGGAGCAGGGCCTCCTCCGGGCCTTCCAGGAGGTTTCCAGGGGCTGGCAGGCGGCCGCGGGTGCGGAGGTCCCCGTCGGCCAGCAAGCCGGGTCTGTCCTCTCGGCCCTGTCTGCCCCCGACTATGGGGCCTGGCTGGACGCCGTCGTGGTGGCGCTCCAGAGCCGGGGACGACGGATTCGTGCCTCAGAGGAGGGGGCGGTGGCTCGTTCCGGCAGTGAGGGCAGGGCGGTTCAGCCGCCTGGCGGGGGCTCATCTGTGCGGCATCGGCGGGGTGGCCGCCGGCACCGCGGTGCGTCTGGCCAGGGGGCGGCACGCGGCCCCTCGGCGGCAGCTAGCACGCGCTTGTTGCGCTCGGGGTCGGGCGCTGCTGAGGGCGCATTGGAGGGCCGGGCCCGCCGCAGCTCCGTGGTGGACCGGTTCGATGCACGGCGCCCGGCTTTGCTAGGGGACCGGTCGGACGGAGCTGTCCCCGGGGATTCAGAGACCACAGGCGCGGCAGTTGGGTCGGGGGAGCGTCCCGTGAGCCTGCTCCCGCAGAGGGCCCTGCGGGCTCCCCGGGTGCTGGCTGGGGCCCCTCCGGGGGAGACGGGGGATTTGAGATCGGAAGGGCCGGGGCGCGGCCCGGAGGGACGGCGGTCCGCCCCGGAGCCGCCCGGGAGGGGCGCGGGGGAGTCGCGTGCAGGCCCGGTCGCCTCCCCACCCTCACCTCCAAGGGCCGGGCCCGCCGCAGGGGGCGCAGAGGAAGTACGGCCGCAGCGTCACGAGTCGGCGACGGCCGGCGAGGGTGAGGGGCCTCCGGGGGCACGGCTGGCGCCGTCGTATGCGTCGGTGGCGGGCGGCGGGGCAGGGGGGCCCGGTGCTGCGAGGCCCGGGCCTTCTCGGCAACCCGCCGGTTTCGGCGGGGGGCGGCTCCGCCCGCGATGATCTGGACGAGATCCTCGACTCCGTGGGCGCAGGCCCGTCCTCTGACTGGGGGCCATCGGAGGAGCCCTGGGCAGGGGAGGCTGGCCGGCCGTCGTCAGCGGGCCCCTCGTGGGAGCGGTCTGTCCTCCGCTTCCGCTATGTGGGGGGGGACGCAGGCTTCGAGCCGAGGCGCCACCTCGTTCGGGAGGTGATCTGCAAGGGCCTGGATTTCCCCGTGGAGCTGCTCGCCGCCGTCATCAGGCCCCCGGAGTCGAGGGAGGTGGACGTCTGTTTTGTCTCCTTTGCGGCCTTCTCCCTCTTCGTGCTGGGTTGCCGCGACCTGGCGACTGTCCAGCCGCGGCTCTTCGACGGCTTCCGTGTCACCTCGCTTGTCGAGGGCGATGTGCGGCAGGTGGTTGTCTTCTTCCGGTCCCACCTCGTGCCGCTGCAGGACATCGCCACCTGGCTGGGCCGGTTCGGCACGCTGCTCGCGCCACCGGCCAAGGTGCGGGATGAGGCGAGCATCTGGACAGGGGAGGTGCGCTCCTTGCTCCGCTTTGCCCCGGGGGGGTCCCGGCGGCTCCCCAGGTTCTTTTACCTGGGGGCTGAGCGGGGTGTGACGCGCTACGCGGGGCAGCCGCCCGCCTGCTTTTCCTGTGGCGGCTATGGCCACCAGAGGCGGACCTGTACCACGCCGCTCTGTGCGCGCTGCGGGGCACGGGGGCACGTCGCATCGGCATGCCAGGCAGCGGTCCGCTGCAACCTCTGCGGCGAGCAGGGCCACACTTACGCCAGCTGCCCGCGGGCGGCCTGCAACAGAGGTTCGCAGACGTTTACGGGCGGCGGGGCACCAGGGGCGGAAGAGACGGCAGATGGGGCATCGGAGGAGGCGGCGGAGCGGCCCGCCCCGCGTGGCGGGGCTGCCGCGGACGGCCTGGAGCTGGCGGCGGGGCCGGCGGCCGGCGGGCCTGGGACCTGTGGTGCCGGGCGGGCTGAGTGCCCCGAGTCGCCTGGGGCGGGGTCGCACGTGCCGCCAGGGGGTGGCCCTGAGGAGGCGATGGAGGTGGCTGGCACCGGGGATTTCCGGGCGGTCCGCCGGCGGCGGTCCAGTGACGAGGCGGAGCGGCCCAAGCGCTCCCGGGCCTCGCCGGGCGCGACACCGGGCCGGCCGCAGAGGGTGGCAGCGGGGCCTGCGTGGGCGGTCGGGAACCGCTTCGCTGTCCTGGAGCATGGGTCTGCGGCCTCTGCAGAGCCGGCTGAACCGGCCGCCCGGGCCAGGGATGGGCCTGCGGCTCCCGTGTCCCTCGCTCGCCCGCGGCAGCTGGTTGAGGGGACGCTGACTGGCCGGGTGCTGCGGGCCCAGGCAGGTCCCGGGCCGCCCGAGGGAGCAGAGCCGGCCCAACTCCTTCTCCCAGCCCTGGACTACGGACTCTCCTCTGAGGAAGGGGGCTTGTCATCAGGGAGTCCGGGGGCTGTCAGTGGCTTGGGGGCAGAAGCGGCCCCTTTGGGCTGTGCGGCGGACCCAGGGGGGTCACGGGAGCAGGTCTTGGACGGGCCGGGCGCCCCTTCCGTGGTGGCCGGCTTGGGACTGGGGGAGGACTATATCCCTCCTGAGGGGGTGTGTTCGTCCCGGGAAGGGACACCCGAACGCGGGCGGGTGGCAGTGGATGGGCAGACTTGGGGGGGGAGGGGGGGGCTTCACCAGCCACGCCCATCTCCTCCTTTACCTCTTCTTCCTCCATGGCATCCCCAATTCGCTTGTCCCTCCCGTCAGGGTCCGAGAGCCCGTCGTCATCTGGGGGCGCTTCCGAGCCTCCCACGCCGGCCCGAGCTTCTCGGAGTGGCAGGGTGGGTGGGGCGGCCACGGCTGCCGCGAGCGGGGAGGGCCAGTCGGCCGTGTCGCTGGCCGTGTCCAGCGGCTCCGGGGGGCATCTATCTGTCGAGCCTGCTCTGGCTTCGGGGGGCCTTCAGGGGCCCGGCGCCGCCTCCCCGTGAGGCGCTCCCTGCTCATGGCCTGCTATGGCGGGGACACAGCGGGAGTCGTCACTGTCCCCCCCGCGGTCTCGCTCGGGGACGTTCGTGGTGGCCACGTGGAACTGTGGCGGGCTGCGGCAGGCGGTGCGGCAAGAGGAGCTCTTGGGGGCGCTGCGGGAACTCCCCGCAGACATCCTCGTCCTCCAGGAGACACACCTCCTGGACGAGCGCCACCGCGCCGCGGCCCAGCGCCTGTGGCCCGCGGGCCCCTCCTTCTGGAGTTACGGAACCGAGGGCTGGGCGGGCGTGGGCATCCTTGTGCGCGGTGGCCCCGGCCTCCGCCTCCAGCGCTATGTGGAGGAGGTGCCGGGCCGGCTGGCCGTCCTCGATTTCGAGGTGGTAGCGGCGGAGGAGGCGGGCAGCACTGCGGCGGGTCCGCGTGGGCCGGACGACCCACTCAGCTGGCGCGCATTCCGCCTCTGTGCGCTGTACGCGTCGGCCTCCTCGGCGGCGGCACGCCGCGACCTGTGGGTGCGCTTGCGCGCAGCCTGCGCGACGTGGCGCTCGCTGCTTGTGGCGGGGGACTTTAACAACCGCGCAGTCCCCCAGGACCGCGTCCCACTGCGGGTGGCCGGACGCTGCGGGGGGTCGGAGGGCGCGGGCACACGCCCGGCCTCGGCGTACAGCCCGCCGCTCTCGACCGAGGAGCGCTATGCGGAGGCCGTCCGCGCGGAGAGTGGGCTGGTGGACGTGGCGCTCACCGTGCCCAATGCCCTGGGCTTCTTTCCAGCTCCGCCGGGGGTCGCCCGGGCGGAGGCGGAGGCGGGAGCGGCGGAGGGGGCCGACGAGGTGACGGCGGTTGGGGCGGGGCCCTGCACGGCACATCCACCGCCCTTCTGCACCCACTACGGGGCGGCGGTGGCGGCGCGGCTCGACCGCGTGTGGGCACCGCGGGGCTGCCCGGTGCGCTCCTGCCGTGTGCTGGTCACACCCTGGTCCACGCACGCATTGGTGCAGGTAGCGCTGCAGATGGCGGGCCGGCCGGGGGCGCGGCGGCCGCTCTGGCGCCTCACCGCCGCCAAGCTGGACGGGGATGCGGGCTTGCGGGGCGGGCTCGCGCGCCTCCTCGAGGAGCGCCTCTCCCTGCGGGACGTGTACGGCTCGGCCCGCCTCTCCGAGTGGTGGGAGCGGGTCAAGCGGGACGTGCGTGTTTTCTGCCAGCGGTGGGAGGGTCGCCGCGCGCGGCGGGACCTGGCGCGGTACCAGGCGGCGGAGCGAGTGTTCCTTGGCTGCCATGTGCGGGTGCGCGAGGGCTCGCCGGTGGAGGGGGAGCGGCTGGAGCGGGCACGCCGCGTCATCGCCGGATTCCATGCAGCCCGGCGGCGCGTCCGCTTCTTCCGGCACTTCGCACGCACGGCGGGCGGCCCGGTGGGCGCCGACGGCTGGGAGGAGCGGGGGCGTGGCGCCCAGCCGGCGCCGGCGGCCGCTGATGAAGACGTGCCCTCGGCGGGCACGGCGGCCTTCGTGGAGGCGCTCCGGGACGACCCTGCCGCGCCGCTGCGCACCGACGAGAGGGGTATGCTGGCGGTGGTCGACCGGTTCTACCGGGTACTGTTCGCGGGGCGGGCGGACGAGGGGGACGCGGGCGTGGAGGAGTTCTTTGCGCCCCTGCGCCCGCCGGGCGGCGGCGGCGCAGACACAGCGGCCCGCCTCGCCGCGCTCGGCGGCACGTTCACGGTGGAGGAGGTGCGAGCGGTGCTGCGCATAGGGCGCCGCCGCTCCGCCCCGGGCCCGGACGGCCTGGGCTGGGCCTTCTACGGGGCGTACGCCAACCTGCTGGCCGCGCCGATGGCGGCGCTCTACGAGGGCTGCGCGGCGGGGGCGCGTGCGGGCAGCGGTCGGCTGCCAGGGTCGCTGTACCAGAGCATCCTCCTGCTCTTCACCAAGCCGGGGGACCTCGACCGCACGCTGCCTGCCAGCTGGCGCCCCATCGTCCTCACCAACGTGGACTACCGGGCGCTGGCACGCATCCTCTCGGACCGGCTGGCCGCCGCGGTGGGGCCGCGCATGGTGCCCACCCAGACCAGCGCACTACCGGGCCGCAGCATCGCGGACTCCCTCTGCCTCCTGCGTGAGGTCTTCTGCCGGGCAGGCCGGGGGGAGTGGCGGGGCTTCCTGCTGCAGCTGGACCAGTCGCGCACTTTTGACCGCGTCCGCCACGCCTTCCTGTGGCGGGCGCTGGCGTGGCATGGGGTCCCCGGGGACTTCGTGGCGCTGGTCCGGCTGCTGTACGCCAGGGCGACGGTCGTCCCGCAGGTGAACAATGCGCGCGGCGCGCCAATCCCGGTGCGCTCGGGCGTGCGGCAGGGTTGCCCCCTGAGCCCGCTGCTGTACGTCCTCGCGCTGGACGTGGCGCTGTGGGGGCTGGAGCGTGATGGCGGTCTGGCGGGCTTCCCGTGCCCAGTGGGGCTGCGGGGCGGCGCGGCGCGCGGGGTGCGCTTCCTCGCCCATGCCGACGACATCTCCCTCCTGGTGTGTTCGCGCACGGAGGGCCAGCGGGCGAGGGAGGTCTTGCGCGGTTATGAGGCGGCCTCGGGGGCCCAGGTCAACGACCGCAAGAGCTGGGTCGTGGCCCTTGAGCCACCAGCCGTGGGTGACGGCGTGTTGCGCCGCTGGCCGGTCGCGGAGTGGTGGGGGGAGGGCACGGGGCCCAGCGTGGCCCGCGCTGCCCTGGCCGGGGTGGCGGTCGCGGCCATGCCTACGCGCACGGTGCGTGTCCTGGGTGTTCGCTATGGCCTCCACCCGGACGCCTGGGTGGAGAACTGGGACCGCTGCGCCGAGCGCTGGGAGGCGCGCTGGGCGCGCTGGCGGCGTTGGCGGCTGCCGCTGTTCAAGCGGGCCGCCTACCTGCGCACCTACCTGCTCCCGCAGGTGGCGCACCTGGCGGCGGTCTACCCGCCGCCGGACGCTTTCCTGCGCCGGGTGACTCCTGGGTGGTTCGCCTTCCTGTGGGGCACAGCGTTCTTCCCCCTGGCGCGGGCTGTCGCATACCTGCCGGTGCGCGAGGGCGGCCTTGGACTGCCGGCACTGGACCTGGCGCTGTGGGGGCGCTTCCTGGCGCAGAACCTGGGCAGCGCGTCCGAGCTACTCCCGCCACCAGGCACGGGGCGGGCGGTGCCGCCGCCGGCTGGTCACGTACCGGCGCTCTGGGCGGCGCTGTTCCTGGCCCACTGGTGGGGCAGCGACTGGGGCGAGACGCGCTGGTGGCGCGGCGGGACCTGCGCCTTCCGTGTCTCGGGCCCGGACCGTGGCTGCCTGCCTGCATTCCTGGCGGAGCTGCCGGCCGTCCTGCGCCGGTACTGCATCCCGGCGGCCCACTTCCACCCCTCTTGGCGGGAGGCGGCGGCAGGTGTGCCGGGCCGGGAGGTGGCCATCCGGCGCCGCACGATGCGGGTGGAGGTGACGGCAGAGGCGCTGGAGCGTGCCATCATGGGGCCGTGGCGGGCGGCGGCGCGGCGGCGGGTGGCGGCGGGCCGCCTGCCAGGCTACCGGGCGCCGCCGGCAGGCCCGCTGGAGCCCTTCACCGACCGGCGGCTCCCGTACCTTTACTGGGAGACTCGCTGGCGGGCGTACCACCAGGTGCTGCGGGAGCCGGCGGCGCAGCCGTGGGCGCGCGGGGAGGCGCGCCTGTGCCCGCGCGCAGTCTGCACCGCCACAGCGCTGGCGGCCGGCGCGGCCGGCGCCGTGCCCGAGGATGACGTGCGGCACTTTGTCGCTGAGTGCCCGGAGGCGCGCGCGCTCTGGGCGGCGGTGGCGTGCCGCTTCGGGCGGCCGGAGCTGGACGGCCAGCCATGGCTGCAGCTGGTCTCGGGGCTGGAGGACCCCGGGGCCTTCTCCCTCCCCCCCCTCCCCCCCGTGGCTGGCCCTTCACGGGCGCCCGTGCCCCCGGCCCCTCTTCCTCTCCCGCTTCCCCCTGCTGTAGGTTCGCCCGGACAGAGCGGCGGAGACGGGGGCCCTGACGGCGGTGGCATCGGTGCGGCCTCTGGCGGAGCCGCGGAGGACGGCGGCGGCGGAGCAGCCAGCACCACCGACGGAGGCGACGGAGGCGGCGCTGCCGGTGGTGGGGGTCGCGCAGGTGGCTCTGGACTGGCGGTGGCAGCGCAAGTGGTGGGGCGGCGGCGGTGGCGGCGGCTGCCGGCCTTGCCCTGGTCGACGCTGCGGATCCTGAATTATCTCGTCCTCCATGCGCTGTGCCAGCTTCGGACTCGGCACCTGCGCGTGGAGCGGGCTGGCGGCGCCCCGCCAGTGGACTGGGCGTCGGAGGAGGCAGAGCGCATCGCCGACCGGGCGGCCTGGATCCGTGCCGCCGAGCGCGAGCGGCTTCCCGAGGAGCGCTGGCGGCGGCTGTGGCCGTGGCGTGAGCGGGCGCCCTCCCCGCCGCCGATCACGTGAGCGCAGCTTTCCCTGTGGGCCTTCCCGGCCGGACTGACTCTGGGGTTTTCCCAAGGATGACTTTGGTGGGCGGCGGGTTTGCCGGTGGGCGTATGGGGGTTTTTTGTTGCGTTTCTCCAGTCCGGAGTGTTTTTTGTTGTCTTCATTCCCGTGGGCCCGGCCGCCCGTTCCCACTGGGGGCGTGCCAGGGCCGGTTGTAGGAGGGTTTTAACCAATAAAATATCGTGTCGTTTCCTAAAATATCGTGTCGTTTCCTTCTCCTTCTCCTTCTCCTTCTCCTTCTCCTTCTCCTTCTCCTTCTCCTTCTCCTTCTCCTTCTCCTTCTCCTCCTCCTCCTCCTTCTCCTTCTTCTCGTTCTTCTCCTTCTTCTCCTCCTCCTCCTCCTCCTACTCCTTCTTTCCTCCTCCTCCTCCTCCTCCTCCTCCTCCTCCTCCTCCCAACTCCTGGCCTGAATGCATGCCTTTCCCTACTCCTTACTCAGGAGTAACGAAACCGAGGAACCTGCAGCATAGACTGTCATTATGGCCCATCTATGAAAGCATAGATCTTTTTTTTCATGAGATGGGCGGCCATATAAAATTGACAAATAAATAAAAATTTAAAAAAACAGCTGGAGCAAAATTGCTTTGAGGAAGAGGCCAGCTTTGCAAGATACCCCAGCCCTTGTAAAACCTGCAGGTATAATGTGGGCAGATGGGCGAGTGGGAGAGAGAGAGAGAGGAAGCAGAGGACCAGTTTTGTCATTTAAATTCAACTTGATTGCAAATATCAACCTGGGAGAATATCAGCAGGTGCTTTTACAGCCCACCTCCTTCTCTTCCCACCTCATACCACCCGCCCTCTAATTTATTTAAAAATAGTAAAAATTGCTCAGGAGCGGGAAGGCAATTGTTACTTTCTCACTCACTCTGCAGACAGAATAGTGCACTGATCATTGTTTGGAATAATAAGGCTATAACAATTATTTTCCAGCTGTGATTGTTTGGGCAAAATTACCCTTAGTTAAAGCAGTCCGAAGCTTCCGCCCCAAATATTTTCTATGAATATGTATCGCTTTTGAACCCATTAGAGGCTTCTGTCATTATGGCTGCTTGCTTGGAAGTAATTTCTACGTGAATACAGTGGGCATTTCTTTCTCCTTCTGAACTACTCGCTTGAATGATCCCAACCAATCAGGGATCACGTTGTGAAGAGTCTCCGAGAATTTTCAAGTTGGAACGTACCTCAGAGGTCATCTAACCCAACTGCCTACTCAATGCTGAAGTATTCGGACAGATGGCTACCCAGCTGCTGTTGAAGACCTTTAGTGACGGAGATGCACCATCATGAGGTGACTTATTCGGTGGGCTGACAGCTCTTTTGTTGTTTATTCGTTCAGTCGCTTATGACTCTTCGTGACTTCATGGACCAGCCCACGCCAGAGCTTCCTGTCGGCCGTCGCCATCCCCAGCTCCCCCACGGTTGAGTCCGTTACCTCCAGAATATCATCCATCCATCTTGCCCTTGGTCGGCCCCTCTTCCTCTTGCCTTCCACTTTCCCTAGCATCAGCATCTTCTCCAGGGTATCCTGTCTTCTCATTATGTGGCCAGAGTACTTCAGTTTTGCCTTTAATAACATTCCCTCAAGTGAGCAGTCTGGCTTGATTTCCTGGAGTATGGACTGGTTTGATCTTCTTGCAGTCCAAGGCACTCTCAGGATTTTCCTCCAACACCACAGTTCAAAAGCATCGATCTTCCTTCGCTCAGCCTTCCTTAGGGTCCAGCTCTCGCAGCCATAGGTTACTAATGACAGCTCTTACCATCAAGAAATCCCTCTTAATATTTGACCTGATTCTAATTCCATGTCATTTCAACCCATCGATTCTGGTCCTGCAGTAGTGATGAAGCTCACTCCATCTTCTGTAGGATCTCCTTTAGAGATCTAAAACTGCTGTCATATATCCCTCTAGTTTCCTCTTCTGTAAGTCTAAACATACCTGATCCTTTAACTACCCTTTCTAGAACTTGGTTTTCAGTCCCCTTACCATCTTGATTGTCCTCTTCTGTACTCATTCCCATTTGCCAATGTCCTTTTTAAATGGCAGTGCCCAGAAGTGGACCCTGTATTGCAAGCAGGGCCGGCTCAAAGCAGAGTAGAGTAGACAGTTGCTTCTCGTGATCTAGACCCCATGCTCCTGTTAATCCTTCCCTAATAGTGTTTGCCTTTTTACAAATCAGGCAGACTCATTGAAGAAGGTGAATCAGACTCTTGTTATCTCAACTCAAAATCAGCACAGGAAGTTTTAAAGCCTCTCTGGGTTTGAAGGAAGCGAAGACCATGGACGGTTGAAGCAAGAAAAAAAAATAGAGCCTGGTTCTAGTCCTTTCTCAAAACAGTCAAGACTGCCGCCCCCCCCCCTTTTTTTTTTTTTTTTTACAAAGATAGGGCTGTTACTCAACCTTTTCACTGAATTCTGATGAAGTATCCGGAGATCATATTTCTTGTGGTCAATATAAGAATAATAAGAACAATAAGAAGTCATGAATAATGACTCCACAGAAGGAATTTTCACCAGTGATTCTCTCTCCCCATAGAAACTCATCAGGTACCAACATTATATTTTCAGACACAGGAATTAGTTGTATTTTCCTAAGCTTTTTAATCAAAAGATCTGTAGGCACACTTAGCTCTGTAGCACAAATGTTTTGCTGCCTTACATTTAGATTGATTTCCCCCTAACATTGTAAGTTTTTTTTAAATTTCATGTTGATTTCTTCCCCCCCCCCTTTTTATAAACATCACGGATTTTAAATTTTACTGTTAATGGCACAGAAAAATTCAGCTACTAGGTGGTGTACAAGCACTGCTAATAAGCTTCAACAATATTGTCCTTTTGACTTTACCAGATGATCTGGCACTGTGAGCAAATTGCGCAGAAAGTTTAAGGGAAAACATGGCAGGTTTGCAACAAATTAAAATAAAGTAACTATAGACCTGGGTGAGAAGTGAGGAAGGGAGATCTCCCCAGGAAGGAACTCAGATCTGCCTCCAGTAACACAGGAGTGTGAAATGTTACACAATCCTTCCTCTTCCCTTAGCTATCTGATTGTCAGCTTGATGTCAGTCTAAGATTAGCTTTGTTCTGGGACAAGGCAGATGGTGACTAAGTGTGCATACTATGGAGCCCTCTGCGGCAACCTCAGCGCTCTTGACTGCTTCATCAGTTGGGTGTGAAAAGTGTTGGCCGTGTTGCATTTTTGCTTTACCACTGTTAATGAGGCAGAAGACAGATAAATGTATGTGGGTTTGCTGCAGGCATGCAAAGGGAGAATGTTTGGCTTGCCGGCTGCTTATTTAGGGAAGTAAAGTGGGCCATGCAAACACCGGGCAAGAAGAAGGCTGGCCGAAATCTTCCTGGGTGGCATCTTGCCTTGTTTTAGAAGACTCCACCTGTCCATTATATTCTGCGAAAAATGTAGAAATTCCATGTCAGGAAAGGGCAATGGAAAAGGTTTCTCCTTTTTGACAGGAAGCAAAAGTCTTAGAAGGACTTCATCGGGGCAGAAAAAAGAAGGTAAAAATAAAGAACATAAATAAGTATTGGCTGCCTTTTCAGGAGACCTCAATGTCAGCTATCGCTTTCTGCCCAATGGTGGAGCTGGCCTCGTTATTCTCGAGGAGGCAAAGACTCATGGATTAGGAGTTTTATGTCCCTTTTCACAATTCAAGGATGGAAATATCTATGTCTATGTCTATGTCTATGTCTATGTCTATCTATCTATCTATCTGTCTGTCTGTCTGTCTGTCTGTCTGTCTATCTGTCTGTCTGTCTGTCTGTCTGTCTATCTGTCTGTCTGTCTGTCTATCAACATCTTCCTCTTAACACTTTTATTCACATCAAGGCTCCCCTCCTGGGCTTGTTTGCACACTGAAATCTATAGACCATCTTAGACCTCCTGTACCTTCTGAAAATTCTACCTCCCAAATTAACCGCCTGGTATCTAGGCAGTTTGTATGAGAGCCCGTTTGGTGCAGTGGTTAAGGCATCAGGCTAGAAACCGGGAGACCGTGAGTTCTAGTCCTGCCTTAGGCACAAAGCCAGCTGGGTGACTGGGTGGCCAGTCAGTCTCTCTCAGCCCTAGGAAGCAGGCAATGGCAAACCACTTCCGAAAAACCTTGCCAGGAAAACTACAAGGACTTGTCCAGACAGTCTCCGAGAATCGGACACAACTGAACGGATTAAAAAAAAAATCTAGGCAGTAAATGGGAGGAGGGAAACACAATTTAGAGGAGGCCACATTCCTCAGAAAAGTTAAGGAGGAAGCTGACCAGAACAAAGATCTGGAAAAAAGAACTGGGAAATAGAAACAAGCAGAGCCAACGTTATTAGAGATGGAGAACAGAAGGACCTGCAAAGTTGTTCAAAGGAGAAAAAGACAGTTCGATTTTTCCATCACATCATAGTTATGCTGTCCTGAAAGGGAGAATATTCAGTATTTAGCAGCAGTAGCTGGGGACACATTTAGAATGTTGACAATATTTTATTTATTTATTTATTTATTTATCTATTTATTTATTTATTTTATTCATCATCTTTATATGGCTGCCCATCTCACAAACAAGTGACTCCTGGGCAGTGTACAACAAAGCTAAAAACAATATATACAAATAAATGTTGTTGTTGTTGTTATTATTATTATTATTATTATTATTATTATTATTAAAATCTTTAAAATTATAAAAGGCACAAAACTAAAAAGTAAAAAAAAAATATTTTTTTGTGAACCGCCCAGGGTCCCCGATAGGGGAGATGGGCGGTAATATAAATTTAATAAAATAAAAATAAATAAATAAATGAAGACTCCCTGTAGATGCTAGGAAATGCATGTGAACATAAGCATAGCCCTGCTGGATCAAAGACCCATCTTAGTCTAGCCCAGTGTTTCTCAACCTTGGCAACTTTAAGGTATGTGGACTTCAACTCCCAGAATTCCCCAGCCAGCTTGCGGTTGAGAAACCCTGCATTAAGAGAATCTTGCAAGTCTGAAAGCACCCCTCCCTTCATTCTTACTCTCCTGAAAACTAGGGAGGGTTCCTTCTGAGACACTTTCTCCATCTTCTCCTTCGGGCTCCAATTTCATTTATCAGACTGTTGACTAGGCTGCGGCTCTTCCTCCTGTCTCCCCAGGTCATTCCCACATACCATTACAGGCATCCACAGGGTGGGAAGGTCAAAAAGGTCAAGGTCAACCACCACCGTGCAATCGAAACATACTATAAAAGGGCCGTGATTCAATCGCCCCGTCGTGGCTGACATCTTGACTTTTTTGACCCCCTCCACATGGATGCCCTTGGCTTCCAGCACATGAAATCCAACTTCCTGTCCAGATATCAGCTGACTCTATCACAACTGCTGTCCAAGTATTGTCATTCAAAAGCTTATTGGTAATGGCTTAATTTCTTTTCCCCTCCATTTTAGTATCAGGAGGTCTTGGCAAAAGCCTACTCTATGTGCTGATTTCTGGGAGTTGGAGTCCACACCCCTTAAAGTTGCTAAGGTTGGGAAACACTGGGCTAGCCAATATGGAGTTTTCAAGAATAAAGGCCTTTCATAGACCTGTCCTCCATGAATTGTTCTAATCCTCTTTCAAAGCTAACCAGGTCACTGGCCATCATCACATCTTGTTATCAAAATATTCCACAGGGCTGACTTTTTTCTGTTTAAATCTTCTTCCAATCAGTTCCACCGGATGGCTCCAAGTTCTGGTATTTTGAGACAAGGCAGGGGCTGGGGGCGGGAAGCATCTCTCTGTTCACTTTTTTGGCAACGCATGCAAAAAAACGAGGTAGGGCTTTGAGCAAACGATTGTGACTTTTTTGACACACACACACACACGCCCTTTGCAAACGCCCCTGATGTTAATGGATCGGTGCTTGGACCATTCATGGCCCTTTTCTCCTTTGATGTAAAAGAGATGCGAGCTGCAGGCTGGGGGGAAAACGCTGTGAAATAATATAGTTGGTAACTTCAGGATTGTCAGTTAAGCAGACTTTTAAAAACCAAGCGGAGAAGGCAGCTGAAGGAAAGGGGAAAATTACAGGCTGCACAAAGAAGGGAAAGTAAAAAGTGAGCGGTCCATAAAAGAAAGTGGGCAACTATTATGGAGGAAAATGCCAACTCATTACAAAACAGCCAAATAAGAGAGAAATACAGCATTGCCTGTAATGGCAGTTTACAAGGGAACATTGTACTGCAACATAGCACGGGCGCTATAATTTGCTCTAACAACTCCAATTATGCCTTTTATTGATTTGGCAACACATTTAATAGGAGTAGCCACACCTCTTGTGTTACAAATCATTAAAGGTGTTGAACAGTGTAATTTTAAAATTGTCCTCCTCCTACAGATGTCAGTATGACAGCGTAATTTCCCCTCCGATTCCTGCCATGTAAACACCGTGCGCTGTAGCAATTTCCCTTTTACAAAGCCGAGATTGTGGCTGGCTCGGGTGTTTATTTTATTTATTTATTGGCGGGTGTGCGTGGCCACATCCATTTAATGTTTCTTTAATCCCCTTTCTGTCATCCAGATTGCTGCAGCCTTCTCCTCCACTTTCTTTTTTCTTCGTTAGTAATAATAATAATAATAATAATAATAATAATAATATAGACATTGCAGAGAATAAGCATGCTGCTTTGCCATCAATGACACCACTTTGATTGCAACTTCAATATTCACTTAACATTAGGAAACGGTCTTGGGTGGTGGAGGTTCACAAAATCTTCTGCCTTTTAATGACATTTGTTAGTCTGAAAAGGTGCTACTGAACTCCTCCTTATTTTTAGCGGCCAGAGACTAACAGGACTCCTCCTACAATACCTGGGGGAGGGAGGGTTAAAGAAACATATTTTGGTTTAATTTGGAGCAGTTGCTTCCTTTTTAAAACAAGGCTCTGTGTGTGTCTGTGTTTTGCTTGTTCCTGCAATTCTGTGAATATAATTCTTTTTCTTTTAAGTTCGAACACGTATGCCCCAATGCTGCAAAAGAATAAACTCAAGGCAAAATCGCTATTCAGAATGGGTAGCTATGGTAGATAATACTTCTTGGTCCTGAGCCTTGGGACAGAATTTGGCCAGCTGCTGAAATGCACTGCAACTGGAGCTGTTAGCAAGAGAACATGGCAGGCCTGGGTTCAAGATATTTTGTTTTCTTCCCAAAGACCAAAGAACGTGGCTGTATTGGTTACCATGACAACCTGGCCCACCTCTTCTTCCTGAACATTTGGGCTATTGCCACAAGTGTGTGTGTGTGTGTGTGTGTGTGTGCGCGTGCGCGCGCTTGTGCTTGTACCTGTGATAAGGCTCACCTAATTTGAGCACATGTTTGTGAAATGCTTGGTTTTCCTTAATATGAAGGGAACCTCATCTAAACTGGCTGGCAATTTCTCCCAAGTTTCCTACTCCTGGGAAAGAGGCTCTGGCTTTTATGAGAAATGGTGGTGATAGAAAGGGAGAGCAGACATGAACAACCCAGAGATAGAAGACAACTTTGTAGGCAGCTCATCTCCTAAACAGCAACTCATCCCAGGTGGAGAGAAAGTTGATAAGAAGCGTTTCAAAACCTACCAAGAGACTCTGCCTGAATGAACTCACTAGAAAGGAGGGTGGACAACTCCTCTTGGGGTATCCAAGATTCTGTATTGACCCCAGACTAGCATTACAGAGACTTGACTGGAGGTACCTTCCTTGGTCTTGCACAGCTGGATGAAGCTAGATACTTGTCTTGTTTTATTATCTGGGTCTGTAGGGAGCCATGCAGAGGACCTTGGAGAAACTATTCAAGAACCGTTAAAGCAACAACAGGTGCAGAAGCATATTTTGAGCCCAGGACAACGTGTTAGGAAGAGACTCAGACCAGCCCTTCTCTGATTCCCTGAGGAGGGAAGGGAAAAGACAACCCCATCTCAATCAAGTAGAGTTCTAGTCTTCCTGTGGAGTCAGTTTCCTGATCTGGTTGACCCTGAAGGGCTCATAGCAGAGCTTTCCAAACCGTGTGTCGCGACACGTTAGTGTGTTGGCTGCAGTGTCTGGGTGTGTTGCGGCTGCTGCTGCCTCGGAGCCCTGCCAGGATTCCGCGCAGGTCCTAGTGCCTGCCTTGTGCCCTGCTGCCTCCAAACCTGCCCTGCCAGGATTCCGCACAGGTCCTAGTGCCTGCCTCGTGCCTTGCTGCCTCCAAACCTGCTGTGATTCCGCGCAGGTCCTAGTGCCTGCCTTGTGCCTTGCTGCCTCCAAACCTGCTGTGATTCCGCGCAGGTCCTAGTGCCTGCCTTGTGCCTGGCTGCCTCCAAACCTGTTGTGATTCCGTGCAGGTCCTAGTGCCTGCCTTGTGCCTGGCTGCCTCCAAACCTGCCCTGCCAGGATTCCGCACAGGTCCTAGTGCCTGCCTTGTGCCTGGCTGCCTCCAAACCTGCTGTGATTCCATGCAGGTCCTAGTGCCTGCCTTGTGCCTGGCTGCCTCCAAACCTGCTGTGATTCCGCGCAGGTCCTAGTGCCTGCCTTGTGCCTGGCTGCCTCCAAACCTGCTGTGATTCCGCGCAGGTCCTAGTGCCTGCCTTGTGCCTGGCTGCCTCCAAACCTGCTGTGATTCCGCGCAGGTCCTAGTGCCTGCCTTGTGCCTGGCTGCCTCCAAACCTGCTGTGATTCCGCGCAGGTCCTAGTGCCTGTCTTGTGCCTTGCTGTAAGAGTGTGTCGCGAAATGATGCATGTCTAAAAAGTGTGTCACCAACATGAAAAGTTTGGAAAGCTCTGGCTCATAGGGTCCTTGAGAATGTCTTCTGTACTGGGGATTCTTATTCTTCTGTCCTTGGGATGATTTGTAACTGTTGGAGGTGGCAGACAGTTCTGCTGTTTTCTGTTGGACAGTTCTACTGCTTGGCTGCTTATCCTTCCCAACCTAAAAATAATTTTAAAAACACACACACACAGAGACACACAAAATCCCTTGGATCCCTCCTAAGGTCTCCTTGGGATTCATTGAAAGTGTGGAAAGGCAAGAAGGCTGCAGATCACCAGAGAGACAATGGTATAACAAAAGATAGGGTGGAGTCCTTGGTGCTCTCTGAGCTTGGTTGTTTGCTTGCAGACGTTTCATGACCCAACTAGGTCACATCATCATTACCTAGTTGGTTATTATTATTTTCATTACCTAGTTGGGTCATGAAACGTCTGCAAGCAAACAACCAATCTTAGAGACCACCAAGGACTCCACGGATCAACCTGAGCTACATATAATTATCTCCTATTGAAAAGATAGGGTGTAATAAAAGATGGATGGTGAGTTCAGTCATGCAGTTGGGACCACCATCTTGGCTTTTCTGACCCTTTCCACAGATGCCCCTCTTGTCACTAGATGACTAGAATACAAGAACACCAGACTCCATCTGTGAGATTTTACACCCAATTTTCCTCCCCTTTGAAAGAATTTCTAATGCACATTCCCTTTTATGAAATTGGATGAGAACTAGCAGGGGCAAAAATTACAGTGAGATTTTTCTGCAATGCACAAGTGGAAACTGTCCTGAGACCATATTCTAACAGTGAACCTGAGTATCTGGACGAATTTACAGTTTCTTATTAATTCCTATGACTGCTGATTCTGCCATTTGAGCTGTATGCAAAGAGTGGCCTGTTTGGGGGGATCATGATGTACGTATATAACTGTCTATTTTAGAGTCATTCATTATTGATTGGACTTGGCTTTATAGCTGGATCTTGTTTGCATGGATTATAACTCTCCATAAGAACTTCTGGAGATGGAATGAGCTATAAATATTGCTAATTGATTGTAATGGTACGGATTATAATTTTGATTTTAATGTACTGATTTTACTATTAGGATTTCTATTTTTGCATTTTTTAAAAATGATTGTATATCACCTTAAGTGCTACACAAGCGGAAAGGCAATATAAATCCAATAAAATATTCATTAATAAATTAATAAATTGCTTCATGGGCTTTTCCTCAATGCAGCCTTAAACTGCTTAACTCCTGTTTGTAAACTGCCTGGAAATAAAGCCATTCTAAGAAATCCCTTTCTGGATTTCACCCCTTCCTCTGCTTTGGTCCCAGAGATGGCCTGGTGTTTCATCTGGAGCACACTACCATGGCATCCGATTGGTGGATTCTCTGGCTTCTTTGCTCCTCCCACCCAGGGGTTGCTCTTTGAGATCATGTGGTTTCCATTGATATGAGCCTCCTTCTGTTGCCTCCCTCTCCTATGTGACATCTTCCCATCTGATGCATCCATTGGGAGGGAGGGAGGAAGGACATGGAGGGAGGAAGGAAAGTCTTGGAGGAAGAAGGAAGGAAGGAAGGGAGGGAGGAAGGGAGGAAGGGAGGAAGGGAGGGCGGGCTTGGAGGAAGAAGGATGGAAAGAGGGAGGGAGGGAGGGAGGGAGGGAGGGAGGAAGGAAGGAAGGAAGGAGAAAGAATGAATAGCTGAGCTAAATAAAACACCCCCAATTTACCATTTTCCATCACTAGAAACCTGGCAGAACTCTTGGCAATTTCACATAGTTAAAAAAGAAAGAAAATGTTTCACCACCCCTCCAGTGAACCTACATTTAAAATAAAGCATTGCCTTTCACCGTTTCAATGGCAAACCTGTTTTTCAAATGTCCTGTTAAATCCAATGACTCACCATCCAGCACCCCAAAATGAAACAATGGGGGTCTCTCCAGGAGGGAAAGTGCGGGGTGCAAATGACAAAACTACCACCGCAGTGTTACAGTGCAAGCTCTGCCCCTTTTGTACATGTTGCCAGGTGCGTGTCCATACGGGTTGCATCTTGCACCACAGCGTGGCATCGCTCACTTCTTCAGCGTTCTTACGTTTCTGCAGATGGCTCTGCGGGAGGGCAGCAGCACGGACCAGTGGGTGGAGACTCTCCTGCCACAGTGCACAGTAGCCAATTGCAACAAAGCGATCTGTGTGTGTGTGTGTGTGTGTGTGTGTGTGTGTGTGTGTGTGTGTCTACAATGAAATAAAGTACAGCAGATAAATTGGGCAACACTGCTTGAGTTGGCACAAGTCAGGAACTTGTGTTGGGACTTTTGGCCTTTTAAAAAGCAGCTTTAGGAGAACACAATGGAAAAGTAATAGGAAAGACATCCAGTAGTCATCTTTCAAGACAGGCAGAGGTTCACGGGGTGAGTAGAGGATAGCCCCATGCATTCCTGCTCTTGAGACATGGCTAGTGGCCACTCTTTCCTATTTCTTCGTGTGTGTGTGTGTTGTTTTTTTTTTGCATGATCTTGTTTTCCTTCATTTTTTTTTCCTGGTTGCGTTTTTTACAAATTGATAACCTTTTAACTGACTTCGTAGTCGACCCAGGGAATGACTGATACTGGACGCATGAAAAGTATCATTCACAAAACAAATAGTAATAATCCGGTTAGATTAGAAGGATCTGGGCTGAGGAAAAAGAGGAGGGGGGGGGACGCTGAGGGCAGTCCAGGGATCAGAACTGAGAGTCTTGAAGATCTACGTCCATCCCTAAATGGGTCGATTTCTCTCATGCGTATCTTTATTGCCCCTTTTGATTTTACCACTACTCCTAGATTTCTGTTTAAGACAGAACAAAGACAGATTGTCTTTTTTTTTTCATTTTAAAGACAGAGTTCTGGTTTTGCATTATTTTCAGCAGCTGAAGGCCTTGGGGCAGTGTTTCTCAACCTTGGCAACTTTAAGCTGTGTGGACTTCAACTCCCAGAATTCCCCAGCCAGCACTGCTGGCTGGGGAATTCTGGGGGTTGGAGTCCACACAGCTCACAGTTGTCAAGGCTGAGAAACACTGCCTTCCGGGCAGGTTGGTGACAATGTCAAGCAAGGGGATAAGTTTTACTGTTGTTTTAAAAAAATATTAGCGGTGGGATTATTAAGGGTGGAAACTAACAACCTTAGTTTCAGAAGCTAAGTCAGGCCTGGGATGGGAGACCACTAGGAAATACCAGGCCTATAAACTAATCTGAGTAGATGAAAAACATATCAGAAGAAGCGATGGCAAATCACTTCCATATTGCTGCTCAGGAAACGATATGGACATGTTCATGATGTCAGCAGCTGCCGTGCTTAAATTTGCAAGATAGTTTATGGCTTTTGCACCTATCTGAAGGCTTAGCCCACCATACAGTATTTCTTTATAAATGTTTCCAGAGAGGTAGCCGGTGTAGGCTTTTGTGGATAAAAACAATGCAGGACTGAATGACGGATGCTTAAAGACTATGTGTTAATAACACCCTTAGACCTGAAGATGCTGCAGGATTCATTGTTGTTCTTATTTCTGTAATTTGTCTCCGGTTCAAGCAGGGAATTTCGCTGCTGATTTGGGCTGATGTGAACTTGCTTGAGGGTTCCTCGAGGGCCCAACACAGTGACTGTCTGGGGGCCACACCCAGTCCTTTGGCTGGAGATTGTCTGCTCTTGAACTAAGAATGCCTGACCACAGGTAGTCCTCGTTTAACGACCATTCGTTCAGCGATAGTTCGGACTTACAACAGTGCTACAGTGCTAAAACCAACTTGCGACTGGTCCTCACACTTACAACCATCACAGCGTCCCCGCAGTCACATGATCACAATTCAGGTGATTGGCAACCGGTTCGCATTTACGACTGTCACAGCATCCCACGGTGATGTGATCACCGTTTTTGACCTTCCCAGATGGTTTCTGGCAAGCAAAATCAATGGGGAACGGTATGACTCGCTTAATGACTACATGGTTCACTTTAATGGCCACTGCAAAAAAGGTCATAAAATCAGGTCGGATTTTCTTAATGGCTGCTTCGCTTAGCAACTGAAATTCTGGTGCCAATTGTGGTCATTAAGTGAGGAATACCTGTAAAACTGTGGGGACTGAATGTGTATAATTCAGGCCTTTTCAGTCCTTAGCATCATTCCACTTCCTGTGTTATTGACACACAGGCACACATTTGTTCAGTAAACACTACAAAAACGCTATTGAAATGATTGCATGTCTCTGACTGCATCAAGATTCTTTTGGGGCAGTGTTTTTTTCCCCTCTGTTCCAATGCACTAATTGTAACACAGAAATACTGGTGCAATCTAGAAATACAACACTGCCAAGGTACTCTCCCTTTCCCTCACCTTAATAATGTTTCCTACAAAGAAAGCCCGTTTAATCCAGAAAAGAGATCATTAACCATCTTAAACTATTGGAAAGCCTGTCACTTAGAGGCAAGTGCCACTGTTTCCTCAGCTTCTCCAAAGAGTAAGAAACCAAGTGGTTCAAATTATGAGAAAGTGTATTTGGGAGTAAATATCGGGGGCGGGGGGGGGGGTAGATATTCCATGTATGAATTGTTAAAGAGGAAAACAGACTTCCAGGAGAAGGGGAAGGGGAAAAGTAAATGGAAGGAGAAGGAGGAGGGGAAGGAGGAAGAAAAGGGGGAGGAGGAAGAGGAGGAGGGATGGAGAAGGGGAAGGGGAAAAGTAAATGGAAGGAGAAGGAGGAGGGGGAGGGGGAGGGGGAGGAGGAAGAAGAAAAGGAGGAGGAGGTGGGGAAGAGGAAGAGGAGGAGGAGGAGGAGGAGGAAGAAAAGGAGGAGGAGGAGGGAGGAGGAGGAGGTGGGGAAGAGGAAGAGGAAGAGGAGGAGGAAGAAAAGGAGGAGGAGGAGGTGGGGAAGAGGAAGAGGAGGAGGGATGGAGAAGGGGAAGGAGAAGCAACTAAATAAGAGAACGCTGAATGATTTGTTATGCAAGCACCTCTATTTGCTCAGGAAATACACAATCCAGGGACAAAACCCAGCATGTCGGAGCCTGTCTCAGACCAGGCTGATGATCAGCCTTGGGAGCTGGATGTCCGAATGTAGAAACCCCCGCCCGCCTTTCCCCCCAGCTGGTTAGCATGCACAATGCCCCACTTCTTTCTTCCTTTTCAACCCAAGCACCAGCGGCGGCCAGCCAAGCCGCGCCTCCCTCCGCAGACCCCCGCGCCGGGCCCGCAACGCCGGGCTCTCCCGTTCGGCTCCCAATTCCCGCCCTCCTTCAGTTTCAGGCCAACGCAGACGTCGCTCTGAATTATTTTCCACGAGCGCTTCTATATCTCATGTCAGCTCCCAGTTCGAACCCATCACCGAGTGGCGAGGCTCTTGACGTGCCGTACATGTTGATGACTCCTGCCTCGGCTTTCCTATTAACCTTTCCTTTTACCGAGACCCCCTCCCCTCCCCTCCCCTCCGGCCCAGCTTCGTCCGGGAGCCCTTTCCGGCAGCTACCCCTGGTTGAACGGAAGGCAGGGTTGCCTTCCTCCGAACAAATCCCGGGTAGGAAAAAAGGCAAGCCGTGCAGCATTCCACCCCGCCGCGGTTTAGCATCAGGTTCCTTCCTTCCCCATCTTCTCTGAAAGTCTTCAGAATGCCCTCTTCTGTTTCTTACGTAATAATCTTGCTTCCCGAGTCAACAGACTTAACGGGCGGCGAACTATGAAATCCAACATTCAGCATAAAGATTTTAAGAAGAGAGAAAGAACCTTGATACAGCTCAAGAGCTTTAAAAAACGTGCCCGTTTCAAAAGAGACCCTGAACTCATCCTTAGTTTATTTATTTACTTATTTATCCGTTCGTTCGTTCAATGTACGTGACCGCCCATCTCACATATGTGACTCTCGGCACCTCGTACATTTAAAACAACAGCAAAAAACCGTAAACCGAAGACACACAAAACAGCAAAAACATATAAAACCATTAAAAGCCAGAATAAACCACAAACCATAATTAGTGGCAGAGTACAATCATGCCGCACAATCAATACAGCCATCTAGCAGGCTCCACTTCACAGCTGGATCCCCAAGAACGATGGCCAAGCCATGTCCTCAGGGTCTTCTGAAAGGCCAGTAGTGTTGGGCTGCAGGAAAGCATTGTAACCAAATTTTATCTGATCAGGCACAACCTCTGCTGATTTCACAGACCCACCCATGCAGTTTTCTTGAGAACAGTATGGAAGTGTTTTGAGCGCCGAAGAATTGATGCTTTTGAACTGTGGTGCTGGAGAAGACTCTTGAGAGTCCCTTGGACTGCAAGGAGGTCAAACCAGTCAATCCTAAAGGAAATCAACCCTGACTGCTCATTGGAAGGACAGATGCTGAAGCTGAAGCTCAAATACTTTGGCCACCTAATGCGAAGAGAGGACTCACTGGAAAAGACCCTGATGTTGGGAAAGACTGAAGGCAAAAGGAGAAGGGGACGGCAGAGGATGAGATGGTTAGATAGCATGACCGATGCAATGAACATGAATTTGAGTAAACTCCGGGTGACAGTGGAGGACAGGAAGGCCTGGCGTGCTATGGTCCATGAGGTCATGAAGAGTCGGACACGACTAAATGACTGAACAACAACAACAAAATGGAAGTGTTTTGCCATTGCCTTCCTCACCTACAACTTTGGGATCTCCTGGTGGTCTCCCATCCACGTTGTTTAGCTTCCAAGCCCACACAAAATCAGCCAGGACAACCTAGCCTGTTCATAATTCCCACATGCATAAAGGAGGTCAGTGAACCCTTACTGAGTATTAAAATATAATGGGGGGGGAGTGGGTGTTTTTTTGTCCTAATTGGGAAAGTCTGCATGGTATGCAGCCAGCAGAAAATGCTCAATGTCCACCCCTTTGTACATTTTTTTTCAAAAAGGAAGAGAAAAATGGATGCGCTGAAAAAAATACTCAAAAATATTCAATAACATTTAGAGCAGTGTTTCTCAGCCTTGTTTCTCACTTTAAGACTTGTGGACTTGTGGACTTGTGGACTTCAACTCCCAGAATTCCCCAGCCAGCCAAGTCCACACGTCTTAAAGTTGCCCAGGTTGAGAAACACTGGTCTAGAGGGGACAGGTTCCAGTTCCCAGATATTGCAATGGCCCTGGATGTCATGAAACACAATCGCAAGTAAACACTACACTGTAAATCTAACCCCCCTTCGCTGGATTTTACTTGCTCTCGAAGCTGTTACCTGGAAAATCAGATTTCGCTTATTACAATTAAGTGTGAGAGTAAGGCATATTAACAGAAGAAGCAATTGTTTGTTTCTTTGTTTGTTACATATATTTTCACACTGCCCAGCTCACAAGATGTCAGTGGCTATTGAAAGAAAGCACCATGTTTTTTTAAAAGAAAATGATGAATCAAAGAGAAAGATACATTCTCCAGCATTCCATTCAAGTGCAGGTTTTCTTCTCAGATTAATAAGTCCTTCTCCAAATGCTTTCAGAGGTTCTTCCTTGCCTTTCAGAAGCTACCCCTAAGAGACCATTTGAAAAATGCCTTTCTGCATCAGCCTCAAGAGAGGGGAGATCAAGGGGCAACCCTGGATTTACAACCCGCTGAACGAAATGCATGCTCAGATCCCGTAAATCCACGGAGAGTTAATCATGTCTGGATTTGCAGTTGAGTTATATGAGGTCAGAGCCATTGGTCTGGACCACTTCCCACAACCCAGAGTAAGTCAACTATTAATTGCTGTGAAAGAAATGATGACACCGTCCCATTTGCAGCATTTGGGGAAGGGGAGAAGGTGCTGGAGAAAAATCCTAGAAATATGGATTTGGAGGAATGAAGCTGCATCTCCCTGCTGTAGTCTCATTCTCTTTTCTTTAATATATAATTTTTATTAAAGATTTTTTAAAAGGAAGATAAAAACTAATACAAACTAATATAAAGTAAGAAAAAGAAAAGAAAAAGAAAGAAATCAAAGAAAAAGTTAAAAGTGCAAGAAAGGGGGGGTGAAAGTAAAAGAAAAATAGAAAAGAAAGAAAACAGATACAAAGAAGTAGCTTCTGGTCTTCTTTACAGCAGTTATAAGTACGATTATAAATTTACTTCTTGCTCTATGGTTACAACATACTGTAACTCTCTTCTTTCTATAATCTATCCTGTCTAATCATCAAAACCATAAATCATAAGTTCATTTTTTGCTGTTTTATGCAAAAAGTCCATAAAGGGTTTCCAGTCACCAATAAACGCAGATATTGTCTTTTCTCTAATCAAAATCTCAGCAAGTTCCCTCATCTTCACCAACCATTCCTCCATTGTGGTAGTGCCAAACCTTTCCATCTCATTCTCTTAATCTATTTCAATAGGGAGAGTTCTGCGGGAACAGTATTGGTCCAGAGTTTGGTGGTCCTGTACACTGGCTCATCTAAAGTTTCATTGTTTATGTATCCTAGACCTTGCATTTTTCCCTACCAGTTCTTATTCAGTGTGGTAAAAGAGAAATTGCTTTTGAAATTTCTTTCCAAGAAGAACAGAATTTGGGGCCTGATAGATTTCCAGGGCCAGCTGAAATCCAAGCCTAGATGGTTTGCATTTTAGCATACTGAAAGGATTGCTAGTGGTCTGGCCAAACATCTGCCATTATCTTTGAACAATCTTGGGGAACTGGGCAAATGTTGTCCATATCTTCAAAAAGAGGAAAACAAAATCTGGGGTACCCCAGACCAATCAGTCTGATATCAATAACTGAGATTAGATTCTAGAGGCAATCATAAAACAATCCAGCTTCAAAACAATACTGCATGGACTTGTTAAAAACAAGCCTTGTCTGACAAATTATGTTCATTATATTTTATTGTAACTTCCTGAATAGATTGGGGAAATGCTCTGGATGTAATGTATCTTGACTGTTGGAAAGCATTTGACACAGTACCCATGACTTTTGGATCAGCAAGTGTTGGTCTGGATGATATGACAATTAAGTGACTATAACAGCTAGCTCAAAATCTTATTCATTATGATTAGTAAGTTAGTTAAGTGGGTTGGTACCATGCCAATATGGTAGGCCCATGGCTGCCTTGAAAACTATATTAAAAGAATGCTCACAGAATGAATTTTAATTCAGATAAATGCCAAATCCTTCACTGAAGAAAAAGGAATTAAACGCACAGGCAGAGATTGGAAGACATTTGGGTTGTTAATAGCACACATGACATGGTTCTTGGGATTCAAGGTGAACATAAGCAAAATATGAGCCATCAGTATGACACAGCTGCAAAAATGACAGATACAGTTGTAGGCTGCATCAATAGAAAGACATTCTCCAAATTGGATGAATTAATGTTCCAGGAGGCTCTGCTTTGCTCAGCTTCCACCTTGAGACCTATGGCCAGTTCTGAGCATTACATGAAGAAAGATTTAGAAAACGATATGGGGCAGAGAAATGAAATGGGGATAATCAGGAGAAAAGATGGAGGGGGGACTTTTCAAGTACCTAAAGGAGTGTCACATAGAACAGGGGTTCCCAACCCCCGGGCTGCGGACCGGTACCGGTCCGCGGCCTGTTAAGAACTGGGCCGCCATGCCGGTCTCCGAACCCCACCCCCGGTCCGCACGATTGGCTCCCGTCTGCAAACCCCGCCCCCCCAGTCCGTGCGATTGGCTCCCGCCTGCAAACCCCACCCTCGGTCTGCACAATTGGCTCCCGCCTGCAAACCCGCCCCCCAGTCCGTGCGATTGGCTCCACAAAACCGGTCCCTCGTGCCAAAAAGGTTGGGTACCCCTGAAGAAGGCCAACGCCTGTTCTCTGTCATCTCAGAGTGCTGGGCCTGCTATCCGTGGCCTCTTCCAATACTTACTCTATGATTCACTGGATTTTTCTGGGGTGCAGATGCCTTTGTGGGTGAATGCCTGGCCTTTTTTTTTTTTTAGTCTCTAGATGCTTCCATGGATGGTAAGAAAACTCAAACGCCAGCTTTCCCCGCCCTCCTGCATCACCCAAGGCTCCTTAATCATACCTCATTTCCCAAAACATTTGTACCATAATTTCCTCGCTCAAAGACGTGCAACATACAGGGGAAAAAAAATGGGCGGAGCTTTGATTGCATCATCATGGCCACCATCTTGACTTTTTTGACCACACCCTGCAGACACCCCTCAGAACAGGACAGACTACAAGAAGAAAAAGCTAAAACAGGAATTCTTAACCTTTCTGTGCTATGGACCAGGCTGGTGAAACCTAGGGTGCCTTTCTCAGAAAAGCGTATTTCAATGCATAAAATAAAACACATAGATAGAGATTGTGCTACAAAGGAAGCCAATCAAGCTCAAATACAGTTATCAAAATATTAAACAATAACAAATATGCAATAGCGTAATAGATGTGCTTCTTTATTTATCCATGAAATGAATAACAAGACAAGTCCCATTTTTTAGGGTATAATAATTTTAGATAGTGAGATTTACTGATGTTAACATTTTTGGAGTCAAATGGCAAGAAATTATTTTGAGAGTCGGGCGACATACAAGTTTAATATTATTATTATTATTATTATTATTATTATTATTATTCTGTATGGGTAATCTACAATTAGGTTCAGAGGCAAAGGCTGGTGAAAACTTAATACTTCAAGTCCTAACCAAGGACCTAAGAATTATTAAGGTAGCATCTGAGGATATAGGCAGTTCCAAGCAGGGGATTTTTTTGTAAAATTGGGGTGTTCAGGTCTGATAAATTCAAAATTTCCAAATATCGAGGGAGTCCTTTAGGTATTGCTCCAGGGGCTCCAATCACGATTGGTATAACAGCGGATTTCTTTTTCCATAAGCTTTCAACTTCGATCTGCAAGTCCCGGTATTTCGTAAATTTTTCTGATTTATTTATTTATTTATCAAATTTATCACCACCCAAATCCCCCACGGGGGACTCTGGGTGGTTTACAACAAAATTAAAATCATTAACATACGATTAAATAGATTAAAATACACAATAAATAACAATTTAAAATATACCCTACAGGACGAATCTAAGCTGCTAGCCATCTCCAGGTATATACCTTCTCCATCTCACCCCAAGCATGCTGACAAAGCCAGGTTTTGAGTTGTTTTCGAAAGTCCAGGAGCGAGGGGGCCTGTCTGATCCCTGGGGGAAGACTGTTCCAAAGGGCAGGGGCAACGGCAGAGAAAGCACGAGGAGAAGGAGAAGGAGAAGGAGAAGAAGGAGAAGGAGAAGGAGAAGGAGAAGGAGAAGGAGAAGGAGAAGGAGAAGGAGAAGGAGAAGGAGAAGGAGACACTTATCTACTCTGCAAGATTGTTGTTAGCTGCTTGGAGTTCTTTTATTAATTTTCAAGACTCCATCATATAGCACACTGCCTCTTCTGCAGTAGTGATTCATTTTGGCTTTCACATGCAAAATCTTGGTCTGATCACACAGACTTGACAGGCTGGTGAGATTTTGGCCATCATCCATCCGTGCGTCCATCCATGCGTCCATTAATCCGTCCATCCACGGATGTTGTCTTGGAAGGCAACAAACTATCTGGCATCCACAGCCATTACTTTGCTGACTCCAAGTGGACAACTGGATTTTCCTGCCCCACAGAAGACTTGGGCAAGAGGGGGCCAAAAGCATCGTCAGAATGTATGTGATCTTCTAAGAGTGTGTGTCTGTGTGTGTCACCCTGGCCATCACTCAAGCTTGTGCGATGGTGCTTGAAAAGTTTGACCATCATGTTTGCCCTCAACAGAATCAGAGGCAGAGTGGACATTAATAGCGGGGGGGGGGATGTAAGGCTCTTCTGGCACTACTGAAGCCATTTCTCTTGAAGCATTTTCTTCTCTGCCCTGTGAATATTTAGGAAGGCAGCCTACTGACCTCTCCAAAAAATCTGGAAGAAACTCAGAAATGGAATTTAGGCAGACTGGTTCTTTTGAGAGCCAAGGAAGAGCTGCCAAAGACCCATCCCTACGAATTGCTTCCTTCCTTCCTTTTCCCCACCCCACCCTTCCCTATCTCAGTATAAAAATTAATCATAAACACAACCTGGATCTTAACAGTGATCAGATTGCTGCAGTATGTATTCACTTTTCCAGCTAATACATTCATTCATATCACCCAGCATTGGAGCATACAGGCTGCTACTGGTGGAAAGCATCATGGCTTAAATATAACAAATGCTTGTCTGCTTGGAGCCCTGAGAGAGGAAAAGCAAGGGCCAAATTCAATCCGGGTGCAAAACTTGGTCTTTTGGAACTCAGGGCAAAAGGCAGGCCTTGAGATGGGTTTAGAGCAGAGCTTTCCAAACTGTGTGTCGGGACATGTTTGTGTGTCGGCTGCAGTGTCTGGGTGTGTCGCAGCTCCGAGCCCTGCCAGGATTCTGCGCAGGTCCTAGTGCCTGCCTTGTACCTTGCTGCCTCCAAACCAGCTGTGATTCCGCGCAGGTCCTAGTGCCTGCCTTGTGCCCTGCTGCCTCCAAAGCGGCTGTGATTCCGCGCAGGTCCTAGTGCCTGCCTTGTGCCTGGCTGCCTCCAAACCTGCCCTGCCAGGATTCCGCGCAGGTCCTAGTGCCTGCCATGTGCCTGGCTGCCTCCAAACCGGCTGTGATTCTGCACAGGTCCTAGTGCCTGCCTTGTGCCCTGCTGCCTCCAAACCTGCTGTGATTCCGCGCAGGTCCTAGTGCCTGCCTTGTGCCTGGCTGCCTCCAAACCTGCTGTGATTCCACGCAGGTCCTAGTGCCTGCCTTGTGCCTTGCTGCCTCCAAACCTGCTGTGATTCCACGCAGGTCCTAGTGCCTGCCTTGTGCCTTGCTGTCTCCAAACCTGCTGTGATTCCGCGCAGGTCCTAGTGCCTGCCTTGTGCCTGGCTGCCTCCAAACCTGCTGTGATTCCACGCAGGTCCTAGTGCCTGCCTTGTGCCTTGCTGCCTCCAAACCTGCTGTGATTCCACGCAGGTCCTAGTGCCTGCCTTGTGCCTTGCTGTAAGAGTGTGTCATGAAATGATGCATGTCTAAAAAGTGTGTCACCAACATGAAAAGTTTGGAAAGCTCTGGTTTAGAGAAAGGCAGTGAAGGCAGGGGCTGCTCCTTCCATGAACCAGATTGGGAGGGGGGGGCTTCTAGGTGCCCCAAGCTGGTGGCAAAGACAGGCTTTAGGATCTCTCCTCTGCCCAGGTGAGCTGTAAGGGAGAAGGTGTCCTGGTTCAGCCTCTGCCCCAGGGCCTCAGTGAGGAGTCAGAAGACAAGCTGCCCCTGGCAAACCTCCAGGGGATTGAGCCAGGCGAGGCCCCAGACGCAGGCACGGTCCCAGACAATGACCCAGCACCGCAGGAGTTGGCAATACCTGAGGATACAGGGGAGCAAGCTGGGAATGGTGGTTTGTCCCCACCCTCTAGCCAGCAGCCAGCTGGATCCCATCAGCCTCCCAGCTCACCTGAATCCCCCAAAGGGCAGAGGCGGAGGCGTGTGCGCCTCGCCTTAAAGGACAGGAGGAAAAGTGCTCGGCTGGCTGCTAGGGAGTTACGCAGAGGGCAGGGAGAGTCTTTGCAGGACCCAGAGGACAGCTCCTGAGCTCCTGATAAATTACCAACAAAGCAGTGAGAGAGTTGTGGGAGCAACGTTGCATTTTGGCTTCACGACCACTCTGGTATCCTGTCTTGTTGCCTGCGTTCCTGACCCTGTTTGGATTATCGTTACCTGGACTCCTTGACCCGGTTTGGATTACTGACTACTCTTTGCTTCACTCCTTTGACTATCGGCACACAGATTACTGGTTTGTCTCTCTCTTGGCTATCCTTGCAAAGTGACTCTGGGCTGCATTCCTTACCTCTGGCCGACTGCCAAGACTCTCCAATCTGTTCTGGAGGCGAGCCAGCACAGAAGGACGGGTTGCTCCCTTGCAAAATAACATGATATCTGCATGTTTTTAAGCCTCCTCAAGATCTAGATGCTCGGTTCTTAACCTGAGGTCCATGGATGCCTTGATGTGGATCGATTTCAATGGATGGGGAAAAAAACATTACAACTTTCACTAACTCTAACTGAAATTTAGCTTTCCGTTCAATCCTGTTTGCAGGCCACCAAATCATCTCCTCCTCCTCCTCCTCCTCCTCCTCCTTCCATTTACTTTTCTCCTTCTCCTTCTCCTTCTGGAGGCGGAGCTACCTGTCTTGTAACAGCTGCAGCCTAGCCAGCCCTTGTTTGGAGGTTTTTGGGGCATTTAGAGCAGTGGGAGGCGGGGCTGTTTGGTAGCCCCTGTTGTGGGAAGGCGTGGGGCACCCCCCCGTCGCAGGGGGGGTGGTCCTGGTCCCCTCTGGGGCGTTTGGGGGCCGTTTTTCTCTCCCCCCATTTCCCTGTTTGAGTTTGGTGGGGGCCATTTTGTCCCAGCTGTTTCTCATCTCCCTGGGCTTTTTTGCCTGTTTGTTGGAGTTTGTTTGGGTTTTGGGGGCGTTTTTTTTGGGTTTTTTTTTCCCTGCCCCACGGGGACGGCTCCTTGGAGCAAGGGGGGTCGTTGTTGGGCCCCCTGTCCCTTTGTTGGGGTTTTTTTCCGGGTGCTTCCTTCCCTTTCACTCCCCTTCCTGGTGGCTGTTGTGAGCCTGGGTCATGGCTGCTTCTTCGTTGACGGGCGGGGGGGGTGCGGTGCGGCCCCCCCGCATGGCAGGGGGGGTGGGGGCCACCCCCCCAAGCACTCCTGGCGGTGTCCCCACCTTAGTTGGGCTCCGTACGGGCTCAGTCGGGGTGCAGGGCAGCCCTGCTGCTGTTTCTGATGGGACTCCTCGTGAGTCGCTTACCGAGCCGGCTGGGACCCCTACGACTCACGAGGAGGCCAGTTTGCCTTCTTCGCAGGGACAGGCTTGTGGTCCCTCCCCGCTCTCCTCTTCCCTCGGCCTCGGTGCTGGGGCAGTACCTGGGGGGTCCGCGCTGGTGGAGGGATCTGGTGGTTTGTTGGGGGGGCCCCTGGGGGTGGCGCAGTCGGGCCCAGCCACGCATGTGGCGGGGGGGGCTGCGGCACCCGGGGAGGAGGGGCAAGCGGGTCCTCCCGCTTCGGGGAGCGCTGGCCCTGCCCCTGCGGGGTGTGTGGGGGCTCCACGTGACGCCCCAGCGCAGCGTGAGGGGCTGGTTTCTTTCTTGGGGGGCCTCGTCGGCCCGGATGGTGCCCGGCGGGCCGTAGTCTCGGGCCCGCGGGTGTGGGGGCTCCCCTCGGATATGGGGAGCGACTCCTCTCAGGCGGGGGAGAGTATGGGCTGGACAGGGGGCTCCTCACCAGGGTCCTCGATGGAGGATGTGCCGGCCGCTCTTGACCCCTTACGGGGTCGCCGGCGGGAGTTGGGCCGCGCCGGTGGTGGGCGGTCAGTAGCGGGGCGCCGCTGCTCCTCGGCCTCTCCCTCGGGGGGCCGGGCGGGGTCCGCTGGGCGGGACCGTTCCCCCCTTCGCAGCCGCTCGCAGGAGGGCTCCGGTGGGTTCGGCCGTTCCACCTCGTGGGGCGATGGCAGTGATGCGGGCGGTTCTTCGCAGGGGACCCCCGGCTCGCGGGAGGCCATCATCCGGGAGGGGTGGTTGCGGGATCTGGCAGCGCCCCTGAGCACGCTGCCCACTGCGTACCTCGCAAAGGAGCAGGACGCGGCGGTGGTCCTCCTCCGCTTCTGGGGGCTGGTGGTGGGTCACGTGCGCCTCCCGCGGGTGCCGGTCCCGGCCCTCTCAAAGTGCAGCCAGGCCCGCTTCTGGGCCGTCTTGGAGCGCGAGCTCGAGCCCCTGCTGACCGTTCTGCGGGATGGGCTCCCGGTACCAGGCCCTGCGTATGAGTGTGCGTCGGTGGCACGCTCGCTAACCTTGGTGGCTGTGGAGCGGCTGCTGGTGGGCCGGAAGCCGCGGGGTGAGACGTCCTGGCCCCTGTGGCTGACGGAGCAGGGCCTCCTCCGGGCCTTCCAGGAGGTTTCCAGGGGCTGGCAGGCGGCCGCGGGTGCGGAGGTCCCCGTTGGCCAGCAAGCCGGGTCTGTCCTCTCGGCCCTGTCTGCCCCCGACTATGGGGCCTGGCTGGACGCCGTCGTGGTGGCGCTCCAGAGCCGGGGACGACGGATTCGTGCCTCAGAGGAGGGGGCGGTGGCTCGTTCCGGCAGTGAGGGCAGGGCGGTTCAGCCGCCTGGCGGGGGCTCATCTGTGCGGCATCGGCGGGGTGGCCGCCGGCACCGCGGTGCGTCTGGCCAGGGGGCGGCACGCGGCCCCTCGGCGGCAGCTAGCACGCGCTTGTTGCGCTCGGGGTCGGGCGCTGCTGAGGGCGCGTTGGAGGGCCGGGCCCGCCGCAGCTCCGTGGTGAACCGGTTCGATGCACGGCGCCCGGCTTTGCTAGGGGACCGGTCGGACGGGGCTGTCCCCGGGGATTCAGAGACCACAGGCGCGGCAGTTGGGTCGGGGGAGCGGCCCGTGAGCCCGCTCCCGCAGAGGGCCCTGCGGGCTCCCCGGGTGCTGGCTGGGGCCCCTCCGGGGGAGACGGGGGATTTGAGATCGGAAGGGCCGGGGCGCGGCCCGGAGGGACGGCGGTCCGCCCCGGAGCCGCCCGGGAGGGGCGCGGGGGAGTCGCGTGCAGGCCCGGTCGCCTCCCCACCCTCACCTCCAAGGGCCGGGCCCGCCGCAGGGGGCGCAGAGGAAGTACGGCCGCAGCGTCACGAGTCGGCGACGGCCGGCGAGGGTGAGGGGCCTCCGGGGGCACGGCTGGCGCCATTGTATGCATCGGTGGCGGGCAGCGGGGCAGGGGGGCCCGGTGCTGCGAGGCCCGGGCCTTCTCGGCAACCCGCCGGTTTCGGCGGGGGCGGCTCCGCCCGCGATGATCTGGACGAGATCCTCGACTCCGTGGGCGCAGGCCCGTCCTCTGACTGGGGGCCAACGGAGGAGCCCTGGGCAGGGGAGGCTGGCCGGCCGTCGTCAGCGGGCCCCTCGCGGGAGCGGTATGTCCTCCGCTTCCGCTATGTGGGGGGGGACGCAGGCTTCGAGCCGAGGCGCCACCTCGTTCGGGAGGTGATCTGCAAGGGCATGGATTTCCCCGTGGAGCTGCTCGCCGCCGTCATCAGGCCCCCGGAGTCGAGGGAGGTGGACGTCTGTTTTGTCTCCTTTGCGGCCTTCTCCCTCTTTGTGCTGGGTTGCCGCGACCTGGCGACTGTCCAGCCGTGGCTCTTCGACGGCTTCCGTGTCACCTCGCTTGTCGAGGGCGATGTGCGGCAGGTGGTTGTCTTCTTCCGGTCCCACCTTGTGCCGCTGCAGGACATCGCCACCTGGTTGGGCCGGTTCGGCACGCTGCTCGCGCCACCGGCCTAGGTGCGGGACGAGGCGAGCATCTGGACAGGGGAGGTGCGCTCCTTGCTCCGCTTCGCCCCGGGGGGGTCCCGGCGGCTCCCCAGGTTCTTTTACCTGGGGGCTGAGCGGGGTGTGACGCGCTACGCGGGGCAGCCGCCCGCCTGCTTTTCCTGTGGCGGCTATGGCCACCAGAGGCGGACCTGTACCACGCCGCTCTGTGCGCGCTGCGGGGCACGGGGGCACGTCGCATCGGCATGCCAGGCAGCGGTCCGCTGCAACCTCTGCGGCGAGCAGGGCCACACTTACGCCAGCTGCCCGCGGGCGGCCTGCAACAGAGGTTCGCAGAGGTTTACGGGCGGCGGGGCGCCAGGGGCGGAAGAGACGGCAGATGGGGCATCGGAGGAGGCGGCGGAGCGGCCCGCCCCACGTGGCGGGGCTGCCGCGGATGGCCTGGAGCCGGCGGCGGGGCCGGCGGCCGGCGGGCCTGGGACCTGTGGTGCCGGGCGGGCTGAGTGCCCCGAGTCGCCTGGGGCGGGGCCGCACGTGCCGCCAGGGGGTGGCCCTGAGGAGGCGATGGAGGTGGCTGGCACCGGGGACTTCCGGGCGGTCCGCCGGCGGCGGTCCAGTGACGAGGCGGAGCGGCCCAAGCGCTCCCGGGCCTCGCCGGGCGCGACACCGGCCCGGCCGCAGAGGGTGGCAGCGGGGCCTGCGTGGGCGGTCGGGAACCGCTTCGCCGTCCTGGAGCATGGGTCTGCGGCCTCTGCAGAGCCGGCCGAACCGGCTGCCCGGGCCAGGGATGAGCCTGCGGCTCCCGTGTCCCTCGCTCGCCCGCGGCAGCTGGTTGAGGAGACGCTGACTGGCCGGGTGCTGCGGGCCCAGGCAGGTCCCGGGCCGCCCGAGGGAGCGGAGCTGGCGCCGGCGGTGGCGGGGGCCGATGTGGCCCAACTCCTTCTCCCAGCCCTGGACTACGGACTCTCCTCTGAGGAAGGGGGCTTGTCATCAGGGAGTCCGGGGGCTGTCAGTGGCTTGGGGGCAGAAGCGGCCCCTTTGGGCTGTGCGGCGGACCCAGGGGGGTCACGGGAGCAGGTCTTGGACGGGCCGGGCGCCCCTTCCGTGGTGGCTGGCTTGGGACTGGGGGAGGACTATATCCCTCCTGAGGGGGTGTGTTCGTCCCGGGAAGGGACACCCGAACGCGGGCGGGCGGCAGAGGATGGGCAGACTTGGGGGGAGGGGGGGGCTTCACCAGCCACGCCCATCTCCTCCTTTACCTCTTCTTCCTCCACGGCATCCCCAATTCGCTTGTCCCTCCCGTCAGGGTCCGAGAGCCCGTCGTCATCGGGGGGCGCTTCCGAGCCTCCCACGCCGGCCCGAGCTTCTCGGAGTGGCAGGGTGGGTGGGGCAGCCACGGCTGCCGCGGGCGGGGAGGGCCGGTCGGCCGTGTCGCTGGCCGTGTCCGGCGGCTCCGGGGGGCATCTATCTGTCGAGCCTGCTCTGGCTTCGGGGGGCCTTCAGGGGCCCGGCGCCGCCTCCCCTTGAGGCGCTCCCTGCTCATGGCCTGCTATGGCGGGGACACAGCGGGATTCGTCACTGTCCCCCCCGCGGTCTCGCTCGGGGACGTTCGTGGTGGCCACGTGGAACTGTGGCGGGCTGCGGCAGGCGGTGCGGCGAGAGGAGCTCTTGGGGGCGCTGCGGGAACTCCCCGCAGACATCCTCGTCCTCCAGGAGACACACCTCCTGGACGAGCGCCACCGCGCCGCGGCCCAGTGCCTGTGGCCCGCGGGCCCCTCCTTCTGGAGTTACGGAACCGAGGGCTGGGTGGGCGTGGGCATCCTTGTGCGCGGCGGCCCCGGCCTGCGCCTCCAGCGCTATGTGGAGGAGGTGCCGGGCCGGCTGGCCGTCCTCGATTTCGAGGTGGTAGCGGCGGAGGAGGCGGGCAGCACTGCGACGGGTCCGCGTGGGCCGGACGACCCACTCAGCTGGCGCGCATTCCGCCTCTGTGCGCTGTACGCGTCGGCCTCCTCGGCGGCGGCACGCCGCGACCTGTGGGTGCGCTTGCGCACAGCCTGCGCGACGTGGCGCTCGCTGCTTGTGGCGGGGGACTTTAACAACCGCGCAGTCCCCCAGGACCGCGTCCCACTGCGGGTGGCCGGACGCTGCGGGGGGTCGGAGGGCGCGGGCACGCGCCCGGCCTCGGCGTACAGCCCGCCGCTCTCGACCGAGGAGCGCTATGCGGAGGCCGTCCGCGCAGAGAGGGCTGGTGGACGTGGCGCTCACCGTGCCCAATGCCCTGGGCTTCTTTCCAGCTCCGCCGGGGGTCGCCCGGGCGGAGGCGGAGGCGGGAGCGGCGGAGGGGGCCGACGAGGTGACGGCGGTTGGGGCGGGGCCGTGCACGGCACATCCGCCGCCCTTCTGCACCCACTACGGGGCGGCGGTGGCGGCGCGGCTCGACCGCGTGTGGGCACCGCGGGGCTGCCCGGTGCGCTCCTGCCATGTGCTGGTCACACCCTGGTCCACGCACGCATTGGTGCAGGTAGCGCTGCAGATGGCGGGCCGGCCGGGGGCGCGGCGGCCGCTCTGGCGCCTCACCGCCGCCAAGCTGGACGGGGATGCGGGCTTGCGGGGCGGGCTCGCGCGCCTCCTCGAGGAGCGCCTCTCCCTGCGGGACGTGTACGGCTCGGCCCGCCTCTCCGAGTGGTGGGAGCAGGTCAAGCGGGACGTGCGTGTTTTCTGCCAGCGGTGGGAGGGTCGCCGCGCGCGGCGGGACCTGGCGCGGTACCAGGCGGCGGTGCGAGTGTTCCTTGGCTGCCATGTGCGGGTGCGCGAGGGCTCGCCGGTGGAGGGGGAGCGGCTGGAGCGGGCACGCCGCGTCATCGCCGGATTCCATGCAGCCCGGCGGCGCGTCCGCTTCTTCCGGCACTTCGCGCGCACGGCGGGCGGCCCCGCCGACGGCTGGGAGGAGCGGGGGTGCGGCGCCCAGCCGGCGCCGGCGGCCGCTGATGAAGACGTGCCCTCGGCGGGCACGGCGGCCTTCGTGGAGGCGCTCCGGGACGACCCTGCCGCGCCGCTGCGCACCGACGAGAGGGGTATGCTGGCGGTGGTCGACCGGTTCTACCGGGTACTGTTCGCGGGGCGGGCGGACGAGGGGGACGCGGGCGTGGAAGAGTTCTTCGCGCCCCTGCGCCCGCCGGGCGGCGGCGGTGCAGACACAGCGGCCCGCCTCGCCGCGCTCGGCGGCACGTTCACGGTGGAGGAGGTGCGAGCGGTGCTGCGCGTAGGGCGCCGCCGCTCCGCCCCGGGCCCGGACGGCCTGGGCTGGGCCTTCTACGGGGCGTACGCCAACCTGCTGGCCGCGCCGATGGCGGCGCTCTACGAGGGCAGCGCGGCGGGGGCGCGCGCGGGCAGCGGGCGGCTGCCAGGGTCGCTGTACCAGAGCATCCTCCTGCTCTTCACCAAGCCGGGGGACCTCGACCGCAAGCCTGCCAGCTGGCGCCCCATCGTCCTCACCAACGTGGACTACCGGGCGCTGGCATGCATCCTCTCGGACCGGCTGGCCGCCGCGGTGGGGCCGCGCATGGTGCCCACCCAGACCAGCGCACTACCGGGCTGCAGCATCGCGGACTCCCTCTGCCTCCTGCGTGAGGTCTTCTGCCGGGCAGGCCGGGGGGAGTGGCGGGGCTTCCTGCTGCAGCTGGACCAGTCGCGCGCTTTTGACCGCGTCCGCCATGCCTTTCTGTGGCGGGCGCTGGCGTGGCATGGGGTCCCCGGGGACTTCGTGGCGCTGGTCCGGCTGCTGTACGCCAGGGCGACGGTCGTCCCGCAGGTGAACAATGCGCGCGGCGCGCCTATCCCGGTGCGCTCGGGCGTGCGGCAGGGTTGCCCCCTGAGCCCGCTGCTGTACGTCCTCGCGCTGGACGTGGCGCTGTGGGGGCTGGAGCGTGATGGTCTGGCGGGCTTCCCGTGCCCAGTGGGGCTGCGGGGCGGCGCGGCGCGCGGGGTGCGCTTCCTCGCCCATGCCGACGACATCTCCCTCCTGGTGTGTTCGCGCACGGAGGGCCAGCGGGCGAGGGAGGTCTTGCGCGGTTATGAGGCGGCCTCGGGGGCCCAGGTCAACGACCGCAAGAGCTGGGTCGTGGCCCTTGAGCCACCAGCCGCGGGCGACGGCGTGCTGCGCCGCTGGCCGGTCGCGGAGTGGTGGGGGGAGGGCACGGGGCCGAGCGTGGCCCGCGCCGCCCTGGCCGGGGTGGCGGTCGCGGCCATGCCTACGCGCATGGTGCGTGTCCTGGGTGTTCGCTATGGCCTCCACCCGGACGCCTGGGTGGAGAACTGGGACCGCTGCGCCGAGCGCTGGGAGGCGCGCTGGGCGCGCTGGCGGCGTTGGCGGCTGCCGCTGTTCAAGCGGGCCGCCTACCTGCGCACCTACCTGCTCCCGCAGGTGGCGCACCTGGCGGCGGTCTACCCGCCGCCGGACGCTTTCCTGCGCCGGGTGACTCCTGGGTGGTTCGCCTTCCTGTGGGGCACAGCGTTCTTCCCCCTGGCGCGGGCTGTCGCATACCTGCCGGTGCGCGAGGGCGGCCTTGGACTGCCGGCACTGGACCTGGCGCTGTGGGGGCGCTTCCTGGCGCAGAACCTGGGCAGCGCGTCCGAGCTACTCCCGCCACCAGGCGCGGGGCGGGCGGTGCCGCCGCCGGCTGGTCGCGTACCGGCGCTCTGGGCGGCGCTGTTCCTGGCCCACTGGTGGGGCAGCGACTGGGGCGAGACGCGCTGGTGGCGCGGCGGCACCTGCGCCTTCCGTGTCTCGGGCCCGGACCGTTGGAGCCCTTCACCGACCGGCGGCTCCCGTACCTTTACTGGGAGACTCGCTGGCGGGCGTACCACCAGGTGCTGCGGGAGCCGGCGGCGCAGCCGTGGGCGCGCGGGGAGGCACGCCTGTGCCCGCGCGCAGTCTGCACCGCCACAGCGCTGGCGGCCGGCGCGGCCGGCGCCGTGCCCGAGGATGACGTGCGGCACTTTGTCGCTGAGTGCCCGGAGGCGCGCGCGCTCTGGGCGGCGGTGGCGTGCCGCATCGGGCGGCCGAAGCTGGACGGCCAGCCATGGCTGCAGCTGGTCTCGGGGCTGGAGGACCCCGGGGCCTTCTCCCTCCCCCCCTCCCCCCCGTGGCTGGCCCTTCACGGGCGCCCGTGCCCCCGGCCCCTCTTCCTCTCCCGCTTCCCCCTGCTGTAGGTTCGCCCGGACAGAGCGGCGGAGACAGGGGCCCTGACGGCGGTGGCATCGGTGCGGCCTCTGGCGGAGCCGTGGAGGAAGGCGGCGGCGGAGCAGCCAGCACCACCGACGGAGGCGACGGAGGCGGCGGCGCCGGTGGTGGGGGTCGCGCAGGTGGCTCTGGACTGGCGGCGGCAGCGCAAGTGGCGGGGCGGCGGCGGTGGCGGCGGCTGCCGGCCTTGCCCTGGTCGACGCTGCGGATCCTGAATTATCTCGTCCTCCATGCGCTGTGCCAGCTTCGGACTCGGCACCTGCGCGTGGAGCGGGCTGGCGGCGCCCCGCCAGTGGACTGGGTGTCGGAGGAGGCAGAGCGCATCGCCGACCGGGCGGCCTGGATCCGTGCCGCCGAGCGCGAGCGGCTTCCCGAGGAGCGCTGGCGGCGGCTGTGGCCGTGGCGTGAGCGGGCGCCCTCCCCGCCGCCGATCACGTGAGCGCGGCTTTCCCTGTGGGCCTTCCCGGCCGGACTGACTCTGGGGTTTTCCCAAGGATGACTTTGGTGGGCGGCGGGTTTGCCGGTGGGCGTGTGGGGGTTTTTTGTTGCGTTTCTCCAGTCCGGAGTGTTTTTTGTTGTCTTCATTCCCGTGGGCCCGGCCGCCCGTTCCCACTGGGGGCGTGCCAGGGCCGGTTGTAGGAGGGTTTTAATCAATAAAAAAAAATCGTGTCGTTTCCTAAAAAAAAATCGTGTCGTTTCCTTCTCCTTCTCCTTCTCCTTCTCCTTCTCCTTCTCCTTCTCCTTCTCCTTCTCCTTCTCCTTCTCCTTCTCCTTCTCCTTCTCTATGAAGGTTCTCAGTCATCCAGGTGGAATATCCAAATTGGGCCTTCACCAAATCTAAATCGACCAGACCTAAAACAGTGACAGATAGGGCTGAGACTCAGAGTAAATGAAAGAACCTGGTCATTCCCTACATGGCTGGCGTGTCTGAAAAGATAAAACGAATATTTGGCAAACACCACATACCTGTATATTTCAAACCCACCAACACACTGAGACAGAGGCTTGTACACCCCAAAGATCAAACTCCAAAACACAAGAAAAGCAATGTAGTTTATGCAATCCAGTGCAGTGAGGAGTGCTCTGAACTGTACATTGGAGAAACCAAACAACTTTTGTACAGGAGGATGGCCCAACACAGGAGAAGTAACACCACAGGACCAGAGTCAGCAGTTTATCTTCATCTAAAGGAAAAAGGACACTCATTTGAGGACATTAATGTACACATTTTAGACAGAGAAGATAGGTGGTTTGAGAGAGGGGTCAAGGAATCCATTTATGCCAACTTGGAAAATCCTTCCTTGAATAGAGGTGGGGGCCTCAGGCACAATCTCTCCCCCATCTTCCTCCCTGCTTTGTCTTCTGTGCCTAGGAAGATTAAGACCATTTCACAAGCTCAACAGCAGCATGGTGATCTTAACGATCCTCCTTTGGATGATAAAGGGACTTAGAAATAACATCTCAATATAACCATGACCTAGCCCCAGGTGTAAGGTCACACAGCCACCTAGAAACATATTTAAGGATTCCCTTACTAACTTTGCTCAGACTGAAGAAGCTCCTTGGATAAGGAGCGAAATGTTTCCACTGAGAAAATAGAAATCCAGTTGACATGATTCAAGCCACAGACTAAGGTTGAGAAACACTGGGTCATAGTAACAGAACCTTGCAAGTCTGATTGGGCTGGACCTCCTCCCCCTTCTTACAGTTCAGTGAATTAGAGAGGTGTCTGTCTGAGCAACTTCCAAATATTATCTGGGAGTTGAAGTCCACCCATCTTACAGGTTGAGAAACACTGGAATAGGGTGATGAAGTTGCTAGCTGATGGTTGAGCTGAAGCCTCCTGAATTATCTTTTTGAAAATACCTGGAGAATTGGCGAAAGAGTCATTCCCAAATGACTCTGGGAAATTTCCAGAGCTGAAAAAGCAAGATGTTTCCCTACAGGGGTGTCCATGGGAGTTGAAGTCCACGCATCTTCAAGTTGCCAAGGTTGAGAAACACTGTCCTATTCATCTGTTCCTGGAGTTATAAACTCACTCAAAGTAAAGAGGTGTTCTCTGAACATGTTTCTATCAATCTCAAGCTTCAGTTCTACATCTACAATATCTCCTGCCCTTCCCCAGGTCTTGGTGGAGAAGATTGAACCGAAGCAGAACTTGAGTATTTCTGCCTTTTCTTAGTATCTCTTAGCATTTTGCCTTCTTCAGCTGAGCAGCTGGTATCCTGATTCTGTGTCTGTAGAAACCTTAAGTGTACCCACTGCTAGTGATGGTTGGGATGGGTCAAAAAAGTCAAGATGGCCACCCCAGCTATAGTTGCCATCTTGACTTTTTTTAAACCCCCCCCCCATTCTCCCACAGACACTCATAGGGTTCCACTTGCTCTGTGGCTACCATCTTGATTTTTTTAAGACACACACCCCTGGACACCCCTGTGTGTCTACCTTTCTAAGGGTAGATCCAGCAAACTACAGAGCACTCAATATGTTATTGACACTTAAACGTATTCTAGAGTAGACTATAAAGAGATCAGTCTGCAAGCACCTTTAAAACAACATGGTCACTGCACAAAGTCAGCACAGCTTTGTCAAGAACAAATCTCGTCAGATTAATCTGGTCTCATTTTTGAGTGGGTAACTTTTTAAATAGACGGTGGGAAGGCTGGACGCATAAGATATTGTACCTTGAGCTCAACAAAGCATCTGACAAAATAGCCCATGACATGCTGGTTAGCAAGCTGGATGGTATGACAATTAAGTGGATACCTTGCTGGTGTGAAAATCATAATCAAAGAGTGCTCATCAATTATTCCTCCTCAAATTGGACAGAGGTATCAAGTGGGACCTCACAAAGATCAGTCCCAGGTCCTCTGTTCTTCAATATGGTCATTCATTACTTTGATGAAGTGGCGGAGGAAATGCTTATCAAGTCTGAAGATCAGGGGGCTACATTGCAATGATGTCAAGTTCCTCACTGTTTAGCAATTGCAACAAGACTGTCTCATAAATTATACCGCTACAATGAAGAAACTATGTGTGGATTTTGGTGTGGAAAAAACTATGATTTGAGCTGGAACTGACAGCAAACCTTAATTCTTTAATTTTAAGCAGATAGCTGCTACACCTGGCTGGCTTCCTTTGGAGGACCTTGGGATCCTCATAAAACCGGGTTGTTCTTGGTTTTTTTTAATGACAAAGTAGATCTTAGAAAGAAAAGTCTGCTTACCCCACAGCATGTAATCATGGTTTCTTCTTATCAGCTCAGCTGAGATTTGAGACATTGAGAGCCAGTTTAGTGTGGTGGTTAAGGAGTCAGCCTAGAAACCAGGAGACTGAGAGTTCTAGTCCCGCCTTGGGCATGAAATCCGTCTGGGTGACCTTGGGCCGGTCCCTGTCTCTCAGCCCTAGGAAGGAGCCAATGGCAAACCAGGAGACTGAGAGTTCTAGTCCCCCCTTAGGCATGAAAGCCGGCTGGGTGACCTTGGGCCAGTCACTCTCTCTCAGCCCTAGGAAGGAGCCAATGGCAAACCAGGAGACTGAGAGTTCTAGTCCCGCCTTAGGCATGAGAGCCGGCTGCGTGACCTTGGGCCAGTCCCTGTCTCTCAGCCCTAGGAAGGAGCCAATGGCAAACCAGGAGACTGAGAGTTCTAGTCCCGCCTTAGGCATGGAAGCCAGCAGGGTGACTTTGGGCCGGTCACTCCCTCTCAGCTCACCCCACCTCACAGGGTTGTTCTTGTGGGGAAAATAGGAAGAGGGATCATTAGGTATGCTGCCTTGAGTTGTACAAAATAAAGGCAGGATGTAAATCTTAGTGTCTTACCACTATCTGTCCAACTAAAAGAGTTGGCTTTTCTCCCAGGCACCGGGATAGTAAAGTTGGGGCCCAGGAATTGTATAGATTAGTGCAGCGCTTCCCAACCTTGGCCACTTTAAAATGTGTGGACTCCAACTCCCAGAATTCCCCAGCCAGCCATGATGGCTGGGGAATTCTGGGAGTTGAAGTCCAGACATCTTAAAGTGGCCAAGGTTGAGAAAAAATGGACTAGTGTTTCTTAAACTCCTTGTTCTCAGCACCCCTTCCCACTTTCAAGAATTATGGAGGACCCCCAACAAGCTAATATGGTAAACAATCAAAATTTACCATATTAAAAAATTAAAATCGACACCTTCATATCTATTTACTGAATAACAATACTAAACCCATTAGCTATTAACAGAAATAAAATATTTTTCATGGAAAAAAACCCTATAAAATAAAAAATGAGAGGGGTGACATTGTTTTACTTTTTTGCAAATATCTTCAATATCTGGCAAATAATTTTGATTTTGCAGACCTCTGAGAGGGTCCTGGGGGAACCCCGGGGGTCCTTGGACCTCACTTTAAGAAACACTGGCCTAGATGAATGGATGGGGAAGATGGATTAGGCAGCTGGTTTTTGTTGATTGTGATTTTATTACTGTTGTAAGCCACCCAGAGTTGTGTTTTAGGAGATGGTAAAGGTAAAGGTTCCCCCCGCACAGTTGTGCAGTCGTGTCCGACTCTAGGGGCCAGTGCTCATCTCCGTTTGTTAGCCGAAGAGCCAGCGTTGTCCGAAGACGCTTCCACGGTCATGTGGCCGCATGACGCACGCGGAACCACCAGAAATTCTCACCTGGACTGAGAAATTTTATAAGTTTTCCAGAGGAAGGTGATGGCAAACCACTTCTGGATTCTTGGCAAGACCCATGTTCTGCCTGTGTCCACGAAGTCACCAGGAGTGGGGCCCGACTTGAAAGAGGTTTTACCTCTTCATTAACCCTGAATCAAAACACCCCAAGTGTGCAGCCTTGTCTATTCCTAACACCCCCCCAGGCTTCACAACCTGGCTTCCAGCCTCAAATGATCTATTTGGAAACGATCTGTTTCGAAACCACAAATGGCTTCTTCCCGAGAGCAGCGTGGCTGGGATCACCCGCCTTGTAAATCCGGTTTCGTTTCCTGCGGCTCTGCTCTGTGCAATAAATTAATAAGGAAATTAATGTAAAGGGGCACCCCCAATCTCTTCTTTTCCTTCCACCTGCATAATCAGGGGAGCAAATCCAGAGTGGGCCAGAAGGGTCAAAGTAGGGAGACTTAGCCACTAGCTCATATCTCAGTTCCCCTGAACACCTTCCTCAGCTCCTTCCCTCCCTCCCTCCCTCCTGCCACGTTGCTCCCCCACCTATGAAAAATCAGCAAATAAAAAGTTACATTAACCCCAACCTGACCTCTCCAATATAATACACGATAGGCTGATGGGCCAGCTTTCGAGCACCGTGCGCGAGCTGTCATTCTCCGCCAAACCAAGTATAACCGAGGGAACATTTACTGCATAATTAATATATTAAATGCATGAAAAATAGTTACGCGGATCACTCCTTCTCCTCCCTCCCTGCACCGCCCCCTCCTCGTCTTTCCACGGTGGGCCCTGCGGAGGCAACGCGGGTGTCAGAGGCAAGAGGGGGAGAGAGAAAGGGAAAAATTTGGGGAGGGAAAGTGTTTGGAAGATAGATACAGCGTCTGGACCATCAATATTGGCTCATCCCTTGAAACCCATCGTAAAAACTGTTCATAATTTTATAGCTTCATTCTGGTTGGAGTACCATAAAGGAAAGCTATAGTCTTCACACTCAAGATGCTCGTAAAAAAAGGAAGAGGAGGAGGAGGGAGATGGGTATAAAAAGGGAACAGAGAGAAAAGTTGGCATTAGGGAGTCAGAGAGAGATGGCAAAAATCCCAACTAGGATTACCCAACTAGGTAGGAATTGGATGGATGGATGGATGGATGGATGGATGGATGGATGGATGGATGGATGGATGGACTGTTATTGAACACCCAGCATTTAAAACCCTGATCAGAATAATTAGTAATTGAAGAATATTTATCCTTTTTTCCTCTTTTTTTGCTGACTTTAGATTTGTCTTTTTACAAGGATGATGGAAGGCTAGAGTCACAAATCTTTCATCCTCAAATTTTGTCCTTCACCTTTCAAAGGGCCAGCAATGTGTCTTTAATTTCTCCCTCCCTCCCTCTCTCTCTCTCCCTTTTCCCACTTTCTGAACACAAAATTCATGAGCTGGAGAGCAGATTAACAAATAAATTACAAGGCAGGCAAACGAGTGGCAATAAAACAATAATCATCATCATAAAACGGGGTTCTTCACCTTCAGAGATGTCAGCTCTCAGCTACTGGCAGTCCAGACTGAAGCAAATTTAAATGTTCTTTCATTGCAGTGATAACAAAGTCTCCCAGCATGGAAAATGAGGACTTCAAGAAGAGAGATTCCAGCTGAGCCTTCTTCCTGATGTGCTAGTTTTCTATGTGCAAAGATGATTTGCTCACGAGTGTCTCCACTACATAACCCTATAGCTTGAAATGAAAATAGACTGTGAAAACGTAAGAACTCATATTTCTCCAATAGATGTTTGCCATTTCAATCCCTCAAAAGGATCACCTACAGTCCCTCCACATTGAGGTGAGGATGAATCAATGAATGAATCAATGAATCAATGAATCAATGAATCAATGAATCAATGAATCAATGAATCAATGAATCAATGAATCAATGAATCAATGAATCAGTGAATCAGTGAATCAGTGAATCAATGAATGAAGAGACAGAGGACAGAAATACCAAATAGCAAGCTTTGCAAACTTGAAGCTACCAATATTTGGAATATTTGCCAAATCAAACAATGGGTCTATCTGGTTCAGGGCCACCTCCACCCCCTGAATAGAGCAGGAGTGCAAATATTTTAAAGATGGCAATGTTTTGACTGGAGCTGAAGACCTGACTGGGGTGGTGATATAAAGTGTACATTGCTGGGTCTTCTTCACAGGGAGACTTGGCCAGTCCAATTTTGCTTTCTTTTTGTTTCATTGAGCTTTTACTGATGACTTTTTAAAGTTTTACACTATTGTTTCCATGGGTTTTCAAAGGTGGGGCTAAAATCCTTGGCCCCTGTCAATGATGATCTCATAGTTGTGTTCACACAATCAGTTCAGTTAGAAAATGCCTTTGCCCAACATGATATAGAGCCAGTTTGGTCTAGTGGATAAGGCAACGGGCTAGAAACCAGGAGACTGAGAGTTCTAGTCCTGCCTGAGGCATGAAAGCCAGCTGGGTGACCTTGGGCCAGTGCCTCTCTCTCAGCCCTAGGAAGGAGCCAATGGCAAACCAGGAGACTGAGAGTTCTAGTCCTGCCTGAGGCATGAAAGCCAGCTGGGTGACCTTGGGCCAGTGCCTCTCTCTCAGCCCTAGGAAGGAGCCAATGGCAAACCAGGAGACTGAGAGTTCTAGTCCCGCCTGAGGCATGAAAGCCGGCTGGGTGACCTTGGGCCAGTGCCTCTCTCTCAGCCCTAGGAAGGAGCCAATGGCAAACCAGGAGACTGAGAGTTCTAGTCCTGCCTGAGGCATGAAAGCCGGCTGGGTGACCTTGGGCCAGTGCCTCTCTCTCAGCCCTAGGAAGGAGCTAATGGCAAACCAGGAGACTGAAAGTTCTAGTCCCGCCTTAGGCATGAAAGCCGGCTGGGTGACCTTGGGCCAGTCACTCTCTCTCAGCCCAGCTCACCTCACAGGGTTGTTGTTGTGGGGAAAATAGGAGGAGGAAGGAGTATTAGGTATGTTCGCCGCCTTGAGTTATTTATAAAAATAATAAAGGCGGGAAAATAAATAAATAAAAATGAATGAATGAATAAATAAATAAATAAATAAATGATAAGCTTGTTTATTTTAATCTTGCATCAGGGTGTCCGGGGGGGAGGGGTGTCCAAAAAGTCAAAATGATTACCACAACCAATTGAAGCCCCACCCCTTCTTTTGTGCAGTGTGACACACATAAAAAGAGGGTAGGGCTTCCATCGCATGGTTGCGGTGCCATCTTGACTTTTTGGAGGCCCCTGTCTTCAGCAGCTTTTCCGCAATGCTCTGTGTTCTGCCGGTCTTCCCATTTCATTAGTTCGTGGCTCAGTGTGATGTCCAGAAAATAATTCAATAATCAAATGAAATGTCCTATGCGAACGCAGCCATTGGATGATAGCCGCCATTTGCATTTTAATTAGACTTCCCCCATTGTCCATTACAGAGGATTGCTTTGCTAGAATCAAATATAGAACGCCTTTTCAGAGTGTTATACCTGGTCTCCAAAGTTTCTCCCAATTTCACCCTGGATGCAAAAATGGAGGATGAATATTCCAGTCCAGTCTTATTCTGCTGGGGGACTCACTCTACAGTGCTTCATCCATTCCGCTTCCAAAGCCCAAACCAGCAAGGATTGTCGGCCTTGTTCTATTGGTCAACCTTTTCACCCATGCAGGGGCAACGGCATTCTTAGCTATCACCTCTGCGGACCTGGAATAAGCCTCTGGGATGCCCTTCAGTCCAGCTATTGATCCAAACAATTACGGGAGATTGATTTGAGTTTCAATGCATGAAAATATTCATTGAAGAAATGGGGGTGGGGGTGGGGGAGAGGTAGGTTGCATTTTCAGCAGAGGCCTGGGAAATTATTTGGTATCTATTAATGCTCTCCTGCATTCTGCAGTTCTGCATTTGATTTCCTTCTGATCTCACCAATTCCAACAATCCCTTCCTTTTGTGTGTGTGTGTGTGTGTGTGTGTGTGTGTGTGTTTATGTGGAGGGGGGCTCTGTGAAAGAAAGCCCAGTTCATAAAATCAGAGGTATGGTTCTCAGTAGACAGTGTGTGTGTGTGTGCGTGTGTGCACGCATGTGCACACGCACATGCATAGCTAGGTACTAAGCCAGTGTTTCTCAACCTTGGCAACTTTAAGATGTGTGGACTTCAACTCCCAGAATTCCCCAGCCAGCAATGCATTGCTGGCTGGGGAATTCTGGGAGTTGAAGTCCACACAACTTAAAGTTGTCAAAGTTGAGAAACACTGTACTAAGCAGATGAATTGACCTTCTGCCATTATAAATCTGTTAGCCTCTAGAAGAATACCAAATACTTTAAAACTTCTGACATATCATCCATTCTGCAAATAATTCTTATAGGTAAACAGGTAATGTCTCAACTCCTGAACACTTCATGAATATATTTTGTTCTCTTTGCAACAGAAATGGTTAGCCACTCTCAGAACTTTTCTTTTTCCTTTTAATTTCCAAGTCTATGCAAATGAATGGATCATTGAACAAATCAACCCAGAGTTCTCACTCAAGACAGAAATGACTAGGCTCAAATTGTCCTACTTGGGACACATTATGTGAGGACCCAGCTTTCTGGAGAAGCTCTAATGCTGGGAAAGGTGGAAGAAAAGAGAAGAAGAGGACGACCAGCAGCAAGGTGGATGGACTCCGTTACAGTGCTGATGGGAGTACTGTTGGAAGGACCTGGTTAGGGACAGATCATCATGGAGAATATCTATCTATGTGGTTGCTAGGAATCAAAAACAACTTGATGGCACATCATCAATCAAGTCTATACAGGTTGGTAGATAGATGTTTTCTGATCTCCTAGTCTTGGGCTGAGAGGGAGGAACTGGGCCAAAATCACCCCAGCAGCTTCTGTGCCTAAAGAAGGACTAGAACCTGGGTCTTAACCGATTCTTAGTCTAGCACCTTCACCACTAGACCATCCTGGTTCTTGGGCTGAGACAGAGGGAGTGGCTCAGAGTTACCCATGAAGATTATTGGATGAAGGGTAATGGATCAACATGAGTCTCTTTGATTTTAGTCTAGCACCTTCACCTCTATATTTTATATCCTATCCTCCTATCCTATCCTCCTATCCTATCCTATCCTATCCTATCCTATCCTATCCTATCCTATCCTATCCTATCCTATCCTATACTATACTATACTATACTATACTATACTATACTATACTATAGTCACACTAAGTCAGATAGAGTGGGCATACTCCAGGTCCCTATCCTTAAATACTGTCATCTGATGGGACCTCAAACACATGCCTTCTCTTTAGCTGTCCTAGCTCTTTGGGTTAGCCGAACATTCGAGGGTCCCTGTGGAAGAAGTTAAGCCATTTCATTGGAGAATTAATAAATGTTTTAAGCAAATATGGAGCGAGCACTAGAAGCAAGCAGGTACATAAGAACAGTTTCTATGTTGTGTTTGTAGTCAGGCTGCAAGAGGAAGTTGGTCAGAGTAGCTAGAGCTAACCGAAGCTGTGGTTTGACATTTAACAGGTATATTTAGTGGCCCAACTTAGCCACTCGGGTCTATTTTAAAACTTGGTCTTTTTATAATTAATTTGTCACTAATCACATTTATAATCTTACATTTCCTTGTTGCTTGATTATAAATACACTCTGTTTCCTGTGAATCAGGGTCTTGCCCATGGGATGTTACTGAAGATATCCTTGTGCACTTGAATTGGCTTTGCAAACCCATCGTAAAGTGTTTTTGTAAAGCTGTAAAGGAGACGGGGTGGGGGTGGGGGAGAGAATTGTACTTTCATACTTGCGAGATTGATGTCGGCCTCGCAGGGTAAACCAGATAGGAATCACAACCGGATGAGCTGATTCTGCTTTAGTGTAAGGCTACGTTAACAGAATCTTGCAGGTCTGAAAGTACAAATCTCCCACCGTCTCCTTTACAGCTTGAGAAACTAGGGAGGGTCCCTTCTGAGCCTCTTGCCCCACCCACTATCCCACTGTGGGCTATGCGGTCTCTTATCTGACCGTTCCCTTGGCAGTGTCTCTTCGCCCCATCTCCAAGGTCTTTCCCACATACCATTATATCACCCTCCCCTTCAGACTCATTCCCCCCCTCTTCTTTACAGCCTGAGAAACTAGGGAGGGTCCCTTCTGAGCCTCTTGCCCCTCCCACTATCCAGCTGTGGGCTATGCTCTCTCTTATCTGACCGTTCCCTTGGCAGTGTCTCTTCGCCCCATCTCCAAGGTCTTTCCCACATACTGTTGCACCCATCCACAGATAAGCAGACCCTCAATTTTTTAACCAAAATATCATGAAAAATGCAGGTTGGCTTATCTGCGGGTGGTGCATTTTTCATGGTATTTCGATTAAAAATGTGAGGCTCTGTTTATCCGTGGATGAGCTTATACATGAGTATATACCGTAATAAGATTGTTTGCGTAATACTGCAATATATTTATATGTATCTGAACATCTTGAGTTTGAATGTCCACCAGCACTTCTGTAGCAGGCTAAACCTTCAGAGGGATCCCAACTTCAGGCCTGGGCTTAGGGGTCTCAGCACAAAGGGAAGGTGGGAGGGCAAATTTCAGAGGCTGGGACAAAGGTTTGCATAGGGTGGGTGGGGAGATCTGGGGAAATTGCAAAGCAAAGTTGCTGTCCCTGCACACACGTTATGGAGGCAGCTGGGAGCAGCTTCTGAAATAGAGGCATAAGTCTCAAAAAAGACATGGCTACTTTAATGATTGTAATCAAGCTTCTGTCCACCTGTGCCTGTCAGGTGTCTACAGAGAGGGTCAAAGCTAGCCAAGATGTGAGCCCAACGGGGTAGGGTTTCAATTGCACAATTGTGGCCACCATCCTGATTTTGTTGACCCTCTCTGCAGATGGACCTCTCTCCCACACCTCTTGCAAAGAATTGTCACAATTCTATCCTCACATGCACTTGTGATCGAGCATTTGGGTGCCTCTTAGCCCTCTAATGCAGAGCTTTCCAAACTTTTCGTGTTGGTGACACACTTTTTAAACATGCATCATTTCGCGATGCACTCTTACAGCAGGGCACAAGGCAGGCACTAGGACCTGCGTGGAATCACAGCAGGTTTGGAGGCAGCAAGGCACAAGGCAGGCACTAGGACCTGCGTGGAATACTGGCAGGGCAGGTTTGGAGGCAGCCGGGCACAAGGCAGGCACTGTGACCTGCCCGGAATCCTGGCAGGGCAGGTTTGGAGGCAGCAAGGCAGGCACTAGGACCTGCGCGGAATCCTGGCAGGGCAGGTGTGGAGGCAGCAAGGCACAAGGCAGGCACTAGGACCTGCGTGGAATCCTGGCAGGGCAGGTTTGGAGGCAGCAAGGAACAAGGCAGGCACTAGGACCTGAGTGGAATCCTGGCAGGGCAGGTTTGGAGGCAGCAAGGAACAAGGCAGGCACTAGGACCTGCGTGGAATCCTGGCAGGGCAGGTTTGGAGGCAGCAAGGCACAAGGCAGGCACTAGGACCTGTGTGGAATCCTGGCAGGGCAGGTTTGGAGGCAGCAAGGAACAAGGCAGGCACTAGGACCTGCGCGGAATCCGGGCAGGGCAGGTTTGGAGGCAGCAAGGCACAAGGCAGGCACTAGGACCTGCGTGGAATCCTGGCAGGGCAGGTTTGGAGGCAGCCGGGCACAAGGCAGGCACTAGGACCTGCACGGAATCACAGCAGGTTTGGAGGCAGCAGCAGCCGCGACACCCCCAGACACTGCAGCCGACACACTAACGTGTCGCAACACACAGTTTGGAAAGCTCTGCTCTAATATTTGATCCAGCAACAGCTGCTTTTTCCTGAGCGGCTTAGCTGCCCTAGTGAGTCTGAGTCAGCACCATGGACAGGTCCCAGACCAAGAAGCTTGATCCTGATCTGCATCCTCTGCTAACATGTGGCTCTTCTAATGCAGCAGATTCCATGCCTGACCTATCTTAAGAACATAAGAACAGCCCTACTGGATCCAGACAAGGCCATCTTAGTCCAGCATTTTTTTTCTCATAGCGGCCAACCGGTTGTCTCTTGGGGCTTGCTAGCAAAAAGTGGAGAAACTCCCGCTCCTGTCGTTCATTCACTCACTCACTCATTGTATTTAATTGATTTATTAAATCAGTTAAATCTACTCAGCACATGACTATCATTACAAGAGGTATTTGGGGGTGTCCCTATCCTAGAGGGACTAATAATTTCAAGGCCAATTGTCTTGGATGGACTTCTCCTCCATGAATTCATTCATTCCCCTCTTAGAGCCGTCTAACTTTGGGTCATCACCATCTGCGATTAATTGTACTTTTCAACTGTAACAGTTTTATCATATATGAATGGATTTTATTGTCGTTATTGTCGCATTGGCTGCAGCTGTTGCTTTTGTGCATCGGTGGATTGCAGCAGCATATACATTTGTAAATAAATCATGTGGCAATGAATTTGTAATGGTAGGTCGGAAAGACCTTGGGAGGCAGGGCCAGGAGATGCTGCCAAGGGAACGGTCAGATAAGAGAGAGCATAGCCCACAGCTGGATAGTGGGAGGGGCAAGAGGCTCAGAAGGGACCCTCCCTAGTTTCTCAGGCTGTAAAGAAGAGGGGGGGGATGAGTCTGAAGGGGAGGGTGATATAATGGTATGTGGGAAAGACCTTGGGAGACTGGGCCAAGAGATGCTGCCAAGGGAACGGTCAGATAAGAGGGAACATAGTCCACAGCTGGATAATGGATGGAGCAAGAGGCTCAGAAGGGACCCTCCCTAGCTTCTCAGGCTGTAAAGGAGATGGGGTGTTGGGGAGAATTGTACTTTCAGACTTGAAAGATTGATGTTGGCCTCATGGAGCAAACCAGACAGGAATCACAACCAGATGAGCCAATTCTACTTTCTTGTAAAGCCACATTGACAGAATCTTGCAAGTCTGAAAGTACAATTCCCCCCCCCCAGTCTCCTTTACAGCCCAAGAAACCAGGGAGGGTCCCTTCTGGCCTCTTGCCTCACCCACTACCCAACTGTGGACTATGCTATCTCTTATCCGACCGTTCCCTTGGCAGCGTCTCTTCGCCCGTCTCCCAAGGTCTTTCCCACATAACATTACAGAATTCCACAAGTTAATATGGTCTGTGGGAAGAAATGCTTCCTTTGGCCTGTTCTAAATCTCCTTCCAATCAGCTTCCTTGGGGGATCCCTGGTTTGGGGGTTTTCTGGAATGCCTGCCCACTTTCTCCAGGCGATTTCTCCCCCCTCTGAGAAACCTTCCTCAGACGAAGCCATGAAAGAAGATGAAAAAATTGGAACTGGCAGATTCATATACTACTCAGCTCAAGGTTTTGAAACACTGATATAGAGCATAGAACCTGGAACTTTTGACATGCAAAGCAGTGGCACCTCTTTTGAATTGCAGTTTAGGCTACAAACCCAGGTGCAAAATGGGGCAGTCTTCATTTGATGCAGTGACCTTAAGATGAGCATCTGTAGGGCCACGACTGAAGAGGCCCTTCCACTGGCCACTGTGGAGCCACACCCCAGGAAAACCCAAAGGCATGGGAAGATATACATTTTACCCTGGGGGAGGAAGAGGGAGTTCAAAAGACAGCTCCAGTTTTGGGTGGAGGCAAACAGTTTCTAGGGGCGTGGTGGCTCAGCGGGTAAGACGCCAGGCTTGTCCATCGGAAGATCGCAAGTTCGGAGGTTCGAGACCCCAGCCCCGCGTGACGGAGTGAGCTCCCGCACTCGCCCCAGCTCTTGCCAACCTAGCAATTCGAAAGCATGCAAATGCAAGTAGATGAATAGGTACCACTTCGGTGGGTAGGTAACAGCGTTCTGCGTGCGTCATGCCGGCCACAGGACCGTGGAAGCGTCTTCGGACAGCGCTGGATCTTCGGCTAACAAACGGAGATGAGCACCGGCCCCTAGTGTCGGACACGACTGCACAAATGTGCGGGGGGAACCTTTACCTTTTTAAAACACTTGCTATTTCCAGAGACAGCCCTGTATTCTTCAGAGCATGTTGCTCCATCTCAGCCCAGTTCCTCTTTATGTTTTCACAGCTGACCTGATATGATACCTTTAAAAACATTTTTGTCTTTGCCCAAAGGCTGAGAAAAATTATTGGCAGGGAGGGTAAGTGTGTGTGCATGCCTGCAAGTCGCTCCGACTGGTTTGATACTCTTTTTAACTCTTCTCTGCTCCATAATTACATTGCATTGCCTGATATTTCCATGGTATATTAACCCAAGTCAGGTGATTTCTCGCCCCCCCCCCCCCACAACACCGACGCCTCTCCGTTCCCCATAAGACGACCCTCCCTTTAGACCCTGACATTATTAATAGTCCTATTCATTAAGTATTACTCTTGTAGAATGAGTAGCATAATATTGGCCTGGAGATAGGAAAAGGCAGAAGGAATAAGTCAAATTAATTTTCCGCAGCAAACGCCCCGATTCTGTAAATGACATTCTATACTGTTAGCATTTTAAATGTGACACAGAAATGGCAGGAGATACAATTTGGAAGCAAAATACTCAGAGAACAGCTCAGGATATAATAGGCTGCATAAAAATCCAATAACATCACTTACATGGAGGGAAGGAACAACCAACCCATCACCGGGGAAGTGTGTGGGTGGATGCAATATTTTAAAATATATATAATTTAACCCCCTCCGTCACTTTCCATAACCCTTTGGTTCCAAGTGGTAGGTTTGCCAGTAAGATTGGAAAGTCTTATACCGAAAAAGACCTGACCCTCTTGATGGGGGGTGGGGGAGGGTGTTTAGTTTCTCTTTTTAAACTCTGGAACAAAAAATATACTAGATCTGTATGTTTTATACTATATACTAGATTATTCACGCACGCCATTTGGAGCTTTGGCTCCTGAAAGCCTTGTGCGCTATCCTCGGAGGCCTTCAAATGTTGCCACCATATTCGAATGTTTTAATAAAAGAACTGGGAAAAATAATTCAATACAGAGGAAGCCATCATATCACCTGCATCTAATTTAAATTATGTCGAATCAGATTTCATTTTTGTCCCGCCCCCACCCTCTGTTTATTCTGGCCATAGTTTCTTTATGCTATTCCAGTGTTTCTCAACCTTGGCAACCTTAAGATGAGTGGACTTCAACTCCCAGAATTCTCCAGCCAGCAAAGCTTGGAGGAAAGGTCTTGGAGGAAGCAGATTATCTGGACCAATGTTTCTCAACCTTGGCCACTTTAAGGTGTGTCGACTTCAACTCCCAGAATTCCCCACCCAGCCATGCTGGCTGGAGAATTCTGGGAGTTGAAGTCCACCCATCTTAAAGTTGCCAAGGTTAAGAAACACTGTGGTAATTCAGTGCCTGAATACTGTATGTATCATCTTCTACCCCAGTTTTCCCCCACCTGGGGACAGTAGCTGCAGAGGGTCTTGGAGGAAGCAGATTATCTGGACCAATGTTTCTCAACCGTGGCCACTTTAACGTGTGTCGACTTCAACTCCCAGAATTCCCCACCCAGCCATGCTGGCTGGGGAATTCTGGGAGTTGAAGTCCACCCATCTTAAAGTTGCCAAGGTTGAGAAACACTGCTAATTCAGTGTCTGAATACTATATGGCCTAATGTCAAACCCCACACAACTGGACAAGACCAAGGAAACAAGAATTTCTGTACACAGAGATCAGCCAGGTCTCTAATGCCCATTAGGTCTCTAATGCCCTCTAATGCTCTAAAACCCAATTGCTGAGTCTGCATCCCAGGCAACGCTAAAAGCTGTCCAACCCAATTTTAACCTAGTCTGGCCTATTCTAAGATTGATTGATTGATTGATTGATTGATTGATTGATATCAAGTCAGTGTTGACTCTTAGCGACCACATATATAGATTTTCTCCATAATGATCTGTCCCTAGCCTGGTTTTCAGGTCTTCCAATGGTGCCCCCATCGCCACTGTAACTGAGTCCCTCCACCTTGCCGCTGGTCGTCCTCTTCTTCTCTTTCCTTCCACCTTTCCCAGCATTAGAACCTTTTCCAGAGATCTGGGTCTTCGCATAATGTGTCCGAATTGCCAAAGCATTAGCATACTTTAAAGAGATTAGTAGACAGTAAGATGGACTCCCCTCCCGTCTACCTTTCCTCCTCGAATTAAGAAAATGGAAAGAAGAGAATGGTATATAAACAGAATGGTATATAAACAGAGAGCAAGTCCCACTCCCTTTTTGCACTGAAGATGTTGCCTAGCCTGGCGATGAAACGTCCACAAGAAAACAACAAGGCTCAGAGAGCACTAAGGACTCAACAGAAGAGAATGTAGATGAAGAGGAGGACAAAATATTTTTGCCATGGAGACACAGGAGTAAACAAATATTCATGATTCTGTGTAAGATTTACATTTATATGAGCAAGCTTTCACCTGCTCTAATCCGTTCTCTGCTGCTTCTGCTCCATGGCTGGAGGAAGAGAGTAACCATTCTTAGCAAATGGAGGCCATTTAGGACCCTGTTCAGTTTGAATGTCGAAACGGATTTGGAACAATCAATCTGGTTCTATCTGAACATTTAAATCCATTCAGAAAAGCAATCCCATTTGATTCAGAAGATATCTCCAAATTGCACTTGATTCAGTTCGTATCATTAAAACATGTCAGAGTGAAGAAAGTCATATATGTCTGAGTGGTTGGTTCATTCCTTTCCTTGTTTTCCTTGTTGGCACCGATGCTCATTCTCACATCAACACTTCTTCAACATTCAAGTGGCCCTTGGTGATTGTTGCTAATGACATCAGAGTAAAAGAGATCATAAATGTGAATTCTCCAACTCCTCTGATTGTTTTGGGGAAACTCAAGAATGAAACAGTCTGATGTGGATTTCCTCACAAAGCCTGTAATTTCCCTTTCTTTCCACCTTCTCCATCCCCCGTCTTTCCCCAGTATAACTGTAAATATTTGGAGGTATTTTAAGTGTTTAATATAGCTTGATATATTAATCACCGATGAGTAAAGCAGCAGTTAAAAGCAAAGAAAAGGGAGCACAGAAAAATTAGTGTTAACGAGATGCCATCTGGTTCTTCCCCTCATAGTTTGACTTCTTCCTGTATGTGAAAAAAGGATTCTGCCTGAATACAGGTAGTCCTTGCTTAACAACCACAATTGGGACCGGAATTTCAGTTGCTAAGCAAAGCGGTCATTAAGCGAATCTGACCTGATTTTACGACCTTTTTTGCGGTGGTCGTTAAGCAAATCACCATGGGCATTAAGCAAACCACGTAGTCATTAAGCGAATCATGCGGTTCCCCATTGATTTTGCTTGCCAGAAGCCAGCCAGGAATGTCAAAAATGGTGATCATGTGACCACGGGATGCTGCGAGAGTAAAAAATGCAAACCATTTGTCAAGCGCCCAAATCATGATCACGTGACCATGGGGACACTGCGATGGTCGTAAGTGTGAGGACAGGCCACAAGTCTGTTCTTCCAGCATCGTCGTAAGTCCAAACCATCACTAAACAAATGGTTGTTAAGCGAGGATTACCTGTAAGTCTCTTCCATAGCTTTTCCTTGATCCATTCAATGGTTGACATACTCTAGCCTTTCTACACACCGCCCAGAGTCCACTGGAGTTGGGCGGCCAATAAATTTAGACAAATAAATAAATAATACATCATTCGTTCTGCATTGAACAGCTTTCACCATCAAGAAGCAGCTTCTCCTCCTATTTAACCAAAATCTAGTCCTTAAATTTAGTCCTCCTTTTTGGCAACAGAGGCTTCCTTCTTGATTATCCTCCAAGTATACTCAGAGCCAGACTTACCGCATTTGCAGTATTTACCAGACTGAATCTCAAGCTTAAAAATAAGGAACTTATTATCTATTTAATTTTAGCAGGTAAAGTAATAATGGTGGAGTCTTCGGTGCTCTCTGAGCCTGGTTGTTTTCTTGCAGACGTTTCATGGCCACGCTAGGCAACATCTTCAGTGCGAAAAGGGAGTGGCACTTGCTCTCTGTTGATATACCCTGGCTTGTCCTGCCTGTGTTGGTGGGGGTGTTGTTTTCTCCTTGGTAGTTCCTCGATTGGGCTGTTGTGTGCTGCTTGGTTGATTGACTGAGTTAATAGTTCCTTGATTAGGGTCTAATCAATAAGTAATAATTGCCCAACATTGAAAAAGTCTGGATAACCTAACAATTGAGATGTGGATTAAGAAGTTCTCCTCAGCTGCTTCATTAGAAGAAAAAAAGTACAGACCAAGTTAAAATAATGAAACATCAGAGGCAGGAACCACAATTCTATCAAACGTGGATGGATTTTATAGCTTATCTCAACAGCAACCGGTTATAATACGGTAATCTTTTACATATATGGCAAATTTGTACATGTACAGTACCTGTCTACTTAATTTTTAGTAGACTTTCTTCTCTATGCATCTTGGATTTATGTTATTCAGTTACTTGAAAATGTTTGTGAATCGTAGTTCAATAAAATATATCTCTCAGTAGGAGATTATCCTCCAAAAGTATCTGGACAGCATTGCCATTCTCTGCCACCATCCCCAGTTCTCTGCATCTTCGTCTTAGAAGGTCTTTCCCCTAAAGAACACCTCCATCTCAGCCTTGGAGGTGCCTTCTTCAACAAGCCACTATCGTGGCCCAACATCTTGCCTCCTCTAACTCACCCACTGGGTCCATTTCCTCCTGGTTCCATCAGAAACAAGATCCGCACAGGGAGGAATGGTGCTCGTATGGCCCACAAAATGGAATGAGTAACAACATTTCCCAAGAACGATGTCAACATACGGGCTGGCCCCCTAGCTCCCTCCCTCCCCTTTTTTTCCAATTTAGTGTTGTTTAATATGCATTTAATCAACCCATTCAAGATTACAGAGTCTGTGTTGCATGACTTTCTCCCTGTGTCACCGAAGAAACGTTCATAGGCCATTAGACTAAAGTAATATGTATGAGGTGCCAGCTTTCCCCAGGGTGTAGTAACTACTTCAGCTCCCCAGCCAACCCCATTAAATCATTAAACCTCATGACTATGCGTCCTGAACTCTACCCTGATCTTTAAAAAGCAGAACATTAAAGGGCAGCTATCACACTTCGGTGCTCAGGCATTGCCTTTTATGTATTCAAAGCATTACAGCTTTTGTCAGTCTATACATCATAAGCCTCGAAAGACGGCTTGCACAAATAGGAAAGGCTTGCAACCCGTGTCCCTTTTATAGAGGATGTGTGAAATGGGATGGCGTTGGGGAGGGGGTGAGGATGGGCTGCCAACACGCCAGAGCTCCTCAGGCCGGCTGTTATGGACAAAGGCCCCTTTCCTCCAATTTTCATGGGGATGGTGGTGGGAGAAAGAGATGGTGAAAATCAGAAGGCGGGGAACATTAAGGGAGAGGATGTGAAGTTTGGGGTTTCGCCTCCCTTCCAAAGAGGGACATTGCATCAAAATTGAAAAAGTGGGGAAATGCAGTATGGAATCAAAATTCAGTCTACACATTAATCCAGGAGGTCTGGATTGAGTAAACTTGCTTTGGAATTCACAAACATCAACTTTCTCAAACATCCCTTTTCCTAAAGGGGAGATGATGCATTGGGAATCCTATTTCTGGCTTATATGGATGTTTTGTTCTTCTTATTTTTATTCCCAGATTAAATTCCCACAGTGCATTTACAACCTCCTGCCATTTTACTCGGGTCCTGACTTTGGCTCCTCTATCAGTGCATTTGTGCATGTTGACAGGGGTGAGGTCTACATATTTTGCTCATCAAAAGTCCAATTTCCATCTATATACTACTAGAACTCTCAGTGTTTGTCTGTTTGTAACCTTCAATTGGGTGAAACGGTGCATCATAGGGCAACTGTTTTTGAATCAGTGTACCTCAAATGGGCTAACTTAAAGAATGCATCCAAAATCTGGAACCCATTACTCCCATGGGATTGAAATTTGGCAAAGTTGTGGCCACTTCAGTGCCATTGCGCCTTCTGACTATACTTCCCAGAAACACATGGCACAAGGGAAGATGGGAAGGGTGTATCCCTGCCCTCTTTCCCACCTCCCTCTGTCCCCTGCACCCAATCGGCTGGCAGCAAGGTCTGATGGGTGAGTGGCAATTGGCTGCTTTGGAACCGAGACTGAACTTTGAAATCTCTTAATGGCGGTGGGCAGCAAGGGAAGGACAAGGGAGTGACTCAGATACCTGCTGGCAAGGTAGGGCTGGCTGGGGGCCACCAGCAGTCAATGGATGAGGCCTCTTCCTTCATGGAGGGAGGGGGCCTTTGGGGACATGCCAGGATGGGGAGTGGGGGTGCAGTTTTCCTCACAGTCCGCAGCTCCTTTTGTTCCCTCTCCCCCCAGCAAAGTGGCAGGCAGTTCTGCAGGTCAGCCAAGGAGGAGGAGGAGTGATTTCCGACACTTCCGACATGGAGTGGACTCAGGAAACTGCAGTTCAGTCGGCTTGACATCAGTACCTGTGAAAATCCTAAAAAAGTAGGCTAGAAAAGATAATCAGGCAGTGAGTGTGCAGACACATGGAAATGGACAAAGTGATTAGTAGAAGCCATCATGGGTTTGTTAAAAACCAGTTGTGCCAGACACATCTTGTTGCTTGTTGTTTTTACAAAGTGACTAGATAAATAGACCAAGGGAATGCTGTTGATGTAGTCCCTGTAGACTTCACTAAGTGTCAGGCTTACCAGGTAGACCATCCAGGAAACACAACCAGATAAGCTAATTCTACTTTATTGTAACCCCTTCATGGATCACTGCCTTGTCGTGGCGAAGGGGCTTGCGTAACTCAATGAAGTCAGGTCAAGAAGAACAGGTCATGACGGAGAGTTCTGACAAAACGTGGTCCAAAACTGGAGGAGGGAATGGCAAACCACTCCAGTATCCTTGGCAAGAAAACCCATGGACAGTATCAAAAGGCTAAAAGATATGACGCCGGAAGATGAGCCCCTCAGGTCGGAAGGTGTCCAAAATGCTACTGGGGAAGAGCGGAGGGCAATTCCGAGTAGCTCCAGAAAGAGTGAAGCGGCTGGGCCAAAGCCGAAAGGACGCTCAGTTGTGGATGTGTCTGGAAGTGGAAGGAAAGTCCGATGCTGTAAAGAACAATATTGCATAGGAACCTGGAATGTAAGATCTATGAATCAAGGTAAGCTGGATGTGGTCAAACATGAGATGACAAGATTGAACATCGACATCTTGGGAATCAGCGAACTAAAATGGAAGGAATGGGCGAATTTAATTCAGGAGACCATTATATATACTACTGTGGGCAAGAATGCCTTAGAAGAAATGGAGTAGCTCTCATAGTCAATAAAAGAGTGGGAAAGGCAGTACTGGGGTACAACCTCAAAAACGACAGAATGCTTTCAGTTCGAATCCAAGGCAAACCATTCAACATCACAGTGATCCATGTCTATGCCCCAACCACTGATGCCGAAGAAGCTGAAGTTGACCGGTTCTATGAAGACCTACAACACCTTCTAGAACTAATACCAAAAAAAAAGATGTCCTTTTCATCATAGGGGACTGGAATGCTAAGGTAGGAAGTCAAAAAATAACCGGAATAACAGGCAAGTTCGGCCTCGGAGTACAAAATGAAGCAGGGCAAAGGCTAATAGAGTTTTGTCAAGAGAACACGCTGGTCATAGCAAACACTCTTTTCCAACAACACAAGAGACGACTCTACACATGGACATCACCAGATGGTCAATACCGAAATCAGATTGATTATATACTTTGCAGCCAAAGATGGAGAAGCTCTATACAATCAGCAAAAACAAGACCTGGAGCTGACTGTGGCTCAGATCATGAGCTTCTTATTGCAAAATTTAGGCTTAAATTGAAGAACGTAGAGAAAACCACTAGACAAATAAGGTATGACCTAAATCATATCCCTTATGAATATACAGTGGAGGTGAGGAATAGATTTAAAGGATTAGACCTGGTAGACAGAGTGCCTGAAGAACTATGGATGGAGGTTCGTAACATTGTACAGGAGGCAGCAACTAAAACCATCCCAAAGAAAAAGAAATGCAAGAAAGCAAAGTGGCTGACTGATGAGGCTTTACAAATAGCTGAGGAAAGAAGGGAAGCAAAAGTCAAGGGAGAAAGGGAAAGATATAAACAATTGAATGCAGAATTCCAGAGAATAGCAAGGAGAGATAAGAAGGCCTTCTTAAATGAAAAATGCAAAGAAATCGAGGAAAACAATAGAATGGGGAAGACTAGAGATCTATTCAAGAAAATCGGAGATATCAAGGGAACGTTTTGTGCAAAGATGGGCATGATAAAGGACAAAAAAGGCAGGGACCTAACAGAAGCAGAAGAGATTAAGAAGAGGTGGCAAGAATACACAGAAGAACTATACAAGAAAGATCTTAATATCCCTGATAAATACGATGGTGTGGTCACCGACCTTGAGCCGGACATCCTAGAGAGTGAAGTCAAGTGGGCCTTAGGAAGCATTACTAACAACAAAGCTAGCGGAGAAGACAGTATCCCAGCTGAGCTATTTAAAATCCTAAAAGATGATGCTGTTAAAGTGCTGCACTCAATATGCCAACAAATTTGGAAAACTCAACAGTGGCCACAGGATTGGAAAAGGTCTGTTTACGTTCCAATTCCAAAGAAAGGCAATGCCAAAGAATGTTCAAACTACCGTACAATTGCGCTCATTTCACATGCTAGCAAGGTTATGCTCAAAATCCTACAAGCTAGGCTTCAGCAGTATGTGAACCGAGAACTACCAGAAGTGCAAGCTGGGTTTCGAAGAGGCAGAGGAACTAGAGATCAGATTGCCAACATTCGCTGGATCATGGAAAAAGCAAGAGAGTTCCAGAAAAACATCTACTTCTGCTTCATTGACTACGCTAAAGCCTTTGATTGTGTGGATCACAACAAACTGTGGCAAATTCTTAAAGAGATGGGAGTACCAGACCACCTTACCTGTCTCCTGAGAAACCTGTATGTGGGTCAAGAAGCAACAGTTAGAACCGGACATGGAACAACCGACTGGTTCAAAATTGGGAAAGGAGTACGACAAGGCTGTATATTATCACCCTGCTTATTTAACTTATATGCAGAGTACATCATGAGAAATGCCGGGCTGGATGAATCACAAGCCGGAGTTAAGATTGCCGGGAAAAATATCAACAACCTCAGATATGCAGACGATACCACCCTAATGGCAGAAAGTGAAGAGGAACTAAAGAGCCTCTTGATGAGGGTGAAAGAGGAGAGTGCAAAAGCTGGCTTGAAACTCAACATTAAAAAAACCCAGATCATGGCATCTGGTCCCATCACTTCCTGGCAAATAGAAGGGGAAGAAATGGAAGCAGTGACAGATTTTATTTTCTTGGGCTCCAAGATCACCGCAGACGGTGACTGCAGCCATGAAATTAAAAGACGCTTGCTCCTTGGAAGGAAAGCTATGGCAAACCTAGACAGCATATTAAAAAGCAGAGACATCACCTTGCCGACAAAGGTCCGTATAGTTAAAGCTATGGTTTTTCCAGTAGCAATGTATGGCTGTGAGAGTTGGACCATAAGGAAGGCTGAGCGCCGAAGAATTGATGCTTTCGAACTGTGGTGCTGGAGAAGACTCTTGAGAGTCCCTTGGACTGCAAGGAGGTCAAACCAGTCAATCCTAAAGGAAATCAACCCTGACTGCTCATTGGAAGGACAGATGCTGAAGCTGAAGCTCAAATACTTTGGCCACCTAATGAGAAGAGAGGACTCACTGGAAAAGACCCTGATGCTGGGAAAGACTGAGGGCAAAAGGAGAAGGGGACGGCAGAGGATGAGATGGTTAGATAGCATCACCGATGTAATGAACATGAATTTGAGTAAACTCTGAGAGACAGTGGAGGACAGGAAGGCCTGGCGTGCTATGGTCCATGAGGTCACGAAGAGTCGGACACAACTGAACGACTGAACAACAACAACTTCGAATCCCTAGCCCCATGTGACGGAGTGAGCTCCCGCAATTGCCCCAGCTCTTGCCAACCCAGCAATTCGAAAGCATGCAAATGCAAGTAGATTAATAGGTACCACTTCGGTGGGTAGGTAACAGCGTTACGCGCGCGTCATGCCGGCCACATGACCATGGAAGCGTCTTTGGACAATGCTGGCTCTTCGGCTAACAAACGGAGATGAGCACCGGCCCCTAGAGTCGGACACGACTGCGCAAATGTGCGGGGGGAACCTTTACCTTTACTTCCTAGTACCCGTTAAAAAATACAAGTGCTGATTTAAGATAACTCGTGAGCCAGCATCTGCAAATACCTAAGCAAGGTATTAAGGAGGCTACTTGAGTTCAGAGGCCTTGGTAGTCTGGAGGTTTGGATTCAGTTATTTATTTATTTGATTGATTGATTGATTTATATTACCGCCCATCTTCTCCACAAGGAGAACTCTGGGTGGTTCACAACCAAACTAATATTAAAATATTTGTTTTACTCCTTCATGGATCCACTGTTGGTTGAACAACCATACCATATGTTTGATCCTGAATGGATCTGTGTCTATATGGAAAGTTAAGCACGATGGAATCCGGTTCTGCTCCTTTTAGCATCTTATAGCTTTCCCAAGGACAACCCTGTAATCTTTTGTATACTGTCCATCCATCTTACCCTTCATCTTCTCCTACTTGTACTTGCCTCAACCTTACTAAGCAGAGTTGTTTCTTCTAGCCCATCAAAGGTTCTCATCACACATCCAAAACATGAGTTTCTGTTTGCTGTTAATCAGCAATCAATCAATCAGTCACACTTTTCTTCTTCCAGAAGCATTCTGTTGATCTTTCTAGCTATCCCTGGAACCCTTCGGAACCATCTCCAGAATCACAACGCAATTGTTTTCTTTTTTCCCACCTTCTTTCTCAATGTCTAGTTTTCACAGATTTACAGTACCTCTGAGAAAACCATTGCCATAACTGTTTTGCTCTCCGTTCTCATAGAATTTTTTTTATCCTTCTTGATCTTGTCTATGTTTGTCACTGCCTTCCTCCTTGGGGTTAATCTCCACTTCTCTGGTTCATCTATCTCTTCCTGAGCCCAAGAAAACAAAACTATCTTCATTTCTTGACACTCAGCTGTGAGCTTACTAAGCAAGATGACAGAAATTACTTTTATCTTCTTAATATTGAACATTAGCCCAGATTGTTCACTTTCCATTTTTACAGTCATAATGAGATCTTTACTTTTGGCTAATCTAGTGCTGGCATCTAGGTATCTCGTGTTATTAAAGTTTTGACCAGCTATTTTAATTCTTGCTGTCATCTCTTCCAATCTTACTATTCTTTTACTCTATTTGGTAAATGGATATGGGAAAAATATGCACCCTACACTCTTCCCTACTCTGAACCACTCTGGCCCTCCAGTTCTTACAGTACTTCCTTGTTCATGGTACCTATGGATAATATGGACCTTCCTTGTTCTTATTTCATATTCTGTTATCCATCTGATGTTAGCTATCTGGTCTTGTGTTCCTCTCCCTTTTCTGAAACCTGCCTGTTCATTTGGCATTTCTCTCTTCATGTAAAGTTCTATTCTTATTCATTATTCTCTTCTCTTCTCTTCTCTTCTCTTCTCTTCTCTTCTCTTCTCTTCTCTTCTCTTCTCTTCTCTTCTCTTCTCTTCTCTTCTCTTCTCTTCTTACAGGTAGTCCTCGACCTACAACCATTCGTTCAGCGACCGTTCGAATTTACGACAGCGCTGAACGAAGGGACTTATTTATACTTCAACTTTTATTACCGCACCATCTCCCCCAGAGGGGACTCGTGACCCGAAGTTATGGCTGTTGCAGTGCCCCCGTGGTCACATGATCACGATCTGGGCCCTTGGCAATCAGTTCACACTTATGACTGGTTGCCAAGCGCCCCGTGATGATGTGATCGCCATTTGCAATCTTCCCTGCCAGCTTCCCCAGAAAGTCAATGGGGAAGCCGGCAGGGAAGGTCGCAAGCTACTGCCGCCTGCCGAGAGGACTCCCTCTCGACTTTGGGAGCTGGCTGAAAAGCCTCTGTGCCGAAATCCAAGCAGGATTTTCAGCCACAGAGTGGGGAGGCTTCAGAAGCCTCTCTACTCTGGGGCTGAAAATCCAAGCGGTTCTGAGGCCCTCACGCGTCCGACTTGCACCGCACCCCCACGCACCCTCCCCAACCCTCCCATGCACCCCCACGCACCCCCTCGCTCCCTCCCCCACCCGGCAGCGCCTGGGGCTTGCAACTTCCTGCCGGCTTCCCCACTGACTTCATTGTGGGAAGCTGGCAGGAAGTTGCCTCGCCTAACGACCGGGGCATTCACTTAAGGATGGCAACTGGGAATGCCGGGATTGCCATCACTAAGTGATGCAGTCATGCAGTCTTTCGCCTAAGAACCACATCGCTTAGCGACAGAAGTTCTGGTCCCAATTGTGGTCATAAGTCGAGGACTACATGTATTTATTCTTAAGCAGAACTTGGCTTGCATGAGGAATTAGTGCAACTGTTCGATAATTTGCACATTCCCTTGCATCTCCCTTTTTCAGTGTATGTATATGTATATGTACTATTGCCTCTTCTCTTACAGCTTAACCTTTTCAAATTCAAAGACATCTGGTTCTTCTTCATTTAACCACTATTGTATTGCACAGTCAGTATATGAGGATATTTTCTCTCTGTAACTGCTTTGTTAATTCTATAATCCCTTTGGCAAAGAGTTTCAATACAGTCTTTCTATCTCCCTTTAACCTTATTTGCCTCTGTTAAATCATCTCTTCCATGATTGTTCTTGAGGATGACTATCCTTGCTATAAATGTTTTCCTGAGATTTCTTGAATCTTGAATCTTCCTAAAAAGACACCTTATTTCTATTTTCTTGTTCCATGTTTCTACTTCTTAACATTTGTGATTAAGATAGCTTTTCTTGTTCTTTCGTGCTTGACCACGGAAGTCTGCATTCATCGTTCTCTCTCTGTCTGGATGCCCAAGACTTTCATCCGCTGCCTTTGTTTCACTATCGTGATCACTTGTGCTGAAAACCACTTGAATCTTTTTCTCTTTGAAAAGCTTTCGAAAGAGAAGGCTGAGAAGAGATCTGATTATGCTCCACGATATCAAAATACAAAATACTACCACGTGCAAGAGAAGGCAGACTTGTTCTCTGTTGCAACTGAGAGCAGGATAAGGGCCACTGTGTTGAGATTAAAACAAAGGAGATTCAGGCTGAACATTAGAAGGAATTTGCTGACAGTGGGAGCTGCTAAGCAGTAGAAGATTCAGCCTACACAAGCATTGGCCTCCCCTTTATTCCCTTTTACCCCCCTGTATATAGTGGATTCTTGCACTGATCTGTGGATTGAGCTAAATTACCTAAAAACTCATACATGGTATGATTTTTTTTCCTTCTTGGTTTGCACAACGTCTCTTATCTCTTCCATAGCTCCTTGGATTCATGTAAGTTAAGCATGCTGCATCCGTTCCCTACACTGATGTTGCATTCTGATTGTATGTCCTCCAGGTCAAATCTTACTTACTCTCTTTAATTTTCCAAGTCTAACCCATCTATTTGACACCAATAATTCATGGTCTGTTCCACCATCTGCACCTGGAAGTGTCCTGGCTGACTTGATTGCACTTCTCCATCTTCAGTTTCCTATTATGTAGTCAGTTTGATTACAATGTTGAGAATCTGGTGATGTCGAAGTGTGGAGTCTGCATTTATATTGCTTGAAGCAGGCACCAGCAACAAAGGATTCGCTTTGCAAAACTCTGTTAACCTATCTCTTGCATTATCATGTTTACTCGGTCCGAATCCTACTGTATTTTCTTCCATTTCTCCGACTTTTACATTCAAAGCACAAATTAACACTACTGTGTCTTTATTATATTTTGAATCTCTTCCAGTTTGCTATACAGTTGTTTCTCTGTTATATTTGTAAAGGTAAAGGTTTTCCCCTGCACAGTCGTGTCCAACTCTAGGGGGCGGTGCTCATCTCCGTTTCTTAGCCGAAGAGCCAGCGTTGTCCGAAGATGCTTCCACTGTCATGTGGCTGGCATGACGCGCGCAGAATGCTGTTACCTTCCCACTGAAGTGGTACCTATTTATCTACTTGCATTTGCATGCTTTCGAATTGCTAGGTTGGCAAGAGCTGGGGCGAGTGCAGGAGCTCACTCCGTCACGCGGCGCTCGGGTCTCAAACTGCCGACCTTCCGATCGACAAGCCTGGTGTCTTAACCACTGAGCCATCGCACCTCCGTTATATTTGTAGTATGGGCATATAATCGTACAGCATTGATATTCACTGTAACAGGTGTAGTCTAATTCAGACTGTCCTTTCTGAGTATAATGCCTACTTCATTCTTCCATATGGTCTCCTGCCCAAACTGTGTGTGTGTGTGTGTGTGTGTGTGTGTGTGTGTGTGTGTAATCTAAACAACTGATTACAAGTGGTCCATTCTGGTCTCCCTAAGCTGTTGTTATGTCTATGAAGGTTCTCAGTCATCCAGGTGGAACAGTCTGTGGCTTGAATCATGTCAACTGGATTTCTATTTTCTTAGTGGAAACGTTTCACTCCTTATCCAAGGAGCTTCTTCAGACTGAAGAAGCTCCTTGGATAAGGAGTGAAACGTTTCCACTAAGAAAATAGAAATCCAGTTGACATGATTCAAGCCACAGACATAAGCTGTTGTTAGTTTTTTGTTTTTGTTTTTTGTTTTGTTTTGGTGCCTTTGAGTGATTCTTGACTTCCGGCAACTGCTTGGACAAATCCATGCAGTTTTCTTAGCAAGATTTTCAGAAGTGGTTTGCCATTGCCTCCTTCTTCGTAGGTTTGAGAGAGATGGACTGGCCCAAAGTCCCCAGTTGGCTTCGTCCCTAAGGCAAGACTAGAACTCATGGTCTTCCAATTTCTAGTCTGGTGCCTTAAGTCACTACACTAAACTGGCTGTCACCCTAAGTTTATTTTGTTGGAGATTCTGGCAAATCCAGCATGCCTCATCAGCATATGGATGGCTGCTCTAGGATGCAAGCTCTCCATGCCTTTTGAGGAAGCTGTGTGTGGCCACTCCCACTTCCTCTTTCCCCTCTCTCTCCTCCTTGGACCGGGAGCAAGCACATGGCTGTGTGCTGCTCCATTCTAGGCCATGGATGGGCCTAGGAGATTTTTCCCCCTTTCTACATGCATCTCTTGCAGCAAGCAGGGCAAGAGGTATTAAGTTTAGGGAAACAAAGAAGAAATGGAACATCATTTATCTACCAAAAATGCTGTACCTGGAATGAATAAACGTAAGGACTCTTTTGTACTTACTTTTCATACCTGCTATGTCTAAGCGTGCCTTTCTTTATGCTTGGGTGGGCTAAGGGTGAAAGATTAACCTGGATCTCTCTAATATTCTCATGGGCTCTGTTTTTAAACAATATTCTTTTTCTGTACATGAACTGTGTAGCTCTGCTCCATTTCAGTAGTTCTAACAGACTGCTGAATGGGCTTCATATTTATTCCTAAAACTTCCACTTTGAAGGTTATGCTTCATTTCCTTTTCAACAATATCATGTCCTCTTAGATTCCTGCTTCTCCCATTCCACATTTCCACTGTTTTTGTTCTTGTAAAATGAAGAATTCCAGACTCTCCCTAGCCTTGGTCTGGCCATGACATCACGACTAGATCAGCATGTGAACGTTTGACATTCTTCCTCAGTAACCAGAGGGCCTTTCAATCTGTGGTTGGGAGAAAAGAGGACAGAGGAGAACATCTTAGTGTTCAGGTACCTAAAAGAGTATCAAAAGTATGGTGGTTGGAAACTATTTTCTGCTGCTACAGAAACTCAGACCAGATATAATAGATATAAGTTGCATTTATCTAGAATGGAATGGAATAGAATATTTTTTATTACGGTCACTGACCAGAATTGCAAACAAAAACACATTAAAAATAACAATAAAGTAAAAACAAAAGATAAAATATTACAGTTGGTGGTGGGTTTGTCAGTGGATAATAAAAGCCTGCCTAACAAAATTTTGGAGAGCCAGTTTGGTGTAGTGGTTAAGGCAGAGATTTCCAAACGGTGTGTTGCGACACGTTAGTGTGTCAGCTGCAGTGTCTGGGTGTGTGGTGGCTGCTGCTGCCTCCGAGCCCTGCCAGGATTCCGCGCAGGTCCTAGTGCCTGCCTTGTGCCTTGCTGCCTCCAAACCTGCTGTGATTCCGCACAAGTCCTAGTGCCTGCCTTGTGCCTTGCTGCCTCCAAACCTGCTGTGATTCTGTGCAGGTCCTAGTGCCTGCCTTGTGCCTGCTGTAAGAGTGTGTCGCGAAATGATGCATGTCTAAAAAGTGTGTCACCAACATGAAAGGTTTGGAAAGCTCTGGGTTAAGGCATCAAGCTAGAAACCAGGAGACTGTGAGTTCAAGTCCCGCCTTAGCCACAAAGCCAGCTGGGTGACCTTGGGCCAGCCATTTTCTATCAGCCCTAGGAAGGAAGCAATGGCAAACCACTTCTGAAAAACCTTGCCAAGAAAACAGGACTTGTCCAGGCAGTCTCCAAAATTCGGACACGACTGAATGGATAAAAATAATAATAATAAAATTTAGCTATGTTCAAGGAGACTGAATCATACTGATCTGATAAAAACAACTGTATATAAAAAAGATCAGAATTCCCCGGATGGTTTTGTTTTTAGATTTTTTTTATCCCACCTTTATTATTTTTATAAATAACTCAAAGCGGCTAACATACCTAATACTCCTTCCTCCTCCCATTTTCCCCACAACAGCCACACTGTGAGGTGAGTTGGGCTGAGAGAGAGTGACTGGCCCAAGGTCACCCAGATGGCTTTCGTGCCTAAGGCGGGACTAGAACTCACAGACTCCTGGTTTGTCATTGACTCCTTACTAGGGCTGAGAGACAGGGACTGGCCCAAGGTCACCCAGCCGGCTTTCATACCTAAGGCAGGACTAGAACTCACAGACTCCTGGTTTGCTATTGGCTCCTTCCTAGGGCTGAGGGAGAGTGACTGGCCCAAGGTCACCCAGCTGGCTTTCATGTCTAAGGTGGGACTAGAACTCTCAGTCTCCTGGTTTCTAGCCTGTTGCCTTAACCACTAGACCAAACTGGCTCTTTATTACAAGGAAAAAAGGGCAGGTCTCAGAAAACCACGACCATCCCTGCCACAAAAAAGACGATGGAGCAGGGGGAGAGCTAGGCAGAAAACGAGAGCTAGAGATCCAGTCCGGAAAGTTTGCAACTGAAGTTTTCTGTCCCCTGAGATTGACATGGTCTGAGGATTGGCTCAAACCCATCTCTTGCTGGGCATCAAAATACAAGTTCCTCGGAATAAATTATGTCCTTCACAAAGTACTAATAGAAATCACAACAGGAGCAGTGCCTAAACTGTGAGTGAGGGGACCGATAAGTGGAATCCAACAGGATTTCTAATACTTGGTAGGGCGAGGGAAAAAATAATTTCATGCCTAAGGCGGGACTAGAACTCTCAGTCTCCTGGTCTCTAGCCTGGAGCCTTCACCAGGTAAGGAGTTATAAAGCGGGTCCTTGAGTCCTTAAAGAGGGTGCAGTATAGCAGGACTTGAGCTAGATTTCATTTCAGTATTAAAAAATAACTTCCTTGACAGTAAGATCAATACAAGAGTGGAACCATCTACTTATAAGGCTGTGGAGTCTCCATTTCTGCAAGTTTTTAAGGAAGAAGCTGGATGGCTATTTCTTAAGGGTAGTTTCATTGGTTTTCCTGGACATGGCAGAGAGTTGGAGTCGATGATCCTGTGATCTTTCCCAAGCTATGATTCTATGAACCTGGGGGAGGGAGGGGGTCGCATCATCTGGCACCCAAATGTGTCTAATGCTTGAGCCGTATCCATGCCGTTTTCTTTTTCAGGATTAAATGGTTTGATTTTCTAGAAATAATGTTACTAAAGTTTAATTAATGATAAGAGATTATATTTGTATAAAGTGTATTTATATCTGTGTTGGAGAAGGTCGGAAGTCACTTTCTTTTTCTGTATTCTACCTAATTTTGCATTTTTATAGTTTTTCTTTTTTCTTTAGTTCTGTATTCTATCTTTCCTATATTCTATAGTTTGTATTTTAACTATACTTTGAAAATTAATAAAGTTCTTTTTTTTAAAAAAAAAAGTCCATGCTGTTTTCTTGGCAATGTTATAAAATCCCAGGTTCTGGGCAGCTGACTCAGCCAAAAGTAATTCTTCTAAAGTTATTTATTTATTTATTAGATTTATATGGCCGCCTATCTCAAATACATGTCTCTGTTACTCACAGAGTCTTCTTTAACAAGATTTATTGAGATGAAAGGGGTAGGGTTACAAGAATTTCAGCAACTGAGCTATTTCCTGTTTGGAACCCATTTATCCCCCGATACACTAGGGCAGAAACGTTCCCAGGTTCCCTTTGAATGGCTTTCTTCTGAACTGACGAGGAGGCGGCTCTTTTCATTCATAACCGAGGAGTTTGCAGGTAGCAGTTTACAAAGGCATCTCCTGATTCCTAGTCGGTCCACAAACAGACATTTTCGTAGAAGTACTTTGCTTCTGTGTTCTTCTGGGTTTCGTTCCAGAGTTCCTTCTCCTAGGGCAGTGTTTCTCAACCTTGGCAACTTGAAGATGTGTGGACTTCAACTCCCAGAATTCCCCAGCCAGCATGCTGTTGAGAAACACTGCACTAGAGGTTAAGACATCCAAGGCCACCCAAAACCTCCTAATATACAGTAGCTATTGAGTGACATGCCACCAAACAGAATTATAATTCTTAAGGGCACTAGTCCTCAGTGTTCTATGCCATTTCCGACGTTCCTACCACTCTCTATATGGCCTTTGCCCCAAGACCATGTATGACTTATTCTTTGCCAACCTCCTCATCTTCTCCTTCTTCTGTACTCTTTCACTCATCTCGTTTCGTGTCAGAAATGCAGGAAATAAAAAAGGGGGAAATATTAATTAAAATTTAAAAAGTTAAAACATTTCATAAAAATATAAAATTTATATAGCTCTAGTCCAATGCCAGGCCACATTGTTGGCCGAGGTGTTTCCGGCCAGTAAGTCACTCCGTGTGCATGTCGGTCCCAAAGGGCACTGAAAAAGATGGGTGGTTGTGTGAATATTGCCGCATTCGCAGCAAGTATCCTTCCCCTCAGGGAGGAACCCCCATTTTTCCATATTATCTTTAGTTCTGGCCAAACCAGTGCGCAATCTGTTGAAACATCTCCAAACCGTCCACTCCTCCTCCGAACCTCCGGGCAGCTCCTCAAGCGTTCTATCCAATTATGAAGATGTTGTGCTTGAGATTTCCATCTTTTTAATCGTTCTGTTTGAGGTGTAATAGCAACCTCCTCAGCGCAGTCTAAGAAGCTCCTTCTTGACTTCAATCTTTTTGTAGGAGGTACTTGTTCAAATAATGGGTGTGCCGGATCGTGTAACACAGAGCTTTCCAAACTTTTCATGTTGGTGACACACTTTTTAGACATGCATCATTTTGCGACACACTCTTACAGCAGGGCATCATTTTGCGACACACTCTTACAGCAGGGCACAAGGCAGGCACTAGGACCTGCACGGAATCACAGCACGTTTGGAGGCAGCCAGGCACAAGGCAGGCACTAGGACCTGCGCAGAATCACAGCCAGTTTGGAGGCAGCAGGGCACAAGGCAGGCACTAGGACCTGTGTGGAATCCTGGCAGGGCAGGTTTGGAGGCAGCAGGGCACAAGGCAGGCACTAGGACCTGCGCGGAATCACAGCAGGTTTGGAGGCAGCCAGGCACAAGGCAGGCACTAGGACTTGCGTGGAATCCTGGCAGGGCTCAGAGGCAGCAGCAGCCGCGACACACCCAGACACTGCAGCCGACACACTAACGTGTCATGACACACAGTTTGGAAAGCTCTGGTGTAACACCTTTCCATATTCCACGCCTTGTGCCACACTCCTTCTAATGCCTGGTAGGGCTATTCCCGTCAAGATATATAATTTATCAAGTGGAGTGGGGCGTAAGGTCAATGGTTGGGTACCTGCTTTACAAGAAAGAGGGGCCCCGAACAATGGGAAAGCAAAGATCTTTATAGAAGGGGAGGGCTACAAGGCAGGAAATCCTAGGGATCTGATTGGCTGGCCAGTTTTGGGGAAGCTAGGCAGGTTGTTGTCAACATACCTGGAGTTATTTCTATTATTAGGCAAAATGGGCCTTTCAGGAGGGCAGCAGAGCTGGGAAGTCCATTGTTAAGAGGATGGAACGTTGAGACAATGGGGGGCGTGTCCCTGATTGAGGATGGAACCTTGAGGTTTCTCACCTTGTTCCTATGTTGCAATCCCTTATCAGGCTGCCCTTTGGCTGGGCTGTGAGCTGGTGAGCCAGGCTTCTGTTCTGTGGTCTGGATGGGATGTCGGGGGCTTTGTCTGGGGCAGGGGGGTCCATCTGGCTCTGATGGGATTATGCAGAGAGAGGAACCGGGTTTGACCCTGCTCGTGTCCAAAAGACAGGGAGGAAAAGGGGGCAACCTCCACCTTGTTTGTTAGGTTTACTTTCTTCACTAGAATCCAAGCTCTGCCCTTTTGCAGCACAAGTAAAAAAGACAGAGGCAGGGCTTTAATCCCATGGTTGTGGCCACCATCTTGACCTTTTTTAACCCCCCCTCCTGACTGCCATCCTTGCCTGCCTGCCAGTTTCAAGCTAACACCCCTTTGTTTCCCACCCACTCACCCACCCACTTGCAAGACTTAGAGCAGGCTGTCCATCTTCAGTCCCCATCTTCAGGGGCTTCTCTTCCCACAGGGATTTAAATTTGGGGTTAATTTAAATCCCTGTTGCCTTCTGTGGGAAGAGAAGCCCCCAAAGATTTGAGGGGAGCAATGTTTGGGGAGTGGAGGGAGCTTTTGTGCAGATAGGTGAGCCTATAAGATTCAATAATATCCTCCCCTGATGTCAGCCTTCCCAGGTAGACCAGACAGGAAACATGACCAGACCAGCTAATTCTACTTTATTGTAAAGCTGCAATAACAGAATCTTGCAGGTCTGAAAGTACAAATCTCCCACCGTCTCCTTTACAGCCCGAGAAACTAGGGAGGGTCCCTCCTGAGCCTCTTTCCCCACCCACTATCCAGCTGTGGGCTATGCTCCCTCTTATCTGACCGTTCCTGAGGCAGCATCTCTTTGCCCCGTCTCCCAAAGTCTTTCCCATATACCATTACATCTGGATCTCATTGTTAGAGCCAGGATTGGCTCAACAGATTATGCACCAGAAGATGCATCAAATTTCACTGTACTGAACTTACACTCATGGATGTCCAGAGATGGGGAACAAAGGAGGTCAAGGGATGATGTGTGTTATTTGTGCCATGCAATGCAAATTCTGTCTTTTTTGTGCATGCATGGTAAGGTTGCTTACAAGTACATAAGGGGCAGAGCTTTGTAGTAACAACACACTTTTTGTCATTTGCGTGTCATCACAGTTTGTACCAAACCTCTTGTACATCAAAACTCCATTATCCATTACAGTTCCCACTTCTATGAATTTTGCAAGGCCTGCTGCAGAGAGAGAGGGAGAGAGAGATTATTGCAAATAATCTACAAAAGCCCGTTGTATGAAAATTGCTTATGTAAAATATACACATTATACAAAACAGCCCCTATCAGTAAACATTAATAAAGGACAACATATATAGCTCATGCCCATTTTTTTAAAAAAAGAAAGAATCAACTGCACTAATCAAACCTTACAGAAAACCTAAAAATAGAGGATTTGAAACAGATTCATCCACAGCCTCTGTCAATCCAAGAACCCCTGAGGATGATAACTGAGAATGAATCCTCCATGTTCAAAGATCAGCTGTGGATCAAAAACTTTACACCTTCTGTAGGTCTTGTTAGAGGCCATCTGGGGAAACAGGGCTGGAATCGATGCACCAGCTATCAGATCTAGCAAAGCCGATTGGTGCTTGATTCCTTATGCTGCTTGGTTACAGAATACAGGTAGTCCTCGATTTACGACCAAAATTGGGACCGGAATTTCCATCGTTAAGCAAGGCAGTAGTTAAGTGAGTCATGCCCCCAATTTTACAACCGTTTTTGCTGCGGTCATTAAGTGAATCACCACAGTTGTTATGTGAATCACATGGTCGTTAAGCGAATCCGGCTTCCCCCATTGACTTTGCTTGTCGGAAGCCGGCTGGGAAGGTCGCAAATGGTGATCAAGTGACTTCGGGATGCTGCAACTGTCGTAAATACATGCTGGTTGCCAAGTGCCTGAATTTTGATCACGTGACCGCAGGGACACTGTGATGGTGATAAGTGCAAGGACTGGTCGTAAGTCACTTTTCTCAGCACTGTCGTAACTTTGAACGGTCGCTAAATGAATGGTCGTAAGTTGAGGACTACCTATTTACCATTTACCTGGGGTGGTGGGGGTTGAATGTTTAGCAGCTCGGCAGTGAGGGTAAAGCCCTGAAATGGTACTGCGTTTAGATCAACCATTGGCACCCATCATATTCCAACTCTTTTCTTTTCAGACGCTGGATTTTGCAGCAGTTTTCTCTGTCTGGATGTGAGAGAGAATCTCTTTCATTCACCAGCACCTCCGATTTTGGCAGCAGGAGGAAGAAAACTCCTTTTTTCATCTTAATCTTCGATCTGCTGACGTTGCTTGGAGTTCACCAGAAGGATGAAAAAATAAGGATAGGGCTTCTATTGCACAATTATGGATGCCATCTTGACTTTTTTGACCAACCCCGCAGACACCTGAGTGGAACCATTTACCTGGAGAGATGTGCACTCCCCCACACATCTGGGGTCAAGCCAGAGCTGCAGAGACATGAGTTGTGAATGCTTTAGCTTAGATTTCTATAAGGAGCAGAGGAGCAAAATGCTCCAGTTCTGGGGTTCTGTGTTCCTGGATTTAGGATTTACCTGCTCTGTTCCACCAAAGCAGATGGACTTCTGGTTGTTAGCTTGCACAAACCAAATCAGATTTGGGGAAATTGCACCCCAAATCAGCATGGAATTTAACATCATTGGCGATCACTCGTAGCCGAGTAAGATTGTCTTCCAAAGGTAAAATTTTAACAGTGGATCCGTAAGTGGCTATAAAGGCCAATTCTGGATCCGCACAACCTCCCACAATGAGGGCATAGGTTTCCGGGTGGGAGACGGTCATGATGAGGGTTTGCCTGACGTGCCTTCCTTTTAGCTCTTTTCTCCCTTTCGCCCTGTACTCGTGCTTCTTCAAAGTCCATAGCACCATTAATAACAACTGCTGATGGAATTAGCAAATATTCAGAAATTTGGTCTAACAAATTCCCTTTGGTTGCAGGAAAGATGTCTCAGACTTCAAGTCATGAAAGTGGCCATCGGTAAGATTAAGTGTGGTAATATTCCAAAGTTCCAGAAAAAAGAATCGTTTGGGAGATACTGAGTTTGCTGAGTAACGCAGTCCAACCTTTCCGTATAAGTGAAGACAGCAGTTTGCCAATAATTAAAGTCACAATTATTCAAAGGCCTTGGCAAGAAACTCCACTGATTCTCTGCTGCAGGTCTGCTTCCATCTCCCCACCTCGATCGGCCCCCAGTTCCTGCATCCTTCAGCATTTCCTTAACCCATTTTCACCCTCCATGGAGGGGAGTTTGCAAAGCCCAATTAGTTAAGTTTTGTTTTTTATAATTAGTGCCCCTAAAAATAATTCATCAGAGGCGTTAATAATCCCATTTAAAAATCTATTAAGGCTTCTTGGAAAAACTCGACCGATCCTTTTGTGCTAGCTTGGTTCCCTTAGAGATTTCTCAGGGCTTCCTTTTAGTTTTGTTCTATTTAAAAAAAAAAAAAAAACCATGCTGTACACTAATTAAAAACAGTAGGGCTGCAGTTTGGAATAATATGCAGGCAAGGTTACCGTCCATAAGGTGATGGGCACTGCTGATTTTTACTCCTGCTTGGCTCACAAGTACACGGCAAGCTTTCGGGTTTATTCATGGCCTGGTTGCGTGTGTGTCTCATACAAGCCCCTGGCGTGGCCCGCTCCTGAGCTGCTCCCAGTAAGGAAACAGGGAGAAGAAGGAAACGGCCCCCAAATTGAGTTGCCGCCTGCTCTTCTGCAGCGCTGAATTTCCAGCCAGGCTGGTACCCTTCGCCGGGAGTCTGCTTCAAATGCCCTGGGACCTGCAAGTACATCCAGCAATGGAAACTGATTAATTCCTTTGGGGATAAACAGGGCCGGCTCTAGACATTTTGGACCCCTCGGCAGAGGCTTCTTCGGGCATCCCCTGTGGTTTGGCTCATCTTCCAATTTTGTTAGGAATTTCAAAAAAAAAAGTTTGCCCCTTGTTTCTTTTTTTCTTCGAGTTCTTGAACTTTACGGTTTTCAGCCCCAGACCATTTTTTTTCTCCTTTTCTCGGACATTTTCACCCTACTTACTGCGAATCACATTATTTTCATTACATCAGCAGCCATTGTTGTCGTATGGCAACAATTCTGCAAAATTATGTTTAACCCTCGAGCCGGCGCACTGATGCATCAAGTGCGCCGTTACTGCTTTTCCAGGTATACTATCTTCGATAAGCTGATGTCACACGACTCTCTCACTCGGTACCTTCCTATCAGACTTTCATCTTACTTCGGTGATGTAATGGGCTGTGAGAATAACCTTGAGAGAGAGGAGGAAGACAATGATCTGATAAGAGAAATCTGTGTCCAAAGCAGGAATGGGGGTGGAGAACGCATCTCAGAATTGACCCTCCCTAGTTCTCCGGTACGTAAAGGCAGGGGAAGGGGGAAGTGCTTTCAGGCTTGCAAGATTCTGTTACTATAACCTTACAATAAAGGTAGTACAGGTAGTCCTCGCTTAATGACCATTCGTTTAGCGATGGTTTGGACTTACGACAGCACTGAAAAAACTGACTTGCAATCGGTCCTCACACTTACGACCCTCGCAGTGTCCTGCTGTCACGTGATCACCATTTTCGACCTTCCCAGACAGCTTCCAGCAAGAAAAATCAATGGGGAACTATATGATTCACTTAACGACCAGGTGGTTTGCTTAACGGCCATGTGATTCGCTTAACGGCCACCACAAAAAAGGTAATGAAAATGGGTCGGATCCGCTTAATGACCGCATTGCTTAGTGACCGAAATTCCGATCCCAATTGTTGATATTTTGTTATTGCAGGGTATATCATTCCTGGAATACCAGCTCTTGACCTGGCCTTCCTTGAAGAACTGGCATCAGTCTTGAAAGCCAGTCCAAGTTTCCCTCCATCCTATCTCATCCCCCCTTAACGGCTCTTTCGTAGCTCCTCCAGAGCCGGTTCCTTGAGAGTCGTTGAATCTCAGCCTGCTCGAAGTATAGCAGAATCTTGAAAGCCTGTCCAAGTTTCCCTCTGACCCATCTTATATTGAAAAAACAAAAAAAGGCAGGGTTACTGTATCTTGACTTTCTTTCTCACACGTCTTTCTATCTCAGCACTATGTCCTCTCTTGCCCATATACTATTTTGCATATTCAAGCTCAGTTGATATTCCTTTATTTTTGTTCCATGTTCCTCCTCCTCCTCCTCCTCCTCCTCCTCCTCCTCCTCCTCCTCCTCCATCACCCAGCCATCACTGAGGTGACATAAAACTTATCCTCATTGCTGTTATTTTGGCTCAACAACAGTTGGGTGGCCTTGGTAGAAATGGAGCCCTTCTCTGTGGTGGTCATGAAGGTGGCAGATGGTTGGCATCCATGTGCTGTTACTCAATCTAGAGGGTGTTGCATCTGACTGTGGTCCTTCGAGTCCTAAAAGAGACCTTTTTTGCCTTCTGCTTAATCTTCCTCACTTGCCCTCTGAGCATCAGATACCCAACAGACTGGCTACCGAGTTCAGTTCCCATTCACCGCATATCCCCAATGGGCTAGATCCACCCTCTAAGAAACAGCAGCCGGGGAAGCCGTGAGCCTGGGGAACGAATGGCTTCGCTTTCACCAACATACTTACCCTTGATTAACGTAGCCACCATTGACTCATTCTCCCCATTTCCTAGGTCAGTGTTTCTGAACCTCAGTATCTTCAAGATGTGCAGACTCCAACTCCCAGAATTCCCCAGCCAGCATGCTTTAAGCTGTGTGGACTCCCAACTCCCAGAATTCCCCAGCCGGCATGCTTTAAGCTGTGTGGGCTTGCTCGCTAGGGAATTCTGGGAGTTGAAGCCCGCACATCTTAAAGTTGCTAAGGTTCAGAAACACTGTTCTAGGTTCACATCATTACAAACTGAAGTCAGTGTTTGGAGAGATGAGCATCAAAACGGAAAGAGATTGTAATGCCTATATTGAAAAGAGTGCTCAACTTCACTTGTAGGTAAAACCCAAGAAACTGGCAGACACTAGAAGCGAGAGATCTGCTTCTCTAGTCCCAAACGACATCACAAAGGTCTTAAAATGTAGAATTTCTTGGAAGTGAAACTGTAGCCGAATGCTTTGACAGAGTAGGAAATTTTAAGAGGTCTCTTTATGCAAAGTTAGATTACATTAAGTTGAGTGAGTGAGTGAGTGAGTGAGTGAGTGAGTGTGTGTGTGTGTGTGTGTGTGTGTGTGTGTGTGTTGTTTTTGCACGGATAAACTATAGAGCCTTTTAAATATTTGCATGGCTAAGCGATAGAGGTGGGGGAGACCATTTTCTCCCCTTTCCAATAGGAACACGCACATGAATATTTGATTTAATACACATTCCCACCCACCCCCAAAAAAAGATGCATTTTATTTAATACTGATAGTGGCACTTATTACTGTCCTAAGCCGACATACTCCTTGGCATTCCAATTACAACATCACAGCAGTGGTGCTTTAGTTATGGTTGAAAAAGCAGTTTCATTATACCGCTGCTTCTCCCCACCGACACCCCCATTTCTTCTTCCCCAATTCTCGAGCATGACTTTAATTGGAAACTTCCCTGCCTGCGCCGTGGTGTTCCTTGTGGCAAGAGGCCAAAGGAGCTGGAAGGGGAAGAGGATTATTGGGGGAAGGCCAGGCTAGATCTGTGGAGTCCTTGGTGCTCTCTGAGCTTGGTTGTTTGCTTGTACACGTCTCATTACTCAACTAGGTAACATCGTCGTGATGATGTTACCTAGTTGGGTAATGAAATGTCTACAAGCAAACAACCAAGCTCAGAGAGCACCAAGGACTCCACAGTTCAACCCTGAGCTACATAAAGGTAGTCCTCACTTAATGACCATTCGTTTAGTGACAGTTCAGGCTCAAGACGGTGCTGAAAAAACCAACTTACAACTAGTGCTCACACTTATGACTGTTACAGCAGCTTAGCCCTGAGAAGCAATGGGTCATGTGATCACGATCTGAGCGCTTGGCAACCGGTTCACATTTATGACCGTTGCAGTCCCATGGTCACATGATTGCCATTTTCGACCTTCCCAGCCAGCTTCTGGCAAGCAAAATCAATGGGGAACCGCATGATTTGCTTAATGACCACGTGGTTCACTTAATGACTGCAGTGATTCGTTTAATGACTGCAGCAAAAAAGGTTGTAAAATTGGGTTGGATTCACTTAATGACTGCTTCACTTAGCAACCAAAATTCTGGTCTCAATTGTGACTGTTAAGCAAGGACTACCTGTGCATTCTCTTCTATTGGAACATGCTAGATCTCCTGTGGTCCAGTGTGATTCCACTATCTGAGATTGTCCCTGAGCTGATATCTTGGGCTTCTTTGGGGTGGTTTCTGGAACTCTTCAAGATGACTCCTCTGAGCCTTCTGAACTCTGGTGGCAATGTGGCCACACCAACAGCATCTTTTTTGGACCAGCTTTTGAGCAGGATATTAAGTGAGTTTCTGATCAGAGGCTTCACACTAAGGTTGTCGATGCTTTGCAAATGATTTGGAAGATTTGTCAGACCTCTGGAAACCAAGAACAAGAACAAGACCAAGAGCCGACCCGCTCTGCTAATCATTTAAGGAATCTGGCCTCTTTTAAGCTTCCAATCCTGTAGTTGTTTGAAGAATCGCTTAACTTTCACCAATGGATTCCTTAAAGCACTGGCATCTTTCTCCTTCTCAGAGTACAGCTGAAGCCTGAAAAAAAACAGGCCGTTGAATTAGATAGCAGAGGGTGCTGTGCTTGCAGAAAGATAGGTAACAATAGGGGGAAAAAAGTCCAAATTATAAGGAAAACGTGAAAAATAAATCAACTCTCCTCTAGGGTGGGAAATAGAACTGCCTTCAAAGATCTTCCAAAACCCAGAAGGAAGAGAACTTTGTGGACCTTAAGGGTATAGAGTTCTGGAGTCCGGGGGCTATGGCCAAGAAGGTCTGTTGTCTCATCGCATGCAGCAGAACAGGCGGAAGATAACAAGGTGTATTGTTACAACGGCTGCGAAGGCGGATGAAGGCTGCAGCAGACAAAAGGTCACCAATCGTCATGGTATCCATGCCATTGGATTAGAGCCTTTTTCTGTGAAGGTTGTGTGCTGATCGTTGTGCACCGACCTCCACACATAAAACAAATTCACGCACAGGCGTCTTCCAACCACACCAAACCCAAAACAACCAAAAGTCCCATGGCGACTGACGAATGGCAACGGGGGCAGGACTGTGAAATCCGGAAGCTCCTAGTCATGGACCAGCACATGGGCGGTGGATACGGATTCAGTCGCCCTGACTCAAGGATAGCCACTTACGGATCCACCGTTAAAATTTTACCTTTGGAAGACAATCTTACTCGGCTACGAGTGATCGCCAATCGCATGTCTCATCCATGTCCCTCTAACCTCAGACGGACTCAGGACACTTAATAGGTCTTACTGAGATGTCCTCACCAGACAGGCAGATTCAGTTCTGACAAGGCAGTAGTTGATGTATCCCAGTACTTTGCTGTATGGGGCCATGAATAATTTACGTGTGCATGTGAGTCTGTGTCTGTATTTGCTCATAGGGTTATTTCATCCTCTTTTTCTGTAGCTATCTATCTATCATCTATCATCTATCTCCAATGAAGTTGGGTGGTTAATAAATTTAAAATAATAATAATAATAATAATAATAATAATAATCATCTTCAAAAACATCTACCAAGCTATCCCACCTCCTTTACATGGACGATCTGAAGCTGTATGGAAAAACACCATTTGAAATTTGAATTGGAGGATCACCATACATATGAAAAACTGAAAAGAGACCCCACCAGCAATTACAAGAAAAAGGTAATAGACAGTTTGAAACAATTGGAACATGATGGCTCCATCGATAGGGTTACCTACCACCGTCTGTATCCTGGAGAAGCCATCCCCTGCATTTATGGACTCCCTAAGATCCACAAGGAAGGAACACCCCTCCGACCCATAGTCAGCAGCATTAATTCGGTAACATACAACATTGCCAAACACCTCTCTACCATATTAGCACCTCTGGTTGGGCACTCTGAACACCACATCCATAATTCGGAAGAATTTGTTTCCAAAGCAAAGATCCTGAAACTGGATACAGATGAAACTATGGTCTCCTTTGATGTGTCCTCCCTTTTCACCAGCATCCCCACCACTCATGCTCTATCCGCGGTCAGGAAGAGACCAGAAGAGGACAGCACCCTTGAAAGGAGAAACCATCTCAACCCAAACCAGATCTGCCATCTTCTGGACCTGTGTCTCAACACCACTTATTTCTCATACAGAGGTGACTTTTACAGACAAAAACACGGCTGTGCCATGGGTTCTCCTGTGTCACCCATTGTGGCCAATTTATACATGGAAGAAGTGGAGAAGAAAGCACTCAACACATTCCAGGGAACAGCGCCCACTCACTGGTTCAGGTATGTGGATGACACCTGGGTTAAAATCAAGGCCCAGGAAGTACAGGCCTTCACGGACCATATAAACACCATAAATGCCAACATTAGGTTCACAAGAGAAGACACCAAGGACAACAGACTGGCATTCCTAGACTGTGAAGTCCTCATTGGGACCGGTGGCAAGCTAGAAATAGGGATCTACAGGAAACCCACAAACACAGATCAATATCTGATGTTTGACTCCCACCATCCACTACAGCACAAACTAGGGGTCATCAGGACATTGTCACACAGAGCAGAAACCATCCCCACCTCCATGGATTCCAAAAAGAATGAAAATCAGCACCTAAGAACAGCTCTGAAGGCCTGTGGATATCCAAATTGGGCCTTCACTAAATCTTCCAGACCTAAAACAGCGACAGACAGGGCTGAGACTCAGAGTAAACGGAAGAACCTGGTCATTCCTTACATGGCTGGCGTGTCTGAAAAGATAAAACGGATATTTGGCAAACACCACATACCTGTATATTTCAAACCCACCAACACACTGAGACAGAGGCTCGTACACCCTAAAGATCAAACTCCAAAACACAAGAAAAGCAATGTAGTGTATGCAATCCAGTGCAGTGAGGAGTGCTCTGAGCTCTACATTGGAGAAACCAAACAACCTTTGTACAGGAGGATGGCCCAACACAGGAGGAGCAACACCACAGGACCAGAGTCAGCAGTTTACCTTCATCTAAAGGAAAAAGGACACTCATTTGAGGACATTAATGTTCACATTTTAGACAGGGAAGATAAGTGGTTTGAGAGAGGGGTCAAGGAATCCATTTATGTCAACTTGTAAAATCCTTCTTTGAATAGAGGTGGGGGCCTCAGGCACAATCTTTCCCCTATTTTCCTTCCTGCTTTGTCTTCTGTGCCTAGGAAGATTAAGACCATTTCGCAATCTCAACAACAGCCAGGTAATCTTAACGATCCTCCTTTGGATGATAAAGGGACTTAGAAATAAACATCTCAAATAACCATGACCTAGCCCCAGGTGCAAGGTCACACAGCCACCCTAGAAACATATTTAAGGATTCCCTTACAAACTTTACTCAGACTGAAGAAGCTCCTTGGATAAGGAGCGAAACGTTTCCATTGAGAAAATAGAAATCCAGTTGACATGATTCAAGCTACAGACAATTCCACCTGGATGACTGAGAACCTTCATCGACCATTTGAAATGGAAGCATAGCTCAACACTGTCCGAATATACAGCCAAGATATTGCAATGGAGTTTGGACTGGATAAAAGTGCCACCCTTACCATTAACAGGGGGAAAATAGTGAGAACTGAAGGAATCAAGATGCCCTATGGAAATAACATAGAGTCTGGATGAAGAAGATCACTAGAAATACGTGGGCATCCTTCAGGCTGACAACATCAAGCACACTGAAGTCAAGAAGAAGATTAGTAGTGGATACACCAGAAGAGTGAAGAAGATCTTAAAGTCCAAACTCAGTGGCATGTATGTGTGTGCAGACAGATACAGATACAGATACAGATACAGATACAGATACAGATACAGATACAGATACAGATACAGATACAGATACAGATACAGATACAGATACAGATACAGATACAGATACAGATACAGATACCCACATACAGTATATGAACACACATATATAAACTGAAAAATATTCATCCATTTTACTTTAATTGTTTTTATCCCTGTTAGTTATATAAGAACAGCAGATTTGAATATTTGAGCTTAATTTTCTTTTCTTTTCACTCTCTCCCCATTCCAACCCCCCCATTCATTTCTTCACATGTCATGTCTTTTAGAGCAGGGGTACCCAACCTTTTTGGCACCAGGGACCGGTCATAGAAGACAATTTTTCCATGGACCAGGGGGGTGGGGTTTGCAGGCGAGAGCCAATCGCGTGGACCGGGGGGCGGGGTTTGCAGGCAGGAGCCAATCACGTGGACCCGGGGGCGGGATTTGCAGGTGGGAGCCAATCATGCAGACGGGGGCGGGGTTTGCAGGCGGGAGACAATCGCATGCACGGTGGGCAGGGTTTGCAGGCGGGAGCCAATCGCGCAGGCCACCACCACTCACCTGCTGTGCGGCCCACTTCCTAATAGGCCACGGCCCACTAGTGGGCCACAGCCCACAGGTTGGGGACCCCTGTTTTAGAGTCTAAATATGAGAACAAGAAAGGTCTCATTTGTCATATGTGTAAGTTGCCCTGCGTGTCTTTGGGGCAAAAGAAGTATTTTCTTTGAAAGATGTAAATAAATCAATAATGAGAGCCATGTCCCGGAGATTTATTTGAAGTTTTCACGCAGGTTTTCAACTGATTGAAAACTTGAAGAGGGTGCTAGAGAAAGTGGGACTGCATTTTCACAACATGGCTAACTAGAGTAAGTGAAGGATCTTGCAGGCGGACTCACAACACACACGTTAAGTTTGCTAAGTTGTAATCATGATTAGGCTTTTTTATGTGGGTGGTATAAGAACCCAATCAGTCGAATTACTCATCCCTAGTACTCTCGCAATTTAATCCTCAACAGGATCATTCATAGGAGGGGGTTTAAAAAGTCAAGATAGTGGCTGCAACAGTGTATTCAATGCCCTGCCTCTTGGGGGTGGGAAGCGGGGGGGGGGCTTTGATCTCCAGGTTGTGGCCACCTGTCAGCCCTTGGAGGTAGTCCAAAGAAGAACTTCCAACCATGAGTACTAACACTACCTTTATTGTGAGGTTACAGTAACAGAATCTTGCAAGTCTGAACATACATATCTCCCCCCTTGCATTTTCATTGCAAGAAACTAGGGAGGGTTCCTTCTGAGACGCTTCCCACGCCCCATTGCTTCTGTGGGCTCAGCTGCCTCTTATCTTACCATTCCCTAGTCTGCAGCTCCTCCTCCTATTCCTCCTTCTGTCTCTCAAGGACATTCTCACAGACCATTACACCACCATCCCGACTTTTTTTTTAACACACACAATGCACAGACACACTGTGGGCACATCTGACCATAGAGACTCAGGAGTTGCCTTAATTCTGCCGTGACTCCAGGTAGAACTTGTCTTAGTTTATCCAATGGATCGTTTGAAACTCAAGTGGCATCTATCCCATGCAAGAATATCCACTTTCTAAGCTCTGGTTGTTTCTGCGTTTCTCTCTCCAGGAAGAGCAATCTTTAGTCACTTCAGATTGGACTGGATTTGAACGTAGGTCCCCGAGGTGAAAGGGCCAATATATCAAGCCGGTAAGTCGTCTTTTATCCCAAACTCCAGTAATGGATGAAGTGCCATTTCATACAATACCCGAGTTAGGGCTTTATTGATTAACCCTCAGCTCGGCATTCCACCCGATCTAAGATGTATTGCCTGCTGTAATTTTTACACCAGCCTGTCTGATCCATCTTGTCTTCCCTCGGTTATGATGGAAGCAGATCGGGCCATAAACAATCTCATCCGGTTTGTGTTTATCAAATGAGTATACGTGGAAGAGGAAAATTAATAAATGATTTTCCAGAGGTTGACTTGCTTCTGTTGGTGGCTTGCCTCTGTTTAAAGCCTCCGGCCAGATTTACAGATGCAAAGTGCTCTGGAACAGCAGAGCCGAAGTCAACCTGAATACACATGATGTTTTTTTTTAAAATTGCTGCTTGTTCATTTTATTTTATTTTGTCAAACAAGGACTGTTTTTCCTAACTTTGCCCGAACATATATTTCTTCACTGTCAGTTCAGGGGCTGTAGCCCTTCGGTGATGGAGAGGGAGACCCGTCACTTCATCACGTTAGCCATCTCTTATCTTTATTCTTGATTGATTTTATTGTAATTTCTTTTATTGTTGTGAGCCGTCCAGAGTCATTGAGAGTCAGGCAACATACAAGTTTAATAATGTGATTTAATAATAATTTAATTTTAATAAATATGAATTATTATTATCGTTGTTATTATTTAAAGCAGGGATGGCCCAAGTTGATAATTTAATTAGCAAGTGAACCCGTTTTCTCAATTTGACTCAGAAATTAAATGAGAAGTTAATTCAACACACTTTTTTAAAAACACACACAAGTGATTGAAAACCTATTGTAGAGCAAACGCCAGGCCTTCCCTCCAGCATTTTCCTTTCCTCAATGACCAATAACATTGCTAATGCAATGCAAGAAAATTCACCTTCCTTCTTTCCTCTACTAGTTTGTCTTCAACTGCAAGAAGGGGAATTTGCTTCAGACTTTGGTTTTCAAAGAAGAAAGCAACTGCACTAAAACTCACACAGGTGGAATGTGGCATTCTTGCACTTTTTTGCACAAGGGAACGAAAGGGGGTGCATGAATGTCCTGCCTTTTGTTGTACTTTTGTCTCTCTAGTAGTGTAAAATCTCTGGTTCCCCATACTGGATCAAGCGAAGGACCATCCAGTTCAGTGTTTCTCAACCTCAGCAACGTTATGATGTGTGGACTTCAACTCCCAGAATTCCCCAGCCAGCATGGGAGTTGAAGTCGACAAATCTTAAAGCATGCTGGCTGGGGAATTCTGGGAGTCGAAGTCCACACATCTTAAAGTTGCCGAGGTTGAGAAACACTGGATTAGGATGCTGATTTTGCTTTGGTTATTATATTTATCATGGATGTTTCTGTTGCTTTTGTTAATGTTTATTGCTGTAGATGTTTTGAATTGTTGCTCTCCCCCTCCCTCCCCTTCCAAATTTCCTCTCTAGGGAATCACAAGTTCTTATAGACTGCATTGCTTTCCAGACATTTCACTGGAGGTGTGGATTTTAAGGAGGAGTGTCAGTAATTTTCTCCTCCCTGTCAATCCGTTTATTCTTCATACTCTTGAAAGGGAATCAAATAGCAAGAAATAAGCATATATACTTGCTTCTTCAGGCACTGTGAACTCAGAAGCTGGAGGGGGGGAATCAATTATTTAAATCAGCCCCTTTTTCTTGCTGCTTTGAGTCTATGGTAGTTTTAAGCGCCTTGATTTTAAATCAAACCAGCAAGACATCAAACTCCCTTTGGATTCACATACCCAACCAGGAAGCCAGGACAGATGCAATTTCATTAAACTCGCCAACAAATTTATTAAATGCAGTCAACCTGAAGGAATACAAGGCAAGAATTGAGAGGCTAATGATTCTACGAAGGGCTATCTTTTGAAAAATACCTCTTGTTCCCAGATAGAAAGAAGCGAAAGGGGAAAACGCCTTATATTATAAAGCACCAAATCCTTGCATAATGTTATGCGCTTCCTGGATAAAACTGTGCTCCTAAGCATATTTACGTGAAAAAATCCCTCTAATGTCTCCTGGTCTTCTATCCAACTGAAGAAAGGACCATAAATGCAATGAACTAGTTGTTTTTTTTAAAGACAGTATGTTAGGGGCAAGTTCTTAATCTCTTTTCCCATTCCCATCTCTTTTCCATTTCCTTATAAAGCCCAAAGCCACTCAGAATTCAGCTTCAGAAACCTTCTAGTTAGTTTACAATGCACTCAATTACATCCACAGATTTTTAAAGAGGTTCTTGGAGTTTCACTCTTGTCACTTGTTGACTTTCAACGGTTAAACGGCAACACGTTTTGTGCTGTGGCCAAAAGGAGGAATCAAAAGCAGCCAAGCAGAATCGTTTTAGACCAGAGCTTTCTAAACTTTTCATGCTGGTGACACACTTTTTAGACATGCATCATTTCGCGACACACTCTTACAGCAGGTAGAGACATTCAGATGTGCTGGAGGTGGTTCATCCCTGCTTTTCCTTACCTGGAAAAAAAGAAAAGAAATATTAATTAAGCTATCTCGTGGATTTTATCCCAACCCCAACTTTCCAAAGAAATTTCCATACCAGACTTACTTCCAAGGTATCACCAGGGTAAAAAGCATGGATTAAATCACCAAGAATGCCCAGCCTGGAAACTAGGGGGGCGGGGGGCAGGAAGAACAAGTGATGTCATGTACATCATAACGTTATTGATGTATTTATTGATTTATCCAATTTCAAGGCAGCCCAATGCTTCGGACTCCGGGCGGCCTACAAGTAAAAAAGAGCAATGTTTTATTTATTTATTTATTTATTTATTTATTTATTTATTTATTTATTGCTTACATTTATAAATTATCTCACACAAGGCAGCATACAATTTATAATATATGTAAGTTTGATTAAAAAAAGAGAGAGAGATCCTGGCTGACCACAAGAACAGCACACCCAGCCATAATGTAACGAAACATCAAGTCATTGTGCAACTGATGGGAATTGTGGAGTTCGCCTCAGTCGCACCGAGAACATCTGAATGCCCAAGAACATCACCAGGGCATCTACCAGGCACCTATGACCTGGGATGTTCCCCACATATCTGTCCTACATGAATGTAGCTCTTGGACTGTTAAATATCCCAACACTACCTTCCCTCACAAGGGGGCTTCTGCCAAACGCCCCTGCCATGACCACGGGGAACTTGACAAAGTCATCGTGAAATTTATTATTATTATTTATTTATTTATTTATTTATTTTCTATCCCGCCTTTATTATTTTTATAAATAACTCAAAGTGGTGACTCCAGCAAAAGAGATCGTTACCTTGTCGTGGGGCTGGAGCTTGAGCACCTCAATGACGCCATGAGCTAAACCGTGAAGGGACACCCAAGACGGGAAGGTCATGGCAGAGAGGTCAGACTAAATACGAACCCTGGGGAAGGTAACGGCAACCCACCCCAGTATTCTTGCCGTGAAAACTAAATGGATCAGTACAACCAGAGATATGTCGGTATACCATCGGAAGATGGGACTCCCAGGTCGGAAGATGGTCAAAATGCTACTGGGGAGGAACAGAGGATACGTTCAACTAGCCCCAGATGTGATGACGCAGCTAGCTCAAAGCCGAAAGGATGGCTAGCGGCCGATGGTGCTGGTGGTGAACAACAAATCTGATGTTCTAAAGATCAACACACCATAGGAACCTGGAATGTAAGATCTATGAGCCAGGGCAAATTGGATGTGGTTATTGGTGAGATGTCAAGATTAAATATAGACATTTTGGGTGTCAGTGAACTGAAATGGACTGGAATGGGCCACTTCACATCAGATGACCACCAGATCTTCTACTGTGGACAAGAGGACCATAGAAGAAATGGAGTAGCCTTCATAATTAATAATAAAGCGGCTAAAGCAGTGCTTGGATACAATCCAAAAAATGATAGAATGATCTCAATTCGAATCCAGGGTAAGCCATTTAACATCACAGTGATCCAAATATACGCCCCAACCACAGATGCTGAAGAAGCAGAAGTAGATCAGTTCTATGAGGATCTGCAGCACCTACTGGATAATATGCCAAAAAGAGATGTTATTTTCATTACAGGAGACTGGCATGCTAAGGTGGGTAGTCAAACAACACCTGGAATTACAGGCAAGCATGGTCTGGGAGGACAAAATGAAGCGGGACATAGGCTGATAGAATTTTGCCAAGACAATTCACTGTGCATAACAAACACTCTCTTCCAGCAACCTAAAAGACGACTTTATACATGGACTTCACCAGATGGTTGACACCATATTGACTACATCTTTTGTAGCCAAAGGTGGCGGACATCTATACAGTCGGTAAAAACAAGACCTGGAGCTGACTGTAGTTCAGATCACGAACTTCTTATTGCACAATTTAGAATCAGACTAAAGAGAACAGGGAAGACCCACAGATCAGTTAGATATGAGCTCACTAATATTCCTAATGAATATGCAGTGGAGGTGAAGAATAGATTTAAGGGACTAGATTTAGTAGATAGGGTCCCAGAAGAACTATGGACAGAAGTTCGCAACATTGCTCAGGAGGCGGCAACAAAAAATGTCCCAAAGAAAAAGAAAACCAAGAAGGCAAGATGGCTGTCTACTGAGACACTGGAAATAGCCCAAGAAAGACTCCAAGCCTGGCTGGCAGCTCGACAAGTCAGAGTTTCTCAGAGCTCTGAGCTCTGAGACCTGGCTAACTTTCTATCTTGTTTGCAGGGGTCTACGGACCACTGAAGTTTCCCCCTGGAGAAGGGGGAACCAGAAGATTGCTCACAGAGCCATTGGAATTGCCCACTCCTGTTTTTCTTTGTTGTTTCCACCGCGGAGAAGAACGGGGGGTGCAATGAAATGGCCGAAAGAGGATTCTAGCTCTGCAGAGAACAGTAAGTCTCTTGGGAGACACAAGAGTGACAGCCAGCTTTTAGATCACCTTATATTAGTTTTCTTTTTAGATTAGTACATTTTTATTATTCTAAAATTTATCTTTGGACTTCGTCCAAAATGCTGGCTAATTTTGTGTTTTCTTTGCTATAATTAATTTTGGTGGAAGTTTGATAGATTTTATTTTGGCAACATAGTGAACAAGTTTTGTATTTTTCTGCCTTTCTTTTGTATCAGAGAAATTGGGACTTAAGAGACTTTGTTGGTATTTCTCACTCGACAAACTAACTGACTTTTGAGAAATTGTTTGGGTTAAGCAGCTTGCAGCCTGAAGAATAAAGAAGAATAAAGAATAAAGTATAGAGAATGTGTGCCTCTCTACCTTTTTTTTTCTCCTTTTCTATTTTTTTTTAGAAAGGACTATTTTTCATTTGGAATATATTTTCATCTTTCCCTTTACAAACTGTTTGAAATACTGCTCTGTGGAATTTTTTCATCTCTTACTTTAAAAGCTTTTCTCACTTAAAGAAATAGACATTATTGATAAATAATAGAACAGCTGTTCCTTGCTCCCTGAGAAATTTTTTTTGTTTTGTCTACGGCAGTTGATTACGCTTTGAACAATAAATAATGGCCTTTCTCACAGTACTTCAGGATTTTAAGGAAGAAACCAGCAAAAAAATTTTGCAAATTAAGAAATCCATAGAACGTATATTAATAGTTTTGGTGGCTCAGGAACAGAAGGTACAAGGGACAGATTTAGAAACAGAGGAAAGATCTTTCGAACCAGTAGAGAAACAGGGAAAGAGGACTTTGAATGTATTGGTACAGAAGAAGATTATGATATCTTACAAGAAGTGGTTTATTAAATGTTTGGGCATAAATACATTGTGGCAGCTGAGACAGGAAGATTTTAATATGCAAATTGATAGATATGGCAAAATAAACATTTTGATATCCCACATGAGTTACAGAAATAAACAAGTTGCATATTGTGATATTGGCATAACCTAAACAGGAGATTTATTGATATTGATTTGGAATGCAAGGTGAATGAAAATGTGGATTTGGTATTGTACACAGAGTAAGCACAGATATGAGAAATTTACAGATGCATAAAAACATGATATTTTAATTGTAAGATACAAGATTATAAATAAATATGTTGATATTATATATTACTCTTTCTGGAGACACATTTATGAGAAGACAATGAGATGATGAGATGGAATTAGAATGTAGGTTATTACAAGAATATGTTGTATGTATTAGGTTATATGTTATGTTAGGTTTTGTATTTTTGCTATATTATGTATTATGTTATGTAATATGTTAGATTATGTATTAATGGAATATATAGTCATAACATGAACAGAATATACTGTATTTTATTAGACGTAGATAAGGCCTTTATCTATTATACTAATTGGACTTTATTGAAGATATAAATATAGATGTAAAAATGGAAAGAGCAAATGGAAAACATTTAATTGATGCAACAACGAACATTTGATTACTATTCTAAGGAGTAGAAACCAGAGATGGATTGTTGGAAGATATCAAGAAAGGCGAAACCTATATGAAGAACAGAAGATTGGATTATAGAAATCAAAGGGTATATGACAAAGAAAAGTTTCTGTGTATTGTATTAAGGACTAACATTTAAAGTTAATTGTTGTACTTAAAGTTCAAGGATAAATTGGAGGACATCTATTTTCTATATTTTTTCTTGTTTGTTATTTTTTGACTTCACTTTTTCTTTTCCCTTTTCTTACTTTGTATTTCTATTTCTTTTCTTTTGTATTAGCTTTTAATGTGTATTTTAAAATTAATAAAACTTATGGGAAAAAAAAAAAAAAAAAGAAAGAAATAGCCCAAGAAAGAAGGAAAGCAAAAGGCAACAGTGATAGGGGGAGATATGCCCAATTAAATGCAAAATTCCAGAGGTTAGTCAGAAGAGATAAGGAACTATTTTTAAACAAGCAATGCGCAGAAATGGAAGAAGACAATAGAATAGGAAGGACAAGAGACCTCTTCCAGAAAATTAGAAACATCGGAGGTAAATTCCAGGCAAAAATGGGTATGATCAAAAATAAAGATGGCAAGAACCTAACAGAAGCAGAAGAGATCAAGAAAAGGTGGCGAGAATATACGGAAGATCTGTACAGGAAGGATAATAACATTGGGGATAGCTTTGACGGTGTGGTCAGTGAGTTAGAGCCAGACATCCTGAAGAGTGAGGTTGAATGGGCCTTAAGAAGCATTGCTAATAACAAGGCAGCAGGAGACGACGGTATCCCAGCTGAACTGTTTAAAATCTTGCAAGATGATGCTGTCAAGGTGATGCATGCCATATGCCAGCAAATTTGGAAAACACAAGAATGGCCATCAGGTTGGAAAAAATCAACTTATTACAGCTCTCCCCTTTGTTATGGTCAGATCACGCCCTGGTGACTTTGAGATTCTCTCATGCCACCCCCCTCCGCAGGGAGGCAGGACCTACTCGATTGGTCCGCCACCGGCAACTGATGGACCCAGAGGGGTTTCAGAGGGAGCTGGGGGTTATACCCGAGGATTTTCTGAACGGTCCAGCGGAGGCCCTGGCTACTACCTGGAATAGGGAGGTGGCTGGGGCCTTGGACAAGATCACGCCTGTGTGGCCTCTCTTGTCCCAGCGAACCCGACACTCCCCATGGTTTAGAGGAGTTAAGGGTTCTGAAGAGGATTAAGAGACGCCTAGAGCACCGCTGGAGGAAGACAAAGACTGAATCCGACCGAACACAGGCTAGAGCCGCTGTTAAGGCCTACCTTGTGGCGGTAAGAGCGGCGAAACACCAATATTTCTCCGCCCTTATTGCATCCGCAGAATGCCGCCCGGCATATTTTATTTATTTATTTATTAAATTTATATGACCGCCCAACCCCCCCAATGGGGGACAGCAAAATCAAAGTTAAAGTACAAATATAAAATTACAAATATAAAATTACAAATTAATAAGATCACATAATAAATATGAAATCCAATCCGGCAAGTATCTCCATAATCAGGAGGACATTATATTAACCACCCCCAGGAGGAGCTGTTACTTTTACCCTCCCACGCTAGGCGGCAGAGCCAGGTTTTCAGATCTTTCCTAAACGTCGGGAGGGAGGAAACCTGCCTCAACTCTGGGGGCAAGATATTCCAAAGGGCGGGAGCTGCTACAGAGAAGGCTCGCCTCCTGGACCCCACTAGATGAAATTCCCTTATTGATGGGGTCCGTAGTAAGCCCTCTCTGAATGATCGGGTGGGGCGGGTCGATGATATGGGGATAAGACGGTCCCTCAGATATCCTGGTCCCCTGCCATGTAGGGCTTTAAAGGTAATAACCAACACCTTGAATTGGACCCGGAAGCAGACCGGCACCCAATGCAGCTCACGGAGCAGAGGTGTTATATGTGCAGATCTTGGTGCACCTAAAATTGCCCGCGTGGCCGCATTCTGCACCAGCTGCAGTTTCCGGATATTCTTCAAGGGTAGCCCCATGTAGAGCGCATTGCAATAGTCTATGTGGGAGATGACAAGGGTGTGAGTGACCGTTCGGAGGGCATCCTGGTCCAGGAATGGGCGTAACTGGCGCACAACCCGAAGCTGTGCAAAGGCCCTCCTAGCCACGACTGCCACCTGCTCTTCGAGCAGGAGTCGTGAGTCTAGAAGGACCCCCAAGTTCCGCACCGGTTCCGAATGGGGTAGTGCCACCCCATCCAGAACCAGAGATGACAACTTCCCGGATGACACGGGGCCATCTATCCACAGCCACTCAGTCTTGCCAGGGTTCAGCTGAAGCCTGTTGCTCCCCATCCAGGCCTCCACAGCCCCCAGGCACTGGGACAGGGCGGCGACTGCATCACTTACTTCACCTGGGATGGAGATATACAATTGAGTATCATCAGCATATTGATGATACCTCATCCCATGGTGATGGATGATCTCACCCAGTGGTTTCATGTAGATGTAAAATAGGAGAGGAGAAAGGACCGACCCCTGCGGCACTCCACATAAGAGAGGTCGTGGATCAGATCTCTCCTCTCCTATCACCACTGACTGGGAGCGGCCTCGGAGGAAGGAGGTGAACCAGCGCAGAACTACGCCACCCACCCCCAACTCCCTGAGCCGCATCGACCATGGTATCGAAAGCCGCTGAGAGGTCCAAGAGAGTCAGGATGGATACACTGCCTCCATCCCGCTCCCGCCAGAGGTCATTCATAATCGCGACCAATGCAGTCTCCGTCCCATATCCCGGCCTAAAACCCAACTGAAAGGGGTCTAGATAATCCGATTCATCCAGAATCCTCTGAAGTTGCAATGCCACCACTTTCTCAACCACCTTTCCCAAAAAGGGAAGGTGGGAGACAGGACGAAAATTGTCCAAGATGGTAGGGTCCAGGGATGGCTTCTTGAGGAGGGGATGCACCAATGCCTCCTTAAAGGCAGTTGGAAACACCCCCTCCATCAAAGATGTATTAACCATCGCCTGGACCCACCCGCAAGTCACCTCCCTGGCAGATTTTACCAGCCAGGAAGGGCACGGGTCTAGATGGCATGTATATATAATAAGGTAATGCTCAAGGCTGTTGTGGGTCTTCCGGGCTGTGTGGCCGTGTTCTGGAAGTTGTGGTTCCTAACGTTTCGCCAGCATCTTCAGAGGGTAGGAGCACAGATAGAAGCAAAATCTCTGTGCCCAGGTAGAGTGGCAATGTTCTATTTATAGAGCTGAATTATAGGAGATTAGGTGGGGTTTTTTGTTGTGTTGAAATGTTAACGAGTGGCTGATGAGCGTGATTAGCATGTTCATTGTGAGAAGTATTCCCATGTCCTGGTGGTTGGACTGAGTTCGTTGACCTTTTGCAGGCTGTGTTTTTCAGGACTGGTAGCCAGGTTTTGCTAATTTTTAAACTTTCTCCTTTTTTATTGTAACTGTGCTGGTGTTTGTGAATTTCAATGGCTTCTCTGTATAATCTGGTGTAGTGGCTTTTGGTGTTGTCCAGTATTTCTGTGTTTTCAAATAGGATTTTGTGTCCCGTTTGCTTGAGAGCATGTTCAGCTACTGAAGATTTTTCTGGTTGCTGTAATCTGCAGTGTCTTTCATGTTCTTTTATCCTGGTGTGAATGCTTCGTTTTGTGGTTCCGGTGTATACTTGTCCACAGCTGCATGGTATGCGGTATACTCCTGCAGCGGTGCGGGGGTCCCTTTTGTCTTTTGCTGATTTTAGCATTTGTTGTATTTTTCTGGTGGGTCTGAAGACTGTTTGAAAGTTGTGTTTTTCCATCAGTTTTCCCATGCGGTCAGTGACTCCTTTGATGTAGGGCAGGAATACTTCTTTGTGGGGGGCTGTTTTTCTTCAGTTGGATGTTGTTTTCTGGTTTGATGGCTCTTTTTATTTCATTCTTGGAATAGCCATTTGCCTGTAGGACCCAATTCTGCTCAAGATCCTGCAAAGTAGACTCCAGCAATTCATGGAGCGAGAATTGCCAGATGTACAAGCTGGGTTTAGAAAAGGCAGAGGAACTAGAGACCAAATTGCCAATATCTGCTGGAGAATGGAGAATGCCAGGGAGTTTCAGAAAAACATCTATTTCTGTTTTATTGACTATTCTAAAGCCTTTGACTGTGTGGATCATAACAAATTGTGGCAAGTTCTTGGTGGTATGGGGATACCAAGACATCTTGTCTGCCTCCTGAGGAATCTGTATAACGACCAAGTAGCAACGGTAAGAACAGAGCACGGAACAACGGACTGGTTTAAGATTGGGAAAGGAGTACGGCAGGGCTGTATACTCTCACCCTACCTATTCAACCTGTACGCAGAACACATCATGCGGCGTGCTGGGCTTGAGGAATCCAAGGCTGGAGTTAAGATCGCTGGAAGAAACATTAACAGATATGCAGATGATACCACTTTGATGGCTGAAAGCGAGGAGGAGCTGAGAAGCCTTATGACGAAGGTGAAAGAAGAAAGTGCAAAAGCTGGGTTGCAGTTAAACCTAAAAAAAACCAAGATTATGGCCACCAGCTTGATTGATAGCTGGCAAATAGAGGGAGGAACTAGAATTCTCAGTCTCCTGGTTTGCCATTGGCTCCTTCCTAGGGCTGAGAGACAGGGACTGGCCCAAGGTCACCCAGCCAGCTTTCATGCCTAAGGCGGGACTAGAACTCTCATTCTCCTGGTTTCTAGCCCGTTGCCTTAACCACTAGACCAAACTGGCTCTCCAATTGCATTATTCCCACCAGCAACTCCGGACATGGGTATATTGTGTCTCTGTGTGCTGCCCCCGTCCCTCGGTCTGTGGATTTAGTTCCTTGTTGTCAAAAGATTGGCGGTTTTATTCCATTTGCTGTCAGGCTGGTATCTAAAGCTCCCCATACTTGGGTTAACCAGATGATCCTTTAATGCACAAAGAAGTCCCAAACAGCTTAACCTTCACCCATCCGTGTTAGAAATAGGAAGAGACGAGAGAGAGAAAGAGAGAGAGAGAGAGAGACCTCGCTAGACTGCTGATACAGTGTGGAATTGTGTTCTCGATTATTACATCTGAAATCCGTTAAAATTTCACACAATTTCCTTCACAGCAGTGTATATAATAATGCTAGGAGCCAATATATTTCTATAATTGGTTCTGGAATGGGGCAGAATCCAAAGCAATTAATCCAGCCCTCTTCCCTTGTTTACGCCCGTATAAAGCTTGACAGGGCGGTGCATAATTGGAAGTGAATGGCCTCTATCCCCCGACTTTAAATTAATATTTTCCTGTTCTGATTTAATTTTGCCCAATAACAGGGACAGCAAGACATGGTATGTCAGGCACTGACTAATCTTTAGCAGGCTGCTTAGGAAAAACTTTCTATGTGCCAGTAATATAGTGCTCTGAATATCATTCCTCTGTCTGCACACAATATTTCTGTCAAACTGGCAACTGCATTTAACTGGTAAAAAAAAGGTAAAGGTTCCCCCCGCACATTTGTGCACTCGTATCCGACTCTAGGGGCCGGTGCTCATCTCTGTTTCTTAGCCGAAGAGCCAGCGTTGTCCAAAGACGCTTCCACGGTCATGTGGCCGGCATGACGCACGTAGAATGCTGTTACCTTCCCACTGAAGTGGTACCTATTCATCTACTTGCATTTGCATGCTTTCGAATTGCTAGGTTGGCAAGAGCTGGGGCTAGTGCGGGAGCTCAGTCAGTCATGCGGGGCTAGGGATTCGAACCTTTAACTGGGTATATAATCAAATTACAGATTGAGGTTGGAGGGGGGGAGGAGATGAATTTCCTGAATTTTAGGTCTGTGACCAGTATTCTCCCATTCTAATTTTCAGGCCCCCAATAGTGATTTCAGGTACTGGAAATAATCCCCAAAAATATTTTATTGTGAATGTTCACCTTTTTCTTCCCATCTTCCTACTGCATTTAACCGGGATGATGTTATAGTTTCTTCTTGATAAAACGTCCAGGCTATTCCTTGTCCTCCTCTTGGATCCGTTCATCAGAGACCCCAGGCGATTACAGATCCTGCCAGGAACAGAATGACACCCCAATTGGGCATTGCCTATTAAATTTGGTAAGTGAGGGCTATCACTGGGGGTGCATGAAATGGTGAAGTTGATCCAGTCCTGATTGGTTGTACAATGGATCCCAACCAATCAGGGATTGCCCAAGGAATAAGGTGGGCGGTTTTTGTCATAACATGACCACAACATCTTCCCCAAAAGAAGTCACTTTTTGGAACTGCAGAAAATGCTCATTCAAAAAATGGAGAGTAATTTTTATTAGTATCTAATTGCCCCTTTTCACACACACTCTCCAAAACGAAAAAGTATACTAATATGAAGAGTTGTAACCGTGTGTGTGTGTGTGTGTGTGTGTGCGCGCGTGCTGTCAAGAATATATATGTAAATAAACACAGGAGGGACAGAGGGGGCTGTGGGAGAGAGAGCAGGCGTGCCAATCTTGGCCATTAAATCAAATTACAGAGAATAATGTCTAAACTCTCCCTCTTACTTGTAACACTCAATTTATGTAGTCAATATGGCAGTGAATGAATGAGTGGAAGGTACTAAGAGCACAAATCTAAATTCAATATACATATCTGAGAAACGAAGCCAAGCCCAACCAAACAGAAACTCCGTTCACACAAACACAGGCTGACAAGGGATAGAAAATGGGTACCACAAGGGCAGAAAAAACGAAGTGGGGGGAGAGGATAAGAGAAGAGGGGGTAGAAAAATTTGTTTCCCAATTTTGTTGGGGGAACATCAGTGCACTGGAGAGGAAAGTGTGGAAAATAAAAGTATAGGGAAATAAAACATGTGATTTCTCTTTCCTTATCAGGGGGAGGGGGGAGAAAGGAAGATGGAAAATGAAAGAGGTGGCAGAAGAAAAATCCAGCAAAAAGAGGAGAGAGAAGGAGTTGGAAAGACAGAAGAGAAACTTTATTCTCGGCATGCTTGAGAATTTCTTTGAATTTCTCTTTTTGATATTTTTAAATTGACTTTCTTGTCAATTTAACTGCAGGCCCCCTTCACCACCTTCTGGATTACCCCTCTTTCCATCCCCTTGTAGCCTCTTTGGCTGTCTGTGACCTGTCCAAGCCAAACAGGAACAGTTCCTACCTAATGTCCAGAGGTGTCTGCAGGGAGGGAGGTCAAAAAAGTCAAGATGGCAGCCCACCACCATACAGTTGATGCAAAGACACCGCCACAACCTTGTAGCTGTTAAGTGGAAGGACTCTACAGTCAAACCTAAGAGTCTTAACTAAAATTGTCTTCTCTGGTCCACCCATGAGAACATCTCCAACATTTTATTTTATGGCTAGCATTCAAATTCTTGAAGAAAATTGGTTTCTGATATTTCTTTAAAGGAAAAGCGAATAAAGGAGAAGAGAATTTCAGTGATATTTTCTTGCTTCTCCACCCACCCACCCACCCGGCCCCATGGTTCTCATCAGAAAATTTGCTTTGGACTTCTTTTTTCCAAAGGCAAAATTTTGACAAAATTATAATGGGTAAAGTGTGGCATGGTGGCTCAGCGGGTAAGACGCCAGGCTTGTCGATCAGAAGATCGCAAGTTCGGAGGTTCGAATCCCTAGCCCCGAGTGACGGAGTGAGCTCCCACACTCGCCCCAGCTCTTGCCAACCTAGCAATTCGAAAGCATGCAAATGCAAGTAGATTAATAGGTACCACTTCGGTGGGTAGGTAACAGCGTTTCACATGCGTCATGCGGCCACATGACCGTGGAAGCGTCTTCGGACAACGCTGGCTCTTCGGCTAACAAACAGAGATGAGCACCGGCCCCTAGAGTCGGACACGACTGCACAAATGTGCGGGGGGAACCTTTACCTTTTAAAGTGTGGCATTCTGCATTTATTCAACTGAAAAAGGTCTGAGACCCTCAACAGAGGTAGTATATTTTTCAGAGATTTAAGATTAACATAACATAAATTACAATTCGTGCAATTTGGCAAACTGTGTTATGCGAAGGTGAGGAGATGAAAGGAGAGATGAGAGAAAGGAATAATTGTTGGGGGGGGGGGTGGAGAGAGAAAAACACACCCTAGTTTTGCACAATACCCAGGCTAGGTTGGTTTGCCCAGGATTCAGAATATGAACATAATTGGTCACCCATTTGTGTTTGTTGACCTTACAAAGACTTTAATAATCATTGTTGTCGTCATCATCATCATCATCATCTCATATTTATATCCCACCTTTATTTTGTACAACTCAAAGTGGTGTACCTAATGCTCCTGCCTCCTATTTTCCCCACAACCACCCTGTGAGGTAGGTTGGTCTGAGAGTGGGGGACTGGCCCAAAGTCACCCAGCCGGCTTTCATGCCTAAGGGCAGCCCAGAATTTATCATTTCCTGGTTTCTAGTCCAGCACCTTCAACACTACCCTAAACTGGGTCTCAGTTATGGGGAGAGACAAGTGATGTCACATGCACCATCATATCCCTGTGGTTTGCACCATATACTGATGGTTTTAATAGGTTGTGTGAACCCAGCCAAAGCTCTGCAAGAGTTGGGAAGAGACGGGAAAAAAACCTGAGAGATAGAATGACAAGAAACATCTGGCTTGCAACAGAATCCAACTTTGCAAACCAATTTTAAAAACCAAAGTAGGGTTTGTAGAGCTGGCGAAATTAGGCACATAGATTTTTGGAAGAAATATTTTCCCCCACATTGGATAACCACCACCCCTCTCAAGGTCAGTGTAAAAATGCAGGTCCCTCTCACCTTAGGATAACTAAAGGGTCTGTTAGCCATCCTATATAGCAGGTCAGACAGCAAGGACAAAAATCTACACCCCTAGTTAGCTTTTAAAAATAGCTTAGGTCTTTGAGCCTTCTGGCCTCCCAGCCTTAACCACACCAAAAAAAAACCCATGCGCGCGCGCACAACCCCATATCCTTCGATTCTGATGTACAGTTTGAAACCAATCAATAGCAGTATAATAATAGTCAGCACGCTGTGTAATTTTTATATCATTAGTTCTCATTTTCCGCTCCCTATGCATCAAAAAACTTACAAGAGCCTCGTAAAGTTTATTTAGTATTCCATGAATTCCTAATCAGTTTCATTTCATAATGATTCAGCGCGGCCGTCCGCCAGGGCTCGGGTGTCAAAAAATCAATAAAACCAACACCGTTTTTCCTGATGGAGGCTGCAAAAGGATCTATTGTGGGGGAATTATGATTTATGTCTCGGGCTCCCGCAAGGCAGCCGCAAACAGCAAGCCCCCAAAAGCTGAGATGTTCGCCAATAATGATTTATATGCAGGAGGACTCCCCTGGCCTTGTTTGCACACACACACGCACACGCACACATACACACACGCTTGTACGCCATTGTTCCCCGTGCACAGATCTGCAGGTTGGACTAGGAGTCATTGACACGTTTGCAGCAAAATGGACGGTGTGTTTTGTTCGGGATAAGTGAAACAATTTGGTTGGTTCTGCAGCTCTTCTCCAAGGGAAGACCCAGAAGCGTCCACCCAAGGAGTCAGAAAATTCAAGATGCTAGTCATGACCGTGCGGTGGAAGCCCTAACCCTTTTTTGCACACAATGGTGCCTCGATTGCATGGTTGCCATCTTGACTTTTTTGACCCCCATGGATGCCCCTGGGGAGATCACACTGGAAAGACATTGCGCACGAAGGGGCACGATAAAGCAACAGCAGCAAAATTTCAGCATAAATGTTGCAGGGTGGGGGCATGCAGACTATTAGTCCTAGTCCCCCCTTAGGGACAAAAGCCGGCTGGGGGACTTTAGGCCAGCCCCTCTCTCTCAGCCCAGCCTACCTCGCAAGGTTGTTGTTGTGGGAAAGCCAAGAGGCTGGAGCATGAGGTATGAATGCTGCCTTGAGTTTACCAAAAATAATGGTATAAAAATTTAAAAATCATTCAATCAATAGGCCAACCTGGGATGCCCCAGAAAGAAGCCATACACTTTTTGGAGCCAAGCCCCCATTCTGGGCTAGATTTATCCGATTCCCACCAGCATCATTTCAACACTGCACATTCAGTGTGATTAAGAGACCCAGTACCACCTCTAGGAAACTGATACATTTACTCCCATGCAAGAAATAATTTTATTGCTTGAAAATGCATTTTTAAAAATATTTTGCCGGCCCTAAGAACCACACCCAATGGACTCATGATATTCTGGGGTTTCCCGGTATTGTTGAGTTTTTTGCCCCCAGCTATTATTTATTTATTATTTATTTTGGGGGTGCGGTGGCTCAGTGGTTAAGACGCCAGGCTTGTCGATCGGAAGGTCGCAAGTTCGGAGGTTCGAATCCCTAGCCCTGCGTGTGGAGTGAGCTCCCGCACTCGCCCCAGCTCTTGCCAACCTAGCAATTCGAAAGCATGCAAATGCAGGTAGATGAATAGGTACCACTTCGGTGGGAAGGTAACAGCGTTCCACACGCATCATGCCGGCCACATGACCGCGGAAGCGTCTTCGGACAGCGCTGGCTCTTCGGCTAAGAAACGGAGATGAGCACCAGCCCCTAGAGTCAGACACGACTGTGCGGGGGAACCTTTACCTTTACCTTTTAATTATTTATTTATCTATTTATGTATAACATTTGTTGGTTGCCCCCATAAATTAAGTCATGGGGTGGCAAACAACAAAGCAAAACAGAAATAATAGTGTTGTTGTTGTTCAGTCATTTAGTCGTGTCCGTCTCTTCGTGACCTCATGGACCATAGCACGCCAGGCCTTCCTGTCCTCCACTGTCTCTCGGAGTTTACTCAAATTCATGTTCATTACATCGGTGATGCTATCTAACCATCTCATCCTCTGCCGTCCCCTTCTCCTTTTGCCTTCATTCTTTCCCAGCATCAGGGTCTTTTCCAGTCCTCTCTTCGCATTAGGTGGCCAAAGTATTTGAGCTTCAGCTTCAGTATCTGTCCTTCCAATGAGCAGTTAGGGTTGATTTCCTTTAGGATTGACTGGTTTGACCTCCTTGCAGTCCAAGGGACTCTCAAGAGTCTTCTCCAGCACCACAGTTCGAAAGCATCAATTGTTCGGCGCTCAGCCTTCCTTATGGTCCAACTCTCACAGCCATACATTACTACTGGGAAAACCATAGCTTTAATTATATGGACCTTTGTCGGCAAGGTGATGTCTCTGCTTTTTAATATGCTGTCTAGGTTTGCCATAGCTTTCCTCCCAAGGAGCAAGCGTCTTTTAATTTCATGGCTGCAGTCACCGTCTGCGGTGATCTTGGAGCCCAAGAAAATAAAATCTGTCACTGCTTCCATTTCTTCCCCTTCTATTTGCCAGGAAGAGATGGGACCAGATGCCATGATCTGGGTTTTTTTAATGTTGAGTTTCAAGCCAGCTTTTGCACTCTCCTCTTTCACCCTCATCAAGAGGCTCTTTAGTTCCTCTTCACTTTCTGCCATTAGGGTGGTATCGTCTGCATATCTGAGGTTGTTGATATTTCTCCCGGAAATCTTAACTCCGGCTTGTGATTCATCCAGCCCGGCATTTCTCATGATGTACTCTGCATATAAATTAAATAAGTAGGGTGATAATGTACAGCCTTGTCGTACTCCTTTCCCAATTTTGAACCAATCAGTTGTTCCATGTCCGGTTCTAACTGTTGCTTCTTGACCCGCATACAGGTTTCTCAGGAGACAGGTAAGGTGGTCTGGTACTCCCATCTCTTTAAGAATTTGCCTCCGTTTGTAATAATAATAATAATAATAATAATAATAATAATAATAATAATAATAATAAGGAGGAGGTGTTAAATCTATATCTGTGGTTGCTATGAGTTGACACTGACTTGATGGCGCATAATCAATCAGTCAAAAGTAATTTTAATGTTCTAAGCTGATGCCAAGATATGAAACATTAACATCACAGTTAAAATGGGAGAAAAGTGTAGGAGAAAAGGATCTTGAGGGCTAACACTTCTTTACACAACCTATACTTGGGCAATGGCATTTGCTGGTATCATTGGATAGATTTATTTATTTATTCAATTTATCCCCACCCATCTCCCAGAATAGGAGATGGCGTCCAAGTTGAAGATTAGCTAGTTTGAAAGGAGGACTCAATAAATTCATGAAGGAATTAGACTACAGCAAACACTTTTATAACAGAGCCAGTCTGGTCTAGTGGTTAAGGCGCTGGATTAGAACCAGGAGACAATGGAGGGAGACCATGAGTTCTAATCCAACCTTAGGCATGGAAGCCAACTGAGTCCATTGGAGTCTATTGGAGTTGGGCAGCTATAATAAATTTGAATGAATAAAATAAATAACTGGGCGACTTTGGGCTAACCACTCTCTCTCAGCCCTAGGCAAGCCACTTCTGAAAATGTCATCAAGAAAATTGCATGGACATGTTCCTGCAGCCACCAGGAGTCAAGGTTGACTTGATGGACCCAAACCACAACAGATTCAATTGAGCTTTCAAAGTTCTCCACCCAATTTTGGGACAGTGGAGTTATGTGGACAATGTCTCCTACTTTCTTCAGCGCAAAGAGGAATTCTTCAACCACTTCTCCCCTGACAGATTCTCCCTTGATAATGACCGGAATGGGGCAACTGAAGAAGGACCGCAGGAGAAGTTCCTCCATGTTGCCTTCCTTTGGGCGTTAAGGTCATCATAAAAGTGCAGACCTTTTGAAAGATAATGATACAGTGAAAAGCAGGACATTTGCACACATACACACTTCTGCGTACCTTGGCCACTTCATCATTAGATAAGTGCAATAACACCACAGTCAACCTGTGCAAATTTCACTGAAATTCTCTTTGCCTGTGTGAAATAAACCCCAAACGCAAATTTTAATGGCTTCCTTTGAATGAAAATGTGTAGGGGAAAAAAGTGTAGGAGGTGTTCTGTATTGGGCACCGGTGTTTGATGGCTGGTGGATTGACTGCAAGCCCAGCCAGTAGGAAGCAGCCATGGGAATGGCCAATTGTTTTCCCACCCTGCTTGTGAGCTCATTGGAATCGCTTGATTGGCCATTGAATAACAGAGAAGAAAGATGCAGGAGGTGGGTGAGATGGACGTCTGGCCTGATGCTTTTCTTATGTTCTGAAATTAAGTCCAGTTAAAAGATGAAACAATCAAGAAAAAGAAAATGCAGGATCCCTGAAGTTGTCTGTTTATGATGAGCAACGGCCTCTGGATAGTGGACTGAGCATTTGTTGTTTATTCGTTCAGTCGCTTCCGGCTCTTCGTGACTTCATGGACCAGCCCACGCCAGAGCTTCCTGTCGGCCGTTGCCATCCCCAGCTCCCCCACGGTCGAGTCCGTCACCTCCAGAATATCATCCATCCCTCTTGCCCTTGGTCGGCCCCTCTCCCTTTTGCCTTCCACTTTCCCTAGCATCAGGGAAAGTGGAAGAATCATTGGCGATCACTCGTAGCCGAGTAAGATTGTCTTCCAAAGGTAAAATTTTAACAGTGGATCCGTAAGTGGCTATAAAGGCCATTGCTTTAACTATGCGGACCTTTGTTGTCAGTGTGATGTCTCTGCTGTTAACTATTTTATCGAGATTGGACTGAGCATTACTTCCTATTTAAATCACAATAAGTGTTGGGTTGTTTTTTTTTAACAGTGCATCACTCTGTATGAATCAGGAGTTTCAGGTGCCAGGTGCCGCTACCCCCAAAATAAGTCTAAAGACGTTTAAAATGGATTGCAAGCAAAAACGACAAAACAGCAAAAACGTTCAGCGAACGAAGAATATTTGCACCGTCATGCAAACTTTCACCCAATTTCAGGGGGGCAGATCTTAAGTCGTGGCTTCACACTCAATGTCTCAGGAGATGTGATTGTTCTCATTCATAATCTCATGAAATTTTGGTCAAGAATACCAAAAGATTTCTCTATCTCACCAAATTTCAGCCATTTCTTAAAATGCAAATTTCTTTCAGACCCATCTGGGGATTTTGCTGACCATGGATCAGCCAGTATAAATCTGTCCCCTTTTCTCCTCTTTTTTTTTTTTGAGGGGGCAGGGGTGCCTTTATTTTCTGGAGGTGGCATATTTGGGGCTAGCCTAGCAATCAGTGTTTCTCAACCTTGGCAACTTTAAGATGCATGGACTTCGACTCCCAGAATTCCCCAGCCAGCCACGCTGGCTGGGGAATTCTGAGAGTCGAAGTCCACGCATCTTAAAGTTGCCAAGGTTGGGAAACACTGCTAGCAAATGATAATCACCTCTTTTTCTTTCATCATTTCTTTCCTGCGGCTTCTGTTTGTTTGGCTCCAGTGGAACATAAGCATGATTTTATGGTTGTTGCCGAGACAATACAACAGACTGGCTGTCTTCAGGCCGCTATTCTGTCAAAACAATCCAGAGGAAGAGGAAGAAGAGAATCCAGAATTACAACCCAGCAAGTGACCCAAACTCCAACAGGTCAATGTTCAAGCAGAAAAATGTCAACTCCAGGGTTTGGGAAGCGACTGGGTATGTCTTCTTGAACCCAGAAGAGGCCAGACATACAGCTGGAGAATTCCCTTCAGCAAGTCCTGAGCATGAAGCTGTGTAAGGACGCCCTGTGGTGGCCAAAAAAAGTCAAGATGGCAGCCACAAATGCACACCCATAGCATGCTTCCCCTTTTCTATGTTTGGCCTAAATCTATTGCATGCCAACAGAGTACGCCATTGCGTGCTAGACAGCAGTCATATATAAGATGCTGAAATGAAATGTTCAGGTTGTGTGATATTAAAGAAGAGTCCAACTCCAAGTGAATCCAAGAGACTGTCTACCACAGAGCTTTCCAAACTGTGTGTCGGGACACGTTAGTGTGTCGGCTGCAGTGTCTGAGTAGGTCACGGCTGCTGCTGCCTCCGAGCCCTGCCAGGATTCCGCGCAGGTCCTAGTGCCTGCCTTGTGCCTTGCTGCCTCCAAACCTGCTGTGATTCCGCGCAGGTCCCAGTGCCTGCCTTGTGCCTGGCTGCCTCCAAACCTGCCCTGCCAGGATTCCGCGCAGGTCCTAGTGCCTTGCTGCCTCCAAAGCTGCTGTGATTTCACGCAGGTCCTAGTGCCTGCCTTGTGCCCTGCTGTAAGAGTGTGTCACGAAATGATGCATGTCTAAAAAGTGTGTCACCAACATGAAAAGTTTGGAAAGCTCTGGTCTACCAGATAGCATGAATACTCCTCAACATGGACCTGCAGATGCTGCTAGGACTATTGCTCCGCAGCAGGTCACCCTAAACAGGGCCACAGGGTGGCTATTGGCAATGAGGGTGGAGGAATAATGATGTTTCACCACCCTTATCGCCATGACGTAGGCCCAGATATGGGCTCTTACTCATGTTCAGTCTGATATGAATTATAATGGATATTCCTATTTCTTTCTCTTTTTTTCATAAAGCTTTATTAAGTTTCAACAAGAGATAGAATATAAAGAAACAGAAAAAAAGAATTAAGATCAGAAAGAGAGCAAAATTAAGAGTGCAGAAAAGAAAAAGGGAAAAAGAATAGAATAGAAAAAGAATAGCTTCTGACTTTCTTTGGTACAGATACAAATATAAAATACATTAACCTCTTACTCTAAAATTAACAATAGTACACAATGTTTTTATAATCATAAAACAGTTCTAATCATCAAATCCCCAAATTAAAGTTTCATTTCTTTCAGTTTCAAGCAAAAAGTCCAAAAGTGGTTTCCAAGTAGAAACATAGCTGGATGTTCCTATTTCTTGAGTTACAACGACAACCAGATGAGCCCACGGAATACATTCATATCATTCCAGATAAATATTGAATTACCTGACAGATATGAACATGTTTCCTTTGGCTCATTTTGAAATTGGATTCATATTTACAAGAATATTCAGAGAACTCATGAAGAAAAATCAACTTTTTTTCCCTACAAAATGAAATACATCCTTGGAATTTGTAATACGTAGCTTCCATATGCAGCAATATCCACTGAGGAGGGTGTCGAAGCCAGCAAGATGGTGGACAGACCATTACAAGGAGTCCTCGTTTAGCGACCACAATTGGGACCGGTAACTTGGTCGTTAAGCAAAGCGCTAAGTGAAACCTCGACCGTGCTTATGATCTCAGCTTTCCTTGGCTATACAGACCTGCAAAGGTCGTAAATGCAAGGATTGGTCATAAAGTTACTTTATCATCACTGTTGTAACAGCAAATGGTCACTAAACAAGGCAGTTGCTAAACGAGGACTACTTGTCGTATGCAGGCCCTGCTGTTTGGAATGTTTTCATCACAACACTCCATCTGCCATCTGGCTGGTTTGGGCACACAGCTATAGATGCCACTGCCCATACAGATCGAAGAAGATAGACAGATAACAAGTCACCTCCTGATTGGATTACTGCAATGATCTCTACATGGGGCTGCCCTTGAAGAGTATTCAGAAGCTTCAGCTGGTGCAAAATGCTGTGGTGGGGGCAGTTATGGGTGCCGGTTGATCAGCACATGTGACACCGCTGCTCTGCCAGCTGCACTGGTTACCAGTCTGCTTCCAGGTACAATTCAAGGTGCTGGTGGTGACCTTTAAAGCCCTTCCTGGTTTGGCACCAGGTTACTTCCAGGACCATCTCTCCCCAGAGGTGTCTACCCATCCCGTTAGTTCTAGCATGCCCCAGGTCCCATCTGCGAGAGTACCATCTAGTGGGACCCAGGAGGAGGGCCTTTTTCGCCATGGTACCCACCCTTTGGAACAGCATCCCCCCCACCCCCAAGATCAGATCTGCCCCAACCCTGCTGGCCTTTCGCAAGGCATTAAAAACTTGGCTATGGCATCAAGCTTGGGGCCCTGATAGTGTCCTGTCCCGACTAAGACTCAAAGCAGGAAGGTGTGGAATAATTCTTTTATTTACAGTTAAAACACACAAAATTAAATCTAGAGAAAACAGAAGCAACGCGAGGTGCTCAGAGAGTTTGGGTAGCCTGCGGTGCTCCGTTACTGACTGGCGCGCGCGCAGGCAGCCGCCACGTGGCTGTGAGGCAAGGTCCCGGCGCGGTGCTGGGCGCGGCTGCGAGGCAAGGCTCTGGCACGAGGCTCGGCACGACTGCTCGGCAAGGTTCCGGCGCGGGGCTCGCACGGTGGCCGAGGAATGCGATCTCAGCATGAGGCTTGGTGTGGAGGTGAGGCAAGATTCTGGCATGAGACTTGATGTGGCTGCGAGGTACGATTCCGGCGTGAGGCCTGGCGGTGTGGCGGCTGGACAAGGCTCTGGCTCGAGGCTTGGCACGGTGGCTTGGCGAGGCTTTGGTGCGAAGCGAGGCTGTACGGCGAGGCAAGGTTCTGGCGCAGGGCGCAGGGTGGCAAGAAGGGAAGGTTCAGGTACAAGGCATTGCTGGGCGGCTAGACAAGGCTCTGGCGCGAAGCTCGACTGGGCGGCGGGGCAAGGTTCCAGCGCGGACCTCGGCTGGGGTGCAAGGCAAGACTCTGGCGAAGAAGCAGGGCAAGGTCCGAGCGAGGATTCTGGTGCAGCGACTGGATCACGATTCACTGCACGTTGCAGTACCGAACACGAACGGTTGTCTCCAGCAATGGGTACACGCTGCACTCGCCTTTTATCCTTTTGATTTTCGCGCCAGTTGTGAGTGGGAGCCAATCGCGCCTCGCATTGCTCTGCCCGCCTTTCCCACCTCCTTTCTCGCACGCTGATAGGTGGAGGCGAGTGTCCTACTGGGCTGCCTCCAATCAGCTGCTCTGGATCTGATTCAAATTTCGCGCCATCCCAGTTCTTTCCCGCTTCTATTGTTATCGGCCCTTCCACCTCCAAATCGGACTCATCGGACTCAGCCTCCATCCTGACAGATAGTATGGGTGAGCCCGCTTTTCGGTCCTGTTGATGATGAGGTGTTGGATTATTCTCGGCTGCTATTTTATGCTGGGACATGTTATTTATGTTTTTTAATTATTGGTTGTGTTTTTATTCTGGTTTTATTTGGTTTTAATTTTTAGCCGCTCAGAGTCATGTATATGAGATGGGTGGCCATATAAATTAATTAATTAATTAAATAAGAACGATACAAGACCTGCGGATATGGAGCTGGGGGAAATGTCAATGAAATTTGGCAGGAAGGGTAAAAGGATGCAGAGTTGATCAACCAAATTCAGTCGAGGGACTCTGAGATGCAGGAGAGATGATGCCATAACATTGACCTGTTGGTCCTGTGTGAATGTGAAAGGGTGCCACTGCTTTAGGTAAAAAGAGGGTTTCGTGGCTTTCTCTTTGGAGAGCCACCATGCCAAGGACTGGCGTGGCCTTGTAAGGGGGGCAAGATCAACAGAAGTCATCGTTCTTCTGTATTCTGCACTGGTTGGATCACACTTGGAATACTGCTGCATCCAGGCCCACATTTGAGGAAGCCCATTGACAAATTGGAGTGTGACCAGAGGAGGACAACCAAGCTGATGATAAGGGCCTAGAACAGAGCTTTCCAAACTGTGTGTCGGGACACGTTAGCATGTCGGCTGCAGTGTCTGGGTGTGTCGCGGCTGCTGCTGCCTCCAAGCCCTGCCAGGATTCCGCGCAGGTCCCAGTGCCTGCCTTGTGCCTGGCTGCCTCCAAACCTGCTGTGATTCCGCACAGGTCCTAGTGCCTGCCTTGTGCCTTGCTGCCTCCAAACCTGCTGTGATTCCGCGCAAGTCCTAGTGCCTGCCTTGTGCCTGGCTGCCTCCAAACCGGCTGTGATTCTGCACAGGTCCTAGTGCCTGCCTTGTGCCCTGCTGTAAGAGTGTGTCGCGAAATGATGCATGTCTAAAAAGTGTGTCACCAACATGAAAAGTTTGGAAAGCTCTAGCCTAGAAGGTAGAGCTTATGAAGAATGAGTAGATGCACTTGGTATGTTTAGTCTGGGTGACAGTGGGGAGACAGGCTGTCATGCAGAAAATAGAAAATAGTATAATATATCATAGACGCATAGGGTTGGGAGGATTTTGGAGGTCTTCTAGTCCAACCCTTGCCCAAGGCAGGAAACCTCACACCATCCCAGCCAAATGGCTGTCCAACCTTTGATCAAAAACCCCTATGGGTCCAGGAGACAGGCTGTTCCATTGCTTAATAGCTCTCACAGTCAGGAAATTCCTCCTTTTTTCAAGATTGGATCTCCGTCTGTGAGGCTTCCACCAGTTGGTTCTGGTCTTACCTTCAGGAGCTATGGAGAATAAATCCTACCTCTTCCCTGGGACAGCTCTTCAAGTAATGGAAGACTGCTATCATGTCTCTCCTTAGCCTTCTCTTCTTTAGGCTAAACCTCCTCAGTTCTTCCAACCATTCAACATAGGATTTAACCTCCAAGCTGCTCACCATCTTCATTGCTCTTCTCTGCACTCTTTCCAGTTCCTTAGCATCCTTCTTGTATTGCGGCAACCAGAACCACAGTTGGACATTTGGAAACATGTCCTAATGATAAGAGCTGTTCAACAATGGAACAGATGATCTTGAGAGGTGATGGATTCTCTTTCACTGGAGGCTGGGCAGCCAGGATGACCACCAAGATCCCTTCCAATCCATCCATTCTATATGATCCTATCACAGCAGCCCTTTGCCATCTACACAGTGTCAGAGCAAACTGTCTGAAGAAACTTGATAACTTGGTAGAACTTTGCTTACACGTCTATCAAGTCTGTCTGGTTGACCTAAACTCTGCATGTTCAAAGTATCTCCTTTGACCTTGTAATCCAGAGAAGAACTTCTGAAGGGGAAACGATGCCGGCTTCATAATGCAAATGACTGTTATGAGATGAGCAAAAGCTGAACTAAGATGAATTTTGGCTGCAGCATTAGTTGCACTTAGAGATGAATTTCTTTTAACCACTCGATTCTTTCATAAAAATGTCTTGATCCACCAAGAGCAGATCCACCAGTGCATAAATGAAACAAATGCTATCTCCCATTCTTTAAAAAGTGTTAGATAGGGTCAGGACCAAACTTCACTTTGATTCCACGGTCGCTGAAAACTCATTCCAATTAAAGATAGTTGTTATGATTAATCTCCAGTCACATACCTCTTGTCATAGGATTCTAAAGCTGGAATGGGCCACTGGGGTTATCAAGTCTACACAGTGCATGAATCCAAATTAAAGCATCCCCAACAGATGGCAGTCTACCTTCCATTTGAACACATCCGAGAAAGGGTGCCCACCATCCGTTCCATTGTCAAACCGATCTTCCTTTTAAGAGTTTATCTTCTAACGTTCCATCTAAGCTGCCTCAGTGTAACTTAAATTAGTTATCACCAGCCTCTGCATCATGTTCTCCCTTCTTTCACATTCAAAAATTGCTACTAATTATTTTTGGAGTTTTTTAGGAGCTATAGCCAAGGTTTCTTGGGCCCTTTGTGGCCCTGGAACCTTGACTTGTACATCTGGTTTAGAGTTTGGAGAATCTTTCCCTTGTATGCACTGTCTTGTGGCTTCATGGTAGTTTCTTGGCAACAACATGAACGTGATTTGTCATGGCCTACTTGGTTACATTCCCAGACTACTCTACAGCCTTGTAGGGAATTCCTAATGGTTTCCCATCCAGGTGCTAACCAGGTCCAACTCTGATTAGCTTTTTTGAGATAGCCAAGATCTGTTAGGTGCTATGACATTCTGGAGCTACTAAATTGCATTTTTTTTTAAAGAAAGCCAGTTTTGAGAAAGGATGTCATCAAAATTTGGGGGTCCTCCTGGAGTCACAGCTCTTGCTCAAGTAGCAGGTGGCAGCTGTGGCCAGGGGAGCCTCGGCATAGCTCCATCTTGTGCACCAGCTATGGCCTTTCCTGGATCAAGATGGCCTGGTTGCCTCTCATTGGCACTATTGGGACTGCCCCTGAAGATTGGCGCATCAACATGGGGCTGTCCATGAAGAGTGTTTAGAAGCTGCCGTTGGTTCAGAATGCAGTAACATTCTTAGTTGTGGGTACAAGTTAGTTTACCCACATAATAACACCACTACTCCCCCAGGCATTGGGGTTGGGATGTTTGCGTGGGGGCTCTGGCATGGGTGCATGTGATTAACAGTTTTATGGTTTGATTGAGCCTCTGTACCAGTGTTTCTCAACCTCAGCAATTGTGAGATGTGTGAACTTCAACTCCCAGAATTCCCCAGCCAGCCAGGGAGTTGAAGTCCACACATCTCACAGTTGCTGAGGTTGAGAAAAACTGCTGCTGGATACAGATTTTTTGTTTGGTTGGTTTAATGGTAGGCTGACCATACGTCCCGTTTTGAATGGGAGAGTCCCGTTTTTTCCCCTTTTCTCAACCGTCCCGTCGTTTTAACGTAAATGCCGGTTTTGTCCCGTTTTTCAGGAACAGGTGGAGGCGGAGCAGCCGACCGGAGGGAACCCGGAGGAGGAATCACCCCCGCCCACCAGCACGCGGCAAAGGAGGTGGGAGAGGCGGGCCCAGCACCGCGACAGGCGGAGGCGATTCCCCTTCCGGGTTCCCTCCAATCAGCTGCTCCGCCCCCACCCATCGCGCTGCCCGCCCCGCCCCTCCCATGCACTGATAGGCAGAGGCAAAACCCCCGAGCTTCCTCCAACCAGCTGCTCCGCCCCCACCTACCGCGCCACCCAGCCTGCCCCCCCCCGCACATCGACAGGCGGAGGTGATCCCCCCGCCCCCCCAACCAGCCACTCCACCCCCGCCCGTTCGTCCTCCCGTTTTTGTCTCAAGGAAATATGGTCAGTCTATTTAACGGAATTATTTGTTTTTATCTTATCCACTGCCCAGATGGGTGGCCATATAAAATGGATAAATAAATACTCCAAGGACTGCAATGCTTACCAGCTGAATTCTGGTTATAATTCAAGGGACTGATAGCCACCTTTAAAGCTCTTCATGGCTCATCACCTGGATATCTTCAGGAACGCCTTCTTCCCATCTACTAAGACCTAGAGGGTGGCCTCCCTCTATTTCAACCCTTAGGGCATCTCATCTACAGGAAGCTCGGGGGCAGGACTTCTCTGTCATGGCCCCTTCTCATGAGTGGTATTGCCCTAGAGATCAGACTGTCCCCTTTGTTTTTGGCATTGTCTAAGGCAGGGTTTCTCAACCTTAGCAACTTTAAGATGTGTGGACTTCAACTCCCAGAATTCCCCAGCCAGCATTGCTGGCTGGGGAATTCTGGGAGTTGAAGTCCACACATCTTAAAGCTGCTAAGGTTGAGAAACACTGGTCTAAGGACCAGGCTGTCCCCTTTTCTCCTCTTTTTTTTTGAGGGGGCAGGGGTGCCTTTATTTTCTGGAGGTGGCATATGTGGGGCTAGCCTAGCAATCAGTGTTTCTCAACCTTGGCAACTTTAAGATGCATGGACTTCTCCCAGCATGGCTGGCTGGGGAATTCTGGGAGTTGAGGTCCACACATCTTAAAGTGGCTAAGGTTGAGAAACACTGGTCTAAGGACCAGGCTGTTTCAACAAGCCTTTGGGTTTGGACGATGAGATCGTTCCTTCCTGTAGGACAGAGCTTTCCAAACTGTGTGTCGGGACACATTAGCATGTCGGCTGCAGTGTCTGGGTGTGTCGCGGCTGCTGCTGCCTCCGAGCCCTGCCAGGATTCCGTGCAGGTCCCAGTGCCTGCCTTGTGCCCTGCTGTAAGTAAGGTAAAGGTTCCCCCCGCACATTTGTGCAGTCGTGTCTGACTCTAGGGGCCGGTGCTCATCTCCGTTTGTGAGCCGAAGAGCCAGCGTTGTCCGAAGACGCTTCCACGGTCATGTGGCCGGCATGACGCGCGCGGAACGCTGTTACCTACCCACCAATTAATCTATTTGCAATTAATCTAATCTATTTGTGGTACCTATTAATCTACTTGCATTTGCATGCTTTTGAAGAGTGTGTCGCGAAACGATGCATGACTAAAAAATGTGTCACCAACATGAAAAGTTTGGAAAGCTCTGCTGTAGGACAATGTTTGTTCTTTATGTGATTTTCTAGCACATTTTCTTCTTTGTTGAACAGATGATCAATGTTGTTCCGTTATTATTATTATAATTTTGCATTTTTTTAAAAAAAAATATTCATTGAATGAGGCATGTGAGCCACTCAGTGTCCCTTGTTTGGAGTGGCATGATACCTAGTATATAAATTAAAATAGAAATAAAATCTGCATGACCCCAGTTGTAGGTTTTGCATTAAAAAAACCCCACCAATTGAAATGTGAAATACTTTGAAATATGACGGAACTGAATTTATTTATTTAATATTTAAATTTGTATCACCGCCCATCTCCTCCAACCAGGGAACTCTGGGCGGTGAATCATATATAAATATACCCAGGAGTCACTGAGGCCTGAGGATTATCTACAGATGGTTGTGAACTGCAGCATTTATTTCACCTTGAATAAGGGGTTTTATTGGTGCTGCTCTTTGGATGTTGTTTTGCATATTTTTCTTGCTAAAGCCCAATGTGAATTATTACTGGATATTTTAATTTTACCTGCATTTGCATTAAAGTTTGCAAGATTGCTTATAATTGGATTGTGTTGTAAATGGAACGTCTTGAATTGCTCTATTTTATTTTACAGACTCTGGTTGCAAGTCATGCTCAAAGTGGTCCTGATCCACTTTGAGCATAGCTTGCAATGAAAACAGCAGTATATGAATAAATAACACCTGCGCGGCAATATTTACAAAAGGTGCCTCATAAAAAGCAAGTCAAAGTAATTTTTGGTCCTCACCATGATGCAGTTATAGCCATTGGTCTCACCATGGTCCTCATGGTCCTTACCATGACACAGTTATAGCTGTCCTACTTCAGGTTTCAGTCTCGCACACACACACGGCTTCTTGGAAGATTATCAGGTTTATTTTCAGGTAACAGAGTTAGCAATGTATCCAGGAATGTCAAACAAAGCAAAAGCTTTCCTACGAAAGCTAAAGTTGGTCCAAGATTCAAGAGCCGGGTCAAGGCTGGCAGCCAGTCCAAGGGTATAAGGATCAAGAGTAAACTTCCTACAGAGGGATCACACCTGAGCTAGACGTTGTTTCCAGCAAAGAGAAGAGAGGTAGCCAAGCCTCTTATATAGGCTGCAGCCAACTGCCACTCATCGGAATGTTTACTCTGTTGCTTGGCAATAACCTAAGAGAACCTCTGTTCTGCCCTCCTTTCTATTGGGCCATGACAATAGCCATTGATGCAATTATAGCCATCAGAGCACTGATGATGTTACCTAGCTGGGTAATGAAACATCTGCAAGCAAACCCCCAAGCTCAGAGAGCAGCAAGGACTCCACAGCCATTTTTGTTTGATTCTTATTTGTCTGTTTTTAGCTATGTTTGGACAATTTTAGAGTACCAGTGACAGCACTCCACTGACCAGAAACAGGATGGAGCATTTTCAGTTATCTTGAAATCCTGACCCTCTTGTTGAAGGAATCTGGGAAACTGGAGGAGATACCAAGATGTAGAATAGGGAGGGAAGAGCTTATTGTCTGGAACCCAGAAAGACCACTGAGTATCTTCCTGTCTGTGGGGTGATGGACATTATAGTCACAGAATCATAGATTTGGAAATGATCATAGCTGTCATCCAGTCAAATCTCTTGTTCAGGGCAGGATCTACTTGAGTATCTCTGACCAATGACCATCCAATTTCTCTTGAAGACTCCTACAGAAAGAGGACTCACCACTTTATAGAGCATGTTCCACTGAATGACAGCTCATACAATGAGGAAGTTCCTCCTGATTTCTACTCTGAACCTTCTTCCTTGTTGTTTTAATGCATTAATTCTGGTCCTGCCCACAATATTTTATTTTATTTTATCTTATTTATACCCCGCCTATCCCCTCCTATCCCACCGCAGACGGTGACTGCAGCCATGAAATTAAAAGACGCTTGCTCCTTGGGAGGAAAGCTATGGCAAACCTAGACAGCATATTAAAAAGCAGAGACATCACCTTGCCGACAAAGGTCCGTATAGTTAAAGCTATGGTTTTTCCAGTAGCAATGTATGGCTGTGAGAGTTGGACCATAAGGAAGGCTGAGCGCCGAAGAATTGATGCTTTCGAGCTGTGGTGCTGGAGAAGACTCTTGAGAGTCCCTTGGACTGCAAGGAGGTCAAACCAGTCAATCCTAAAGGAAATCAACCCTGACTGCTCATTGGAAGGACGGATGCTGAAGCTGAAGCTCAAATACTTTGGCCACCTAATGCGAAGAGAGGACTCACTGGAAAAGGCCCTGATGCTGGGAAAGACTGAAGGCAAAAGGAGAAGGGGACGGCAGAGGATGAGATGGTTAGATAGCATCACCAATGTGATGAACATGAACTTGAGTAAACTCCGAGAGACAGTGGAGGACAGGAAGGCCTGGCGTTCTATGGTCCATGAGGTCACGAAGAGTCGGACACGACTAAACGACTGAACAACAACAACATCCCCTCCCTAATGGAGGGCTCTAGGCGGCTTACAATCATGTAAATTCAATTATACAATCATATTATATTACCCGCGCGATTAGGGAGGGGGTGAGGGAACCGGCTCTTCAACCGCAGGTCGGACTACATGTCCCAGGAACCTTTGCTTCTGAGCCGCCTGCTGACGTCCAGGAAGTTGTCATTTTTCGGGATCCGCCGTCCTCTGCCGTCCTCTTCCGCCATCCACGGGAACCAGCTTTCTTCTTGGTCCGAGGGCGACCCTCCGAGAAGGACGCCAGCAAATTGGCCCACGTGAGTGGTCCCCATTCATCTACTTGCCAGTGGCTTTCGATCAGCTGGGTGGGCTGGAGCTGGGGCTAGTGACGGGAGCTCACCCCGCCACGCGGATTCGAACTGCCGACCTTATGGTCGGCAGACTAACGGCTCAGCAGTTTAACCCGCTGAGCCACTGCGCCCCAAACAATAGAAAACAAACTCACTCCCTCTTCTGTGTGATAACCTTTCAGATACGGTATCTGAAGACTGACTGTCATACCTCCCTTCAGTCACGTTTTCTGTAGGCTAAACATATCCAGATGGTTTAACTGTTCCTCAGAGCTTGGGTTCCCAACCATTCACCATCTTGGTAATCCTCCTTTGAAACATCTCCAATTTCTCATTGACCTTTTGGAATTCTGGTGCCCAGAACTGGACACAGGACCCCAAATGGGGCCTCACCAAGGCTGCGTAGAATAGGATAGTTACTTCCTATGACCTGGGTCCAATGCTCTTGTTAATGTAAAGGTAAAGAAATTCTCTTTGATTGGTAAAGGTAAAGGTTCCCCCCGCACATTTGTGCAGTCGTGTCCGACTCTAGGGGCCGGTGCTCATCTCTGTTTGTTAGCCGAAGAGCCAGCGTTGTCCGAAGACGCTTCCGCGGTCATGTGGCCGGCATGATGCACACGGAACGCTGTTACCTTCCCACCGAAGTGGTACCTATTCATCTACTTGCAAGTGCATGCTTTCGAATTGCTAGGTTGGCAAGAGCTGGAGCTAGTGCGGGAGCTCACTCCACATACAGGGCTAGGGATTCAAACCTCCAAACCTGCGATCTCCCGATCGACAAGCCTGGCGTCTTACCCGCTGAGCCACCACGCCCCCCTTGTTAATGTACCCCAAGGTAATATTTTTAGCAGCTGCATTAAACTGCTGGCTCATGTTGAACTTGTGGTCAACAAGGACACCCAGATCCCTTTCACATGTACCACTGCTGAGCCAGTTCTTCCCCATCCCATCCTTGTGCCTTACATTTTCCCTGCCCAGATGGAGAATGTTACATTTCTCTTTGTTTGTTTCAGCCAGCCTAGATCCTCTTGCATCTTCTCTCTTTCACCTAAAGCATGGGCCATCCCTCTCAGCTTTGGGGATGGCAAATTACTTTTGACTTTCCTGCACATAATTGTCTGCATGTCAATTTAGACCAGTATTGCTCAACCTTGGCAACTTTAAGATGGATGGACTTCAACTCCCAGAATTCCCCAGCCAGCATCGCTGGCTGGGGAATTCTGGGAATTGAAGTCCATCCATCTTAAAGTTGCCAAGGTTGAGAAACACTGTTTTAGACTATGAAGGCTGGCTGCTGGCTGCTGCCAATTTTCAAGGGCATCCTTGAATACTTTCTCCTTCCCCCTTTCTCGTGCACGCACGCACACATTCATGTACACACGTGTGCTTAGAAATTCCTATCAAATGGCCACCAATCCCCAAGACTTCTTTAAACTGTGCCAAAGGTTAAACGTCTTCCCTGATGTTGCAATAAAAACAGCAACCATTGGCAGAATATGAACTGGCTCTTCGTGGTAGAAAACCTGCAAGAGAGAGGAGCGGGCTCAGTATCTTAAAATGCAGCCAGTTGTAAAGGCTGGAAAAGAGGGAGTGTGTGTAGATTCCCAGGCACACATTATCTAAGTGAGCGTCCATATTTTACCGTGACACCAGCTTTGAGACTCATTTCCTTGAGTTAAGTAGCACAGAGTGAAGTATCTCCTGCATGCCTTCTGACTATTCATCTGAGGCCGCATCGTGGGCATTTAACCTGGAGCGCGTGTTGATGTATGATCAAATCAGAGGGAAAAGGCCATGCTGGTTAACCCTCTCCTTCTATAGTTGCACTTAATGAATGTCACATGGACTCACAATAGAAACGATAGACCATCCGTTCTGATAAACACTGTTGGCACCAGCCGCTGCAAAGATATGGAAAAATATGCTGAAGACATTCAGGAAGCCTTCAACAAAATGCCCATGAGTCTATCTCCCGGTCTTTAAATTGCAAACGTTTCTTCTTCCTCGCTGTGATTACCTGCCCATCCTTTCCCTTCCTCCCCAAAATCATTCTAAGATGATTGCATCGTGCATGGAAAAGTTCTGTCGCATTTGTTTAATCTGTAGTATTTTAATAGCGTCTTTGGCTTCTTTCTTTGGAGCCATGTGACCTCAAGAGAAGTTGGTTAGCAGGCAGGGGCATCCACTGGGGAGGAGGGAGTGTCCAAGAAGTCAAGATGGTGGCCACTGCCTTGCAATCAAAGCCCCACCCCTTTTTACATGCAAGATGTATGCACCACATGTAAAAAAGGGGGCTTTGATTGCACTGTCATTGGCAAACTACTAAAACATACCACATTGCTTACTCGGAAGAAAGTGAAAAGGAGAATAACCTTGTCAGATCTTGTTCCCCATGTCCAGATGGGCAATGGGTTGAGAGGAGATCTTCATCGTGTCCTTAGAATTCAAGGGCAAATCAAAGCCAGAAGGGAAACTAAGGCATCACAGCAAAGATGTTCAGGAAGAGCTTTCCAACACAGTCTGGAGGAATAGATGTAAAAGCCCAGCTCATGGGAAGACACTGGGGGAAGGTAGCTGCTGAATCCGAGAAATGGAGATCTGTGGAGTCCTTGGTGCTCTCTGAGCTTGGTTGCTTGCTTGCACGGAAGATGTTGCCTAGTCGGGCAACAAAAATGTCTGCAACCAAACAACCAAGCTTAGGGAGCACCAAGGACTCCACAGTTCAACCCTGAGCTACAGATATTCTCTTCTAACGGAGATCTGCAGAAGAGGAAATCAACGCACTTCCACACACAAAAAAAAATCATAGTTGGAAAGTTCCTATATCTAGCCACAGTGAGAAGATCAGGCATTACTGCAGCCGTTGGAATACTTTCCAAAAAGGGGTTGTGGACACCCCTACTTTAATGCCAGTTTCTTTGGCATGGGAAAAGAACATCCTCTTTTTTGTGGAAGTTGTCCAAGAAAGTGAAGTTCTCTAGGAAGTGATGACACTATTTTCTTCTGGCCAAGTTAGACCTCTATGGAGCTGCAGGCTATCTGTTTTGCTAAAAAATCTGCATCTGCCAGCTTCTATGGGCAGGCCTAGAGCACACACCAATTGCAATAGATGTTCCTCTAACAGAAGAATCTGGTCGGAATGGTCTTTCTCTGAATAAAAACTTGTCCAAAGCCCCCCTCCTCTTTGTACAAACACTATGCTGTAAAGTTCTGTATGAAAACAGGATAGTCATTATGGATGGTTGGTGGGTTAGTCAGGGTTGGACTGGTGGATGGGTCAATTTTTTTAAAAAAGGAAGAGTTTAGACTGGAGAAGTTATATTTAAAAATCTACCCTGGGGAAATTTGTCCAACCAAGAATAGCATTAGAAGTTATATCCAAAAGTGACTGTTAGGGAAGGGAAAGTTACAGACCAAAATGGATGTGGATTTTTTTAATAGATTAAAACATTTTTTTTTTAATGGACCAGATAGGTCCTGAAAAATGCACAGGGTAAAAGGGACTGTATTTATACCAGTCTACAATCCCAAGGTGGATTTCTTTGCACCTTCAGCTGCACTGTTGCAGATTCCAAGCTCGTATCAAAAGCCCCTGATAGCAATTGGTCACTAATACAAATGGCAACAAATATTTTTCCAAAGTGGGGTTACTGAGAAAGAAGAAGACGGTGTTGCATGTTTGAAAGAACCAAAAAGACTACATTTCCACTACATTTCCCACTTACTTTCATTTAGGGCCAATGCAAAACTTTTCCAGAAAAGAAGGTTCACAGACATTATTTTAAGAGCTACCATCATTCATTCATTCATTCATTCATTCATTCATTCATTCATTCATTCATTCATTCATTCACTACATCTCCCACTTCCTTTCATTTAGAGCCAATGTAAAACTTTTCCAGAAAGAAGGTTCACAGACATTATCTTAAGAGCTACCATTTCATTCATTCATTCATTCATTCATTCATTCATTCATTCATTCATTCATTCATTCCATCTCCCACTTACTTTCATTTAGAGCCAATGTAAAACTCTTCCAGAAAGAAGGTTCACAGACATTATCTTAAGAGCTACCATTTCATTCATTCATTCATTCATTCATTCATTCATTCATTCATTCATTCATTCATTCACTACATCTCCCACTTACTTTATTTTAGAGCCAGTGCAAAACTTTTCCAGAAAAAAATGTTCATAGGAATTATCTGAAGAACTCTGCTTTTTCAAGACCTCTCTGTCCAATAGAGAATTTCACACATACATCCTGGAGAATACTTAGTGAAACGTTCCCCCTCTCCAGTTTGCCAGTCTTCTTCTGAGCGTGCTGAAGCTCAGCTGCAACTGTGAATCCAACCTAGTATAATCCAATATTGCTGAATGAAGCCATGGCTTTAGTTACATCTTCCATTCTGACTTAGCCCATGACATCACCACCAGCTGGAAAGGGCTGCAATTTAGTTCTTCACAGAAAAAATTATCCTGTTATTTTTTTTTTCTTACTCCATTCAGTTCAATGAAAGTGAATTTATTTTCCACATTTCTTTCACAGAGGAGAATTTTGGTAAAATTATCCATTGGGGTGGGGTGTTTTCACACTTATTTAGTTCGGTCAAGAGGTGTGTGTCAATGTGTGTCAGTGTGTGTTTTTCCCTTATACAATCATCTCTCAACTGGTCTGTGGTCTCCTTGGGTTCTCGGACTTCAATTACACACCAAGGAAAGGCATTGGGGGGAAAAATTGTCTGCTAAGGAAGCTTCAGAAAAAACAGCAAGCTTCAGAAAAACATTCTTTCCTCTTCAGGAACAAAAGCTCCAAAACACCATTAAAGGAGATTTGAAAGCAATTCTCGCGCGCCCTGAAAATAAGGGAGAAAAACAGAAGCTTCTTTTTACAGGAAGGGCCTTTCTGAGAAATTGCAAGGTGGATTTTGTCATCGCGTTATTGCAAATGGACTCTTTAAATTATCTGAGGGGTGGAGGTGAAGCGATCTCAAGAGAAAGAAATGGTCAGGGTTCGCCAGGAGAATAAAACTGCAGTTTCTGAAGACATGAAAATAAAAATGAAAAGCAGGAGATTTGTTTACCTTCTCTACCCCATCTCTAAATAGATGCAAGAATGCAATTGACACGGACGAATTTCACTGAACTTCTCTTTTCCTTTAAAAGAAATTTCACATGCAAATTCTTTTTCTTCCTATTGAATGAACTATGTTAGGGGGAAAATTGAGGGGGGGGGGTTTGGCATGGCCATCACTCAAACATTCAAAGTTAGAAGTCCAACACGAGTGGAAATAACACGCAACCACGTGTTATTGGTGAATTCTCAGCAAATATTCAGAGATTATTTGTCCCCAATTGGAGAATATACACATTTCATGTCAACTTTTATCACTTGGTAGAAGAAAAAAAGTAGCATGCAAACAATCACAGATGAAAAGAAAGTAAGCCATCTGCATTTTGTGTCTGCAACCGATTCAACCCCCACTCCAGGCAACCGAAGTGACAAACGGCAGAAATAAATTACTAATTTGTCACATTTGTCTGCCTTCCTTTTTAATAAGCTTCATACAGGAAAGGGGCAGAGGCAAATAAAAGCCAAGGGTCTTATAAATGATTCTTGCAGCTTTGCTTTTAATATCAGGGAAATAATTGCTAATCAAAGCATCCTGCGGTGGAAATGGCAGAAAACACCTCAACGTCCCCGTCGCTGAATTTTCATGGGACGGGGAAGCAGGCAGGAGATTCATTTCCACCTTCCAGCGCTGCTTCATCTGACAAGAAAGGGAGGAAAAAGATTATCTGGTGGCCAAAAAAAAAATCAAAGACATGTTGTCCTGTGGAGCGGGAGAATGGTGACATGTCTTAGCATGCAGGGAGAACGGGCATGCAAGCAAGTGAAAATTTAGTCTGTACTAGGTGGCAAAAGTCAATGCTTAGCTTTTTTTCCCCATCTTTTTTCCTTTTTTTTAAAAAAAAAAGATTATTTTAGCAAATGCGCAGAGATGAGCATTTTCTCTTTTTCGTTTTCTGTCCTCCGTCGGCCTTGTTCTCTTGGGGCCAGTCCAGCACATACAGGGATTGTGGTTTTATGGAGTTGCTTATTCCCTTTTGCCATTCTCACCCATCAGCCTCTTTATCGGGTTTTTTTTTTTTTTTTTTTTGCAGGATGTGCTCAAAAAAGTCAAAGGGTTGGCCACAACAGTGCGATCAAAGCTCCACCGGTGTTTATGTGCAATGCTTCGATCTCACTTCGTGGCCAACTTCTTGATTTTTTTGACTATCCCCTGCAGATATTCCTGATCTTTATTATTCAGTAGGATTGTTGCTTATTATGACTGACCCAAAGTTCGCCAGTGTCAGCCCTTCAAGGTAGACCAGACTAGGAAACCAAAGCTAATATTCCTTTTATTATAAGGTTATAATACGAAACTTGCAAGTCTGAATGAGCTCCCCCCCCCCTCCTTTTACCTTTGTGAGAACTAGGGAGGGTCTTTTCTGAGACACTTTCCCAGGTTACAGCTCTGCCCTGGCCTCAGGTTTCTCTTATCTGACCCTTGTCTTGCTTGCGGCTCTTCCTCTTGTTCCTCAAGGTCATCCTTCTACCCATTACACCCAGCTGGCTTCATGCCCAGCAGGACTAGAACTGGCCATCTCCCAGTTTCTAGCCCAGTGCCTTTAACCACTACACCACTGCTGGTGGAAGCTAATCAAGAAGCTGCCATTTCTCTTCCTTGCCCAGTACTGCCCATCCCAACCAGCGACATCCCAACCAGGACTCTTTCCAGGGATTCAGGCAGGGCTTTTCCATGACCTGCTACTTCATCTGTTGGGTTAGAGATGCCAAGGACAGAACTCAAGACTTTCTGAATGTGAGCAGTATTATTGCAGGGTCCCTTGGTGTGAATGTGGTGCCCCCTTGTAAGTGAGAGTGACAAGGGGGGACTAGGACTGTATGATTGGTGAGAGAGTACCGATCCCTGAGTGAGAGGCAGGGTAGGTAGGAGTGGTTGGGTACCCTGCTGTGGCTAGTGAGAGAGGCCACAGCGGGGAGCAGTGAGAGAGAGTGAGGTGTGTGGGGTGGTTGGGGCTTCCCAGCGCCGAGAGCGTGAGCTGGTACGCTGGGAGCTCTGCCATTACCCAGGAGAGACTGAGTATGAGAGGATGTATGTATGTGGAAAGGGACCCTTGCCTAAATCCAGGATGTCCGGGGTCCCAGAAGTGGAGGCGTCTGGGCTAGGATTCTCTGGGGGCTGCGGGGCGGAGAATTTGATCGAGGTGGTGACGGGTAAGGGATGATATGACGGGAGCTGGGGGGCAGGCCATCATTGGGGAAGGCGCCCCCGGTGTTTGTTACCGGTGGTGTGTTCCGGCCCCCCAAGCTCAAACCCAGACCCTGGTAATCAGATCTTCGAGGGCCCTGAGGTCCGGCTGTTGCTCCTTAATGCCAGGTCGGTGAATAACAAGGCCCCCCTCATTCGCGACTTGCTTGCGGATGAGGAGGCGGACCTGGCATGTATCACTGAGACCTGGCTGGGCCCAGAAGGAGTGGTTGCCCTTTCAGAAATGTGCCCAGCCGGGTTTCGAGTGTGGCATCAGCCGAGACAGCGGGGCAGGGGAGGAGGGGTAGCGGTTGTCATCCGGGAGTCTCTGATGGCCTTCAGGGGCACTGCTCCACAAGTGGCCGGGTGTGAAACCCTGTTCTTCAAGTTAGGTTCTCGAGAGCAGTTGGGAGTGTTGCTGCTGTACCAGCCTCCCTGCTGCGTGGCAACCTCCCTGCCCGAGCTTCTTGAGGCCGTCTCAGGGTTGGCAGTGGAATTCCCCAGACTTATGGTCTTGGGGGATTTCAATCTGCCTTCCCTGGGACAGACCTCTGAGATAGCTCGGGAGTTCATGGTTACCATGGCAACCATGGGCCTGTCACAGATTATTCGGGACCCGACTCGGGACAGTGGCCTCACCCCGGACTTAGTTTTCTTGTCTGAGCAGTGGCAATGTGATCTGAGGGGAGAGTTACATCTATCCCCATTGTCATGGTCAGACCATGCCCTGGTGACCCTGAGGCTCTCTTGTGCCGCCCCACTCCGCAGGGAGGCAGGACCTATTAGATTGGTCCACCCCCGGCGACTGATGGACCCAATGAGGTTTCAAAAGGAGCTGGGGGTTATACCCGAAGATCTGATGCACGGTCCGGCGGAGGTCCTGGCCGCAGCTTGGAATAAGGAGGCGGCCGGGGCCCTGGACAGGATCGCGCCTATGCGGCCTCTCTTGCCTCGTTCGACTCGTCACTCCCCGTGGTTCACGGAGGAGTTGAGGGTTTTGAAGAGGGTTAAGAGACGTCTAGAGTGCCGCTGGAGGAAGACGAGGACTGAATCTGACCGGACACAATCTAGAGCCGCTATTAGGGCCTACCTTGTGGCGGTAAGAGCGGCGAAACGTGAATATTTCTCCGCTCTTATTGCGTCCGCAGATTGCCGCCCGACGGCCCTATTTAAGATTACTAGATCTCTTTTGGGTCACGAAGATACGGTGACCCATCTACAGGGCCGATCGGAAGAATTTGCTGAGCATCTGCAGGACAAAATCGCTCAGATTCATTCCAAATTTAACTCTAAGCGTGAAGCACAATCTGGAGAGATGCCAGAGGTTCGTACTTACCCTGTTATCTGGGAACGGTTTGATCCTGTTGGGCCTGATGAAGTAGACAGGATCCTCCGGATTGTAAATGCCACCACGTGCCATCTTGACCCATGTCCCTCCTGGCTGGTGAAATCAGCTCAGGAGGTTACATGTGGTTGGGTCCAGGGGATGATTAATGCATCCTTAGCGGAGGGGGTGTTTCCAGCAGTCTTTAAGGAGGCGCTGGTGCACCCCCTCCTCAAGAAACCTTCCCTGGACCCCACTGTTTTGAACAATTTTCGTCCTGTCTCCCACCTTCCCTTTTTGGGAAAGGTGGTTGAGAAGGTGGTGGCGCTGCAACTCCAGAGGATTCTGGATGAAACGGATTATCTAGACCCCTTTCAGTCAGGTTTTAGGCCGGGATATGGGACAGAGACTGAATTGGTCACGCTTATGGATGATCTCTGGCGGGAGCGGGATGGAGGGAGTGCATCCATTCTCGCTCTCTTGGACCTCTCAGCGGCTTTCGATACCGTCGACCACGGTATCCTTTTGGAGCGACTCAGGGAGTTGGGGGTGGGCGGTGTAGTTTTGCGCTGGTTTACCTCCTTCCTCCAGGGTCGCTCGCAATCGGTGGTAATAGGAGAGGAGAGATCCGACCCACGGGCCCTCTTTGTGGGGTACCGCAGGGTTCGGTTCTCTCTCCTCTCCTATTTAACATCTACATGAAGCTGCTGGGTGAGATCATCCGTCATCACGGGATGAGGTATCACCAATATGCTGATGATACTCAATTGTATATCTCCATCCCGGGTGAAGTAAGTGTTGCAGTGGACACCCTATCTCAGTGCCTAGGGGCTGTAGGGGCCTGGATGGGGAACAACAGGCTTCAACTGAACCCTGGTAAGACGGAGTGGCTATGGATTGATGGCCCCTCGGCCTCCAGGAAGCTATCATCTTTAATCCTGGATGGGGTGGCACTACCCCGTTCAGACTCAGTCCGGAGCTTGGGGGTCCTCCTGGACTCACGACTCCTGCTCGAAGAGCAGGTGGCAGTCGTGGCCAGGAGGGCCTTTGCACAGCTTCGGCTTGTGCGCCAGTTGCGCCCCTTCCTGGATCGAGAGGCCCTCCGAATAGTCACTCATGCCCTTGTCATCTCTCATATAGATTATTGCAATGCGCTCTACATGGGGCTACCCTTGAAGAGTATCCGGAAGCTTCAGCTGGTCCAAAATGCAGCCGCTCGAGTGGTTATGGGTGCGAGAAGATCAGCACATGTAACACCACTGCTCCGCGAGCTGCATTGGGTACCAGTTTGCTTCCGGGTCCAATTCAAGGTGTTGGTTATCACCTTTAAAGCCCTACATGGCATGGGGCCAGGCTATCTGAGGGACCGTCTCATCCCAATTGCATCTACCCGCCCCACCCGGTCATGCAGGGAGGGCATGCTGCGGACCCTGTCAACAAAGGAATTCCATCTAGCAGGGTCCAGGAGGCGTGCCTTCTCTGCGATAGCGCCCGCCCTGTGGAACATCTTGCCCCCAGAGGTGAGGCAGGCGTCCTCCCTCTTGGCCTTTAGGAAGTCCCTAAAAACCTGGCTCTGCCGCCTGGCGTGGGACAAAGGTAGAGATAGTTCCTCCTGGGGGTGGTTAGTTTAATAATGACCTCCTTTTAAGATCCTATCATCCTCTGGATTTTTATATTCTTATTTATTGTATTGCTTATTGTATTTTAATGATTTTTGATTTTTAACTTTAATTTTAACATTGTTGTAAACCGCCCAGAGTCTACTGTGGTAGAGATGGGCGGTGATAAATTTGATTAATAAATAAATAAATAAAAAATTATTATTATTATTATTATTATTATTATTATTATTATTATTTAAATTTAATATAGCCACCCACTCTAGTGGATTCTGGGTGGCTTACAAAATATCATACTAAATTACAACAATTCAAAACATAAACAAAATGAAACAAATACTCTGTCACTGAGCCACAAAGCAATGGCTATGTTTGAGGGCATCTGCAAAACGGGTCAAAAAAGTCAAGATGGGAGCCACAAGCATGCTGTCAAAGGCCTGCCCAACTTTTAACTGTGTCATGTATCTGACACTGGCTAAAAAAAGGGGTGGGTGTGCTTCAATAGCATAGTTGTAGCCACCATCTTGACTTTTTTGACCCCCAATGCCCCAGGCTGTGTTCTAGGACAGAGACCAACTCCTTTTCAGAGTTACTTTTATAACCGGAACCTCACATTTCAGCCAGCAAAGCTCAGTTCAATTTGGACCCAGAAAGTTGAGGCAATTATACATTTCTCCTAATTTCTCCAACATACAGTACATTCATCTATGGCAGAGCTTTCCAAACTGTGTGTCGCGACACAAAAGTGTGTCGCCACACCACCCGGAAGCGACGGCGTGCGTGTGCACGGCGGCCGCAGCAGCGGCACAGGATCAGTGCTTCCGCGTTTTAGTGGAGGCTGCCGCCGCTACCGCCACCGCCGTGCACACGCGCGCCGCCACACGCCCCCCGCGCCGCCGCTGTGCGTGCGCGTGCCGCCATGCGCCCGCCGCCGCCACCACTGGTGTGTCGCCAGCGGCGGCACTTTGGAAAGCCCTGATCTATGGGTTATCCTTTGCAATTGTCAGTTTTCATCCATTGTTCATCTTTGTTGGCAGTGTGAGATGGACAGCCATGTAAATTATTCCAATCAATAAATCAATAGTAAAATAAATAAAATAATAAAGCTCACTTCCCTCTCTCCCCTCTTTCTCTTGGGCTGGATCACATAATGTTGTGGGCTCCACTCATACAACCAAGTCAATGTTTCTTAACCAAGTCAATGTTCAAAGGGAGACAGGCCCTTGTTTTCGGAAACTTCGCACGGCTTAGTAACTCCCTCCTCCGACTCCAATATCTGGAGAGACACTCTTGACCTTTGCTTCTTGGCGGGAAGCAAGCCGTTATCAGAAGATGGGCTTCTTTTGATAACCTGCTGTGGACATCTGTCCTGGCAGACTCTAATCAAAGTTGCCCATTGGACTGTGCCAATTGTGTTCTAGGATTGTGACAAGAATATCGCATTCCCGTTGGGATAACTACTGCCTGTAGAGACGTGGATCGGCTGTCTGGATAGATTGAGAATCTGAGTGACAGTTTAATCCAGGTTTCTCTCTGTGTCGGTGTGTGTATGTATGTGTATTTTCATTTTTCAGATAGACATCTTTTTCGCTTTTGCCAAAGACAAACCGATTGCTTTTTTAGGAAGTAACATACCTTTAGGCGGACGTACTGTTCATTCGTTCCCTTTTAGCCTTGGTTTGGAGGAATGATGCTGGCTATTTAAGTTTATTATCCTAATTAAAGGTGAGCCTGAATTCTCCATGCAACAGGCACAGAAATGACCGGTTTTTCTAAATTTTCTCCAAGGAAGGACCTATGGACAGCCGTCTGCAGTGACAATAGCCGCACCCCTGAAACCCGCCCGGACAACACAACACAATGCACAGAATCATTCCAGCACATCACTTATATACAGAGGTGCTCCTGTGCTTTTTCCGGTCACTTTTCATCCAAGGTGATGAAAAAGAATTTGCTATAGAAATGCTTTCAAATGCCCAGAGATACAGTGCAGGGTCCTTCCACTGGTTCAGGGACCAGAGGTGTATGTGTGTGCGTGCAGGAACCTCTGCAGGAGGGTCAAAAAAGCTCAAGATGGCAACAGCAACAACACAATCGACACCCCAAGCGTTTTATATGCATCACATGGCACATGTAAAAAATGGGGAAGCTTCATTTGGGCAGTTATGGCTGCCCTCTTGACATTTTTTTAACCCATCCCCAGCAGACAGTTCTGCACACTTGGTCTTCACTGACCAGATGCAGGATGGAGCATTTTCAGTTGGCATGAAATGCTTACTGACTTAGTAAAGGAATCTGGGGAACCAGAATGGGGGCAAAAAGGGGAATAGAGAGAAAAAGTACTTTGTCTGGGATCGGATGGGGGAAAGAGTACCATGCTGGCTGGAGTGATGGGTGTTGTAGTCCTAGAATCAGACTTGGATGGGACCATAGAGGTCATCTAGGGACAGGCTGTTGGTTGCATTGGTGGGCTTGATTTTTTTTTTTAAAAAAAACCCCTTCAGATGCCCCTGAGTCCTGTGTGTGTATATTTCCATTCAAGACTGCCTGGACAAGTCCCTGCAGTTTTCTTGGCAAGATTTTCAGAAGTGGTTTGCCATTGCCTCCTTCCTAGGGCTGAGAGAGAGTGACTGGCCCAAGGTCACCCAGCTGGCTTCATGCCTAAGGCGGGACTAGAACTCTCCGTCTCCTGGTTTGCCATTGCCTCCTTCCTAGGGCTGAGAGAGAGTGACTGGCCCAAGGTCACCCAGCTGGCTTCATGCCTAAGGCGGGACTAGAACTCTCCGTCTCCTGGTTTGCCATTGCCTCCTTCCTAGGGCTGAGAGAGAGTGACTGGCCCAAGGTCACCCAGCCGGCTTTCATGCCTAAGGCGGGACTAGAACTCTCCGTCTCCTGGTTTGCCATTGCCTCCTTCCTAGGGCTGAGAGAGAGTGACTGGCCCAAGGTCACCCAGCCGGCTTTCATGCCTAAGGCGGGACTAGAACTCTCAGTCTCCTGGTTTGCCATTGGCTCCTTCCTAGGGCTGAGAGAGAGTGACTGGCCCAAGGTCACCCAGCCGGCTTTCATGCCTAAGGCGGGACTAGAACTCTCCGTCTCCTGGTTTGCCATTGCCTCCTTCCTAGGGCTGAGAGAGAGTGACTGGCCCAAGGTCACCCAGCTGGCTTCATGCCTAAGGCGGGACTAGAACTCTCCGTCTCCTGGTTTGCCATTGCCTCCTTCCTAGGGCTGAGAGAGAGTGACTGGCCCAAGGTCACCCAGCTGGCTTCATGCCTAAGGCGGGACTAGAACTCTCCATCTCCTGGTTTGCCATTGCCTCCTTCCTAGGGCTGAGAGAGAGTGACTGGCCCAAGGTCACCCAGCCGGCTTTCATGCCTAAGGCGGGACTAGAACTCTCAGTCTCCTGGTTTGCCATTGCCTCCTTCCTAGGGCTGAGAGAGAGTGACTGGCCCAAGGTCACCCAGCCGGCTTTCATGCCTAAGGCGGGACTAGAACTCTCAGTCTCCTGGTTTGCCATTGGCTCCTTCCTAGGGCTGAGAGACAGGGACTGGCCCAAGGTCACCCAGCCGGCTTTCATGCCTAAGGCGGGACTAGAACTCTCAGTCTCCTGGTTTGCCATTGCCTCCTTCCTAGGGCTGAGAGAGAGTGACTGGCCCAAGGTCACCCAGCTGGCTTCATGCCTAAGGTGGGACTAGAACTCATGGTCTCCCGGTTCCTAGCTACCACTGAGATATTCGGAGGAAATTTCTCTACCCCTTGGAGAAATGTAGGCCAATCCGCCACCCAGTTTCCCCATCCTCGTTGTGATGGGGACGTCCGAAATGCTTTAATAATGACACCTACGATAGACAAATCATTTGGTTTCCATCCATTGCCAGCAACTCTCTTCTTGTTGCTTCTGCTATTTGTAAATTCCTTGGGATGGAGACTTTTCCTTATGATAATCATCATGTGTTTGCTTGGCTCATGGAATGCCACCAGTTTGCACAGAAGGTTAGACGGTCTCTAGTCCAGGACAAGGAGGTCACATCCTGGACTCCGAACCCGAAAAGCCTAAGCTCGCTTTCTGCCATTTGCAGGCCGTCTCAGTTTCTAATGTGTTCACAGTCATACTTCTCTTCCTGATGTTTTCTGCTATTTTCTTGTTCGAAATAGTCAAACATTTGCATTTAAATGGGGAACGTTTTCCCCTAAAAGGCACATTTTACAAGCCGTTCTGGAAAAAAAAAACACTTCTTTATGCATTTCCCCCTAAACTATGCATTTTTGTCTGCGTTTTTAGCTGGGGCTTGCACTGCAAAATCGGGGAAAGCGCACAATTCAAAGGATAACGGCATTTCGGCCCATGCTATTTGTCCCAAGAAATTTGATTTATTCAATTTTCTTTTGCCACCCTCTCCCTTTCTTTCTGTTCCTCTTCCCTCCATAAAACGTATGACTCTCCAGATACCAAGACAATTGGGGAATTCTGAATTTTTCTCCACACAGGTGAGATACTCAAACTATTCCTGGGCATTACCATTTCGATAGCAGGTTGCAAGTTCAGGTCCCTTCTCCCCAATAAACAATCAAATAAAAAAGCTAGCATGTTAAGATTTTTCTCACAGCTACTTTTCCACATGCAAGGACATACTCACTTGCAATGCAGGAAAACTTGACTTCGTAACCTCCTATTTTATCACATCCCTTGATGCATTTACAACACCAACCCAAACACACTCCATTTCCATCTGAGTAGTGGCTCAGCGGGTAAGACGCCAGGCTTGTTGATCGGAAGATCGCAAGTTCGGAGGTTCGAATCCCTAGTCCCACGTGACGGAGTGAGCTCCCACACTAGCCCCAGCTCTTGCCAACCTAGCAATTTGAAAGCATGCAAATGCAAGTAGATAAATAGGTACCACTTCGGTGGGTAGGTAACAGCGTTCCGCGTGCGTCATGCAGCCACATGACCGTGGAAGCGTCTTCGGACAACGCTGGCTCTTCGGCTAACAAACGGAGATGAGCACCGGCCCCTAGAGTCGGACACGACTGCACAATTGTGCAGGGGGAACCTTTACCTTTTTAAGATCAAGTTGGATTTCTATCTGCTGTGGCTTTTTTCCTCCTGTACTAAATTGTAGAAGAGAGGCAAGGATGTGTTTAAGAAATAGATACAATGTCTTCCTATCCACAGAGGCATGCTAAATACACATTGAATGGTGAACAATAAAACAAAGCAAAGCTTTTGTGCAAATGAATACTCTGATGCAAAAAGGAGAATTGGTGAGTGTATCATAGCCTGCTTTTATACAAATATCAACCAATCACGTTATAGGTCAAACACATTATCTGCCACACCCATCTTAAACTATATCAGCTGCAGTATGTGTCACCACTTACTTCAACAAAGGCTGCTAATTGAATGACTTGCAGAAAGTATTACCTCTCACCTATTTACCTCTCCTGTCTAATTAATCTATCTGTAAATTCTGGGTATTTATTCAAACCCCAACACTCATTCTGACCATTGGCATTCCATCATTAATGCAGACGCCAGGCTTGTCGATCGGAAGGTCGACGGTTCGAGACCCGAGCCCTGCGTGACGGAGTGAGCTCCCGCACTAGCCCCAGCTCTTGCCAACCTAGCAATTCGAAAGCATGCAAATGCAAGTAGATGAATAGGTACCACTTCGGTGGGTAGGTAACAGCGTTCCGCGCGCGTCATGCCGGCCACATGACTGTGGAAACGTCTTCGGACAACATTGGCTCTTCGGCTAACAAACGGAGATGAGCACCGGCCCCTAGAGTCGGACACGACTGCACAAATGTGCGGGGGGAACCTTTACCTTTACCTAGCCAAACTGAACAGTTCCTGCTAGCGTTCAGCTTCCTCCGGTGAAAAATCTGCAGAAAGAAATATTTGTAACCAGCACTCCTAAAAAAGAATGCATGTGTTGGCCGGTGGCAAAGGAAAAGAGGAAATCACCTTTGAAAAAGCCAGCATTGGATAAACGTACGCTTTAACAAAAACCTGCACTGGAGAAATTTCCAAAGAATGACAACAGGGAAATGTGTATAAAATAACAAGTTTCCTTGGAATTTATTATATCGGTGACACAGATAAATAGTGATTGTGCAGAAAAGCTCCATATGGTTAGGGAAAGTTGTGACAGAAATGAACGCAGAGTTAGGTATGGAACTTGACACCCACACACAGACACACGGGTGCAAACACACACATATTTTAAACGTGTTTGATGGATTGGAATACCACTCTGTCCCCACAGATAGCAATTTTATCCTGCCCAGAGTTCCCTAGCTGTTCCCCAAATGAAACTGCCCTCGGGGAGGCACCAAGACCTAGTGGTGAAGTTACCTGGAGCTTCTTTTCCCAAACAAGAAATTATCTCTCTGGAAGAAATGCAGTAGGAGCTGGCACTCTCTCGTGCCCGCTGGCAAAGTGAGACTGCGCAGACACCAAATCACCCCCCCCCCAGGTTGGATTTTTGGCAGCCAGAGCATGTGAGAACACCCGTGCAGCCATGACACTATTGAGTGCAAATTGGTGGAGGACTGGGAGACATTTGGATGTAAAGAACCTCCAAGAAGACCTCCAGAGAAACCAGCAGCATCTGGAAGATCTCCCTTTCCCGTCTCTGTGAAAAGGATGGCTTGCCTGCCAATGGAGCACACTTTGCCCCATCGCGCATTACTTGGCCACCGAGCTGCTGTTGGGATGTTGAGCTGTAGGCAAAGTCGTAACACGGTCAGCGTTTCCTTCCTCTAAGGCAGCCTTTCTCAGCCTTTTGACCCTGGAGGAACCCTTGAAATATCTTTCAGGCCCCGGGGAACCCCTGCACATTCAGGCTCCAATATAGGCCAGAAGTTACCAAAGTATGATACTCATTTCATGGGTAGGCCTGTCTAGATGCACTAACAGTGTTCTTAAACTAAAACTAAAGAATGAAACATACCTCTTTAATGTGAAGTTGCCCAGATTTGAAATAATTTTTTAAATAAATTGTGATCTCTAGTGACCTCTCGCGGAACCCTAGGGTGCCACGGAACCCTGGTGGAGAAACCCTGCTCTAAGGTCAGCGTCCTCCTCTTTCTGGCCACACGCAGGCAGCAAAGATTCAGCGGTGGCATCGTGATCCATGTGAAACGGATTTTTTTGATCCTCTTGCAGATATCCCTGCCATGAACTGTTGGATTTATCTCTGGAGAGATGGAGCCCACATTCCCAAAGAAACTTAGAAGGGGGGAATGTTCCTGTTCATGTCTTTTTTGAAAGCTGTATCTTGAATACACAGATATGCCTGGCTATGTTGTATGGAAATGGGCAATAAACTTCTATAGTCCTGATGGGCAAGGCAATGTTGCATTGCTGCAAAACCTAATTTGCCAGGGGTTGTCCTTATCCTCTTGCCTAGATCTAAGCCCTGGCATCTTGAGGAACCACAAGACCATTTGGGCTGCCTCCGTATAAAGTTGAAAGGAAGTTCTTCTTATCTCCTGGTGGACAAAGAAAGGTTTTTGGTTTGCACTCTTCAAGTTGGACTGTCTTTGCTGAGTTGATCTTATTCTATAGTTCTAATTACAGGTAGTCCTCACTTAATGACCATTTGTTTAGTGATGGTTCAAACTTACGACGGTGCTGAAAAAAACGACTTGCAACCAGTGCTCACACTTACGACCATCGCAGAGTCCCCGCAGTCACATGATCACGATTTGGGCGTTTGGCAACTGGTTCGCATTTATGACCGTCGCAGCATCACGTGATCACCATTTTCAACCTTCCCGGCCAGCTTCTGGCAAGCAAAATCAATGGGGAACCATGTGATTCACTTAACGACCATGTGGTTCACTTAACGGCCAAGGTGATTCGCTTAATGACCGCCACAAAAATGGTCGTCAAATCGGGTCAGATTCGCCTAATGACCGATTTGCTTAGCAACCAAAATTCTGGTCTCAATTGTGTTTGTTAAGCGAGGACTACCTGTAAAGAACATGTTGTATCCTCAATCATTGCAGATGGCATTCCAATCTAGCCCCCAAATGATCTGCGTTGGAAAAGATCTCTTTTTGAGAGATTGAGGACCGAAGACTGAAGGCCTGTGACGCGTCCCACAAACCAAGGGGTTGGGCTTCCATCACCATTTGCAGATCCTGAATTATCTTACTACTTTTCAGCAGACCCCTAAGAGAGAGACGCAGACAGAGCGAGCAAAGGGGAAATCAGCCTTGTTTCTGTCTACCAGAACTAATTGTCCAACTCCAACAATGAGAGAAATGCAGGCTCAGAAAGCCGTAAAAGGCAGGAAAGGAGGATTATGTTCAATGCCATTCAGATGGAAATGAATTTTACCCTCCCAATTCCCCACCACCCACCTGGAGCCACGCAGCACGATCCGTTATAGATCTCGTGATCGATAGTGCATCATAGCAACAAAACGGGCGACGGGATGGAGGGAGGGGGCGCAAGTCCAAGGAGTGTAAATTTTAACTAAATTAGTTCTTCCAAGATGCTCTCCTTTTCTCCCTGTTTCATCTTTGGAAAAAAGAAAAAAGAAGAGGGGAAAAAATGCGAATGATCAATGCAGAGGAAGAGGGAAGGACGCAGCGGCTTGATCTCCAAAGAAAAAAATGTTTCAAGGTCATGCTGCTCCCCCGTTCCCCGGGAACGCAACATCCTTCTTTCAAGGGCGCCCCAGTTTATGTTGGTGGGTGCACGTGTGTGGCGAGAGCCCACGTACCATTTCTTAACGGCCCAACAAATTGCTAGCCATCACTTACAGTGACAAAAAAAGAAGAAGCAGAAATTGGTGCTGAAATGCTGCACTCCTGGAATTCCGTGCCGGGTAAGAAATTAAGTGTCTTCAAAGGTTACAAAAGCACATCAGGGACCAGTTCGGTAAAGTGAGGGGTCTGTGTGTCAGTATTGCCCCGGGCAGCCCACTGCCCCACCTTAAGCACCTACAATTTTAAAGATAATTGCTTACTTTCTCGCAACCGTTCCTAATCTCCTTCAAACTCCCCCTGTCTACCGGGGAGGGGTCAAAAAAGGCAAGATGGCAGTCACGGCTGCACCATCAAAGCTCTGCCCCTTTGTACGTGCCTCACGATGCGTGTTAGAAAGGGGCAGAGCTTCAATTCCGAGTGCACGTCCGCCATCTTGCCTTCTTTGGCCTCCCTTGCCCCACAGACGCTTCTGGATTCCGCTCCAGCCATCTTGTAGCCAAACAGTTACAAGAAGTATCATCCCCCATCCCTGAATGTTTCTTTTTCGCTTCTCCTTTGAAAGATACGTCCACAGCAAAATTTCTTTCCTTACATTAAAGGAACTGGTAAAAAGATGCAGGTGATTTTTTTCTATCCTATGTTAAAATATCCATTTAAATGGGTATTATCGCAGTATTTTACTCAGAATGAAAGTTCTTCTCTTCATGCTTCTACATATGCACGATCCAAGAAATGCACATTTAAATCTATGGTTTGATAGGTTTAAAGTGCAAAGGGCTGTACCACAAAATCTGAACAAGAAAAATGACTGAGGACAAAGGCCCTCTCCAGTGATAATATGAGAGAAAGAGAGAAAGCAATTCCATATGCCCAGCTAAGAGGCAGCACCACGCCAACGTTAGCTGACCTTGAAAAGCTAAGCAGAGTTGAATCTGGCTAGGAATTGGATGGAAGACCACTAGGTGATCCCAACTGGTATGGACAGTTAAAAAGCATCCCTATAGAAAGGAGAGACAAATCACTTCCAGACTGTTGAATTGCAATTCTCCAAAATTGTATTCCTCAAGCATTTCTACTCTACAGTTTCCTGGTGGCGAAGGCCACAATTGCTCTTTCTTCTTCAAAAAGTGGACATTTCCTCCGTTGTTCTCCCTTTTGAGACAAAAGGTTAACCACCACTGAGGCTGTTTCCTTGCTCAATACCATCACCGCCAGTAATGACTTAATCCATTGCCTGCTACTGACTTTTCTAATTAACAGCCACTTCATCAAGAGCGGCAGGGATAAAAGTCATCCCAGAGATTAAGATCTTCTCATCTGCAAGCTCCAGTCCTTCCTTTCCTCTTTAGACAGTCAAAAGCTGCCGGCCAATCTGGTATTTGACGTCATCTCCAATGAAATTTAAATGGGCTAAATTATTATAATGCCACGCAATGGGATTATCTGGGGAGGGCGGGGGGGGGAAGGTGGTGGGAATGAGCAGAAAACAGAATTGGTAGTAAAGGACCTAAACATAAAATGGAGCTAAGCCAGAATGATAGTTTGCCAAGAAAGCATTGTAATTGCGTAATAATTCCGTTGTTCCTCGCCAATCCTCATTTCAGTCCCGCCCCACCTCAATGCGCCTTCTATCTGAAACGACTTTGCAGAGCGTGGTGGGAGGGGGGGGAATTAAAAGACAGACTTTTTTTAGATGGTTTCTCCCTGTACCCAACCCCGACTGTCTCCCAACTTGGCCTTTCGCTTTGCAAACCAGGGTTTTACAGCCCCTGTCCCCTGTTTTCCATAGAGAAAACACTTTTAGCAAATCATCAAGCTACCATATTACCCTAAGTCTGTCAGTCGGATTGGAGGAGCAGAGAATGAGGGTTTTTTAAAGCTGCAGTTTGGAGAAATCATCTCCCACAGGATATTGGCTTCAGAACTGATTTGATGCCAGTCCTGAGTGTTTGGCAGAAGGGCAGAAGGCAGCTACAACAGGGCTCTGCAGTAAAATGTTGCAACGTAAGAGTCTTATCACTGACTCCGTTCCATTTCCTTCCTCTAGACCCCAAAATCAATCACATTTGATTGAAGCTGATTCCCATAATTTAAAAAATCCAAACAGAAGACAGCAAATACTGTATATTTGTGCATGTGGGTACACGTGTGTATTTATTCCTTGATCACAAAAAACAGGCTAGCTGGTCTGCCCTCAGCTGATATTTAGCAATTACCGGCTGAAAACAAGCCAGCCTGGCCTGTTTTTTGCTGGCAAGCAAGAAAACAAATGTCCTTTCACAGCATCTGATCATAAGCGGTGACGTCACTCTGCAAGCCTTGCGCTGCAGCAGCATCGCAACGCAAGCATGTCAAAGAGGGGCGCATCTCTGGGGTTTGCAAAACCCTGACAACCTGAAAGATATATTGTGAGCCTATGCCAGTTTGCATTTTAAATTCGGCATAAATTATGCCATCATCACTAGTGAAATAAAACGGAGGGGGTGCTTCTGCTTTGCGGCAAAGCACATTTACTCTGGAAGCAACACTGTCTTCTTGCAGAAAGGGGCTGTATATCTTTAAAGTAAACCTAATGTAACTCTCGGTCACACCAAACTACAAAATTGTCAAAAATAGAGGGAATAAGACATGCTTTGAAGGACAGTTCTGAAACAAGCAGGAGGTGGAGTTAGAGTAAAAACTGGGTAGGGACATCCAGTCTCCTCCTGCCACTGTTTTCTTGTTCTCATAAAGCAGTGTTTCTCAATCTTGGCCACTTTAAGGTGTGTGAACTACAACTCCCAGAATTCCCCAGCCAGCATGGCTGGCTGGGGAATTCTGGGAGTTGAAGTCCTCACATCTTAAAGTGGCCAAGGTTGAGAAACACTGTCATAAAGGTTGTGTTCATGGAATAATATGCTTAACCAGGTCAGTTAAGAGAAAGCACCACATTTGCTTAATGTTAACCATGGTTTAGTTTTGTTTGTGCGCTTAGCCTGTTTTGCGAACACCGAAAAATGGGCTAATCCTATAAGCAAGTTAAATACACGGTGTGAATTTGGCTGTTTCTTCTTCTGGGATATACAGTTAAGAGATCTGAGCAGATAGTCTGCATAAGGGGCGCGGTGGCTCAGCGGGTTAAAGGTAGCGTCTGAGGATATAGGCAGTTTATATATAGATATATATAATATAGAGATATAGGCAGGGGATTTTTTTGTAAAATTGGGGTGTTCAGGTCCGATAAATTCAAAATTTCCAAATATCGAGGGAGTCCTTTCGGTATTGCTCCAAGGGCTCCAATCACAATTGGTATAACAGTGGATTTCTTTTTCCATAAGCTTTCAACTTCGATCTGCAAGTCCCGGTATTTCATATTTTTTTCGGATTGCTTTTCCTCAATCCTAGCATCACCCGGTATAGCAACATCAATGAACCAGACTCTCTTCTTTTCAATGACTGTTATGTCAGGCATGTTATGAACAAGGTGCCTGTCTGTTTGGATTTTGAAGTCCCATAAGATCCTAACCCACTCATTTTCCAAAACCTTCTCAACTTGATGGTCCTAGTTCGACATGATGGTGATGGTGATGGTGATGGTGATTTAAACTTGTATGCCACCTGACTCTCAATGACTCTGGGTGGCTCACAACCATCAAACAGAGAAATTACAATAAAATCAGTAAGAAATAAAGATACAAGGGGGCAAGTGTGATAAAGTGAGGCGTCTCACTCACCCTCGCTGAAGACCTGGTTCTTCTAAACAACAGCAGAGCGGGGGCCATCCAGATCTCGCCTTCTTCTCCCAACCAAGGATGCCCCGCTAGAAACATTGATTTTCTTTTTTTATATAGTAATTTTATTAAACATTACAATAAAAAGATAAGAACTAATACAAACTAAAAAAAATAAAAGAATATTTTTTAAAAAATATAGAACGTGCAGAAAAGAAGGAAAAAATAAGAATATAATAAAGAAATGAAAGATGTAAAGAAATGACTTCCCACTTCATAACAAGTATAAACAATTTTAGTAACTTATCACCTTCTCTTAAAATATAACAAATGATCTCTTATGATCTTTCAATGATGCATACATTGACTCAGCATTCAGGCGCTGAGAACATACATGCAAACATGCCCAGGGCTTTAGATCACCCACAGTTCAAGGACCCTAATCCTAAATTATGAGCTCTACTCATTTTGGTGCTGTCTCTTGGCGTGACCGGGTTTTGGGAAGGGGGCCAGAATCTCACTTGGTGATGGGGAGAGGGGGTGGGGAATTGGCAGAGAGCAATTAATGAGAACCGAGCCAGGGAAAAGGGAGAGACCGGGGGATGCAAAGGTTTTAAAAGATCCCTGCTGACCACAGAAATAATAGCGAGAAAGAAATAGAGTGGGTCCCTGTGGTAAAAACTATTAGAGTAGGCGAATTATAAAACTATTAACCAGAATGTAACTCCCAATTAAAAGATGATTTAACACTGGAATCTGATGGATGAATTTTGATTAAATAGAGGAACTATTAGCAGCCTTGGGAAATGGACTTCGCTCGCCACTTCGCAAAGTTAAAAGGCAGTTTGAAATAAAAAATTTATAAATTAAGGTTAATTACTTTAAATAACATAGCTGGAAGCAATAAAACAGAATTTATCATATTCTCTGGGGTCTGGAGTTGAGGGCGGGGGTGGCGGAACATGGAAGTTCTTACCTCTTAATGGAAGAAAGCCTACTGAATTTGCATCCTCCACTACAGGTTGGAAAGGACAAAGACAGTGTGAACTAGGGGCAGAGACATCGCAGGGAAATATAGGCAGTTTCCTTATACTCAAATTATAATCAAATTATTTGTCCATCAAATAGAGCAGTGTTTCTCAACCTGAGTAACTCCAAGAGGGGTGGACTTCAACCCCCAGAATTCCCCAGACAGCATGGGGTGTCACAAAATGTCACACCACCACCCCCCGCGGTCACATGATTGCATTTCAGATGCTTGGCAACCGGCTCGCATTTAAAACCAGTTGCAGCGTCCCACGGTCACGTGATCACCCAGAATCCCCTCCGGAATGGGGGGAGATGGGCGGTGATATAAGTTAGAAATATAAATAAATAAATAAATCACGTGTTGTGACGTTTTTGCCGTTGGGGATGTTGGATTTGCTTAACGACCGCCGAGAAAATGGTTGTAAAATCGGGTCCAGTCACATGGTGACTCGACTTACGACCGCAATGACTTACGGTGGAAATTCTGGTCCCAATTGTGATCGTAAGTCGAGGACTACCTGTAATGGCATCCCCGTTCCAGCTGGGCATTAATCCTTCCCAGCCTCTTCAATTGTCTTCTCCCCCTTCTACCTTTTGGGGAACATAAATTGGACCTTGTTCTCCCCTGTCTCCCTCCATGCTGGGAAGCAATCATTTTTGGCCTTTGCTTTTTCTCTATCAGACGTGTCACAGTGAAGAATTTCCAACCTTGATTCTTCAAGACGCCCTAATGAGAGAACGAATAAAGACCCGGTACCTTTCTTCCACTCCGGCCTATTTTCCTTGATTTGTAACTTGGAATTACCATACTTGGTTTTCTCTCACTCACTAACAACCATCACTTTAAATAGACTTTTTAATATGATGGCTTTGAATGGGCTGCATTGCTTCTTGGTGATGTTAAAAGGCTCCAGTGCTGGGAAAGGTGGAAGGAAAGAGAAGAAGAGGATGACCAACAGCAAGGTGGATGGACTCCGTTACAGAAGTGATGGGTGCACCATTGGAAGACCTGAAGGACCTGGTTGTGAACAGATCATCCTGAAGAAGATCTATCTAGGCGGGCACTAAAAGTCGATAGGGTGGAAGGGTGGAAAGGGACCTTGAAGGTCATTTAGTTCAAACCCTCACCCAGTGCAGGAATCCAACAGATCACCATTTAGCCTCTGTTTAAACATCTCCAGCAGACTCCACCACCTCTTGAGCCAGTCCGTTCCACTGTTGCACAGCTCTTATCAGTTGGAAGTTCTTCCTGACGTTCAACTGAAATTTGAAATCCTTGTTATTTAAAGGTAACATTTCTTGTGATTTTCCAGAACAATACTGAAACAATTCTACCCTTCTTCTACATCAAGGTTTTTCGAACTGTGTTCATGGAACCCCCGGGTTCCGCAGTGCAACCCCATCCAGAGCCAAAGATGGTAAGTTCCCGGATGCCTGGGAGCCCTTAATCCACAGCCACTCCATCTTACCAGGGTTCAGATGAAGCCTATTGTTCCCCATCCAGACCCCCACAGCTCCCAGGCACCGAGAGATGGTGGTCACAGCCTCACTTAAGTCACCTGGGATGGAGATGTATAATTGGGTATCATCAGCATATTGATGATACCTCATCCCGTGGCGATGGATGATCTCACCCAGCAGTTTCATGTAGATGTTAAAAAGGAGCGGAGAGATTACTGAGCCCTGTGGCACCCCACAAAGGAGGGGCCGTGGGTCGGATCTCTCGCTCCCTACCACCACCTATTGGGACCGGCCCTGGAGGAAGGAGGTGAACCAGCACAAAACCGCGCCACCCACCCCCAACTCCCTGAGCCACCCCAAAAGGATACCATGGTCGATGGTATCGAAAGCCGCTGAGAGGTCAAGAAGAGCAAGGTTGGATGTACTGCCCCCATCCCACTCCCGCCAGAGATCATCCAAAAGTGCGACCAAAGCTGTTTCCATCCCATATCCGGATCTGAAACCCGACTGGAAAGGGTCCAGATAATCCGTTTCATCCAGGATCCTCTGGAGCTGCAACGCTACCACTTTCTCAACCAAAAAGGGGAGGTAGGAGACTGGATGAAAATTGTCCAGCACGGTGGGATCCAGTGATGGTTTTTGAGGAGGGGGCACACCAGCGCCTCTTGAAAGGCAGCTGGAAACCCTCCCTCCCTCAAGGATGAATTCACCATCGCCTGGACCCACCCTCACGTCACCTCCAGAGCTGCATTCACCAGCCAGGAGGGACAAGGATCTAATTGACAAGTGGTGACATTTACAGTCTGGAGGACCCTGTCCACCTCCTCGGGCCCAACAGGATCAAACCGTAAATGTTTGATAAACATATGTTTGATAAATGTTTATGTAAATGTTTCTTGGTCTCCACACTGTTTAGAAACAAGTTGGCTGTATTGTAGTGTTTTGGGCTATCATCATCGATTGATTAATCATGCCTGTGATCTAGTATTATGAATTGATTACCTTGTGCTGCCTGTACATCAGGGCTTTCCAAAGTTTTTCCCGCGGCGACACACCAACCGACGTTGTGCGGGAAAACCCGGAAGTGCAGCAGCGCGCAAAAACCCGGAAGCGCTGCTGCGCTTTCAGGTTTTGCGCGCTGCAGTTGGTGTGTCGCCGCGGGAAAACCCGGAAGCGCTGATGATGATCAGCGCTTCCGGGTTGTGTGGCGACACACCAGACTGTGTGTGGCGACACACTTTTGTGTCGCGACACACAGTTTGGAAAGCTCTGCTGTACATGTTGTACCTCTTGCAGATTCACAGGAGTGAGTTGTTCTGCATATTTCAATAAAGCAAGCTGCAGAAAAGCTCGTTCTTGACTCGAGTGCCTTCGTCGATAAAGACCTCTCATTGGCCATAGGAAGAGGCTTCATGCTTTTCCATAAATAAATACATTTCCACTTAAAGAATAGTATTTTGTGCATGCCAAGGGCAGAATCCAGTTTTTATATAAGATCCAGCTTCTCCTATGTAAATGGCAGGTCTGACATCAATACATTCTATGCATTTTGATGGATTCCAGGGTTTATATAGACTTAGGTGGAGAAAATAGGAACAGGATGGCAAAGTCATCTCTTGGAGAAAAGAATGCATGGCCTTTAATTTATGAGAGACAAAGAGATACACTAGCTATTGTCAGGAGCGGAAATAATCCTTTTATAATTTATTCAGCTTCAGAGGGTTAAGATCTCCATAATTCTCAGCAGGCAGTGTAATGCTGGCTCTTGATAACACATTGCATATTTTGTACATTCTGAAGGATACACACACACACACTGACTTTCTCCCATTTTTATTTTTTCCAAAGCAACTCTGAAAATTTGTTAGATTTTACGAGTAAACCCAGCTCCCTTGGCAATTGACGTGTTTATTCTTCCTGCATAGAGCGAGAAAGAAGATTTGAAGTCTGCCAAAATTTCTAATTTCACCCATCAACTTTTGATGACGGCATTACCAGATTTATGCTGTGCACCATCGGGAGTTTGTTGGGAGTGTGGCAGCATCAAAGTAATAGAAATTAAGTAGATACATTGGAAGTTTCATTCTCCTCTGTTAAAAACCTGATCTGAGATCTTACCCTTCTCTCTGTCTTTAATCTGAAAGATGAGTGCTACAGAGTTATTTTATATTTTATTTTATTTTATTTTATTTTATTTTATTATTTTATTATTTTATTTTATTTTATTTTATTTTATTTTATTTTATTTTATTTTATTTTATTTTATTTTATTTTATTTTATTTATTTTATTATTTTATTTTATTTTATTTTGGAAAGTTGTACAGATAGTTCTCGACTTATGACCACAATTGGGACTGGAACTTCCATTGCTAAGTGAGGCAGTTGTTAAGTGAGTCACACCCCATTTTATGACCTTTTTTGCCACGGTCGTTAAGCAAATCCAGCTTCCCCCATTGACTTTGCTTGTCAGAAGCTGGCTGGGAAGGTTGCAAATGGCAATCACATGACTCTGGAATGCTGCAACTGTCGTACGTGCGAGCTGGTTGCCAAGTGCCTGAATTTTGATCACATGACCACAGGGACACTGTGACAGTTGTAAGTGCGAGGACTGGTCATAAGTCACTTTTTTCAGCGCTGTCATAACTTCGAACAGTCGCTAAACGAATGGTCGTAAGTCGAGGACCACCTGTATATATGAATGCACTCCCTTGCTGCCTATTATAGATTCTTACTGCTATACCTTGTCAGAGGGCCATCAAGACTATCAAATCTAAATCAGTGCAGGAATCCATCCTCAACAAGATAACTATCTAATCTCATCTTGAACACATCCAAAGAGATCCCTCTGGGTCATTGGTTCCACTGCTGAATGGCTGTTCCCATTAGATTTTTTCCTAACATTCAGTTGGAATCTGCCTTCCTTAAATCCATTATTTTGTGTCCTCCACTCTGGAACAAGAGGCAAAAGATCTTCACCTTCTTCTGTATGACATCCTTTCAAGTAGTGGAAGAAGATTGTCATATACTGCCTCAGCCATTCTCAAGGCTAAATAATTTTTTTAGATTTTTTTTAGCAACGGTAAGAACAGAGCACGGGACAACGGACTGGTTTAAGATTGGGAAAGGAGTACGGCAGGGCTGTATACTCTCACCCTACCTATTCAACCTGTACGCAGAACACATCATGCGACGTGCTGGGCTTGAGGAATCCAAGGCTGGAGTTAAAATCGCTGGAAGAAACATTAACAATCTCAGATATGCAGATGATACCACTTTGATGGCTGAAAGTGAGGAGGAGCTGAGAAGCCTTATGACGAAGGTGAAAGAAGAAAGTGCAAAAGCTGGGTTGCAGTTAAACTTCAAAAAAACCAAGATTATGGCAACCAGTTGATTGATAACTGGCAGATAGAGGGAGAAAAAGTGGAGGCAGTGACAGACTTTGTATTTCTAGGCGCAAAGATTACTGCAGACGCTGACTGCAGCCAGGAAATCAGAAGACATCTACTTCTTGGGAGGAGAGCAATGGCAAATCTTGATAAAATAGTTAAGAGCAGAGACATCACACTGACAACAAAGGTCCGCATAGTTAAAGCAATGGTATTCCCCGTAGTAACCTACAGCTGCGAGAGCTGGACCATAAGGAAGGCTGAGCGAAGGAAGATAGATGCTTTTGAACTGTGGTGTTGGAGGAAAATTCTGAGTGTGCCTTGGACTGCAAGAAGATCAAACCAGTCCATACTCGAGGAAATAAAGCCAGACTGCTCACTTGAGGGAATGATATTAAAGGCAAAACTGAAGTACTTTGGCCACATAATGAGAAGACAGGATATCCTGGAGAAGAAGCTGATGCTGGGGAAGGTGGAAGGCAAAAGGAAGAGGGGGCGACCAAGGGCAAGATGGATGGATGATATTCTGGAGGTGATGGACTCGACCATTGGGGAGCTGGGGATGGTGACGGCCGACAGGAAGCTCTGGCGTGGGCTGGTCCATGAAGTCACGAAGAGTCGGAAGCGACTGAACGAATAAACAACAATTTATTTTTATAAATGATTTTTATAAATGATAAATATTCCTAGTGCTTTCCATCTCCCTGGATAAGATTTCTTTTTCAGGCTCCTGGTCATCTTTGCTGCCCTGTTCCAGTCTCTCTGAAATCTTATTGTGTCAAGGTGGGGTTTGAGCACTGCAAAATATAAGGGGAAAACTTGTAGTAACTATGCTTCTAATGAGGAAGCCAAAATTGCATTTGTCTCTTTAGCCCCTATATCATAATGCTGATTCATATCGAGATTGTTTGTTGTTTATTCGTTCAGTCGCTTCCGACTCTTCGTGACTTCATGGACCAGCCCACGCCAGAGCTTCCTGTCAGCCGTCGCCATCCCCAGCTCCCCAAGGTCGAGTCCGTCACCTCCAGAATATCATCCATCCATCTTGCCCTTGGTCGGCCCCTCTTCCTTTTGCCTTCTGCTTTCCCTAGCATCAGCATCTTCTCCAGGGTATCCTGTCTTCTCATTATGTGGCCAGAGTACTTCAAGTACAATTCCAAGATCTTGTTAACCAAGATCATGGTAAACCATTACCAATTTTGTTTCTCTCTTCTAGAGTGTTAGCTATCCTATGAACTTTTGTGTCATCTGCAAATCTGCTCAATGTTCCTTCCAGTGTCTTCTCAGAGTCATTAATGAAAAGTTGGAAGAATACCAGGCCCAGGACTGAAGTCTTAGGCAACCCCTTGATACCTCTTTCCAGTTTGATGAGCAACAGTGGATTCTCCGAATATGGTTTCAAACCAGTTGTGGATGCACAGAATATACATATCATCCAACCAAAGTTAATTAGCTTGCTGATCAAAATGTGGGCTACTTCATCCACTGCTTTGCTAAAGTCAAAATAGATTATGTCCTCGGGATTCCCTCGATCGAGACACGTTCTTGATAAATCCATGCTGACTTCTATTAATTACTGCATTGTTTTCAAAGTGCTTACTGATCAATCCCTTTATGATCAGGGCCAGGGTACCCGAGGGACCGTCTCGTCCCGACAACGTCGGCCCACCCCACCCGTGCATGCGGAGAGGGCATGCTTCGGACCCCCTCAACAAGAGAATTCCATCTAGCGGGGTCCAGGGGGCGTTCCTTCTCTGCGATAGCGCCCACCCTATGGAATATCTTGCCCCCGGAGGTGAGACTGGCCCCCTCCCTCCTGGCCTTTCGGAAGGCCCTTAAGACCTGGCTCTGCCGCCTGGCCTGGGACGACGGAGGTGGTAGTGTCTCCTGGGGTTGGCTGGCCCCGTAGCTCCACGATCTATTCTGCGGTTCCTAATCCATCTTGGATTTTATTTTATTTATTTTATGCTTGTTGTGTTTTTAGATATTTTGTATAGTTTTTAAATTTTTTAAATTTTATTTGTTGTAACCCACCCAGAGTCCCTTGTATGGGAGATGGGCGGGGGATAAATTGAACAAATAAATAAATAAATCTGCTCCACAACTGTCCCATGTGTCTACACCTGGCTGACAGGTCTAAAGTTCCCTGGATCTCTCTTTCCCCTCTTTTTGCAAATAGGGACATAATTTGCCCTCCTCCAGTCATTTGGTACTTCACCCATTTTCTGAGAAATATCTCAAAATAATGGATAGAGGTTTTGCCAGACTATCAGAACATCTTTCAAGTTCTGAGGATGGATTTGGACTTACTTGAACATATTCAAGGTTGATTGATTGATTGATTGATTGATTGATTGATTGATTGATTGATTATGTGCCATCAGGTCATTTTCAATTATTGGCAACCACATAGATTTTCTCCATGACGATCTGTCCCTAACCTGGTCTTTTAGATCTTCCAACGGTGCCCCCACCGCCACTGTAACTGAGTCCATCCACCTGGCTGCTGGCCACCCTCTTCTCTTCCCTTCCACCTTTCCCAGAGCCTTCTCCAGAGAGCTGGATCTTCGCATAATGTGTCCAAAGTAGGATAATTTGAGCCTGTTCATTTGTGCCTCAAGTGAGAACTCAGTTCCAGGTGAATAGGGATCCATAATTACTTTTCTACAAAAGTAGAAAAGTATAAGCTGGAATTCTGCTCCTTCAAGCTGCACTCCACAATTCCCTGGCATAATGTATATAATGGTATAATCTGAACCAATATATGAGTTGAGTGGGTTTTTTAAACTGTTTTGTTTTTGTTACCTAATATCTTTTTTTGCCAACTTTGCTAAGTGTAGCGGCAACCTGCGGAAGACCTTTGTATCTCGAGGAGTTAGGTGGCATGTTTTGATTTTCTCCCTCACACCTAGGAGATTAGAGTTTATTTTGAGTTATACTGATGTTTAATTGGCTTGTTTTTATTTCTGCTTGGCATGGGAGGGGGAAGAGAAGAAGAATATACCCACTCCTCCAACAGCCCTCCAGAACATATCTTTGTTGGAAGTGGGGAGGAGAGAAAACCCCCAGCTTGTTAAGTTTAAGCATAAGTTCATAAGTCCTCCAGCTGCCCCTCTAGCAGCTTGGAATGTGTGTGTTGGGGGGGGATGATAAGAGATTGTTTATGCTTAGGCACTTGGTTATCTGATGGCTTCCCAGACTCTGGGAATGATGTCATGGACAGGTGCCAGGCCCCAGGAGGAATCCCAGTCAAGGTCAGGCTGGGCTTGGTCACGGGGTTTGGGAGCCAGGCTTTGATAAAAACCTTAGGATTGTCTTGGAGTTTGGGAGTCCACACAGGCCTGAGAGTTGGGTGCTGTGAAAATTGCCACCTTGGGGTATCTCCGCTGTCCTTATTAGGGGGCTCCTGGCAGCCTATAGGAGATTAGGTATTACTTGCTTTGGTATGAATGTATTTCTTTCTATGCTATGCTTGTTGTGCTTTGTGTAATCGGTTTAAACTGTGTTTCTGTTTGACTTTGTTTGCTTAAGTTTATAATAAAGCTAAAGTTTCTTTATCCACTGGTGTGCTTATTATCTCTGGATCTAAAAGAACCAATTGCCCGAGCATCTGATCAAGACTTGGACATTTGGCAATACACTAAGCCAGAGCTTTCCAAACTGTGTGTTGGGACACATTAGTGTGTCGGCTGCAGTGTCTGGGTGTGTCGCGGCTGCTGCTGCCCCTGAACCCTGCCAGGATTCCACGCAGGTCCTAGTGCCTGCCTTGTGCCTGGCTGCCTCCAAACCTGCTATGATTCCGCACAGGTCCTAGAGCCTGCCTTGTGCCCTGCTGTAAGAGTGTGTTGCGAAATGATGCATGTCTAAAAAGTATGTCACCAACATGAAAAGTTTGGAAAGCTCTGCACTAAGCAGTTGATATATTGATTCTTTTCTCTTCCTTTTATTCTGAATATATTTTTTGTTCATTAACATCAGATCCGCGCGTCATGCCGGCCACATGACCGTGGAAGCGTCTTCGGACAATGCTGGCTCTTTGGCTAAGAAACGGAGATGAGCATCGGCCCCTAGAGTTGGACATGACTGCACAAATGTGCGGGGGGAACCTTTACCTTTACCTAACATCAGATCAGTTTTGAGTTTTAGCATCCCTGATGTCATCTCTACAATTCTGTACTCTTCCTTAGTGACCTGTCTTTTTTTCCACCTCTCATATACTGTATGTCCTTTTTAATCTTCAGATTTTCACTTTCTGTGTTGAGCACTGGTTTCATCCGATGTCTTCCATTTCTTTCCTCATTGGAGTTATTTGCAGTTGTACTTTTGTGTCTTCTTTTCTTTAGGAACTCCTAGGCAACTTGGGAAGACGTTGCTAGGGATCACCCTCTTGAAATCCACTGCCAAACTGCCATCTGTTTGTCCCCAGGAAACTAGCTGCCTGATATTCTTTCTACAGTTTCTGCTTACTCAGCAAGAATAATCAGTCTATCATCCACATTTAGCAAGTGCCAATTCTCAAGTCATTTCCTTTGCAATGAATAATTATTTAAGAAGTGAACCTTTCAGCTACCTAGCTGAGGATTTATTTATTTATTTTGTGTCCAGATCGAACTTTACTCTGCCACCTAGCTGAGGATGCCATTAAACGGTCACTCCTTTCTCTGTCTTGTCTCTTCCTCCTATTTAACCCCCCTGCCAAAGCTCTGTTTGCTCTCCCTGTTCACTCTCTTCATTAGACCACTGTCTGGAAAGTAGCTACCTCATATTCTTCTGCTTGTGAACAAATACTATCAAATCTGAAATTCCATTGCATTCAGAAATAAGATGCCATGGAAAAAGAACTGACATCCATCCAACGTATTGCACTGTTTTTTGACTTCCTGAAGATCATCTGAGCATCTTATTGAGAACTTTCCACATTTCTTTGGTTTAGAACTACTAAATTTGTTTCTCTCATTCATATTTTCTCTGTGAATCTAGCTCCCAAACCTATATTCATTGTCAAGTGTTTTAACAGTATGTTCGACTAATCAATGTTAATGTTGAACATAATTTCCAAGTCTAATTGTGACACCTCGAGGATAGCATGAAAGACTGTTACCCTCTTTTTTTCATTTTTAAAGTTAGCTCTCCAATACATCCCATCCTCTGTTTTAATTGATGTTGAAGTTCACTGAGAAGGACTTTTGTTTTATTTGAATTATTAATAAGTCCTAATGAATGTGTTTACATAATCTGTAAGCTTGGAAATGCATTTGACTGTTACTCTAACCTTACAAAGGTCAAGAGATGAAAACCATGAGGACTAGTGGTAAAATAATGTACAGTTTAGTTCAGATAGTTCCAATTTCCCAAAGGGGTAACGTTTTTGTGTGTATGCTTCTTATTCCCCAAATCAAGATAGATAATTATTTTATATTACACTTCTCTAGTTAGAATGATAGGGGAAGGGGAAGGAAGACGAGGAGGAGGAGGAGAGATGGAGAAGGGGGAGGAGGGGAGGAGGAGGAGGAGGTTGTTAACTAGGTGGGGGGATTTGTCGGGGGGGGGGGTTGTTCTCCGTGGCCGACAATCATTCCATCCCTGGCACAGTTTAATCAGCTGAAGCTAGCATCCACCGGAGTGTGCCTATGTGTATGTGGGTGCAATTGACGAACGTAAAAAAGCTTAATGGATTGGATGTTGCATTCAGAAATCTCTTTCCGCGCGCAAGAAATAAAGCCGGGAACGGAGGGAGAGGGGAGAATTAAAGCTCCCCACTGTCGTGATGAGAGTCCAGCACCGCCACCCCGACCTCGGGGGTCCCCCCGCCCACTTTAGGGCCGATTTCTTTTTCAAATGAATGTGAATGGTTCCATCAGCTGAAGATGACAAGACCGGGGGCCGAGATGGGCGACGGGGCGGGGAGGCGGGCAAAGCAGCAAAGCAAGCCCAGCCATTCAGTTACATGATCTAAATTCTAATCAAACATCATTTAAAGCATGTTTTATTTCTGCCTCTGGAGAGATAGTTCCTCCCGAGCCCTCGCCATGGCAACCGGTGTCTCATTTCAGAAGTGTCATGCCACATTATCATCCTAGCAACTCAAACAGGCCTGCTTGACAAGCCCTCTCTGCCCCTTGCGACGGGGAATGTTCCGGGCTTATGCTGTTTATTTTTGGTGTCAGGAGGCCGGCGGCAGATTGAAAGGGAACCCTCGAGCCGCAGGCCTCGCACCCCCGTTTGGCGAGAAGAGATAATTCGGGGAGATATTTGCCTACACGGGCACGCAGGAAGGGCTGGTTGGCAAAGCTCCGGAGCCGCGCTGGTAGCTCAACGGGGGGTCGGCGTGCCGGGAGGGGCGCAAAAGGAACGCGGGGCCCCCACAAAAGGGAGATGCGTCCAGAGGAGGAAGAGGAGGAGGAGGCAAGGACGGGCTGGAAGGGTTACGCACGCGAAGCCCCAGATAGCTCTTGCCCTCTTCTGGGGCTCCCCAAATATATTCCGCGGTCTAAAATGCACAGAGAGATGGGAGGGGGCTTTGGGGGTGCCTTGTACAAGCTAACCAACAACAGATGGGCAGTCTGGAGCCCTCCAGTACTGCTGAAGCGTGGCCCCAAGGACCCCATCCCGGAAGCGCCACAGCAAAGGATGCCTGGAGGTGTCATTCAGCAGCATCCGGAGGGAACCGAGTTCCCCTTCCTGGTAAAAGCAGAGAAGAAGGGAACACGTCTCACGTGTGAAAGGAGAGAAGGGGAGGGAGGGAGGGAGGAAGGAAGTGGAAGGAAGGAAGGAAGGAAGGAAGGAAGGAAGGAAGGAAGGAAGGAAATGGAAGAGGGAGGGAAGGAAATGGAGGAGGGGGAAGAAGGAAGGGCATGGAGGAGGGAGGGAGGGAAGGAATGAAATACGGGGAGGGAGGAAGGAAGGAAGGTCATGGAGGAGGGAGGGAAGGAAATACAGGAAGGAAGGAAGGAAGGAAGGAAGGAAGGAAGGAAGGAAGGAAGGAAGGAAGGAAGGAAGGAAGGACATGGAGGAGGGAGGGAAAGAAGGAAGGACATGGAGAAGGGAGGGAGGGAGAAGAGGTGGGGTGAGATTTTGGTAGCAACCATATTTCCTGCACTGGGACATACTTTCTGGCTACAACAGCCAATAAATGATATCATTTGCATCATTTGTACTCTGCCCTCATGACACATGCAAGACTACGGGCCTTCCTTCCTTGCATGCATACATGCACACACAGGGATGCCCATGACTGACTGGGCCCCCTGAGCAAGGACATCACTGGTACACTAAGGCTGTTCCCCCAATATGCTTAACATGGTTGTTGAATTGACCTATTGTCTGGGTTCCCACAATGCACTCAACTACAGACTGACCTGAGTGTGTGAAGGGCCCCGTTTCCTGGTTGTGTTGACAGCTCTTGGCTGCTATTTGTATTTAATTTCTTTTTGTTTAATTTCTTTATTGTTTTTATGATTGTTCACCACCCAGAGTCACTGGTTTGAGATGTTCGGCTATACAAATTGAAGAGAGGGAGAGGGAGAGGGAGAGGGAGAGGGAGAAGGAGAAGGAGAAGGAGAAGGAGAAGGAGAAGGAGAAGGAGAAGGAGAAGGAGAAGGAGAAGGAGAAGGAGAAGGAGAAGGAGAAGGAGAGAAACAGGGTTGGTCTGCAATAAACTAAAGCACAAGCACACACAACATATATGTAAACCAAGGTTAACCCTAACCAAGCATCTTCCAGTGCTCTAAATCACCTGATGGGAATACAGGTGAATCGTCCTGGCCTCTGACCCATAATTTGACCCAGCAACACAAGTATTTCGGTTTCATTCCATAATTCGACCCCAGGCCGTGTCCCTCAGCCTCTGGTTGCCCATAAAGAGTTGCTTGTACCTGACAGCTCCCAATTTCCTCTCTTAACCGTCCACAGAGGAAGAGACTGATCTTCTCTTGCCGAGAGCCGGTGTCCAGCTCCTCCTGCAGGCTGGACCTGAAACATTTCAAAGGCACAGGAGAATCCCAGGACTTCTGATAAGTAGATGTTATTGTAGGAAAGATAAGAAGCCATTTCCAAAGAATTCCAGCAACTGCCGGGTTTCAAATTCATATTTTGGGGGCTCTTTTCTCCTGCCCAAACAACGCAACGGGCTAGATTGCCTTCTCTTTGGGCTTGGAAGCCCGATTTCCATCTCTCTCGCTCGATTTGACAGCAGACATTTTGTATTTTTATAAAATTTGTGATCAGAGTTATGGAAAAACCAAGAGATAAGTTTGTAGTAAAAAATGTTGTTTTATTTAAAAACAAAAACATAGGAACAAACCTTGAATCTTCTTCTTTAGCCAAAGCATGGCATGGTTGATTAACATATTTACATTTAGATAGCAGAGCAGTTAGCAGAGTGGGGAGAACAAAAGGCATTTACATTTTAAACCTTTACCTGACCAGCATCTGAGTGGACAGAATCCAGCATGTGACCAAAACACCTAGGCAACAGATTCCCAATATGGGCAAAGCTCTAACAGCTAATTCTGATTGGTCAGAACTCTCAGACTGGCCGGCTCCTAAAGGTAAATTAACATTCCTGAGAAAGGGGGATGACCGTGTGCTCCTGAGCCCAAACAGGAAAAAAGTTTTGAGGCCTGGCTTTTTAAAAACTCAGCCACATATTCTACAGACATAAAATATATATACAACAAGACAGACCCGATAGCAGATTGTTTCCCTCTAGCCATGTGAGAACTAAATCCCACAGCTGGTACGGAGTAGTGGCGAAGGTGTTGGACGAGGATTAGGACTAGGGAGATCCAGATTCAAGTCCGGTCTCAGCCATGGATGCTCTCTGAGGGACTTTGTTGGTCACTCTCTCAACCCAACCTATATCTCAAGGTTGCTGTTATGGGCATAAAAATGAAGGGGATCTCCATGTAAGTCATCTTGGTCTTCTGGAGGAAAAGCAAGATATAAATCTACCAAACAAAAACAGGTAGTCCTCGTTTAATGACCATCACTGGGACCAGAATGTCCATTTATAAGCGAAGCGGTCATTAAGCGAATCTGACCCGATTTTACAACCTTTTTTGTGGCGGTCATTAAGTGAATCACCACAGGCGTTAAGCAACCCACGTGGTCATTAAGCGAATCACACAGTTCCCCATTGATTTTGCTTGCCAGAAGCTGGTCGGGAAGATGGAAAATGGCGATCATGTGACCACGTGAATGCTGTGATGGTCATAAATGCAAACTGGTTTCCAAGCGGTCAAATCGTGATCATGTGACCTTGGGGACGCTGCAACAGTCATAAGTGTGAGGACCAGTCATAAGTCAGTTTTTTTCAGCACTGTCATAAGTTCGAACTGTCACTAAATGAATGGTTGTTAAGCGAGGACTACCTGTAAGACTTAGTGTAGTCAAAATTTGATTGATTGATTGATTGATTGATTGCATGCCATTAAGTTGGTGTCAGCTCTGAGCAATCGCATAGAGAGATATTCACCAGGATGATCAGTCACCAGACTGGTCCTTCATGTCTTCCAACCCGTCACCACTATATTTGAGTCCATCCACCTTGCTGCTGGTCAGCCTCTTCTTTCCTTTCACCTTTCTGAGCATCGGAGCCTTCTCCAGAGAGCTGGGTCTTCACATCATGTGTCCAAAGTTGGATAATTTGAGCCTGGTCATTTGTGCCTTGAGTGAGAACTCTGGATCGATTTGTTTGATGATCCATCGGTTTGCTTCCTCAGAAGTCTTCTCCAACACTCAAGTTCAAAAATGTCAATATTCTTTCTATCCTGCTTCTTAAATGTCCAGCAGTCAAATTGCTGAAGTTTTTTCTCACACCATTTAGGAAACTTTAAAAGTTGAGAAATGGCCATTGAAACATTATTTGCTCCATGACAAGAACCTAAGAAGAGCTCTACTCAATCAGACTAAAGGCTTATCTAGTCTGGGATTCTGATCCCGCAGTGGCCGACAAGGTATTTCCATGAAACCCCACAAGGACCTCCAACCTGATTCGAAACATCTTTCACTGGGAAGTGAAAAATCTGTCTGATTAATTTACTCATCTTTTTAGAACTTTAAGCATTTGTTTGTTTGTTTGTTCATTTGTTTCTTTTATCTTCCATCCCCAAATGTCTGAAATGGGGCAGGCTATCCAGGAAATAAAGCCAGACTGCTCACTCGAGGGAATGATATTAAAGGCAAAACTGAAGTCCTTTGGCCACATAATGAGAAGACAGGATACCCTGGAGAAGAAGGTGATGTTAGGGAAAGTGGAAGGCAAAAGGAAGAGGGGCCGACCAAAGGCAAGATGGATGGATGATATTCTGGAGGTGACGGACTCGACCGTGGGGGAGCTGGGGGTGGCGACGGCCAACAGGAAGCTCTGGCGTGGGCTGGTCCATGAAGTCACGAACAGTCGGAAGTGACTGAACGAATAAACAACAACAAAACATTCATGGAAATAAGCAGGAAGTCTACTTGCCCCGCTAATCCGTTTAGCCCAGGAATGCACAACCTTTTTCTGCACCCCTGTCCCCACTTTCACATGGAATGTTGCATGGTACGTCGGTCCAGGACAAAAGCTAAGTTCAACTTCATTTTCTTACATTTCAACATAATGCAAAATAAACGATTCCTCTCCAGTTATATAGTTTTAAAATGACAATTTATGGCCATACTGAGAGGTCTCCGGAAGTGACACTCATGGCTTCTTGGTGGAAAACATGGTCACAGCAGAAGAACCAAGTTTCAAGAATGGGCTTTTTTTGTTTGTTTGTTTATTCGTTCAGTCGCTTCTGACTCTTCGTGACTTCATGGACCAGCCCACGCCAGAGCTTCCTGTCGGCCGTCGCCACCCCCAGCTCCCCCACGGTCGAGCCCGTCACCTCCAGAATATCATCCATCCATCTTGCCCTTGGTCGGCCCCTCTTCCTTTTGCCTTCCAGTTTCCCTAGCATCAGCTTCTTCTCCAGGGTATCCTGTCTTCTCATTATGTGGCCAAAGGACTTCAGTTTTGCTTTTAATATCTTTTGCAATTAAAAGGAAGATCAGCAAAACCAGATGGGCATATCACTTATGGGTCACTATATAGCAGTGTTTTTCAACCTTGGCAGCTTGAAGATGCATGGACTTCAGAATTCCCCAACCAGCAGGCTTTAAGATGTGTGGACTTCAATTCCCAGAATTGAAGCATGCTGGCTGGGGAATTCTGGGAGTTGAAGTCCACACATCTTCAAGTTGCCAAGGTTGAAAAACACTGCTACATACTCAAAAACAATCTGCAACAGCCTCACCAGAAAGGACACCTAGCAGTATCCTGGCTCAAAAACACTCCAGTTGGGAACTGACTTTCTTGGAATTCTCCAAAATCAACCAATCAGAAGTCCACCTACACGAGGAACCAATCAGCAGCCTAGCTCAAAGACAAACCAATCGGGAGCCAGGACTCTTGAGAAATTGTAGAAGAATTACATGGAACAGAAAAAAATGAACTGATGATTTATGGATTTAATGATTAGGGGGGGAAAACTAGATAATAGAAAAAAGAGAGCTTTTCTTTTTGTAACCATAGAGTAAGAGATCATTTTGTAATCATACTTGGATTTGCTGCAAAGAAAATCGGAAGCTTCTTCTTTATATTTCTTTTCATCTTTTCTTTTTGCACTTTTGTCTTTCTCTTTTCCTTTCTTTCCTTTATATTAGTTTTTGTTAGTTTTTATCTTTTTAAAAAACTTTTAATAATATATATATATATATATATATATATATATATATATATATAATTTTTTTTATTTGTTTATTTATTTTCTGGGAGTTGAAGTCCACACATCTTAAAGTTGCTAAGGTTGAGAAACACTGGGCTAGACTCCTTGCAAAAGACTACCATCCTTGATGTTCAGAATCTCTGGATGTTTTTCCTCGACTGGAGATCTTTTGGCGTGGGTGCGTGGGCCACAAGAGAGGAAGAACGTCAGCGGCTTGTGGACAAGGCTAGCAGATGGGTCCTCTCCCTCCATTGGGGGGAAAAAATAAACAGCTTTCTAATGGAGGTGTCTAGCTATGTGGCCCATGCAAACAAGCTCTCCTCCTGTTTATCACCTGGCATGAGTAACACACACCATTGCTCCCTTTGATGCTTTAAAGCAAAAAGTCTATAAAACTGTGTCACAGCCAGCCATCTTACTCTGAAATGCCTGGTATGGACAAGAGAGCTCCAAGCGCTTTCTTTCTCTCCCACTGCAGCCATTTTCCAGGTTAAACATGTCATTTAAAAGCCTACACGAAGCTCATCCAGGTTGGATTGTACTCTACCTGTATTCGGCATGGTCTGCCTTGAGGTCAAAGACATGAATAAATCTCCCCTAATTTAAGCAATCCACCACACGGAAAAGCCACGAAAAATGGGAAAGGATAGACAGATAGGGCTCGTCTATCCTTTTCCATTTTTCGTGGCTTCTCCGTGTGGTGGATTGCTTAAATTAGGGGAGATTTATTCGTGTTTTTGCAATATTCGTACAGCACCACGTCACTGAGGGACTTCTGCTGGTTTCCAATAAAGCAATAAAATACAAATAAAACTCCACTTTTTTAGACATACAAAACAGAGATTCCCCCATCCCTGGTGCCATATCTCAGGGACAACCAGTTTTTTTCTCTATCTGTCTCTCTGTCTCTCTCAGCTTTTCATTTTTGTAAGTCAAGTTTATTTTATTACACTTGAATCTTTAAAAAAAAAGATTGCTCATGCCATTTTTTGTAATAGATAGATTCTTGAGTGCCTCTTTCCCCTTACACATTTTTACAGCGATTTGGCCTAATGTACTCAGGCTTGGCAAACAATTTGATTGGATGAATTTATGTACCGTATGTTAACATTTAACATATAATTGCATTAGCCTGCAGAATTCTGAGAAATACACATTTCAAAGGATAGCTACGTTATATATATCGGTTTGAAAATGTGGAATGGGATACATTTCCATTCAAACACAAAGGAAACAAATTGTTCCCCATCTTTGATTTACAGATGTATGTGTTCATAGATCTGCAGTTGCAACAATGCTTGGAACTGTTGCTATACACACTGAGGAGATATAGCAAGCAAGCGTTTTATTAGAATGGAGATCGCAGAAAAACAGAAAGCAGAATTATACAAGTAGTCCTCGCTTAACAACCATTTGTTTAGTGATGGTTTGGTGCTGAAAAAACTGACTTAACGACTGGTCCTCACACTTACAACTGTCGCAGCATCCCCGCAGTCATGTGATCAAAATTTGGGCGCTTGGCAACCAGTTCGCATTTACGACCATCGCAGCGTCCTGTGGTCACATGATCGCCATTTTCAACCTTCACTTAACAACCAAATGGTTTGCTTAACACCCGTGGTGATTCGCTTAACAGCCACCGCAAAAAAGGTTGTAAAATCGGGTCGGATTCGCTTAATGACCGCTTCGCTTAGCAACCAAAAGTCTGGTCCCAATTGTGGTTGTTAAGTGAGGACTACCTGTATTTGCCTAATAGCCATTTTTAAGCTATCTAAATCAATGCACATTGACGAAGCATGACAGAAACTTTTGTGTGAAGAAGGATCTCTTTCCAGATGGCTTACAGCCCAATTATCTAAAGCAGTATTTCTCAACCTCAGCAATTTTAAGATGTGTGGACTCCAGCTCCCAGAATTCCCCAGCCAGCATGCTTTAAGATAGTTGGACTTCAACTCCCAGAATTCCTTAGCCAGCATTCGTGGATTATTTATTTAATATCCTGCTTTTCCTCGAAAGCTCGAGGTAGCTGACAGGGGCCATTTTATTGCTTTAAAATAGGTTTCATTTTATCCTTACAACGCCAGCCCTGCAAGGTAGGTTGGGCTGAGAAAGAGTAATGGGCCCAGAGATGGACTTGGGCCTCCCCATCCTTCGTCGAACACTTTCGCCATTAAACCACACTAGATCTCTTATTTCTATCCAACCTTTCATTCAGGAGTTCCAGAAGGACTATCTAGCATTCCCTCCAGCAATTTTTCTCTACGACAACCCTATAAGGTAGACTAGGCAGAGAAAGAGCGACTTGCCCGAAGTCAGCCAGGGAGGGAGGACAGACTTGAACCCTGTTCCTAGTCCGCCCCCTCACTGCTTCCCCTCCCTGGCTGCGAGTTCTCCCCCAGGCAGAAGAAAACAACCCCATCTTTTACGTTCTTTTTCATTTTTGTTTTTAACTTTTCAAAGTTAAACCCGTTTTATTTCAATGAGCTTTTGGTCCCAGCTGACTGGCTGGGACACTTATCTTGCCTGAATATAAGGTTTTACGCTTGCTTTCCATTACAATTTTCTTTTGTTTTTAATACTCCTTTGGATTTAATGTATTATGCTGCTGCTGTTGTTGTTGTTTTGTTGGGTGTTGTACAGCCCAGACTGGGAGCTTGAGATTGGGGCAGGTTATAAATATTATAAAACAAACAAGTAAACACATGTTCTGTGTTGGTTTTTTAATTTTATTAGCCCCCTTGAGCACTCATCAGAGCAAAAAATAATCAAATTATCATGCGCTTTCTCCTTTTCCCCCCTCTTTGTGCATATAATGTCTGTGATATCACCATCTAGTCATCTTTTTTTTTCAAAATTCAGGGTAAGGAAGCTGTGGATCATCTCAGATTGCTACATAGGCCTGCCCATTGGCCATGTAGGCACTGAGTAAGCAGTATCAAGGACATACAACCAACCCGGAGATTGCATCAGAAAATGCACACACATCTTTTAAATAATATCATGATGAAATCTGCTTTGCAATGTCTTGTCCCCCCCCCCTTGAGAAAAGGACTTCTGTTCTTTTAACTCAGTCTCAGGACACTTGACAATTTCTTTCTAATTTCTCTTGCATTCCTTGGAAGACTCCCCACATTTCTCACTTTGGAAAGCTCACAAAAGAACATGGGAGGCATGAAAGGGTTGCCTAAAGAAAAACAGGGCATTTAGTCACACATTCACTTTCCCATCCCTTGCTTGGCTACTTCATAATTCCATAATTGCAAGAGACCCATACTTATCTCTTCCCTTCGCCTTTGAAAGCATTTGCAAAAAGCAAATTCTCTTCATCACACTGAGGGAGAACTGTTCTGTAAAAGGCAGGAGGGTTTTTAAACAATCATAAGGACTAGAAACTTACTTCGGTTTTAAAATGCAAACATGGATTTGGAAGATAAAGGATGGGGAATTCCATTATCTTCTCCAGTCAAAAGGGTACCTAAAGAGGAAGGGACTAATGCATTGTCTTGTTCAGAAAGGACAACCAAAAATTTCAATTCTCTTAAAACACAAAAAGACATTACTGTCTGTCTGTCTATTAATATCTGCCTATCTATCTGTCTACCTATCTGTATCTATTAATATTTATTTGCCTATCTATCTCTATTAATATCTATCTACCTACCTGTCTGTCTGTCTATCTATTATTATCTATCTGCCTATAGCTATGTGCTTATTTATCTATTAATTATCTATTATCTATCTGCCTATCTATCTATGTTTAAGGCCTTAACAGTGTAGGGCAACATGTTCTGATATTACAATACTGTAGATCATAAGTATCTGCAAGCTTAGCAATTCTATATCAACATCAAACAGAGAGGCTTTACTTGTCCTGCCAGGCTAATCTGTCAATGCTCAGTTTTTCAGAAAGGTATGGATCCACAGCGTAGGAAAGATATTTGATCATCCATTCATATCTAGAATAGGGTATATTTTACCACCCATTGAATTTTGCAGAAAGGTATGGAAGACAATACAGACATAAATGCTCAAGAGATAGAAAACAGGTCTGTTGGCAGCTTATCTCATAAACAGCAACTCTGACCAGGTGAAGGGAAAGCTGGGAAGAAACGTTTCAAATCATCAAAGAGATTCTACCTCAGAGCTTTCCAAACTTTTCATGTTGGTGACACACTTTTTAGACATGCATCATTTCGTGACACACTCTTACAACAGGGCACAAGGCAGGCACTAGGACCTGCGCGGAATCCTGGCAGGGCAGGTTTGGAGGCAGCCAGGCACGAGGCAGGCACTAGGACCTGTGCGGAATCCTGGCAGGGCAGGTTTGGAGGCAGCCAGGCACAAGGCAGGCACTAAAACCTGTGCGGAATCCTGGCAGGGCAGGTTTGGAGGCAGCCAGGCACAAGGCAGGCACTAAAACCTGTGTGGAAACCAGGAGGCAGCAGCAGCCGCAACACACCCAGACACTGCAGCCGACACACAAACGTGTCCCAACACACAGTTTGGAAAGCTCTGTTCTACCTGATCTCCTAAATGGTAACTCAGCCCAGGTGGAGAGAAAGCTGGGAAGAAACGTTTCAAAGCCTTCCAAGAGACTCATTAGAAAGGAGGGTGGGAAATTCTTCTTGCAGTTTCCAAAGCTCTGCGTTTATCCCAAGACTAGCAATGAAGAGACCGGACTGCAATGGGTGCAGTTCTTGCTTCTTGGATCTTGCCCTGCCGTGTGAGCCTTGACAGAGGGCTGGGTTGAACTTTGATTTTGGGATTCCGCGCAGGTCCTAGTGCCTGCCTTGTGCCCTGCTGCCTCCAAACCTGCCCTGCCAGGATTCCGCACAGGTCCTAGTGCCTGCCTTGTGCCCTGCTGCCTCCAAACTTGCTGTGATTCCGCGCAGGTCCTAGTGCCTGCCTTGTGCCCGGCTGCCTCCAAACCTGCCCTGCCAGGATTCCACGCAGGTCCTAGTGCCTGCCTTGTGCCCGGCTGCCTCCAAACCTGCCCTGCCAGGATTCCGCCCAGGTCCTAGTGCCTGCCTTGTGCCCTGCTGCCTCCAAACCTGCCCTGCCAGGATTCCGCACAGGTCCTAGTGCCTGCCTTGTGCCCTGCTGCCTCCAAACCTGCCCTGCCAGGATTCCGCGCAGGTCCTAGTGCCTGCCTTGTGCCCTGCTGCCTCCAAACCTGCCCTGCCAGGATTCCGCCCAGGTCCTAGTGCCTGCCTTGTGCCCTGCTGCCTCCAAACCTTCCCTGCCAGGATTCCGCCCAGGTCCTAGTGCCTGCCTTGTGCCCTGCTGCCTCCAAACCTGCCCTGCCAGGATTCCGCGCAGGTCCTAGTGCCTGCCTTGTGCCCTGCTGCCTCCAAACCTGCCCTGCCAGGATTCCGCGCAGGTCCTAGTGCCTGCCTTGTGCCCTGCTGCCTCCAAACTTGCTGTGATTCCGCGCAGGTCCTAGTGCCTGCCTTGTGCCCTGCTGCCTCCAAACCTGCCCTGCCAGGATTCTGCGCAGGTCCTAGTGCCTGCCATGTGCCTGGCTGCCTCCAAACCGGCTGTGATTCCTTGCAGGTCCTAGTGCCTGCCTTGTGCCCTGCTGCCTCCAAACCTGCTGTGATTCCTTGCAGGTCCTAGTGCCTGCCTTGTGCCTTGTGCCACAAACCCTGCCCCCCTGGTCCACGGAAATCCCGGAAACCCTGCCCCCCAGCTTGTGGGGATCCCGGAAACCCCGACCCCCAGTCCGCAGAAAAATAATCTTTTGAAACCGGTCCCTGGCGCCAAAAAGGTTGTGGACCCCTGTCCTAAATGGTAACTCAGCCCAGGTGGAGAGAAAGCTGGGAGGAAGCGTTTCAAAGCCTTCCAAGAGACTTTGCCTTAATGAACTCACTGTAAAGGAGGACGGGAAATTCCTCTTGCAATTTCTAAAACTCTGCATTGACCCCACAACTAGCATTAAAGAGACCGGACTGTAATCTGTGTAGTTCTTGCTTCCCTGCTCCTGCTCAGCCATGTAGGTCTTGACAGACCACAAAGTCAAGATTGCCAGTCACAATCTAACCCAGAGGGAGCATCACTGTATAAATATTTCACCTGGTCAAGGGAACTCAGAAATTTTGAGAAAAGTGTTTTTGGGGGGCTTCCTTCAGATTTGGGGAAAAACCTTTGCTTTGGGACAAGGAGTTTGGTTTTGAAGGCTCTGAGGAGCCAGACAAGCTTAGGTTGAAGAAAAATGGTAAAATTAATATTTTTGCTAACTTTGAATTGCTTTTAAATGTGTGCAGGCTTCAGGGAATCACTGCACTGTGTTTTATTCTAATAGGGTCTTGGGCACTTCCTGCGGAGGGAAGAGGCCTTACAGGAGCCAGATTCAATACAGGGGAACCCACTAAAGGGTGTAAGCCACAGTATAGTGGTTTTTAATGTTATTATTTGTGAACTGCCCAGAGTCAGTTGCAGTTGGGCAGTGTCCAAATCGAAGTAAACCAACAAATAATAGATACTATAGAAAGCCAAGAAAATAAACCAATGGATCATCGAACAAGATTGATGTTGGCCTCGTGGGGCAAACCAGACAGGAAACACAACCAGATGAGCTAATTCTACTTTATTGTAAAGCAACGTTGACAGAATCTCGCAAGTCTGAAAGTAGAATTCTCCCCCCACCTCCTTTACAGGCCAAGAAACTACGGAGGGTCCCTTCTGAGCCTCTTTCTCTACCCACTATCCAGCTGTGGGCTATGCTGTCTCTTATCTGACCGTTCCCTTGGCAGCATCTCTTGGCCCAGTCTCCCAAGGTCTTTCCCACATACCATTATATCACCCTCCCCTTCAGACTCATTCCCCCCCTCTTCTTTACAGCCCGAGAAACTAGGGAGGGTCCCTTCTGAGCCTCTTGCCTCGCCCACTATCCAGCTGTGGGCTATGCTGTCCCTTATCTGACCGTTCCCTTGGCACCATCTCTTTGTCCAGTCTCCCAAGGTCTCTCCCACTTCTCCTTTCAGATGTCAGCATCACTTGGCCTGATCAGTTTCAAGGGCTCTGCTCATTTGCCCAGTCAGGAGAACAGTTAGGTTGGCATGAATGAAAACCAAGGCCTTCTCATTGTTCCAACATTGCTATATATACTCTATCATCATTTTGGAATGCCAACCTCTCCGAACATCACATCGCATAAATGAAAAAAAGAGAAAGCTTAACTGAAAATCAATCTTAGTTTTTATTTTGAATTTCACCATTTCTGCACAGCAGGGATTGCTAATGATCAGTCCCCAAGATTCATGTTTTCAGAATTATTCTCAGGCAACAAGTTTAAATCTTAGGGATATTAACTTATTTGGTACATTTATGGCCTCGATGGCTTTCTCTGACTCAAGTGTGCAATGTTTCCCAGGCAAGGGACCGGAGACAGGGGTGTCAAAAAAAGTCAAGATGGGGGCTGCATCATGCAATGGTAACTGTTATCTTGACTTTTTGGATGCCCTTGCCAAGGGCCACACTTGGATTTAACATTATGATGATAATCCCCCTGCATTTAATTATTTCCTCCTTCTGTTGCATTAAAGCTTCTAATTTGGTTACAGTTGGTAGAGAACGAGAGAGTAGAATCTAAGTCAGTGTTTCTCAACCTTGGCAACTTTAAGATGTGTGGACTTCAACTCCCAGAATTCCCCAGCCAGCATGCTGGCTGGGGAATTCTGGGAGTTGAAGTCCACACATCTTAAAGTTGCCAAGGTTGAGAAACACTGATCCAAGTCTTTGTGTTAGTCGCACTTAGCTGGTTGCCCTAATTGAGGTAGAACTGCCAAAACTTAATTAACTAAGCACCTAATTTGTACAAGCCCTATGAGGGCTAATATAGATTGCTTTAGACCCAGTTGTATCTATTACACTCCTTCTAAGCGGTTAGTCTGTCAAAAGTATACCTCCTTCTGATATTTAAACACACACACACAGTTTTTGCTCCCATTAGGAACAGCTTTCCATTTCCTCAACAAAGCCTTCTTCATTTCTACAGCTTCCTGAATTTCATCAGAAGCCATGCTGGTCTCTTTCTATATGGAACATATTCTAATTCATCTTCAGTTACTGTGATTTTAAATAACTTCCAGACACTATGAAGTGCTTGGAGCTTTCTGACTTGTCCTCTAGGCCTCTTTTTCATCAGTCTCCACATTTTTTAGAAGTTTCCCCTTTTGTACTGATCCATATAGTTTTTGATGGAGTTTTGAAGGTTAATGAAAGAACTCCAAGCAGCTAACAACAATCTTGCAAAGTAGAAGCATGGACCAGCAGGGAACTTGCACTTTAAGCTTAATTACGTTCAGAAATAAATTCAGTCTTCACACAGTAGTTAGATGAAGAAAAATAGAGATAGCTTACATTTATTCAGTAGAACTGGATACAAGTAGATTTGTAGTAGATCAATGTGCAAGCGAGATGAAAGGACGAGAGCTGCATTCTGCAGCACCTCCTGCTTGCAGGTGTGCCCAAAGAGTAATGGAGATTGTTGATCCCCAAACTCAAAGAAGGAGAAAGGAAGTGGAAATCAGGTGACCCATGTGACATCCCACAAGCACAATAGAGATGTATTGTCGAAGGCTTTCACGGCCGGAGAGAAATAGAGATGTGTTTACTAGAAAGGACCGCCCTTATGCTTATGAGACAATGCTGAGTTGACCCCTGATAATTCCAACAGTTTTCACGGCAAGAATACTGGGGTGGGTTGCCGTTACCTGAGAAGACAGGATACCCTGGAGAAGATGCTGATGCTAGGGAAGGTGGAAGGCAAAAGGAAGAGGGGCCAACCAAGGGCAAGATGGTTGGATGATATTCTGGAGGTGACGGACTCGACCATGGGGGAGCTGTGGGTGGCAACAACCAAAATGAAGCTCTGGCGTGGGCTGGTCCATGAAGTCACGAAGAGTCGGAAGCGACTGAACGAATAAACAACAAAAACAACCCCTTTTGTAATCAGTGTCATCCGTAGCGATGGTCACTGGCTTCAAAATAGCAGATATGATTGGATGAACAAAGCCCTGCCCCTTTTATGTGCATGTGATGCATAGATGTTCAAAAGGGGTGGGGCTTTGATTGCCCAGTTTTGAAGCCTGTGACCATTGCTGTGGATGCCCCTGTGTGTGACTGCATTGGACTGAGGTGAAACCCACCCATGGGCATCTGCAGACTCAGAAGGGGCGGGAAGATGATAAACGTTGTGATGGAAGACCCACCCCTTTTGTGCCATGACATCACTCATTCATAAGAGGCAGAGCTTGTATCATGATAATACAACGCATGTCCTGAGGCTTTTCTTTTGGGACTGATAGACAAACAGTTGGAAAAAGGTCATGGAACTTTGTTTTTACACATGACAACTGCAGCGAGATAATTATATGCACAAAGATGGAAAGATTCGGTACTACCCACAATGGAGGAATGGTTGGTGAAGATGATTGAATTTTCTGAGATGGCCAATTTGACTTGTTTGATTAGAGACAATATCTACGTTTATTGCTGACTGGAAATGGACCTTTTGCATGAAACAGAAAAAAAATGAACTTATGATTTATGGATTTGATGATTAGACAGGAGAGATTATAGAAAAAATTGAGTTATGCTGTAATCATACAGCAAGAGGTAAATTTATAATTGTACTTATAACTGCTATAAAGAAAATTGGAAGCTACGTCTTTGTATTTTCTTCCTTTCTTTGCTTTTGCACTCTTTCTTTTATCTTTTTTCCTCTTTTCCTTACTCTAAATTAGTTTCTATTAGTTTTTTATCTTTCTTAAAAGTTTTAATAAAATTATATTTTTTAAAAATGATATTACAACGCATGTCTTGTCATTCCGAGAAATGCTCCAGATTTTATGGACACTGAACCATCTCTGTCACAATGGATTTCCTTGGGGCAAATTGCACCATTTTGTTTTTTAAAGCCCCTATGGTTGAATTTCCACGTTGCTTTAGGTAAACCAGGCACAGAAATCATGAGCTGTTCGACCATATTGCTAATGTATGTATGTATGTATGTATGTACGTACGTACTGTATGTATGTATGTATGTATGTATGTATGTATTCATTCATTCATTCATTCATTCATTCATTCATTCATTCATTCATTCATTCATTCAACTTAGGAGCTGCCCGACTCTTGATTGATTCTGGATGGCTCACAATATAATATATAAAAAAACCAAAATAACACATATACAATGAAAATAGAATTGAAATCATTTTAGGCAGAGAAACATGTGGACTTGGAAAATGCCCTTTAAAAATTCTCACTCTTCAGCTGTAAGAATTTTTCTTCTTCAAAGCAAAACAAGGTGGTGGGTTATATGTTTCTCCCCTACATGCACAGAGACACACATTTTCTAGACCCACCAAATCTCTGGTGTCACCTTTTTAAACACTGAGGTTTGTTCTCACTTTGAGCCATCAACGGAAACCTCTTTCGGTCATCAGCTCCAGAACGGATACATGTTATTTTATTTATTTTTTATCATCATATTTATATCCCGCCCATCTCCCCCACAAGGAGGGACCCTGGGCGGTTCACAGCACAAATTTAAAATCAATAAAAACATAATATTAAAGTTCAATAAAATATCTAATACAATTTAATCCAAATAATGGTAGTTCTTACTATCCCATCGGTCGGAAAGGTTGGTCAAAATAGATCGAAGCGATCAGCCAACCCCAAGACTGGCTATTCCCCTCCCCTCCCCAAGCATGATGGCAAAACCGGGTCCTTAGATTTTTTCTAAAGTCCAGGAGAGAGGGGGCCGATCTTATTTCAGGGGGAAGAATATTCCAAAGGGCGGGGGCTACTGCAGAGAAGGCACGCCTCCTGGACCCCGTCAGATGGAACTCTCTTACAGACGGGGCTTGTAGCGTGCCCTCTCTGCAGGACCGGGTGGGACGGGTTGATGTGACAGGGATGAGACAGTCCCTCAGGTAACCTGGACCCATGCCATGTAGGGCTTTAAAGGTGATAACCAACACCTTGAATTGAATCCGGAAGCAAACTGGAACTCAATGCAGCTTGCGGAGCAAAGGTGTTATATGTGCTGATCTTGAAGCACCTAAAATCGCCCGCACGGCTGCATTCTGAACCAGCTGAAGTTTCCGGACATTCTTCAGGGGAAGCCCCATGTAGAGCGTGTTACAGTAGTCTATATGGGAGATGACCAGGGCTTGAGTGACTGTTCGAAGGGCCCCTCGCTCCAGGAAAATGGCGTAGCTGGCGCACAACACGAAGCTGTGCAAAGGCCCTTCTGGCCACGACTGTCACCTGCTTTTCGAGCAGGAGTTGTGAGTCCAAGAGGACCCCCAAGTTATACACCGGTTCTGTCTGGGGTAATGCCACCCCATCCAGAACTAAAGATTATTCCCCACCCAGCCATTGGGACATGGTTGAAAGATGTGGAGCCACCATCTCCCAGGATCTGTCTGTTCTGGGCCCCTGCTGGGCTCCCTTTTCACCTCTTCCAACCCTGGAGCTCCAGGGCACCAGTGGCTCCTACCTTTCAGCTTTATCTTTCCAAACCTTGGGGGGGGGTGGCTTTTCAGGAGATATGATCCATAGGACACATTTCATTGTTCTTGCTTGTGAAAGTGTAAGCCAGCCAGGGTCCTTTGGAATTGGGCAGCCTGTGAAAGGGGAAGGAGAAGAGGAGGAAGGGGGAAGGGAAGGGAAGAAGAAAGAGAAGGAGGAGAAGGAGGGAGAAAGGGAAGAGGATGAAGGGGATGGGGAATGGAAGAGAAGGGAGGAGAATGGAGAAGGAGGAGGAGTGGAGACAGGAGAAGGAGGAAGAGGAGGAGGAGGAGGAGGAAGAGGAGAAGGAGAAGGTATGGGGGAAGGAGAAGAAGGGGGGAGGAGGAAGGGGAAATGGAAGAGGAAGATGAGGAAGGGGGAGGGGAGGGAAGAGGTAAAGGAGAAGGATGTCAGGGCCAGCCCAAGACCAACGATGAGTCAGTGTATTCCAAACTCAGTTCTTTATTGCGCTCACCATACAGACAGAAGCTTGCCAGACTAAAGCTATCCTAACTAACCTAAGGGGAAATAACCTAGGAGACTCTAGGGCGGAGCTACTCTGACTCTCTTTGACTCCCTGCCAAGACTCTCCAGACTGCAAGATCGTTTATCTCCTTGGAATGCGCTCCCTCCTTCCTGAGAGCCAGCGGCAGCTTCGAAATCCACCACATCGCACACACCCCTTCGGGGACACATTCCATCACAAGGAGGAAAAGAAGGGAAGGGAAGGGAAGGGAAAGGGTGAAGAAAGAGGAAGAGAAGGAGGGGGGAGGGAAGAGGAATAAAGGGAAGGGGAATGGAAGAGAAGAGAAGGAGAAGGAGATGTGAAGAAAGAGGAGATGGAGAAAAGATCAACCACTAGAAAAGCTGGATTTGGTCCCTGACATTTTCAATGTCGGCTACTGACACAGCAGGGATGGAAAGTCCTGACGATATTTGGGCTAGTACCAAGAGTCAGAACTGATAGGAATCAGGGTTGAAGTCCACTTGAGAACCTTGATTAACGGGCTGGTTTATTTCATTTAATGAGGTATGGAGCAGCCTCTAGTGGCAGAGAACAGAAAAACGTGGCATGTTTTCAAGGACATTTTTGAGACTGATTCTTTTTTCATAGAGCAATGACGCACCACATTCCCAGAAATGTGAACAGTGTCTTTGAATATAACATCTTCTACAAGGGAACTACTAGAGTGGTTTCAGCTCTCGACTAAAGACACATAGGGTTGCCTTACTCAAGCAAACCTTTGAAAAAACGACAAATGGCCACTGCCTTTCAAGACCCAGATATATTAAGGATAGACAGGATAAAGCCAAGCACAAGTTTAAATGTGCTTTTTAAATCGGGGTGGCATTCCTGACCCTTTTTTGCCCCCGTTTCAAAAGGTTTCTCCAAGCAAGCATGTCAGAACTTGGGTGAGAGGAAGCTCTCCCCAACCCAGGAAGAAGAAAAGAAGGAAAAGGAAGAAATTTGGAAAAGAGGGAAATAAAAGTGATTGGGGGGGAAAGTGGGAGAGAGAGGGAGGGAGAAAGAGGTGCCGGGAAAAAAAATAAATACAGCAGGCAGAGGAGAATGTACCTAAGGTACAGAGATAGTAATGGACGATCCCAGCCCTGCCTTCACTGTCTCATTCCACTCCTTGCTGGAGGCTGTGGTTGCTGCACCTTACAGGTAATCCTCACTTAACAACCATTTGTTTAGTGATGGTTCGGACTTATGACGGTGCTGTAAAAAAAATTTTACAACCTTTTTTGAGGTGGTCATTAAGCAAATCACCGCGGGTGATAAGCGAACCACATGGTGGTTAAGCGAATCACACAGTTCCCATTGATTTTGCTTGCCAGAAGCCGGCCGGGAAGGTAAAAAATGGCGATCACGTGACAGTCATAAATGTGAACCGGTTGCCAAGCGCCCAAGTTGTGATCACGTGACTGTGAGGACACCGCAACGGTCATAAGTGTGAGGACCTGTCATAAGTCAGTTTTTTCAGCACCGTTGTAAGTCTGAACCATCACTAAACAAATGGTTGTTAAGTGAGGACTACCTGTAAAGGGGTAGCTAAAGTATCATTTTGTGAAATGGATTTGTTGGCACTCTTCCCCCAAACCAAGTACCTATTAAATTACAGAAGTCATTATTATTCCTCTTTGCTTAGAGCAGAGCTTTCCAAACTGTGTGTCGCGACACAAAAGTGTGTTGCCACACACAGTCTGGTGTGTTGCCACACAACCCGGAAGCGCTGATCATCATCAGCGCTTCCGGGTTTTCCCGCGGCGACGCACCAACGGCGGTGCGCAAAAACCCGATAGCGGCAGCAGCGCTTCCGGGTTTTTGCACGCTGCCGCAACGGCGGCACTTCCGGGTTTTCCCGCGGCAACACACCAACGGCAGTTGGTGTGTCGCCGCGGGAAAACTTTGGAAAGCCCTGGCTTAGAGAAAGAGAGAACAGATAGACACACAGACCCTTTCCTGTGTTATAATAAATTGTGCAAAAGCCAAGGCCACAGAACCTTATCCTGCAGAGGCCAGGCTAAAAGACTCCATCATCGTGGACTTGGAGTGTCAAATCCAATTTGGGGAGACCTGACTTTGAAACCTGCTCAGGCATGTTCATTCAAAGTCCTTGGGCCAATCTCTCCGCCTAATCTGCCTCTCGTGTTGCCGTAATGATAAAATATCGGGCGACAGTTAAGCCTGCAGCCCTGTGGATTTTGGATCAAGGAAAAAGTACGCTAGTCGGGGTTAGGATTTGCCCACTGCCCACTTCAATATTTTTATTAATCACTTGGACAAGTTGTTGAAGGAAAAGCTTGTCAGATCTGCAGATGACACAGAATTGGGCAGGATAGCTGATATCCTAGAAATCAGAAGTAAAATTCAGAACAATCTTGAGTGACTAGAGCAGTGTTTCTCAACCTTGGCAACTTTAACATGTGTGGACTTCAACTTCCAGAATTGCTGGCTGGGGAATTCTGGGAGTTGAAGTCCACACATCTTCAAGTTGCTAAGGTTAAGAGACATGGGTTGAAAATAACAAGAACTTAGAGCTACTTGTGAACCTCCCAGGGTCCCCAACAGGGGGGATGGGCGGTAATATAAATTTAATAAAATAAATAAAAATAAAATAAATACTTGGGAAATAGAAATCAAATGCACCGATATACAGCGGGAGATTCCTCACTTGTTAACAGGACCTTGAACAAAGATCTTGGAATAATAGCTGAGTAATAACTGATATGAGCCAGCAATGTGACAGCACTGCAAAAAAGGCAAATGCAATTTTAGACAGCAGAAGTACAGCTTCCTAGTCATGGGAAGCAATCAGTCCACTATATTCCACACTGGACAGCCCTCCGGGTTTCTGTCTGGTTTTGAATAACCACATTTCAAGAAAGACTCAGAGAAATTGGGAGAGGTGCATAGAAATGCCCAAGTATCATTTCTAGTAGGCAAGCATGTACCCCTTTCTCTGGCCAATCAACAAAACAGATCACTTTGGTGCTTTTCAAGGCAACAGTCCCCTCTTGAACCCTGCAGATCCTCCAGGCACAATGCAAAATAAGGGGGGGCCGGTCGACCTCATAGATCCACAGGATGGAAGGCTCTGCTTCTTTCGTGCATGTGTGTGACGTCGCAACGTATTCAGATGAGCTTGCATCACAATGCCACAAGGCTGCTTTGGCCATTTGCCTTTTCTTGCCCCCTCCCCCCCCCCCGCCACTCTACCTCCAGCAGATGCCTCTGTGTAAAATCGAAAATTTAGGTCCAGCTTTCAAACCTGCGAAAGTTTACTCCGGCATTACTTGAAAGCAAAACAAACCAAAAAGCAAAAATTAGAAAAAGCGGGGGGGGGGGGGGGGGGGAGGGAGAGAACTCTCCTTTCCCAGAAGCAAACTGGCACGAGATGCGGAATGAAAATAGCTGCCCCTTCTGCCCCCTGGGATCACAGAAGAAACCGAGATGGCCCTGGAGAAGAAAAGGTGAATTTAAAAGAGGGCAAATCTCGACTCAGGAAGCCAGAAGGCCTGCTGGTTGGGCAAGGTTAAAATCCTTCTGGCTGGCGTAGGTTGGAGAAGGGAGGGGGGAGGAATGGGGAAAATTTACAGCCAGTTCCCTGGAAGCCACACTTCAGCTGTTCCCTCGGAGCAGGCGCTCATGGAAACAGGCCCCTTTTAAAGTGGGGAGATTGATGAAATCTTCCGTCCTGCCAACTGTAAATATACCACCAGCCTTGTCAGAACGGGTCTGGGACATCACCAGCTGACAGTGCAGGGTTTCTGGTTTTCTAAAAGCTGCTTAAACACCCAGACACGGACACGCTCACCCCCAAATGTGAGTTTCGGAGCACGTTTTGCACCACAAAGTCACCTGAGAAGGCAGGAGTGTTCTAAGAGTTGAACCCTCGAAGGCACAAAGACACATGTATACAGGTAGTCCTCGCTTAACAACCATTCGTTTAGTGACGGTTCGGACTTACGACAGGGCTGAAAAAACGACTTATGACCAGTCCTCACACTTATGACCGTCGCAGCATCGCCGCAGTCGCGTGATCACGATTTGGGCACTTGGCCACCAGTTCGCATTTATGACCATCACAGTATCCCGTGGTCACATGATCACCATTTTCAACCTTCCTGGCTGGCTTCTGGCAAGCAAAATCAATGGGGAACTGCGTGATTCACTTAACGACCACATGGTTCACTTAACACCCGTGGTGATTCACTTAACAACTGCCGCAAAAAAGGTCGTAAAATCAGGTTGGATTCGTTTAATGACCGCTTCACTTAGCAACCAAAATTCCAGTCCCAATTTTGGTCATTAAGTGAGGATTACCTGTAATCCAGTTCATCCTCCAACAGCTCAACATGTATTTATTGATCAGATTTTTAAACCACCTCAAATCTGAAAAGGCTCCAGGCTGTGCACCAGAATGGCAGGGACAAGCCTGTGCAAAAAAAAAAAAGGTAAAATGCAAGAAGTTAAAATTATATAATATTAAAATTGCAATTAATAGTTGCTAAGCTGGCAACAATCCCTGCCCATCAATATGGTCCCAAATGACTTTCAGAAGGTCATGAGGATGGGATACGCCTTTGCCCCCACAGAGAATGCTGCTTTTAGGGTCCCTCTACCCTAAAACTCATGAGGTAGGGACCTTCAGCGGAAATTATTTTTCCCCTACATTGAGGCAGATAGAGTGGCATCTACAGGGAAATATCAAAACAAGGAAGTTTGCAGGAGCTACATCTACCGTCTTGCCTGTTTTGACCCACCCCACCTCATTCCTTGGTGTAATGGTATGTGGGAATGACCTTGGGAGAAGATGTAGCCAAGGGACCGGTCAGATAAAAGGCAGCTTAGCCCTCAGCAGGAATGTGGATGGGGCAAGAGGCTCAGAAAAGACCCTCCCTAGTTTCTTGGGCTGTAAGAGAAAGGAGGGAGAGATGTACTTTCAGACTTGCAAGATTCTGTTAATGTAACCTTACAATCAAGTTAGATCTAGTACTTCTTGTCTGGACGACCTCGCAAGGAAATCCTATCTAGACCACAGAATAGAATTCTGGGAGTTGAAGTCCACATGTCTTAAAGTTGCCAAGTTTGAGAAACACTGATTTATCTGGTCACTAAGAGTTGACACTGACTTGATGGCACATTATCAGTCAGTCAGTCAGTCAGTCAGTCGTTGGCTTTACAGGCCATTGTTAGACCGCAAGTATATTTTTTTAAAAATGCAGAGAACATGGCAGCTCAGGGGAAAATGGCTGCCCAAGGCAGCAACCAGCTGATGAAGGGGAGGGAAGGGGGTGTGTCAGGCTGTGCAACCAATCAGAGCAGGAGCAGCTACTAGAACAGAATGAGGTGCTTGGAGACCATCCACTCCGAACGGCTTAAGACAGCTTCGGTTGGAAAACAGCACCATTGACTCCAAGCTGCAAAAGGCAGGAAGCTTTTGCAATGGGAGAAGGAAGATGTCATCCCTGCTGACAATGCGATGGTCCATGTAGAAAACACAGGTTTACCCTGACCAAGAATGAACACGCCCTTTCCAACAGCATCCGATCAAGGGTCAAAATAGCCCATTGAAATTTGGCTCTGTTTCCATTGTGAAGTCTGGCAGGAAATGGGTCATCTGGAAGTGTCAAAAACTGAGTTCACATGCTCCACCAAGCTTATTTATTTGTTTGTTTATGTGAAATCCTCCCCAGTGTTTTATGAATCTTGGCTCATGATATTGCTACCAAAAGACCATCAGATGGGAGCAAACAGTTAGATTTCTCAGGTAGTCCTCGACTTATGACCATTCATTTAGTGACCATTCGAAGTTATGACGGTGCTGAAAAAAATGACTTGTGACCGGTCCTCGCACTTATGACCGTTGCAGCGTCCCTGCAGTCACATGATTAAAATTCAGGCACTTGGCAACCGGCTTGTACTTACAACAGTTGCCGCATTCCAGGGTCATGTGATCGCCACGTGCAACCTTCCCAGCCAGCTTCCAACAAGCAAAGTCAATGGGGGAAGCCGGATTCGCTTAAAGGCTGCAGTGATTCGCTTAACAACTGCAGCAAAAAAGGTCGTAAAATCAGGAGTGACTCGCTTAACAACCGCCTTGCTTAGCAACAGAAGTTCCAATCCCAATTGTGGTTGTAAGTCAAGGACTACCTGTATATCTTTGCTGACATCTAGTCATTCTCCAGATTTCTGCTAAGCAGCTGTGCCTGCACTACTCACAGTCCAGTAAACAATCTGCAGCCATCCATTTGGGGGCCCCCAGAACATCCTCAATCAGACCAGCCCCAAAATTTTCAATCTATTGGGGGAAAACAAGAGATCTCAGGAGGTTTTAAGGGGTTACATGAACACTACCCCCATCCAAACAGAGCATTATTTCCCGGGGGGGGGGGGTAAAACAGAAGCCTTAAGTCTCTGGAAAATAGAGGCATTGTTTCAGTCCCTAACCCCACCCTCCCACTCCTAGCACCCAAAACGGGCCAAAAATGTTGACACTGAGAACATTTCGTCACCAGGCTCATCACTGTCAGCCCCACAACATAGACCAGATCATGAAATCAGCTCCACAGGATGGCTAAAACTCCTTTTTATTGAGATAAATAACAGAACCTTGCAAGTCTGATTGTGCTGTTCCTCCTCCTCCTCGTCTTCCTCCTCCAACTCCAGTGAATTAGGGAGGTGTCTCACCTTTGTTTCTCACCCTTGTTTCCTTTTTTGCTCCTTACTTCCAGAAACGGCGCATGTGAGGAAGAAATAGTAAGCAGAAGGCAGCCAATGATCCCTCTGTAGTGGAGAAAGTAAACCTAACCAACAAGGTGGAGGTTGCCCCCTTTTCTTCCCTGTCTTTTGGACACGAGCAGGGTCAAACCCGGTTCCTCTCTCTGCATAATCCCATCAGAGCCAGATGGACCCCCCTGCCCCAGACAAAGCCCCCGACATCCCATCCAGACCACAGAACAGACGCCTGGCTCACCAGCTCACAGCCCAGCCCAAGGGCAGCCTGATAAGGGATTGCAACATAGGAACAAGGTGAGAAACCTCAAGGTTCCATCCTCAATCAGGGACACGCCCCCCATTGTCTCAACGTTCCATCCTCTTAACAATGGACTTCCCAGCTCTGCTGCCCTCCTGAAAGGCCCATTTTGTGGAGCCCTTGGTGCTCTCTGAGCTTGGTTGTTTGCTTGCAGACGTTTCATGACCCGACTAGGTAACATCATCAGTGCGAGTGAGGGTGGGGTTTGCTCCCTGTTGACATTCAGTAGCTTACCCTGCCAGTGTTGGTGGGGCTGTGGTTTTCTCCTTGGTACTGTAGTTCTTTGATTGGGGTATTGTTCTCTGCTTGATTGTTTGTCTCCTTGGTAGTTCCTTGATTAGGGTATTGTTTTCTGTTTGATTGTTTGCCTGGTGTTAATCCCTGCTTATCTGGGTGTCGGCTGCTGGAGGGGATGTGTTCTGGTCTTTTTGTTTCCTTCTTAGCTTTTTTGTTGTCTCTTTTGAATGGTGTATAAATGTGGTTTATCTCTATGTGTCTATTGATGTTTAATTTGTCTGAATGCGAAGCTTCCAGGAATTCCCTAGCGTTTTTTGATTGAGCTTGGTCTAAGAATACCAAAGAGAAAACCATTGTATTGGTTGTAACCCGCCCAGAGTCCCTTGCATGGGAGATGGGCGGGGAATAAATCTGAAAAATAAATAAATAAATAAATAAATAAATAAATAAATAAATAAATAAATCCACACCCCCACCAACATTGGCACAGGGCAAGCTACTGTATATCAACAGGGAGCAAACCCCGCACTCACCAGCACTGATGATGTTACCTAGTTGGGTCATGAAACGTCTGCAAGCCAACAACCAAGCTCAGAGAGCACCAAAGACTCCACAGTTCAACCCTGAGCTACAGAGATTCTCTTCTATTAGGCCCATTTTGCCTAACAATAGAAATAATCCCAGATACATGGACAACACACTGCCTAGTTTCCCCAAAACCGGCCAGCCAATCAGATCCCTGGGATTTCCCTGCGTTATAGCTCTCAGCTTCTATAAAAATCTTTGCTTTTCCATTCTTCAGGGCCCCTCTTTCTTGTCAAGCAGGCACCCAATGATCGTTGCCATAACCATGGTTTTTCTCCCTGTTGTGCTCCTTACTTCGGCAATTTCCATGACATCCCCTCCCTCAAAAAATTTTGCCTTCAAGGAGTTCCTGTTTTGCAACACACAACATTGGATCAGGTGCGCGGAGAATTTTACAACCTGTCCCTGTCTCGCCTGCCTGCGCCTCTTTGAAACAAAACATCCATTCCAGAGATACCTGATTTTTGTGTTTGTTTGTTTATTTAAAGCATTCTCTGGTTCTTAACTTGCATTTCTTTCTTTCTTTCTTCCTTCCTTTTTTTTTTTGTAATTGAAACATCAGCTCATAAAAGGTAGAGGCATATAAAAAAAAGGTGGGCTTGTGCCTATTTATTTATTTCTTTTTTTAACAAGTTGGAGTTAATAGAGCTTAAGCTGGAAAACGATACCAACTCTTTCGTATTTAAAAAAAAAGAAACAAGGCACTTGGGAAGCACGCTCCAGCGCGGAGAGCGCTGTTCTGTGCCAAATCTCCCCGGCTGTGCGGTTTAAACAGCAGCTTTCATCTTCAGCGGCAACAGAGGTTACTGACTGAATTTAGCAAAAGGGAGCAGATTGCAAGTTAAACGCTACGCTTTACGTAGCTTGACGGGTTGGTAGAGTCCTCTGGATTTCAATTGCCCAAGACTGAACAAACTTGCAAGATTTCGGCTGAACTTGGGGGGAAAGACCTCCTCGTGCAGAATGGTGTGAGGACCACTCAACACAAATAAGATTGCTAGCTGTGGAGTCCTTGGTGCTCTCTGAGCCTGGTTGTTTTCTTGCAGACGTTTCATGGCCAGGCTAGGCAACATCTTCAGTGCGAAAAGGGAGTGGGACTTGCTCTCTGTTTATATACCCTGGCTTGTCCTGCTTGTGTTGGTGGAGGTGCTGTTCTCTCCTTAGGAGTTCCTTGATTGGGCTGTTGTTCGCTACTTGGTTGATTGACTAGCCTCTGATTAAGAACTTCATGTGGCAATAGTTTTAAACGGTAGGGAGGCCGACTGAGGTCAAGAACTAGTAAAAGAGAAATGATATGGAATCCCCCCCCCTGCCCTTTAATCTGTGAAGACTGAAACTAAATACAGGTAGTCCTCGCTTAATAACCACAATTGGGACCGGAATTTCAGTTGCGAAGCGAAGCGGTCATTAAGCAAATCTGACCCAATTTTACAACCTTTTTTGCGGTAGCCGTTAAGCAAATCACTGTGGGCGTTAAGCGAATCACATGGTCGTTAAGCGAATCACGTGGTTCCCCATTGATTTTGCTTGCCAGAAGCCATCCAGGAAGGTCGAAAATGACGATCATGTGACCACAGGATGCTGCGACAGTCATTAATGTCAAGCGTCCAAATCATGATCACATGACTGCGGGGATGCTGTGACAGTTGTAAGTGTGAGAACTGGTCATAAGTCATTTTTTCCAGCATCGTCGTAAGTCCGAACAATCAATAAACGAGTGGTTGTTAAGTGAGGGCTACCTGTAAGCTACATTCTTGTCTTTTAAAAACTTTAGTTTTGCAAAAGGTGATTTGAATTTGCAGACTTGTTGTGCAAATTCATCAAACAGGACCTCGAGACTCAGGAGACCTTCAGTGTTCAGGCACATTGAAGCCAAGCAGAGAATGAAATTTGGTGAGCAAGTTCATCTTTGCAACTCTGTTTTTCCGAACTTTCCAGATTCAAAATTTTGGGAACCAGAGTAGTAGTGAAGTATTGCCCAAAGGCAAAGCATATTTCCCCTTCATGCCCTTCTAACTGGCCCCTAATTAAGATGTAACAGCAAAGTTATTGTATGTTAAATAAATACTAATTGATTATTTTAAATATATGTGGCAAGAGTTTAATGGCTAGATAATGAAACTCGCACCATTAATGGGGCTGTTAAACGTCAATTATTATGGTTTTATAATCAATTGATAGTTAGGAGGACTTAATTTTCTGTTCTTAAGGTTCAATGGGTCAGCATTTGTATGTCAGCCAATACAAACTGTGTGGGTAAGAACAGGATGGAGGAGAAAAATAAATATATTTGCTAGAATCTATTTTCTTGGCCTGTACTACCCCAGCCTTTGAGACATGAATTTACATGATTCAATTGCACTCCATGCTCATAGAAAAATAGCATCTCAGGGAGAAAGCTGTCAACCTAAACTTCTCCTTAATGTGCTACATTTCTACATTTAGGGATTCAGTTCTCCATTCATTCATTCATTCATTCATTCATTCATTCATTCATTCATTCATTCATCAATCATATTGGTGGTTCTCTTGTTCCACAACAGCTCTGAGCAGCTTGACAATAATAAAAAAAATGAAACCAAATGAAGGGAGTAAATAAAGAAAGAACATTCACCCCATCCTCTAACTTGGAGGGATCTGACCACACACTAATCCAAGGCCTGGGGGAAGTGAAGGATTTTTAAGGCTCATTTAAAGGCAGGTATGGTGGGGGCTGAACAACACTCGGGGGGGGGGGGATGCTGTTCCAGACAGCAGGTACAATTATATGTATAACCCTAAACTTAACCAAATAAACCAATTCTACCACTTTCCATAACCTTCCATATGACATTTCTACAGGAACCCTTCAAATTTTCTGCCTGCAGATGTTCACATCAGTAAACATCTGGTCTGTTTTATAGTCTGCCCACTTAGGGCAATATGCCGGCCCAAGAGACTGGAGAGTTCTTTTTACAACTTAAAAATAGAGATTGGTTTAAAAATCAGCCTCCATATTCATGTGCAGTTTTTCCTAACATGCACATTCTTTGCACCCACCTTCCCTTAATATAAAGTGTGCAACATAAATTCCTAGATAAACCTTTGAAACAGAAACAGAGACTCAAATTTCCCCAATATTTAGCATCCATTTCTTCCAAAGTAAGCTCCTTTTTAAAATATGTACTCCTTTCTGTAGAGAACTTTTAGAATGGTACTTTTGTTTTCAGACATACGGGCCACCATGGAGGGCAGTTGAGGTGGGTTTTTAATCAGACTAGGATGTTAGGAAACTCCATTTTGTGCTGCAGTCTTGTAATGGCAGAGTTTCTTTTCACAGATTTCACAAAACCGCTCCTATAGAAATCCATGGAGTTTTTTCACACCTAATAATTAGGGGACCTGGTTCAGACACTTCCCTATTGCTTGGAGATTGGGTTCACATACTGCTTAACTGGGCTTGATTGACAGCAGCATTAACATGGTGGTGGGGGGATGTCAAAGAAAGCAAGATGGCAGCTACAAGCATATAATTGAAGCTCTGCCAATTTTTTTAGATTTTTTTTTCATCCTGCCTTTATTTTTTTATAAATAAGGCAGCAAACATACCTAATACTCCTTCCTCCTCCTATTTTATATGTGTTGTGGTACACTTTAAAAATGGGGGGGGGGCTTAAATCATAGAGTGGTGGCTGCCATCTTGACTTCTTTGAAACACCCCCCTTCACACACACACACACACACACACACACACACACACACACACACACTGCAGATGCACCTGCGATGTTCAGGGTGGCATTTGAAACCATAAACCATGGTTTACAAACTTCCGTGGCTAAGTTCACGGGACATGCTAAGCCAAACCACGACAGAACAGATCTGGATCACACCACTTTGCTTCACTATGGTTTACTGAAAAAAAATCACAATTGGCAAAGTCCACCCAACATACTAATCCATAAACCATAGTTGACCCACTATTGTGGTTGGGAACATAGTTTGCATCAAGCCCATGATGTGACTGGCCCAAGGTCACCCAGCTGGCTTTCGTGCCTCAGGCGGGACTAGAACTCTCAGTCTCCTGGTTTGCCATTGGCTCCTTCCTAGGGCTGAGAGACAGGGACTGGCCCAAGGTCACCCAGCCGGCTTTCGTGCCTAAGGCGGGACTAGAACTCTCAGTCTCCTGGTTTGCCATTGGCTCCTTCCTAGGGCTGAGAGACAGGGACTGGCCCAGGGTCACCCAGACGGCTTTCGTGCCTAAGGCAGGACTAGAACTCTCAGTCTCCTGGTTTGCCATTGGCTCCTTCCTAGGGCTGAGAGAGAGTGACCGGCCCAAGGTCACCCAGCCAGCTTTCGTGCCTAAGGCGGGACTAGCACTCTCAGTCTCCTGGTTTGTCATTGCGTCCTTCCTAGGGCTGAGAGACAGGGACTGGCCCAAGGTCACCCAGCTGGCTTTGTGCCTAAGGCGGGACTAGAACTCACAGTCTCCCGGTTTCTAGCCTGGTGCCTTCACCACACACCAAACTAGATCTTGCCCCCCTATTGGTGAGTTGCAATTTGCTTTTTTTCCAAGGCAACCCAGCATAAAGACTCCTGAGGGCTCACTCTAGAAAGCCTTGCCTAGATGTGAGTAGTAGGAGAGCAGTTCATACCGAGAAGAGTCCTGGCGCTGCACGTTGGTCCTTCGGAGAGGAAGGAGAGGAAAGGCAGAGCTGATGCTTCCATCCTCCTCCATCCCGTCTTTTCCCAGCCAACATGTAGCCCTTTAACTGTTTGCAACAGCGTTTCTGTATAAAAAAGGGAGCCCTTTCTTTCTCCTTGCTTCCGAGAAAAGGAAAAAAGGAGGAGGGGGGGAGGAGGAGAGGAAGAGGAGGAGGAGGGGGGAGGAGGAGGAGAGGAAGAAGAGGAGGAGGAGGGGGAATGGGGGAATGGGCCGGTGATTCTCACTGAAAGCAGAAGCCCCCAGCTCCCCTCCATGCAATGCAATATCAGAATCTACCTTCATGGTCCAGTGCCTGCTATTCACTCGCTTGCTGGGGGCTTAAATCAGTGATGCTGCACCCTCCAGACAAGGCTTTTCTTTCTAGTGCTGCAGGGACGACCTCGGGTTCATCATCCGCATGACGCGCTTGGCATTTAATTTCATTAACCTAAGATCCCCCATAAAAAAAATGGCAAGAGGGCATCCAGCAGATACCTTTTCGAGGGCCTTGATATCTTGTCCCAGATTCCCATGAATATCAATAAGGGCACAGGGGTTGGCTTTTTTTTCTTCTTCTCCTTGTTCCCTAAAAATGGGATTTGCAACCTTGGGTTTGTTTCTAGTCGGTTCTCAGAAGAGGAACCGTTGGGACGTGGCACGGGCTTTCCAGTCCCTTTGCTTTAAAAGAAACATATTTTTAAAATGTTGTTTTGTTTTTAAAACCTTGCTGTAAAATGTTCACGACGACAGACAATAAAAGTGAGCTTGAATGCTTACACATTTCGTAAGGGAACTGCTTTGTTTAGGTCCTCCTGTAAAATGTCATGCATATCCTAAGAAAATTCCAGATGCCGATTAATGCACATCATTGTCCTCTTTTGCCTCCCTCCTTCTTCTAAAATGCTGTATTGGTGCTAAAAAAAATGGGAGGAGGGACTGGATGTGTTGGGGAGCTCTGAGCTGGCATTACAAAAACATTACAGAGATCCACTTTCCATTTTAGGGGGCGTGGGTGCTCAGCGGGTAAGTCGCCAGGCTTGTCAATTGGAAGATCGCAAGTTCGGAGGTTCGAATCCCTAGCCCCGCGTGACGGAGTGAGCTCCCACACCAGCCCCAGCTCTTGCCAACCTAGCAATTCGAAAGCACGCAAATGCAAGTAGATGAATAGGTACCACTTCGGTGGGGAGGTAACAGCGTTCCGCGTGCATCATGCCGGCCACATGACCGCGGAAGCGTCTTCGGACAACGCTGTCTCTTCGGCTAACAAACGGAGCACCAGCCCCTAGAGTTGGACACAACTGCACAAATGTGCGGGGGGAACCTTTACCTTTTTTTACTTTCCATTTATGGAAATGTTCCTTTTCCTTGCTTGCAAACAAAGCTTTTGTTTTTCTTTCTCATTCTCCAGATGCTTTAGGATTCCTCCAGAATTTTTTTTTCTGTCGAGATTTTGGACTTATTTTTCTACTGCGAATACAGTATACATTTTTTTTACATTCCACATGTGTTGACATGAGTTCCCTCCAAAGTTTTCTTGGCTGCTCTAACATGAAATGCTCCAAACAAGAAGAATTCCTCCATAATGGCTATTTTTTTTTTATTCGTTCAGTCGGGTCCGATTCTCAGAGACTGCCAGGACAAGTCCCTGCAGTTTTCTTGGCAAGGTTTTTCAGAAGTGCCCGGAAGACCTACAACAGCCATCTTTTTCAGAAGTGGTTTGCCATTGCCTCCTTCCTAGGGCTGAGAGAAAGTGACTGGCCCAAGGTCACCCAGCTGGCTTTGTGCCAAAGGCAGGACCAGAACTCACAGTCTCCCAGTTTTTAGCCTGGTGCTTTAACTATTACACCAGACTGGCTCTCATAATGGCTTTACTTGGGATTTAACTGTAATGTGGGAAGTCAGGGAGTTTGCAAACTTTCCCGGTGGAACAGACCCTTCATTCATCTTGGGGTTACAGCAAGCACAATCTTCCTGCATTCTCACCACTCCCCAATTTTTCTCTGCCTTTTTCCTCATTTCTTTGGGGATGGGGAACCCGCAACACATTTCTTGCCCATCAAGATGAATGAGAATTGCAAAAAGTGAATAAACAAATAATAAATAAAGCAGGCCTGCCAAGGTCATTTCTGGCGTAATGCATGATCCCAGCTGGTTTTCTTCCGCCTGAGACTAGAAGAAGCATCTAATTGGCTAAAGTGGGTGCCAAGGCTGGTCCCAGAGAGAGAGGCCATCCCCAGCCGTCCACGAATAATATATTTGCAGGGTTTTTCCGGTGTAGCAAAAGGTGCCCGGCTCCTCCTCCAATCTGCAGAACGGGTGACACTGACCCAGCTGTGTGGCAATATCACCAATGAGAAAACGACTGCAAGGCCAGCGGTTTCAACCTTGTCTCCTTCCTGTTCGCTGCCACTCGAAGCAAACAACTATTCCCCCCACCCCCCCGCCCAGGAATAAAGATGGGGAGCATCAACTACAGCTGCCGTTACAAGGTCGCGTTACTCCAAAGAGGCCATTATCTCAAGCCACAGGGAGGACAAGGAACAGATCACCTAAGTGGAGTGAAGCAGACTTGGGGTGGGGAGTTAGTGGAAGAGGGTGGGGGTGGGGGGTGGGGGTGGGGAACCAAGAAAACGTCTTCATCGTTTTTCGGGCTTCAAATTGGAAAAACAGGGATCAATAAAGCAGAACTTCATTTAATGGTGTGAGAAACTATCCAGAACGGAGACCGGCAGGAATCGCTTATTACAAAACAAACAAGCCAATTAGGAAGATGCAAGGCGGGGAAAGGGAACACATTTCCCAGCCATGTGGTAGCTTCTTGGGAGCAGCTTGAGGTAGCAAGGGGCGAAGAGAGAATAGCTGGGTAGCCAGGAATTTGCAGCCAAGGCTGAGAACGTAAGCTGTTGCTGTCATTTCCTTAGGAACCTCCTTAGCTTGAATCTTGGGAGAATCAAGTATTTTTTTTACATGACACATAATTAAACTTTGGATTTCGCTAGCATGAGGTGTGGTGCTGGCTACCAGCTTGACTGGCTTCAAAAAGGGGGTGGACCAATTTATGGAAGTCTTGGGGATCAAGGGCTTTTAGCCTTGATGGCTGTGGACAGCCTCTGAAGGTCATCTGCTGGGAGACTGGAGGGCTCCCTGATGCAGTTGGTTGGCTGCTGTGAGAACAGACTGCTGGACTACATGGGCCAGGGGTCCAATCCAGCAGGGCACAGCTTATGTTCTTTTCTGGAATGCAAACCTGGACTGACCGTGTGATCACACAAACACGGTGGCAAAATTTGATGAACAAAATAGATTTCCTGGACTGACCGTGCGATCATGCAAACCTTTCCTGGACTGACCGTGCGATCATGCAAACCTTTCCTGGACTGACCTTGAGACTATGCAAACCTTTCCTGGACTGACCGTGCGATCATGCAAACCTTTCCTGGACTGACCGTGCGACCACGCAAACCTTTCCTGGACTGACCGTGCGATCATGCCAACCTTTCCTGGACTGACCGTGCGATCATGCCAACCTTTCCTGGACTGACCGTGCGACCATGCAAACCTTTCCTGGACTGACCGTGCGATCATGCAAACCTTTCCTGGACTGACCGTGCGATCATGCAAACCTTTCCTGGACTGACCGTGCGATCATGCAAACCTTTCCTGGACTGACCGTGCGACCATGCAAACCTTTCCTGGACTGACCGTGCGATCATGCAAACCTTTCCTGGACTGACCGTGCGACCATGCAAACCTTTCCTGGACTGACCGTGCGATCATGAAAACCTTTCCTGGACTGACCGTGCGACCATGCAAACCTTTCCTGGACTGACCGTGAGATCATGCAAACCTTTCCTGGACTGACCGTGCGACCATGCAAACCTTTCCTGGACTGACCGTGCGACCATGCAAACCTTTCCTGGACTGACCGTGCGATCATGCAAACCTTTCCTGGACTGACCGTGCGATCATGCAAACCTTTCCTGGACTGACCGTGTGATCATGCCAACCTTTCCTGGACTGACCGTGCGACCATGAAAACCTTTCCTGGACTGACCGTGCGATCATGCAAACCTTTCCTGGACTGACCGTGCGATGATGCAAACCTTTCCTGGACTGACCGTGCGATCATGCAAACCTTTCCTGGACTGACCGTGCGACCATGCAAACCTTTCCTGGACTGACCGTGCGATCATGCAAACCTTTCCTGGACTGACCATGGGACCATGCAAACCTTTCCTGGACTGACCGTGCGATCATGCAAACCTTTCCTGGACTGACTGTGCGACCATGCAAACCTTTCCTGGACTGACCGTGCGATCATGCAAACCTTTCCTGGACTGACCTTGAGACTATGCAAACCTTTCCTGGACTGACCGTGCGATCATGCAAACCTTTCCTGGACTGACCGTGCGACCATGCAAACCTTTCCTGGACTGACCGTGCGATCATGCAAACCTTTCCTGGACTGACCGTGGGACCATGCAAACCTTTCCTGGACTGACCGTGCGATCATGCAAACCTTTCCTGGACTGACCGTGCGATCATGCAAACCTTTCCTGGACTGACCGTGTGATCATGCAAACCTTTCCTGGACTGACCATGCGATCATGCAAACCTTTCCTGGACTGACCGTACGATCACTACAAGGACACTGTCTTGTTTTTTTCAGAGCAGAATACAGAGTTGGTTTGCCTTGCCTTCTTCAGGGCTGTGTAGTTGTGGGGGGATTTTCCCCCCAATTTCCCAATCTAGCTAACAGCCCTGGGGTTTTCTGGTAGTCTCCATCCAACTAATCGCTAACTCTAAGGCTGGTTAGTTTTATGAAATCAGCCAAACGTGGCTCGTGTACCTTAAAAACTCAAGGAATATAAAACGGCTTCCTGTTCTAGCTGAACTTCACTAAAGCAAGAAAGATCTTGACCTGCCCTTCAACCCTTCTAGCTTATTCTTCAGTCCTGACATCATCTCTGTCCCAGATCTTGGGCTTGTCCATAGCTCCTGTATCCCAGATCCTGGCTGACTGTGGGTTAGGTCAGTGTTTTTCAAACTTGGCAACTTTAAGACGTGCAGACTTCAACTCCCAGAATTCCCCAGCCAACCATGCTTTCAAAAACACTGGGTTAAATGAATCTCCTTTCTTAACCAGCAATCTTGAGTCACAATCTGCCACTCTCGCCTTTCAATGGCACAGTGCTTCCTCCCCTGTTTCTGGGTTTTCTCAAGATGTTTTAGTCCCCATGTCTTTCTACTCTACTTCCGTCTAAGTTATCAAGCAGGGAAAAGACACCATTTATACACTGAATAAAATAAAATAAAGCCACGAGAAGGCTTGCCTTCCACTCGGACAGACAGACAGACAGACTTTTTGGATAACCAGCAGGAGTGTCTGCAGGGTATGTTCAAAAAAGTCAAAACAGTGGCCACAACGGTGAAATCAAAGCTCTGCCCATTTTTTATATGCCTTTTGTGTATAAAAAACATAAAAAACAGGGAAAGCTTTGATCGTCCCATCGTCGCTGCCATCTTGACTTTTTTGACCATATCTTGCAGACACCCCTGACAACCAGTGCTCCCTTCTGCAACTGTAGTTGTCAAGGAAGGCCCTGTATGGGTCCTTGAGCAGCGGAGATGCTCTTTTTCATGCAGCACGAAGTTATGGAGGCAGGTAAGAGGGAAATAAAGAAATGTGGATTTCTTGGTGTCCTCTGAGCTTGGTTGTAACACTGATAATGTTACCTGGTTGGGTAATTCCTGAATGGCTACATCATAGTCTGTTAAAACTTTCTGAAGGATTTGGCATTTAGCCCTGCTAATGCCCTCAATATTAATCTAGCAAATCCTGATACGAGATCCAAGTTTTCTTGTCAATTGGCCCTGAAAAGAGCCTTTGTTATTTACCTGTAATGCAGGGCTTTCCAAACTTTTCCCGTAGCGAAACACCAATGGCGGGGCGCGAGAAAACCCAGAAGCGCCGCCGCTGTGGCGGCGTGCAAAAACCCGGAAACGCCGCAGCGGTGGCAGCGCGCAAAAACCTGGAAGCACCACCGCCACCACGGCGCTTTCAGGTTTTCGTGCGTCGCAGCAGTGGCGGCAGCGCTTCCAGGTTTTTGCGCGCCGCCGCCGTGGAGCTTTCGAATTTTTGCGTGCCGCAGTGGTGGCGGCAGTGGTGTCCTGGTGTGCCGTGTGAAAACCCAGAAGCGCTGATGGCCCGCCGCCGCCATGCACACGCCCGTGCGCGGCGGCGGCGCACCATCAGCACTTCCAGGTTTTGACACGACACACCTGGGCCCCGCAGGTGACACAGTATTGTGTTGCGACACACAGTTTGGAAAGCTATGTTGTAATGAAACGTCTTCAAGCAAACAACCAAGCTCAGAGAGCACCAGATCTCCACAGTTCAACACTGAGCTATTCTCTTCTATTGAAATCAAGAAAGTATATGAGTTCAACGGTAGAATAATGTATCGATACTTAAAGACTCTTTAGATAGGATCCATAATCATCTCTACATCCCATCCCGGCCATGTAGGTTGCAAACCAGGCCAAGGCCAAGGGAAAACGTCTGGGTGGGGGAGAAGCATTACGCAGGAATCCCCCTTTGAGCACAACATGAGCTGTTGTGTGTCAAGGTTTTATGGTCTCAGCAGCCATTTGCACAATGGCCATCTGTAACATATTAAAATGGATTAATTGAAGGAACCTTGGGGGAATATAGGACCTGTCAATCTTTCCTGCAGCCGCTGCCGACATGACAACTGAAAGCGGGCAAGAGGTAGGGAGGAGATGACATTTGCAAATGGAACATTGTGATACACCAATCAAATCAACAAACATGGTGGACGTCCCCTCCGTTTCAGACACACACATTTTGCTTGGCAGTTAACAGTTGGGAGGTGGAGGAAAAGGAGAGGTCCTTGCAAGGAACATCAAATATTTGCAATTTCCCCGTGGTCCCTTAGGTGTGTGCCTGCGCTACAAACACTGATCCATCTTAAACTATTTTCCAGCATCATGGCTTCCCTCCAGAGTCTTGAGTGCCAAAGTTGGGCCATGGTGTGTTGCACTCGTTAATAACCCAGGCCTTCACACAAGAGCAAATGATGATGAATCAGCAAAGAAAGCCACTTTAGGCATTCACGTGTAAGGATTGCAATAAAACATTGCAGTGTAGGACACACATTGATTGATTGGTTGTGTGCCATCAAATTGTTTTCAACTCCTAGTGACCACATAGATAGACCTTCTCTAAGTTGATCTGTCCTCAACCTGCTCCTTCAGGTTTTCCAACAGTGCCCCCATCGCCGCTGTAACTGATTCCATCCACCTTGCTGCTGGTTGTCCTCTTCTTCTCTTTCCTTCCACCTTTCCCAGCATCAGAGCCTTCTCCAGAGAGCTGGGTCTTCACATAATGTGTCCAGAGTAGGATAATTTGAGCATGGTCATTTGTGCCTCGAGCAAGAATTCTGGGTTGATTTGTTCAATGATCCATCATTTTGTTTTCTTGGCTGTTGAAGGTCTTCTCCAACACCAAAGTTCAATGGCGTCAATACTTTTTCTATCCTGCTTCTTTAAAGTCCAACTTTTGCTTTCATAGAGTATCACAGGGAATACCATTAGCACTTGAGTTTATTTTATATACTGTAGGGTGCTGGCTGGGGAATTCTGGGAATTGAATTCCACATGTCAGTTTGAGAAACACTAGTCTAGTCCCTCTGTAGCCATGGAAGCTTCTTGGGGGACCTATTTTGCAATCCTACACTTAAATGCCATTTCTTTCCCAGGATTTTTGCAAAACCTATGGAGCACAATGGATGTTGGTCTGATGCAGCAAATCCTGCTGAAATTCTTAAGACAGAGTGCAGATTTAGGATCGGTTCATAAAGACTGATATTATGGGGAGCATCAGTGAGTCCATGAAAAAATGGCTTCCTAGCATGGGGAGTTTACTTCTTGGGAGGAGAGCAATGACAAATCTCGATAAAATAGTTAAGAGCAGAGACATCACACTGACAACAAAGGTCCACATAGTTAAAGCCATGGTATTCCCCGTAGTAACCTATGGCTGCGAGAGCTGGACCATAAGGAAGGCTGAGCGAAGGAAGATAGATGCTTTTGAACTGTGGTGTTGGAGGAGAATTCTGAGAGTGCCTTGGACTGCAAGAAGATCAAACCAGTCCATACTCCAGGAAATAAAGCCAGACTGCTCACTTGAGGGAATGATATTAAAGGCAAAACTGAAGTCCTTTGGCCACATAATGAGAAGACAGGATACCCTGGAGAAGAAGCTGATGCTAGGGAAGGTGGAAGGCAAAAGGAAGAGGGGCCGACCAAGGGCAAGATGGATGGATGATATTCTGGAGGTGACGGACTCGACCGTGGGGGTGGGGATGGTGACAGCCGACAGGAAGCTCTGGCGTGGGCTGGTCCATGAAGTCACAAAGAGTCGGAAGCGACTGAACGAATAAACAATAAGCATGGGGAGAGGTCAAAATCAGCAAAAGGGCCCCCACGATGCAAGCTCCACCCCTTTTGAGCATGTGGAAGTTCCAAAGGGGAGGAGCTTGCATCACAATGTTCCTTCCACCATCTTGCTCATTTTGGCACCTCCCCCATGGACATTTATCCCTCTTGGAGTCCTTTCTCCATTAATGGTCTCCCTTTTAGACCCCATTTTCACAACATGGCTTTGACTGCATTACGTTATGTGGCATTAAACCATCCGCTGAGGATTCTGATGGGGTAAAACTTTCCAGGAATTGTCAGCTTCACTAGGTAGACCAGACAGGAAGCACGACCAGATGAGCTAATTCTACTTTATTGCAAAGCTACATTAACAGAATCTTGCAAACCTGAAAGTATAATTCTCCCCCCGTCCCCTTTACAGCTCGAGAAACTAGGGAGGGTCCCTTCTGAGCCTCTTGCCCTTCCCACTATCCAGCTGCAGGCTATGCTTGCTCTTATCTGACCGTTCCCTCGGCAGGATCTCTTCGCCCCATCCCCCAAGGTCTTTCCCGCATACCATTACATCAATGTCCTCTCATCCCTTCAGAAATTAGGAGCTTGTTCTCTTGGGAGACCAATTTTGCCCCACCTCCGTGAGCATCCATGGGGCCAGGACATAAATAAGTCACGCAAACCAGCTGGAAGCCCGAAACTCAGCCCAGGTCCCATCCCGTCCCTCAAGGAGTTAAATTCATTTTGCAGTTGACAATTAATGTCGGGGGCCATTCCATAGATCTCTTAACGGAGACCACAACAGGGCAATTAATCCACTAATACACTAAGCTATTACACTGCTATGTCTCTTATTTTAGCCCGAGGTGATTTGAAACGCATTGGATTAAAGGATATTACAGGAGATAGCATGAAAAATAGTTTAATGTAATGAGTCGTCCCATGATGTCTGCTATTAAAGATGATTTGCGGTCAAAAACTACAACATGCAAGAGTTCAACCATTTAGAAAGTGAGGAGGAGGAGGAGGAGGAGGAGGAGGAGGAGGAGGAGTAGGAGTGGGGGAAGCCTTAACTCTTTCCTGACTACAAACATTTGAATAAATCAAAAAGGTTACCCACACACACACACACACACCCCAACAACAACCATACGCACACCTTCTCAATGCTTTATTCCAAGCAAAATAAGGGTTGGGATTGGAAATGCCGTAAACTGACCGTAACTACAGGTAGTCCTCGCTTAACGACCACAATTGAGACCAGAATTTCAGTTGCTAAGCAAAGCGGTCATTAAGCGAATCTGACCTGATTTTACGACCTTTTTTGTGGCGGTCATTAAGCAAATCACTGCAGTCGTTAAGCGAACCATGTGGTCGTTAAGTGAATCACATGGTTCCCCATTGACTTTGCTTGCCAGAAGCCAGCAGGGAAGGTCAAAAATGGCGATCACATGACCACAGGATGCTGCAATGGTCATAAACATGAACCGGTTGCCAAGCACCCAAATCGCGAACACATGACCATGGGGATGCTGCAACAGTTGTAAGTGTGAGCACTGGTTGTAAGTCAGTTTTTTCAGCACCGTTGTAAGTCTGAACCATCACTAAATGAATGGTCATTAAGTGAGGACTACCTGTATTTCTCTTGAGACCTGTTGGGGAGAAACTGTCCTTAGGGCCTTGGAGGTGAAGGGAGTGCACTCTGCAGCTGCTCAGGAGCTCTTTCAGCTGTTCAAGAGCTCTGACGCTGAACACAAAGGTGAGGGGAAAGGTTTGGCATAAAACGGAAGCCTTCACTCGTAATTCCCTGTTCTTCTCCCGTTTATTTTAACGGTGAGAAACTTGTATCATGCTACATGGCCCCTTTGCCATCTACCAGAGCCTTCCCCACCTAGACTTCCTCCTGATATGGGGGCTTCAACTCCCAGGATTCCCAGCAATGGCTGGGGAACATGGGAGTTGAGACTCACACATCTGAAAAAGGCCCAGGTTCAGGAACTCTAATCCCCCAGATTAGGCTGATTAGTTGGGATAGTTTTTTTCATCTAGCCCAGCCTTTGCGACTCGACTGGTACTGCTACTCATTCCTTTCATTAGGAGCGCAGATTGCAGCTGGACTCTTCTGTACCCAAAGCCAAAGGGCCCCTGACTGCATCACAAATGTGAGACGGCCATCTTGACCTCATGAAGTTTCCTTCCTTCCCTCCCAAGGCCCATACCTGGGGCAGCTTCAAGTTGTCTTTAGCTCGGCTGACCTTGAGACAAAAACGGGACATTGGGATGGCAAAACGGGACGGGGTCTTATGTAATATTCCATATTCATGAAAAAGACAGGGGTCCCCGCCCCCGTTCCGCACGATTGGCTCCCGTCTGCAAACCCAGCCCCCGGTCCACGTGATTGGCTCCCGCCTGCAACCCCGCCCCTGGTTCCTCCTTTGCCGCGTGCTGATAGGCGGGAGGCTTCCTCTTCTGGGCTGCCTCCAATCGGCAGCTCCGGCTCGGATCCTCCTTCCGCGCCATTCCCGCCGGGTTTAAAAAACAGGACAAAATTGAGATTTTTATCAAAACGACGGGACGGTTGAAAAATGCTAAAAAAACGGGACTGTCCCGTTCAAAATGGGACATATGGTCAGCCTATCTTTAGCTGTTCTGGTGTTGGTGGCTTCCCCTTTAATCAGGCCATAAAATGCCATGGGTGCAAGTAACATGCTTCTCAGACCACTGGTTGGTGTCACAATCAGGTGATCCCCTAGGCCAGTGTTTCTCAACCTTGGCAGCTTTGGGATGTATGGACTTCAACTCTCAGAATTCCCCAGCCAGCATGGTGGACAACAATAGAAACGTTCAATAACGTTTAGAGCAGTGTGTCTCAACCTTGGCAACTTTAAGACATGTGGACTTCAACTCCCAAAATTCCCCAGCCAGCCATGCTGGCTGGGGAATTCTGGGAGTTGAAGTCCACACATCCTAAGGTTGCCAAGGTTGAGAAACACTGCCTTAGGCAGTGAGATCAGCCCAGAAGGTGCTGACCACTCTGTCATCCAGGGCCAAATCTGCTTTGGGCTGCAGGAAAATCTGGTTCTTTCAAATGAGATTCTTCCCTTGGACCCACCAGGTCTCTAAGCTAGCCCCTGACTTGAATGCCTGGCTTAGCCTGAACAGCAGCTGATCAGCAGTGACGATGGGGGTACTGTGGGGGGTGCAAAAGGAGACCTCCCTCTTTCTCTCCTGCTTCTCATTGATAACCCTCTCCACGCCTCTCAGCTGTTGCTTGAGCTGCTTTTGAACACAGGTTTAGTGCTGTTCTGGAAGAGCACTAAACCCACCTCCAAAATGAGCCAGATTATCTGGGGGCTGACAGCTGGGCTGTCATTGAACACACCCACACAAACCACTGGCACAGGATCAGAGCAAGTTTTGACAGATGGCTAAACCCACTAGTGTAGCCATCAGTCAAAACTCTCCTCCTCCCCAGCCCCATCACACATTTTTTTAAAAAATTTGATGTTTTCCCACTGGCTGGTGACCTTTAGTAGAACCCATCAATCCTCATCCTTAAAGTGCCCTGTACATTGTAAATAAGAACAATACCATTTACTAGCATCTACCGGTGGCAGGATAGGGAACACTGAGGTGGTGGTGGAAGCAAATGTTACGTTGCTCTAGTTTTCTTCCAGTTCAAGAACTGGGGGAGAGCACTAAGCCAGTGGTGAGGAAGAGCCCTAAATGATGGTCCATTCTGTAAATAATAGTTATCATTCTTATCTACTGAATGTCAGTGATCACTTGGTTAACATGCAGTTAAATTTGTCAAGGAAGAAGGCATCCTAAAGATCTTAAGATCAGTTTGGTCTAGTGGTTAAGGCAATGGGCTAGAAACCAGGAGTCTGAGAGTTCTAGTCTCGCCTGAGGCACGAAAGCCGGCTGGGAGACCTTGGGCCAGTCCCTCTCCCTCAGCCCTAGGAAGGAGTCAATGGCAAACCAGGAGACGGAGAGTTCTAGTCCCGCCTTAGGCATGAAAGCCGGCTGGGTGACCTTGGGCCAGTCCCTGTCTCTCAGCCATAGGAAGGAGCCAATGGCAAACCAGGAGACTGAGAGTTCTAGTCCCGCCTGAGGCACGAAAGCCGGCTGGGAGACCTTGGGCCAGTCCCTCTCTCTCAGCCATAGGAAGGAGCCAATGGCAAACCAGGAGACTGAGAGTTCTAGTCCCGCCTTAGGCATGAAAGCCGGCTGGGTGACCTTGGGCCAGTCCCTGTCTCTCAGCCCTAGGAACGAGCCAATGGCAAAGCAGAAGACTGAGAGTTCTAGTCCCGCCTGAGGCATGAAAGCTGGCTGGGTGACCTTGGGCCAGTCACTCTCTCTCAGCCCAACTCTCCTCACAGGGTTGTTGTTGTGGGGAAAATAGGAGGAAGGAGTATTAGGTATGTTCCCCGCCTTGAGTTATTTGTAAAAATAATAAAGGCGGGATAAAAATTAAATAAATTAATAAATAAAATAAATTAAGGGATCTTGAGTTTGCAGCCTTGCTTATGATTATGATTATTCTTAAGACTCTCTAGGAAAGGCATTTTGAATTCCCTAATGCACCAAGATGTTCCAGATAGAAGTCTCAATTTTTACTGGACCTTCAGGTTCAGAAGAGCTGTATCAGCCAGATTGGGAGAGCCCAAGATTTGCTGGAGTCCAAGGATCACTGGATGAGACATCGGTCTCCACAGAGAGGGTGAGAAGGCGACCATGGCACTGTGAACCAGTTCTCGCCCCTTTGTGCATGTGTACAATGTTGACACACACACACAAAAGGCAGGGTTTAGACTGTGACACCATGTCAAGCATCTGGCCTATATGGTACCTATAGGTAAAGGTAAAGGTTCCCCCCCACACACACACACATTTGTGCAGTCATGACCGACTCTAGGGGCCGGTGGTCATCTCCGTTTGTTAGCCGAAGAGCCAGCGTTGTCCGAAGACGCTTCCACGGTCATGTGGCCGGCATGATGTGCGTGGAACGCTGTTACCTCCCCACCGAAGTGGTACCTATTCATCTACTTGCATTTGCATGCTTTCGAATTGCTAGGTTGGCAAGAGCTGGGGCGAGTGCGGGAGCTCACTCCGTCACGCGGGGCTAGGGATTCAAACCTCCGAACTTGCGATCTTCCGATCGACAAGCCTGGTGTCTTACCGGCTGAGCCACCACGCCCCTTACTCATGTGAACTCTGTGTCCAACTCTAGGGGCCAGTGCTCATCTCTGTTTGTTAGCTGAAGAGCCAGCGTTGTCCGAAGACGCTTCGACGGTCATGTGGCTGGCATGATGCACGCGGAACGCTGTTACCTACCCACCTAAGTGGTACCTATTTATCTACTTGCATTTGCATGCTTTCGAATTGCTAGGTTGGGGGGCAATTCCTAAAGTTTAGAACCCTACTCCAACCAGATATGGTTAAATAATATGGGACCAGAATGCTGATTGCTGAGGGAGTCTTAAAAAAGGAAAGGACATGCAGTGGTGTATCCAAGTGGACATGGTGGGCTGGTTGGCAATCCAGACAGAAGCACTGGGCAATGGAACATTTTACTCCAACTTCTGTTTGTTGCTTATAATGGGGAGGCTCCGTCCGGGCCACAACAATCCAGATGACCAGGCGTTGGCAGCAGAAGGGCCCTGGAAATTCTTCCCTGCCTTTTAGCGCTCAGAGAATTTTTGCAATCCAGTTAAAGTCACCCTCTCATCTGATCACACTGGGTGCCCTTGCTTTCCAGAAGAATCACATTTTACCAGCAAAGAAATATTAGCATCATGGGGCAATGCAATATGTTTGCAGGGCAAACCTCCAGCGTGGATCCCATAGCACAAATGAACAAAGCTTGTTTAATACATCATTTGGGAGGGGAAAAAAATCTGTCTTCCTCCAGCCTCATAATTGATGCACACTAGCATTAATAAACAAATACTCAGCAGAAGCTCAATTAGCCAGTGACTCATGCCCCATTATCTTCACCACTGTACTCTTAGCCCTTAGCGCATGAAACCTATCAAGAAATGCGTAAACGCTATATTTCTGCTGCATTCTCCTCTTTCATGCTTACATAGCTGATGGGATGACTATCCATATGCCACAATTGCATAGGAGAACGGGGGGGGGGGGGGGGAATGTCCAAGATAAGGAATCCGAATTCCTCAGAATCTCACTTTCCATATTTTATGAAAGCATGTTCCTGGTGGAGGGAAAATATCCAACTTGAAAGCATGCAGAACAATGGTTCCTAAATATATCATATTTGGGTGTTGGGGGGGGGGCAGGGTTTCACTGCTCTGACTAGATTCTTTCCCTTCCCTCTAGATAGAAAATAAGAATAAGTTATGCGAATAATGCAAAGTTCATTCTGTTGCATGAAATGCACATGGCATCGGCATATGCCTCTTCCTGGGGAAGGATTTGAGTTGCTTGGGTTATAAAATTTGGGTGTGGTTCATAAGGATAAGGAAAGTAACCTTTTTTTTTCCCATTGAGGGCTGTTGACCGAGGTCTCTGCAGTGGGAGGGTCAAAAAAGTCAAGATGGTGCCCCTGACTGTGTGAATAAAGCCCTGCCTTTCTTTTTTTACATGCATTGCAACCCTTGTCTTATATCAGTGTTTCTCAACCTTGGCCACTTTAAGCTGTATGGACTTCAACTCCCAGAATTCCCCAGCCAGCCATGCTGGCTGGGGAATTCTGGGAGTTGAAGTCCATACAGCTTAAAGTGGCCAAGGTTGAGAAACATTGTCTTATATAATCCCCCCAACCACTTAAAGAGATATCCTTGAGCCACAGAGATCAGTGGTCCGGCTTTAGGACTTTGCGTATTCGAGGCCGTGGGCACTGGGCAATCACCGGAAACGTATCTTCAGCACCACTCGCTCGCTTTTACTCATCCTTGGGGAGTGTTTGGCAAGGAAGAGAACCACGTGGTTCTTACACGTGGCAAGGCAGGCGGAGTGGCCGAAGGAGTCAGCCCACCTCGCTAATCCAAGAAGCTGTCCCCGTTGCTTCGGCGGCAGCAGATGCCACTCACAATAACCGGGGTCTGGCGCCTTTGAAATTCATTACGAACAAGTAACATTCATTGCCACCCTCCTGCCATTCTAACGAGTTTTCCTTTCGGATGTCACTCTGGCTTGGCACAAATTCCCCAAGAGGAAACGCAACCTGTCGCCTCCAATTTTCCTGGAAGGGAACAAGCCATTTCAAGGAGAAAGGGAAGATGACCAGCCCTCGCTGACCTTTTCTCCTTCAATTTCATTCCTCTCGACTGGGGAGAAAAGGGGTAAAGGGGTGGGGAGGGGAAATAAATAAATAAGGCCAGCCTGTCAACCCACCACATTACGTGGAACTGACAAACTCATCACTGGGTTGAGCTGTTACATATACAATAGCTGTGTCACTTGGTATCAGCCAGGAGGAGATGCTGATGAAATTACAGGCCCATCATAGGCCAAGTGTCGTTCCCCCCCACCGCCCTCAGTTTCTTGGAGTGAAGTTGGGCTGTTTCTTCCAGGATTGGCTGATGGCAAATGCTGTGAGAACTTAGGGCAAATGCCTGCAGGCCAAGGATTCTGCAAACACCCTTGTTTGCTGGGTGGTTGACTTCAATAGGGAGGGAGGGGGAAGAGGTCGGGGGGAGAGAGGTCAGCCTTGCGAGGTAGTCCAGACAGAAACCACGGCCAGATGAGCTAATTCTACTTTATCGTAAGGTTGAAGTAACAGAATCTTGCAAGTCTGAAAGTACCATTCTCCCCTGTCCATTTACAGCCCAAGAAACTAGGGAGGGTCCCTTCTGAAATGCTTGCCCCGTCCACATTCCTTCTGTGGGCTAAGTTGCCTTTTATCCTACCGTTCCCTTGGCTGTGGCTCTTCTCCCTGTCTCCCAAGGTCTTTCTCACATACCATTACAGGTAGTCCTCGCTTAACGACCACAATTGGGACCAGAAGTTTGGTTGCTAAGCGAAGCAGTAATTAAGTGAATCCGACCCGATTTTATGACCTTTTTGCGGCAGTCATTAAGCGAATCACAGTGGGCGTTAAGTGAACCAAGTGGTTGTTAAGCAAATCACATGGTTCCCCATTGATTTTGCTTGCCAGAAGCCAGCCGGGAAGATAGAAAATGGCGATCATGCGACCACGGGACGCTGCGATGGTCATAAATGCCAACCGGTTGCCAAGTGCCAAAATCATGATCACGTGACCACAGGGATGCTGCAATGGTTATAAGTGTGAGGACCAGTCATAAGTCATTTTTTCCAGCACCGACATAAGTCTGAACCATCACTAAACGAATGGTTGTTTAGTGAGGACTACCTGTACAAGAACAGAGAGAAAAATAATGGTCTTTGTGATAATGGGCTTCTTTGAGTCACCTCGAACACCTTTGAGACAACCATCCAACAGATAGTTTCAAATATTGAGCTTTATTGTAGGTCCTTCCATGCCATTTACAATTATAAATAAGGATCATCCTACAAAATTCCCCCCTTCTGTAACATTTACTGGTGGGTTTCAACCCCCTTTTTATTCTCACAAAAGACAAACTTGTTCCAAAGGTTCACTAAAAGATGTCAGCCCTTCGAGGTGGGCCAGGTCAGGAAACTAATCCCACAAGAAATACTAGAACTCTACTTTCTTGTAAAAGGGTATAATAACAGAATCTTGGATGCCTGACAGTGTTTCCCCTTCCTTCCCTCTTATACCAAAGGGAGTCAACTTTGAATTTCTTCCTCACCCCTTCCTGTTTTCCTGGACTAAGTTCATTTTTTTCTGAACAGCTGGCTACATATCTTCTTCAAAGCTACTCCCTACTCCTCTGCAAAAGAGAATTTCATTACAATTCCTAGTTTGCCAATTAATAGCAAATCTACGGCAGTCATTTTCAGCCTGTGCAAGTGTTATCAAATGCGTGTGCCCACGTTATGCACCAAATGTGCAAGGGGTCAAAAGATGTGCTTGAATACTCAACCCATGATCACAAGCAAGTACTTGATGGTAGGAGCTTACTTGGGAGACGGGGCGAAGAGATGCTGCCAAGGTAACGGTCAGATAAGAGAGAGCATGGCCCACAGCTGCATAATGGGCGGAGAAAGAGGCTCAGAAGGGACCCTCTCTAACTTTCCAGACTGTAAAGGAGGTGGCGGGAGATTTGTACTTTCTGTTGATGTAGCCTTACAATAAAGTAGAATCAGCTCATCTGGTTGTGTTTCCTGTCTGGTCTACCTGGGAAGGCTGACATCAACAGAATCTTGCAAGTCTGAAAGTACAAAGGAAACATACCTCTTTAATGTGAAGTTGCCCGAATTTGAAATAATTTTTTAAATATTTCAAATTTTTTAAATCTCCCAGGGAACCCCTAGTGACCTCTCACGGAACCCTAGGGTGCCATAGAACCCTGGTTGAGAAACCCTGCTCTACACAGCTGCCCAGAGACAAAAGTCACATCTAAAGGATGGCTCCCAGTGTGCATTGGGCTGTCAGTCATTTGGGACAAGTCCATGAATGCCTGAGCTACCCCAGACTTGACATCGCCAGGCACAAGTTGAAATCCCCAAGAACAAACAGCCTACATGTTTCCACAGCCGACTCATCAGTGGTGATGGAGTCTTGAAGGTTAATAAAAGAACTCCAAGCAGCTAACAACAATCTTGCAGAGTAGAAGCGTGAACCAGCAGGGAACTTGCACTTTAAGCTGCCAAGACGGGGCGAAGAGATGCTGCCAAGGGAACGGTCAGATAAGAGAGAGCATGGCCCACAGCTGGATAGTGGGTAGAGAAAGAGGCTCAGAAGGGACCCTCCCTAGCTTCTCGGGCTGTAAAGGAGAGGGTGGGAGATTTATACTTTCAGACTTGCAAGATTCTGTCAATGTAGCTTAACAATAAGGTAGAATTAGCTTATCTGGTCATGTTTCCTGTCTGGTCTACCTGGGAAGGCTGACACTTGCCTAAAGTCACCCAGCTGGCTTTCGTGCCTAAAGAGGACTAGAATTCATATTCTGCTTTCTAGTCCAGCACCTTTCCCACTACACCAAACCCAGTCTTCATCTACTGTCAGCTGGGTGGCAATGTCTAGCTGACGCTCATTGAGCTTGAAAAAGCTAGGCAGGACTGGGCCTCATTAATACTTGGAGAGAGAGAGCCACTTGGTATAGTGGTTAAGGGCAATAGACCTGAGTTCTAGTCCTGCCTTAGGCATGAAGCCAGCCGGAGGACTTCTCTCTCGGCCCTAGAAGAAGACGACAAGGCCAAACCACTTCTCAAAACGCTGCTAGAAAACATAAAGGACTTGTCCGGGCAGTAGCCAGAAGTCAAGACTGATATGAAAGCATGTTTTTTTAAAAAGGGGTTCTAAGAAATCCCAGGACTTAAACTAGGTTGGAAGTTCACAAAACCATCAGCGGCTGAGCTGAATTCAAAGGAGCCTTTCCCATTTAGGTAATATTTCTAATTGTTCCTTCACCAAGTGCATGTCCACGGAGGGCCAGTATGTATGGAGAAGGATCAGGGATATGCAGGGAGGTCACAATCGGTGCGTGTTCGAATAATGCGAAATTCGATTTAGTGAGAAATGTAAATTGATACCAGGTTGCGTGCAAAATGGAGAAAAGGAAAACCGTGCTGTACAAATTTTAAAAAGGAGAGGCTCATTATTACATTAGTGTTTCTCAACCTTGGCAACATGTGGACTTCATGCTGGCTGGGGAATTCTGGGAGTTGAAGTCCACACATCTTAAAGTTGCTGAGGTTGAGAAACACTGCATTAGAGGAAAAAATTGATGCAATTGAATGACGTGAACATGGTCATAGCAACACTAAAATAGGAGGAGGTGTTGGGATGCCTGAATCTATGGTAGAATTTTTTTGGTTTTATTTCACTTTCTATAACTCCTCTGTGACTTTGTGAACCATATATTTAAATTATAAGTATATTCTGTATCCTTTACTGTAATATTTCATTAATATACATATAAAAATTATGTTTAAATTTTTTCATTGCCTATTTCCATCAAGCTGGAACCAATTACAGGTAGTCCTCGACTTATGTTCACAATTGGGACTGGAATGTCCATCGCTAAGCGATGCGGTCGTTAAGTGAGTCATGCCCGACTTACGGCCTTTTTTACACAGTCGTTAAGCGAATCACTGCAATCGTTAAGCAAATCAAGCCCAGAGTCATTGCTATACAAGATGGGCGGTGAAGAAATATGATAAATGAATAAATGAATAAAATAAAATAAAATAAAATAAAATAAAATAAAATAAAATAAAATAAAATAAAATAAAATAAATAAAATAAAATAAAATAAAATAAAATAAAATAAAATAAAATAATAAAATAAATAAAATAATAAAATAAAATAAAATAATAAAATAAAATAAAATAAAATAAAATAAAATAATAAAATAAAATAAAATAAAATAAAATAAAATAAAATAAAATAAAATAAAATAAAATAAAATAAAATAAAATAAAATAAAATAAAATAAAATAAAATCATGCAGTTGTTAAGTGAATGCAGCTTCCCCCATTCACTTTGCTTGTCAGAAGCCAGCTGGGAAGGTCGTAAATGGCGATCATGTGACCCCAGGATGCTGTAACCATTGTAAATACAATTGTTGTTGTTGTTGTTCAGTCGTTTAGTCGTATCTGACTCTTCATGACCCCATGGACCATAGCACGCCAGGCCTTCCTGTCCTCCACTGTCTCCCGGAGTTTACTCAAATGCATGTCCATTACATCGGTGATGCTATCTAACCATCTCATCCTCTGCTGTCCCCTTCTCCTTTTGCCCTCAGTCTTTCCCAGCATCAGGGTCTTTTCCAGTGAGTCCTCTCTTCGCATTAGGTGGCCAAAGTATCTGAGCTTCAGCTTCAGTATCTGTCCTTCCAATGAGCAGTCAGGGTTGATTTCCTTTAGGATTGACTGATTTGACCTCCTTGCAGTCCAAGGGACTCTCAAGAGTCTTCTCCAGCACCACAGCTCAAAAGCATCAATTCATGCCAGTTGCCAAATGCCCAAATTTTGATCACATGACTGCAGGGATGCTGCAATGGTTGTAAGTGCGAGGACGAGTTGTAAGTCACTTTTTTCAGCACCGTCATAACTTCGAACAGTCGTTAAACGAATTGTCGTAAGTTGAGGAGTACCTGTACCCTATTTTCCATAACAATATCACTTTGAATAGTGCAAATTCAAATAATGCAACTATTTAAAGGGATTCATTAACCACACTCATCGAGACCTATCTGTACCGTCCTGTTCATATACCTGAATGAAAAGTTCCCTTCCAAAAAATAGGGCTAGGAATAGTATTGTCTACCTTGTCAGTTTTTATTGTTCATATTTTGGTACCCATTTTTTCACTTCCTTTATTCTGCAATGCCAAACTGGAATTCCATTCCAGAAGGTGCACCATTTGGAAGGAAAGAAAAGATGAACAGATTAAAAAAAACAGGGCATAAAGTGGGCACAGTTGAACCAGGGTTTCCATAGGGTGTGGTCAAACAAGTCAAGATGCCGGCCAGTGCAGTGTGTGTGGGATATTGCTGGCTTAATGGGGTTCCAGGCGCAGAGTAATCCAAACAGAGTAGGGCTAACAATATTTTATTGTAGCATAAGGCAATAATGGATATAGTACATTATTGCAAAAGGAAAAAACAACAAACCATACGCAGAGTTCCATCAGCAGTTGTGAGGAAAAAATCATGGCCCATACAAAGGCCAGGCACAGTTACAGTTCAGTAACAGAGTACATGGCAACAGGACAGATAGAAGTCAAGAAAAAGAGAGGAGAGAGTATAGACCCATAGTTCATAGCTGAGATATACCCTTGGTTCAGCATTCTGATTGGCTATATGTGGGTCAGGACATTTTCAAACTGACAATGCATTAAACAGTTGTACTTACTATAAATCGCCATGAGATGGCAGTGTTGCACATTGTCTCCCCTCCGGGAAAGCGGTTCCCATGAGATAAGGTATTTTGGACTGATATCACTATGTTTTGACTATCGAAGGTCACACACCTGGTGTTTACTGGTGGAATGTTTTGTGAACACTGTATGGAAAAATACTGTCTTTACCAGCTAAAGAATATCACAGTGAAGGAATCCATTCGTATGAACTCTACATAGAATAACTCTAACAGTGTGATGGAAGCTCTGCCTGTTTTTTGTGGCCGTTGCAACTTTTTATGACCACATCCTGCAGACATCCCAGAGTTGAGGGCCATTATCCAACCTCATTTCAGCCGAGTTCCATCTGTTGCATGAATGCAGCCTATTCGTTTTCATTGATCTTTCTACAGCCCTCCTATAGAAAGGATTTCTACAGGATTTCTGTTGGAATGACCTGCCTTAAGTAACTCAGAGCTGGATTTCTACTTGCATATGCTAACTGTTGGATACTGAGGCTAATATAGTTTATCCCACTCCTTAAATGCTGTTCTGCCTTTGCTGAAGTTGTAAGATATGCAGGAGTATCTCCAGCGGTGAGGCTGAGCATTCTTAATTGGTTTTTTTTTTAAGGCAAGCGTTATTGTAAGTTTATTAATGCACCTGCTCCAAGCAGGAGCAGCACAAAATACGTCATCAAACTTCTTCCCTACAGAGACTTGGCAGTTCTCTTCCCATTTCTTTTAATCAGTATTTTTTTAAGCATTTCTTTTTAAGCTCTCCATCGTTGTTATCCTAGGCTTGGTTGGAAATGTGATAATGGATGGAATCAGAGAGTAGAGGGTCTCATAAGTCATTTAGACCAGTGTTTCTCAACACTGGCAACTTGAAGATGTGTGGACTTCAGCTCCCAGAATTCCCCAGCCAGCATGAGATTTAAGGAAAAAGGAAAAACATTATGAATGTTTGCTGTGACACCTGTAAAGGTAAAGGTTCCCCCCGCACATTTTGTGCAGTCGTGTCCAACTCTAGGGGCCAGTGCTCATTGCTGTTTGTTAGCCGAAGAGCCAGCGCTGTCCGAAGACGCTTCCATGGTCATGTGGCCGGCATGATATGTACGGAACGCTGTTACCTTCCCACAGAAGTGGTACCTATTCATCTACTTGCATTTGCATGCTTTCGAATTGCTAGGTTGGCAAGAGCTGGGGCGAGTGCGGGAGCTCCCTCCGTCACATGGCGCTTGGGTTTTGAACCTCCGAACTTGCAATCTTCCGATCGACAAGCCTGGCGTCTTACCCGCTGAGCCATCGCACCCCTTGGGATTGAAGGAATTCTGCCCTTAATTTTGTAGCGATACAAAGATGGAGCGGTAAATACAAGTCAAATTATAAATAAATAAATAAATAAATAAATAAATAAAATAAGTAGCAAATAGAATCATAGAGTTGGAAGGGATCACAGGGATCACCCAGTCCAACTCTCTGAAATGTGCAGAAAAACCAACAGAACTATATTTGACAGGTAGCTATCCAGCCTTCTATTAAAATCCTCCAGAGATGATGAAGCCACAGCCTCCATAAGGAGACCGTTCCACCGTTGGGCAGATCTTACTGTCTAGAAGTTTTTCCTTATATTTAAAGGAAATCTAGATAGCTGCACCGAACACCTTTTGTTTCTGGTCCTAGTTTCTGTGGCCAGGAAAGATAGTTCCTGACCATCTTCCCTGCAGTGTCCCTGTAGGTACTTCAATATGGCTACCATGACCTCAGAAAAGTCTTCTCCAGATAGAACATCCCAAATTCCTCCAGCCTATTTTCATACGTTGTTGCTTATTCGTTCAGTCGCTTCTGACTCTTTGTGACTTCATGGAGCAGCCCACACCAGAGCTTCTTGTCGGCCGTCACCACCCCCAGCTCCCCCACGGTCGAGTCCGTCACCTCCAGAATATCATCCATCCATCTTGCCCTTGGTCGGCCCCTCTTCCTTTTGCCTTCCACTTTCCCTAGCATCAGCATCTTCTCCATGGTATCCTGTCTTCTCATTATGTGGCCAAAGGACTTCAGTTTTGCCTTTAATATCATTCCCTCAAGTGAGCAGTCTGGCTTTATTTCCTGGAGTATGGACTGGTTTGATCTTCTTGCAGTTCAAGGCATCCTCAGAACTTTCCTCCAGCACCACAGTTCAAAAGCATCGATCTTCCTTCGCTCAGCCTTCCTTATGGTCCAGCTCTCGCAGCCATAGGTTACTACGGGGCATACCATGGCTTTAACTATGCGGACCTTTGTTGTTAGTCTTGCCAAACTAAGCCACGCTAAGCAGTTCTCTGGGGGAAAATCCCCAGGCACTCTAAGGCGGGTCCGGCCTGACCTTCTTGGACGAGCGCCCAAGGTCTTCGAGGCTGTGAACGCGCTTCTCACCCTGGAAAGCGCCCCCTCCTCCTTCGCCCGCGATCTCCATAACATCACCTTCTCCCTCAGAGACAGATTCCATCACAGCAACGGGAGTCCCAGATAAGGAACGTGGGGTGTGCGTGGGTGCTGTGGGGGTGCTGGAGAGTTCAGGTGGGCCAGCGCGGGCCGTGGGCATGGGGGGTGCTGCAGGCAGGTGCACACTGCAGAGCACAGGCAGGCAAGGGTGTGCTGCACAGTACGGGATCCCTGGGAGTTCTTGTATTCCGTAGCGGGGCTCCTCAAGAGAAGAAGCGGCAGGAGCAACTTATGGGAGCAACTTGCAACCTTCCCTCCCAGCTTCCCCATTGACTTTGCTTGTGAGAAGCTGGCAGGGAAGGTCGCAAATGGTGATCACGTGACCAGGGCTCGCTGCAATGTCGTAATCGTGAGCCAGGCGCCCAAGCACCCGGATCTCAATGACCACTTGGTGGACCAGCCATATGTCCCCTTCGTTCAGCACTGTCTTGATTTTGAACGGTCACTGAACGAGTGGTTGTAAGTCGAGGACTACCTGTATCATCTTTGTTGCCCTCCTCTGAACCTTCTCCAACATCTGTCAACATCCTCCTGGAAATGGGGTGCCCAGAATGATACACAATATTCCAGGTATGGTCTAGGAGAGGAGAGGAGAGGAGAGGAGAGGAGAGGAGAGGAGAGGAGAGGAGAGGAGAGGAGAGGAGAGGAGAGGAGAGGAGAGGTCAGGTCTCAGGTCTTTGATACAGTGCTTCTTCTGATATGGCCCAAAGCTGCCTTGGTCCTTCCTGCAGGCATCTCACGATGAACTCATGTTCATCTTGTTGTCAATGTCCACACCCAAGATCTTCTCAGAAGCAGTGTTTCTGAGCCAAATACTGTAACTATTTATGGTCCAGTTCATCCATGGCTTTGTCGGGCCCTCTGCAAAAACCCACGAAAATGGTAGCCATAATTCCGTCAGATAGCAATGGATTCCGCAATTGAGTGGCAGTCTTTTAAGTGACTCTTTATGAAAAAGTTGTTTTATTGTATTATTTTAAGACATGGGTAGTACATTATATTATTTGGGTACAGTGGTGTTTATACAATATTGACTAGAGATTATTAACACTCTAATGTTTGGATAATAACTTAAACCTTTGATAAAGAAAAAGAAGACGTTTTTATCAATGTCAACTACGATTTTTGAAATGTCAGTGTGGATTGACATAAGGTTGTTTGATTTTTACATCCAGAGCTAACTGTGGCATTAATAAACAATTGCAAATTACATCAAAATATTTGTTATATGATAAAAGTTTCTGTCTTAAGCTGAATGCTTAATACTAAGGTCTCCACTGTATTGTTACTCATTATTGTTTGTACATGTTAAAGAAAAAAATAGACAAAGCAAAATAAGCAACAACTTGTTTTAAGTGACTCTCAACTGACTTGCTTCCAACTTCTCATAGTCTTCATTTCCCTCCACCCCTGAATCCTTCCTAATTTGTCTATATCCTTTTTAAAGCGCACCATCGAGAACTATGTAACTATAAATATCCTCAACTGAGTAATTTTACTGTTTGGCTGTTTATTGTACTTGGATTTTTATTGTACTTGATTGTACTTTGCGTTAATTGTGAGCTGCTTTGATTATTTTTAATGGTAAAGCGGTAGAGATAAATCCTAAATCGGCTGCAGCAAAAACAAGTAACACGCTGGTAAAATAAATACATGCTGTAAATGGTGAGCAGAAAACAGTATTCGGTAATGTGTGATGGGGGGGGTAATTGACATTAATTCTTGGTGGTCAACTTGCTGTCATAAAGGTCCTTATTTTATGTTAAAATATTGGGAGATCTGCCCTTGCTTTTATTAGTGAGTTGCCAGGGTGCAGCAAAGGGGCAAGTTATTTTCCTTCTAGATTTTCTAAAAGCCTTCGGTTAGATGCTGTGTGAACCAGGATGCTGGTGGACCTTTTTGGCAGATTTATTTATTTATTTATTTGTCTTATTTATACCCCGCCTATCCCCTCCCTACTGGAGGACTCTAGGCGGCTTACAACATTACATATCCAATCAATTATACATCATCATTACAATTACAATTTTTACCGCGCGATAGGGAGAGAGGAAGGGAACCGGCTCTTCAGCTGCAGGCATTGGACTGCAAGTCCCAGAATGCCTTGCTCCGCGCCGGCTGCTGACGTCCTGGAAGCTGGTATTTCCGGATCCGTCGTCCTCCGCCGTCATCACCGCTCTCCAGATCTTTCTTGGATCGAGGACGACCCTCCGATGGACGCCCGCAAATTGCAAATTGCCCCACGTGAGTGGTACCAATTTATCTACTTGCTATATTAGCTTTCGAATCGCTGGGTTGGCAGAGAGCTAGGGCTAGTGACGAGAGCTCACCTCGTCACGCGGTTTCGAACTGCCAACCTTATGGTCAGCAGTCTAACGGCTCAGTGGTTTAACCCGCTGAGCCACCGCGCCCCACAGATTTACCTGGGTCCTACATTCTATTATTATGATAACTGGCTCTCTCACACAGCACACAGTATGTCTTCCAACCTGTCTTCCTCACTCTCTTTTCCTCAAAAAATGTTTCCCTCTAGGTCTTCCAAGCCAAGAAAACAAACCAATGGATCATTGGACAAACCAAACCAGAGTTCTCTCTTGAGGCACAAATGACCAGGCTCAAATTATCTTATGTTGGACACATTATGCAAAGACCCAGCTCTCTGGAGAAGGCTGTAATGCTGGGGAGGGTGGACGGAAAGAGAAGAAGAGGAAGATCAGCAGCAAGGTGGAAGGACTCCGTTACAATGGTGATGGGTGCGGTGTTGGAAGACCTGAAGAACCAGGTTGGTGACAGATGCTCCTGGAGAAAATGTGGTCACTAAGAGTCAACACTGACTTGATGGCACATCATCAATCAATCAGTCAATCAATCAATCAATCAATCAATCAATCTAGGTCTTCCAGCTAATCAAAGTTTTGTGCTGCCAGATACAATAGATTTCAAAGAGTAATACAACCAGTTTGACTTGTGGGACACAGAAAAGATAAGGAGCATGCCCACATACACGCACACCCACAACTTTTATAAGCTGGGAAAATCAAGCTGGAGAGTTTTCTATTGCATTGTGAAACTGGCTGAGGGATGATGAAATTGACTAGACCAGGCCTCTGATAAGGAGTTATGAAATTGACTAGAAGATGCACAAAGATGGAAAGGAAGGAGGCTTGGAAGAGCTTCCCTTAATCTCTGTTTTCATCAAGGAATTGGTGGGCAGGAAAGATCTGGTTCTTAGCTGGGGGCAGGAAAAACTTCTTGTAATGCTCAGGATGAAAGAACAAAGAATTGGATTTCTGCACATCTGCAGACTGAAAACTGAACTAAATTGAGCAAACAAATGTAATAACTGGAGCCTGTAAGCACTGGATTTTTGGTTGCCAAGCTCAGATAGACTTCAGCATCCCTCACTTCTCCTAGATAGGTGTTTGGAGCTCATGTTCTCAATACAGCTACCATTGAATGGCTGCTCCACAGCGTTAAATTTTGGAGCACTACCACCACATATACAGCATAGATCCTTCCCTGCCTGATCCAGCAAGCGGGCTTTTAATAGCCATCATAAATTAGGATGGAAACTCCATTTTCAGAGACTATGTCTGAATCCCAGATGCTAGGTAGAAATTATTTCCACATCAGGAAATGATCAGGAATGTTCCAGGAGTGGGTAAACAGTCTTTTTCAGATCAAGGGGACACATGTAGAACCTATTGGGGATTGCAAGGGAGGAAATGAGGTTGAATATGGTCAAAGCAGTCCTTCTCCACAGTAGCTACCATATTTTGGGATGCCCTTCCTTCAGAACGATGCTTTGTTTTCTTTCCTGGTATCTTGCAAGGTAGTGAAGATCATATTATTTACTTGAGTGCTTGGTGGATGATTTTTTCAATGTTTTTTGTTGACTTGTTATGAATGGGCGGCAATGATTTTGTTATTCGATGGGTTGTTGAGTTTGCTTTTGGTGTGCTTGTTGAGTTTTAAATCTTAGGATGGTAAATCACCCGGAGTCATACAAGCTGGGTGGTATTCCCCACCTACCCTTTCTCATTCTATGTTTCCTTGAAACTGCTAAGTTTCGTTTCCTTGAAAATTGCTAGCAGCGCCTGGCAAGGATGGAAGACAGGAAAGCACCTGAAGAGCTTTTCATCTGATCCACAGAGACCATGCAGAAAATGCTTACATACAGAGAAACACAGAGGTACCTCTTTTGCTCATTGGAAAAGATGGGGGTGGGGGAGAAAAAGGGAAAGAAATGTTGAGAATTTCCATGTTCCCCCCTGGGGGATTTGAAGGAGGCAAGAGGTGAAATTCAAATAGAGGAGAGTCCAAGTGGAAACGGCCTTCCCTCCTGATTACCATTTGAAAAGACTGTGGCTGGGTCCTTCTCATCTACCCCAGCAATGAAAACAAGACTGTCTGAACCACTGGACTGGATTTACCTTCATCAATTCCATCAGTTGCAACAAGGAAAGCTTAAATCTCTTCTGTCCCACCCCCCTGCAAATGCAAAGCTTGTGATATTTATTTTGATCACCACATGGAACCAGGGGAAGATTTGTACAACAGCAAAGATAACCAGGTTCCTTTTATGATGAGAAACTCTTTAAAGATAGCAGTTCCTCTTGTTTCCTCAGTTGTTGTGGTTGGGTTGTGGGGTTGTTGTGGGGTTCTGATGGTTGTTGGGGTTTTTTTGTTTTTCCCTCCCCTCCCCCCAGCATGTAAACTGATACCTTTCCTGAGAAGGGTGTAGAAGAAACAGGTGAGAGTGTGCCGAACACTCGCAGTCCAGGGAGAAAAAAATAAAATTAATAGTCTTCCTCTCCCGCGTGGCTTGCTCATTAAAAAAAGAGAGGAGGGGGGGGAAACTCCATTTAAATGCAAATTTGAGTTTTAGCTGGGGATTTCTCCCAAAAGTATCTCAGGAAATGCCAGGGGGAATAGACTCGGGAAATCTAGAATGGCTGATAGTCGCAGAAAAGCCTGGCCATCGAAAACACCGGCTTTAAGCCAAGGTTTACTTCAGTCTTGAGCTAAGGCATAGCTTTCCAAAGTGTGTGTCGCAACACACTACTGTGTCGCCGGCGGTGTCCTGGTGTGTCACGCAAAAAACCCGGAAGCGCTGATGGGGGGGAACCGGAAGAAGCGGCACCCCCGCCAATCCGTGGCGGCGGCGCAGATTGGTGGGGGTGCCGCTTCTTCCGGTTCCCCCCCATCAGCGCTTCCGGGTTTTTTGTGCGACACACCAGGACACCGCAGGCTGCGCCGCCGCCACCGTTGGTGTGTGTCGCCAACATGAAAAGTTTGGAAAGCTCTAAGCTAAGGTAATAAAATGACGATAAGAAAATAAAGTCACGAATGAGAAAATGAAAATGGACTGTGAAAAGCCAAGGAGCTCCATATAGCAATGGTCCCTGTGATGGCAGCTCATGATGGCACCTCACCGAGAACCATAATACCAGCCCTACTATTGGGCACCACGTTGCAAAGGCCTTGGGTAGCAGATGCTGCGAAGCATCTCTATCCTGTGAGACAGAGATGTGCATGCATCGTGATTACCCCCAGTAAAATCAATTGACATAACCTGATTCCCAGAATTTTTTTAAAAAAACCAACCAACTGGAGGGCAGCAAAACGGTTAATAATGGCATTTTAATTACTCCTCGCCAGCAAAACAAAGCTAGTCTGCTCTTGGCTAATAATTGGCAATTACCAGCAGAAAACCAGCCAGCTGAGCTGGCTGGACTGTTTTTTGCCTGCAAGCAAGGAACATAATGGGTTTTCATGGTGTCTAAGCATTGCAGTGACATCACTGTGTTGAGTTCTGCCCTGCAGCATTACCATACAGGGATGTAAAGGAGGGCCTCATGCAGTATGGTTGCTGTAACGTGGGGCTTGGCATAGCTTTTCCTGCTTTACTGCAAACAACCTGGAGTGCCACATGCCCTTCTTGATTCCCCAAACAAGCTTTCTGTCCTCCCATATAATGAAGGATGCCACCCCATCATATAGAAAGGAGGAAAGGTCAGTATCTCTTCTATCACCTCTAACAACAACAAAATGTCTTGGACCTTCCCTTGGTTGGAAGGGAATTCCATCAGTGGTGAGATGGGCCAAGGAGCTACATCTACATCTCAGAAGACCGGCCGCCATTCTAGAAATAGTGAAGGGCCAATTTTATATATGTGTAAAGTTCATGTTCCTGGAAAAGAGGATGCAGGTGAGAGGAATGAAACCTTTCCTCCAATTTGTGTATTTATTTATTTGTATTGTTAATTTGTATTGTTAATTTGTATTTTTAATTAGGGGCATGGTGGCTCAGTGGGTAGGACACCAGGCTTGTCGATTGGAAGATCGCAAGTTCAAAGGTTCGAATCCCTAGCCCCGCGTGACGGAGTGAGCTCCCGCACTCGCCCCAGCTCTTGCCAACCTAGCAATTTGAAAGCATGCAAATGCAAGTAGATGAATAGGTACCACTTGGGTGGGAAGGTAACAGCGTTCCGCGTGCGTCATAATAACCTCCTTTTAAGATCGTACCATCCTCTGGATTTTTTATATTTCTATTTATTATGATATTGTATTTTAATGATTTATAGTTTTTTTTTAATTTTAATATTTTATTGTAAACCGCCCAGAGTCTACTGCGGTAGAGATGGGTGGTGATAAATTGGATTGATAGATAGATAGATAGATAGATAGATAGATAGATAGATAGATAGATGATAGATAGATAGATAGATAAATCTCCCTTCATTTTAAACCCCCCTTCTCCCTTAACAACAATTCCACAACCTAGACTGGGCAGCTAGGGAGCTTCCATGAAATCAATGGGGGTGACACAGCTGAAATAGAATACTGCTACCAGCTCAGCGGGTAAGATGCCAGGCTTGTCGAAGATTGCAAGTTCGGAGGTTCTAATCCCTAGCCCTGCGTGCGGAGCTTCCATGGCTGAGGGAGGATTTGAAACTAAGTTTTCTCAGTCCTAGTCCACCAGACCAACTTCACCACCAGACCAACTAGAACTCATTTCATAGATTCCACAATATGTTGAACCGTGAGCTAATCAAACAGGCTGGGTTTTGTACCCGAAAACGTGCAGAGACACAAACTCAGATTAACACTAAGCAAGCTTCCCATGCTGTACAAATACATCTACTAGTAGGGGCATCTGCAGGGGAGGGTCAAAGAAGTCAAGGTGGTACCTGGCCATGCAGTTGAAGCTACATACATCAATGTGGGCGGCACCATCTTGATTCCTCCCCCCTTAGAAATGCCCCTGTCTGCCAGGTCTTTACCTACTTAGGTAATGTGTTGTGTGTTCCCAAGTATACCTTCTTGCAGAGGAAAAGTTGCGCTATGCAGAGAAGCATGGGTTCAATCCTCAGGTGGTGGAATTACTGAGTTCCCCGGCATTAGGAACTCAGTGTTTTAACTCTGTCCCAGTGGTTTCCTGTTAAGCATCCTATTTTGTTGAAGCAAAACCAGGAGTGGTTGAGTTTTGCTCCCACAGGGACAAGTTCAACAGTGCATTGGGACCACTTACAAAACAGTCAAAAGGTTTCTTGGATTCTTGATTGGTTGATCCAACAACACCTGCTAGAGACCTGGGTAAGAATGGCTGGATTGCAATCGGTCTTGGTCTACAAACAGGAACACTTCCTTCCAGAGGAGCCTCTGCAATGTATGAATCCCTCTTCTTTCCATATTACACATTGCAATGACAGATCAATGACTGGTAATAATCCAAACTTCCTCCCCCTCCCCCCACTGCCCAGTTGAATCCCCCAGAAATCAATGGGGGTGACACAGCTGAAATAGAATACTGCTACCAGCTCAGCGGGTAAGATGCCAGGCTTGTCGAAGATTGCAAGTTCGGAGGTTCGAATCCCTAGCCCTGCGTGCGGAGTGAGCTCCCGCACTAGCTCCAGCTCTTGCCAACCTAGCAATTCGAAAGCATGCAAGTGCAAGTAGATGAATAGGGACCACTTTGGTGTGAAGGTAACAGCGTTCTGCGCGCGTCATGCGGCCACATGACCGTGGAAGCGTCTTCGGACAACGCTGGCTATTCGGCTAACAAACGGAGATGAGCACCGGCCCCTAGAGTCGGACACGACTGCACAAATGTGCGGGGGGAACCTTTACCTTTTTTTACCAGCTGAAAAGGGGTTGTTTCTTTTTTTTTTTTAAGTGAATAAGCAATATATAGCCAGAGCAAAATGAACTTAATGCAAATAGCTAACCTGGGGGAAATCACATTCCCTGCGGCTCAGGACGTGACTTGTTAAGTATTTTTTGCTTAAGTGCAAAATCTTGGCAGTATGGGTCATTAAGTTCCTACACAGAAATGATAATCAAGGGGAAGAAGAGCTTGGAAGAAAGGGGGGCGGGGGAATCAGGCCCATCTCCAGTCTCAGTTGATCTTGAACTACATCCAACATCCTCCGCCTTAAATCCCACCGTTGATCTCTTGTGCTTTGCCACCTACTGCAAATACCACCTTGGTCTCTTGGAGGCCAATTATGGGGGTTTCTCCAAGGGAAATTCCAGGAATGTCATTGCAATTTTCTGGGTGGAGAATCTGTTTCGAGTGGTCAGAAGACATCCTGATCAGGAACTTCAACCCTAGCTTTGACTTCAACAGTCCACCACCACAGCTTCTAGGGCTGAGGCCACAGGATACAAGCGGTCAGGGATTCAGGATATCCAACGGCTTCCGCAATTAGAAGGCAAATAAGAAGACTTCTAAATGGCCAGCTCTAGCATAAAGAGTGGGCAAAATGTCTGGGGAATTTGGATTCTCCCCTTTCAATATGTGCAGTCTTCAATGTGTGCAAATTCTCCCCTTCCAATGTGTGCAATCAAGGGATGGCCAAACCTGTCCATTTTGGCGTCACTTGATTTCTTCCACATCGGTTGTGGTCTTGGCCAAGAAAAAGTCAGACAAGAAAAAAATCCACGTGTTGGTTGTTTATTTATTTGTTTGTTCAATGTATATGGCCAAATATTTACTCATATTTGCAGACAAATAGGCATAAATATGTACAAATATCTCAACACACATATTGCATTCCCTTCTAGTGGGGTGTAATAGTATGTGGGAATGACCTTGGGAGACAGGAGGAAGAGCCGCAGACTATGCAACAGTCAGATAAGAGGCAGCTGAGCCCGCAGAAGCAACGGGAGCATGGGAAACATCTCAGAAGGGACCCTCCCTAGTTTCTTGGACTGTAAAGGCGAGAGGGGGGAGAGATGTACTTTCAGACTTGCAAGATTCTGCTAATGTAACCTTACAATAAAGTTAGAGCTAGTACTTCTGGGTGTGCTTCTTGTCTGGACTACCTCGCAAGGCTGACATGGGGTCATTTCCTCCAATGGAAGGCACTTTTTATGTACCTTGACCCATATACATGTTCTTGTACACAGTTTTCTGTAAGATAAAAATGTTTAACACTTGTTTGGTGACTTGAGTACTAAAAAAAATCTGCACTGGTTTCCAGTGGCTTCCCAGGTATAATTTAAAATGGTGTTATAGGTGATAAACAGCTTAAGGCCTGGTTATCTGCAGGACATTTTCCGCTATGATCCAGCCCTGTTATTTAAATCAACTGGAATGGTCCTTCTGAACACCCCCGTTTCCAGAATTTTTATCTAGTACACAGGAGAGGGCTGTGGGCTGCCATCTTAACTTTTGGGGGGGGAACACCTGTAAATGCCCGTGGCTGCAGCCCTGAATCATGAAAATTCTCTTTAAAAGGTATTTGGTTCCAGGAAGGAAGGAAGGAAGGAAGGAAGGAAGGAAGGAAGGAAGGAAGGAAGGAAGGAAGGGAGGGAGGGAGGGAGGGAGGGAGGGAGGGAGGGAGGGAGGGAGGGGAGACATAGAAAGAGGAAGGAAGGAGAGAGAGGGAGGGAGGGAGGAGAAAGGGAGGGAGGGAGGGAGGGAGGGAGGGAGGGAGGGAGGGAGGAGGTACTGGCTGACCCACATCTTGAATTTGCAAGCATGTTGGCCTAGAAACATGAATTCAATTTCTATGTGCCCATTGTAGAAGGAGATAAAAAGGAGACTGTAAAATGAACGTGTTTTTATACTTGATTGGAGAAAAAAGGAGAAAAATATGTGAGACATTATGTCCAAGCGTTGCCCATGCATAGCGTTATTTCGCAATATCAATAGGCTGCTAGAACGTCCTTTGCAACGCTACAAAGAATGCACCGGTGGAGCAAAATCGCTTTTTCACCCAAGACCAAGCAAGAAGAGAAGGCACCAGTAAAAGATGATAGCAACCAGCTGCAATTTTTGGCAATATGGAAGACTCATTGATAAGAGACAACCACAGCACCAGCAGAGAAGATAAACATGGAATTCTTGTCAGGTTGTGGTGATGGGAGAGTGTCAAGCAGGAACCCTGGGATGGACCCAGCAACCAAGACTGAAGAGTAAGGAAGACCCACGGTGCAAACTCAAAGAAGATGCCCAAACTGAAGGACCATCCAAAACTAATAACCAACGGGCATCTCCAGAACCAGAAACACAGCTTCATTCAGGAAGGACTCGTTGCTGAACTGGAAGAAGAGGGACCCCTTTCTGATTCCTTTGTGTCCATGAGGATCCAGTTTCCAAATGGTGTGAGCTGCCAGTCCAGAGTTAGAAAGCATTTCATTGAAAATGGGCCACCTGCAACCGAGTGAGTGACCACTTGGAAAAGGAAGCCCTCTTCTTCTTCTTCTTCTTCTTCTTCTTCTTCTTCTTCTTCTTCTTCTTCTTCTTCTTCTTCTTCTTCTTCTTCTTCTTCTTCTTCTTCTTCTTCTTCTTCTTCTTCTTCTTCTTCTTCTTCTTCTTCTTCTTCTTCTTCTTCTTCTTCTTCTTCTTCTTCTTCTTCTTCTTCCTGTTACTGAATTCCAATGCTAAAATCAGTTCAAAACCAGATGACACTTGGTTCCACCAGATGCCCTTCAGCGAGTTGCTGTATAGGGAGAAAGGGATGCAGACGTGACAACCTTGAGACCAGGCCTGGCGTACATCAGCTAGAGTTATTAAAAGATCTGCATACCTGAAAAAGGAGATTTAAATATTCTGAGTCTTGTTGGAGGTCCTCTCAATGACTGCTCTACCGGGGTAGCTCGGGCACGCCTCCGCCTCCCCGTCACACAGCTGATCGGCGCTGATATTTTCCACCCAGGGGCGCCCCCCCCCCACCGTCACTTTTTGCGGTGATCCGAGGCTTTTTTGCCTCGCGACAGTGGCACTTTGCCAAGAAAACTGCACACTCAGGCACACACGACTTCCTCTTGTACCCTCGGTTTGGGCCTCGCTCTCCTCCAAAGCTCATAATGTACCTGGTGAAAGCAATTAAGTGAAACAGATTTTTAACACTCATGGGAAAACCCTTTTTAAAAGAATCTAGATATAACTTTTGCACTCCAGTTTTCAAAATGGGGCTTTGCCAGACAGAAATACATTGAAAATACAGGCTTGTTTCGAATGTAATTATATCACCTCCAGCTTGAGAAAGGAGAGGAAAAAGCATCCAAGTATCCGCATAGCCTTAGCTCCGTTCGGTTGCAATTGTAGCTGCCCGCTCCAGTCATAGCCATTTAATTACAATAAAAGGTGGAGGTGGAGATTATAGAGAGATATCAGACTAGAGAGAGAGAGAGAGAGAGAGAGAGAGAGAGAGAGAGAGAGAGAGAGAAATAGCAGAGGTGTCCACAGAAGAGGGTCAAAAAAGTCAAGATGGTGGCCATGACCATGCTGTCAAAGCCCTGCCCTTTTTACATGCATTTATGCATGCTAAAAAGATCAGGGCTTTGATCGTGCAGTTAGGATCACCATATTGACTTTTTTAAGACCCTGAGGACAAATAGATTGATAGACTGATAGAGAGATAGAGGGATAGAGAGATGATAGGTAGATAGATAGAAGATAGGTAGATAGATAGATGATAGGTAGAAGATAGATAGATAGATGATAGATAGATAGATAGATAGATAGATAGATAGATAGATAGATAGATAGATAGATAGATAGATAAGAAAGAAAGAAAGAAAGAAAGAAAGAAAGAAAGAAAGAAAGAAAGATGATAGATGATAGATAGATAGATGATAGATAGATAGATAGATAGATAGATAGATAGATAGATAGACAGACAGACAGACAGACAGACAGACAGACAGACAGACAGACAGATAGATAGAAGATAGAAGAAAGATAGAAGATAGATAGATAGATAGATAGATAGATAGATAGATAGATAGATAGATAGATAGATGATAGATAGATGATAGATAGATGATAGATAGATGATAGATAGATGATAGACAGACAGACAGATAGACAGATAGACAGATAGATAGAAGATAGAAGAAAGATAGATGATAGATAGATAGATAGAGAGATAGATAGAGAGATAGAGAGATAGAGAGATAGAGAGATAGATGATAGATAGATAGATAGATAGATAGATAGATAGATAGATAGATAGATAGATATAGATAGATAGATAGATAGATAGATAGATAGATAGATAGATAGATAGATGGATGAGAGAGGGGGAGAGAGAGAGGGAGAGAGAGAGAGATCTAACCTTAATTTTCAAGAACAAAAAAATTAAGAACAAAAGAAAGAAGCTTGTTTTGTTTTGTTTTAAGAACTGGGAGTTCAGCAATTGGGGATGCAAAATAAAATTCTAGTGTTGTGTTTTGTTTTGTTTTTTAAAGGAGGGCCTTGTTAATGTTTTCCTGAGTCTCTACATCACCAGCGCTCCGCCGATAAAACATGATGGCCTGCTTTTAGTTCCTACCAGGTGCATTAAATTCCCATCACACAAGCAGGCCCTGTGAAGTCTACCGTGGCCTCAGCCACTGTCTCTCTTTCCTTCCTTCCTTCCTTCCTTCCTTCCTTCCTTCCCTCCCTCCCTCCTTTTCCTCTTTTCTTTTGCTGCTTTTGTGCAGAGATTACATTTTCAGCCTCATGACGAGAGTGGTTTGTTCAGATCCCAGAGGCTGGAACCCAACCACCATTGAACGGTCCCTTCAGTCGGTCACAGGGCCTGTGTGAGAAAAGTGGTTTGGTTGTGAACTGCCCAGAGTTCTCCTTGTGGAGAAGATGGGCGGTAATATAAATGTAATAAATAAATAAATAAATAATCCAATAAATAATAATAATAACAATAACAACAACAACAACAACAACAACAACAAAAGACCCTTCGCTGACGGTTTTGGAAGGGGCTCCGATATGAACTGGGTTTAGCTCCCTCTCTTTCTCCTGCCTGACCAACCGTGTCCCTCCCCCAGGTAAAAAAGCACATCCCAGTTTCCATAAGTACAAGACAGAGGCAAGAAAAGCCATGGAAACAGAATTCCATTCTTGTTCCAAAGTTCTCCCTGTATGGATTGTCCTGCAGGTTGAGAATCGGCCCACCAAACCGAAAGTTTTTATTTATTTATTTATTTATTTATTTATTTATTATTTCAATTTATTCCCCGCCGATCTCCCCTGCAAGGGACTCTGGGCGGGTTACAACACTTGAAAGTTTAAAAACTATACAAATAACAGTATCTAAAAATACATCCAATAATAAAATACATGAAATCCAAGATGGATTGGGGACCGTAGGATAGATCGTATTACTACGGGGCCAGCCAACCCCAGGAGGCACTACCGCCTCTGTCGTCCCAGGCCCGGCGGCAGAGCCAGGTCTTAAGGGCCTTCCGAAAGGCCAGGAGGGAGGGGGCCAGTCTCACCTCCGGGGGCAAGATATTCCATAAGGCGGGCGCTATCGCAGAGAAGGCACGCCTCCTGGACCCCGCTAGATGGAATTCTCTTGTTGAGGGGGTCCGAAGCATGCCCTCTCTGCATGCACGGGTGGGGCGGGCCAACGTTATCGGGACGAGATGGTCCCTCAGGTACCCTGGTCCTATGCCATGTAGGGCTTTAAAGGTAATCACCAACACCTTGAATTGGACCCGGAAGCAAACTGGCACCCAATGCAGCTCGCGTAGCAGAGGTGTTACATGTGCCGATCTCATGGCACCCATAACTGCTCGCGCCGCGGCATTCTGCACCAGCTGAAGCTTCCGGATACTCTTCAGCGGTAGCCCCATGTAGAACGCATTACAGTAATCTATACGGGAGATGACAAGGGCGTGAGTGACTGTTCGGAGGGCCTCCCGATCCAGGAAAGGGCGTAACTGGCGCACAACGCGAAGCTGTGCAAAGGCCCTCCTGGCCGCGACTGCCACCTGCTCTTCGAGCAGGAGTCGCGAGTCCAGGAGGACCCCCAGATTCCACACTGGATCCGAGCGAGGTAGTGCCACCCCACCCAGAACCAAAGATGACAACTTCCTGGATCTAGGGGGGCCATCAATCCACAGCCACTCCGTCTTACCAGGGTTCAGTTGAAGCCTGTTGTTCCCCATCCAGACCCCCACAGCCTCCAGACACTGAGATAAGGCATCGAAAGTTGGGCTGGAACCTTTCTCCCTAATGGGCTAGCTTTCTAGACGCGGTTGGTCTATGTTGGTTTTATGAAGGAGCATTCCAAATCACGTCTTGGAGACTCTTCCATGTTATTCTGACGCATCTTGAAGACTAGCAGTGAACATATCTGAAAGCAGGGAAATTAAATAAAGCAGGAAAAATGGAGAAAATCAAGCTCAACAATGTTTTTCCAAACCCTATACCTTTTGGGAAACCTGTTCCAACTAAACATGTTTTGGGAAATCTTGGTTCATCCGCTTTGGTCCTTTCATCCATGTTGCATTATTATTTGTTTGTTTGTTAAATTTGCATCCCACCTCTTCTCCAAGGTCTCAGGTTGATTTTCCCTTCATTTTGTCCCTAGAAGAGTAACTGTTGGGAGAGAGTAACTGACTGATCTTAGTCCAACGCGCTAAACATTACTCCCCACTGATAAAGATACATTTCCTGTTGCCAATTCTGAAGCAGCTTCATTCACTAGATCCATTGACTTCAACTCATTCTTAATTCTTCTACGCACCTCTATCATTTCCCTCTTGGACTTTGAAGGAGTGGGATAGAAAGAGTATTGATGCTTTTGAACTTTGGTGTTGGAGGAGACCTGAGAATACCACGGACAGTCAAGAAAACAAACACATGGATTATAGAACAAATCAATCCAGAGTTCTCACTCGAGGCGCAAATGACCAGGTTCAAATTATCATATTTTGGACAGCTCTCTGAAGAAGACTGTGATGCTGGGAAAGGTAGAAGAAAAGAGGAGAAGAGGACAACCAACAGCAGGGGGAATAGACTCACGTGGCGATGGGGGCACCACTGGAAGACCTGAAGGACCAGGTTAGGGACAGATCATCTTAGAGAAGCTCTATCTATGTGGTCCCTAAAAGTCAACACTTGGTGGCTCAGAATCCATTAAAAAGAATCATATCCCTGTATTGTTTTTTTTTCTGCTGGGTTCCAGAACAGCCTTTCTCAGCCTTCCCTTCAAATGTTGAATCCAATTTCAGTTAAGCGGTATTGTCTTTTCTAGTGCATTGATGGGAAACTAACTCAAAATTCTCCAGGATACTGTTTTGGGCTCTGACTCTGAAGAATACAAGTAGGATCTATGACAAAATGTTCCAAACCCTCCTCCCCATTTTCTGGGCCCTCCTCAAAGTCACCATGCTAGAACAGCTGCATAGAAAATCTGCAGTGTGTGTGTGTGTGTGTGTGTATGTATGTGTGTGTGTGTGTGTGTGTGTGTGTGTGTGTGTATATATATATATATATATATATATATATATATATATATATATCGCGTATGATGAATACTTGACAGAAGAGAAAGCAAATAAATACACACAGTCCACACAATTACTGTATATGTAAACTTCTGCAGGGATACAGATTAGTAGACTAATCTGCAATAGAGGTTTGGATGTTTTCCTGCATTCTATTTCCTGCAGATAAGCTTCTATCTCTCTTGCCTTCCCACCAATTCGTGGATACCCGTGCCTCAGTTTTGAACATGCAAGCAACAGCACTGACAACCAATGAGCAGAAAAGGCTGCTTTCTTCCAGCCCCGTAAGGAGACATTCAAAATGACTCCTAAAATCAATTTGAAACAAAGGGTCAAACGCATGTTGCAATATGTTGCACGCAAATGGCAAAACGTAACTCTCTTGCTTTTCTCTGCTCTAAAGCAGCTATGCCCAGCCCGGACTTGCTGGCCAGGGATTGTGGGAGTTGAAATCCAAGACATCTGGAGGGCACCTTTTTGGAGAGGCTTGTTCGAACTTGAATGTGCAAGGCTCCAGATAGGATTGGAACCACAGCCAGTGTTTTTCAAACTTGGTAACTTTCAGATGTATGGACTTCAACTCATATTTCATATTTCATATTATTCTATTTATATTGTTTAAGAATTTTAATGATATTTTATATATTTTTGTATATTTGTTTTAGGACCGTTTTGTATTTTAATGATGGTTTGGTTGTGAATAAATAAATAAACTCCCAGAATTCCCAATGGGAAGCCACACATCTGAAAGTTGCCAAGTTTGAAAAACACTGGTCTTTTTTTTTAATAAGAATTTTATTAAGTTTCAAACAAAGATAAAAGCTACAGAAATACAAAAAACTACAAGAACAGAAAAGAAAAAAAGAAAGAAAAAAGTGTGGAAACACAAGAGAAATTTTTTTTAAGGTTACAAAAGAGGTGACTTCCGACTTTTAACAGCAAGGATATACAACAATTTTCCATAATCAATCCCTTACTCTATATTAAACCAAAATCACATTATTTCTATAAATCATTGCATTGGCACATTGTAAAAATCACTAAATACAGTTACTCCCTCCCCTTATATTAAAAGAAAAAAAGAAAAGAAAAATTTATATAAATCTCCTAATCAACTTCCCCCCCAAGATAACATTTATTTAATTATTTCCTTCCTACTACTATTCTATACATTCCTGTCTACTATAATAAAGATCAAACTAAAAAAACATATAAATTGTCTGCCATTGTACTTGATAATAAAACAATTTTAATAATCTTAATCATATTAAACCCAAAACCATCCGAATAGACATTTATTATTTTTTATTATACCTTAATAATCTTAATCCAAATCATTAAAGATAAATGAAATCAGCCAAGCCTTAAAAACAATCCAGATAAATATTATTCAACCCTTCTCCCACTTCAAAATAAACCAGAGCATTTACATATCCCCACAATGCGCACCGAGCTTTTTTCTTAAAAACATCGAACAGCCCAACTGCCCCACTCAAAAACTCCGACTTCTCTTCAGGAAACCTCCCATACATAATAACTCCTTCTTTTCCATGGCATTCCACCAGAAGATCAATTTCACTTGTGGCTTGCAACTCGATCTCTCCCTTAAATTTCTCCAACTCGACTCTCTCCTAACCCCACCTGCATTATGATAGTTAAAGGTAAAGGTTCCCCCCGCACATTTGTGCAGTCGTGTCCGACTCTAGGGGCCGGTGCTCATCTCCGTTTCTTAGCTGAAGAGCCAGCATTGCCCGAAGACGCTTCCGCGGTCATGTGGTCGGCATGACGCGCGCGGGACGCTGTTACCATCCCAGTGGTACCTATTCATCTACTTGCATTTGCATGCTTTCGAATTGCTAGGTTGGCAAGTTAGTCTACCCAAAATTCTCCTTTCATATCCCTGGAGGCTCCTCCCTCCTTGGAGGAAGCAGGGGTTGGAAGGGAGAAGCAGCAATGGAGGGATTCATCTCCCCATCCTTATGACCGCACTCTTGCTGAGCTGTGCAGAATTTCATTTCAATTTCTGCCAGGACTGCTCCTGGTTTGGTCATGTTCTCCATTGGTTCTGCCAGTGAGCGATTTCATGAGCTTACTATTTCCTGTTTGTATTATTTCAATGTGGGTCCATGATGCAACTTGGACTACTTTTGGGTGCTGTTGGCCTGCCCTGCTATTCCCTTGCAGTAATAATTGAGGATGGAACTGGCTCCCCTCCTGCTTCACCCATAACCATCCTCTATACCTCTGACCCATCAGCCAGGATGTTTGAACCTGGGTTTAGCTCTTTGCCCCATGGCCTGTTAGCCAGGAAGACTTGACAGGTGGCTAAAACCTCACCTCTAATTGCCCAATTCCACCTTAGGGTGTCAGCCTTCCCAGGTAGACCAGACAGGAAACACGGCCAGATGAGCTAATTCTACTTTATTCTAAAGCTACACTAACAGAATCTTGCAAGTCTGAAAGTATAATTCTCCCACCGTCTCCTTTACAACCTGAGAAACTAGGGAGGGTCCCTTCTGAGCCTTTTGCCCCACCCACTATCCAGCTGCAGGCTATGCCCTCTCTTATCTGACCGTTCCCTAGGCAGCATCTCTTCACTCCATCTCCCAAGGTCTTTCCCACATACCATTACAGTGAGATCAGTTGGTGGGTATCCTTGATGGGAGGGGAAACAAAGCCACAGGACTCCACCCATCACTTTCCCTTACTTGTTCCTCCTTAAAATGGAAGGACAGCCTGACCGTGCTAATCGTGTAAGCGAGATGGAAGAGGAATTGCCAAGAAGGACAGTACAATTTATGCTGGCATAAATTTTGGCCAGCTCGTATTCTGGAGGATAGCCCTTTAATGCAACAAGCTCAGTGGAGTGATTATCTGTCCAGTGGGGAGTGAGAGGGGGTATCCCAGGGACATGCCCAGCTGCCTAGCAGGCATCCAGAAGACCACAGAAGACCATCTCGAAGCTGCAACTGGTCCAAAAGGCAGCCGCATGCATAGTTTTGGGTGCCCCGCAGTTCACCTGAGTAACATCATTGCTGTGTGAGCTGCACTGGCTTCCAGGTGCCTTCCAGGTGCAATTCAAGGTGCTGGTTCTCACCTTTAAAGCCCTACATTTTTAGTGTAGTGACGTTTATTGTTGTAACCACAGGTCATAACATAAGAATGCAATAAAATACAATAAAATATAATAACATTAAAACAATAACATGATGAAATTATAAAACAAAATAATAAAAGAAGCATTAAATATAAAAAAGGGTTACAACAAATCTCTAAATCATTGTTTAATCAAAGAAGCTTAGGATGTAGGGGTGTTTCTGAGGAAGAAGAGCATGATAAAATTTCTCATAGCAAAATGGAAGGCATTTTGTACCTGCCTAGATTATGCAGTTCATGCAGATGGTCTCCAGTTGCACAAAATGACATTTTTATTAACCCAGTAAGTTTTAAAATATACATGGGCCAGGTTACTTGTGGGACCGCCTATTGTGGGCTGCCATGTTTGGATAGCAGCTTTCTCCTCCAAAATGACCAGAATATAGCATTTTTCTAGCACATGGGCAGAAAGGAGAGATGGTGGCCATCTCAAAAAGGGAGGGAGGGAGGGAGGGAGGGAGGGAGGGAGAGAGAAAAGAAAAGAAAAGGAAAGGAAAGGAAAGGAAAGGAAAGGAAAGGAAAGGAAAGGAAAGGAAAGGAAAGGAAAGGAAAGGAAAGGAAAGGAAAAGGGTATCTTTTTTTAAAACTATGTTTTATGGATTGTTGTGAGCCACCTAGAGTCGTTGTATGAGATAGGCAGCCATATAAGTCCTGGAAATAAATAAATCAGACTGCAACATTTTGTTGCAGATCACATCGGTCTGTACTGCTCAGAACAGATTACCTGATCATGCTGATGGGCGCTGGACTGAGGTTAAAACACAAGATCGCAGGCCGTACTGCAGAAAGGATGGCGATTTGCAAAACGAATGAGCCAAAAGTGTCTTATTTTTAATATATTTTAGCAAGGAAGATTGAGAGCATTGTGAAATGCGGGGCCTCCAGAATAAGATCCTCGCAGCTCCCTCCCCAAAGACAAAGCGGGTTGTAAAGCAACTCTGAAACTCGAAGCCTGGAGGGGCTGGGGGGGGGGGCAGCTTCTCCGAATTCACAGTACCCACCTGGGATCTCGTAGGCAATTGTGTTTGAAATAACCATTGTGTCGGGAGAAATGCTGCTTTTACAAAGCAAAGCCGACGATTTGCATGTATTCTTCAAAGGAAGGAAGAAATGACATTGTCTGAGTGTTAGTCCTTGTTTGCAAGTTTCAGAGCTATTCTGTTTCGGAAGCCCGTTTCTGGAAATGCATTCAGAATTGGCTTTTCAACCACTTACGCGTGAAATCCCTTCCCCAGACCTCACCCCAGTTTTTTCTGTGTGGAGCATGTGAGTGAGAGCGCGAACCCCCTAATCTTAACTGCTTGTGTTTATTTACGATCCCTACAGATAACCCCCTCCGCGTGTCTCGTCTGCCGCCTTCATTATAGACTTTTGCTCTCGGGGGCTGCAATGCATTTATAATTTTTATTGTTATATCTTTTAATTTTATTTTGCTTTCCTGGCTGGGCTGGAGAAGACGGAAGATAGAGGCCTATATTTATTGCAAAGCAAACGATCTACCCTTGGCGAATTGTATGTATCAGTTAATTTAATCTTTACCAGATTTATTTAAACTGGCCTGTTCTTCCTTTTTTATTTATTTATTTATTTTCTCTCTCTCTCTCACTTGCCTTTCATTCTGCCCTCCATCCACCCACCCAGACAAATATATTCCTGCCTCTCCTTAGTAGAGGGTGATCAGTGTGTTTTTGGTTAACGCAAGAATATCTAACCATTTGATCCCATATATATTGTTTGTATATAAATATATACACACACCTATGCAGTATATATATCACATACTGGCAAACAGAGAGAAAGGGGGGGGTGGAAAATGCATTGAAAAGCGTTTGTTGCTACGGGATCATGGTTTGCTCGCTACTTACTTATGCCTGCACACCTCCAGTGGTTCCTTGGCTTGATTGACGTTTACAAATTACCTAGCAGAACCTGTTCAATCTTTGACCCGTGTGTTTCTATTCAGCAATGAGTAAGATTTGCAAGCATTTTGTCATATAATTACTGCAAATCCCATGAAAATTTCCACAACAACGCTTAGATGAACGGTAATTTGGTCTGGCAGCTGCTGATGCCTCTACAATAAGATGGGGTGCGAAACTGTAGATCTGTATTTCACTCTTTTTTTCTCTTTGGATCTAGGGTTTCTAGGTGGGAGTGTGTGCGTGCGCATTCGCATGTATATAGGAATGACATCCTGTATGTCATACAATGTTTAAAATAACCAGCCTGTTAAGACTTATATGCATGTGTAGGTTGTATTGGAGTTGCCTTTATTGTATCGATAGGCTGCATTCCCCACCCTAACACCACAGTATTTCCACATTTTTATTATGCCCAGTAATATGCGAAGTTCATTGTCGTTGTTCTCCGTGAAATTTATTCCACCTTCCAGCGGGCTCTTGATGGGGCACGTTGCATACAAAGAGCACCACCATCTCTTCTTTAGATTCAGCCAGGATTGAACGGATAGGTCCCTCTTGTAACAGGAGAAATAGCCGGATGTTTGTTTGTTTACCTTTAGGATGGGCCGGTTTAACATTCAAATATGGTGCAGGGCTAAGAAAGTCTAACCTCGCCAAAGCCAAGGAGGGGGGGGAAACATTTCAGGAAGCAGCAACGTTCATGTGGGGTCTTGGATTGACCTGAGCAGTATCTTAAAACTCAAGCACCTTTGGGACAAATTGGTTGAGTTTCAGGTTGGCCCCCTCACCCCAGCTAACCAGCTTTTAGGAATTCACAGACCTGTTTGCTATCTCCTGTAGGCTTTAATAGATTTTTTTTTAAAAGATCCATTAAGGGGAAAAAATCCCTATCCATTTCATTTACAGTTTTCTCCTACATACAATCCTTCTCTGGAGTAGCTTCCTGGAAGGTATGTCACCACTGATATAAATCTGCAGAAACTCCTTTTTAACACAAATTTCCCTGATGGTTTTTTGTTCTGTGAATGCAGGCAGGCCTTTTTAGACATAAGTCTAAATTACAAAAAGTCTCCAGCCACAGGATAATCATCTCCAAGCAGGAAGGTCCACTTTCTGCAAAATGGCTCATGTCTTGAACAGGTTAGGACAAACAAACAATGCCGCCGCCACCTTCTCCTCCGTTGTAAGTACAAGAAGCTTACCATCCCACCATTTGTATTGTGCATTTACACAGCTACTATTTCTTCTGTTCAAGTTTAAGAAAGATCTGTTATCATTCCGCTGCTGCTGCTGCTACTGTTCTTCTTCTTCCTCTTCTTCTTCCTCCTCCCTCCTCCCTCCTCCCTCCTCCCTCCTCCCTCCTCCCTCCTCCCTCCTCCTCCTCCTCCTCCTCCCTCCTCCTCCTCCTCCTCCTCCTCCTCCTCCTCCTAGTTTTGGTCAGGGAAAACAGGCATTGCTTGACATCCATGAATGCTGCGGTGCCAATTTTGGTGGCTCCTCCAAATCAGCTCCATCTGTTTTACCTGTTTTTTACACATGTTTTACATCTGTAGCAGCTCTAAAATAAAAAGCACGGGTTTGCTACAAGCCACAACCCACAAACCAGTCCTCTTTGCTTCTTACAGACCATATCTAATAGCCTGATCCTTGGCTAAGCTTTTATAAAAACAGTAGGAACCAAAGTGGTGCATGTAAGTATTCACTAGGGTAGAAAGGAAGGGATACATGGCATAAACAAATAATAATAAGTAAATAAACAGAGAGAAAGAATGTCAGGGAGATGAATGTTGGGAAAGAAACACAGCAAAAACACATCTTGTTCTTTGCTTGCTGGCAAAAAACAGGCCAGACAGTCCAGCTGGTTTGCTTTCTACCAACAATTGCTGGCCTGATTTTTGCTGGCAAGGGATAATTAAAACAGGGGTCTTGCAACCAGCCACCCTGGAGGAGCCATTCTGGGGTGTGGAAGGCTGGGTCATCGGAACCACGCCCTGAAATCAATCCCATTTATTTATTTTATTCAATTTCCATAGCCACCCATCTCAGACAAGTGACTCTGGGAGGCAACTATCACAAAATCAGTTAAAACCAAATGCAAACATAATACAAATATATTGTATCATTGCAGCCCAGAAAAATTATAACCATAGATATCGATATAACCAGGAAACAGGGCCCTTAACACACTCGGGGGCCCAGGCCCAGGCACATAACCAGATCTTCAAGGCCTTATGAAAGGCCAACAGGGTCGGGACCATCCTAATCTCTTCAGGGAGGATGTTCCAGTGGCAGGGGCCATGACAGAGAAGGCACGCCTGCTAGTCCCCGCCAGCCGACATTGCTTGGCCGACGGGACCCAGAGCATGCCCAATCTGCCGGACCAAATTGGATGGGTAGTAACAACTGGGAGGAGACGGTCCCTGGACTGCAAGGAGGTCAAACCAGTCAATCCTAAAGGAAATCAACCCTGACTGCTCATTGGAAGGACAGATGCTGAAGCTGAAGCTCAAATACTTTGGCCACCTAATGAGAAGAGAGGACTCACTGGAAAACTTTGGAACATCTTGCCCCTTGAGGTGAGGCTAGCCCCCACACTCCTGACCTTCAGGAAACAACTGAAAACCTGGCTCTGCCACCTCGCCTGGGACGGGATGAGTGATAGCTCTTCCTGGAGATGGCTCGCACCATAAAGTTCAGTCCGGTTCGTAAATATCAGATACAGCCTCTTGGATTTTATATTTTTATATTTTTATATTTTTAATTGATTGTATAATGTATTTTATATGTTTTTGATCGCTGACTTTATTGTAAACCGCCCAGAGTCCCCTTGTGGGGGGAGATGGGCGGTGATATAAGTTAGAAATAATAATAAATAAATAAATAAATAAAAGACCCTGATGCTGGGAAAGACTGAGGGCAAAAGGAGAAGGGGACGGCAGAGGATGAGATGGTTAGATAGCATCACCGATGTAATGAACATGAATTTGAGTAAACTCCGGGAGACAGTGGAGCACAGCCTGGCGTGCTATGGTCCATGAGGTCACGAAGAGTCGGACACGACTAAACGACTGAACAACAACAACAAAGGTAACCTGGTCCCAAGCCACGAGGGGCTCTAAAGGTGGCAACCAGCACCTTGAATTGCACCCGGAAACACACCGGCAACCAATGCAGCTCACGAAGCAGTGGTATGACATGTATCGAATATCCAACAACATTTTCTACCCGTGCAATCGCATTCTGCACCAGTTGAAGCTTCCAAATGCTCTTCAGCTAACCGGCTGGTGGATGAGCGATGGGGCCAGAGGAAGGGGTGAGAGAGGAATTATGCCAGGGCACCGCTAATCTTCTCCTACCTCTCTTTCCCAGCTTCAGCATTTCCCTTTACAATATGGGACCCTAACGTTGCTCTGCTTTAGAGGGTTGTCGTATGTACGGCATGGAAATGATGAAAAGGAGATCTAAAACCCCATCCGAGGGCTCTGTAATTTCCCCCCCCCTTTGTTTTCCAAGGGCAAAGGAGTGTATAATATCAAAAGGGACAGAGTTCTTTCTCCAAAGCCTCTAACCCACTTGGTTATGAGCTGTACCCTCACCGCAAGGAAAGAGACGGATGTAAGAGTGTCGCAGATAAACATCTAAGTGAGCACGTTCTCTTGTCAATTAAACAACCATCCAAAGGCCTCTAAACGGTTAAGGGGGAATTAAAAATGTATTTCTACCCCAGTGTGCATAAAGGTAGATCTTAGGTAACAGGGGACATGAAAGCCCTCAGACACTGGGGACAGTAGGCAATTCTAAGCTAGTGTAATGGCAACCTGCGGAAGACCTTTGTATTTCGAGGAGTTAGGTGGCATGTTTTGATTTTCCTTCCCCACACTTAGGAGATTAGAGTTTGTTTTGAGTTATACTGATGTTTAATTGGCTTGTTTTTGTTGCTGTTTGGCATGAGAGGGGGGAGAGAAGAGGCATATGTGCACTCCTCCAGCAGCCCTTCAGAACATATCTCTGTGGGAAGTGGGGGGAGAGAAAGTCTCCAGCTGGTTAGGTTTAAGCATAGGTTCACTCCTCCAGCCACTCCTTTAGCGGCTTGGAATGGGGGGGATGATAAGAGATTGTTTTGGTTAAGCACTGGTTTATCTGATCGCTTTCCAGGCTATTGGAATGATGTCATGGTCAGGTGCCGGGACCACATGAAGAATCCCAGTCAAGGTCAGGCCATGCAGCTTCAGTGCCATGGAAACTTGGTCACGGGGTTTGGGAGCCAGGCTTTGATAAAAACCTTAGGATTGTCTTTGGAGTTTGGGAGTCCACACAGGCCTGAGTGCTGGGTGCTGTGAAAATTGCCACCTTGGGGTATCTCCGCTGTCCTTATTAGATGGCTCCTGGCAGCCTATAGGAGATTAGGTATCACCTTGCTTGCTTGGTATGTATGTATTACGTATTTCTGTATGCTATGCTATGCTTGTTATGCTTTGTAAACTGTTTAGACTGTGTTTAACTTTGTCTGTTTATAATAAAGCTTTAAGTTTCTTTATCCACTGGTGTGCTATTATCTCTGGATCTAAAAGAACTAATTGCCCTAGCCCCTGATCAGAGAGGCGTGGACTCTTGGCAATACAGCTAGAAGAAATGTAGGAATATTCACCAAATATAAGAGAGGTTCCAGAATGGAATGGAATGGAATGGAATGGAAGGGGAGGGGAAGGGAGGGGAGGGGAGGGGAGGGGTAGAAGAGAATAAAGTAAGGTAGGGCAGAACAGAACAGAACAGAACAGAGCCAAATAGGGTAAGGGTAAGGAGGGTAGGATAGGATAGGGGAAGGGAAGGGAAGAGAACTAAGGTACAATTAGAAATGTAGAGTAGGGCAGAACAAGACAGAAAAGAACAGAACAGACCCTCTCCATATATAAGATAGCGGAAGAATCCTACCTGTGCATCCCAAAGATTCAGGGTTCATTCCTCAACCTCTCCAGCTAGGTCTGAAAACAAGGAGTAGAACAGGAGGATGGCCCAACACAGGAGGAGCAACACCACAGGACCAGAGTCAGCAGTTTACCTTCATCTAAAGGAAAAAGGACACTCATTTGAGGACATTAATGTTCACATTTTAGACAGGGAAGATAAGTGGTTTGAAAGAGGGGTCAAGGAATCCATTTATGCCAACTTGGAAAATCCTTCTTTGAATAGAGGTGGGGGCCTCAGGCACAATCTTTCCCCTATTTTCCTTCCTGCTTTGTCTTCTGTGCCTAGGAAGATTAAGACCATTTCACAAGCTCAACAGCAGCATGGTAATCTTAACGATCCTCCTTTGGATGATAAAGGGACTTAGAAATAAACATCTCAAATAACCATGACCTAGCCCCAGGTGCAAGGTCACACAGCCACCCTAGAAACATATTTAAGGATTCCCTTACAAACTTTGCTCAGACTGAAGAAGCTTCTTGGATAAGGAGCAAAACGTTTCCACTGAGAAAATAGAAATCCAGTTGACATGATTCAAGCTACAGACAATTCCACCTGGAGGACTGAGAACCTTCATAGACAAGGAGTAGAACAATATCAACCATTGTGGGCTGGCAGACTTGCTGCAAAGCAGTTTCTTATACCCCAAAGTTTTTAAGTTAATTGGAATGGCCCAGGCCATTTGAGGAGGTCCCAAGCGTTCCAGTGCGTTTTGCAGAAGGAGAAATCCTTGGAGAGGAAGGTCTTGTGCCCAGAATGTCCAATCAAAAGATGAATCTAATTCTGTGATTCTGATTGCCATTTTTGGAAGCAACTTTCTCAAACAAACGCTGCTTTCCACTAACTTTTCCAGTAAAAAGTGACAGGTGTTAAAGCAGATCAGGGTTGATTTCTTCTATCCTTTTATCCACAACTCGAGCCATTCCCACTTATAATTTATGTTGCTTGGGGATTATGGAGTTTGTAGTTCAAGATGCACTGGTAACTTGCTGTATCCCCAAAGAGGGATCAATTTTGCTGGATGGCTACCCTCTGCAAACAGGAATGCCCTCCTGGACTATTTTGTTGAAAGCTTATTATTGAGCAATATTATAATTTACCATACATGTAGTCCTTGCTTAACAACCACAATTGAACCTGGAATTTTGGTTGCTAAGGGAAGTGGTCATTAAGCAAATTTGACCCGATTTTACGACCTTTTTTGTCGTTAAGTGAATCACCGCAGGTGTTAAGCAAACCATGTGGTTGTTAAGTGAATCATGTGGTTCCCCATTGATTTTGCTTGCCAGAAACTGGCTGGGAAGGTAGAAAATGGCGATCTCATGACCACGGGACATTGTGACAGTCATAAATGCAAACCGGTTGCCAAGCACCCAAATCGTGATCATATGACCGTGGGGACGCTGCAACAGTTGTAAGTGTGAGGACCGGACGTAAGTTGTTTTTTCAGCACCGTCGTAAGTCCGAACCATCACTAAATGGATGGTTGTTAAGTGAGGACTACATGTATTGCTCAAAGAAGCAGGCATGGATGTTCCCACAGATAGACAAATAAACAAGAAGAAAAAAATTAATTTGTTTGAAGAAGGGCTCCAAGAATTCAGACGGGGGAGATGAGTTCCTGATGTCACTGATGCTTTCCAGTAGCTGCTTATCATACTAATACTACATTTCTTGTTCCAAAGAAAAATGATAAGCTATTCCCAAACCTGTAAAGTATCTCTATGGTTGGTGCAGAAAGTTTCAAGAACTTTAATGCCATTATAAGCTTCAATTCCCACTCCTCTTACAAACCCTTGCCTTCCACCGAGGCATCCGGTGTGGGGAGGTCAAAAAAGTCAAGTTGGAGTTGTAATTTATCCATTTTTGAAAAGGTACTTTTTCCCACTAATCAAAAAATGATGCAATTATCTCTTTGGCACAGATTTCACAATATTTTAGAAGAATGAAGGGGGGAGATGGGCGGTAATACAAATTTAATATCTTTGGCACAGATTTCACAATATTTTAGAAGAATGAAGGGGGCAAGTTTAAAAAGCTGGCAGTTGCACGTTAAAAAGGGGTGAGGCTTATTCATGTGGTCACAGCCACCATCTTGACTCTTTTGACCCCCCTCCCCACAAAGGCACCTGCATTCAACCTCATTTTCTGGAACTCCTTCTTGCTTTTATCATTAACTCTACCCAGAATGGAGGTTAATGAATCTGGGAAGGGAAAGAATCTGGAAACAATGGAGTATCATAAAGCCACAAGCATCATAAAAGGTACAGTGAAAGGAAGCAGCAGTTGAGTTAAAAATACCCCCAATATATGCAGTATCACTCAAACAGCAGCAAGCAGATATAAAATAAGTCATTTTAGCCTCCTTTCTACAAGTGACTAAAGTTCTTTAATTCTCAAGGCATATTTTTCTTTACAGTCTCCAATCCTCTTGTTTCTACCATGAGTTTCATAACATATAATTTATTGAGAGAGGAAGCTACAAATCTATCTCTCTATCTCTATCTATCATCTATCTATCATCTATTTCAGAGCTTTCCAAACTTTTCATGTTGGTGACACACTTTTTAGACATGCATCATTTCGCGACACACTCTTACAGCAGGGCATCATTTCGCGACACACTCTTACAGCAGGGCATCATTTCGCGACACACTCTTACAGCAGGGCACAAGGCAGGCACTAGGATCTGCGCAGAATCCTGGCAGGGCTCCAAGGCAGCAGCAGCCACGACACACCCAGACACTGCAGCTGATACACAAATGTGTCCCGACACACAGTTTGGAAAGCTCTGATCTATTTCTATCTATCTATCTATCTTTCTATCTTCTTCTTGGCGATCACTCATAGCCAAGTAAGATTGTCTTCCAGGGGTAAAATCTTAACAGTGGATCCGTAAGTGGCTGTAAAGGCCAATTCTGGATCCGCACAACCTCCCACAATGAGGGCATAGGTTTCCAGGTGGGAGACGGTCACGATGAGGGTTTGCTTGACGTGCCTTCCTTTTAGCTCATTTCTCCCTTTCGCCCTGTACTCGTGCTTCTTCAAAGTCCATAGCGCCTTTAATAAAGGCTGACCTCCAATTGAAATGCTCATGAGTTAGGGCTTCCCAGTTCTCAATGCTGATATTAATTTTTTTTTAATTAGCTTTGAGAGTATCTTTGAATCTCTTTTGCTGTCCACCAATATTCCGTTTTCCATTCTTAAGTTGGGAGTAAAGTAGCTGCTTTGGAAGACGATGGTCAGGCATTCGAACAACGTGGCCAGTCCAGCAAAGTTGATGTTGGATGATCATTGTTTCAACGCTGGTGGCCGTCGCTTCTTCCAATACGCTAACATTAGTCCACCTATCTTCCCAAGTAATTTGAAGAATTTTTCAGAGGCAGCATTGATGGAATCTTTCAAGAAGTTGGAGGTGGCGTTTGTAGAAGGTCCATGTTTCACAGGTGTACAATAGGGTTGGTAGTACAATGGCTTTGTAAACAAGCATTATATCACTATCTATCTATCTATCTATCTATCTATCTATCTATCTATCTATCATCTCTATCTATCCTTCCCAAACTCTTGTCATCCAGGGTTCAATTTTATTTGGATTCAAATGTTCAAATGTTAGAATATTTGCATCATTCTCAATTAGTGCCCAAGAACAACTAAGGAAAAATGTGGGGTAGTAAGTCAGTGAAGTCGTCATGTCTCCTACAGGAGCATCTACTTGGAGGGGGAATGTCAAAAAAGTCTTCAACTCCCAGAATTCTCCAGCCAGCATGCTTTAGGATGTGTGGACTTCAACTCCCAGAATTCCCCAGCTAGCATGCTTTAGGATGTGCGGACTTTAACTCCCAGAATTCCCCAGCTAGCATGCTTTAGGATGTGTGGACTTCAACTCCCAGAATTCCCCAACCAGCATGCTTTAGGATGTGTGAACTTCCACTCCCAGAATTCCCCAGCCAGCATGCTTTAGGATGTGTGGGCTTCAACTCCCAGAATTCCTCAGCCAGTATGTTTTAAGATGGGTGGGATTCGACTCCCAAGATTCCCCAGACAGCATGCTTTAAGTTTACAAAAACTCATTTTACAGGAAGATGAGGGAAAAGACCCTCTAAGGACAGCTAGCCATATCACAAACGAATGAGATTTGGGTTTTCATTGGCCAGAAGTGAGAACAGAAAAGAAAAAAGCATTCGGTTAAATGTTATGCAAATGTATCTTTAAGGCTCTCCCAGAAAATCCAAATTTTCCTAGCCAACCAGAGTTAATAATATAATAATTAGGGTTGTCAGCTGATGAAAGAACGTTCAGCTGATAAATCCCCCATCTTTCAAGGGATGAATACATTAACATGTACTGCAGTTTACTGTATAATAAGTATGATACTAATACTAATTATACCAAGTAGATTTGAAACTTCTCCATGGCCAGACAGGTCACTTGGTTATCGTTTTATCCCCGTGATCTCCCATTGGCTGCCGCGGTTTGGCGCCCACCCATTCATCTTCAGAGAGGTTTGTTTACCCCCAGACATTTACACTGCATCCCAAATAGTTTGAAAGGAAACTTTCAAGTTGCCAGGAGTACAATTTAGCATTCTTTCTGAAGCAAGTGAGAAATAAAGGAATTTTTGCCAGTTTTTTGGGGGAGGGGAGAGGCTAACCTATATTTCAAGGGGTTTTTGCATCCTTTCTGGGTGGAGTAGGAGGAAAACAAGGAATTATTATTATTATTATTATTATTATTATTATTATTATTATTATTATTCCACTCCCTTTTCGCACTGAAGATGTTGCCTAGCCTGGCAATGAAACGTCTGCATGAAAACAACAAGGCTCAGAGAGCACCAAAGACTCCCCAGTTCAACCCTGAGCTACAAATATTCTCTTCGATTGATAATAATAATAATAATAATAATAATACAATATAGTTAGATTCTGTAGATTCTGATGAGAGATTCCAAAATTTCATGGAATAGCATTCAGGATGAAGCCCAGCTGGTATTTTTCTTGCCCCAGAAAAGAATCCAACTTGCTTTTTGAACTTTATGAGACAGTTGAGAGTCCTGTCTATCTTTTCTTACACGGTCCAAAAAAACCGAAAATAAACCCTACTGTTTGAAGTAGCTGAGGAATGGATAGACTTTTCCAGATTTGCTTTAACCAACACACCTCACATATTCCGTGATTGCTATTGCTGCAGTTTGCAAATCCCACCAATTGAGTGATCCACTTTGATTTTTTGTTGTTCCCCCCCACCCGGACCCCACAAAAGCCACAACCGCACCGGGCCAGATTTCTTCCTTTGTTTTCCTTGGTGAAATCCCCTGTTCTCTCCTGCCTGTTTCCCCGTGGCTGCCTTAATCCGAAATTCATCAGCGCAAATGGCTGCGGTGCTCGAGTGGCCATAATCAGGCCTCCGGTGTCAGTAATTGGTTGCTACAATCTATCTCCTCTTTTTGCCTGTAAACATTTCGCGGCATTAGACAACAGCCCAGTTAATTTCAATACCGCCTCTTGCTATCAAAGGAAATTGGCAGGGTAAATAGGGAACGGCGGCTTATTTGATACTCACCTCCGTCTTGTTCAGCTTAAATACGGAGTAAAAGGCAAAGAGCCATTCGGGTCAGAGAGAAATTATAGGCCCCTACCCATCTGCTTGCAAGTGAAAATGATATTAAAAGGTGGAAAGGGAAAAAAGGAGGCAGGCGGATACTGAAAGGGAAAGGGGATCCACACGTTTAATTTTTTGAAAAAGGGGATGCCAGAAGATTTGTTTGTTTGTTTGTTTGTTTGTTTATTTGTTAGATTTATCACCACCCATCTCCCCCAAGGGGGACTCTGGGCGGTTTACAATAAATATGATTAATTAAAATACAACGATAAATAGACTTAAATAAGCATTAGAATAACAATTTACAAATGTAATAAATATAATAGAATCCAGATGGCCTAGTCTTCTTAAGATGGTGTTTATTCGAAGCTACCAGCAAATGTGCATCGGTGAATAGCTGAATGGCAGGCCAAACAAATAAACGGGAAATTTTGTGTGCCATGCAAATAAACTTATTTATTTATTTATTTATTTGTTTATGTATTTATTTATTTTATCGTATTTATACCCCGCCTATCCCCTCCCTAGACGGAGGGCTCTAGGCAGCTTACGTGCATTGCATTTCCATATATTATACAATTCATATATTAACAACATTACCGCGCTAAGGGAAGGGGTAAGGGAACCGACTCTTTTTCCGTGGGTATTGGACTACATGTCCCAGAATACCTTGCTTCAGAGTCGGCTGCTGATGTCCTGGATGTTGCTGTTCGGGATCCGTCGTCTCCGTCTCCGCCGCCATTCACGAGATCTTCTTCGCTTCAGAGGACGACCCCCGACAGGACGCCAGCAAATTCTCCCACTTAAGGTGGTACCCATTTATTTACTTGCATTAGCTTTCGAACTGCTGGGTTGACAGGAGTTGGGACAAGTGGCGAGCGCTCACTTCACCACACAGGGATTCGAACTGCCGACCTACTGATCGGCAGTCTTACAGCTTCAGCAGTTTAACCCACTGAGCTACCGCGTCCCTTGTTGGGGAATTTTAAAATCTTGGGAGAGATGTTTCCCAACGTCTTCGGCATTTAAAATAAAGCCAAAGGCTTAAGCTATAGGCTTGTTTGTAATACCAGCTTCGGGCAATTTTGGATTATGAGTTGTTCAGAGATTCACACTTACTTGCCTTAGTTCCATCAACACACAGCATTTTACAAAGAAATATAAGGAAACCAGCGATGCCTCGGTATTGATTTGAAAGGAAGGTCTCCCTGAATTTAAGGAAACCCCGCTCTCCAATCAAAACAATATTAGACAGACAAAAACTTATCTGCCTCGTGAATCTAAGAAGAATTTTCCATTTTAAAGCTACTATTTGGGAAACAAAACTACTTTTTCTTCAGAGCAATACAGCATTCCGCCCATCGCCATCTTCAGATCACAACTCTTTTTATGTTTAACAACTCAACAAGCTGCTTACAGTCTAAATTTAGACAATATGAAGATTGGAGTTGACAAGGAGGAGAGGAAGATAGAAAGATAATAAAGGAAGTGCCAGGGAAAGCAGCTCAGACTTGTTGGCGTGAAAATTTGGGTCAAAATAAGGGTTCTGTGGCCTGAATCAAGATATTGTGGTGTGTGTGTTTTTTTAATTCCATGTTAATTGGGTTAACCACTACGAGATGCATCGGTAAATCTGGATGACCACTAGATGTGAATGAAGAGACACAGGAAATCCTACCTCTTGTCTACCACCTAATAGTCATCTGGATATTTGCAAGCTGGATCTGTTAATCCCATGCTTCAGTTGTTTAAGAAGTACTTATAAATGGTGGTTGCATGATTTTTTACATTAATTTTAAACTATAATTTTTTTTTGCGTTTCCTTTATCTCTTTTTTCTCTAACCACACAATCCCGCAAAGGCACCGACTTAGTCAATTTGTACAGAGGATGTACCAAAAGTCAGGCTCCATAGAAACAGTCAGGCCCCATTTGTTGTTGTTCAGTCGTTTAGTCGTGTCCGACTCTTCGTGACCCCATGGACCATAGCACGCCAGGCCTTCCTGTCCTCCACTGTCACCCGGAGTTTACTCAAATTCATGTTCATTACATCGGTGATGCTATCTAACCATCTCATCCTCTGCCGTCCCCTTCTCCTTTTGCCTTCAGTCTTTCCCAGCATCGGGGTCTTTTCCAGTGAAAAGCCCCATAGGGCTTGATTATAGAAATTGCATTTGAATATTCAACTTGGTTGCCATTTTCTTCTAAGCACTTCCTTACTCGTTTGACGCATGACCTATGGAACATTCCTAATTACGGTAACATTTTCCCTGAAAAAAGAAATTAATAAAACAAATTGTGATGGGCCTATGGGGCCTGACTTTTAGTACACCCTGTATATATCTGTCACTTTGGGATAATCCTTAATACATCTGAGAAAGTAGATCCCTTGAGTTCTACAGGACGCCATTGATGGATTTGCCTAAGGCTCCATCTATGATGAAGGGATCCATCTATTCCAGCATCCTACATTCCATACAGGGCAGGTAGATGTCCCTGGTAATCTACTTACATGGACCAGAGATGACAGACCCAAGAAGCAGTTTCTCCTCCAACTTCCTTCCCAAATATTCAGGTGAAGGCAGAATGACTTCTTCACGCTGCTAGAATCAAAAAGTGTTTGGTACTGTACATCTCCATATTGAACATCAGTTTGGTTAGATCATTTGGAAGAACCTATAGCTCTGTGGTGGCTCCAGAAAAAATAGGTCTCTAATGATAAGAAGAAGCTACTGAATTTTCAGTTCTTGGTTAGTCTAAGGTAGGAGAACTTGTTTAGGTTCAGGCCTACCATTAGACAGATTCATATCCAGATAGGTAATATATACAGTACAGGTCATTTAAAATATTAATAGCGATGCCTGGATAAAATATTGCATGTATGCATTAACTTGTAAATTGCTAAGGATTTTTTTTTAATGGTACGAACATCCAAGGAAGTCTGACCCACCACCCCTGTGTGGGCATGTCCCTATAAATCAGTGTTTCTCAACCTTGGCAACTTTAAGCTGTATGGACTTTAACTCCCAGAATTCCCCAGCCAGCATCTCCAGCAAAGGAGATCGTTACCTTGTCGTGGTGCTGGAGCTTGAGCATCTCAATGAAACCATGAGCTAAACCGTGAAGGGACACCCAAGACGGGAAGGTCGTGGCAGAGAGGTCAGACTAAATACGATCCCTGGGGAAGGTAATGGCAACCCACCCCAGTATTCTTGCCGTGAAAACTAAATGGATCAGTACAACCAGAGATATGTCGGTATACCATCGGAAGATGGGACTCCCAGGTCGGAAGATGGTCAAAATGCTACTGGGGAGGAACAGAGGATACGTTCAACTAGCCCCAGACGTGATGACGCAGCTAGCTCAAAGCCGAAAGGACGGCTAGCGGCCGACGGTGCTGGTGGTGAACGACGAATCCGATGTTCTAAAGATCAACACACCATAGGAACCTGGAATGTAAGATCTATGAGCCAGGGCAAATTGGATGTGGTTATTGGTGAGATGTCAAGATTAAATATAGACATTTTAGGTGTCAGTGAACTGAAATGGACTGGAATGGGCCACTTCACATCAGATGACCACCAGATCTACTACTGTGGACAAGAGGACCACAGAAGAAATGGAGTAGCCTTCATAATTAACAATAAAGTGGCTAAAGCAGTGCTTGGATACAATCCAAAAAACGATAGAATGATCTCAATTCGAATTCAGGGTAAGCCATTTAACATCACAGTGATCCAAATATACGCCCCAACCACAGATGCTGAAGAAGCAGAAGTAGATCAGTTCTATGAGGATCTGCAGCACCTACTGGATAATACACCAAAAAGAGATGTTATTTTCATTACAGGAGACTGGAATGCTAAGGTGGGTAGTCAGACGACACCTGGAATTACAGGCAAGCATGGTCTGGGAGAACAAAATGAAGCAGGACATAGGCTGATAGAATTTTGCCAAGACAACTCACTGTGCATAACAAACACTCTCTTCCAACAACCTAAAAGACGACTTTATACATGGACTTCACCAGATGGTCGACACCGAAATCAGATTGACTACATCCTTTGTAGCCAAAGGTGGCGGACATCTATACAGTCGGTAAAAACAAGACCTGGAGCTGACTGTAGTTCAGATCACGAACTTCTTATTGCAAAATTTAGAATCAGACTAAAGAGAATAGGGAAGACCCACAGATCAGTTAGATATGAGCTCACTAATATTCCTAAGGAATATGCAGTGGAGGTGAAGAATAGATTTAAGGGACTAGATTTAGTAGATAGGGTCCCTGAAGAACTATGGACAGAAGTTCGCAACATTGTTCAGGAGGCGGCAACAGAAAACGTCCCAAAGAAAAAGAAAACCAAGAAGGCAAGATGGCTGTCTGCTGAGACACTGGAAATAGCCCAAGAAAGAAGGAAAGCAAAAGGCAACAGTGATAGGGGGAGATATGCCCAATTAAATGCAAAATTCCAGAGGTTAGCCAGAAGAGATAAGGAATTATTTTTAAACAAGCAATGTGCGGAAGTGGAAGAAGACAATAGAATAGGAAGGACAAGAGACCTCTTCCAGAAAATTAGAAACATCAGAGGTAAATTCCAGGCAAAAATGGGTATGATCAAAAACAAAGATGGTAAAGACCTAACAGAAGCAGAAGAGATCAAGAAAAGGTGACAAGAATATACGGAAGATCTGTATAGGAAGGATAATAATATTGGAGATAGCTTTGACGGTGTGGTCAGTGAGTTAGAGCCAGACATTCTGAGGAGTGAGGTTGAATGGGCCTTAAGAAGCATTGCTAATAACAAGGCAGCAGGAGACGACGGTATCCCAGCTGAACTGTTTAAAATCTTGCAAGATGATGCTGTCAAGGTGATGCATGCCATATTCCAGCAAATTTGGAAAACACAAGAATGGCCATCAGATTGGAAAAAATCAACTTATATCCCCATACCAAAAAAGGGAAGCACTAAAGAATGTTCAAACTATCGAACAGTGGCACTTATTTCACATGCCAGTAAGGTAATGCTCAAGATCTTGCAAGGTAGACTCCAGCAATTCATGGAGCGAGAATTGCCAGATGTACAAGCTGGGTTTAGAAAAGGCAGAGGAACTAGAGACCAAATTGCCAATATCCGCTGGATAATGGAGAAAGCCAGGGAGTTTCAGAAAAATATCTATTTTTGTTTTATTGACTATTCTAAAGCCTTTGACTGTGTGGATCATAACAAATTGTGGCAAGTTCTTGGTGGTATGGGGATACCAAGTCATCTTGTCTGCCTCCTGAGGAATCTGTATAACGACCAAGTAGCAACTGTAAGAACAGAGCATGGAACAACGGACTGGTTTAAGATTGGGAAAGGAGTACGACAGGGTTGTATACTCTCACCCTACCTATTCAACCTGTACGCAGAACACATCATGCGATGTGCTGGGCTTGAGGAATCCAAGGCTGGAGTTAAAATCGCTGGAAGAAACATTAACAATCTTAGATATGCAGATGATACCACTTTGATGGCTGAAAGCGAGGTGGAGTTGAGGAGCCTTATGACGAAGGTGAAAGAAGAAAGTGCAAAAGCTGGGTTGCAGTTAAACCTCAAAAAAACCAAGATTATGGCAACCAGCTTGATTGATAACTGGCAAATAGAGGGAGAAAAAGTGGAGGCAGTGACAGACTTTGTATTTCTAGGCGCAAAGATTACTGCAGATGGTGACTGCAGCCAGGAAATCAGAAGACGTCTACTTCTTGGGAGGAAAGCAATGGCAAATCTTGATAAAATAGTTAAGAGCAGAGACATCACACTGACAACAAAGGTCCGCATAGTTAAAGCAATGGTATTCCCTGTAGTAACCTATGGCTGCGAGAGCTGGACCTTAAGGAAGGCTGAGCGAAGGAAGATAGATGCTTTTGAACTGTGGTGTTGGAGGCAAATTCTGAGAGTGCCTTGGACTGCAAGAAGATCAAACCAGTCCATACTCCAGGAAACAAAGCCAGACTGCTCACTTGAGGGAATGATATTAAAGGCAAAACTGAAGTACTTTGGCCACATAATGAGAAGACAGGATACCCTGGAGAAGAAGCTGATGCTAGGGAAAGTGGAAGGCAAAAGGAAGAGGGGCCGACCAAGGGCAAGATGGATGGATGATATTCTGGAGGTGACGGACTCGACCTTGGGGGAGCTGGGGATGGTGACAGCCAACAGGAAGCTCTGGCGTGGGCTGGTCCATGAAGTCACGAAGAGTCGGAAGCGACTGAACGAATAAACAAAAAAAAAAAGATGGGGAATAATCTATGCCCTCCCTGCCCCCCTTATACAGACCTTTAGGCCTTTCTTCTGATCCAGCAAACAAGATTTCTGACCACAGAATCATTAATAGAGAAAGCTGCTTGTCTCCCAAGCTCAGAATCTCTGCTACAGTATAACTGGCAGTGGCTTGTTATGATCTCAAGAAAAGGTCTTTTGCCATCTCCTGGAGCTTCGTAGATTCTTTTTTTTAAATAATATTTTTTATCAAAGTTTAAATACACAAAGATAAAAAAAACTAATACAAACTTTTTCTTTTACTGCAGCTTCCTAGATTCAAAGATGCTTGGAATGCACTCTGGAGCAATCTGGAATTAGATCTGGAACCTTGGTGAAAAGTGCCTGCTTATGCCGTCCTACATTCCTTCCCCGAATTTGGGTTGATGATTCTGTTAAAATATGAATGCCAACGCAATATCCTAGGACAAGATGGGGAATCTTTTGTTCTGCCAAGGGGAATTTGTTGGGGCCACATATCCACTGTGGATGGAAGCAAAGCCGGTAGTAAGGGGGACTCTGGGCCAGAAAAGAGCAGAATCTCTCTCTGCTTCTACCATCCACCCATCCCCATTCCTTTCCTAACACCCTCTTTCACCCTCTCTTTCCTTCCTCTCTGGCCAGCAGGCTGCCGGTGGATCCCCCATCCAGATCCCTCTTGTCAGAGGTTTAATTGCTATGAACCACCCAGAGTTGTATTTCTAAGATGGGCGGCCATCAAGTCTTAAATAAATAAATACATTTCAATAGAAGAGAATATCTGTAGCTCAGGGTTGAACTGTCGAGTTCTTGGTGGTCTCTGAACTTGCTTGCAGACGTTTCATTACTGGACCAGGTAACGTCATCAGTGCTGGTTGGGAAATGATAGGTCTGCAAGCAAACAACCAAGCTCAGAGACCACCAAGAACTCCACAAATACATTTCAGACATGAGGATTACATGAATTTATCTGTGGGTTGAGCATTGCAACTCAACCCCTATTTTAGAATAATGAACCAAATATCCCATGAGTTTTCCCATCTCAAATCATTTCACTGGCATGGTTGGGAGGCCCTGTTGAAGAACTAAGTCAGCTTAGATGCATTTTTGGAATTTGTCCTTCTCCATGGTCCTTTTCTCGAGGAAAGAAGGAAGGACAATCTGCAGGCTTTGATTGGATTGAGAAATATGCTGGAAGACCTTAACCTTTTTTTCTTACACCACATCCTACCAAAAAGTTCTCAATCCACCTGTTAAATTAACCCATTTTTGCCTATTTTTTTAAATGAAGAAACACCTTCAAAAGAGCAAATTTCAGGAAAGAAAGAGAAGGGGTGCAGTTGCTTTTTAGAAGGAAAACATAGTCCTCTAAATCAGCGGTCCCCAACCTTTCTGGCACCAGGGACTGGTCGTGGAAGAAAATTTTTCCACGGACCGGGGGGGGGGGGGTGAGGTTTGCAGGTGGGAGCCAATTGAGCGCACTGGGGGTGGGGTTTGCAGGCGGGAGCCAATCGAGTGCACCATGGGGCGGGGTTTGCAGGCGGGAGCCAATCGCGCGCACCGGGGGGCAGGGTTTGCAGGCGGGAGCCAATCGCACGCACCGGGGGCAGGGTTTGCAGGCGGGAGCCAATCGCGCGCACCGGGGGCAGGGTAATCACGTGCACCGGGGGCGGAGTTTGCAGGAGGGAGCCCCGCAGACCCACTTCCTAACAGGCCGCGGTCCACTAGTGGGCCATGGCCCACAGGTTGGGGACCCCTGCTCTAAATCAGTTTAACAACTTATTTAGATTAAGTTGGAAGGGGTGGGCGGAAGCCAGAGAAAAACTTCTAGCATTGGAAACCTGATAATATTCATATTCAGGAAGACAGTCCTGCACAGAGAAAAAAGTATTATCCTTTATTTTATCTGTGCAACGTCAATAGCCTCTACTCCACCCCATTTTCCTTTTCATACCTACTGTATTTGCACACCTAACAACCAACATGCTAAGGAAAACTGGAGGAAATGCCATCGATGAAGCAAAGCTTCAGATCCAGACTGCCAGTGCAGAAACACACCTGAAGACCTTTTTAACAGCTGCCAAGTTTGAGGAATCATATTCTAGACTAAACCACAGGAGCCTCTGGCTGAGAATTGCCTCTACTGTAATGATGTCACAAGGGAGTTTTCCCCTTACCTGGACAGTAGAGGTAAACAGTTATTCCATATCCTTGTTATGGCCTCCACTTTGTGTGAAACAGATAGACGAGAGCCCATGCTTGTTTCGTATTTCCTAAGCCCCATCCACAAACATAAATGCTATGGATGACTCGCTCCGAAGGATGTCTGGGCTTAAAAGTAGAACATGCGTTAAAAATGCTGCGGATTTTAATGTTCGTATCTGCGATGGGGATTTGTTTTTAATTTATTTTAAGATTGTCCGCCGCCCAGGGTCACTTGCTGAGATGGGCTGCATACAAATTGAATGAATAAATAATAATTTTATTTATTTATTTATTTGCAGTATTTATTTATTTATTTATTTATTTATTTATTTATTTATTTCACCGTTAACTAGTTGCCTAGAAGCAAATAAGGAATGATGGCTGTGCCTCTTGCATTAGAGAAACCACCTTGGACTTCTGTGGGATTTACTCCTAAGTAATCATGGATGGGATCCGGCTGGATAAACAGCCTTGGGAGGAAACGGGGCTGCAGCATCCTTGTGACTAAAACTAATCCAAGGAACGAAGCCATTATAGAGTCAAATTAATATTTCTGCTACTAAAAACGGGAATAAAACATCACTAGGCAAGGCAATCGCTCAGCATCCTAATTTATTTATTTACTGGAAGGGGGGGGGGGCTACCGCCGTCCCTGCAACACTTTCAAACGACTTTTAATTTTTTTTTCCCCCCATCGTGAAAAATAATGAATCGCAGCCTCGAGCCGAACTGTTTGCTATGTCGTTGAACCAACATTAAAGCAGTGAATAATAGCAGAAGAGGATGAAGAGAAGCCAGTTTGGGGGGGGGGGGAGAGAGAGAGAGAGAGAGCTGCCTGCCGAGAAAGCATGTTTGAAATGTTTTTCCCTCCTACCTTCCGAAGCGATTAAACCGGGAGAAGTAAACAGTTTGCTAATGAAATAAAACAATTATTTCTGGGCTTCCTACTGTGCCCCACTTTGAAGGGCCTTTAACTTGCTCCTGCTTTAGAGAAATTGGATAGATAGGTTAAAAATGTATTTAAAAAAGGGGAGAAAGAGAAATAAGAGTTACTAGATTTGGGGAGGGGGGTGCGAAAAAGACCAAACAGCATTTCTAGTACTTATACACCCCTGTGTTTCTTCAGCCTTAAGTGACATAAGAAATTACCATGATTACAGTAACTATTTCTACTTCTTCAGACCAACTTAAATAACTCTATTATAAACACCATGGCTTCATGATGTTGTATGAAATGAAGAAACAGGGAAGAAAGCAAACCAATTTACTTGTTTATGCTCATTTTGAGTGCTTCTCAGGAGCAATTGGTCCTGTCCCCGACGCCCTTGTTTTTCTAGCTTAATTGTTCACCCCCTCTTGTCTTCGACCATATGTCTGTAGCTTGAATCATGTCAACTGGATTTCTATTTTCTCAGTGGAAACGTTTCGCTCCTTATCCAAGGAGCTTCTTCAGTCTGAGCAAAGTTGGTAAGGGAATCCTAAATATGTTTCTAGGTAGCTGTGTGACCTTACACCTGGGGTCATGGTTATATTGAGATGTTATTTTAAGTCCTTTTATCATCTAAAGGAGGATCGTTAAGATCACCATGCTGCTGTTGAGCTTGTGAAATGGTCTTAATCTTCCTAGGCACAGAAGACAAAGCAGGGAGGAAGATGGGGGAAAGATTGTGCCTGAGGCCCCCACCTCTATTCAAGGAAGGATTTTCCAAGTTGGCATAAATGGATTCCTTTTGAGAAGAAAGCACTCAACACATTCCAGGGAACGGTGCCCACCCACTGGTTTAGGTATGTGGATGACACCTGGGTCAAAATCAAGGCCCAGGAAGTACAGGCCTTCACGGACCATATAAACACTATAGATGCCAACATTAGCTTCACCAGAGAAGACACCAGAGAAGATATTTAGGATTCCCTTACCAACTTTGCTCAGACTGAAGAAGCTCCTTGGATAAGGAGCGAAACGTTTCCACTGAGAAAATAGAAATCCAGTTGACATGATTCAAGCTACAGACAATTCCACCTGGATGACTGAGAACCTTCATAGACTTGGACCATATGGTTTGTTTTTAAAATTCTTAAATTATAATGACAAGAGTCTTCCAGCAAATGATCTTTTCCAAGAGGAAAATCTGAAGGAATTGGAAAGGTTCATCCTGGAAAGATATGGGAAATACAACTGATGAACCTTGGATTCTTTCATTTCTGTTTGCAAGCAAGAGTTCACTGCAGGTTTTGCTGTTTGTTGCAAAATAATAGTGCAACCATGCTTTGGTTTCCTTTTAAAGGTGACTAGTCCTCATGATGTTGCTGAGAAAGGGCAGGAGAAATGCTAAGTTTTGTGCAGATCTTATTTTTCTGATACCTATCTTTCTGTCTTTTCATAGAGAAGTACTACCTGATGTTCTGTAATCATTGGTTTGGTGTTTCAATTTTCCTTTGAATGTCTTAATTTAAAAAAAAGGACGTCCCCCAAAGGTGAGCAGATTTTCTTTCTTTTCTCATAAGAAAAAGGCAAAACATTCAGCAACAAAACACAGAAAGGCTCCAAAGTGAAGATAACCATGCCTGGACCTTTGTAAAATTCAGTCTATAAGGGATGAAGCATTGTCTGGAAGTACCTACAGACAGACGAGGTTTTTTTTTTTAAGAAGCTTGAATTCTCTTGGGAAGTATTGTTGCTTCAGCCTAAATTAAGAGTCAGCCGTTGGAGGACTCGGGGCTAAATCCAACCCCAAGGGCCAAGGCTTATGAGATGCAGCCAGGTCAGAAAAGTTATGCAGGTCACAGTGGATTTGCCGACCGATGTTGGACGACTCTGCGAGGAAGCAAAGCAAGTCTTTTGATGGTTTGCACTTAAACAACCACACTCAAATTGCAAATCAGCTTCCTATAAGGTTTATTATTTCACCATTTTTGGTCAATTATACTTTTATTGGTTTTATTAGTTATTCCTCCATTTCCTTCCTTCCACCATTTCCTTCCTTCCTTCCTTCCTCCCTCCCTCCCTCCCTCCCTCCCATCCATCCATCCATCCATCCATCAAGGTACATCATGCCAGTAGCCCATACGACAGAAAGCCTTCAGTAATCTCTCCCCCATCCTAACAATCAAAATGCAGTAAGAAATGAAGAGTTATGGAGCATAATTTTCAAAAACTTCTATCTCAGGCAATGCTCTCACTCTGTTGAATGCAGTGTTTCTCAACCTTGGCAGCTTGATGATGGGTGGACTTCAACTCCCAGAATTCCCCAGCCAGCTGGGGAATTCTGGGAGTTGAAGTCCACCCATCATCAAGCTGCCAAGGTTGAGAAACACTGGTCTAATGGAAGGACTAGATGCATGTATGATACTCAAAACCAGCGGTCTTTTTGAGGCAACTGCCCAATGGTAGGGTTGGCCCAGAACATCATAGGCTTCTCAGAGTTAAAGCCATCATGGGAAGGAACAGTGGTTGAGAAGGTTTGATTTAGAGGTGTCCCTAGAATCCATTGATGTGGTCAAAATGACTTAAGCAGCATTGCATCACTGTGATGCAAGCTCCACCCCTTTCATTGTGATGTCGTGGTGCACGTACAAAAGGGGCGGAGCTAGCATTGGGACAGCACAGCAGTGTTTTCATCATGTGACTCCCCTGCAGATGCCACCGGTCTGATCCAGCTGTCAGCCAATGCTTCCTATTTTCTTAAGAACAAAACGCTGCGCAAGATATTGTACATCGGGAATCGGCTGGCCCTGCTGCAGAAGTTGACAGCCCAAGGCCCAAAACTTTAAAGATGAGACGGGAAACTGAAAAAAGTCAGAATACCCAAAAAAAAAAATTGTATAGATACGTATAAATATGTATGTACTGTATAAGTACAGTTTGCCAGCATCTGAAATTTTGTACGGAGAGCTTCTTTTTGGAAGAGGGAGGGAGGGAGATGTTGAACAAGGCCATCCTGCAACCTCTCAACCTGTCAGAAACTGAAACCCAAGTATTATCGACTCTCAGCCATCTACATCAAGCCTGCAATGCATATTTGACAGCCGAAAGAACGAACGTTCACGGGGCGTGGGGGGAATCCTGAGCAGCTTTTTTCACGGATGTCACGGGAGATGTGGCGAGAAGAACAAAATATATATGTCATCCCTAGTTTGACTCGACTTTTCCCTCTCTGCTGCCTGGGGGAGAAAAAAGCAGAAATATTCCCATTTCGAGGCATTCCACGCCTTCGGAAAACGAGCGTCCATCACCCTTTCGCCGGCCAGAATGTTGTCCAATGTAAGAGTGCCACCTACTGCTCCACGACTTCCATCCATGGCGAGGCCGTGGACTCCACAGTCCATAAGGCACCCTGCTAATTTGACAGCAAAGTCGGGGGGGGGGCAGGAATTAAAACATATTAAAGGTGTTAATAAGTGACTTATTTAAACGGGGTATTGCATATATTGAACATTAATCACCACGCCGTTAAAACTGTAATTAAGGAGTCACTCTGCCTTCTGGGGATGGCGCACTTGGGCGCCGAGAGAAAACGGCTTCTTTATTAATACAAATTATTTTATTTGGCTAAAGCTAATAATTCTAAGTGAGGTCAACGGGACTTCTGGCACGCGGGAAGCGGCACCCTCACCCGAGCTATGTTTCCATGGCAACGGAGATAAGTTCACCCTCCGTGCGCACGCTATAATGGCTTCGCTCACTAACCGAGGATTTGGATTGTTTGGGAGGAAAGTGCACTATTATTGCTGACAACCACATTTTCGCCGAAAAGACGGGAGGGGCAGAGGGTGGAGGAGGGGCTCGAGCGAGAGCTTTGCACCCAGAGAATCTCAAATCTGGGGGGGGGGGCATTTGAAAAGGTGCACCACACACACACCTTTCAATCCAGAAGCTGGGATCAAGTTTCTAAAAGATAGAAAGGGTTAAAAAAAAGGGGGGGGGATTTTTTTAGAAAAAGGTTTTCTTAACTGCTCATCTAAACAAATGGGTGGTCGCTACCATGGGTCCAGTCCTACTGTTAGGCAAAATGGGGTTTGTACTGGTTATTGCTATTACTGCTAGTAATAGGTTCTGTTTCAGATGCCAAACTAACCTGATCATTTTTAATTGCATTTTGCATTGCTTTATATTGGGGGGGTATACTGTTAATTACAGGTAGCCCTCGACTTACGACCACAATTGGGACCGGAACTTCTGTCACTAAGTGAGAGCGGTCGTTAAGTGAATCACGTCCGTTTTTACAACCTTTTTTTTGCTGTGGTTAAGTGAATCAAGTGGTTGTTAAGCAAACCCATTGACTTTGATTGTGGGAAGCTGGCTGGGAAGGTCGCAAATGGCGATCATGTGACCCTGGGACATTGCAACCATCATAACTTCATGCCGGTTGCCAAGAACCCGAAGTTTGAACATGTGACTGCAGGGATGCTGTGACGGTCGTAATTGTGAGGACCGGTCGAATGGTCGTAAATTGAGGACTACCTGGTGTATATGTTTTTTTTTTAATTGTTAACTGCCCAGAGTTACTTGTTTACTTGTTTAAGCTGGATGGCACTGTGTGTGTGGGGGGGTAAGATATACATGCAAATGATTAACTAATTAATTAAAATCTTTATGGTATCTCTGGCCAGCCTGGATCCTTAAGCAAAGGTAGCAATGGAGCTATCCAAAGTGGAAAACCTTCGAAGTCTAACACACTGTGTGGATAGAGAACTCAGATGACAGCTTTAATGCAAGAGCAATATTGTCAGCCTTGCGAGGTAGTCCAGACAAGAAGCACACCCAGAAGTACTAGCTCTAACTTTATTGTAAGGTTACATTAGCAGAATCTTGCAAGTCTGAAAGTACATCTCTCCCCCCTCTCGCCTTTACAGTCCAAGAAACTAGGGAGGGTCCCTTCTGAGACATTTGCCATGTCCCCATTCCTTCTGTGGGCTCAGCTGCCTCTTATCTGACCATTGCCCAGACTGCAGCTCTTTCTCCTGTCTCCCAGGGTCATTCCCACATACCATTACACATATCGATCACTCTGTATTCATCCTCCTTGTCAATCCAGCCTACCAGCACACATAACCACCAAAATCCAAGGGTGTGTTGTGGAAGGGGTTCGTGGAGACCCCTTGTTCAATTTTAGGGGGATTATCAGAGCCCCTTCTTTTTAAAAAAGTTAGTTTAATAACATTTAACGTTGCAAATGAGCCACTTTGGTGTAGTGGTTAAGGCAGCAGGCTAGACACTGGGAGACTGTGAGTTCTAGTCCAGCCTAGGCACAAAGCCAGCTGGGTGACCTTGGGCCAGTCACTCTCTCTCAGCCCCAGGAAGGAGGTAATGGCAAACCACTTCTGAAAAACCTTGCCAAGAAAACTGCAGGGACTTGTCCAGGCGGTCCCCGAGAATCAGACGCGATTGAACGGATTAAAAGAAAAGTGTTGCAACCGTGGTGGGACATATTGCTATCCTCCATAGTTGCAACATTTATTTATTTATTTAAAGACATCATAAGGCCACCCATCTCAACCGAAGGGGCTATGATAATCCGATCCACTCACAGGGGACTGGCCACATCCTTAGGGGTGAAGAACCCAAGGCAGGCATACAAGGGCATAAGGAAGACCCCAGGAGAAGACACGTTCATCCATTGTTATCTGGTAGAATTAATCACTCCTGTCTCTCTCCAACTTGCATCCAGACGAACAGGAGGAAGGAAGAAGTAGAGAAAAAGGATGGCGTGTTTTTTTTCCCACACCATGCCAACTAAAATCTTTGCTCATCCCTGGCTCCCCTTTGACCCTCTGTGACTGGAGAACCCCTTGTTAACAAATTTGATTCAAAAGGTTTTGAAGACAAAACAGGCTCTCCTCCACCCACCCATCCACCCACCCGCTTTAAATGCAGAACAGTCTGTGTTTCACATTTCAGAATGGCTCCGCCTTTGAAAAGCTCGAGGCAGGCCATCTCAACCACAGAACAGGGTGTTCTGATTTATGAGTTGCTCTTTGGAGGGACCCCAGTGTAACTCAGAGAAAATCTCAATTCAAGCTGTGATTCAGTTCAAGCTGCTTTTTCCAAATGAACAAGGATCCCAGGCTATTAGTGATGGGACAGAGCTAACAGCTTTCTAGGAATAAGATCTGGGGATAGATGGCAGGATCCCCACTCTAAAAAACTGAGCAAAGGAGCCTCAAGATACATTTTGCAGTCCTCTTTTCCAAAGGTCCTAGATAAATGTATAAAAAGGTTCCCCCTGCACATTTGTGCAGTCGTGTCTGACTCCAGGGGCCAGTGCTCACCTCCGTTTGTTAGCCGAAGAGCCAGCGTTGTCCGAAGACACTTCCGCGGTCATGTGGGCGCATGATGCACGCGGAACGCTGTTACCTACCCACCGAAGTGGTACCTATTCATCTACTTGCATTTGCATGCTTTCGAATTGCTAGGTTGGCAAGAGCTGGGGCTAGTGTGGGAGCTCACTCCGTCACGCGGGGCTAGGATTCGAACCTCCGAACTTCCGATCGACAAGCCTGGCGTCTTACCCACTGAGCCACCACGCCCCTTAGATAAATGTATAGTCCTAGATAAACACTGGGAGACAGTGGGATGCTACTTGATGTGGTACAATGCAACTTGCAATATTTCTAGTCATCTAAAGCAATTGGCTTCTCCACCTGTTCTGGCATCACATCTCGGGACCAAATTCCAGCCAGTGACAAAGATGGCACAAGTGTCCACATTTTTACCATTACAGACTGAAGACTTAGACTGGAATTTCTTTCCTCTTCCACAGTGAAACAGCAAAGAACGTGCTGGTTCTCTAGCTTGCCGAACCTGCGCGTTGCTCAGTCTCCAACCAATTACTTTCTGAACACTGCAGTGATTTATCTACGTCCCCATGTGATGTCATTCGTTTATGTACGGCATTACCCAGAATATGGCATTAACATTTTACTATTAGTCTTACCTTTCAACACAAAAAGATAAAGGTGTAAATCTCAAGACACAATGGATGTGTCAGCCAGGTTGATCTAGTGTTACAAGTTGGGTTATGTTATTTTTTGGCATATTCCTGCATCTTGAATGATAGAGAAAAGCTAATATCATTTTTCTCCCTGCAGTGAGCCCAGGACTGCCTTATCAGGGCACCAGATCTAATTTTAATTGCCGATTGGCTTGAGTAAGTGGACATGGGCAGAAAAAAAAATCTCCATTGCAGAACAGCTTCCAGCCTGGAATCTGAGTAGCGAGGAAGCCACATACAGAAAAGGGAAGGCGTTTTAGCAGAATCTCAGGTGTCAGGAATCTCAGGGGCGTGGTGGCTCAGCGGGTAAGACGCCAGGCTTGTCGATGGGAAGGTCACAAGTTCGGAGGTTCGAATCCCTAGCCCCGCATGACGGAGTGAGCTCCCGCACTCGCCCCAGCTCTCGCCAACCTAGCAATTTGAAAGCATGCAAATGCAAGTAGATGAATAGGTACCACTTCAGTGGGAAGGTAACAGCGTTCTGTGTGCATCATGCCGGCCACATGACCGCGGAAGCGTCTTCGGACAACGCTGGCTCTTCGGCTAAGAAACGGAGATGAGCACCGGCTCCTAGAGTCAGACACGACTGCACAAATGTGCGGGGTGAACCTTTACCTTTACAGGTGTCACAGCAAACATTCATAATTTCCATTTTTTTAAAATGCAGGGCAGTTTAGATCAACATTCCCCTCTGGGGTCAGAATGGAACCGTATCTAGGATCTTGGTAATAACCCATCTTCAGAGATGCACACCAAAATTTGGTGTGGATGATAAAACCTGTTTAAATCTGCATAGGAGTGCAAATGTATTAAATTTAGCATTTTTTTTCAAATAGTTGAACCCAAACATAGTTCAGATTTGGAATTCCCCCTTTTCTTAATTTTGCAATGCTGTTTGCCAGTAATAAATACATAAAAGGGGAGCCTTTGTAAAAATGCATATATTCATAAGAATAAAGTACATAGATGCATCATGTAACTTGCTTGCAAAAAGACTGCACATTGGCCAAAATTGCAAGCAAAAATTCTTAAGATTGGAGCAACATGACCAACGTGCAAAGAAATTGTAGCACAAACTTTTAAAAAATCCCCAAGTTCAGTAAGCCAAATTTGGCAGATCTGCAAAAATGAGAAACAGAGAGAAACCAAAATCAATATATTCTCCCCTGTCCACCCATCTGCATCTGATCCTAAATCTGCATCAAGCTTGTTTGCACAAGAGCTCAAATAGGGATCAAATACAGAAGAGGACAGGGTTCTCATATTTTCCATAAATGCATATAAGAGAATACTAGCAGTAGATCACTGCTAGAAGCTGCTAGGTCTGTGCATACTTTTAGAATACCTGTGATCCATGAAAGAGAAAGAAAAGGGGGTCGTGAGTGAAATGCGCAAGGCGAACATGCAGGGGTGGATCTCAGAAGTCGGGGGCCCATCCTGGACTTGCTATGTATCAATCAAAACAATTGGCCAGAGAGCTTGTCCGGGCAGAGCAGGAACACAATTTGACAGGGTGATGGCTAGCAGGTCCAGGGGGTGATGGTTTAAAAGTTGGCAGCTGCCACTGTGTAATCAAAGTCCCACCTGCATGCAACACTAGGAAAAAGGCATGGACTTCAATCGTTCAATTGCAGCTGTCATCTTGACTTTATTGACCCCCCCTCAGATTTGCTTGCCAGCCTTCAGAGGTTGAGTAATGGGATGTGAGAAAGACCTTGGGAGATGGGACGAAGAGATGCTGCCAAGGGAACAGTCAGATAAGAGATGGCATTGCCCTCAGCTGGATAGTGGGTGGGGCAAGAGGCTCAGGAGGGATCCTGCCTAGTTTTACCCCTAGGGGGTAAAGGAGATGGGAGGAGAATTGTACTTTCAGATTTGCAAGGTTCTGTTAATGTAGCTTTACAATAAAGTAGAATTAGCTCATCTGGTCGTGTTTCCTGTCTGGTCTACTGGTAAGGCTGACAGGCTGTGACCCAGTTTAAGAAGTCCTGATCTGATTCTAAGCCATGGGATCTGTGAACCAAAGACCCAGCCTCTTGAACTTTCCAAAGTTTTGAGCACTTGGAAGATGATATAAAAAACAGTATTGGTGAGAAAAAAAACCAAGATTATGGCAACCAGCTTGATTGATAACTGGCAAATAGAGGGAGAAAACATGGAGGCAGTGACAGACTTTGTATTTCTAGGCGCAAAGATTACTGCAGACGCTGACTGCAGCCAGGAAATCAGAAGATGTCTACTTCTTGGGAGGAGAGCAATGGCAAATCTTGATAAAATAGTTAAGAGCAGAGACATCACACTGACAACAAAGGTCCGCATAGTTAAAGCAATGGTATTCCCTGTAGTAACCTATGGCTGTGAGAGCTGGACCATAAGGAAGGCTGAGCGAAGGAAGATAGATGCTTTTGAACTGTGGTGTTGGAGGAAAATCCTGAGAGTGCCTTGGACCGCAAGAAGATCAAACCAGTCCATACTCCAGGAAATCAAGCCAGACTGCTCACTTGAGGGAACGATATTAAAGGCAAAACTGAAGTACTTTGGCCACATAATGAGAAGACAGGATACCCTGGAGAAGCAGCTGATGCTAGGGAAAGTGGAAGGCAAAAGGAAGAGGGGCCGACCAAGGGCAAGATGGATGGATGATATTCTGGAGGTGACGGACTCAACCATGGGGGAGCTGGGGATGGTGACGGCCGACAGGAAGCTCTGGCGTGCGCTGGTCCATGGAGTCACGAAGAGTCGGAAGCGACTGAACGAATAAACAACAAACAATTGGTGAGACAAAGACAACAGAGGAAATAAAATGTCTTTTTTTACGGAATTTCTTCTGAAAGGTTTGTCCGAGTGATGTCAAGCAGCATTTTTTTTCCAAAAATTCTCCCAAGCTTGTAGAGCATAACTATTACTTTTCTTGTTGAGCTGGTCAATGACTGTACTAAAATACTACATCATCATCATCATCATCATCATCATCATCTTGCATTTAATTGTATTTTTAAATTTGCAGTTAAACAAATAGTCAACAAAGCATAAAAACTATCATAAGAAAAACAAACAAACCAATGAAAATTACACCAGAACAAATTATTTTTACAAGGCTGCAATTACACAAAAATAGTTCTGTTGTCTTAGGAGGAATATTACAAAGTATGCTGTGCATACATCCATGCACATTACATATATGTCAACTGACCACACATGCAGGACTCTCTGATGTAGAACTGTGAGTCCTTAACCAAAGTCTAATAGCTGCGGCAGAATCATAAAGTTCTGAAAAGCAGAATTTTGCTTTTTAAAGAAGAACTAAAGCAATTTTAAAACATACATCGTGATAATTAGAATTGTGTAGTCTTTAGTGCTCTCTGAGCCTTGTTGTTTTCTTGCGGATGTTTCATTGCCATGTAGCGGGAAAAACTCACCTTCCCAATGACAGGACACGAGACCAAGCGAAGGTAGAGAACACAGGTTTATTGCTAGCAAGGTTCAGAGTAATAACTTGGCAAATTCTGAACACCGGGTCACACCCGGGGCTTATCTTTTATAGGGTTTGTAATCCAGACAATCAGGATATGACAAGATCTTACGTGTCACAAGCTCAGCTTGTTTCAGACAGATTGTTCAGACATAGAATCATCTTACGTGTCACAAGCTCAGCATTTTATAATTAGCACATCAAAACAGGATAACAAAAGGGGAACTTATCGTACACCATCTGTAGCATATTAAGGAACTTTCAAGAGACCATGGGGTTCTGTTACAAGGGTCAGGATGTGGGTAAGAGCATTTAGCCTCTGTTACAAAGGTCAGGATGTCTGCTTGATTTTATTTGATTAGATATAGAGTGGAATAGAACAGAACACAGGCCTAGCAGCTATAGAAACCTGAATGAGTCTGGCCGGCCTGCTTCATTCCCCCCTTTGGAACTCCACCAAAATTCCCTAATTACTGTGGAGTTCCACTTATTTCAGCATAGGGGTTATCCTCGCGAGAAGTAGTGAGCATTTCGTAGTCCCACAAGGCCATAGCTTTCACTGCGGCCTGTTTATCTACGAGGAGGGAGATTGAGCTAGAAATGGTTCGGGCAAAGATAGGAAGGACACAAGGAAGAATGACACAGCCTGCGGCGATGAGGCCCACAAGGCCAACAATCACCTTAAGCCCTGGCAGTTTGGGAAGGCCCCAGCCATCCAGCCAATCCTGAAAGTTGAACCCTTTCCACTCCTGTGGAGGGTTATAAGTGAGCTGTTGTAGCTCGGTGGTTAGCTGATGGATGACCTGGCCAGTCTCCCCAATCTGCAGACAACAGTTGGTGAGGTTAAACTTAGACTCCACCCTTCTTAGCAAGCAAGAAGTCTAGGGTGAGGCAGTTCTGTGCAGACCTTATCAGTGGTACACACCGGGACTCCGCTCTTTTGGACACTTCAAGCCCCCTCCCGTTGTGTGCTAGCCGGATTATCTTATTATAAGTTGTCCACCCTGTGGATTCAATTCGCCCCTCATAGAGCTCCTCCACTGCAACTCGGGCGAATTGCCGGATTGTTCACTGGGCTGTGTTGAGGGGGTTATAGCACCCAGCATACCCTCCTCCCGTATGGTCACAAAGGGCTCCCCAGTGAACTACATTTGGATTGTAATTGTCCCACCACAGACAGGGCTGCCAATGGGGGAGGGTAGCCTCCTGGTGCAGAGATACCTGTCGGTGTTGCAATAGGTATCCTGCCAAGCCTTGCTACCACAGTTCCTGAAAGCCACCTTGGCCATTGCCTGTCAGACGTCAAATTCCAGCACCCACCCAAACTTATTGAAGCCTCGAAAAGACCCGCACACATGGTAGCCCAGGCAAAAGAGCGGGGGTGGTCGGGGTGTGGCCACCAACCGCAAGGGTCGTCAGGGGAGGGAGAGTCCGCTGGTCTGGGCGGGCTTCTGGCACATAAATACTTGCTGTTACGCTTATATGTGTCCCACCAGGCCTGGCTTCCACAGGAGGTGTAAGCTATTTTATCCATGGCCTCACAAACGTCAAACTCCAAGTTCCAGCCAGCAGAGGTTTTAGGGCTTACTGTGTGGTTTAGGTAATACAAGGTCAGGCGGACCCCACTGGAGGACACCATTCCCAGGCCCGCCCACATGGAGACGTTGTACCTAACCTCATTCTGAGGGTTGTAGCAGGTTATGTCTCCTTTCTTGCCTTTACACAGTAAACACCTTTCCTGTGCCTCAAGGCACAGGACCCTTGAGGCGTGCAGTCCGGTGGGCGTTGAGTATGGTACAGGAGGGTGTGGTGCTTAACGTTTCCCACCTGGGCCCACGTAACGCACTGCGAACAATTAACTGGACTTTGTGTGGCAGCACAGATGACTCGTCGCCTTCGGGGCGGAGCTAGGAGGGGAACTGGTGCAGGTGCCTGGGAGTCCCAGCACCCACCTGGGGAGCTATCTCCTGGAGGAGGAGTTTCAGGCTGGGCCTCGGGGGGTGGGGTTACGGTTACCCAATCGCAAGTTGTCTCTCCTGGCCCATCGCCACCCTCACCTCCATTCCCCCCTTTCCCCCACGCATGCACTCACCATATCAGCAACTTCTGATGTGTGAGATAGAACATGCATAAAAATAAAAAATCCAAAAACATGCCTAGAAGGATGAATGAGAATGAGCATACAGAATGTAATGTAAGGAGTAGACCGCTTTTGCAGTAAAAATTTTCAAAAACGGAAAAAAACCAAACCTTCAGATAGACTATGCCAATCCATGGAGGCTCCATTATTGCCAAAATCTTCAGAAATAAAAAAACTCTTCTTCCTTTTTTTTGTTATTCACACACCACACAGTTCAACAAACTGAAAACATACACACACAACCACACACTCATAAGCTAAGACTCAGATAAAATTCTAGTAAAGGGGTCCAAAGTTTAGCTGATTTATTATCAACCTCTTGTGCATTGGAAAATCCTTGCCTTTTCCTCTGTCTCCTCGCCCATCTTCCGGAAAATTCCCAGTTCTATCTACATGCTTCCAGGGAGCCAACACAGGCGGGAGGAACTTCTGTGTGCATTTTCCCTGTTACTTCTCAGCATTCTAATTTTGCTCATTAGAGGCAGAACTCTAGTGGGCATATTTCTCCCCCCTCCTCTTCCCCCGCAAGGGCGGAAGGCAGGAAAACAGCATTCAAACTGTACAAAACAGAGGCTTTTATTGAAACATGACAGGGGAGATTTGGGCAAGGGGGAGGGAAAAAGACAAACTCACGCAATTTCACAACCTTTGCTTTACAACTGAAACACACCCTTTCAGGCACACACACACATTTTGGAGGCTTAGCTGACAGCAGTTGGATGCCCCCCCCCCCCCCCGTATTCTTACAGTAAGTGAAGGGCAGCCACAAGAATGTTAGCCTGTTTATGCATTTTTCCTTCTTTGTCAGTGAATGCAGCCATAAGGGCTTGGAGTTTTTTCAGCTCTCTCTAGACCTTAGGGGCACTTTTGGCTAACAAGGACCAGTTTTAATATCACTTTGTGAGTGGGGGGGGGGGCGTAGGGACGCCATCCTCCTCCCCCTCTCCTTCTCCTGGAGGTGGTAGGGAGGTGCAGCTAAGAGCAGCCTGTTTAGGAACAAAAATGCCACTTGTTCCAGTGAATCTGCTCGGCCATTGAGATTAAGTAATTAAAGAATGCTTGGAGATAATCAGAGTCCAATGTCCCATGGTGGATAGAATGGCCAGACATCGGAGCAAAAGGCTCCAAGGCGTGACTTGCAGGGGTCATGCCGCCTTGGGTTTTAAAAGCTTCCAGTTTCTTAAAACACATTTAAAAGGGGTTTTTGAGGTTTTCCTGTTCTTTCCATCCTCACCGGCCCTGCGTCTCCGCTGGCCGCGGCAGCCGCCCGTGGCCGGCAGCGGAAGCCCATGAGGAGCTCACAGGAACAGTAATAACAGTGATAAATAAATAAAGAAACAGGAATGAATGGGTGGGGGGGGGAGGAGTGCAGTCGAGGGACCGCACAATTGAAAGTTGTTCTCTTCTGAATCTTATTTTCTCTTAGATCCAGGACCTCCAGCAAGCGCTGGATTTATTTGGTAACCAAATTTAAGGTCCTTATCTAGAACCTCCAGCACGCGCTGGACTCGTTCACCAGATAAATTTAAGGTCCTGTCTCCCAATAACCCCCCAGCACACGCTGGCTAATTTTAAAGGTTATTGCTCTCCCACAAACAGCCTCCCAGCACACGCTGGCAGCCTTTAAAGGCTATTTATCCTACAGAACAACTATCTTGAAAGGGGTTTCCACCGAAGGGGGCTGAAATGTGTTGGATTAAATCGAGCCACACATCGATGTAGGGGGCCTGATCGGGATGGCCTTCCATGGGATGGCAAATGTACCCTTGGCCAGCCACCCGACTTGAAAGGTCGGCCATTCTCCCTTACAATAAATCCTCAATTTCTGTCTGCTCCACTTAATGCCGTAGTCCTGACCGACATACGCAGACTTAAAATGCTTCATCATGCATCCTAAGGGGATAGAGGGCACACTACCTCCTCCACCCATATTCCTCCCAGGGCACCAGACCAGACAATGAGGGAAGGGGGTTTGAGAGGAAGGTAAGGGGTCCTTCGCTCTCGGGATAACACAGAGGGACTGGTCACGTTCTCAAGCCTGACCCCAGGAGCCGGACACTCACGGTCTCCACTGGGAACTGCAGACTTCACTCGCTTCTCACTGGCCCAAGGTGCCGGACACTCAACGGTCACCGTTGGGAAACGCAGCGAACATTCACACAGCAATCACAACACACAACCTCCCCTCCTTTTCCTTTTTCCTTTTTCCTTTTTCCTTTTTACACCTCGGTCTCACCGGTACATCCCCAACTCAATAGGGATTTTTTCGAGGAACCGCAGCCGGCCAACTCTGGCCCCTGTTCGCCCCGGGGGTGATCAACCCCTCCCATCGTCTCGAGTCGTTCTCTGTGGGAGCTCCCTTCCCCAATACTCGCCTGCAGGGCTTGTTTCCTCATCTTCCAGCGCTGGGGTTCTGCCTGGTCTCAGTTCCTCGCAAGTCGTTCTTGAAGGTGTCAGCCGATGCTACAGGGAGCTGGTGTCACTGGGAAGTCCCTCGGAACAAAAAGTGTCCGATGGCACCTGGGAAATTCCCCTTGACTTACCAAATCCCTGCGAGCGTGGTGACCCTCCAGAGGGGCCTCAGGGCCCCGTCGTGTCCCATCTGGGGTGCCAGAAATGTAGCGGGAAAAACTCACCTTCCCAATGACAGGACACGAGACCAAGCGAAGGTAGAGAACACAGGTTTATTGCTAGCAAGGTTCAGAGTAATAACTTGGCAAATTCTGAACACCGGGTCACACCCGGGGCTTATCTTTTATAGGGTTTGTAATCCAGACAATCAGGATATGACAAGATCTTACGTGTCACAAGCTCAGCTTGTTTCAGACAGATTGTTCAGACATAGAATCATCTTACGTGTCACAAGCTCAGCATTTTATAATTAGCACATCAAAACAGGATAACAAAAGGGGAACTTATCGTACACCATCTGTAGCATTTTAAGGAACTTTCAAGAGACCATGGGGTTCTGTTACAAGGGTCAGGATGTGGGTAAGAGCATTTAGCCTCTGTTACAAAGGTCAGGATGTCTGCTTGATTTTATTTGATTAGATATAGAGTGGAATAGAACAGGCCTAGCAGCTATAGAAACCTGAATGAGTCTGGCCTGCCTGCTTCAGCCAGACTAGGCAACAGCTTCAGTGCGAAAAGGGAGTGGGACTTGCTCTCTGTTTATATATCATGGCCTGTCCTGCTTGTGTTGGTGGAGGTGTTGTTCTCTCCTTAGGAGTTCCTTGATTGGGCTGCTGTTTGCTGCTTGGTTGATTGACTGAGTTAATAGTTCCTTGATTAGGATCTATTGTGTTGTTTGATTGCTCCTCTGCTGCTAATCTTGCTGTTAATCTTTGCCTATCTTGTTGTTGATAGCTGGCAAGGAGGTGTTCTGGTCTTCTGGCTTTTCTATTGTCTCTTATGAATGGTATGTAAATGTTGTTTACCTCTACGTGTCTGTTGATGGCTGCTTTGTCTGAGTGCCAAGCTTCCAGGAATTATCTAGCGTTTTTGGATTTGGCTTGGTTTAAGATGCTCACAGTTTCCCAGTTGAAAGTATGGTTGAGTCTGTCCATGTGTTGTGAGATTAAGGGGGTTTCATCATTTCTTCTGACTGCTAGTTGGTGTTCATGGATGCGCTCTGCTAGTCTTCTGCCCGTCTGTCCTACAAAGTGGCTGCTACAGTCCTTACACTGTATGTTGTAGATAACTCCTGTTTTTTCTTCTTGGGCTACTGGGTCTTTTGGGTTCCTTAAGATGTTCTGAAGGATAACACTGCCATACATCAGAAACATCTCAGAAACTACTAATAGACTGTTACAACCACATGGCATCACTGTAGCACATAAACCAACCAAAACCCTTCAGAACATCGTAAGTAACCCAAAAGACCCAGTAGCCCAAGAAGAAAAAACAGGCCAAATCCAAAAACGCTAGAGAATTCAAACTGAGTTCAAACAGTTCAACCCTGAGCTACAAATATTCTCTTCGACTGATAATTAGAATTACACATCAAACTGAGGGCAGCAATAGAAAACAGGAATTACAACCATGCATAAAAGAAAAGAAACACGAGAAAGAAAATAATGCAGCAAGATCCAGACCATGACTATATTTGAGGGGGGAAAAAACATATTTATAGCATTTCTAAAGGTGGGATTCTTAACTTGGGAGTCCGTGGATAGACTTCAGGGGGTCCATGAATTTGGATGGGGAAAAAAATGACTATTTTCACTAACGTCTGATGGAAATTTAGCTTTCTGTTCAATAATGAATGTAGGCAACAAAGCAATTTAGGGCTTCTACTCTACAGAAATGTTTAACTTCAATAAACCTCACTATCTGAAATTATTTGAGCTAATGTTTAATATTTAGATAACCCTATTTGAGCATAGTTGGTTTCCTTTGTAATACAATATGTATTTTATTTCACACATACATTTTTCTGAGGAGAGGTCTGTGGATTTCACCACATTCTGAAAGGAATCCATGACATTAAGGGGGGGGAGAGAGTAAAACAGAGACAGACATTGGTTTTCTTGGCCTCTCTGATGAATACAATATTTAAGAGCTTAATTACCCACTTTTGGATCCAAAGCAAACTTGTCTGATGCTCTAAAACAGTGTTTTTCAAACTTGGCAACTTTAAGATGTGTGGACTTCAACTCCCAGAATTCCCCAGCCAGCATGCTAGGTAGATCAAACCAGGAAATTGTAGAGAGAAGGAAGATGACCTTGACGGAAATATGCAAGCGCCATTGGTAGGGTGACGAAGGGTAAAACATATTTTAAGTCCACAACAGACAAATAATATTCAGAAGAGGCTGAGACAGACACCTCCCTAATTCACTGAACGATAAGGAGGAGGAAGAGGTCCAGGACAATCAGACTTCCAAGATTCTGTTCTTATAGCCCATCTCAATTAAAGTTGTTTTAGTCTTCTGGTGGAGTTGATTTCCTGGTCTGGTCTACCTAGTGGGCCAGGCATAAATCTACTACACAGGAAGGCTAAAACTATTTTTATTGAGATTGTCCATAAAAGCAGAATCTTGCAAATCTGATCATGCCACATTCACGAAAGCTTCTGCCTCTTAATAAAAGTTGTTAGTTGAAAAAGGTGCTACCATATTTCTTCTGATTTTGGGTTGCCATACACTAATACAGCTCCCCTCCTACAAAATCCACAACCTGAACTTGGGTATCCCTGCTCTTAGCCCAAGATGTTAAATCCTGTGGAGCAGGGGTCCCCAACCTGTGGGCCTGTTAGGAAGTGAGCCACACAGCAGGTGAGCGGTGGTGGTCCACGCAATTGGCTCCCGCCTGCAAACCCCGCCCCCCATCTGCGCGATTGGCTCCCGCCTGCAAACCCCGCCCCCGTCTGTGCAATTGGCTCCCGCCTGCAAACCCTGCCCCCCGTCCACGCAATTGGCTCCCGCCTGCAAACCCCGCCCGGTCCACACAATTGGCTCCCGCCTGAAAACCCTGCCCCCCCACGGTCCGCACGATTGGCTCCCGCCTGCAAACCCCGCCCCCGTCTGTGCAATTGGCTCCCGCCTGCAAACCCCGCCCCCCGTCCGCGCAATTGGCTCCCGTCTGCAAACCCCGCCCGATCCACACAATTGGCTCCCGCCTGAAAACCCCACCCCCCCACAGTCCGCACGATTGGCTCCCGCCTGCAAACCCCGCCCCCACGGTCCGTGGAAAAATTGTCTTCCACGACCGGTCCCTGGTGCCAAAAAGGTTGGGGACCCCTGCTGGAGGAAGTTCGTCCTAGGATCTTTGGCAGCTAAAATACGAGAGCGTAAGATCTTTTCACAAGGTCTTTAAACCAGCTATAAAATATTGACAAGCATTTTTGCAAAGGTGTGCATGTGCGCCCCCAGGAGATTCTCTCTCAGCAAGGTAGACAGGCCAGTTAAAAGTATATGTTCACAAGTTACAACCCATCTCCCATAACATATTAACACATAGTCAAAATTAATCAAGCACAGAAACACCGAAGCAGGCCGACTAATTAGTCGGTGATGATAACTATATTTGTCATCCTTTTCCAATTAGTCTCCTGTACATTTCAGGAATTTTAATTGCACCTTGATCTCCATTTAGATGTCACCCTGACCCCCGCCCCGTTCATTTTTCCTCCTAATTCTCCAACAAATTTGACCACCAGGAAAAAAAAAAGACATTAAACAGAGATTATCTTCAGATTTTCATAATGAGCTCATCAGAACCAGCATTTGGTCTAAACGCTTATTTCTTCCATATGCACATAAACACACACACCTTCCCGAGAGATAAATCTCAACGTTTCCGCTGACTTGGGCGAGTAGAAAAAGTGCTGCAAAAAAAGAAAAAGAAAGTAAAAAGTATCTGCACTCTTAGTTAATAGTTAAGAGCAGAGACATCACACCGACAACAAAGGTCCGCATAGTTAAAGCAATGGTATTCCCTGTAGTAACCTACAGCTGCGAGAGCTGGACCATAAGGAAGGCTGAGCGAAGGAAGATAGATGCTTTTGAACTGTGGTGTTGGAGGAAAATTGAGTGTGCCTTGGACTGCAAGAAGATCAAACCAGTCCATACTCCAGGAAATAAAGCCAGATTGCTCACTTGAGGGAATGATATTAAAGGTAAAACCGAAGTATTTTGGCCACATAATGAGAAGACAGGATACCGTGGAGAAGATGCTGATGCTAGGGAAAGTGGAAGGCAAAAGGAAGAGGGGCCGACCAAGGGCAAGATGGATGGATGGTATTCTGGAGGTGACGGACTCGACCGTGGGGGAGCTGGGGATGGCAACGGCCGACAGGAAGCTCTGGCGTGGGCTGGTCCATGAAGTCACGAAGAGTCGGAAGCGACTGAACGAATAAACAACAACAAATCTGCATTCTTGGAAAATCAGAATTCTTTGGGGAGTCTTTTGCCGGCTGGGGAATTCTGGGAGTTGAAGTCCACATATCTTAAAGTTGCTAAGGTTGAGAAACACTGCTGTAGCCTATGTAAACTGGATTTATTTCTTTCTTTCTTTCTTTCTTTCTTTCTTTCTTTCTTTCTTTCTTTCTTTCTTCCCTTCCTCCCTTCCTCCCTTCCCTTTTCTTTTTCCTTTTCTAACAAGGGGATGGGGGGGAGAAGGCTGATTCCTGCAGGGGGGTGGCAGAATCACAGCATGAGAGGGAGGGAGGGAAGAAAGCCTCTTGTAATAAAGGAAAGGAAAATCTCTATACACCATAGCACTCAATGAGCAAGCGTTGTTAGCTGAATATAATGTGCCTTCAGTGGCTCTCTTGCTTTCTGCTATGGGTTTAACCAAGAGGAGGGAGAATCTGGAATGCAATATGTACAGGTCATCCTCGTTTAGCGACTGCCTCATTTAGTGACTGTTCGCAGTGACGATGATGATGAAAAAGTAACTTCACGACCAATCCCCGCATTGACGACCTTCGCAGGTCTGTAAAGCCAAGGAAAGCTGAAGGAAGATCATAAGCACCATCGTGGTTTCACTTAGCGACCGCTTTGCTTAACGACCAAGTTGCCGGTCCCGTTGTGGTCGTTAAACGAGGACTCCCCGTACTGCAAGGGAAGATTCCCAGATCGAGAGATTCCAAGATTATGGTCCCAGTTAAATAATAAGAAGAGAATTTGTTTTTATTGAGAAATCCTTACCCTTCATTCCGCAAGAAGGGAGCCAGCTTACACTGCAAAGGGGACTGTTCAGGCCTGCCGTACCACCCTGGAGCCCATGGTGAGGCCCCACACTGCACGCAGTCGAGTCGGATTCTGCAGGTTAAACATATGTGACCCAGCACTAAGCTTCCCTCTTACAATTACGATTTAGGAGACATGATTACCCATCTTAGGCATGCAGATTCTGATGGCCATTCATTCTTTGTGCCAGAGATGCTAATAGCCTCTTCCCAATCACTCCAGAATCAGCTATTTCCCCCTCCCAGGGAAAGGATTGACTTCGAGATGAACTGTTAATCCTAAACGAGGCAATCAAGATCACAATCTGATTTTCATATGACAAGGTCTTCCCCAGAATTCCCTCACACTGCACCCTCTATTTTACTATTTTTACTAAACAGCTTCATTTAATCACTGAAGCCTTGATGCGTGCCAAATCACGCCTCACTGCTGCAAAGAATGCTGAATTACAGGTAGGCGAGCGTGGAAGAGAATTGCATAATCGGGGTGGCTGCAGGGCCATCACGCAATGCAAGCCCTGCCCCTTTTAAGAACAGTGCGTGTAAAAAGGGGCGGGGCTTCTGCCCTGCCGTCACAGCCACCAGCCTGAGGTTGGTGACCCCTGCTACGGATACCCCTGATGTCAGCCCTTCAAGGTAGACCCGGCTAGGAAACCAAAGTTATGAATACAAGGACTATTTTTATTATAGGGCAACAGAATCTTGCAGGTCGTGAATGTGCCTCCCCCCTCCCTGCCTTTATTCTAAGGAGAACTAGGGAGGGTCAAGGCTGAGACGTTTTCTCATATTACATTTCTGCTTTGGACTCCGATTCCTCTTACCTGACTGTTTTCTTGGTTGCGGCTCTTCCTCCTGTTCCTCAAGGTTATTCTCACAGCCCTTTACCTCTGGCCATAATGCTTGCAATCCTTAGCCCCAGTTGATGGGGACTATGGGGTATAGAGTACAGGCCCTAACTCTGCTCACTGAGCATTATGGGCACTGCTGTCTCAAGCACCTCTGGAAGGTCCTGGAATAGGACAGTAGCCATAATGACTGTGATGGCTCCATCAAAATTGTGCCCTGCTTAAGTTTAGAGCAGAGGTGGGCAGATGCAATGGGTTGTCCACAGGATTAATCTCTATGGCAGAGCTTTCCAAACTGTGTGTCGCGACACGTTAGTGTGTCGGCTGCAGTGTCTGGGTGTGTCGCAGCTGCTGCTGCCTCCGAGCCCTGCCAGGATTCCACACAGGTCCTAGTGCCTGCCTTGTGCCTTGCTGCCTCCAAACCTGCTGTGATTCCGCGCAGGTCCTAGTGCCTGCCTTGTGCCTGGCTGCCTCCAAACCTGCCCTGCTGTGATTCTACTCAGGTCCTGGTGCCTGCCTTGTGCCTTGCTGCCTCCACACCTGCCCTGCCAGGATTCTGTGCAGGTCCTGGTGCCTGCCTTGTGCCTTGCTGCCTCCAAACCTGCCCTGCCAGGATTCTACTCAGGTCCTGGTGCCTGCCTTGTGCCTGGCTGCCTCCAAACCTGCCCTGCCAGGATTCTACTCAGGTCCTAGTGCCTGCCTTGTGCCTGACTGCCTCCAAACCTGCCCTGCTGTGATTCCGCGCAGGTCCCAGTGCCTGCTTTGTGCCTGGCTGCCTCCAAACCTGCCCTGCTGTGATTCCGCGCAGGTCCTAGTGCCTGCCTTGTGCTTGGCTGCCTCCAAACCTGCCCTGCTGTGATTCTGCGCAGGTCCTAGTGCCTGCCTTGTGCCTGGCTGCCTCCAAACCTGCCCTGCCAGGATTCCGCGCAGGTCCTAGTGCCTGCCTTGTGCCTTGCTGCCTCCAAACCTGCCCTGCCAGGATTCCGCACAGGTCCTAGTGCCTGCCTTGTGCCTTGCTGCCTCCAAACCAGCTGTGATTCTGCACAGGTCCTAGTGCCTGCCTTGTGCCTGGCTGCCTCCAAACCTGCTCTGCCAGGATTCCGCGCAGGTCCAGTGCCTGCCTTGTGCCTTGCTGCCTCCAAACCTGCCCTGCCAGGATTCCGCACAGGTCCTAGTGCCTGCCTTGTACCTTGCTGCCTCCAAACCTGCTGTGATTCCGCGCAGGTCCTAGTGCCTGCCTTGTGCCTTGCTGCCTCCAAACCTGCCCTGCCAGGATTCCGCACAGGTCCTAGTGCCTTGCTGCCTCCACACCTGCTGTGATTCTGCGCAGGTCCTAGTGCCTGCCTTGTCCCTGCCTTGTGCCTTGCTGCCTCCAAACCTGCTGTGATTCTGCGCAGGTCCTAGTGCCTGCCTTGTGCCTTGCTGCCTCCACACCTGCTGTGATTCTGCACAGGTCCTAGTGCCTGCCTTGTGCCTTGCTGCCTCCAAACCTGTTGTGATTCCGTGCAGGTCCTAGTGCCTGCCTTGTGCCTGCCTTGTGCCTTGCTGCCTCCAAACCTGCTGTGATTCCACACAGGTCCTAGTGCATGCCTTGTGCCTGCCTTGTGCCTTGCTGCCTCCAAACCTCCTGTGATTCCGCACAGGTCCTAGTGCCTGCCTTGTGCCTTGCTGCCTCCAAACCTGCTGTGATTCCGCGCAGGTCCTAGTGCCTGCCTTGTGCCTTGCTGCCTCCACACCTGCTGTGATTCTGCGCAGGTCCTAGTGCTTGCCTTGTGCCTGCCTTGTGCCTTGCTGCCTCCAAACCTGCTGTGATTCCGTGCAGGTCCTAGTGCTTGCCTTGTGCCTGCTTTGTGCCTTGCTGCCTCCAAACCTGCTGTGATTCCACACAGGTCCTAGTGCCTGCCTTGTGCCTTGCTGCCTGCAAACCTGCTGTGATTCTGTGCAGGTCCTAGTGCCTGCCTTGTGCCCTGCTGTAAGAGTGTGTCACGAAATGATGTATGTCTAAAAAGTGTGTCACCAACATGAAAGGTTTGGAAAGCTCTGCTCTATGGGCTTAACCATTTCCCATTTGGGTCATGCTCAAGAGCACAATTTGTGCCGCCATGTTTGGAGAGTCTTTTGGAGTCATGTAAGGTTTTGGGGAGGCTTTGGGGGATTCCCCCAGCCTCAGCTATGCATTTCAGCCTTTGGAAACTTCCGCTGGTCTAGAATTCTGCCTCTACGCCATTCTTGCAGAGAGCAATCCTCCATTGCCAGAGACGTTGAATTTGAAAAGCTGATCAACAGTCTTCCCAAACACCCTAGAGCAGGGAAGTGCAGACTTCAACTCCCAGAATTCCCCAGCATTCTTCATGGCATCAATTCCTTTTTAAAAACAAAAAATAAAAAATGACATGGACAAATGTGTTGGCGGAACTTCTTCCTCTCATGTCTCCCCATATTGGATTGCTCTGCCCAATTGCCCCATTTTATTCTCTCCATAGAAGTGAATGGCATCCATTGACTTTGAAGGAAGGAAGGAAGGAAGGAAGGAAGGAAGGAAGGAAGGAAGGAAGGAAGGAAGGAAGGAAGGAAGGAAGGAAGGAAAGGGGTGCACTTTTTGGATATGAAAATTTGGACCCTTTTTGGATATTAAATTCAGCACATCCAGTTTCCTGTGCAAAATTCAGATGTCACCCACCCATACCTTTTTTTTTCCAGATGGCCACGATTCATTTTGTTGCCTGCAATGCTGGGAAAATGCCTAAAACCCAGACCACATCCTATTTGCAGAGTCCATCCATTCGCTTGAGCACCACATACGGGATTCCAGGTGATGGCTGGGCCATGGATATTGCATTAGGACAAAACATTAAGAACTGGTCAATGTTGCCATTGAGCATCACAGCGAAAAAGTGGTATTGTTGCAGAAAAGGAAATCTCCACTTTTGGAAGGGACCAATAATGCAACCGGCAAAAATTTCTGCAAAAAGTAAATTTCACACCTCTTTAACACCGTGCTTTGCTTGAAATCTGGAACTGTACATGAATCAGTCATCTACAGCTACAGAGAATGGGGAAGAAAAATGAAAGTGGGAATAGGGCAGCCGACTTTTCCACCTCTCTGATTTCTGTTCCTCCGGTACATTTTTCCACAAGCTCTTGCCATTATCCGAGAGAGCGGACGGTGCATTTGTTAGAAGTGGAAATGCACCAGTTTCTTTAACGTTTGAACATGTTTATAGGAGGTTGATATAAAAATCAATGCTATACATCAAAAATATATTTCGGATTTACTGGACTCTTTTGCTTTTAAAGAGAAAAAGCTCCAGTAAATTGTCATGTTGTTGGGGATGCAATGAGATGAATGCTTCATTTAAACCTAAGTTTCTACAGTATCCTATAATTGTTCCATTTGGGGAGGAAGTTATTACATGTATTAACTCTGAGACAAGATTTAACATTCTCAGGTATCATATTCTTTTGAACTATATTCCTAACGCTTGGAAATTGATCCTGGGGCAACAGAAGTGATTTTCTGTGCCCTGCTTACAGCTAAAAGACTTAATTGTTAGCATTAGAAGAATAAACACACAGGTAGTCCTTGCTTAATGACCACAATTGGGAACAGAATTTTTGTTGCTAAGCAAAGCAGTCATTAAGTGAATCTGACCTGATTTTACTACCTTTTTTGTAGCAGTCATTAAGTGAATCACTGTGGGTGTTAAGTGAACCACGTGGTCGTTAAGCAAATCACGCAGTTCCCCATTGATTTTACTACCTTTTTTGCGGCAGTCATTAAGTGAATCACTGTGGGTGTTAAGTGAACCACATGGTCGTTAAGCGAATCACGTGGTTCCCCATTGATTTTGCTTGCCAGAAGCCGGCCAGGAAGGTCGAAAATGGTGATCATGTGACCATGGGACGCTGCGACAGTCATATATGCAAACTGGTTGCCAAGTGCCCAAATCATGATCACGTGACCGCAGGGACACCGCAATGGTCATAAGTGTGAGAACTGGTCATAAGTCATTTTTTCCAACACCACTGTAAGTCCAAACCATCACTAAATGAATGGTTGTTAAGTGAGGATTACCTGTATGACTCCAAATACTGCAGTGTTCTGCAGAGTTGATGTTATTAGCAACTTGTGAATAAGTCACTGATTAAGCCTTGATTAAGCCCAAGAATTCCGGAGGCCTGGGAGTGGAGGCTACTAGGCCAGAGTCGGGAATCTCTGGGGGCTGGGGGGCGGACCATTTGATTCAGGTGATGACGGGCAGGGGACGGTATGACGGGAACCGGAGGGCGAGCCATTACCGGGGAAGGCGCCCCCGGTGTTTGTTACCGGTGGCGCGTTCCGGCCCCCCGTGTTCATACCCAGGCCCTGGTAAGCAGATCCTCGTGGGCTCCGGTCTCCGACTGTTGCTGCTGAACGCCAGGTCGGTGAATAACAAGGCCCCCCTTATAAGTGATTTAATCACAGAGGATGGGGCTGACCTGGTGTGTATTACCGAGACCTGGCTGGGCCCAGAGGGGGGAGTAGCCCTCTCGGAAATGTGCCCAGCTGGGTTTCGGGTGTGGCATCAGCCGAGACACCGGGGTAGGGGAGGAGGGGTGGCAGTTGTCATCCGAGAGTCCCTTGTGGCCTTCAGGGGCGCTGCTCCACAAGTGGCCGGGTGTGAGACCCTGTTTTTCAAGTTGGGTTCACGAGAACAGTTGGGAGTGTTGCTGCTGTACCAGCCTCCCTGCTGCGTAGCGACCTCCCTGCCTGAGCTGCTCGAGGCTGTCTCGGGGTTGGCAGTGGAGTTCCCCAGACTCATGGTTCTGGGGGACTTCAATCTGCCGTCCCTGGGGCGGTCCTCGGAGGCGGCCCGGGAGTTCATGGCTACCATGGCAGCTATGGGCCTGTCTCAGATTATTCGTGACCCGACTCATGACAGTGGTCTCACCCCGGACTTAGTTTTCTTGTCTGAGCAGTGGCAACGTGATCTGAGGGGAGAGTTACATCTTTCCCCATTGTCATGGTCAGACCACGCCCTGGTGACCCTGAGACTCTCTTCTGCTGCCCCACTCCGCAGGGAGGTGGGACCTACTCGATTGGTCCGCCCTCGGCGACTGATGGACCCAGTGAGGTTTCAGAAGGAGCTGGGGGTTATTCCCGAGGACTTGCTTCACGGTCCAGTGGAGGTCCTGGCCGCGGCCTGGAATAGGGAAGCGGCCAGGGCTCTGGACAAGATCGCGCCTGTGCGACCTCTCCGGCCCTGTTCGGCCCGCCACTCACCGTGGTTTACGGATGAGTTGAGGACCTTGAAGAGGGTTAAGAGACGTCTAGAGCGCCGCTGGAGGAAGACGAAGACTGAATCTGACCGAACACAATCTAGAGCCGCAGTTAAGGCCTACCTTGTGGCGGTAAGAGCGGCGAAACGTGAATATTTCTCCGCTCTTATTGCATCCGCAGAATGCCGCCCGACGGCCCTGTTTAAGATTACAAAATCACTTTTGGGTCAGGAGCAAGGGGAGACCCATTTACAGGGCCGATCGGAAGAGTTTTCTGAGCATCTGCAGGACAAAATCGCTCAGATTCATTCCAAGTTGGACTCCAAGCGTGAGACAAGATCTGGGGAGATGCCAGAGGCCCGTACTTGCCATGTTATCTGGGAGCAGTTTGATCCTGTTGGGCCTGATGAAGTAGACAGGATCCTCCGGACTGTGAACGCCACCACATGCCAACTTGACCCATGTCCCTCCTGGATGGTAAAATCAGCTAGTGAGGTGACATGTGGCTGGGTCCAGGCGATTATAAATTCGTCCTTGAGTGAGGGGGTGTTCCCGGCTGCCTTTAAGGAGGCGCTGGTGCACCCCCTCCTCAAGAAACCATCCCTGGACCCTACCATCCTGGGCAATTTTCGCCCAGTCTCCCACCTTCCCTTTTTGGGAAAGGTGGTTGAGAAGGTGGTGGCGTTGCAACTCCAGAGGATTCTGGAGGAAACGGATTATCTGGACCCCTTCCAGTCAGGTTTCAGGCCGGGACATGGGACAGAGACCGCATTGGTCGCGCTTATGGATGATCTCTGGCGAGAGCGGGATGGAGGGAGTGCGTCCATCCTTGCTCTCTTAGATCTCTCAGCGGCTTTCGATACCGTCGACCACGGTATACTTTTGGGACGGCTCGAGGAGTTGGGGGCGGGCAGCGTGGTTCTGCGCTGGTTCGCCTCCTTCCTCTGGGGCCGTTCCCAGTCGGTGTTGATAGGAGAGGATAGAGCTGACCCGAGACCCCTGACTTGTGGGGTGCCTCAGGGGTCGGTTCTCTCTCCTCTCCTATTCAACATCTACATCAAGCCGCTGGGCGAGATCATCCGTCACCATGGGATGAGGTATCACCAATATGCTGATGATACCCAGGTATACATCTCCATCCCGGGTGAAGTAAGTGATGCGGTCAATGCCTTATCTCAGTGCCTGGAGGCTGTGGGGGTCTGGATGGGGAACAACAGGCTTCAACTGAACCCTGGTAAGACGGAGTGGCTGTGGATTGACGGCCCCCCTGGATCCGGGAAGTTGTCATCTTTGGTTCTGGGTGGAGTTGCACTACCTCGCTCGGATCCAGTGCGGAATCTGGGGGTCCTCCTGGACTCTCGACTCCTGCTCGAAGAGCAGGTGGCAGTCGTGGCCAGGAGGGCCTTTGCTCAGCTTCGAGTTGTGCGCCAGTTACGCCCTTTCCTGGATCGGGAGGCCCTCCGAACAGTCACTCACGCCCTTGTCATCTCCCGTATAGACTATTGTAATGCGCTCTACATGGGGCTACCCTTGAAGAGTATCCGGAAGCTTCAGCTGGTGCAGAATGCGGCGGCGCGAGCAGTTATGGGGGCCAAGAGATCGGCCCATGTAACACCTCTGCTTCGCGAGCTGCATTGGGTGCCAGTTTGCTTCCGGGTCCAATTCAAGGTGTTGGTGATCACCTACATGGCATAGGACCAGGGTACCTGAGGGACCGTCTCGTCCCAATAACGTCAGCCCGCCCCACCCGTGCATGCAGAGAGGGCATGCTTCGGACCCCCTCAACAAGAGAATTCCATCTAGCGGGGTCCAGGAGGCGTGCCTTCTCTGCGATAGCGCCCGCCCTATGGAATATCTTGCCCCCGGAGGTGAGACTGGCCCCCTCCCTCCTGACCTTTCGGAAGGCTCTTAAGACCTGGCTCTGCCGCCGGGCCTGGGACAACAGAGGCGGGAGTGCCTCTTGGGGTTGGCTAGCCCCGTAGCAACACTATGCTACGTTCCCTACGTCCCCCATCTTGTATTTTATTTATTTATATTGTATTTTTAAAATTATTGTATTGTTTTTAACTTTGATTGTTGTAACCCGCCCAGAGTCCCTTGTATGGGAGATGGGCGGGGAATAAATTGAATAAATAAATAAATAAATAAATAAATAAATAAATAAAATTAACGTAGATTATCGATGGATGATTATAATGAATTATGGTTACCATTCATTAAAATCCTTATGTAGAATTTTTATATTTATTTATTTATTAAATATATTCTATATTTTCCATGTTCTGTTTTCTTCTTTTGTAACTTTGGATCTTGTTTATTTTTTCTGTCTGTTTTTTGCATCCAGTTAATGAAAAACAGTATAAAAACAAAATACTCCTGCATCTTGCTGTAGTATGGAAAACGTGCATTCTGAAAGCGCTGTTTATTGAAATTGAACTGGACTGGAAACAGAGAAACCTTCCAAAGCATTAAATAAACTTTCCCAGCGTGTTCTAGAATCAGTCTCCTGCATATCTGTTTTAAAAGTATCTAAGTCAGAGCTTTCCAAACTGTGTGTCGGGACACGTTAGTGTGTTGGTTGCAGTGTCTGGGTGTGCCTGCTGTGATTCTGCACAGGTCCTAGTGCCTGCCTTGTGCCCTGCTGTAAGAGTGTGTTGCGAAATGATGCATGTCTAAAAAGTGTGTCACCAACATGAAAAGTTTGGAAAGCTCTGATCTAAGTGATGCACTAAATCTTTTGCTGTAAGAGACAAAAAGTCTGTTTTCAGTCTGTATCCTTTTTACTCAAATGTCCCCTGTATCCATTTTATTTATTTCTTTATCTGTTTTTAATGTTTTTTTCAGTAATTCTACAGGTTAAACAATTTATTGTTTGGGTTTATTTTTTTAAACCAAGAATTGCATCCAGATATTCAGAAAAGTATGAAGCCTGTGAATATATAGTACAGTGCTTTCCAAAGTGCCACCGTTGGCGACACACCAACGGCGGCAGTGGCGACGGCGCAGGGGCACGTGCGGGGGTGGGGGCGTGCACGGCGGGGGCGTGCATGGCGGCAGCGCGGAGGGGTGCACGGTGGCAGCGGCAGCGGCAGTGGCCTCCACTAAAACACGGAAGCGCTGATGGCGCGCCGCTACTGCCACCGCGCTGCTGCCGCTGCCACACACACCACCGCACCACCGCTTCCGGGTTGTGTTGCGGCACACCAAACTGTGTTGCGACACACTAAAGTGTTGCGACACAGTTTGGAAAGCTATGATATAGTATCTTAACTTATTTCAGGCTATACAAAATCACACATACACCCTGCCCTGCCCAGCTAAACGATGGTTGCTGTGTAAATACTCTTTAAAGCTAAATTTCTAAATCCAAACCAGGGTTTCCTGGTCTGATTTGGAAGCAAACTATTAATTTAAGTAAAGTTATCATTATTACCCTGGAGAAGAAGCTGATGCTGGGGAAAGTGGAAGGCAAAAGGAAGAAGGGCCAACCAAGGGCAAGATGGATGGATGATATTCTGGAGGTGACGGACTCAACCATGGGGGAGCTGGGGATGGTGACGGCCGACAGGAAGCTCTGGCGTGGGCTGGTCCATGAAGTCACGAAGAGTCGGAAGCGACTGAACAAATAAACAACAACAAAGTTATCATCTAAATTTAGTGGTTTTATTGTTCAAACTCCTCCATACACTATAGTAGAGCTCTTTTCAAGCATGATCAAAACAAGTTCAAGTTTAAACTCACAGTGGGTTGAAAGTGTTGTCTGCATTTTTTGCTCAGACACTTTTGTTAGGGGAAATACATGGGTTTGAGAATTCTTTCAAATAGGAAATATTTGGGGAGCAGAATTTAGTTCCTCTCAGCCCAGCCTACCTCACAGGGTTGCTGTTTGGGTTAAAACAGGAGGAGGGAGCAGTATGCATGCCAGCTTGAGCTTCTGAATGAAAAGTGGGATATAAATCTAATAAATAAGTTTAAAAAGCGCCCCTTGTTTGCAGCACTGAGAAATCATAGTGTTTTTTCCAGCTGCCCTAATTGCTCTCTTGTTTTTATATAACAAGAAATACAGGTAGTCCTCGCTTAACAACCATTCGTTTAGTGATGGTTTGGACTTATAACAGTGCTGAAAAAAACGACTTATGACCAGTCCTCACACTTACAACTGTCCCAGCGTCCCCACAGTCACGTGATCACAATTTGGGCGCTTGGCAACCGGTTCGCATTTATGACCATTGCAACGTCCCATGGTCACGTGATCGCCATTATTGACCTTCCTGGCCAGCTTCTGGCAAGCAACATCGATGGGGAACTGCGTGATTCACTTAACAACCACGTGGTTCGCTTTATGCCCACGGTAATTCGCTTAACAACCACCACAAAAAAGGTTGTAAAATCGGGTCAGATTCGCTTAATGACCGCTTCACTTAGCAACTGAAATTCCAGTCCTAATTGTGGTCGTTAAGTGAGGACTCTCTGAACTCTGCTGAACCTCCTGCCCTGCAAGAGAATAACGAATGATCCAATGTGGTGGGTATGTAGACTCCACAGCAAGTAGCTGATGCTTTCAACTAATGTGGCTGGGAGTCATTTTTTGTGAGAGGCAACATACATTTTTAAGGGGTCCCGCATATTCCCCCAAATTCTTCTGCTTCATTAAATCACGCGCAGGCGAGGCAGCTGAAGGAACAAACCCATGAAAGAGAACAGGGAAGGGGGGAAAAGGAGAAAATTGCATCCCAAAGTATATTAAAAGCAAATTTAAAAAGAAATCAATGGCATTTAATTAGGTTTTGATTTCTTTCTCCCTTGGCATCCCCAGCCCGGTCTGTTTTCCCTCCCTTTTATTTGGATGGGAAGGGAGCTTTGTAAATAGAATTTTTATGAAAAGACCAAATCAGAAATTAAACCCTAGCAGAAATGGCCATCACTAAGGCACAGGACACAATTCCATCATGACAGAAAGGCCATGTGTTACCCAGTGATTCTGAACTGGGAGATTGAGGAAATCCCATGAAATGTGACACTTTTTGCAAGCAAAACAGATGCCTTATAGATGGTTTTCTTAAGGTGAGGTAACATCTCCTTCAAGTTGAGCTTGGCTGAAGGCCAAATGGACAGGCTCGTGCTATTTTCTTGGCAACAATTCAGAAATAGGGTGGCCTAGCTTTCTTCTGTGATGTTTTTTCAACTTCCTTTCAACTTTCTAGCCTATAGTCCGGCATTTCCTAGTGGTCTCCCATCCAAGGGATAATCAGATCCAATTTGGATGCTTCCATTTCATCTCCCAAGAAGAAAACCCCAATCTTGTGTCTTACCAAACATGCAAAGAGAAATTGGCATTTTTTTAAAAAGAACGGCCCATGGTACAAATACTTGGTGCAAATATACATAAGCACTGGGGGGTTTCAGAGAGGGGTTGGCAACTTTCTGCTCCCTTGCACTCTTTCTCTTCCATCACTGACCCAAATAATTACATATTTTCTTCAATTGTCCAAAGTGTTGCACCATTTTAATAAAACGAGAGACATTTTGCTAGGATGTCCTCCCCACTTTCCCACACCAAATTTTAGGATTATTAACTGCAGCAAAATTCAGTCCTATAAGCTGCGCTCCTCCTCATATACTGTAAATAAACCACCCATCTTCTCAAACATAGACTGTCTTTGCAGATTCTTATATTTTTCAGGGATGAAAAAGAAGCTGAATCAGACGGAAAGACAATTTCTGGGAAACAGCTGCCTGGATATCTTGGGGACGTTGTAGGTGGAGATCATTCAGTGGCCTGTTAGAACCAGTGAATGGAGCAGAGCTTAATGTTGTGTAAACTCGTACACAGAAAAAGGAATATTGTTTAAAAACACAGCCTGTGAGCACGTTAGAGAGATTCAGGTTCTTATTCTTACACTTTTAGCCCACCCAAGCATAAAGAAACACACACTTAGACATTGCAGGTACAAAAAGTAAGTACAGAAGAGTTCTTACATTTATTTTGTCCAGGTACAGCCATTTCAGTAGAAAATTGGTTTCAGTTCTTCTTTCTGTTCCCTAAACTGTATACCTCTGGCCCTGTTTGCTGCCAGAGGCTGTGTGGAGAAAGGGGCTTGAGGCCTAGGCATGGCCTCTCCATGGAAGGAGCTCAGGCATGTGCATCCTACCACGATGGAAGAAGAATCAGAGAGAGAGGAGAAGAAGTGGGAGGGGCAATAAGCAGCTTCCTCTGGAAGCACAAAGTTTGCCTCCAAGAGCAATCCCCATATGCTAATGAGGCATGCTTGATTTGCCAGATTCCAACAGTAGGAAGGGAGCCATGTAAAAGCAGAAGGTAACATCTTTTACAACAGATTTTACTTAAAGGCATAAACTTTTGTGCAACTCACTTCATCAGATGCACATCCTGAAGTAAATAATGGCAGCTCCTTGAGATTTTGTTGCAAATTCCATCAAATTTTCTGTAGTCTACAGCAGATGCAAACTGTTTTTACAAAACCTGTCTTGATTCTCATTCTTCCTTTCTATCACAACTGCAGTTGTGCCTTAGCATCTCCATCCCAATCTTAGAAGAATCAAGACAGGGAGCTGGTTTTCTAACTTCTGGTCCAACCCACCTCCATCTTTTGTCCTTCCCATTCTCCTTCTCCAGGTTTTAGGTAGTTGTACCAAAATTTTGAACGTGGTTTGCCTTTAAATCAAAGTTCCAGAACAAAACCACAAGCAAAAGGATCCTGCCCGTTCAGCAGGAGAGACAAATGATATGGGAGGCCGTTCGCATGGATTCTTATGCATCGGTTGTGCCTGTTCCTGGATCGGGAGACCCTGTTCATGGTCACTCATGCCTTAGTCATTTCCTGTCTGGACTACTGCAATATGCTTTACATGGGGCTGCCCTTGAAGACCATTTGGAAGTTGACACTGGTCCAGAATACAGCCTGTGGGAACATTGCGGTTTGTTTATTTGTTCAGTCGCTTCCGAATCTTCATGACTTCATGGACCAGCCCACGCCAGAGCTTCCTGTCAGCTGTCGCTACCCCCAACTCCCCCAAGGTCGAGTCCATCACCTCCAGAATATCATCCATCCATCTTGCCCTTGGTCGGCCCCTCTTCCTTTTGCCTTCCACTTTCCCTAGCATCAGCATCTTCTCCAGGGTATCCTGTCTTCTCATTATGTGGCCAAAGAACTTCAGTTTTGCTCTTAATATCATTTCCTCAAGTGAGCAGTCTGGCTTTATTTCCTGGAGTATGGACTGGTTTGATCTTCTTGCAGTCCAAGGCACTCGCAGAATTTTCCTCCAACACCACAGTTCAAAAGCATCTATCTTCCTTCGCTCAGCCTTCCTTATGGTCCAGCTCTCGCAGCCATAGGTTACTACAGGGAATACCATTGCTTTAACTGTGTGGACCTTTGTTGCCAGTGTGATGTCTCTGCTCTTAACTATTTTATCAAGATTTGCCATTGCTCTCCTCCCAAGAAGTAGACGTCTTCTGATTTCCTGGCTGCAGTCAGCAACTGCAGTGATCTTTGCGCCTAGAAATACAAAGTCTGTCACTGCCTCCACGTGTTCTCCCTCTATTTGCCAGTTATCAATCAAGATGGTTGCCATAATCTTGGTTTTTTTGAGATTTAACTGCAACCCAGCTTTTACACTTTCTTCTTTCACCTTCGTCATAAGGCTCCTCAGCTCCTCCTCGCTTTCAGCCATCAAAGTGGTATCATCTGCATATCTAAGATTGTTAATGTTTCTTCCAGCGATTTTAACTCCAGCCTTGGATTCCTCAAGCCCAGCACGTCACATGATGTGTTCTGGTACATCTGTGTAATACTTCTGCTTCACAAGTTGCACTGGCTCCCAGTGGTCTTCCAGGTGTGATTCAAGGTACTGATTGTCACCTATGAAGCCCCACATGGCATGGGGCCAGGTGATGTCCAGGACCAACCGGTTCCCATTGTTTCTGCCCATCCCACCAGATCCGTGTTAGAGATCGGGTTTCAACCAAGCACGTCTCACACAAGCTTGAAGGAGGAGGCAGCCTCTGATGTAACCTAATCTTACTTGCTTTGTGTGGGAGGGGCTGAATCCCGGTTTCCTGTTTCCTGTTCCCTTCTCTTTCTCTTTCTGCTCGAATCTCCTACCAAGGAGGATGGGCCAGCTATGGCTCCCAAGTCACTCATACTTCCATCCAGGTGGGCCACATTAGAGAAGCATGTGGGTCACGTCAGAACCAATTGTTCACACGCATGGACCGTTTCTACTAAGGAACTGTGAGTTACAATAAAATTGTAAACTCTTTTTTATGTTACTTTGCATTAACGTGTGAAGTGTGTTTATTTTGTGTTTTGAACTGATTAAGCCTTGTGCAAGTTTATGGGGATGCTTCTACTCTGCTACATACTAATAAGACACTGTGTGGAGTACCATCCCAGAATTCCTACAATCCGAAGGGTGGGAATGCTCTGGGTCCCTTCTTTGGAGTAGTGTCTTCTATCGGGACCCAGGACGCGTGCCTTCTCTGTTGCAGCGCCTGCCCTGTGGAATACAATCCGCCCCACCCCTTGGATTTGGATGCCCCTGACCCTGTTGGGGTTCTGAAAAGCTTTAAAAATGTGGCTATGGTCCCTGGCGCTGGCCCTGCCCCTGGGCTGGGCTGGGCTGGGCTGGTAGGCAAACCTCACTGTATGTTGTCCATTGTCAGTTTTTTGAGGACCTCGGCTGCGTTGTTTTAATGTCATTATTGTGGCTGTTATTTAGATCGTTACGGTTTCTTAATTTTTTGTTAGCCACCCAGAGTCAGAGAAGTGGGATGAGAAACCATACAAATTGTTCTAATAAACAAACCAACAAAGGGGCAATGTGGGAGGGGTTAAACTAAGGGCCAATAATGGGAGGGGCTAAACTAAGGGGTGATAGTGGGCAGGGCTAAAGTAAGAGGTGATAGTGGGAGGGGCTAAACTAAGGGGCAATGTGGGAGGGACTAAAGTAAAGGGCAGCAATACTGAATTATCCATTCAGTCGTATCTGACCCTTGGAGATTCCATAAGCCAGCTCTCTCCATGATTTCCGATCTTGTACAGCAGAGCTTTCCAAACTGTGTGTCAGGACACGTTAGTGTGTCAGCTGCAGTGTCTGGGTGTGTTGCAGCTGCTGCTGCCTCGGAGCCCTGCCAGGATTCCACGCAGGTCCTAGTGCCTGCCTTGTGCCTTGCTGCCTCCAAACCGGCTGTGATTCTGCACAGGTCCTAGTGCCTGCCTTGTGCCCTGCTGTAAGAGTGTGTCGCGAAATTATGCCCTGCTGTAAGAGTGTGTCGCAAAATGATGCATGTCTAAAAAGTGTGTCACCAACATGAAAAGTTTGGAAAGCTCTGTTGTACAGCTTCTTTCAGTTGCTTTAAATTTTGGCCTGTGTCTGCTTTGATTACATCCAACCAGCGCGTTCTTTGGCGTCCTCGTCGTCTTTTGCCACTGACCGTTCCAAGCATAACGTCTTTCTCCAACGATGTTGATCTCATGACATGACCGAAGTAAATAAGTCTAAGTTTTGCTATTTTTCCTTCTAGTGACATGTCTGGTTTTATGCGCTTCAACACTTCTTTATTCGTTATCTTTGCAGTCCAAGGGATTCGCAAGAGCCTCCTCCAACACCATAGTTCAAAAGAATCAATTTTCCTTCTATCCAACTTTTTCATTGTCCAACTTTCACAGCCATAAGTAGTTACGGGGAACATGATAGTGCAGACTAGTCTACACTTAGTCGTCAAGCTGACATCCTTGCTTTAAAGGGCAATATGGGAGGGGCTAAAGTAAGGGGTGATAGTGGGAGGGGCTAAACTAAGGGGCAATAATGGGAGGGGCTAAACTAGGGAAATGTGGGAGGGGCTAAATTAAGGGGTAATAGTGGGAGGGGCTAAACTAAGGGGCAATAATGGGAGACGCTAAACTAAGGGGAAATGTGGGAGGGGCTAAAGTAAGGGGTGATAATAGGAGGGGCTTCAACTCCCAGAATTCCCCAGCCAGCATGGCTGGTTGGGGAATTCTGGGAGTTGAAGTCCACACATCTTAAAGTGGCTGAGGTTGAGAAACACTGGGCTAAACTAGGGGGCAACGTGGGAGGGGCTAAAATTAAGGGGTAGTAATGGAAGGAGCTAAACTAAGGTGGGTGGGCCTGACGTTTATTCCTGATGCAGCAGCCAGTCTCACCCAACATGACTAGGTTTCAGAAGCACAGGGAATCTTCCACTTTAACACAGCATGTTTTTATGTTGGGTCTTTCTTCCTAACAGTTTATCCCCACTCTGATAAAAAAAATGGGGGCAGAAAAATGCCCTGCTTACTCCAAAAATGCCACAACATTTGGAGTTCCTGCAGAACAGCCCCAATCATCCTGCACCTTCAGGGGTCCGTGTGCATCCAACGCAACCAGCCATGGAATTGGGGGGGGGGGGGTTCCAATCTCAACCCGGGACTGCGGCCATGGAACCCAGCCCCGAAGAGCATATCACAAACCTGTGTTGCCCTAGCATGTGGTGCAGTTTACTTTACAGCGACGTGTATCGGCGTGTCCAATATGTTTCCCTCGGCCGCATGGCAGTTTCCTCCGTTGGGCTGATTACAAGGCCGACTGCAAAAAGCTTTTGTTTACACGCGGCTGAATAATGGGAGAAAATAGCATTTTTCTTAATTTACTGTGGATATTATTACACCGTGTTGCTGGCTCGAGGCAAGCTAATTTGGTTTTGGGGGGGGGGGGTGGCAGAAATTGATCCCTGCCATAAAGCATATTCCACCAGGCTTAGCTGGTCTCCTACCTTCCTGGGAGCATTTTATTAAGACCCATTGGTAATAATCGTAATAGTGTTCTTTGCACACAGTATACTTCCAAGTGGCACAAAGCTTCAAGGTGCAAACACTTCCCCGAATTCTGTCTCCTTGGAAGGAGATAGTGAGAGACCGAAATAAGGTTTAGATACACACAAACACACACACACACAAATGTGTGTGTATGTGTGCATCTATATACACATCACACAAACTATCAGAGGGGTGTGTGTGTGAGAGAGCTGAGAGATGAACAATTTGAAAAGGCCACATTCAATATTTCAGTCAGGGGTGCCTGCAAGGTATCGTCAAAAAAGTCAAGATGGCAGCCATGATGGTATGATTAAAGCTCCGCCTCTTTTTGATGTGTCACACAATAACATGCCAGGCACATCCCACACACATAAAAAACAGACTAAGCTTCAAACGCACCATCACAGCCACCATCTTGACTTTATTGACTATACTCTGCAGACTCTACTGCAGAGCTTTCCAAACTTTTCATGTTGGTGACACACTTTTTAGACATGCATCATTTCGCAACACACTCTTACAGCAGGGCACAAGGCAGGCACTAGGACCTGCGCGGAATCACAGCAGGGCAGGTTTGGAGGCAGCCAGGCACAAGGCACGCACTAGGACCTGCGCGGAATCCTGGCAGGGCAGGTTTGGAGGCAGCCAGGCACAAGGCAGGCACTAGGACCTGCGCGGAATCACAGCAGGTTTGGAGGCAGCAAGGCACAAGGCAGGCACTAGGACCTGCGCGGAATCCTGGCAGGGCTCGGAGGCAGCAGCAGCCACGACACACCCAGACACTGCAACCGACACACTAACGTGTCGCGACACACAGTTTGGAAAGCTCTGCTCTACTGTATCACAGAGAGTATCAAAGGAGGGGTTTGCAGCATTAGAAAGTCAAAATAAATCTCCCACTAATTCAGTGTTTTTCAAACTTGGCAATGTTAAGATGTGTGGACGTCAACTCCCAGAATTCCCAATGGGAATCCACACATCTGAAAGTTGCCAAGTTTGAAAAACCCTGGTCTAACCCAGTTAAAATAAAATACAAATAATTTTATTATTTGTACCCATCTCACAGGTCTGAGTCTGGGTGGCTCACAACAATTCAAAACAACAACAGAAGATTGAGAGATTTAGATTTAGATTTAGATTTAGATTTAGATTTAGATTTAGATTTAGATTTAGATTTAGATTTAGATTTAGATTTAGATTTAGATTTAGATTTAGATTTAGATTTAGATTTAGATTTAGATTTAGATTTAGATTTAGATTTAGATGAAAAATTCCTGTTCTCCATCAGAGTCCTAGAAGAACCAAGAGCGTTCAGTGGGAATGTAACATCCCATCACCTTTTTTTCAATTCCTGACTCAAAATAGGCTTAACTATTCCTCCCCTTAATTCTGTATCACAAAACACTGAGTCCTCTTTCATTCTGATTATTTGTCAGCAACTATCATGACCTCTGTCTTGGGTGGAGAGAAATTTCAGAGAATCCTGAAATATTTTGCTGGAAGCCTGGATTTCAAAGATTCCCCCTGAAAGATTGTTCAAGCCAGATCCAAATTTATTTATTTATTTATTACACCTCCCACCTCCCAACTCCTGAAGAAGATGTTACCTCTCGCTTTAAATGAAAGAGTTCTTCCAAATTTTGAAAGCGTAACTTTTTTCTTTTTCTTGCAGTCATCCAGATGCATGGTGCGAAATGATAACATTTTGTATCGCTCCTTTATCCCATATGTAAATACAGTCAAATGCAAGATATGTTCCCCTCCCCATTTGTGATTGTCTGACATGATAAAATGTCTACCAATTGCATTCCCCCAGCATCTGACACTATTCCATTTCAGCACTAAAAGACGCAATTCTTATGAGATGTTTTGAAGGCAAGATTTTGCAAACAAAGCATTCAAATTCATCTTAGCTAGTGTGAGGGGGGACAGGGTGGAAAGAATTCATAGATTTCTCCCTGCAAAGGTTTTGTGACCTGAAATACAGCCAGAACTCAAGCAAGATAAGGTATCTTTTGTGCAAATGTTGGTTTAGTTCAATTTGCTTGGGGGGGAGTGTAGGTTGGAGGGAGGGGTGAACCATGAGCATTAAATGATAAATGATATTATTTTCATATGTAAAAGCAGTTATTACCCCCACATACACATATACGGTAGAGTTTTTGTGGGGGGCAGGAGATAAAATGAGAAATTATACATGCCAAGATAATTTCACGGAAATGCAAAATTCTTGTCAGGAGCCATTCAAAATTCAACACGTACAAGGTTTTCTTTGCGCTCTGGCGAAGATCTGGAGAGAAGGCAAATTATAGAAAATATATATAAATATATTTCGACTGCAGACATTGCCTAGGGTCAGAAAAAACAGAAAGATAACCAGTTTTTAACGCAAGCTACATTTGCACAACAATTACCTGCTCTGTTCTCCTGCTCCAGAAGATATCACAACATTTTCCTCTTTAAAGGACAAAACATAAGCATTTCTAATCCAGTCCTACAATAGCCCCTTTTCCACCAGCATGACCCCATAGGCTGGCTTTAAATTACAAATGTTCCCCCCCACCCCACCATGCATCAATCCTGCTTTCCTTTCATTTCTATTTTCACTCATTTAAAAACAGCAGCTTTGCTGTCTGACCCAACATTCCAAAATGTTGATGAGGTAAAATGCATTTCCAAAATTTATGAATGGCAAAACCAAATTTCCACAATCTTTATTTGAGTGTTACCGATTTACAGTGAATGAGTAAAAAGAAACAAACAATGTGGCATTTAATCAAAGATTATACAGGTAGTCCTCGCTTAACGACCACAATTGGGACCAGAATTTCAGTTGCTAAGTGAAGCGGTCATTAAGCGAATCCAACCCGATTTTACAACCTTTTTTGTGGCGGTTGTTAAGTGAATCACTGCAGACGTTAAGTGAACCACGTGATCATTAAGCGAATCACGTGGTTCCCTATTGATTTGACTTGCCAGAAGCCAGACAGGAAGGTCAACAATGGCGATCCCCTGACCACGGGACGCTGCGATGGTCATAAGTGTGAGAACTAGTCGTAAGTCGGTTTTTTTCAGCACTGTTGTAAGTCAGAACTGTCACTAATTGAATGGTTGTTAAGCGAGGACTATCTGTATACTAAAATAATGCATTAAAAATACACAACTAAAGCAATTGAGCAGAATTTTGGCAACCCTTATAGACGTCTCCGATAACCTGCTAGGAGATTTTTTCCTCTGAGCTATTAAAACAATGCTCACCAGCTCACTGCAACATGTTCAGAGGGCAGTGCCAAAGCACACAAGAAGCGGATTTGTTCTTGCATGGGACGTTTTCAACAATCACAGCCTTGGCGGTGCAATCCTACACGCCCCTCAGAAGGATGATCTGTTGAGTCCAGTGGTATCAGGAATGTAAACAGGCAGAAGATTTGTTTCCCCTCAAATGTTAGAATTTAGAATCATCATGGAAATCAACCCTGACTGCTCATTGGAAGGACAGATGCTGAAGCTGAAGCTCAAATACTTTGGCCACCTAATGCGAAGAGAGGACTCACTGGAAAAGACCCTGATGCTGGGAAAGACTGAAGGCAAAAGGAGAAGGGGACGGCAGAGGATGAGAAGGTTAGATAGCATCACCGATGTAATGAACATGAATTTGAGTAAACTCCGGGAGACAGTGGAGGACAGGAAGGCCTGGCGTGCTATGGTCCATGAGGTCATGAAGAGTCGGACATGACCAAACGACTGAACAAAAATTAGAACAGCCTTTCTCAACCTTTTGTCCCTGGAGGAACCCTTGAAATATTTTTCAGGCCTCGGGGAACCGCTGCACATTCAGGCTCAAATGTAATCCAGAAGTTACCAAATTATTACATTAGTTTCATGGGTAGGCCTGTATATATGCATTAACAGTGTTCTTAAACTAAAAATAAAGAATGAAACTTCCCTCTTTAATGTGAAGTGGCCCAGATTTGAAATAATTTTTAAAATAAATTGTGATTTCCCAGGGAACCCCTAGTGACCTCTCGCGGAACCCTAGGGTTCCACGGAACCCTGGTTGAGAAACCCTGGATTAAAATATTTTAACAATCCCCAGTCTGGATGGTTTAAAAGGACACAAGATGAAGCCACCGAGGACTGGAACAGCAATGGCTCTTAGTCTCCAGATGCACCCATGGGGAGGTGGGCCAAAAAAGGCAAGATGGCAGGCACCACTAGATGGGCCATTGACCTGAATTCCCTAGCCAGCATGCTGGGAGTTGAAGTCCACACATCTTCAAGCTGCCAAGGTTGGGAAACACTGAAACACTGCCTCCTGGAGTTGGGGACTCCATCACTGGAGGTTTTCAAGCAAGGATCGGACAACCGTTTATCTGAGATGGACGGAGGATTCTTACCCTGGGTAAGGGGTCGGACGAGAAGACCTCCAAAGTCCCTGTCAAACCGATGATTCTGTGAGCCCTGCAGAACCAGGCCTTGCCAACCAAAGTAGAAGGGCATCCAGTCTCACTCCATCTGCCATGGCCTAATTGCTTCCCTCTGTCAAAAGTATCCAGGTCCCGCTTCCCTCGTGCAGAGAGACACCCAGCTATCGTGACATTCCATTGACCTTCTATTAAACAAAAGCCAAAAGCACTCTACCCTTTACCCTTGAAAAATTAAGCTCAAGCGCTCGCTTCTGTACACACGGCTTGCTAAAATAAATTGCTTCCTTAATTAGGAACACCCTCCGTTCCCCTGCGCTGCGGGCAATGCTGGATCACTGGATCCCTCCCCTTCGTAATGAGCGCGGCTATTGAACATGCTAACGACAATCGGCCCTAATTAAATACCCGGCTGTTGGGAAGAAGACCGCGTGCCTCTAAAATGCAGAGAGAGAGAGAGAGAGAGACCCCATCTTCTGTTTTCAATAATTAGTTGACAATATTCCCTAGGTGGCATTCGGAAATCGACAGAGAATTTATTCACATCTGTTTTGACACTCACTTGAAAAGGAAAGGGGGGGGGATTCCCCACTTTTAATAACCTTGTAAATCTTCTTTTTTACAACTTCATCAAGCCTGCAAAGTGAGAGGGCAATTATTTTATTTGATAATGAGGCGGCATGGGTGGATAAGCGCCAAAGACCCTCTCCTAGGCTTAATTGAGGTAGTGGCATGTCGTGGATCTGAAAGGCCGTGGATTGGGATAAATATTAAATCTGGTAAGGTGATTGGGGTTTTGGCTTGGATTAGAGAGGGAAGTTTTTGATTTGGAATAATTAGGCGGGGGGGGAAACCCTTTTTTTATGCTATGAAATTGGCACAAGGTAAGGTTTATATGGGGGCGGAGCCTAGGGGCTAAGGGGTGGTTCTCAGAATGGGGGTGGAGCCTGGTGGTCTGTTCTAGAATGAGAAAATCACCTAGCACAGTGTTTCTCAACCTTGGCAACTTTAAGACGTGTGGACTTCAACTCCCAGAATTCCCCAGCCAGCATAGCTGGCTGGGGAATTCTGGGAGTTGACATCCACACGTCTTAAAGTTGCTAAGGTTGAGAAACACTGACCTAGCATTTAAGGGACTTTAATGCATTGAAAGCGCTGCTAATATCAAAATCTTTGAACCAAGTAGGAAATAGCTTAGGCCAGCGTTCTCTTCTCCGGTAAACCGCAAATGTCTCCGACTACAATTTCCATGCCCGTCAGCTGTGAAGGATGGAAACTGTGTTCCAAAATATCTGGAGGGCACACAGCTGCAGAACTTATTGAACCCCTAAACCACCGCAACAAATGCGGCATATCAAGATGTAGCTGTTCCCTACTGGGGACTAAAAAAAAATGGTAAAGGTTCCCCCCGCACATTTGTTCAGTCGTGTCCGACTCTAGGGGCCGGTGCTCATCTCTGTTTGTTAGCCGAAGAGCCAGCGTTGTCCGAAGACACTTCCACGGTCATGTGGCCGCATGACACGCGCGGAACGCTGTTCCCTACCCACCGAAGTGGTCCCTATTCATCTACTTGCATTTGCATGCTTTCGAATTGCTAGGTTGGCAAGAGCTGGGGCTAGTGCGGGAGCTCACTCCGTCACGCGGGGCTAGGATTCGAACCTCCGAACTTCCGATCGACAAGCCTGGCGTCTTACCCACTGAGCCACCACGCCCCTTAGATAAATGTATAGTCCTAGATAAACACTGGGAGACAGTGGGATGCTACTTGATGTGGTACAATGCAACTTTATTGCACACACACACACACACACCCCGCCCATCCTTGCACGGGCCTTCCCGTGATTCCCACCTCACCCCCGTCTGCTCCAAACCGTCTTCTCCCCCCCACCCCCAGCAGCCGTTGGCTCCCATCAGAGTTTCCTGATGGCCAATTCAACTTGTCAATACGGAGTCCAGTCACCACGAAAATAGAGCGTGTTTTCTCTCCAAGCCTCGCTGCCCTGTGAATCAATAGGCAGCTGCCGTAGCTATTGATGACTCCGTTGGTGATTTTTATTTTGATTTTTCTCTGGGTTTTCTCTCTCGGTGTCTGCGTGTGAGCATCCATGCGTGCTGGGAATCTGGCCAACAGCCTGCCCAGCCAGCCACAACTTGTTGACTGAATTGCTAATCAAAAGAGAGAGAGGGAGAGAGAGAAATTATTCTGATCCGTTGCATGCAACTTACTAGGGGCAGACATATGTGTCTATATTGCTTTGGTATGCTTTCACTCCTAAATCCGTTCCAGTGTGTTTCTGTACTAATTTTTTAAATTGCACAATATTCCTCTCCCAAATGTACCTTTCTTTAACAATTTTCTCCCCAAATAGGCATGTCTCGTTCACTTTCTCTCAAACGTATTTAAGAAATCTGTCTTGGTGCAGCATTGGTTAAACATCTTGGCATTCCAAGAAAAGACATGCAAAATTCGGAAAGTGGCCTTTCAAACCACATACCAACCATTGGCAGCTCCCAGGCTTGATAGATCCCCAATCCTCAGGATCAATGCAGGAAATATCAAAATTGTTTTACTGTAATGGCATTTCTGCAAGAAGTACAGTACAAAGAATGCCTATGCCTCTGTAGGTTATCACTTCACTTCGCCCAAAGTAACACAGGTAGTCCTCCTTAAGATCACAATTGGGACCAGAATTTCAGTTGCTAAGCAAAGCAGTCATTAAGCGAATCTGACTCGATTTTATGACCTTTTTTGCGGCGGTCGTTAAACGAATCACTGCAGGTGTTAAGCGAACCACGTGGTCGTTAAGCAAATCACTTGGTTCCCCATTGATTTTGCTTGCCAGAAGCTGGCCGGCAAGGTCAAAAGTGGCGTTCACGTGACCACGGGACGCTGTGGTGGTCATAAATGCAAACCGGTTGCCAAGCGCCCAAATCGTGATCACGTGACTGCAGGGACGCTGCAACAGTCATAAGTGTGAGAACCGGTCATAAGTCGTTTTTTCCAACACCATTGTAAGTCCAAACCGTCATTAAATGAATGGTTGTTAAGTGAGGACTACCTGTATTATCTAAGCCCATCTGGGGTTTCTTCCTTGCACTAAGTATTTCAGTCTTTGCGACGTGCAACAGGTGAAAGTGACAGTCTTGTGTCCACAGCACAGGGAGGGGGGTAAAAAAATAATAATCAGGATGGCAGATGACACTGTGGGATCAAAAACCCCTTTTAACATGCATCACAACTGCCATTTTGACTTTTTTGAGCCCCTCCCCCCAAGATTTCCAAATTTTGCATGTCTTTTCTTGGAACGCTGCAATGCTGAACAAATGCTGCACCATGACAGATTTCTTAAATATGATTATACTTTATTAGTAGAAAATCTCATTTTGGAATGTTTGTTCATTAAAAAAAAAAAGCCTTTTTGCTGGAATAGGGCTAGGATCTTGATCTGCTAGCTTTCTACAAACACAAACACACCTATCTCACAGCTGGCTAGTGTTCCAGATAGGTGGGCCCGCTGTATGGAGGAGGCAGAGCAAGATGGAACGGTATCTGATTAAAGAAAAAAGTCTGGATATTAAAGGAAGGCAATGCTGTTCAAATCATTATGTATATTATTTTATTTACTTGCAAAACCAAGAAACCATCTGTGCTATGCCTGGAGTTCGGCTCATTCATTCTGCCCTAAAACCCTTCTGGACAAATAAAATATCCTACATTGCTCCCTGATTTTTTTTCCTGCTTTAACCCAGCTGCAGAGGACCACAGCGTATCCATGATGGTCAACTATACGGACATTCAATTCTCCCTTCATTCCGTCTCAGAGATAGGTGAAGGTTTAAATTCCTGGCTTTATCATTACCAAATATTTATATCTACCAGGAGGATTTAGAAGGAAATATACGGGCATGGCTAATACATTTCGCTGTGATTCCTTCTAAATGCTATACAGTGTATGTGTGTGTGGCGGGGGGGGGGGCGCACACACCTATCTCACAGATATATAAAAGCAGCAGCTGGTGGAGACTGCTTCCTGAAATTGAGTATTGTAATGATTTTTGGATAGGAGGAAAAATGATTTACATAATAAGCTTTTTTAGAATCCAGTAATGGAAATACCTACTGAGATATTTGGGAGCAATCTATCTCTAATATACACATGTTTTAAAGGACTTTAATTATAAACAAACTTTCCCTGTTCAGGCTGGTAAATGAAACTGAAAATATTCATTATCTGGGTGAAGGGCAAAATCATGTGCAGCGCTTAATTCTTCAGCAGGGTTCAAGCAATGGTCTTTTGATTGGGTTATAGACTTCCCCTAGGGAGAAACACAGAAACATCCACTAACCAGCTATCTGGAATAGAATTAGTTGGCCTGTTCTGCACAATCTGGTAGGACGCCTTCAAAATCAACATTGCATTCCTACCCAATGAAAATGGCCCACGTAGGACTACATACTATCCGTTAACCCTTCCTCCACCATTTGCCCATCATAAAATTTCTTCATCTACCTGCCTACCTTTAGAAAATATTCTTCCAAGGTACACAAATCCATCTACTTGCTCTGGTTTTGTCACCCTGAGCATATTCACTCCATTTTTCCTATCAAACACAACTAGCTTAGTTTTGTGATATTAATTTTCAGATCCATATTTCTTGTTGCATGATACAATCTATTTAACATCTTCTGCAAATCAGAAGATCTTGGGTTCTCAGCCAAGAACATGGCATCATCTTGTAAAAGTGTTTGCTCATAACCTCAAAAACAAAAGTGTATGTTCACCTCCTCAATCAACACACTTCCACCTTCACCTTATATATTAATCTATGCATATATTAAACAACTAAGGGGATGTTACACATCCTGATCTTACTGCTGCTCCATACTTAACAATTAATTAAGCTTTCCATTTATTCTCCTGCCTAATTTAGTTCCATCTCAAACTGTTCCTATCCCACTCAAAGTAACAGTAATGGCATTCTTCCAATCAACAACTTTATTTTGTGCAATCAGATATCGTCAGAATTGTGTCTGTCTTCCAGTGTTGACCAAAATTTATTCTTACTGCCATGAGCATGTATCCCAGTAAATTATTATATTTCTCGTTGATGTTTTCTGGGATTAAACCTAGTAAAAAAAGTTGTGATTTCATCTCCAATTTCATTTCCAAAATTTTCTGCCCTGCACTATGCACATCTTTCCAGTACTTTTGAGTATTTTTACATGTCCACCACATGTGGTAAAATGTCCCTTCTGTTTCATGGCACTCCCAACATTTACTACTGTGTGATTTATTTATTTTGGAGATTATTGATGGAGTGGTGCACCTGCAACTTGTTTTAGACACACACCCTGGGTGATCACCCATGGATTATCTGGGGGAATGTGGCTGTTAACCGAAAACTAGATGCTCATGATAGATATCCAGTAGAAACCACAAGGACATCACACACATCATGACATGGCATCATGATGGGCGGAGCCCAGCAAGTGCTTCATTTGAATGTATTGTTGCTGCCAGGGGGGTAGCGGTGTAGTGGGTTTTGTATTTGGGGTTTTATTTTTGTAAGTCACCGTGAGTGAGTTGGGCGGCCATATAAATCTCTTTAATAAGTACTAAATAATAAATAATAAATAATAAATAATAAATAAATAATGACATCATCCTGCAAAGGACATGTATTATGCCAGGGGTCCCCAACCTTTTTGGCGCCAGGGACTGGTTTCAAAAGACGATTTTTCTGTGGACCGGGGGGGGGCGGGGTTTCTGGGATTTCTGCGGACCAGGGGGCGGGGTTTCTGGGATTTCCTCAGACCAGGGGCAGGGTTTGTGGGCGGGAGCCAATCACACACACCGGGGGCAGGGTTTACGGGCGGGAGCCAATCGCGTGGAAGGGGGCAGGGTTTGCAGGCGGGAGCCCCGCGGCCCAGTTCCTAACAGGCCGCGGCCCACTAGTGGGCCACGGCCCACAGGTTGGGGACCCCTGTATTATGCAATGTGAATCCTGACGCAAATTCATTAATTGGTTAGATTTATGGCCCATCTTTTAGGTAGGTGCTCAAGGGGGCATACAAAGAGCTCCCTCCTCCCGTTCCCCCCCCCCCATAACAATATGATATCATTTGCATCAATGGTGTGATGATGTCACGACAGACATGACATCACTGGCATCAAACCTTTTCCCCTTCCCCTTCCCTACGCTTCTCATCCTGTATCAAGGTAGCAAAAACTATTTGGAGGACTGGAGGCTCACAATCTCCCATACCCACAACTTACTGGTGCCCTGAGGGGGGCCACTCTCTTCCAATATAACCCACTTTACAGGGGTGTTGAGAGGGTCAAAAGGGGGAGCTGGGTAGGGAAGGAGGAGCTTCAGCTTCAAGTGAATTCTGGGCCTCGACTCATAATTATATTTGGGCCTCGACTTTTCGCACAAAATTGGAAAAACCAGATATCGCCTACGATACAAGATTGGATGTTAAAATTGATGGATATGGCAGAGAATGATAAACTGACATGCTTATTAAAAGAAAATCCAAATAATTATTTTCTTAAAGAGTGGAAACCATTAACTATTTACAAGATGCGGGAGGGGCAAAGCTTATATGGGGATTTGAAGATTAAAATATATATATATTGATGTAATAGACAAGAAATATTCTTTAATGTTATATATAGACCTAGCATGTAAGATAAAAATTTTAAAATACCATGACCAGATACAAATCGGAAGTTGACCAAATTCTATGTTTCAGCTTTATCTTTTTTCCTTTTTTCCTTTACTACACTTTTTTATCTTTTCTTTTTTCTTGATTTGTATTTCCATTTTCTTTTCTGTTTCAAACTTTTATCTATGTAAAATTAAAATCTAATAAAATTTGATAAAAAAAAATATTTGGGCCTCGACTCATAACATACACATAATTTACATTATGCATTTATTAATCTGCATTATTAATAAACTCACTGTGACCATTAACCCAAGCAATGAGTGCATCAATTTGAAGAGCAGAGAGAGAAGAAAACTGTATCTCATTTTAGCCCCTCTTCTCACTCACCAGCTCCATCCCGGCTGCTTTATTTCAAAGAAGGGTGGCCTCAGTTCCTTGTTTTCCTCTGCCCTCCCCGTCTGTTTCTCCTTTTCTGTCGCAACTATTAGATTATAAAGCTGGAGACAGAAACCTTTCCTTTCCTTAATAGATATACAAATTGTTCAAAAAGTCTTTTAAAAGTTTGTCATGTATGGTAAAACATGCCACCTCCACTACAGAATTGCAGGAAGGAGTTCAGCAAAGTATGTAAAACACACAAGTAGAGTCTATCTGAAACAGAAATGCTTCATCTACAGCAGTGTTTCTCAACCTTGGCAACTTGAAGAAATGTGGACTTCAATTCCCAGAATTCCCCAGCCAGCTTGCATTTAACAATTCAAACGTTTGTCTGTGACTAATAACCCCAGCAAGACTAATAGCCCCAAGGGCAAGATGGATGGACGATATTCTGGAGGTGACGGACTCAACCGTGGGGGAACTGGGGGTGGCGACGGCTGACAGGAAGCTCTGGCGTGGGCTGGTCCATGAAGTCACGAAGAGTCGGAAGCGACTGAACGAATAAACAACAAAAAATAACCCCAGCAACCAAAACGCTAGATAGCACAACCAATTTCCACTCATGCATCCCACCATCTTGAGAACTAGCCTCTTGTTTACGTCACACGGATTTTTGCTCCCCTTATTCGATCCCAGGCAACCTAGAGCAGCCAATGACGCGAAGACCTCCCGTTTTAAGAGGGAGGCCATTTCCCCCTTTTATTATTTTTTTTAAAGACCTGCAATATTCCTTTGCCGCGGCATGAAATATCCCACCTTGAGCCAACGCCAGCGGAGGGGAGCTGCCACTTCATTAGCACATCGCTGAGGCGGGAGGGGGGGGGGATCCTCTTTAAAAAAAAGAAGAAAAGTCAACCCTGTTCAAGCTGCCCATATGCCGCCTTCCCACCCAGCTCCCCTTCCTCCCATGCACAGTTGGCACCTCCGCGCCCGTGGCAACAACGGGACCCCCGCCCCGCTCTGCAACATCCCACCTGCCCCATCCAGATGCTTCGCGCCTTCCCAGCATGGTAGTATGAGGACGCCAAAGCCACACACACACAGACACACACCACAGGCGCGCGCACACACACACCACAGGCGCACATACAAACCTCACAGGCGCGCGCGCGCGCACACCCACACACACACCCACCACAGGCGGACGCACACGCACACAGACACACACCACAGGTGCACACGCACACAAATACACACAGACACACACCACAGGCGCACACACCCCACAGGCGCACGCCCAGCCTGCCAGCGCATTAGCCAGAGGGCACGGGGCGCGCTCCATGGGGCGCCTGCCGCCCCGACGCCAGCGCTGTTGGTCAAGAAGCGAGCGAGGCGCTTGAAGGGGGACGGATAGCAGGGAGCTGGGGGGGGCGAAGCGTCTGCAGATGACGTTGATGGCGATTGTGCTTGTTGGGGTTTTTTTTTTAACACGTTGTAGCATATTTGTAAACATCGTTAATCACGGATCAGCAGATGGTGATGTTAATTGCACCTGGGAAAGTAACAGGACCTCAAGGTTGAGCGCTTTTGCAAGCGCCGATTCGCGCTCCGGCGCGGCGGGAGGACTCCGCCGGGCCCCGAAAGGGGTCGTGGATTCGGGAGGAGCGGCCCGCGGGGGCTGGCGGGGAGGACCGCGGTCCTAAGGAGGGAGGCACCGTTGGCTGGCTGGCCGGGCGAGCTGCAAAGGGCGAGGGCGGGAGAGAAGGGGAGCATCCGTGGAAGACGGCGGGGACTTCTTCTCTGCGGCCCCGGAAGGCCGGTAGGCCAGAATCAGGGGGTGGGAACTCCAGGGGAGGAGATTCCTGAGCTGTAAGCCCGCGGAACCGGCTGCCACATGAAGTGGGGGGTCCTCCTTTGCTGGAGGTCTTCGAAGGGAGGCGGGATGGTCGTATCTCGGAGATGCTGTAGTCCAGTGTTTCTCAATCTTGGCAACTTTAAGATGTGTGGACTTCAACTTCCAGAATTCCCCAGCTAGCCATGCTGGCTGGGGAATTCTGGGAGTTGAAGTCCACACATCTTAAAGTCGCAAGCAGAGGGGGGGTTGGGCTAGATGGCCTCCGAGAACCCTTCCAACTTGATGATTCTATGTATCGAGCAGCATTAGATCCCTAAGATTAGGAAAAGGAAACTTTGTTGACAGTGGAACAAGCTGCCACGTGAAGGGGTGAAGTCTCCTTCTCTAGAGGTCTTCAAGCAGGAGGCTGGACAAAAAGTGGACTTTCTGATTCTACCCTTCTGAGACGGGCAAGGGGTCGAGGGGCCACAGTGGTGTTTCGTCATCCATCAGAGGCACCCCATTTTTGGAATCAGCCCTGACTGGGGTGGAAATGGAGTAAAATGACATGACTGGCTGGGCAATTCTGGGAGTTGAAGTCCACACATCTTAAAATTGCCAAGGTTGAGAAACACTGCCATAAACTCTGGACATCAGATACCTGGAGTTCCCTTTTTAAGGCCTGCAAAATTTCCTTTGACCCTGGTTCTGGGTTGAAGGCCCCAATTCTTGCCATTTATTGGTGAGAAACGGATGAAAACTACCATCCTTGTTGGAGGAGAGCTATCTTAGCCTGCGGTGGCAAAAAAATCAGTCTGACTAACAAACTTGATTAAGTTTTATTATTATTTCTGCCTTTATTATTAAAAGGCAGCAGCTTTTGTGAGCCCCAGCTGACTTTATCAGATGCACGGAGTGGCTAGACTGAGGTGGGATTTAAATTGTAATTTAAATCTGTAATCTGTCTCAGGTGTAGCCTGCATCTGCATAACCAACCTATCTTCTATCCCCCACCCACCCACCCACCCCAATTTAAACCCTAAATCGGTCTAGTCACTCTATGCATCTGGAAAAGTAAGCTGCAGCTCACAAAAGCTTATGCTTTTTAATAAAAATTTTGTGAAAACTGTGCTGCAATCCTTCAAACAGGCCTATCGTTGTTTTTAAAAAAAACAAAAGCGTCCAAATTTTATTCAATTTATTTGTGCATTCATTTAATCAATTTATATGACGGTGGATGGATTAAATAGGATGAAAACTCAAACCAACAAGGTAAAAACAGACACATTTTGTTCCCTGAAAGCCAGTTCTGCCTACAGGTGTGATATGGCTCCATTTACTTTGTAGCCCTCGACTTCCCCATCCCAAAATGTGCATTTCCCATCCGTAGTGCAACACGGGGCCTGCAGGCCCAACGAAGCCCATCACCCCCCAAATGCCGGCTGCATCTCCAAACACTAAACCATCTTTAGCAACAAATTAAAATAGTCCAAATCTCGGATTGCACAAATCCTAAATGGGAATGTTAAAATCTCACAAGATCTTACAGAAACCCAAACTCTCGTACGAGTTTTCACCCACGATCCGGGAGAACGTTTGAAATCTTGAGATTTAAAGCAATTTCTGGAGGGATTATATTAATTTTATTTATTTCATACATTTACATGGCCACCCATCTCATATCTACAAGACTCGGGGCAGCTAACAAAACAAAACAAACACAGTACAAAAACACGACCAATGATTAAGAACATAAATAATATAACACAGCATAAAAGAGCAGCCGAGAAAAATCGAACACCTCACAGTCAATAGCCCACATGGGAGAGTTACAGTTGTCACTGCAGGAAATCTTCCAATAAAGCTCCAACAGGTTCAAAAGGGGGACAAATTCATATGTGTAAATACAGACCATTCCCATTTACAATTTATGCTGGAGGGAATTATAGGTAGTCCTCGCTTAATGACCACAATTGGGACCAAAAATTTGGTTGCTAAGCAAAGCGGTCATTAAATCAATCCAATCCAATTTTACGACCTTTTTGCGGTGGTCATTAAGCGAATCACCATGGGCGTTAAATGAACCACATGGTCGTTAAGTGAATCACGCAGTTCCTGATTGATTTTGCTTGCCAGAAGCTGGCCAGGAAGGTCGAAAATGGCGATCGTATGACCATGGGACACTGCGATGGTCATAAATGCGAACCGGTTGCCAAGCACCCAAATTGTGTTCACGTGACCACGGGGACACCGCAACGGTCATAAGTGGGAGGACCAGTCGTAAGTCAGTTTTTTCAGCACCGTCATAAGTCCGAATTGTCACTAAACAAATGGTTGTTAAGCAAGGACTGCCTGTAGCCACTAAAAATATTTTTGCACCAGATTTTTGGGGGGACTGCAAGTCTCACAGTTACCAGCTGGTTGGTCATCTGACACATTTGGGGGGCACCGATTTTAGGGATGCTACATTATGCCGTATAAAATACGATGGCTTCATGGCTTAAGTTTTTCTATCATGGGCATCCTCCGGGGGAGACCAATTTGCAAGATGGTGGGGGTGGTGTCACAATCCAGGCTGCACCCTTCACCTCACAGATTTTGGCACACCTGCCAGATACCCCACTGTTTTCCAGCAGGGCCTGATCAAAGGTGGCATTCAACTGTGGGCCGGGACATTTGGTTATAGCCCACTCTGGTTAGAATTCCCTTCCTAACAAAATTTACCTATCTCTAAGGCAGGGCTTTCCAAAGTTTTCCCGTGGCGACACACCAACGGCGGCGCGCAAGAAAACCCAGAAAGCCGCCAATGCGGCGGCGCGCAAAAACCCAGAAGCGCCGCCGCCGCTTTTGGTTTTTGCGCGCCGCCAGCACTGCGGCACTTTCGGATTTTCACGTGCCGCAGCGGTGGCAGTGTCCTTGTGTGCCGTGCGAAAACCCAGAAGCGCTGATGGCCTGTCTCCGGGCGCGCGGCCGCGTGCAGCTTCCGGGTTTTGACGCAACAAACCTGGGCCCAGCAGGCGACACACAGTTTGGAAAGCTGTGCTCTAAGGTGACCATATTTTCTTGGAAAAAACAAAGGACAATCCTGAAAAAGGGGCAAACCTGAAAGATAAGCCATGTTCAATTTAAGGATAAACCATGTTAATTGTTTATGTGTATAACGTTGCTTTACAAAGGAAAAATCAAGAGTGAAACCAAGAACAACTTTACGAAAACGCACAATCTAATACAAATATCTCAAAAGTTATAAGAAGCAAGCATTAAAAGTCCCTTTGAGGGAGTTGGGCGGTGATAAATCAAATAAATAAATAAAATAAATAAAAGGGATTTCTGCAATCAGACGGTGCGTTAAGTGGCACCCTTTGTACGGTAAAAGTTAAATGAGCAAAATAAAGGACAAAAGTGAGTTTTTGAAAAAGAAAAATTTCAAGGACAGCTTTCTGAAATAAAGGACGCATGGTCACCGTACCTATCACCAGCTCTATTCCCAGTCCTTCCAACTGCCCTCCCGCAGCCAGGTAAAAAACTGAAAATTTTGCCAAGAAGCCATCGGAAATTCCTTTGGATTTTTACTATTGGGATTTTATGAAAAATGGGATCAGAGGACTGTTGCAATGCATGCTCCGCCCCCTCTTTTACAAGCATTGTGACATCACACAAAAGGGGTGGGGTTGACTGCATGATGCTGCTTTCATCGGTTTTTTTTTACAAGAGTGCTGGACCCTGTTGACGCCTCTGCCTGTGATAAGTTTTATCCGTTACATTTATTATGTTTTATCAATTTCATTTTCGGAAGTCGCTTTGATAAGCTCAGCAGAAGGCAGCAAGCTGTTTTGAGAAGGGGGAGGGCAGAATCTACCCAGAAAAATCCACATTTCTTATTCAAACTCTTAAAAGCAGGGCATCAAAAGATTCCTTAGCTATGCCTGCCGTAACACAACACAAGCCACATCAAGAGAGGCTAATGAAAGCAGCCAAGATTTATTTGATTTGGCTCTGAGAGATGCTTTGATTACTGAGCAAGCTTTTTTCGGAGAAGAAGCTAGAAAACCAACTGTCCAAAAACAAAATTAGATCAGGACGTTTTGCTGTTGTTTTTTCAGTAAAAATCCTTGCAACCAATCTGTGAAGAAACAACTGGGATTAAGGAAAAATAAGATACTTGCAAATTACAAGCAACAAATCACTGCATCTTCACTGGGTATTAAGACCAACAGCTGCATACAAAACATATGCAATCGGAGAACGTATTTCTGATCTTGCAGATACGCTTTTTAAAAAGACAGTATTTTTTATGACATGGACCTAAGTGATTGATTTTTTTTTATATATATATATATATATATATATATATATATATATATATATTACAGTTACATCACAAGGACAATAATATTTAGGCTTAAGGGCAAATCTAAAAGGAAAAGACTATAAAAATGACATCTTCACATTTAAAAATACTCAGGAAATTACTTGGAAGAGTGGCGATGATCCACTTAATGGAGTGCATTTATTAAACAGGAAGATAGAAACCCAGGAAGCTAACACAGTGCTTCCCAAAGTGCCGCCGTTGGCGACACATCAATGGCGGCAGCGGTGGCAGCGCAGGGGCACACACAGGGGCGCGCACGTGCACGGCAGGGGCGCGGGGGGCACGCCACGGCGATGGCATGCATGGCGGCGGCCTCGCTAAAACACGGAAGCGCTGATGGCGTGCCGCTGCCTTCACGGCCGCCATGCACACTGCCGCCGCCGCGCACGCCCCCATGCCACTTCGCGACACACTAAACTGTGTTGCGACACACTAAAGTGTCACGACACACAGTTTGGAAAGCTATGAGCTAACGGATTCCTGGGTTAAGGATCTGCATAGCTAACTCTTGCCTGCAATGGACCGCTCATCTTCCTATCTGTTGCTACGGGATCTTTTTCACCGCGCATCAAGGACGTCAGCAGGTGGGGCATGTAAAAGTTGAGGTGGTGTCCAATGCCTTTAAAAGGGGGCTTCAGTCACCCTGTTATAGCCACCATCTTGACTTTTTTGACCACCCCTGCAGATGCCCCTACTGCAGATGTTAAAGCAAACGACAGTTTGGAGTGGAATACCCCAGTCCCAGCTATTAGTCATGCTGGCTGGGATTGATAATCCAGACTCCACGGAGGGTGCCTACCTGAGTCTCAGGATTAAAACTGGATTATTCTTCAAGGAAAGCTGGTGTTTGACACACTGGAAAGAAAAAAAGGTGACGAGGACAACCTTCTAAATAAAATCTGTTCCATAGAGCTGGATGGGCATTTCCTTTTGGGAGGTGGGGGGACAGAACCCAATTCAAGGTCAAACTAATTCAGAGCTCGTAAATTTTCACCAGCATTTGTGTCACTGTGCTCCCAAAGGCTCAAAGGTCCCAAATATATCTCCTTCCCTAGGTCGAATTTTAAACTGCATGCATCATGGGGCAGAGATTTCCTGTGCGTTCCTGCGGAGGGATAATGGAGAAAAGAGGAAAAAACAGAGGAATGGAGAATTCCTCCAAGCCGCTTAAACCGGGCGCATGAGCAAGCGGGCATTGAAAGCGCTTTCACCAGGATGCCCGGTGCAAGGACACCGATCCGCCTCTATCTTGGCAGTGGTGTGGGAAACTGGCTGCTTGAACTGGAAATCATTGCTAAGGACCAGCGCAAGGTGAAACTTTTACCTCCAAAATGTAGTCTTTTCTTCTTCCTTTCAATAGGATTGGCTTGTAATGGGGTGCATAGGGAAGACATAAAGTCAGATCGGGATGTCACAGAGAAAGAAATGGGTTTTATTCTCATCTCTTCATGCCAACAAGAATAGATGCTATAAGGCCTTGCAACAACCTATTCCATCTTTTTCTCCCAGGAGAAATTAAAGAATCAACACCACCATCTAGTGGACACGCTGCGGCCCTTCCTGTCTTCCGGCCAGAAAACCAGGGAGAACCAGGACGCTGGGTTTTTGTAATGCCGTTTTGAAATTCCTGGAGGTTACTGATTAAGAACAGCCAGTGTTAAGTGACTCCGAGCAGGAGAGGTGGGCCCAAACGTTCTTCCCAGAGTCATCCATCAGTTTTCACACTGAATTTCTGAGCTGCAAATAGATCAGGGCTATAAAAGGTTTGGTGTAGTGGTTAAGGCACCAGGCTAGAAACCGGGAGACCCAAGTCCTGCCTCAGGCACAAAGCCAGTTGGGTGACCTTGGGCCAGTCGCTCTTTCTCAGCCCTAGGAAGGAGCCAATGGCAAACCAGGAGACTGAGAGTTCTAGTCCCGCCTTAGGCAGGAAAGCCAGCTGGGCGACCTTGGGCCAGTCGCTCTCTCTCAGCCCTAGGAAGGAGCCAATGGCAAACCAGGAGACTGAGAGTTCTAGTCCCGCCTTAGGCAGGAAAGCCGGCTGGGTGACCTTGGGCCAGTCCCTGTCTCTCAGCCCTAGGAAGGAGCCAATGGCAAACCAGGAGACTGAGAGTTCTAGTCCCGCCTTAGGCAGGAAAGCCGGCTGGGCGACCTTGGGCCAGTCGCTCTCTCTCAGCCCTAGGAAGGAGCCAATGGCAAACCAGGAGACTGAGAGTTCTAGTCCCGCCTTAGGCAGGAAAGCCGGCTGGGTGACCTTGGGCCAGTCCCTGTCTCTCAGCCCTAGGAAGGAGCCAATGGGAAACCAGGAGACTGAGAGTTCTAGTCCCGCCTTAGGCAGGAAAGCCGGCTGGGTGACCTTGGGCCAGTCCCTGTCTCTCAGCCCTAGGAAGGACGCAATGACAAACCAGGAGACTGAGAGTTCTAGTCCCGCCTTAGGCAGGAAAGCCGGGTGGGTGACCTTGGGCCAGTCCCTGTCTCTCAGCCCTAGGAAGGAGCCAATGGCAAACCAGGAGACTGAGAGTTCTAGTCCCGCCTTAGGCAGGAAAGCCGGCTGGGTGACCTTGGGCCAGTCCCTGTCTCTCAGCCCTAGGAAGGAGCCAATGGTAAACCAGGAGACTGAGAGTTCTAGTCCCGCCTTAGGCAGGAAAGCCGGCTGGGTGACCTTGGGCCAGTCCCTGTCTCTCAGCCCTAGGAAGGAGCCAATGGCAAACCAGGAGACTGAGAGTTCTAGTCCCGCCTTAGGCAGGAAAGCCGGCTGGGTGACCTTGGGCCAGTCCCTGTCTCTCAGCCCTAGGAAGGACGCAATGACAAACCAGGAAACAGAGAGTTCTAGTCCCGCCTTAGGCACGAAAGCCGGCTGGGCGACCTTGGGCCAGTCCCTGTCTCTCAGCCCTAGGAAGGAGCCAATGGCAAACCAGGAGACTGAGAGTTCTAGTCCCGCCTTAGGCATGAAAGCCGGCTGGGTGACCTTGGGCCAGTCCCTGTCTCTCAGCCCTAGGAACGAGCCAATGGCAAACCAGGAGACTGAGAGTTCTAGTCCCGCCTTAGGCACAAAAGCCGGCTGGGTGACCTTGGGCCAGTCCCTGTCTCTCAGCCCTAGGAAGGAGCCAATGGCAAACCAGGAGACTGAGAGTTCTAGTCCCGCCTTAGGCAGGAAAGCCGGCTGGGTGACCTTGGGCCAGTCCCTGTCTCTCAGCCCTAGGAAGGACGCAATGGCAAACCAGGAGACTGAGAGTTCTAGTCCCGCCTTAGGCAGGAAAGCCGGCTGGGTGACCTTGGGCCAGTCCCTGTCTCTCAGCCCTAGGAAGGACGCAATGACAAACCAGGAGACTGAGAGTTCTAGTCCCGCCTTAGGCAGGAAAGCCGGCTGGGTGACCTTGGGCCAGTCCTTGTCTCTCAGCCCTAGGAAGGACGCAATGACAAACCAGGAGACTGAGAGTTCTAGTCCCGCCTTAGGCACAAAAGCCGGCTGGGCGACCTTGGGCCAGTCGCTCTCTCTCAGCCCTAGGAAGGAGGCAATGGCAAACCAGGAGACAGAGAGTTCTAGTCCCGCCTTAGGCATGAAAGCTGGCTGGGTGACCTTGGGCCAGTCCCTGTCTCTCAGCCCTAGGAAGGAGCCAATGGCAAACCAGGAGACTGAGAGTTCTAGTCCCGCCTTAGGCAGGAAAGCCGGGTGGGTGACCTTGGGCCAGTCCCTGTCTCTCAGCCCTAGGAAGGAGCCAATGGCAAACCAGGAGACTGAGAGTTCTAGTCCCGCCTTAGGCATGAAAGCCGGCTGTGTGACCTTGGGCCAGTCGCTCTCTCTCAGCCCTAGGAAGGAGCCAATGGCAAACCACTTCCAAAAAACTCTGCCAAGAAAACTGCAGGGACTTGTCCAGGCAGTCTCCAAGAATCAGCGACGATTGAACAGATTAAAATAATAAAATAAAATAAAATAAAATAATAAAATAAAATAAAATAAAATAAAATAAAATAAAATAAAATAAAATAAAATAAAATAAAATAAAATAAAATAAAATAAAATAATAAAATAAATAAAATAATAAAATAAAATAAAATAAAATAAAATAAAATAAAATAAAATAAAATAAAATAAAATAAAATAAAATAAAATAAAATAAAAAAAAAACTAGGAGTTGGTAACTTCTCTCCAACTTGGCAGACAAAGCTTTTACATTGTGGCTAGATTCCTTTGATGAAACTTTATGCATTCAGATACCAGGAAAGTGTTTATTGTTTTCAGCCAGAACAACCTTCCCCTTCAAATTTTGCAGAAGAGGATCCCAGATATCCCTAAAATTCCAAAGTACAGCAAAAGTACAAACAACACAGGGCGAAAATACATTCCAGCGGTCTCACGGCCTCCATCTTTGGCGTTCCTCTTTGAGGTGCAGAATTCTTCATGGGCCGGAAATTCATTCTATGCCCCAATATTTGTTGGCAAACTTTCCTGGCTACAGCCTTTTACCGCCGCGGAATCTGCTCCTTCCCCTCCAGAGGCAGTAGTTTTGTGACGATTAATTTTCTGGTTGCATATGGCATGCAAAAGGATGCCTGCAAAAGTTTTTTAAAAAGAGGGGGGGAGGAAGGGAGGGAGGGTAGAAGGAAAGAGAGAGAGAGAGAAGGGAGGGAAAGAGAGAAAAATGGGAGGGAAAGAGAGAAAAATGGGAGGGAGGGAAAGAGAAAAATAGGAAGGAAAGAGAAAAAAGGACGGAAGGATGGAAGGACAGAAGGAAGGAAAAGAGAAAAGAGGGAGGGAGACAGGGAGGGAGGGAAAAAAAGGAAGGAAGGAAGGAAGGAAGGAAGGAAGGAAGGAAGGAAGGAAGGAAGGAAGGAAGGAAGGAAGGAAGGATTAAAACAGCTGTTTCCAAACCTTTTTTTTTTTTTTTTTTTGCTGAGAAGCAAGACACACAAGGCCACGTGAGCACATACATGGAAGGCAGATTCTCTTACCGGCCGCCACTGACACATTTAAAGACTCTACTCCAAATTCCAAATCTCTTCCTGGAGTGATAGTCAACATCTTGTGGCACAATGTTTTTGCCTCCGGAGAAAGTCCATAACCCTCATTTCCTGTATACACGTGCCAAAAGGAAAAGGAATTGCAATGTAAATCTTAAGCTTCAAAATGGATGTTTTAAAAAAGTACACGTTACTTCTATTTCATTCTGGTTGAGAGCCAGTGGGAGACAGTCGTGAAGATGCTGGGCCAGGGGACCCACATTCTAGTCCTGGGGGCCTCTGGGTTGGTTCCCCCCCCCCCAGTCCCAGAGCCACTGTGGGGAAGTGGGGAAGGTGTTGCATTAGGAGCTGGGAGGCCCGAGTTCTAGGCTGTCTTCAGCCATGAAAGTTCACTGGCTGACTTTGAGCCCGTCGGTTTCTTCCGAGGATGGTTGCGGGATCCCCCTTCAACCACAGAAGATCCTTGAGTGACTCTGGGCCGGTCCCCCCCCCTCTCAGCCCTAGAGCCAATGTGGGGCAGGGGGGAAGGTGTTGCATTAGGAGCTGAGAGACCCGGGTTCTAGGCTGTCTTCAGCCATGAAAGTTCACTGGCTGACAAACGTTGACTGTAGTGCTCAAAGGTCATCTTCTCAGCCCAACCCACCTCACAGGGTTGTTGTTCTTGTGGGGAAAATAGGAGGCAGGAGAAAAAGAAATGGAGGAGGAGGAGGAGGAGGAGGAGGAGGAAATATTAAGTCAGCTAGGTGACAGCACTCATTCACCTTGGCTGATTTTGAAATGCTGAGAGTCAGGCTTTATTTGTACCTGGATGGGAGACCACTAGGAGATCCCAGGACACTAAACTAGACTGGGACATCCAGATAAATATCCCAGAAGACATTAGGAGCATATCAGTCCCATATCTTTGCCAAGAAAACTAGCTCTGGCCTTGAGAAGGAAATGGGAGAGGTCAAACAGTTACTCAGCCCTGGGAAAGGAGAAAGCATGAAAAAGGGAACCGCCCTACACTGACTTTGTGGTCCTTCAAAAGGGGCAGCAAAGGTTTAAGACAGATTCTCAGGATCCTGTTAACAGACCCTGCAACAAGAAAGTAGCATTCCTGGGATCCCTGCAGGGTCTGTGGCGTGGCCTGGCCTACCTATCTGTCTGGATATATCCATAAAGTTAACAGGAGTCAAACTCAACCTGGTGAGGTTATTTTTATCCCCTATTCCAGGAAAGTACAACTTTATTTGGATTGAGGGCTATTGAATTTGGTAAGAACTTTTGCAGTTATGGAGCCAAAGGTTAATACACCCAAATCTTTCGCCTATCTAAACTTTTCATTTTTGGACCCTTCTTTACATTCACATATTTTCAGTGGTAAAATTTACCAAGGATTTTCTTTGGTTGGTCCTCCTTAATGTGGTATCTCTTTGTTTTGACCTTCTATGCCAGCGTTTTCAAACTTGGCCACTTTAAGATGGGTGGACTTCAACTCCCAGAATTCCCCAGCCAGCCATGCTGGCTAGGGAATTCTGGGAGTTGAAGTCCATCCATCTTAAAGTGGCCAAGTTTGAAAAACACTGCCCTATGCTGTTTCCCATTTATCCAGGATTCAGAGGCTAATTGGTGGCTATTTTTAAGTTTCTCTCAGAGCCTGGCCATGATAAAAACAAAGCCAGATTCCTTATGTCTCACAATCTCCCTTCCAAACTGCTGTTCTCAAGTTGTTCAGCAGCAACAACGTCCTTTGGAAAGCAGATTAAAATGGCACCATTTTCTCTAGATCTATTTTAAGCAGCCTGCTTTGCAGCAAAAAAAAAAGAATTGCCAACACCAGGGGGTTGCAGGGATGGTCTTTCCCTATCCTCCCCCACCCCACAGAAAAATTACCTACCGAGTAACAGTATGGTGGGCCCAGTCCAGCAAAAGTTTGAGCAACTGAGAACAGGGATCTCTTCCTGGATCTTTCCGTGACCAATCGTCCCAAGGACTTCCCAGCCTTCTTCGGATTTTGTCTTGCGGGGGGAGGAGAAAAAAAGTTGTTCAAGTTTCAGACTTGTGCAATATTTGGCTTCATTTTTATTTATTTATTTATTTATTTGTTATCCCGCCTTTATTATTTTTATAAATAACTCAAGGTGGCGAACGTACCTAATACTCTTTCCTCCTCCTATTTTCCCCACAACAGCAACCCTGTGAGGTGAGTTGGGCTGAGAGAGAGGGACTGGCCCAAGGTCACCCAGCAGGCTTTCATGCCTAAGGCGGGACTAGAACTCACAGTCTCCTGGTTTCCCATTGGCTCCTTCCTAGGGCTGAGAGAGAGTGACTGGCCCAAGGTCACCCAGCCGGCTTTCATGCCTAAGGCGGGACTAGAACTCTGACTCCTGGTTTGCCATTGGCTCCTTCCTGGGCTGAGAGACAGGGATTGGCCCAAGGTCACCCAGCCGGCTTTCATGCCTAAGGCGGGACTGGGGAATTCTGGAAGCTGAAGTCCACACGTCTTCAAGTTGCCAAGGTTGAGTAACACTGATCTATCGGGTGAGTGTGGATGTTTGGGTATCTTGACTTCCCATCTAGCAAGAGACGGGAAGCAAATGGCAGCTGGCAACGGGTGTTAAGCTGCTTGTCTGGCTCCCCTGCCATCTTTTCCTGGGGTGCCACACTAAAGAGCCCATTAAAAAAAGAGTTTGCCGCAATTGAAACCACTGTGCGAATTGCTTTGATTTGTTTCTTAAGGTGGTCTCCTTAACTGGGTCCAAACTGGCCAGTTTAATCTCGGCTTTTCCCGGGCATAAATTCAACAGGATGATGGGTTGGAAAACTGCCAGTTTCTGAGAAGAGTCAGGAGGAAAGCCATTCGGCCCCGCTTCCTTTCTTCTTTTTCCTTTCCTTCTGAAATAGATTTTGCATTCAGTTGGACACTCCTGAATCTGAGTCAAGGAGCAATTTTGGAACATTTATTTGTAATCAGACCTAAGAGCCTTTGATCCAGGCAAGATCCATGTAATTCAGCTGTTGGCTGCTTTGTAGCTCATTTGTCTTCATCTTCTCCCATCTTAGGTCAGACATTTTCAGGAGAAAGTGATGGGGGCTTGGAATCTCTCTCTCTCTATCCCACTGTTTCTCAACCTTGGCAACTTTGTCCACACGTCTTCAAGTTGCCACGGTTGAAAAACACTGATCTACAGTATCACACCATTCAGTTGCCTGGCTGAAGTTTCTGGAAGGGAATATAAGGGACCTGGGATAGGCAAACTTACTTACTTACTTACTTACTTACTTACTTACTTACTTACTGATAATTCAATTCAATTCAATTCAATTCAATTCAATTCAATTCAATTCAATTCAATTTAATTTATATCACCGCTCCATCTCCCCCAAGGGGGACTCTTGGGGACAAATGTTGTTCTTTAATAATATTAAAGAAATAGAAAAGTAAATTTAATAAAATATTAAAGAAATATTAATAATATTAAAGATATGTGATTATGATTTTGATGTTCTAAGCCAGTGTTTCTGAACGTTGGCCGCTTTAAGATGTGTGGACTTCAACTCCCAGAATTCCCCAGCCAGCATGGAATTCTGGGAACTGAAGTCCATACATCTTAAAGTTGCCAAGGTTGAGAAACACTGTGATAGACAGACCTCCACTCAGAACACTTCTTCCCCCACCATGTAAAAATCTGTTTTCCTTCTCCCCAACACACCCTGGAAATTTGCAATTTCTATCCTGGAATTTGCGGGGGAGGGGGGAGAGAGAGAGAGACAGCCAAATCCTTTCCAAGTGTTGCCCAATGCTGCCATCCCGTGGCCACTTAGTGTATTACAGCAACTGGTAAGCCAGAGCAGTGTTTCTCCACCTGGGCAACTTGAAGATGTGTGGATTTCAACTCCCAGAATCCCCTAGCCAGCATGCTGGGAGTTGAAGTCCACACATCTTCAAGCTGCCCAAGTGGAGAAACGCTGAGCTAGAGCGAAAAGTCAAAGATGGGCAACTTAGTGCCTTCCAGAAGTACAATTGGCCATGCTGGCTGGGGATAATGGGGTGCTGTCCAAAAGGTCTGTAAGAATCTGCTTTTCACCAAATCAGCAGAATACTAAGTATGTTTTTATACCAAGCTGGATCAGTGGATCATCTGGCTGGCTGAGGCCCCCAGGACTTCAGACTCCGTGCTGCCCAGCCTGGTCTTAAGCTCCAATTCTCCACCCTTGTTTTGCAGCCCATCCCAGAATTTGAGATCACTGGATCCTAGATTTTAGGAGGGGGTTCTAGAGGCCATCTGGCCCAACCCTGTGCCAGGGTGGAGGAATCCAAATTAAAGCACTCCGGATGGATGGATGGATGGATGGGAAGAGGAGCCCCCCTCTCCCTGGGTTACCGGTTGGGTTGTCGAACCGCTTTTGCTAACATTCAGCTGGACTCTGCCCACCTGTAACTGAAATCCATTACAGTAAACCAAAGCTTTCCAAAGTTTTAACATTGGTGACACACACCAACAGCGGCGGCGTGGCCTGCAGTGTCCTCTTCTGTCGCGCAAAAAACCCGGAAGCGCTGATGGGGGGAACCGAAAGAAGCGGCACCCCCGCCGGGTTTTTGCGCGACAGAACAGGACACCGCAGGCGACACAGTAGTGTGTCGCAACACACACTTTGGAAAGCTATGCAGTAAACTCTCACAGTAATGGACTAATGGGGCAAGGTGGAGACTCTTAAAGCCAAATGTCTGTTAAATCAAGGGTTCACCCTAACCTTAATTAAAGAAATGAACACAGCAAAGCTGGAGTGCACCACCCTCAACAATTTACAGGGATACGCTTGGAGGAGGATTCCTGCCTTGGGCACGGGGCCGGACTAGGGGACCTCCGAGGTCCCTTCCAACCCGAATATTCTATGATTCCATGGCAGCAGAGGGCAGACTGAGAAGGAAAGCCAGTGGGGAGATTGGGGGACCCTCCAATCTTCCCAGCCCCTTCCCTTCTCTACTGCTCCTCTGCCACCACCAAAGTCCCATCATAGCTGTGAGAGATGGTGGGGAGGCTGAGAGAAAGAAAGAAGGAAGGAAGGAAGGAAGGAAGGAAGGAAGGAAGGAAGGAAGGAAGGAAGGAAGGAAGGAAGGAGGAAAGAAGGAAAGGAAGAAGGAAAGAAAGAAGGAAAGAAAGGAAGAAGGAAAGAAAGAAGGAAAGAAAGAAAGAAAGAAAGAAAGAAAGAAAGAAAGAAAGAAAGAAAGAAAGAAAGAAAGAGGGAGGGAGGGAGGGAGGGAGGGAGGGAGGGAGGGAGGGAGGAAGGAAGGAAGGAAGGAAGGAAGGAAGGAAGGAAAGATAGATAGATAGATAGATAGATAGATAGATAGATAGATAGATAGATAGATAGATAGATCCCGCTTTTATTATTTTTATAAATAACTCAAGGCAGGGAACATACCTAATACTCTTTCCTCCTCTTATTTTCCCCACAACCACCTCATGCTGGCTGGGGAATTCTGGGAGTTGAAGTCCACACATCTTAAAGTTGCCGAGGTTGGGAAACACTGGTCTAAATCCTTCATATGTGGTGCCCAGAACTGGACACAGTTCTTAAGCTGATGGACACCGAATAAAGTGGAATGATTATTTTCTGCGATATGGACACAATAATTTTACTGATGCGGCCTAAAACTGTTTTGTTCTGTTCATTTTCAGCAAAGCCTGGCATTGCAGATAAATAACTCGAGCTGGCTGTCATTGCTAATTATTAGGAACAGAAGTATTTTACCTTAAGAAGGCCTTGAACATCATCAGTGCTAAATACATCGAAAACTTCCATGACACCCGAGCTGGCTTTGCTAACAACTGGCGTTAGGGAGCAGCTGTGAATACAAAAGCAAAAGTTTAGAAAAGAACCCCCCAAAAAAAGGATTACATACCCTCAAGACTATCTAAGTAAAGGTAAAGGTTCCCCCCACACATTTGTGCAGTCGTGTCCGACTCTAGGGGCCGGTGCTCATCTCCGTTTGTTAGCCGAACAGCCAGCGTTGTCTGAAGACGCTTCCGCGGTCATGTGGCCGGCATGACGCACACGGAACACTGTTACCTTCCCACCGAAGTGGTACCTATTCATCTACTTGCACTTGCATGCTTTCGAACTGCTAGGTTGGCAAGAGCTGGAGCTAGTGCGGGAGCTCACTCCGCACGCAGGGCTAGGGATTCGAACCTCCGAACTTGCGATCTTCTGATCGACAAGCCTGGCGTCTTACCCACTGAGCCACCACGCCCCTTCTAAACTATCTAAACTATCAAGACTATCTAAAAAGCCACCTATTAGAAAACACACCTCAGCAGAACAAGGATTGCAAAACCCCAACCTGGTTGTAACAGGTTCAGTGTTGCTTAATCCCAAGAAAAGTGAGACTGCCCGCTTAGTCCGTTGAGACATGGGAGACCTCACAGCAGCTGCAAGGCATGTGATCCAGTTTCACAAGCACACCATTGTTTGATTCCATTCTGGTTTCCAGTGGTAGACTATTACTGGGGATGGAGGCTCCTTTCTTGACTATCAGAGCTAGTAACTCCCAAACTGCTTCAACTCAAAGATGTATCTCATCTAGCAGTCAGCTGCCAAGTGAGACCAACTGGAGATAGCCCTGCTCTTCTACCTCTGCTGTTCAGAGGTAGACTGCTCTTGAACAAAGGGGCCCCTTTCCCTGTTTCCACAGTTCTGCTTTCCATGAACTTCAACATCTTGCTTGGCTTATTGGTTGTGAACAGGCCACTGGTTCAAGGATATCTGACACAGCAGACCGGCCATTCTCCACTCAAAAACTAGGCCACTCATCATCAAGAACTTGTGATATGGTCCAATATTTGAAGGGCCGTCACACAGCTAATGGAATCAACTTGTTCTCTGTGGCTCTGGAGCAGCCATCCCCAGCCTGGCGCCCTTTGGAGGCTGGGACAGCCACTCCCAAAAGGCTAAGCGAGTTCGGAAATGCTACCCAGGGATGATAAATGATGTAATAGTATGTGGGAAAGACCTTGGGAGACAGGCCGAAGAGACGTTGCCAAGGGAACAGTCAGATAAGAGAGAGCATAGTCTGCAGCTGGATAGTGGGTGGAGAAAGAGGCTCAGAAGGGACCCCCCCTAGTTTCTTGGGCTGTAAAGGAGACGGCGGGAGAGTTATACTTTCAGACTTGCAAGATCCTGTTAATGTAGCTTATTTAGTCATGTTTCCTGTCTGGTCTACCTGGGAAGGCTGACACAAATATTGCTTTTCTCAGCCTGAAAAAGGCCTACTCACCTGTTCCTTTCACTCGTCACAATCCCGTCGACCCCTAGGAAGTGCGCCGTCCGCAGGACCGCCCCCAAATTCATGGGATCATGTATCCCCTCCAAAACCACCCAGATATGCTGCGATCCCTTGCCAACCGGGGCTCGTCGGAGTGGCCCTTCCTGCCATGCCAAGGGGCGAAGGGGCGAGGCCTCCAGGCACACCCCCTGATGGACGCTCCCCTTACAAAGGGCATCCAACACCTTCCTGTGCACCCTCTTAACTGGGATCCCGCGCTCCTCGGCATACTGGGAGAATTTTTCTGCCACGGGGGATGCCCCATCTCGGCTCGATTTGAGGAAGAGCTGGAAAAATGTCCGCTTTGACCTCCCGAGGGCTAAGGAGCAGGGGGCTGTCCCAAACAAGATCTCCGAGCCCTTGGTCCTTTCCGGGAGAAGAGGATTTTGCTGCAGCCTTTTCCGTTTGGAGACAAAATCGTCATTTCTCAGGTTCCTGAATTCTTCCTTAGTGGTGGATGGCATAGCTTTGGGATGAAATTTTGGCCCGGGTTTATTCGGAAGAGCATCAGCCTCGCGGCCTGTCTCACCCAGACGCGGTGTTGTGTTCAACAGGTGAGTTTCCTGAAGCCTCGATGTTTCAAGGGAATGACCAGCCTGCAAAGCAGAAATTTCTTGCTTGCTTGCTTCGCTGGGCGGCTGCTCTTTCAACAGTGGTGGTTTCTTCCATGCTGAGAAGCGGTGGATGCTCTTAAAAGGGTTGATAAAACAAGCAACAAAGGGCAACATTGCTGAATTCCGGAAGCCAACATTAAAGGCGTGGCGAGGGTCCATGTCTGCCACTTATATTTCTTGATGGGTAACCTTAACAAAAGAAGTGGATTAATATACGCAATGCAACGATTTCCTAGATCAAGGATTCCCAACCTCTTCCAGACTTCAACGGCCAGAATTCCTCAGCCAGCATGGCCATTGCTGAGAATTCTGGGTGTTGAAGTCCACACATCTGGAAACAGCACCAGTTGGGAAATGCTGCCCCTGACCAGTCATAAGCCTAAATAAGACCTCTGGGCTCCCCCAAACCCCTAAACATATCCCCCAGAACTCTTCCAAAAGTTGCCACTGAACTGTGATGCATTTAATATGACAAAAGGGGGACCTACTTCAAGGCTGAATTTATGGAGAGTAATCATATTACAGTACCTGAATTTAATTAATTCAAATATAAATAAAATAGGAGAGCCGGTTTGGTGTAGCAGTTAAGGCACCAGGATACAAACTGGGAGACGTGAGTTCTAGTCCTGCCTTAGGCACGAAGCCAGCTGGGTGACCTTGGGCCAGCCTCTTTCTCTCAGCCCTAGGAAGGAGGCAATGGCAAACGACTTCTGAAAAACCTGGCCAAGAAAACTGCAGGGACTAGTCCAGGCAGTCGCCAAGAGTCAAGACTGACTCACAGGCACCAAAAAATAATAATAAAATAAACTAATAAAAATAAAAGTCAGTTGCCACTCTGGCTCTGACCACTTTTGATGCAATACTAGGGGACAGGAAAAAATGGTTAGAAGAATTCAGGGATCCAATGCTCCTTTAATCATCTTTAGTAAAGGTAAAGGTTCCCCCCGCATATTTGTGCAGTTGTGTCCGACTCTAGGGGGCGGTGCTCATCTCCGTTTCTTAGCCGAAGAGCCAGCGTTGTCCGAAGACGCTTCCACGGTCATGTAGCCGGCACGACGCACGCGGAACGCTGTTACCATCCCACCAAAGTGGTACCTATTAATCTACTTGCATTTGCATGCTTTCGAATTGCTAGGTTGGCAAGAGCTGGGGCGAGTGCGGAAGCTCACTCCGTCACACGGGGCTAGGGATTCGAACTTGCGATCTTCCGATCGACAAGCCTGGCGTCTTACCCGCTGAGCCACTACGCCCCTCTAATCATCTTTAACCTACTGTATTTTGTATAAATGAGTTCCACATTTTTGCATTGTGGATTTTAATTCTGTAAGCCGCCCGGAGTCACCATGTGTGAGTTGGGCAGCCATACAAATTTGTTTTATTACTATTATTATTATGATTATCCATACAAGGTCTACATCTATAGGCAATCTGCTCATAGGTGGCAAGAGTAATCAGGTCTTCAATCCATTGAGTGACATTGAGTGAGGCCCATACATTTATCTTTCCAATGCTGCAATATCAGTCTTTTGGCTATAGTAAGGGCACAGAGAATCCATTTACATTGTCCAATTGTCAATTCCCATGTAATAGGAACGTAATGCAAAAGAATATTATCTTCTGAAAATTTTAATTTTTGTCGCACAGTCATAATTACATAATCTACTACTTTCTCCCAAAATTTAGCAAGTATAGGACATGGTAAAAACATGCGTTTTAAAGAAGCATCATCCTTATTACATCTCCAACAAAATGCTCTCTTAGACAGACCTTTTCCATTCAAACGTAGTGGAGTCCAATCGATTCTAAATATTACTTTTTGTTGTACAAGTCGTAGTTTAAGGTCCCCAAACAGGGTGGGATGAGACGAAAAAGAACAGGAAAGGAAAATGTCAAAAAGGCATGCCAATACACACACTCACACACATTCCTCCTTCCATCCTGGCCAGCGTGAGCCCCTAAGAGTTTAAACAAAAGAGTTTCCCCACTAAAATGTCACCCCCTCCCCATTACCAAAGCCTATGATTCCCAGCATATGGGGACGATGTAAACTGGAGTCTGATTCATCCAGGGGGCAGTAAGCTGCGTTGGCCTCAGTCACAGCCAGGGAGAGGTTGCAAGGTGCACCCAAAAGCTTCTATGGGGAAGAATGAAATCTATTTATCTATTTATTCAATTTATATAAAAATGGTATATCAAATATGGTATATATCAGTCCTTCTCAACCTCAGCCACTTTAAGATGCGTGGACTTCAACTCATGGCTGGCTGGGGAATTCTGGGAGTTGAAGTCCACGCATCTTAAAGTGGCTGAGGTTGAGAAACACTGGTATATATGACCGAAATCCTACACAATGCACACATTTTCTGACAATCCAACTTGGAGAATTTTCTTTGGCAAAGGGAAGAAGCGCTACATACGCGTCCTCCGTATCCCTGAAGCCTGATCCCGCGTGGTCCTCTCCCGGACCTATAAACTCAAGGCTTCTGCAGCGCCTACCTTCCTCGGCGCCACGTGGGTCCAGGAAGGAACGCCTGCCCGACCATAGAGTCGGCGGCCAGAAGGAGGCCCTTGCTCTTTGGGGCCACCTGCTGGCTAAAGGTTGAGCAGCTCGATGACCAACGTGGTTGGCATCTGTAGAAACCTCGCGATTGGCTGGGGATGATGGGGACCGTAGTGCTGGGTCGACAGAGAGTTTTGTGTGGGGGAGCGTGCATGACTTTTTAAATGACAAAACTGACACGTTGATGGTGAAAAGCAAAAAAGTTCAGATAGGAAGAGTATTGACGCATTTGAACTCTGGTGTTGGAGGAAACTTCTGAAAATCTCATTGAACAGCCAAGAAGTGGAGCATCGTGGTGGGTAAAGGTAAAGGTTCCCCCCCGCAGAGTTGTGCAGTCGTGACCCCCCCAGCCATGGACTCTCATGGGGTGACATTGCCCCACCCGCACCCAACCTAACCTACCTCACAGGGTTGTTGTTGTGGGGGGAAACGGAGAGAGAAGAGGGGCATGTACGCTAGGAGGAAACACGGGATATAAATTATAAATAATTGTGGAGTCCTTGGTGCTCTCTGAGGCTTGCGGCTTTCTTGCACATGTTTCATTGCCAGACTAGGCAACATCTTCAGTGCAAAAAGGGAGTGGGACTTGCTCTCTGTTTATATACCATGGCCTGTCCTGCTTGTGTTGGTGGAGGTGTTGTTCTCCCCTTAGGAGTTCCTTGATTGGGTTGTTGTTTGCTGCTTGGTTGATTGACTGAGTTAATAGTTCCTTGATTAGGGTATATTGTGCTGTTTGATTGTTCATCTGGTGCTAATCCTGGTGTTAATCTTTGCATATCTGGGTGCTGATTGCTGGCAAGGAGGTGTTCTGGTCTTCTGGCTTTTCTATTGTCTCTTATGAATGGTATGTAAATGTTGTTTACCTCTATGTGCCTGTTGATGGCTGACTTGTCAGAGTGCCAAGCTTCCAGGAATTCTCTAGCGTTTTTGGATTTGGCTTGGTTTAGGATGCTCACAGTTTCCCAGTTGAAAGTATGGTTGAGTCTGTCCATGTGTTGTGAGATTAAGGAGTTTTCATCATGTCTTCTGACTGCTAGTTGGTGTTTGTGGATACGCTCTGCTAGTCTTCTGCCCGTCTGTCCTACATAGTGGCTTCTGCAGTCCTTACACTGTGTGTTGTAGATGTCTCCTGTTTTTTCTTCTTGGGCTACTGGATTACTTAAGATGTTCTGAAGGGTTTTGGTTGGTTTATGTGCTATGGTGATACCACGTGGTTTTAACAGTCTATTGGTAGTTTCTGAGATGTTTCTGATGTATGGCAGTGTTATCTTTTTCATAGCTTCTGTTGGTTGTGTTGTAGTGGGTTGGGTGGTCAGGCACTTTTTGATAAAGTTGAGTGGGTATCCATTTTGCTGGAAGATGCTGTATAGATTATCTGTTTCCTTTTTCTGGTGTTCTGGGTTGCTGCAGTGCATTAGTGCTCGTCTGATTAATGTTCTTACACAGCTTCTCTTGTGGGAGGTTGGGTTGTTGCTTTGGTAGTGGAGCACTTGGTTAGTGTGGGTAGATTTCCAGTAGACTTGTGTTTCTAGCTTGCCATCATTTCCTCTACTGATGAGTATATCCAAGAAGGGTAGTGTGTTGTTGTTTTCTTCTTCCCTTGTGAATTTTATTCCTTTGAAGATGTTTTCATCTTCACCCGGAAGCGCTGATGGCCCGCCGCCACCCCTTTGAAAAGGCAGGCTCTGGGGACCCCGAAAATGCCCTCGGTTCCGGCAGGGAGGCGAAAATCGCGCGCACACGCTGCCGGGCTTCCCGGCGCACAGCTGATCGGCGTGGAGAATTTCCACCCTGGGCCCTTCCGGAACCAAGGGCATTTTCATCAGCGCTTCCGGGTTGTCACGTGACACACTTGGGGGCCCCAGGCGACACAGTATTGTGTCACGACTCATAGTTTGGAAAGCCCTGCCATAGGTGTTCCTTTGTTGGTATATTTGTCCATCAAACTGAACGTAGGTGGTGAGGTCCATGATTCTGGGTATTTTGATCTTGGTGTATCTGGTTAGGTCGGGTGTGTTGTGTAGAGCTGCTGCCATGGATTCAATCGCTAGTGCTTGGTCTATGGATGTAAAGAGTGCAGTGACATCAAATGACACCATAATTTCATCTTCTTCTATTTTTAGGTCTTTGATTTTCTGGAGGCACTGTAGTGGGGAGTTGATAAGAGTATTCGCTCTCCTCTGTGAGATGCCCAAGTTTTCTTGTAAGTTCTTTAGCTATGTTGTATGTGGGGGTCCCTGGTAATGATACAATTGGACGGAGTGGTATGTCGGGCTTGATTATGTAAAATAATTCTGGTTTTATTTGGGGGTTTTTTTCTTGGTCGTCCTAATCCCTGCAGAGTTTAATTTTTAACGAATCTTTAGCAGCAGAAACTTTAAATCATTAACTGTATCCTTCTCGGTTTCAAAACAAATCCGTCCTAAGTCCAGGGTGATGCTTTGAAAACAGTCTCCCTGAAATTTGCCAAGGGGACATGTTTTCGAAGCTAAGGCAGAAGCAGGGAAGCGTAGCGGCGGAGTTTAAATTAGGATTTCAAAGCCGGCCTCAGCCAGGAATTCGACATTACCTTAGGCAACCCACAGTTTCTCAACTTCAGCTCTGCCCCGTCTACAACATGAAAATAAAAATAAAACTGGCCCATTTTTCACTGGATTTATGGGCGCCAGCCTGAAAGTAAACCTTATTTCTGGGTAAATATGTGGCAGGCTGTCATTAAATCTTTTATAAAATATTACCTCACTATCGGCTCATTTTGTGCACGTTTCTTACCGGTTAAAAAGACAAAATATCCCTCCCACGTTCTCATTTTACAACTCATAATTAGGAAACGCATTGCAAGTTATTTCCAGCTGCAGTGACGGACCCGCTATTAAGGGGAAATAAGCAGGTTTGCATGTGTGTGTGTTTACACCACACTTTAAGATGTGTGGACTTCAACTCCCAGAATTCCCAGAGTTGAAGTCCACACGTCTTAAAATCGCCAAGGTTGAGAAACACTGGTTTACAGAGAGGGATGTCCGGGGGGGGGGGGGGAGTCGAAAGAGTCAACATGGCAAACCTGACAGCAACCCAAGTCCTGCCCCTTTTTTGCAGGGGTCACATGATCTTTTGCCAGCAAGGGGTCAACTTGATCTGTGCAGACCATAAACTGCAGGGAACTCAGAAATGCCCAATTCCTGGGACACCTACTAAGGCTGATCTCCCTTTCTGCTCAGCTTCCCTCAAGCCTCCTCCTTTCGGATAGAGTTGGGTTCTTGGTGTTCCCTCAGCTTGGTGGTTTTCCTGAAGACGTTTCCTTGCCAGCCTAGCTAACATCAATGCAGGGGAGAGTTGGAGTCTGCGGGCTGTTTCTTATATAAAGCCTTTGCCTTGCCCATCTTAGTTGGAGTGTGGATCCTTGCTTGATTTTTTTTTCTTCCAATAGAAGAGAATCTCTGTAGCTCAGGGTTGAACTGTGGAGTCCTTGGCGCTCTCTGAGCTTGGTTGTTCACTTGCAGGCGTTTCATGACCCAACTAGGTAACAACATCAGGGCGAGGGAGGGTGGGGTTTGCTGCCTGTGTCGAGTTTTCTGTATAAAAAAATCAAGTAGCTTTCTTCACTGTGTAATTTTTATGTTTACTATTATTCTGCTCTGTTCTCGTGGTGACGTGCAGTGCAGGTGGCCTGATAACAACTATCACGTGTGTAATGTTATGGCTAGTGCCTACACATTCTCATGGGAATAATGTCTCCTGATTTCCTCTGTGGGAAGTCTTGCTCTGTGTGGAGCAGGGAGGGGGGAGTCACATGCCTGCTGAGATGCAGCACTGCTATGGCCTATGCTTTAGGCCTGGTGTGTGTCGCACCTAACTTCCAGCCAATCAGAAAGCTGGAAGAACTGAATATCTAACCATGCAAAATGGTGTTCTATGCTTCTTGACTTCTGGTCTTGTTGCCATGTTTCTGTATGTAATCTATTCCTGTGTATAGCCTATACACGCCTGGCTGTCTTTGTAGGCCATGGCGGTTTTCACATCTGCTGATGGAACCAAGGAACAAAACTCTGCTTATAGGTTTGTTTTTCTTTTTGCAATAATGTAACTCTATATGCATTTATTGCCTTATGCTACAAGTAAACACTTTTAGCCCTAAACGCTGCACTGATTACTGATGCACCTTGCCCCATAAGCCACCATATCCCACAGCCTGTTTATACTGTATGCAGTAGCTTGCCTTCCCAGGTTTTTTTGGGGGGTGTAGTTTCCTCCTTGGGGTGGAAACTACACCAAGGAGGAAACTGCACCTCCACCAAAACTGGCCGGGCAATCTCCTGTATATAAACAGGCCCCACATTTCTGGTTACATTTTCTGCAGTCCTCTAGCTCTACCCTCCATGATTTCTTGAAGATCACAGAAAGAGGCTCTGAGATGACATCTGCAAACTCCTTCAAGGCTCTTAGATACGACTAGCCTAGTCCTGGAGACTAACTCATTCAGGGCCGCAACTGGGGGCGGGGGGACAAGCGGGGCATGTGCCCCGGGCGCTGCACTGGGAGTTGCGCCAAAATGACGCCCAGGGGGGCACCAACATGACAAAATAACCCATGGGGGGGCACGGAATCCATGTTTGCCCTGGGTGACACAGACCCTAGTTCCATCCCTGAACTCATTCGTGCTATCCAGGTGCTTCCTAACCATCTCTTCACTTACCTTGGATTGCCACTCCCTCCTTTGGAGTCCTTGGTGCTCTCTGAGCCTGGTGGTTTGCTTGCAGACGTTTCATGACCCAACTAGGTAACATCATCAGTGCTAGTGAGTGTGGAGTTTGCTGCCTGATGATGCTACCAGTCAGGCAATGAAACATCTGCAAGCAACCAGCCAAGCTCAGAAACCAGAAGAACTCCACAGTTCAACCCTGAGCTACAGATATTCTCTTCTACTGGAACCACATATGGGTGTCAAATGCTTTAGAAAGCCTGCAAATGGGAGGAATTTGCATGTAGGCAAACCTCCACCAAGGAAAACTCTTCTCTCTGCACAAATGCCTAAGACAGCATGCCCTGCCCACCAGTGCCAGATACAGACCTCCAATAAACTGCACAGCTGGTTGGTTAGTCTTTGTTTTTTTTGTTTTTCTTCCCTGATTGTTTATCTGATGTGGTTTCCTGCTTATCTTGGGTGTTGGTTCCTGGAAACCATGTGCTCTGGGTATTTTTTAATGAAATTTGAGTCCGCCTGACTCCAGACCAACTCTGCACAGCTTAAAATGTTTGCTTCCTTCCTTGATGTTTGGTTGTATGTTTTAAATACAACCCCTCCAGGTATCTGATGATGGCTGATTTCTCTGAATGCTAAGCTTACAGGATTTCCCTAGCCTTTTGGGGTTTAGTTTGATAAAAAATGTCAATAGTTTGCCAGTGGACTTCCCATTTTTATGCAAGATTGCAGGCAAGGTACTACGTATATATAAACAACCAGCAAACTCCACTCCTCATTGCACTGATGAAGTTGTCTAGCATGGAAATGAAATGTCTGTAGGAACACCAAGAACCCAACAGTCCAACCGAGAGCTACAGATATTCTATCTTATTGGAGAGTATCATTTGCTACCTAGATTTTTTTTGTCACAGTGAAAAATATTACGAAATCATGGAGTTACATTTTAAAAATAAAAGGGGCTGCTACAGACATAAAACTGATCTTTGTCCATTCACAAGTTTGTCTGTTCCTGAATCTCTCCATGCTAATTCTTAGATGGCATCAAGCAAGCTTGTCCAACATGGCAGCCTTAAAAGATGCCCTTAAAGCTGTCGGGCAATAAATGGATTTTTTAATAGCTTGATCAGTGGCCTTTGAACCTCTTATTGTAGGAGAACTGTGTCAGCCCTGACCATCGTCTTCCAAAGCAGCTACTTTACTCCCAACTTAAGAATGGAAAACGGAATATTGGTGGACAGCAAAAGAGATTCAAAGATACTCTCAAAGCTAATTTTAAAAAATGTAATATCAGCATTGAGAACTGGGAAGCCCTAAATCATGAGCGTTTCAGTTGGAGGTCAGCCTTTATTAATGGCGCTATGGACTTTGAAGAAGCACGAGTACAGGGCGAAAGGGAGAAAAGAGCTAAAAGGAAGGCACGTCAGGCAAACCCTCATCATGACCGTCTCCCACCCGGAAACCTATGCCCTCATTGTGGGAGGTTGTGCGGATCCAGAATTGGCCTTCATAGCCACTTACGGATCCACTGTTAAAATTTTACCTTTGGAAGACAATCTTACTCGGCTACGAGTGATCGCCAATGATTTTCAAACTTGGCAACTTTAAGATGTGTGGACTTCAACTCCCAGAATTCCCCAGCCAGCTTGTTGGCTGGGGAATTCTGGGAATTGAAGTCCACACATCTTAAAGTTGCCAAGTTTGAAAAACACTGGCCTATGGTAACCAAAATTTAGAAGGAGTCCAGTAGCACCTTTTGAAACTCACAGAAGCTTATGCCTTGAATAACACTGTAGTCTCAAATGGTCCTGCCAGACTGTTTGTATCAGTTAATAATTGATTTTAATTGAATTTGCAAACTGCCTAAAGCAAGGGTCGGAAATGGCGGCTTGCGAGCCAAATCTGGCTCTTTGGCCCCTCGACTCTGGCTCTCTCTCTCTGTCTGCCACCCGACATCCGGAAAGCCGGTCTCCGGAAGCAGCAGGCTTGGCGCGAACCCTGGGGGAGAAACAGAGACGCTGATTGGTGGAGGCTCAGAAGGAAGGACGCCTCCACCAATCAGCGCGCGCCAAAGGAGAGCAGAGAGGCGGGCTGAACAAGGCGAATGATTCCGGCATGGGCACCCGCCGGACGTGGGGAGAGGCCGGGAACGGACGGATGTGGCAGCGCAGCCCTGTATCTTTGGCCCCTTGAGTGTGGCTCTCGGGGAAACCGCCGGACTCGACAGCTGCCTTCCCCGCGGGGAGCGCTCCTTTTTCAGCGCGCCCTGCTCCGTCTTCCGGGTCTCTTCCCGACGGGACCCTTTGGAAGGCAACGGCGTCGCGGGGATGTTGCCGAGGGAAGCGGAGCCGCCCGCCAAAGGCCGTTCTCTGCGAGGCGCCGCAGCGAGTTGGCTCTCCTGCCTGGCCTTGAGGCGCCGCTCCTCACTCCTCGCTCCGCCTGACCCCGGCCGTGCAATCGCGGAGGCGGCTTTTGCTCTGGGAAGACCCGCTGTTGCAGGAGCGGTAGGGAAGAGCCCCGTCGCCGCCGCCCCCGCCGGGAGTATGAGTGGCCGGCAGGTCCGACCGCGGCCAGGCAGAGCGAGGGCGGCACCCGGGCCTCGTCACTCCCGCCGCCACGCGGGGCAGCAAAACCGATCAGGTTTCTCCCCACCCCGTTCCCCTTTGGCAGCTCCAGGCCCCGGGGTGGGTGGGGGTGTCCGGACGACGTGTCCCCTTGAAAAAGCAGCCATCAGACGGGGGGGGGGGGGCAGCAGCAAGGTCATTTTTGGCCGCGGCCCTTCACGCACTGGTCCCCGCGAGCTAAGCGGGCTGACCTCTGAGAAACCCACTCCCCCCCGCCTGAATCCCGAGGAAAGCTTGGCCGCGGCGGCGGCGGAGGATGCGCGGCCCGGGGATCCTGCCGCAGATGGGAAACCCAGCCTGCTCTCCCCACCCGCTTCCCACGCTCTCCGCTCCCCAGAATATCGTGGGGCAAAGGGAAACCTGCCCGGAGGGATCATCAGGAGCACAGGATCCGGCCCCAGCCCAGCCCGGCCCGCAGCTTCGGCGCCCTCCCCTCGCCATCGCGAAGGTCCCAGGCGACGGCGGGGACATGTTCGACCTGCTCGTGCAGCACTCGGGCGGCCTGGGCGAGCCACGGGCCCGGCCGGGGGGGGGGCTGGATGGGGCGGCCACCCCCGGAGACTCCGCGGCCCCCCGGCTGCCAGAGAGGAGGAGAGGCGGTGGAAGAGCTGCAGCCGGAGGGGGGGGCGGCCCGTGAGGGCTCCAGGGGGGCGGCAAGGCATCTCCTGCTCGGGTTGCTCGGGTGCCTTCCGCTCTCCCGCACCCGTCCTGCCAGCCGGAGGGTGGCAGCTCTTTCTCCGCCACTCTCGGTGGGGCGGCCGGGCTGGGCTCGCGGAGCCGCTGGCTGCGCCCCTTCCCTTCGTGAGCCCCCCGACCCTTCCACGCGATTGGCCCCCGCCCGCAAACCCCGCCCCCTGGCTCTCGAGCATTTCAAAATGTGCACGAGCATGTCAAAATGGCTCCCGGCATAAAAAGTTTGCCGACCCCTGGCCTAAAGCATAGACAGGGTATTTTTAGGCGTATGAGATAACCAGCCATTTCTCTTCGATTGATAACCAGCCATTTCTCAAGCTAAAATAATGTTGCATTATTACAAGGATAGACACGCACATATAAGAACTGCACTAAAAGCTGGCCATACCCGTCTCTTACATGTGTGCACAGAAACATGGGCATTCTTACCACCAGTCTAACAAGATAAGGGAACCAAGCATCATCTTTGTACTTCAAAATGTCCTGAACAGAGCAGCTGGGGCATTGGTGGTGTCCTACGTGGTACAGCCAAGCAGTGATATGTTTCGTAAAAAGATATGCAAGAACATGAGATTCCCTTTTCTACACAAGCATATCTACATCTCTGTGTAAATAAGATTTCTCCTCATGCATCAAAAGGGACGTAGAGTGGTTGGATTTACATAATCAAAATAAAACTAAAATCTCCTTCAAATCAAGTTGGACTCCTGACAATTTCATAAGCAGATCCAATAGTTTTCTTGACGTGATATGGAAGTGGTTTGCTTTTGGGTTGCCTTGTCCTCTCCCATCCAAGTACAAACCAGACCCAACCCTGCTTAGCTTTCTAAATCAGCCAAGGTGAGCAGGGTGCAGCTAGGCTCGACTGAAATGTGATCAGTTTGTGGCTTAACATGTTGAGAGAAACCCAGCTATGCTCTTGGCATGTTATGCGAACCAAGCCATCCCCTTAAGCCATAATGGGCTCCCTTTGGGCGGGCCCAGTGTGTTATATGAACATGGCCATTGTTCATCCAGGTTTAGGGTTTAGCATGTTGCCACACCCCAGCCAGAGTAGATATTATAATCATATAATGGAGCAATTATTCTGTTTGAAATAATACAAAGGAGCAGCTGCGCGTGCACTTCACAACACAACACACACCAACAACGACAATTATTGCCCATAGGTGTCCCCAAGTGGGCAAGGAGGGGCAAACGTTGTCCCGTGCGTTTTGACTTTGTTGCGCAAATGACATCATGGCACACAAGGTCATTGGCGCCTTTAATGGACGCCTATGCCATTGCTCCTTTCCAAAGCATCCTTGGGAGGCAGGGTCGTCCAGGGAAGGGGAGCTGTTCAAAAAAAAAGACAAGATGGCGGCCACAACTGTATGATTGATGCCCCGCCCCCTTTTTACATGCATAAAAGGGGCGGGGTTTGGGTTGCGCAGTTGCAACCGCCATCAACTTATGTGGCTCCCTCTCCTTACAGACGTGCCTACCTGGGAGTGTAGATTTATAGATGGAAAAAGATATTATAGATGGAAAAAAATATTGCATTTCTCAGAAACGCTGTTCTGCAACTCCAGAATTCAGGCAGGGGGATATATGACAACTAAAAAGCTGCAGACGTCTGAACCTGCCATCAAAGCGCATCTCTGCTCTAAGTGAAGGGAAATCGCTTCTGAGCTGGCTGGGTTTTGTTGTGTTCTCTTTTAATGGATATTAAGGCAAATCCTCAGTGCCCAGAAGACAGAAACTTCTGTTTTAACTGTTTGGGGGTGACAACCTAGGAAGAAAGAGACGGGGCAGCATTTCGGTTTTGGAGGAACATCCAGAAAACGGTGCATTCGCGAGGGTGGCTGCAAGTCATGGAGGAAAGCTGAAGGAATCACTCATAAAACGTTCGCTGTCTGGAGCCGCCGTCAGCCCCTTTCCCCAAAAATCGGAATCCAGTGAGGTCGACATTGTGTGCAAAAGCTGGGAGCTGTTGTGTACAAATTAACCACAGTTGAGAGGACCATGCGGTGGGGTGGGGGGACATTGTGAAGACTGGAGTTTCATGTCAGTTTCCACGGAGGTCAAGAGAGCTCAAGAGAGGAGAGTGACGGGGAAAGGCTGGGTGTCAACCCTTCACACGAGGCCCTTAGAAAGTCATCAATCAATTGAAGAAAACCCTGTTTGCAGGACGGGTGTCCCCTCTCTGGTTGCACGGCTCCAATCCTCTCCTTCCACGGCTACGAGACTTGTTCGGTGGGTCTCATCTGAATATCACCAATCTGGAAGACACAGTGGCACTTGTTCACTGCTGCTGGGTGAAATTGATGAGGAACAAAGTAAAGAATTCTGAGGATCCCACAGAAGTTGGGGTCTCCATTGGGGCCTCCTTTAGGGTTATTTAACATGGGACCCCAGCCCCCACTAAGCCTGCCAGAAGACTTAAGGGGTAGCAAGGGGAGAGAAGAAAGCCATTCTGGAATATATGGAAGAACGGCGTCCATCACAAAGCACGACAAACCAAAATGACAGCACATGCGTGATGCTTACATACTTGCATTGCAACATGACACGTGTACATAAGTTATATTTGCACGGTGGCATCACCTACACGTTTCCATTTCTCATCATGACCTATGAGATGAAAAGATCTACTTGGTCTTCGTCAACCTGGATGCCCTCCAGAAACGTGGTCTTCAACTCCCAGAATTCTCAGCAATGGCCGGGCTGATTGGGGAGTTCTGGGAGTTGAAGTCTATACTTCTGGAGGGTGTCCAGGCTACAGAAATCGCATCTAGTCCTACCTAAGATGACAGACTTTTCAAGAAAGGTGTTTTCTCAATAATTCTCTGAAAAAAAAGTTACGGCGTCAAGAATTGGTCCATCATAGAGTAGATTCCCAATTTCTGCAGGTCTGGCTGGAAACACCAGCGTTCAGATGCTGAACTAAGTTCTTACAGCCCTGGAACAACAGTAATGGTGGTAGAATATTGGAGGGAAAAATCCTACTGAGATACAAATGTGTTTTAGCCAGTGTACAAGGAAGGCAAGATACCTAGGACCCCAACACTTAAAGCAGCAAAGCTGCTTCGATACTTTTCCAACATACTGCATTCTGTTGACGTCTCCACCAACCCTTTGCCATCTCTGCACTTTTTCCTTAGCAGAGAGACCTGTTCTTGGTCCTGGAGGGGTGCTACCCCACTGGAACCCAGCTTAGCTCTGTTCCTAAGGGTCAGCTCAGAAGAAACCTCTGCTATCACCAGCAGAGAGCCTAAGTCCTTCTTACTCCTTTCTCTAGCACAGAGCTTTCCAAACTTTTCATGTTGGTGACACACTTTTTAGACATGCATCATTTTGCGACACACTCTTACAGCAGGCACAAGGCAGGCACTAGGACCTGCGCAGAATCCTGGCAGGGCTTGGAGGCAGCAAGGCACAAGGCAGGCACTAGGACCTGCGCAGAATCCTGGCAGGGCAGGTTTGGAGGCAGCAAGGCACAAGGCAGGCACTAGGACCTGCACAGAATCCTGGCAGGGCAGGTTTGGAGGCAGCCAGGCACAAGGCAGGCACTAGGACCTGCCCGGAATCACAGCAGGTTTGGAGGCAGCAGGGCACAAGGCAGGCACTAGGACCTGCCCGGAATCACAGCAGGTTTGGAGGCAGCAGGGCACAAGGCAGGCACTAGTACCTGCGCAGAATCCTGGCAGGGCAGGTTTGGAGGCAGCAAGGCACAAGGCAGGCACTAGGACCTGCGCGGAATCCTGGCAGGGCAGGTTTGGAGGCAGCAAGGCACAAGGCAGGCACTACGACCTGCGCGGAATCCTGGCAGGGCAGGTTTGGAGGCAGCAGGGCACAAGGCAGGCACTAGGACCTGCGTGGAATCCTGGCAGGGCAGGTTTGGAGGCAGCAGGGCACAAGGCAGGCACTAGGACCTGCGTGGAATCCTGGCAGGGCAGGTTTGGAGGCAGCAGGGCACAAGGCAGGCACTAGGACCTGCACGGAATCCTGGCAGGGCAGGTTTGGAGGCAGCAAGGCACAAGGCAGGCACTAGGACCTGCACGGAATCCTGGCAGGGCAGGTTTGGAGGCAGCCAGGCACAAGGCAGGCACTAGGACCTGCCCGGAATCACAGCAGGTTTGGAGGCAGCAGGGCACAAGGCAGGCACTAGGACCTGCCCGGAATCACAGCAGGTTTGGAGGCAGCAGGGCACAAGGCAGGCACTAGGACCTGCGCAGAATCCTGGCAGGGCAGGTTTGGAGGCAGCAAGGCACAAGGCAGGCACTAGGACCTGCACAGAATCACAGCAGGTTTGGAGGCAGCAAGGCACGAGGCAGGCACTAGGACCTGTGCGGAATCCTGGCAGGGCAGGTTTGGAGGCAGCAGGGCACAAGGCAGGCACTAGGACCTGCGTGGAATCCTGGCAGGGCAGGTTTGGAGGCAGCCAGGCACAAGGCAGGCACTAGGACCTGTGCGGAATCCTGGCAGGGCTCGGAGGCAGCAGCAGCCACGACACACCCAGACACTGCAGCCGACACACTTATGTGTCCTGACACACAGTTTGGAAAGCTCTGCTCTAGCAAGTCAGTTAGTCTAAAAAGGCACCTGTGTGCAATTTTAAAGTGGTGGATGTGGATTAACACACAGGAGAATTGCAGTGGGGGAATAGTCATAGGAGCCTGGTATAAGCCACCACAACATCATGCGCTAATGATGTCATGGCATCCTTGAGTTAGTGGCTCAATGAAGTCAGGATGTTCTTGCATCATTTGTGCAATGACGCTGTGATGTGTGTGATGCCATTTCCTCCCCCATGGACATCCATGGAAATAGTCTTCCTCCCCTCCCCATCCCACCAAATTACAGGTAGTCCCTGACTTACGACCATTTGTTTAACAACCATTCGAAGTTAAGACAGTGCTGAAAAAAACTGACTTACAATCAGTCCTCACACTTAACAATCGTCGCAGTGTCCCTGCAGTCACATGATCAAAATTCAGGCACTTGGCAACTGGCACGTATTTATGACGGTTGCAGCGTCCCAGGGTCATGTGATCACCATTTGCAACCTTCCCAGGGGGCTTCTGACAAGCAAAGTCAATGGGGGAAGCCCAATTCACTTAACGACTGCCTGACTCGCTTAATGACCACAGCAAAAAAGGTTGGAAAATTGGGCGCGAGTCACTTAACGATCGCATTGCTTAGCGATGGAAGTTCCAGTCCCAATTGTGGTCGTAAGTCGAGGACTACCTTATAGAAAAATACAGACACTTCATGGTCCTACCTGTACATGAGGTGGGGCGCTGAGAACATATATTACAGCATTGGCCATATCCTCGGCTTTTAGGCACTAGAAAAAGAGGCAGAAACAGAATGCAGGAATGAGGTGCAGGGACTGAGGGGTCATGAAAGAGGCAACAACTTCCAGCAGGTTTTGGGAAGGTTGCCCCAGCCCTTCTCCACCATCCTCTCGTTCTTTGTTTCCATGCCAAGATTTCAGAAGCCACTTCACTTCTGAAAGGTTGACACTCACTTCTAGCTTTTCTACTGGGGACTTCTCAGCAGCTCCTGCCTGTTGGTGGGTCCAAGCTGGCAGTCCTACGGAGCTAGAGCAATTCCCGGGGCCCAGTGTTGGTTAGGCAAGAAATCTGATAACAACCAAGCCAGAAGCCTCGTCTCTCTGGTACACAGATGATCCCAACAGTCGTATCTGTCTTTTGAAACTAAGTGCAATTGTAATATGCTACACTGGTGGTTCTCAACCTCAGCAGCTTTAAGATGTGTGGACATCAACACCCAGAATTCCCCAGCCAGCAGGATTCTGGGAGTTGAAGTCCACACATCTTAAAGCACGCTGGCTGGGGGATTCTGGGAGTTGAAGTCCACACATCTTAAAGCACGCTGGCTGGGGATTCTGGGAGTTGAAGTCCACACATCTTAAAGCACACTGGCTGGGGGATTCTGGGAGTTGAAGTCCACACATCTTAAAGCACGCTGGCTGGGGGATTCTGGGAATTGAAGTCCACACAACTTAAAGCACCCTGGCTGGGGGATTCTGGGACTTGAAGTCCACACATCTTAAAGCACGCTGGCTGGGGGATTCTGGGACTTGAAGTCCACACATCTTAAAGCACCCTGTCTGGGGGATTCTGGGAGTTGAAGTCCACACAACTTAAAGCACCCTGGCTGGGGGATTCTGGGACTTGAAGTCCACACATCTTAAAGCACACTGGCTGGGGGATTCTGGGAGTTGAAGTCCACACATCTTAAAGCACACTGGCTGGGGGATTCTGGGAGTTGAAGTCCACACATCTTAAAGCACGCTGGCTGGGGGATTCTGGGAGTTGAAGTCCACACATCTTAAAGCACCCTGGCTGGGGGATTCTGAGAGTTGAAGTCCACACATCTTAAAGCACGCTGGCTGGGGGATTCTGGGACTTGAAGTCCACACATCTTAAAGCACGCTGGCTGGGGGATTCTGGGACTTGAAGTCCACACATCTTAAAGCACCCTGTTTGGGGGATTCTGGGAGTTGAAGTCCACACATCTTAAAGCACCCTGGCTGGGGGATTCTGGGAGTTGAAGTCCACACATCTTAAAGCACACTGGCTGGGGGATTCTGGGAGTTGAAGTCCACACATCTTAAAGCACACTGGCTGGGGGATTCTGGGAGTTGAAGTCCACACATCTTAAAGCACGCTGGCTGGGGGATTCTGGGAGTTGAAGTCCACACATCTTAAAGCACGCTGGCTGGGGGATTCTGGGAGTTGAAGTCCACACATCTTAAAGCACCCTGGCTGGGGGATTCTGGGAGTTGAAGTCCACACATCTTAAAGCACCCTGGCTGGGGGATTCTGGGAGTTGAAGTCCACACATCTTAAAGCACCCTGGCTGGGGGATTCTGGGAGTTGAAGTCCACACATCTTAAAGCACGCTGGCTGGGGGATTCTGGGAGTTGAAGTCCACACATCTTAAAGCACGCTGGCTGGGGGATTCTGGGAGTTGAAGTCCACACATCTTAAAGCACGCTGGCTGGGGGATTCTGGGAGTTGAAGTCCACACATCTTAAAGCACGCTGGCTGGCGGATTCTGGGACTTGAAGTCCACACATCTTAAAGCACCCTGGCTGGGGGATTCTGGGAGTTGAAGTCCACACATCTTAAAGCACCCTGGCTGGGGGATTCTGAGAGTTGAAGTCCACACATCTTAAAGCATCCTGGCTGGGGGATTCTGGGAGTTGAAGTCCACACATCTTAAAGCACGCTGGCTGGGGTATTCTGAGAGTTGAAGTCCACACATCTTAAAGCACCCTGGCTGGGGGATTCTGAGAGTTGAAGTCCACACATCTTAAAGCACCCTGGCTGGGGGATTCTGAGAGTTGAAGTCCACACATCTTAAAGCACCCTGGCTGGGGTATTCTGGGAGTTGAAGTCCACACATCTTAAAGCACGCTGGCTGGGGGATTCTGGGAGTTGAAGTCCACACATCTTAAAGCACGCTGGCTGGGGGATTCTGGGAGTTGAAGTCCACACATCTTAAAGCACGCTGGCTGGCGGATTCTGGGACTTGAAGTCCACACATCTTAAAGCACCCTGGCTGGGGGATTCTGGGAGTTGAAGTCCACACATCTTAAAGCACCCTGGCTGGGGGATTCTGAGAGTTGAAGTCCACACATCTTAAAGCATCCTGGCTGGGGGATTCTGGGAGTTGAAGTCCACACATCTTAAAGCACGCTGGCTGGGGTATTCTGAGAGTTGAAGTCCACACATCTTAAAGCACCCTGGCTGGGGGATTCTGAGAGTTGAAGTCCACACATCTTAAAGCACGCTGGCTGGGGTATTCTGAGAGTTGAAGTCCACACATCTTAAAGCACCCTGGCTGGGGGATTCTGGGAGTTGAAGTCCACACATCTTAAAGCACCCTGGCTGGGGGATTCTGAGAGTTGAAGTCCACACATCTTAAAGCATCCTGGCTGGGGGATTCTGGGAGTTGAAGTCCACACATCTTAAAGCACGCTGGCTGGGGTATTCTGAGAGTTGAAGTCCACACATCTTAAAGCACCCTGGCTGGGGTATTCTGAGAGTTGAAGTCCACACATCTTAAAGCACCCTGGCTGGGGTATTCTGGGAGTTGAAGTCCACACATCTTAAAGCACCCTGGCTGGGGTATTCTGAGAGTTGGTCCACACATCTTAAAGCACCCTGGCTGGGGTATTCTGGGAGTTGAAGTCCACATAGCTTCAAGTTGCCAAGGTTGAGAAACATTGTGCTATACCACCTACCTCCCCACTCAGTCTACCACCATGATCTCACAGTTCAGAATCCAAAATTACCTAACCATGCCCTGGAGTTCAGGAATTCGAGAGCACGATCAGCTATCTCTCCAGAGCTAGATGTAGGCTGGAGTCAAGAAATCTAGGAAGGCCCATAGCTGGGACAGTCATTGCCCTGGATTACTCATGACTCATCTCTGTTTGCCAAATTGGTCCAAAGATCTCTGTAGCCAAAGCCTCCAAGTCAGCAACACTCCTTAGCATTCGTTCCGAGACAGGACAGCTTCTTAATGCACCTGATGTTTTGAAAGGCATTAAAAACTGTACTTTTCCATTGGGGTTTCAGCTTTCCGCAAAGAGCATTTGGTGATCTTTTTAATGGTTTCTTACATTTAGTTATTTTAATGTGGGTTGAAGGGGTATTTTATTTTTAGATCTATTTTATAATATTTTTACTGTGTACTGCCAAGTTGTTATGATTGGTAGGAGAGGAATGATGTAAATAAGCAAACAAACGTCCAGACCCAAAGTTCAATAATTGTATGTGTGTGACACACTTACACATGTGAATGCACAAAAGTGTTTCTGTGTATAGATACCAGCCAGAAGCCACTCTCCAAAAAAGGAAAGAACAGAATCCTAAATTTATATTAATTAAATTAGTGACTTCTAATTAAAATTGTCTGTAAAATCGATTGCAAAATTAATTGATCCCCCTCTGCATGTACCCAATTTACTTGAAAATAAGACTGAAGGTTTTTTTCTCCTGAAATTACTTCTGAATGAAGAAGGTCCTCTTACTTTTGCCAAGAAGAATAGAAGCTGCTGAAAACGAAGGAATAGGCAGGAAGTGCAAAGGTCTGCACACATTATGGATTTCTTTGCAGATTAGCTTGAAGTTAAACCCTCTGTCTTGGCTAACCCGTTTATAAAATCAATCTCATATCTGCATACGCCAACTATTCTCTCTCAAATACGCAACTATTCTCTGACACAGAAACAAAATGCATACATACAATTATGCCCTCCTTCCAACAGGAACAGTGAAGAGGATGAAGAAGAGCAGGAGGAGGAGGGGGAAGAGAAGGAAAGGAAGGGAGAAGGAGAAGAGGAAGAGATGGGGAAGAAGAAAGAGAAGGAGAAGGAAGGAGAAGGAGAAAAAGAAGAAGAAAGGAGGAGGAGGAGGAGGAGGAGGAGGAGGAGGAGGAGGAGGAGGAGGTGGTGGTGGAGGGCTGTAAAGCCCTTTCAGACTTGCAAGTTTCTGTTAATATAGTTTTACAATAAAGTAGAATTAGCTTATATGGTTGTGCTTCCTGTCTGCTCTACCTGGGAAGGCTGACATCAATCTTGTAAGTCTGAAAGTACAAATCTCCCGCTGTCTCCTTTACAGCCTGAGAAACTAGGGAGGGTCCCTTTTGAGCCTCTTGCTCCATCCGTTATGCAGCTATGGGCTATGCTCCCTCTTATCTGACCGTTCCCTTGGCAGCATCTCTTCGCCCCGTCTCCCAAGGTCTTTCCCACATAACCTTACCATTGGACGGAGATGAGACTGGACGACAAAGAAAGAGAAGTTCTGTTTAGACCAGTGTTTTCCAGACTTGGCAACTTTAAGATGTGTGGAGTTCAATTCCCAGAATTCCCCAGCCAGCATGTTTAGACCAGAGGTCCCCAAACTTTTCGGCACCAGGGACCGGTCATGGAAGAAAATTTTTCCACGGACCGGGGGGGTGGGGGTGGGGGTTTGCAGGCGGGAGCCCCACGGCCTGCTTCCTAACAGGCCACGGCCCACTAGTCCCCTGGTTGGGGACCCCTGGTTTAGACCTTACAGAAAGGGTTACGCCTGGTCCAAAAAGCTGCTAATCTTCAACCTTAAAAAGCCTTCTCTGCAGTCATTTGTATCTCTTGCTAATTCTCTTGTTTTCAACTGTGTCTTTCATTTTTATCAGTGAAGGTACAGGGACTCCTAATTTCTAGATAATTAGCTGAGAAACACACCTGCCTTCTGGTTGGATAAATACATCACAACTTCACAGGGAGATTCTCCAAGACCACATGCAACCCCCAAAACTTTAAGGTGTCTTCAAAAGTTACTATCAAACAGTAACTTAAATGTCCAAAGTGGAAAATTATCAACAATGTTTGCAATATTCATGTAAACTTGATGAGTTTCGTATAAATACAGATTAAATTATATATATATAATTTATATATATATATATAACAGCGTTATATATATATAATATATATAACAGCGTTATATATACAGTATATAATATATATAACAGCGTTATATATATATAATATATATAACAGCGTTCCGCGCATGTCATGCGGCCACATGACCGTGGAAGCGTCTTCGGACAACGCTGGCTCTTTGGCTAACAAACGGAGATGAGCACCGGCCCCTAGAGTCGGACACGACTGCACAAATGTGTGGGGGGAACCTTTACCTTTTTATATATATATATATTCATATTCCTGCCCCCACCTGAATCCATCCAATTTTCGAGTGCACTGCCCAAGAGTTACACACGCCTGATCTAAATCCAACATGCAAACAGTCTTACGTTTCTCTTAACCAACATCATCCCTCTACATCTCTTTGGTTTTTCTCATACCCTAATGCTCTCATACGTGGCCGCAGCTCTTTCCGGATCGTTATCGTGCAGTTTAAAAGCAAATCCAGTCTCGACCAGCCCTGGAGAAATACACTAAGAGAAGAAGGGGGGAAAAAAGGAAGAAAACAGGGAAAAAAAAGGAAAAAAGAAAAACAGCATCATGTTGGATACCCTGCTTTCCTAGGCTAAAACATCCAATGAATATTATAGACATTACAGGTAGTCCTTGACTTACGACCATTCGTTTAACGACTGTTAGAAGTTACGACGGCACTGAAAAATGTGATTTACAACCGGTCCTTATACTTACAACCGCCGCAGCATCCCCACGGTCACATGATCAAAATTCAGGCGTTTGGCCTGTATTTACAACGGTCGCAGCCTCCCGGGGTCACATGATCGCCGTTTGTGACCTTCCCAGGGGGCTTCCAACAAACAAAGTCAATGGGGGAAGCCGGATTCGCTTAACGACTGCGGCAAAAAAGGTCGTAAAATTGAGCACAACTCACTTAACGACCACATCGCTTGGCGACAGAAGTTCCAGGCCCAATTGTGGCCGTAAGTCGAGGACTTCCTGTAATGACCATTAGCACTAAAGGAGAATATAAAACTTCTAAGTAAATCCAATCAGATCTTAAAACAAATGCACCTTAATCAACCCTGCAAGGTCCACATGGGTCAGATGGCAATGCCCATAATCAGCCCACTTTGGGATTGATCTTCAAGTGGTCATGGAAGCATGTATAAAGAAATGGGACAAATACGTTTATAAATAAACTATTGGGGGTGCGCTGACGGGGGGTGATTGAAGTTGTAGACTGTTTGCCTCTGGGCAGAGCCTGATTGGAAGTCTGCCAACAATACTCTGTGCGCACGGTGCAAACGAAGAGGATTGGCATCATGAAAGCCCATAAGTCTGGTCTGCTGAAGAGAATATCCAGATCTTGTCGCTTTTGGAAAAGAGAAGTCTTTTCTGAGTCACTGAGCTTGGCAGAGATGCAGGGAATTGAACCCAGGACCTTGGACATGCAAAGCAGGTGTTACACCCGAGCGATCGCCCGATCAGAGTTACTCACCGTGGCCCGTATGTGTGTTTTTGCCTCTCTGAGTTCCTGCCGAAGCCCTTCGGTTAAAGCCGTGACAGCATATTTTGTGGCGCTGTAAAAGTGTACAACAGACTCCGGAAGGACTCGATGACCACTCATGCTGGGTGCAATGCAGGGGAAAAGGGATGAAAAGGGAAGGGGGGAAAGATATTCAGTATACAGAACAATTGCTTTAGCCAAGTGGCAGAGAAACTGCTGTGATTTCAAAAGCATTGGTAAGCTGCAGAAGCGCCTGATGATAGATAGATGATAGATAGATAGATAGATAGATAGATAGATAGATAGATAGATAGATAGATAGATAGATAGATAGATGATAGACAGACAGACAGACAGACCAAAATTTGCTTTTTTCCAAGGATGGCAGATTTCTGCATCCTGTGAGCCCACCAGGAAAACCTCCTGGTGGGATCTCAATTGACAGCCTGCCAATAGGATACATCAAAGCCAAAGTAAGGCATCTGCAGGCCTCCAGATGTTGCTGAACTACAACAGTCACAGCCTCACTCAGAGTGGCTGATAGTGAGGGATGCTGGGAGATGTAGTTCATGGTCTCCCTTGGCTTCAGTTGGTTCAAAATGCAGCAGCCCGCATAGTTTTGCGCAAGCCTAGATTTGCGCATGTGTCACCTCTCTTGCGGGAGCTGCATTGGTTGCCAATTTGCTTCCGGGTCCAATTCAAGGTGCCGGTTATCACCTTTAAAGCCCTACATGGCTTGGGGCCAGGTTATTTGCAGGACCGCCTTTCCCCAGTCACATCCACCCGGCCCACCAGAGCGGGGAGGCAGGGCATCTTGCAGGTCCCCTCAGTCAGGGAGGTACATCTAGTGGGACCAACGAAAAGGGCCTTCTCCGTAGTGGCCCCCTCCCTTTGGAACATCATCCCCCCAGATATAAGATTGGCTCCCTCCTTGCTCCTGTTCCGGAAGGCCCTGAAGACGTGGTTCTGTCAACGGGCCTGGGGACCCCAGGTCGCTTCGGAGCCAATCAAGTGGCTGATATGAATGGGTTTGCTGCCGCGGGGGGGGGGGGATGTTTATTGTGTTTTTATGGTTTTTAATTTTGTAAACCGCCTGGAGTCACCGTGTGTGAGTTCTGCGGCCTTATAAATTTGTTTAATAAATAAAATAAATAAATGGTCACCACAGCTTGCCCACCCCAGAAGAAATGGCCAGTATACACATAGTCACAGGCTCAAGATAGATATAATTACCTAATTGTGAACATTCTGTTTCTTTCTTTCTTTCTTTCTTTCTTTCTTTCTTTCTTTCTTTCTTTCTTTCTTTCTTTCTTTCATTCATTCATTCATTCATTCATTCATTCATTCATTCATTCATTCATTCAAGCTATATACCTGCCCATCCCGCATAAGTGACCCTGGGCAGCTCACAGAATTAAGAACCACAGCAAAATATAATATTTGTATTTGTAAACTGCCCAGAGTCCCCTTTGGGGGAGATGGTGCGGTGATAGAAGTTGAAAAATAAATAAACAAATAAACAAAATAAACAAAATACAAATAGACCATAAAACTGTATTAAAACCAAATAAAAAACCATTAAAAAGATCATCAGCGGCATTTGGGTTGTTTTCCTCAACTTAGCAACCTTTAGAGGTGTGTTGGCTACGCTGGCTGGGGATGGTGGACGGTGTAGTCCAGCACATCTGGAGGATGCTGTGGGACAAGGCTGCTTGCACACTAAAGCCTTTTCACTTGTACAACCCTCCCACCTGTTAATGTTGATGATGTGGCCGTCGTCAATGTTCCTTTCCTTCATGGATTGGTAAGCCTCTCGTGTGCAGATGCTGACCGCCAGGACGTTGACCTGGAAGAGCAGGGAAGAGAGGAAGACTGGAAAATCAATCAGGAGCTTTGAGTTTAAGTAAACGAGCAATTTCCAGCACTGTAACTAACGTTACAGTTACAACGTAATCTTACTAGATTCTGCTGTTCCCCTCTGGACACTCAAAAGAGCTTGGTGCAAAAATGCGAACATCTCGCAAGATTTTAAAGCAAGGCCAAAACGTCATGTGACCTGGTGATGCTGTGAGACGTTGAGAGGGGGCAGTTGAGTGCTTATGCCATTGCTTAAACCAGTAAATACCTGAACAGGTCACTGACCCCTGAGGTAAATAATTTGAACAATACACTAAGCCTCAAATAAACAAACCATACTTTACTAATGGCCTCCTTCCACGGAGGAGAGGAGGAGGAGGAGGAGGAGGAAGAGGAGGAGGTTGACAGAGCACAGGAAGGAGGAGGCTGAGGCTGAGATAGAAGAGAAGCAAGCGTAAGGAGGAAGAGGTGGAGGTGAAGATGGAGGAAGAGGAGAAGAAAAAGGAGGAAGAGGAAAGAGGAGAATTATATGGAAGAGAAGGAGGAGGAGGTGGTTGAGGTAGAGCAGATGGAGGAGGAGAAGGAGGAGGAGGAGGAAAAGAAAGAAGAGGAAAATGTTGAGGAAGAGGAGGAGGAGGAGGTAGTGGTTGAGGTACAGCAGACGAAGAAAGAGAAAAATGAGGAGGAAGAGAAAGAAGAGGAAAACGATATGGAAGAGGAGGAGGTGGTGGTGGTGGTCGAGGTAGAGCAGAAGAAGGATGAGGAGGAAGAAAAAGAGGGAAATGATATGGAAGAGGAGGAGGAGGAGGAAGAGGTGGTGGTTGAGGTAGAGCAGGAGGGGGAGGAGGAGTTGGAGAATAAATTACGTTGGCACTACCATTTTCTATGTCACTTGGGTGATCTGTGAAAGCCAAAGTTAGAGAGCCATGCAAATACAAATTTGATTGCAGAAGAAGTCAAGGACAACCAACAAATGTGGGGGGACGTAACTTTCCTGGCCTGCTGAACATCTGGGCAGCATTTGGCACCGTGCAGATGGGTTGAGAAGGTTCCCTGGAGATTCATTTCTCCCCTACTCACGTCTATCATCGTTCTCCAACCCTCGGTCTTGCCAGACAGCAGAGGTTCCGGCCGCGCCAAGCCAGCGTTGTTGATGCAGACATCCACCCCTTGGTGGAGAGTCTTGATGGCGGAGAACATGGAGAGAATCTCCTCTTCCACTGAGAGGTCACACTTATACGGGATGAGGACGCCTGGATAGCCAGCACTCTCACACTCAGCTGCCAACTTCTGGAAAGGGAAGAGGCAAGACAGACCGAGAGGGAATAACTGGAATGTATTGCTACGGAATGAACATTTTAGATACATTCTCACATTCCATGAAAAAGAATTCCAAAACGGAGAGGCAGATGAAGCTGTGGTTATGGGGGCATCTGCAGGGAAGGTCAAAAAAGTCAAGATGGTAGCCACAAACCTCTGATTGAAGCCCTGCCCCCTTTAAAATGTGTTGCACGTGCAATGCACTTTATAAAAAAGTGGGGATTCAATTGTGCAGTCATGGCTGACATTTGGATTATTCTGGTCCACCTCACAGATTCCTGCTTGGTTAGATCTTTTGAAACCAGTGATGGATCTGTATGGAAGTGTGTATGCATTAGGATTAAATCTATGCCACCCACTTTGCCAGACTTTAGATGGCTTAACACTGAAAATTAGCATAAAATCAAGACCACAATTCATCAGGATCGGGCGGTAAGCAAAGATAATTTAAAACCAATCCCCCCATTTTGAAAGTCAATCCACTTTCCATCATGAACAATGAAGGCAAGCCTGTCTGTAACCAGAGCTGGGATTTTTGGTCTGTTTTTGATGGGATCGTGTTGAAATATCACTATCAAACAGAAAATGATGCCCATTTTGTGTACAGTAAAGCCTAAACTTCTTCAGGGCAAGCAAAACTATGTTTCCACCTAACCAAGTTGGAGGCAAGTCACTCAGCTAAATTTTGGCAGGTCTCCACCTTGAGACCTCCAGAGAGAAATCACAGAAAACCCAAACACACACACACACACACACACACAGTAACTGGACAAACTATTTAATAGTTCCCTGTCTTCAAACCATTTGTGATTTCAGAATGACAGCCTTTCCCCACTACTGAGTTAAACTGTTACCCATCCATCCTTGAGTCAGGACAGAACAATGCCAGCGTAACATTCACAGTCCCCACTGCTGATCCATATTGCCTCTACAGGTAGTCCTCAGGTTACGACGGCAATTAGGACCAGGACTGCCGTCGCTAAACAATGTGGTCATAAAGCGCAATGTCATGTGACCACATTGCTTAGCGACTGAAATCCCAAGACGCATGGGTCATTAAGTGGGAAGAGGTGGGAGTGCCAGGTAAGTAGCGCTGAGGGATGGGAGGTTGCCACAAGGGGTGGGGGAGGCTGGGGGAGGGCCTGGGAGGGCCGGCGGGTGCTGTAGGTGGGAGAAAAAACGGGAACGACTTACCGGAGCGACTTGCGACCTTCCCTGTCGGCTTCCCCATTGACTTTGCTTGTGGGAAGCCGGCAGGGAAGGTCACAAATGGCGATCACGTGACCGCGGCTCCCTGCGATGTCATCGTCACGAGCCAGGCGCCCGAGGGCCCGGATCACAATCACGTGACCGCGGGGGTGCTGCGATGGCCGGAACTTTGAGGACTGGTCGTACGTCCATTTTTTTCAGCATTGCCGTAATTTTGAACGGTCACTGAACGAATGGGCGTAAGCAAAGGGCCACCTGGTATTCTGCATCCCTGCTGATTGACATCATCTGGATTGTTGAGCGTGCCAGTTGTGATAGGACGGGGGATTGGGTGTCTCCTCCGGCTCGGCTGCTGACCCCCTTCAGCCAGTCCCCAGCCGGCAAGGAAAACACCCACAATGGGACAACACGGCAGGAACGGGGAGGCTCCCTCTTCGGGACTTTGCCTGGACAAGGGGGGACCATGCATTATGGAGTAAGCTCGCCTCAAAGCTGTGCCGGGATAGACTCAGCTTAAGAGGGAAAAGACGGCTTTAAAATGAAGACCTAAAGGCTGGAGAGGGGAGAGGGACAGTCCTGTGCAGCCAAGGTGGAAGACTGGTGTGGTCAGGGCATGATGTAGTGCAGTGCCAGCAGGGATAAGAGCGGAGATTAACAAATCTTAGCACCTTGTGCAAATACACCTGAATCTTTAATGGGCTGGTTAAATAGGGAAAATATCCACAATGGGAGACTGCTGTAGGAATGGTGAGGGTCTTACTTTGGGATTCTGCCTGGCCTTCCTTAGGCTGAAATACTGTATTTCCAGAATGCAGACCCATTCCTGAATAGGAGAAAAGCGGAAATGGACTAGCTACTGAGAAACTATATCTTACCTGCTGTAGGGGTACCTACCCCCATCCCACCTCAATTTAAATTTAAATTTAAATCCTCCATGAGTCTAGGCAGCCCATCCGCCTCTCTGCACGTTGTGCCTTTCAATAAAAGTTGTTAGTCCGAAGAAGGGCTACCAGACTCCTGATTTGAAGACCGTAACTATTCCCACCCTGCAACTGTTGGGGGGAATGAAAAGGCTGAAGCCTCTCTCCAGCGAATTGTTGGAAATGAAAAATAAAAACGATGAAATTATTTGAGATGAAACCGAGGTGTCGGAATGCTGGAAGGAGTATTTTAGAGTTTACAGGGTAATGACTGTGGTGTTGCAAAAAAATAGAACTGGAAGGAACCGTGTTCAAGAAGAAAAAAAAAACGAGGAAAAGGAAGTTGCAAATGCTGTGAGAGTGTCAAAATACAGTGAGGCTGCAGATGTGAACAATGTAGCTGGAGATGTGTTAAAAAATGAGTGTGGTTTGCTTATGGAGTGACTATGCAACATTGAACATAATAATAATTTCTTAAATGTATATACCACGTGATTCCCAGAGACTCTGGGCAGTTTACAAATTATTAAAAACAATTACAGGTAGTCCTCGCTTTACGACAACAATTGGGACCAGAATTTCAGTTGTTAAGCAAAGCGGTCATTAAGTGAATCCAACCCAATTTTAGGGCCTTTTTTGTGGCAGTTGGTTGGTGAATCCCCACAGGCGCTAAGCGAACCACGTGGTTGTTAAGCAAATCACGTGTTTCCCCATTGATTTTGCTTGCCAGAAGCCAGCTGGGAAGGTTGAAAATGGTGATCACATGACCATGGGACGCTGCAACGGTCATAAATGCGAAGCAGTTGCAAGCGCCCAAATCGCGATCACGTGACCGCGGGGACACTGTGACGGTCGTAAGTGTGAGGACCGGTCATAAGTCAGCTTTTCAGCACCGTTGTAAGTCCAAACCGTCACTAAACTAATGGTTGTTAAGTAAAAACAAGGAAACTGCACAAAAACCATGCAAAACAAAAGGAGCAAAGATGGCAGAGAAAACAAACCTGGATGGGAACAAGGAAAATAAGACAAGGGGCTTTAATCACCCTGGCCTTTGGCCAGGGTGAAGAGCCACATCTTCAGGGCTCTTTGAAATCCCAGTAGGATGTTTCATGTAAAGACTGCATTTGTGCCTGATGTTTGGAAGAACAGTATTACTGTTCCTTTATACAAAAGAAAAGGTTAAAAAGTAAATGCAAAAAGTATAGGGAAATTCACAAAAGGGGCCTGGGGAAGAATTCGGCAGAATTTTGGTTGAAAGATTGAGACACAACAATGTGTGGAAGGAAAGGTGGAAAGGACAATGAGGCTTAGGATGAACAGGGGGTGTGCAAATCAGATTTCTGCACTTTAGCAGGTTACTGAAAAATGCCTGAATGGAGAAAGATGCTTGATTTGCAGAGAGCATGTGATAAAGGGAGTAACTTTGAATTGTGGGATTTTTCTGCAAATATGGAGTGGAAAGTTGGTTGCTGTGTGGGACTGGTGCAGGATATAATGGAAACAGGGCATGTATGAGAGTAAGTGGGATGCTTAGTTTGTGCTTCAACATTGAGCAGAGAGTACAACAAAGATGTGTGATGTCCCTTTAATTCAGAGCTTTCCAAACTGTGTGTCAGGACTGTAGCTTGAATCATGTCAACTGGATTTCTATTTTCTCAGTGGAAACGTTTCGCTCCTTATCCAAGGAGCTTCTTCAGTCTGAGCAAAGTTAGTAAGGGAATCCTAAATATATAGGACTCCCTTACTAACTTTGCTCAGACTGAAGAAGCTCCTTGGATAAGGAGCGAAACGTTTCCACTGAGAAAATAGAAATCCAGTTGACATGATTCAAGCTACAGACAATTCCACCTGGATGACTGAGAACCTTCATAGACATGTGTGTCAGGACATGTTAGTGTGTCGGCTGCAGTGTCTGGGTGTGTCGCGGCTGCTGCTGCCTCCAAACCTGCCCTGCCAGGATTCCACGCAGGTCCTAGTGCCTGCCTTGTGCCCTGCTGTAAGAGTGTGTCGCGAAATGATGCCCTGCTGTAAGAGTGTGTTGCGAAATGATGTGTTGGGGTTTGTATATACCCAGGAATTTACAGATAGATAAATTATACTGGAGAGGCTTGATATCTAGGTGAGAGGGGAATTATTCTGCAAGTCACCCAATTAGCAGCCATTGTTGTAGGGATGATGTGGCAGTAATGACTCATACTACAGGTGCTATCATTTAGTTGGGTGTGGCAGATGATGAGAGTGACCTATAATGTGATTGGTCAGTTTATGTATATAGGCAGAGAAGATCTGGTGTTCTTTCTTCTCGTTGCTGTTAAACTTCTCATCGCTGTATTCCATCTCGTTGCTGTATCATTTGTTACTGCTGTTGGATGTATTTGGACTACGTATGTATATAAAGTAAATAGGCTATTTTAACTAATCTCTGCTTGAGTGTCTATTTACTGCGTAGAACGTGGATCACTGGAGTCTTGGAAATAGGCAGCAGGCCGCCCCACGGTGCGCACTCTGACAGGTTATGGGCCCAGCAGTGGAACATGTGCAGCTGGCATGCTGGCACGGCTGTGAGGACTTTGGAAGCCTATCCAGGAGTTGTGTGGGGCGAGTTTGGAGCTTTTACAGGTTCCGTGCCTGGCCGTGTATTTTTCCTAGGCCTGTTGGCAGCTGAAGGACGTTCTGATAAAGTCTGTGCTATTTATTCATCGGTGTCTGCCCAGGAGGGGCTGAGGAGCGATGAGCACAGTGAAAATGCAGTCTACAGTTGTAGGTGGTTTTCCTATGGAACGGCTGAATGACACCAATTACTTGTCATGGGCGTACAAGATGGAAATGTTTCTTCATCGGGAAGGTATTTGGAAAGCCATCCATGAGCCACCGGACGAGTTGGACGCTGAGGAAGCTATTTTACAGAACAAGAGAGCATTGTCAAGCATATTTGGAGGACAGCCAATTATGTTATGTTAGAGAATTTCAGTTAGCCAGTAAGTGTTGGGAAGCTTTAAGAAATGTTTATCTTAGAAGCACACCGTTATGCAAGGTTATGTTGACAAGAATACTTTATCATGCTAAATTACATGACAGTGGTAGTATTCTTGAACATTTGCATTATATGACTGGCTTGTTCCTAGAGTTAGCACAGAGAGGAATGCAGTTCTCAGAAGCGCATAAAGTTTATGTAATTCTCAGTTCTCTTAATGAAACATGGGATAATTTAGCTACCAGTTTCGGGTCTTTATCTGAGAGGGATTTGACCGTAAATTATTTGACTGGTAGGCTTCTGGAGGAGGAACAAAGGAGAAAGGAATGTAACATAATTAAGCAGGGTAGGTCTGTTAAAGAATGTTGTTCTTGTAACACTGATAAGGTATTATCTGTAAAGCGTACTTGTTTTCGCTGTAGTTCTGAAATGCATTTGCAAAAGAACTGTAATGTTGCACGCAAGGCAAAAGTCAAGCCGAGGATTGCCAAGCAACGAAGTACTGTCCAGCTGTCAGTGATTAATTCTACAGGAAGGAATTTAAAGGAGACTTGGCTTCTGGACAGTGGAGCAAGCGAAAATATTGCCAATAACAGGCAGGTGTTTAAAAGGTATATGCAGGCTGAACGGGACCATGTTAGCCTGGCAAATGGAAGTTTTGCATCTGTTACTGGCAGAGGGTTTGTGTTTGTACCTAGTTTGAATATTGAATTATCTATGCTATGTGTACCAGACCTAGAGTACAATATCTTAAGTGTTTCTCAGTTGGATAAACAGGGATATGATGTAAGGTTTGGGAAGGGTGAATGCATTATTATGAAGAATAATCATGTCTGTGGTGAGGGTTTATTGCAGAACAGTCTGTATGAGATGAAACCCAAGACAGATGTTACCCATGATGTAGCAATGATCAACAAACCAAACCATGATTCATGTGAACATTTGTGGCATAGACAGTTGGGGCATCCAAGTTTCAAAGTGGTTGAAAAGTTGTCTAAAGCAAGTTCTGGAATGGATTTGAAACCGTGCCAAGCTTATCTGGATTGCACGGCATGTAAGGTTGCTAAGTCAAAGGTGTATCCTGTAAGCAAATTTAGTGATAGAAAGTCACATAAATGTTTTGAATTAGTTCACGCTGACCTAATTGGCCCATTACCAGCCACATTAGGTGGTGCTAAATATGTTTTAGTAATTGTGGACGATTTCACCAGATTCGGGTTCTGTTACCTATTGAAAGCTAAAAGCCAAACATTTGATAAGTTCAGGAATTGGGTGCAGTTTGTGGAACGTAGATATAGCACAAAGGTGTGTAGTTTACAGACTGACCGGGGAACTGAGTTTATGAGTGGCAGTTTTCAGCAATGGCTCAGTAGGAGGAGCATTGCGCACAGGAGAACCAATCCGCATAGTTCAGCTGAGAATGGCGTGGCGGAACGAAGAAATTTAGCGCTACAAACAGTAAAGGATTCACTGTTAGCTGACTCAGGGTTATCTAGAGGATACTGGGGAGAAGCTATACTGACTGCTAATTATTTAATTAACAGGTTGTGGAGTGTGTCTGTAAATCAAACACCATATTATATTTTGTATGGCAAGAAGCCATCATTAGCTCATTTGAAGGTGTTTGGGTGCACAGCCTATGTTCACGTGCATAAGGAAGTACGTAGGAAAGGGCAGGCAAAAGCACAGAAAATTATTTTTGTGGGGTATGAGCCAGGAACTAAGGGATATAGGTTCACTGATGGCAGAAGACTTGTTATTTCACGATCAGCAAGTTTCAGTGAACATAGCAATTGGCAGAAGTTACACGGAGGGAGTGAGGTTTTTCTTCCTAGTCAGAGACAGTTCAAGCTAACAGAGCGGCGAGAGTCCAGAGATGTGATTCAGGATGAAGAGGAATTAACTCCTAGTATGCCAATAAAGCAGGATGCTACTGTATTGCGTAGATCTGAAAGAGTTAACAAGGGCATACCACCTCAACGTTACACACCAGGTGATGTTAAAGTGTGTTTTGTTAATTATGAACCTCGTAGCTATTCAGAGGTAATGGAGTTGCCACCACAAGAGCAGAAAAATGTCTAAAAAGTGTGTCACCAACATGAAAAGTTTGGAAAGCTCTGCTTTAATTGTTTGATACCATTATGGATAGACATATAAGGATTGTTTATGGCAGGGCTTTCCAAAGTTTTCCTGCGGCGACACACCAACGGCGGCGCGTGAGAAAACCCGGAAGCGCTGCTACTGCGGCGGTGCGCAAAAACCCAGAAGCGCCACCGCCGCTTTAGGTTTTTGCACGCCACTGCCACTGCGGCGCTTTTGGATTTTTCCGCGCCGCAGCGGTGGCGGTGTCCTTGTGTGCCGTACGAAAACCCGGAAGCACTGATGGCCCGCTGCTGCGCGTGGCGGCAGTACGCCATCAGCGCTTCCGGGTTTTGATGCGACACACCTGGGCCCCGCAGGCGACACACTTTTGTGTCGCGACACACAGTTTGGAAAGCTGTGGTTTATGGTGATAGCAGAGGTGTGTTGGTGGAAGACATGAATGTACATGTGCTTTTTATCAGACAATGCCATGTTGTTGGCTGAGAATCCAAACGATCTGCAATGAATGTCAGACTGTATGATGCAATGAAGAGGAAGGATCTGAAAATGAATGTATCAAAGTCCAAGGCAGTTGTTGCGTTTCACAGGCAGAATGGAGTGAATGATTGCAAGTTATACACAAATTGCAAAAAAAAAAAAAACACCCTAAAACAAGTGCCTTTGTGTATCTTGGTAGGGTTTTGACTAAAGTTAAGAAAAAGGCTGGAGACATTTTAAGATGCCCACATGCTGATGGAAAGACCTGGGGCACGGTAAGCCTTAACCCGCTGAGCTGGAAGACTGCCTGTAAAGATCTGATGGTCGGCAGTTCTAATCCCCGCATGGCGAGGTGAGCTCTCGTCATTCACCCCAGCTTCTGCCAACCCAGCAATTTGAAAGCTAAGGCGAGTAGATAAATGGGTACCACGTTAAAGTGGGAGAATTTGCCGGCGTCCTGTGATCGGGGGTCGCCCTCGGGGCGAAGAAGATCCCGGGAATCCCGTTAAATGGCGGCGGAGGACGACGGAGCCCGATCGGCGAACATCCAGGACGTCAGCAGCCGACTCGGAAGCGAGGCATGCTGGGACATGTAGTCCAATGCCTACGGAAGAAGAGTCGGTTCCCCTACCTCCTTCCTGTGCGCGCGGTTAAATGATATGTATATGAATTGTTAAATATATATTGAAATGCTGTAAGCCGCCTAGAGTCCTCCAATAGGGAGGGGATAAATGACGCCTGGGGGGCACCAAAATGACAAAATAACCCATGGGGGGGAATCCACGTTTGCCCCGGGTGACACAAACCCTAGTTCCATCCCTGAAGATATGAAGCGGTGAGTGGTCATGGTGGAGACAAGGATGGTTTGCAAAGGGTAGGAAGAAGTAAAGGGAATGACATTGGTGTGAACTAGATTTAGCTAAGTGTGCATTGCTTCTTCCTTTTGTTGTTGTTCAGTCGTTTAGTCGTGTCCGACTCTTCGTGACCTCATGGACCATAGCACGCCAGGCCTTCCTGTCCTCCACTGTCACCCGGAGTTTACTCAAATTCATGTTCATTACATCGATGATGCTATCTAACCATCCACATACCTGAACCAGTGGGTGGGCGCTGTTCCCTGGAATGGGTGCGTCCACCCACTGGTTCAGGTATGTGGATGACACCTGGGTTAAAATCAAGGCCCAGGAAGTACAGGCCTTCACGGACCATATAAACACCATAGATGCCAACATTAGGTTCACCAGAGAAGACACCAAGGACAACAGACTGGCATTCCTAGACTGTGAAGTCCTCATTGGGACCGGTGGCAACCTAGAAATAGGGATCTACAGGAAACCCACACACACAGATCAATATCTGATATTTGACTCCCACCATCCACTACAGCACAAACTCTATCAGGACATTGTCACACAGAGCAGAAACCATCCCCACCTCCATGGATTCCAAAAAGAATGAAAATCAGCACCTGAGAACAGCTCTGAAGGCCTGTGGATATCCAAATTGGGCCTTCACTAAATCTAAGTCTACCAGACCTAAAACAGCGACAGACAGGGCTGAGACTCAGAGTAAACGGAAGAACCTGGTCATTCCTTACATGGCTGGCGTGTCTGAAAAGATAAAACGGATATTTGGCAAACACCACATACCTGTATATTTCAAACCCACCAACACACTGAGACAGAGGCTTGTACACCCCAAAGATCAAACTCCAAAACACAAGAAAAGCAATGTAGTGTATGCAATCCAGTGCAGTGAGGAGTGCTCTGAACTCTACATTGGAGAAACCAAACAACCTTTGCACAGGAGGATGGCCCAACACAGGAGGAGCAACACCACAGGACCAGAGTCAGCAGTTTACCTTCATCTAAAGGAAAAAGGACACTCATTTGAGGACATTAATGTTCACATTTTAGACAGGGAAGATAAGTGGTTTGAAAGAGGGGTCAAGGAATCCATTTATGCCAACTTGGAAAATCCTTCTTTGAATAGAGGTGGGGGCCTCAGGCACAATCTTTCCCCTATTTTCCTTCCTGCTTTGTCTTCTGTGCCTAGGAAGATTAAGACCATTTCGCAATCTCAACAACAGCAAGGTAATCTTAATGATCCTCCTTTGGATGATAAAGGGACTTAGAAATTAACATCTCAAATAACCATGACCTAGCCCCAGGTGCAAGGTCACACAGCCACCCTAGAAACATATTTAAGGATTCCCTTACTAACTTTGCTCAGACTGAAGAAGCTTCTTGGATAAGGAGCGAAACGTTTCCACTGAGAAAATAGAAATCCAGTTGACATGATTCAAGCTACAATCTGATCTCTAGTTCCTCTGCCTCTTTGAAACCCAGCTTGCACTTCTGTTAGTTCTCGGTTCACATACTGCTGAAGCCTAGCTTGTAGGATTTTGAGCATAACCTTGCTAGCATGTGAAATGAGCGCAATTGTATGGTAGTTTGAACATTCTTTGGCATTGCCCTTCTTTGGAATTGGAACGTAAACTGACCTTTTCCAATCCTGTGGCCACTGTTGAGTTTTCCAAATTTGTTGGCATATTGAGTGCAGCACTTTAACAGCATCATCTTTTAGGATTTTAAATAGCTCAGCTGGGATACTGTCTTCTCCGCTAGCTTTGTTGTTAGTAATGCTTCCTAAGGCCCACTTGACTTCACTCTCTAGGATGTCCGGCTCAAGGTCAGTGACCACACCATCATATTTATCAGGGATATTAAGATCTTTCTTTTATAGTTCTTCTGTGTATTCTTGCCACCACTTCTTAATCTCTTCTGCTTCTGTTAGGTCATTGCCTTTTTTGTCCTTTATCATGCCCATCTTTGCACAAAACGTTCCCTTGATATCTCCGATTTTCTTGAAGAGATCTCTAGTCTTCCCCATTCTATTGTTTTCCTCGATTTCTTTGCATTGTTCATTTAAGAAGGCCTTCTTATCTCTCCTTGCTATTCTCTGGAATTCTGCATTCAGTTGTTTATATTTTTCCCTTTCTCCCTTGCCTTTTGCTTCCCTTCTTTCCTCAGCTATTTGTAAAGCCTCATCAGTCAGCCACTTTGCTTTCTTGCATTTCTTTTTCTTTGGGATGGTTTTAGTTGCTGCCTCCTGTACAATGTTACGAACCTCCATCCATAGTTCTTCAGGCACTCTGTCTACCAGATCTAATCCTTTAAATCTATTCCTCACCTCCACTGTATATTCATAAGGGATACGATTTAGGTCATACCTGAGTGGTCTAGTGGTATTCCCTACGTTCTTCAATTTAAGCCTAAATTTTGCGATAAGAAGCTCATGATCTGAGCCACAGTCAGCTCCAGGTCTTGTTTTTGCTGATTGTATAGAGCTTCTCCATCTTTGGCTGCAAATTATATAATCAATCTGATTTCGGTATTGACCATCTGGTGATGTCCATGTGTAGAGTCGTCTCTTGTGTTGTTGGAAAAGAGTGTTTGCTATGACCAGTGTGTTCTCGTGACAAAACTCTATTAGCCTTTGCCCTGCTTCTTCCTAATTCATGCCTTTAATTCAGCGTTTCTCAACCTCAGCAACTTTAAGACATGTGGACTTCAACTCCCAGAATTCCCCAGCCAGCATGAATAGAATAGTTCAGTGTGCAAACTGTAGCAACTATTCTTCAGCTATTCTTGCACCCTACGATTTCCAAACTGAAGGATCAGCTCCTCTTTATTCATCCAGGCACTCCGTTTATATCCTCCTTGTTCTCCACCAAAGGGTTGCTAGGATGGCTCTTCGTCTGTCTCCCCAGCGGGCCTTCCCTCTGCACCAAACTCTTACAGGAATAACCACAGTTACTCACACTGCGCCTTCCTCAAAGGTGCCATAAATGGGCACCTTTGATCCGTCCCTATCACTGACACACCAATCGCTTGTGTGCCTTTTAACACACATAGCTTTACAGACTAGAGGCCCAAGATGGAGTTTTGTGGAAGGCAATACTGGTAGCTCGGCATGTTCTGATGTGTTTAGGCTCCTTGTTCATCCAGAAAGAAAGAAAGAAAGAAAGAAAGAAAGAAAGAAAGAAAGAAAGAAAGAAAGAAAGAAAGAAAGAAAGAAAGAAAGAGAAAGAGAAAGAGAAAGAGAAAGAGAAAGAGAAAGAGAAAGAGAAAGAGAAAGAGAAAGAGAAAGAGAAAGAGAAAGAGAAAGAGAAAGAGAAAGAGAAAGAGAAAGAGAAAGGAAAGAAGGGGGGAAGGGGGGAAGGGGGGAAGGGGGGAAGGGGGGAAGGGGAAGGGGAAGGGGAAGGGGAAGGGGAAGGGGAAGGGGAAGGGAAGGGAAGGGAAGGGAAGGGAAGGAAGAAAGGAAGAAGGAAGGAAGGAAGGAAGGAAGGAAGGAAGGAAGGAAGGAAGGAAGGAAGGAAGGAAGGAAGGAAGCCGGCCAGACCAAGGACAAAATTCCTGGGCGATGTTCGGCCACATTTTTCCTTCCTTTCCAGCCATCCTGTTTTCCTTTGCAAGGAAGCCATGAAGCAGTATTTGTTCGTTGTATTTTTAATCCACCATTCTTCTCTCAGATTGCCAGGGATCCAATAAATGCATTCATTTCTAAGAGTCTGGGTTGACAATGAAGAACTTGAAGTGGTAGATAACTTCTGCCTTTTAGAATCCACTGTCAACAATAAAGGAACCAGCAGTCAAGAAATATGCTGTAGACTAGCACTTGGTAGAGCAGCCATGAAGGCCTTGGAAAAGATATTCAAATGCTGGGATGTATCTATTTCTACAAAGTTCAGAATCATGTAGAACCCTGTCCCACTCTATGAAAGCGAAAGTTGATTTTGAAGAAGCAAGATGGGAAGAGTATTGATGTTTTTGAATTTTGGTGTTGGAGAAGGCTCCTGAGAATACCTTGGACAGCCAAGAAAATGAACAAATGGATCATCTAATAATCAACCCAGAGTTCTCACTCAAGACATAAATGGCCAGGTTCAGATTATCCTACTTTGGACACATTATGCAGACCCAGCTCTCTGGAGAAGGCTCTAATGCTGGGAAAGGTGGAAGGTAGGAGAAGAAGAGGATGACCAGCAGAAGGTGGATGGACTCAGTTACAGTGGCAATGGGGGCACTGTTTGAAGACCTGAAGGACCAGGCTGGGAACAGATCCAACCAGAGAAAATCTATCTATAAGGTTGCTAAGACTCAACACAGCCTTGATGGCACATCATCCATCCATCCATCCATCCATCCATCCATCCATCCATCCATCCATCCATAGTCTGGGATTTCAGCCACACCTTCTTTGGCACTAACCAGGTTTCCCACCCAAACTTATTATTATTATTTGATTTTATTGTTTCAGATTTGCTAAGTTTTCAAGAAAGTAGAAGGGGAATTAACATGCTAAAAAACAAACAAACAACCACCCTCAAAACACTTTCTTATTATCCCTGGCCAACATAAGATAATGGAAAACTGTAACATAAACAATCTAAGCCAGAGCTTTCCAAACTTTTCATGTTGGTGACACACTTTTTAGACATGCATCATTTCACAACACACTCTTACAGCAGGGCACAAGGCAGGCACTAGGACCTGCGCAGAATCCTGGCAGGGCAGGTTTGGAGGCAGCAGGGCACAAGGCAGGCACTAGGACCTGCGCGGAATCCTGGCAGGGCTCCGAGGCAGCAGACACTGCAGCTGACACACTAACGTGTCCGACACACAGTTTGGAAAGCTCTGATCTAAGCTAAAAGCTAGGGGAAAAGTAACTAAAATAGAATAACTGGCACAAAGCTATGAACTCACTGCAACATTAAAATCTATATAAAAACTACAAAATGGAATACAAATGACACGAATATGAATCTTCTGTAATGTTAGTATTAATAAATTAAAATGCCTATTAAGAGTAATAAAATGGACTAACATTTTGTTCCATACTAAAGTTGGGGATAAAATATAACAATAAAAAATAAAAGACTAACTGGTGAAAATAAATGAACAGACCAAAACAAGATATAAAATAGCAGCAGAAGGGGCAAAATGAGATGTATGGTAGCATGTTGCAATGCCAGGCATCAGTTGCAAGCATAACTGAGATACACGAAGGCCTTGTTGGAAAGTAACAAAGAAAAATCGGGGTTAGAGATGGACTCTATAAGGAAATATGCAATTCTGCCCGGAAAAAAGGCAACGGTTAGCTAAGATGCAAACATCCAGTGAAGCTAGAGAGGGTGGTGGGAAGTAAGTTTGCCTCCATGCAATCTGGTAAAATGTGAGTTTTGTGATTGGGTATTGCTACACACGAAGGGGTGTGGTGGCTCAGCGGGTAAGACGCCAGGGTTGTCGACCGGAAGATCGCAAGTTCGGAGGTTCGAATCCCTAGTCCCACGTGATGGAGTGAGCTCCCGCACTAGCTCCAGCTCTTGCCAACCTAGCAATTCGAAAGCATGCAAATGCAAGTAGATTAATAGGTACCACTTCAGTGGGACGGTAACAGCGTTCCACGCATGTCATGCGGCCACATGACTGTGGAAGCGTCTTCGGACAACGCTGGCTCTTCGGCTAACAAACGGAGATGAGCACCGGCCCCTAGAGTCGGACACGACTGCACAGATGTGCGGGGGGAACCTTTACCTTTACCTTATTGCTACACACAGCACTCAACTTGTGAGATTACGAGCTTGCATCATGATACAACCGTGGGGCACAGTTTGTGTAGTGACATCACTGTGTGTGCTCAGATGCTGCGAAAGTACATTTTATTCCTTGCTTGCAAGCAGAAAACAGGCCAGCAAAACTAGCTGGCTTGTGTTCTGCTGGTAATTGCCAATTATCAGCTGAGCACAGGCCAGGTCTGCTGCAGCTGGTCTGGTGTTTTTTTGTTGGCCAGCAAGGAATAATGCAAGAGCCACTTTTAATTTTATTTGCCACTCTTTATTTGGATTTTGGGATGGGGGGTTGGAAGCAAGTTATTTATTTTATTTATTTATTTATTACATTTATATCCCGCCCATCTCCCCCACAAGGAGGGACCCTGGGCGGTTCACAACAAATTCAAAACAATTAAAACAGTAAATATCAATAATAAACAATATAAAATTACATATATATATATATATATATATATATATATATATACACACACACACACACACACACACAGACAGACACAGACACAGACACAGACACAGACACAGACACAGACACAGACAGACATACATACATACATACATACATACATACAGCATCATGCAATTTAATCCAAAAGTGGTAGATCTTATTCCACTGATCAACAAGGCTGGTCGAAACAGATCTAAGGGGCCAGACAACCCCAAGACTGGCTATTCCCCTCCCCTCCCCACGCCTGATGACATAGCCAGGTCTTCATGTTTTTCCTAAAGTCCAGGAGAGAGGGGGCCAATCTTATTTTCCGGGGAAGAATATTCCAAAGGGCAGGGGCTACTGCAGAGAAGGCACGCCTCCTAGACCCCGTCAGGTGGAACTCTCTTGCCGATGGGGTTCGTAGCATGCCCTCTCTGCAGGACCGGGTGGGACGGGTTGATTGAATGGGGATGAGCCGCTCCTTCAGGTAACCTGGACCCATGCCATGTAGGGCTTTAAAGGTAATAACCAACACCTTGAATTGAATCCGGAAGCAAACTGGGACCCAATGCAGCTCACGGAGCAAAGGTGTTATATGTGCCGATCTTGAGGCACCTAAAATGGCCCGCGCTGCCGCATTTTGAACCAGCTGAAGCTTCTGGACGCTCCTCAAGGGTAGCCCCATGTAGAGCGCATTACAATAGTCTATCTGGGAGATGACCAGGGCATGAGTGACTGTTCGAAGGGCCTCTCGCTCCAGGAAAGGGCGTAATTGGCGCACAACACGAAGTTGTGCAAAGGCCCTTCTGGCCACGACTGCCACCTGCTCTTCGAGCAGGAGTCGTGAGTCCAGGAGGACCCCCAAATTATGCACCGGGTCTGTCTGAGGTAGTGCAACCCCATCCAGAACTAAAGATGATAAATTCCTAGATACCGAGGGGCCATTAATCCACAGCCACTCCGTCTTACCAGGGTTCAGCTGAAGCCGGTTGTTCCCCATCCAGACCCCTACAGCCCCCCAGGCACTTGGACAGGGTAGTCACAGCATCACTTACTTCTCCCGGGATGGAGATGTATAACTGTGTATCATCAGCATATTGATGATATCTCATCCCGTGGAGACGGATGATCTCGCCCAGTGGTTTCATGTAGATGTTAAATAGGAGAGGAGAGAGCACTGAGCCCTGCGGCACCCCACAAAGGAGGGGCCGTGGACCCGATCTCTCCTCCCCTATCAACACCGATTGGGACCGGCCCTGGAGGAAGGAGGCGAACCAGCGCAAAACCACGCTGCCCACCCCCAACTCCCTGAGCCGCTCCAAAAGGATACCATGGTCGATGGTATCGAAAGCGGCTGAGAGGTCAAGAAGAGCCAGGATGGATGCACTGCCTCCATCCCGCGCTCGCCAGAGATCATCAGTAAGTGCGACCAATGCAGTTTCTACCCCATATCCCGGCCTGAACCCTGACTGAAAGGGGTCTAGATAATCCGTTTCATCAAGAATCCTCTGGAGCTGCAACACCACCACTTTCTCAACCACCTTCCCCATAAAGGGAAGGTGGGAGACTGGACGAAAATTGTCCAGTACAACAGGGTCCAGCGATGGTTTCTTGAGGAGGGGGCACACCAACGCCTCCTTGAAGACAGTCGGAAACACCCCCTCCTGCAAGGATGCATTTACCATCGACTGGACCCAGCCACACGTCACCTCCCGAGCTGATTGCACCAGCCAGGAGGGACATGGATCTAATTCGCACGTGGTGGCATTTACAGTCCAGAGGATCCTATCCACTTCCTCGGGACCAACAGGATCAAACTGTTCCCAGATAACAAGGTAAGTACGCTCCTCAGGCATCTCCCCAGACGATGTTCCACGCTTAGAGTCTAACTTAGAGCGAATCCGAGCGATTTTATCCTGCAGATGCCTGGAAAATTCCTCAGCACGTCCCTGCAGGTGATTTTCTGAATCACCTTTCCCCAAAAGGGATCGGGTGATCCTGAACAGGGCCGCTGGGCAGAATTCTGGGATGCAATAAGAGCGGAGAAATACCGACGTTTCGCCGCTCTTACCGCCACAAGGTAGGCCTTAACAGCGGCTCTACCCTGTGTTCGGTCGGGTTCAGTCTTTGTCTTCCTCCAGCGGTGCTCTAGGCGTCTCTTAATCCTCTTCAGGACCCTTAACTCCTCCGTGAACCACGGGGAGTATCGGGTTCGATGGGACAAGAGAGGTCACACAGGCGCGATCCTGTCCAAGGCCCCAGCCGCCTCCCTATTCCAGGTGGCAGCTAGGACCTCTGCTGGACCGTGCAGCAGATCTCCGGGGACAACCCCCAGCTCCCTCTGAAACCGAATTGGGTCCATCAGTCGCCGGGGGCGGACCGATCAAATAGGTCCTGCCTCCCTGCGGAGTGGGGCAGCATAAGAGAATCTCAAGGCCACCAGGGCGTGATCTGACCATGACAAAGGGGAAAGATGTAACTCTCCCCTCAGAGCACGTTGCCACTGCTCCGACAAGAAAACTAAATCCGGTGTGAGACCACTGTCTCTAGTCGGGTCCCGAATAATCTGAGTCAGGCCCATGGCCGCCATGGTGGCCATGAACTCCCGAGCCACCTCCGAAGACCGTCCCAGGGATGGCAGGTTGAAATCCCCCAGAACCATAAGTCTGGGGAATTCCACTGCCAGCCCCGAGACAGCCTCCTGCAGCTCAGGCAGGGAGGTTGCTACGCAGCAGGGAGGCTGGTACAGCAGCAACACTCCCAACTGCTCTCGGGCACCCAACTTGAAAAACAGGGTCTCACAACCGGCTACTTGTGGAGCAAGGCCCCGAAAGCCACAAGAGACTCTCGGATGACAACTGCCACCCCTCCTCCCCTGCCCTGACATCTTACCCCTCCTCCCCTGCCCTGACAAGTTATGTAGACTGGCTTCACTGGCTACAGTGTGGGAGATCCAGGGCATCTTGTGCAGCCTGTGTTTTGATGGGTGGAAGAAGGCCCCAAATTTCCCAGACCTGACCAAGCAAACACAGCCAAGGGGGAGGCAGCAAAGGCAACCTATCCCCATACCCAGAAAGGACTTATCTGAGCTTCAGGTGCTGGGACAGGCAAGGGAGGTACGTATGCTCTATGGCTAGGCTGACCATATGTCCCATTTTGAATGGGACAGTCCCGTTTTTTTAGCATTTTTCAACTGTCCCGTCGTTTTGATAAAAATCTCAATTTTGTCCCGTTTTTGAAACCTGGCAGGAATGGCGCGGAAGGAGGATCTGAGCTGGAGCTGCCGATTGGAGGCAGCCCGGAAGAGGAAGCCCTCCCGCCTATCAGTGCACGGCAAAGGAGGGACCGGGGGGCTGGGTTTGCAGGCGCGAGCCAATTGCACAGACCGGGGGGCAGGGTTTGCAGGCGGGAGCAAATCGCGCGGATGGGGGGGGCGGGGTTTGCAGGTGGGAGCCAATTGTGCGGACCGGGGGGTGGGATTTGCAGGCGGGAGCCAATCGCGTGGACCAGGGGCAGGGTTTGCAGGTGGGAGCCAATCACGTGGACCGGGGGGCGGGGACCCCTGTCTTTTTCATGAATACAGAATATTACATAAGACCCCGTCCCATTTTGCCATCCCAATGTCCCATTTTTGTCTCAAGGAAATATGGTCAGCCTATGTATGGCAGTGTTTCTCAACCTTGGCAGCTTGAAGATGTGTGGACTTCAACTCCCAGAATTCTGGGAGTTGAAGTCCACACATCTTCAAGCTGCTAAGGTTGAGAAACCCTGTTCTACGGGCATCCTGTCAGAAACAGAATACTCTACTGGTTTCCATGGACCAAGCAAGGTAATGCTTAAATTACTGGTGGTGGAAGTGGGGATGATGGGAACTGTAGTTTAACAGTTCTGGAGGGCATCAGATTGAAGGACACTGTTTGAGAGAGACAAGGACCCAGGGAATCAGCAGAGAAATAACTTTCTGGGGCATTTCAACACAACATTTCAAATGCTACCATCCATCCTGGTAAATATAATTGTTTTTCTGCCCTTTTCCTTCAGAATGGCAGAGCCATCCATTCCTGGGATAATCCGATCAATCGTAAATACTGTTTCACATCTTGCAAAATCACAAGCCATGATCCTTCAATGGAGCTTCCAGCTTCAGGTAAAGTATACCTCTTGATCCCAAATGGTGAGAAGCACCACCTCCTTGCCTCACTTATAACACTGAGAAACCACTGACTTCCTACTGTTACCTTTTCCCTCAAGGGACCTCATAGTCGAATGCATGATTTTCTCAGCTGTCTTCCTTTCCCCTTCACAACAACCCTGTGCAGTAGGACATGTGACCAAGGGTAAGTTAGCCCAAGTTCAGTCAGAGCGCTTTGTGGCAATAAGAAACTGCATCTGGATCTCCTTGATACCACAGAAGTATTAAATATATGGGTAATATATATGCCCCCAAATCCTGTATCACATGATCCGAAATGAAGACGGGTCTCACTGATCAAGTCACCTTTGGCCTGCCTGCTTGGGACACAGTGCACGGAAAAGAGAACGCTCCGCTAGGAATTCCCTTGGCCCACTTGGCAGGTTGCGGACAATCTTACCACCCAGCAGGAGAGGTTATTAATAAATGACTTACTGTTGACAATTTTCCTCCTTAACAGTCTGGTTAAATTAACATCGACATAACCACTTAACACAGAGCTTTCCAAACTTTTCATGTTGGTGACACACTTTATAGACATGCACCATTTCGCGACACAGTCTTACAGCAGGGCATCCTTTCGCGACACACTCTTACAGCAGGGCACAAGGCAGGCACTAGGACCTGCATGGAATCCTGGCAGGGCTCAAAGGCAGCAGCAGCGGTGACCCGCCCAGACACTGCAGCCCTCACACTGTAGTGATACACAGTTTGGAAAGCTCTGACTTAACACTTCGAGGCCAGCAGCAAAATGGCACCCATCGTATTTCCAAATCCAAAAGGGAAACTTCTGTTCTCCTGGGCCTGCAAGCATCATCAGGAAGGAAAGGAGAAGGGAGGGGAGGGGAGGGGGAGGGATGGAGAACGACGAAAAGGAGAAGGAGAAGGAGAAGGAGAAGGAGAAGGAGAAGGAGAAGGAGAAGGAGAAGGAGAAGGAGAAGGAGAAGGAGAAGGAGAAGGAGAAGGAGAAGGAGAAGGAGAAGGAAGAAAAGGGGTAAAGGGAAGGGATGGAAAAGGAGAAGGAGGAAAAGAAGGAGAAGAAGAGGAAAAGGAAGGAGAAGGGATGGCGAAGGAGAAGGGATGAAGGGATGGAGAAGGAAGAAAAGGAGAAGGGGAAGGAGAAAGAATGGGGAAGGAAGAAGAGAAGGAAAAGGAGAAGGAAGAAAAGAAGGAGAATAAAGAGAAGCAGGAGAAGAAGTGGAAGAAGGGGAAGGGGGAGGGGAAGGGAGAGGAAGAAGAAAGGGGGGGGAGAAAAGAGTCGTATTTCACCTGTCTTCTAATCAGGGAGGCCATCTCACCTTACCAAGTTCTTGCTACAACTCAACTGGATAAGGCCAAACAAGCCTTGCGTCCACCCTGCTTTTCTCACCAGCCAAAGAAATCCTCCTTTGGCAACCCAAGTTGAAAGGGTGCCCCACACCCTCTGCCAGTGTCTGGTCCGGAGTGGGGAGGCCCCGCCGGTAGGAAGTCCCTGTTCTGCTTCCAAGGCCTGGACTCCCAGAGACCCGGATGGGAACCATTTGTTCTCTGAGAGAACAGCCACTGGGCACCGGAGAACAGCTCGATCAAGATCCAGAGTATAAAACTTTTGGGGTGCCGAGAGCCACCCTCCCCCTCTAGAGCGGCATTCCCCCAAAAAGGTGGTTCGTCAAGGAGGAAGAAACAAATGGAGCCAGGAGAAAAACAAAACTTGATTTAATTTACATTGGATACGGAAAGGAAATGAACCAAATGCAGTTAATTACCCATATATTTAATACTTCTGTGGTATTAAAATGAGAATTCAGTGTGAGTTATTGCCTTTGGTTGTCTGAACTGCCTCTGGTGCAATATGTTTTATTATATTGCAGATTTTATTTTGTGTAGTTTTTGTTTTTTAATTGCATACATTGCCCTGTGTTGCGTGTTGAGTGAGTAACTACATAAATAGAATAAACAAACGAATAAACAAATAACCAATCAACCCTTGAGGTGGTAGCTAAGATTTCTGGAGACCACATTAAGCCCTAGATGAGAAGCCCTCCCATATTTTCTAGGTTTTCTTCCTTAGTCAAAACAGCATCGTCTAAATTGGGGTGGGGGTAATCAACAAATGTGGAAACGCTCCAAAATTTGAAGATTTAAAGGGGAATACCCCCCAAATGGTAGGGATGGAGAATGGTCACAGAAGATCAACTGATCTGGAACAGGGGTACTTTGAAATGTAATTTTTGTAGCCAGCCTCACTAGTCAAGACAACTAGCTTGATGTGCCAGAAATCTGTTTGATCAATCTGACTTACTTACATAAATCAATTGGCATCCATTTATGCCAACTTGGAAAATCCTTCCTTGAATAGAGGTGGGGGCCTCAGGCACAATCTTTCCCCCATCTTCCTCCCTGCTTTGTCTTCTGTGCCTAGGAAGATTAAGACCATTTCACAAGCTCAACAGCAGCATGGTGATCTTAACGATCCTCCTTTAGATGATAAAAGGACTTAAAAATAACATCTCAATATAACCATGACCTAGCCCCAGGTGTAAGGTCACACAGCTACCTAGAAACATATTTAGGATTCCCTTACCAACTTTGCTCAGACTGAAGAAGCTCCTTGGATAAGGAGCGAAACGTTTCCACTGAGAAAATAGAAATCCAGTTGACATGATTCAAGCTACAGACAATTCCACCTGGATGACTGAGAACCTTCATAGTCAAGACAACTAGCTTGATGTGCCAGAAATCTGTTTGATCAATCTGACGTACTTACATAAATCAATTGGCATCCAATTCAAATTTTCAGTTTAGTTCAGAAAATCATTCTGATCCTATTTATTTATTTAAAAGATTTATACGCCCGCCCATCGTAAGCAACTCTGGGCAGCTCACAACAAGAACAAAACCAGTAACTATAAAACAATCGTAAAACAGTAAAACAATAAAACTAATTTAGCGATTCAAACCAATTTGGAAAATCAATCCAATTGGATTCCGATTCCCAAATCCAACAGCCGAATCTGATTTGATTCGGATTTCTGAATCTAAACAGGTGCTGAAGTGTTTCAATAATTTCCAAGGTGTCATATTTGATTTGATGTTTCCTTTCGATTTTCCAGTTTGATTTGGAAATTCAACCTGATTTGGAAATTCAACTGAAACTGAATCTCTCAACTGATCTTTTAAAGCAATGTTTTTCAAGCTTGGCAACTTTAAGATGTGTGGACTTTAACTCCCAGAATTCCCCAGCCAGCATGCTGGCTAGGGAATTCTGGGAGTTGAAGTCCACACATCTTAAAGTTGCCAAGCTTGAAAAACACTGTTTAAAGGCTCACTGTATCTCTTGTCCCTTTTTACAGTCTCCATTTAAAATGACAATCCGCATACTCCATCAACATGCATTTCAACCCCACCTTGTTAAAGTTTAAAAACACACAAACACTCAGGTGCACAAACATACACAGAAAGAAAAATCTTATATTGACTTCTATCTCAAATGCTCCGTAAACACTGAGCATTTCTCCATCATCTATGGCGGATTCAGCTCTTCCAAGTTTAGAGACTGGGGGACTAAATTTAGGACCATCTGTATGGAAAGCAGGGGTCTTATTATGAGACTACAGCCCTTATTTTTAGACTGACCAACGTTCCCCAGCTGGACACTCTCTAGATAGAACAGAGCTTTCCAAACTTTTCATGTTGGTGACACACTTTTTAGACATGCATCATTTCGCGACACACTCTTACAGCAGGGCACAAGGCAGGCACTGGGACCTGTGCAGAATCCTGGCAGGGCAGGTTTGGAGGCAGCAGGGCACAAGGCAGGCACTAGGACCTGCGCGGAATCCTGGCAGGGCTTGGAGGCAACAGCAGCCGCGACACACCCAGACACTGCAGCCGACACACTAACGTGTCCCAACATACAGTTTGGGAAGCTCTGAGATAGAATCATAATATCATAGAGTTGGAAGGGATCATGGAGGTCATCTAGTCCAACCCCGTAACGTGCAGCAGGATCGACTGAAGCATCAAGAGCTATTTGGATGTAGTGTTTAAGAAGCTGGACTAAAAGCTGGGAGACTGAGAGTTCTAGTCCCGCCTGAGGCACGAAAGCCGGCTGGGTGACTTCAGGCCAGTCCCTCTCTCTCAGCCCAACTCACCTCACAGGGTTGTTGTGGGGAAAATGGGCTGGGGGAGAATTACTGTAGGTGCACCACCTAGAAATGCAAAAAATAAGAGATGGGATATAAATCTAATATTAAATGAATGAAACTTTGGACAGGCTCCAGGGAAGGGGGACGTACCATGAAGCAATGGATTTCACTGGCTGCAGCAACTGCCTTCAAGAAATCCCCCCCCCCAAGATGTGTAGATGAATAACAATGCCCAACATTTCTAGAAGGCAAATTGGGAGGGCCCAAATGAAGGAAGATGTACTAACCGCCCAGGGTCCCTCCTTGTGGGGGAGATGGGCGGTGATATAAATGTGATGAATAAATAAATAAAAAATACTTATCCAGCACATAATCTCTCCAAGATTCTGTTTTGATAGCCTGACCACTTTAATCGTTTTATTGTTTTACTGTTTTATGACTGTTTTATAGTTATTGGTTTTATTGTTGTGCGCCGCCCAGAGTTGCTTAAGATGGGCAGCCATATACATCTTTAAATAAATAAATAAATAAATAAATAAATAAATAAATAAATAAATAAATAAATAAATGCTTTTCTTTAAAAAGTATAGGATGGGTGGTTTAAAAAACAAGATGAAATGCAAAAAGAACAAATATTATCAGCAAAGGATTCTGCCCCCTCCCTTTTTAAAATTTGTGCTGTACCCATAGCTCCAGACTGGCTTCAGATTTTACTGCCTTCTCCTTGTGACCTTTATGGACGAGGAGAAACTTTCTTGTGCAAACTGAGAGTGGGTAAGAATTCAAAGCCAGCAGATTCCAAGCAGATAAGAGGACCTCCATGGCACTTTGTGAAACTGTGGAACTTACTGCCACAAGATAAAAGAACAACTTGAAAGGCTCTAGAACAGAGCTTTCCAAACTGTGTGTCGCAACACGTTAGTGTGTCGGCTGCAGTGTCTGGGTGTGTCATGGCTGCTGCTGCCTCCGAGCCCTGCCAGGATTCCGCACAGGTCCTAGTGCCTGCCTTGTGCCCTGCTGTAAGAGTGTGTCACGAAATGATGCATGTCTAAAAAGTGAGTCACCAGCATGAAAAGTTTGGAAAGCTCTGCTGTACAAGAAATAAGACAAATTCATGGAGGAGATGGTTATCAACAAGCAGTAGTCATTATAGTGTATCATGGCTTTTCAATACATTTGCTTGAAAGCCACAATGAGAAGCTACTTTTAGCCACTCTGAGGACAGAATTCTGGACCAAATAGATTTTTGCTCCCATCTAGCATCCCTTTTCTTTATTATTATATTCCAGAAGCTGTATACTGCCACCAAGGAATCTGGGCATAAAACAAGCATGAATAGATTAGACCAGTGTTTTTCAAACTTGGCAAGTTTAAGAGGCGTGGACTTCAACTCCCAGAATTCCCCAGCTAGCATGTTTAGACCTTGCAAAAAGGGTTACTGGGGAATTCTGGGAGTTGCTGGGGAATTCTGGGAGTTGAAGTCCACCCATCTTAAACTTGCCAAGGTTGGGAAACACTGGCTTAGGCAAAGAAAATTGATCAGGGCCATAAAGAGGAGGAGGTCACTCAGAAATGATGGTGGTGGAGGAGGAGGTGGTGGTGCTGGAGAGGAGCGGGGATCTAACTGAAATATGAGAAGCCAAAGGTCCTGCAGACCATTCAAGAGACAATGCAAGACTTAAGTCAAGTAAATGTGCAGGAACATCCCACTTCATCCCTTCTCTTCGCAATAAATTTGGAAACTACTTTCTCTTTTTCATCAGATGGAATGATCATTGGTTAAACAAGAGGCAGGGATGGGTTGGGTGGTTGTTGTTGCCGTTGTTGTTGTTTGGCATTGCAGATGTCCCTGCCATCCATTCCATATGTTCACGTTGCTTCTCGATTGGGAAGCTAAGCCTACTGGGCCAAAGGGGTTGAGATCCAAAACATCTGAAGGATGCCAGGATGCCAATAATAGAAGGGAGAAATAGGCTAGATGGGCCCAGTCTCTCTGGTAGAAAATTCTATGCTCCAGGAGGACTGTTATTCCCTTTGATTGTCTTACTCAATTATCCAAGAGCAGCCTTTCTCAACCTTCTGACCCTGGAGGAACCCTTGAAATATTTTTCAGGCCTCGGGGAACCCCTGCACATTCAGCCTCAAATATAGGCCAGAAGTTACCAAATTATTATATTCGGTTCATGGGTAGGCCTGTCTAGATGCATTAACAATGTTCTTAAACTGAAAATGAAACTTACCTCTTTAATCTGAAGTTGCCCGAATTGGAAAAATTTTTTTAAATAAATCATTATCTCCCAGGGAACCCCTAGTGACCTCTTGCGGAACCCTAGGGTGCCACAGAACCCTGGCGGAGAAACCCTGTTCCAGAGGTAAGAAACTCTTGGCCCTGATTTCCAGCAAAAGCAGACATTCAGACTTCTCAAGAACTACAATGGAAAGACTTCACAAGGTGTCGCTTCTTTTTCAAAGCAGTGTCACCTACATGTCTGCTGGAAAAAGTAAGTGTCATGCTTTGATCAGCAAGAATTCTTTCAAAATTGCAGTGCTTCTTCGGAACTGTCAGCCGGGGGAAATGCGTGTACAATCTGACAGCGCAGTGGGGCGCAAATAAGCGACTTGATGGATCTAGGGCACTTTCCAGATGAAACCACAGAGAAGTGCCTTTGCCTTTCCTTTTCCTGCATTAATTTTTTTAAAACAATTGCTTCTCTAAAAGTACAGTACAAAGATTGAAAGGGGGGGAGGGTATTGTTGCCCAGATTTCTAAACTCACCCTCCCTCCAACAAAGGAAAAAGAGGGGTGCCTCTTGCAAACAATGGTGCTGTTTCCTTCTATTCACCCATCCCATTAATATGGTCCCAGATCCCATCAATTTCCCCTTTCCCCTCTTTTTAACAGGCCACGTGCTATCCCCTCTCCCTCGCCCACCCACCCATCCAGTGCACCTAGATTTCTCCAGCCAAGTAACATCTCTCCCCCCCCCCCCGGAAACACACCCAAAACCTCCCTCTGCCCCAAGCATCAGTGCCCCGAAGCTTTGTCTGCCGAACGCAGGGCTGGCCGGCTAAGAGAAAGCGGCCCTGGGCTGGGGGGGAGGCGGGGAGAACTTACCGCCTTCTCCTAGGGGGAAAGAGGGAGAAGACTCCCCCTAAAAAGAAGGACCCACCCCCCTTTCGCTGCTTTTTGTTCCTTCTCCCTCCGTCCCTTCACCCACGGACCTGCCTCCCTCCATTGCCTCGTTCATTCATTCATCCATCCATCCGTTCGTTCGTTCATTCATTCTCTAAATTCCTTTCTTCGCAAATGCTCCCACGTCTTCTTATCTGCCTGCCATCTCCCCACACGCTTCCTTCCTTCCTTCCTTCCTTCCTCCCCCCCCCCCCCCCCCCGCCTACCTCGATCTTGTCCACGCTCCGGGCGCAGCCCACCACTTTCAGCCCGTGCTGCACCAGCGCCCGAGCCACGGCCGCTCCGATGCCCACGGACGCGCCCGTGACGAGCGCCACCCGGTTCTTCCAGCGCTCCATGGCCCCGAGCCGCGCCGGCTGCCGGCGCCTTCCTCCGTCCAACCGCGGACGCTTCCTCCCTCCCCGAAGCGCTGGAGCCTGTCCGGCGAAGCTTCTCCGGCTGGAGGAGGCGGCGGCGGCGGCGGGCGGGCGGAGAAGGAGGCGGAGGAGGAGGAACCGACCGGCGCATTCGCCTCTTTCTCCAAGGGCAGCCTCGCCCTCCGGCTGGCGAGAGGATCCGGGAGGAGGCGGGGAAGCGCCGCGGCCCCCTCCCTCGCCGGGTTGAAAGTCCCCCTTGCGTCTCTCCAGCGGGTGGGGCCTCCCGTCCTCGGGAGCAGCGGCACTCGGCATTACGGGAGTCAATTCGTAGGAAGGGGCAAGCATTGGGGTGGCCCTTGCGCCTAGCCGTGGCCCCGACCTGCCCGGGCAGCTGGTTTGCCTGCCCAAGATGGTGCCCTTGGCTGGTGTCCAGGCTCCAGCCCGCGAGCGAGCCAGTCTTAAGGCACCCTTAGCGGGGCTGGTCATAAAGCGGTGTTTCCCCCTTATCCGGATCCAGCCCTGGCTGGTAAGCCTCAGGGGGCATCCGATCTATTCAGCTTTGGCACCCCTGACCTTGGAGCGGCCTGGCAGAGGCCGGCAGTGGAGGCAGAAAGGATCAGCGGTGCGAGACCAAACGTTGTGCCAATCTGGTTGTCTGCTGACTCAAGGATGGGTGCGGAATCACCCATCAGCAACAGGAGAAGGTCCTTGAAGAGGGGATATGGGCTCCCGGACCATCCTCAGCCATGGAACGCCACTGGTGACTTAGGGCCAGTCCTCTTTCTCCACCTGGCCTACCCCACAGGGTTGTTGTGGGGGGAGATGAGCGAGGGCTATGCACACTGCTGTGAGCTCCCAGAGGAAATAGGAGCTGGGGTTGTAAACCTTAAATCTAATGAAATATGAATCATAATATAATCACAGTGTTAGGAATGGCGACTATGGGGAGACATGCAAATAATCCTTGATAAGAGACTGTTCCAGCCTGTGAAGCATCTACAGCGGTGTCTGCAGGAGGGTGTCAAAAAAGTCAAAATGGTGGCGGCAGCTGGGCCATCGAAGCCCCGCCTAAAAAGATGGGGCTTTGATCACATGATCACAGCCTCCATTTTGACTTCTTTGACACCCTCCAACAGATCACCCTGAATCTTCAGTTGTGGTTGTAATCGTTATGGCTGTAGGAGAAAGGCCCCGAATCCCAAATTTGTGAAGCAAGGAAAGAGAACAGCCCTCACAGCAAACCAACATTTTCTCCTGCTGGGCACCACTGTCCGTTCACGTTCCCTGCTGAAGGGTCCAACAATCCCACCTTCTTCTCCACCCCAGCACCTTTATAGCAGGTTTTCATCCTCCTTGTCCCGCATTCAAGGCTGTAGCGTTTTTCACAAGCAAGAACCTGGCAATGGAGATGTGGGGCTGAAAGGCCTCCCCAACCGTGCCCACCTTCGCTTCTCCAGTTCAGTATCTTCTGAGAAGCTTCTGAAGGATTGATGATGCTGGTGCAAAGTGGTGGTATTGTGTGGTATTGCAGGGCGTGAAATTCTTCCATTTGAATGCACCCTGTAGTTTTCCTGAGTTTGGTCACTCTTCAGCGATTGTACGCCCCCCCCCCCCCCGCTTTTCTACAAATGGCTGGGTTTGCAAGATGCGGGGTGCCGTAAACTGAAGCATTATTTCAGCCTAGTGCAGCCATTCTCAACCTTTTGACCCTGGAGGAACCCTTGAAATATCTTTCAGGCCTCGGGGAACCCCTGCACATTCAGGCTCAAATATAGGCCAGAAGTTATAAAATTATGATATTCGTTTCATGGGTAGGCCTGTATGTATGTATTAACAGTGTTCTTAAACTAAAGAATGAAACTTACCTCTTTAATCTGAAGTTGCCCGAATTGGAAATAATTTTTTAAATAAACCGTGATTTCCCAGGGAACCCTTAGGGACCTCTTGCGGAAGACTAGGGTGCCACAGAACCCTGGTGGACAAACCCTGGTCTACATGGATCTAAGTCTCAGCATCTGGTGCTCCTCGTGTGAGCATACAATCTAAGCAGGGATGGGAGGCCACCAGGACATCAAAAAATATCCCAAGAGGTGACCATGGCAGGCCACTTCCATACTGGTGCCAAGAAAACTGCATGGTGGTACCCACAGCGTCCCTAGAAGTTGAACTTGGCTCAAAGACGTCTTTATTATTATTACTATATCCGAACCATGAGATGCAATGAGGCTTTTTTGTTTGATCAATTTTAACCTTCACTTCATTTTTTACAATTGTCAAATCTGCCCTAGACGCAGCTAGCAAACACGTTGCTGTAAGCCGTGTTCTCAGTCTGAGTTCTCAGCCTCATTTAAAAAAAAAAATCAGTCTCAACTGCTGAAAATTGTCCCTAACTTTGGCAAGGTTTCGGCATCCTCTGATTTCAAGAACAAGAGCAGAAACAAGCACACTTTTTTTTTTACTATGCATCTTAATAAATATTCTTTATTTTTAAATCTTGCACATTGCGCTTCCAACATATTACATCCAGAACATCTTTTTTGTTTGCAAATGGATGTCTACTTTGTAAAATCTTTATCTTGAGCTCATTGTCATTTCTGTACAGAATTATAAGTACATTACTTTTGCCACTAAGTTGCTTTTCTGTTTGATAAGTGTCACAGTTAAGAGAAACATTGAATGAAAAGAGGTGGCTTAAATTATGATGGTCTAGGCTGGCCTCAGTCTAGTCAAAACTACAGACCCAAGCCTGGAAATGGGGCTGGGGGGCCGGGGAACCAAATTAAAAGGATTAAATCCCACCAGCCTCCTGCAGAGAAAAAAAGAAAAGAAAGAAACAGAAAGCCATGGATTTTTTTTTCTTTTAAAAAAAGGTACGATTTTGTTTAGTTGCTAGAGAGAATGTTTTCTGAAGAGAGAAAACGCGCAGTAGTCATTTCGACAGTTTCACTGAAAGACAGAGCTACTTTTATTCGGTTTAGTTTGCTCCAGCTGTTGTCAACCAGCCGCTACACACCGGCCTCTTGTGATCGTTCAAGCGGCAGTATCTGTTAAATTTCTCCTTCAGATGCTGTCGGTACCGTTCCCTGTTGCTGTAGAAGGACTTGTTGTTTGCCATGAAGGACTGGATCTCATCTTGCGAGATGAACACTTCTTCATCGGAAGTGCATTCGGATTCGTCCTGAAAAGCGCGGGGGGGGGGGGGGGGAAGAGAGGTGAGAAAAATAATAAGGGGAAGTTGAGCATCTCCGATTTGTCCTCAAGCTGCGAGATCAAACCTGGTCCATCGGCCTTATTAGAAAGTATGCTGAAAAACAGTTTTGTCCACTCAGACAAGGGGCGTGGTGGCTCAGCGGGTAAGACACCAGGCTTGTCGATCAGAAGATCGCAAGTTCGAATCCCCAGCCCCGCGTGACGGAGTGAGCTCCCACACTCGCCCCAGCTCTTGCCAACCTAGCAATTCGAAAGCATGCAAATGCAAGTAGAATAGGTACCACTTCAGTGGGTAGGTAACAGCGTTCCGTGCGCGTCATGCCGGCCACATGACTCTGGAAGCGTCTTCAGACAACGCTGACTCTTTGGCTAACAAACGGAGATGAGCACTGGCCCCTAGAGTCGGACACAAATGTGCGGGGGGAACCTTTACCTTAACCTTTACCACTCAGACAAGCTGTGAAGGCGTGCATGCTGTCTTTAATTTTCAGCTTCTTACTGGTTTATCGGCTTGATTTCATTTTGTAAGAGGGCCTTTTAAGGTGGTGGGCTGCCTGGAGGTGTGTGGCATGAAAGGTGGCTTTTAAATCCATTTTAAAAACCTATAAATCATTTCCAACCACCGAGGCTACTGCTCAGATGGGGAAAGGTTACACTGCGGAATCTTACGGATTATAAATTTTCCCTAGACGTGAATAAGAAACAGATTTTACTTCTACATTTATAGGGTTTTCGATTTGTGTTTGCTTGCTTTGCTTCTGGCTTAAGAATGCAGACTTGCTGCAGACTCTTTGTCCGTCTCTGGTCTCCTCTGCTTGAAACCCAGGACATCTGTGGAGTCCTTGGTGCTCTCTGAGCCTGGTTGTTTTCATGCAGACGTTTCATTGCCAGGCTAGGCAACATCTTCAGTGCTAAAAGGGAGTGGGACTTGCTCTCTGTTTATATACCCTGGCTTGTCCTTGGCTTGTACCATGGCATATAAACAGAGAGCAAGTCCCACTCCCTTTTCGCACTGAAGATGTTGCCTAGCCTGGCAATGAAATGTCTGCAAGAAAACAACCAGGCTCAGAGAGCACCAAGGACTCCACAGTTCAACCCTGAGCTACAAATATTCTCTTCGATTGGTACCCAGGACGTCTGCTCAGAGAAACATCTTTCCTACCGCTCGCAATCTGGACCTGTTTCCAGGAAGTCAATATGGGACGTTTTGCACACCCTGCAAGAGTCTCAGTCCCTGCTCTGCCTCCTGTTCTCCTAAAATGCTCTGGTCCCCGTTCTTACGGTCAAATTAAAAGGGCCTGCAATGAGATGCCACACTGTGGAATGTTCCCTCCGAGTTACTTTTTCAACGCCCCACCAGTGACAGGCATCCCCGTGGCTGAGACCCGTCAGGGCAGACCTCTGCTTGGAAATTGCAGTGAGAACAAAATGGGATGCTGATAACAAGGGCAAGATAAAGAGCTTTCCACAGGGTCTATATTTAAAGATCTGAATTGTGCCAAGTTGCTTACAAGGCACAATTTAAAGTATTGACTTTGGAAGCCCTAGATGGTTTGGGGCCTGATTATCCTGGGGATGGGAGGGAAGGGAACCATGTCTCCTATGAGGAACATGCCCAGATACTCAGGTCAGCTGGAGAGGTCCTTCTGAAGATGTCCACCCCAACACACCCATGAAGTTCATCTATCATATACACAGGACAAGACCTGATCCTGCATTGTTGCTACCCCTTTAAGTCCTGCAGGGCTATCAGATTATGGACTGTGCTCTGAAAGAGGATACATTTGGCCCCCACCCTCCCACTATTTAGGAAAACACCACATCTCTGCTGCATGGCTTTTAACCTTGAACTGATTGTACTGAATCTGATTTTAATGATTTTAATGTTTTTCTGGTTTTACATTTCACCTTCTTTATTAATCTGCCTTGAGCAGTGTTGGGCTTCAGGGTTTAGCGGCCGTGTTCTAGACAACAGATTTTGTGACGTTTCGCCAGGAACTAACTGTGGCTGGCATCTTCAGGGACAAGGACAGGGACATAGCAGGGACACCTGCTATGCAGATGACAGGCAACTGACGGGGCTCCAGGTGTCCTGACTTCTGACTGGTCTTTAAATCTGGTTAATTTAACATTAATTTAAATCTTTAAATTGCCTTGAGTTTTTATACCTACAGAAAGCTGGGGTATACATTTAATAACACCTATCTTTCAAAAATGAGTTAAATGGCCCATGGTTCCTAATGGGCATGTGCAGCTATTTGAATCCAAAGCAGGAAAGATACTTTGGATCTAGTGCAGGTACATTCTCTGTACCTCATAGGGGCTCTTTAAGAAGTCATGCTTTTCCTGGGCTTGCACAGTAGCTCCAGAATCACAGAATTGCAGAGTTGAAGTGGCTCGAAGGATCATCTGGCCCACCCTTTGCAATGTGCAGGAAAGCCAGTTAAACAATCTCTGAGAGACAGCTCTCCAGCTTCTTCCTAAAAAGCTCCAGAGATGGAGAACTTACAACCTAGACCAGGGTTTCTCAACCTTGGTGGCTTTAAGATGTGTGGACTTCAACTCCCAGAATTCCCCAGCCAGCATTGCTGGCTGGGGAATTCTGGGAGTTGAAGTCCACACATCTTAACGTTGCTGAGGTTGAGAAACACTGACCTGGACTGATCCACTGTACAGATCTTCCCATCATCAAGTTTCTCCTTATATTTAAATAAAATCCAGTCGCTTCAATTTACACCCATTAGCTGCAATTGACAACTGTGCAGTCCCAATAAAATATATGTGCATTGTTGCTACCACTTTGTGTCTCAAAATCAGGCAAGGTTATGGTAGTTCTGTATGGCAGTTATCTTCTGACTTAATTGTTTTTGATGTATTCCAAGCAGAGTCACAAGCTGTGAGTGATGCAGAAGAGCCTTGCTGGTCTACAGTGGCAAAGCATCAGGAGTCTGTTAGCACCTTTTCTGGCTAACACATTTTATTAAAGGACAGAAGCTTTTGAGAGCTGCAGCTTGCATGATCAGGTGCACTGAGTAGCTAGACTGAGACCGATATAGGATTTAAATTGGGTGGCTGAATGAATGAATGAATGAATGAATGAATGAATGAATGAATGAATGAATGAATGAATGTTCTACTTTCTTCCTGTTCACCCAAGCTAATACCAATTAATTCATAATTAGTCATGAGTTCCAATGTTTCTTGGGAGAAAGAGACTTAACCATCCTGGTCCATATCAGCCAAATATCCTTTCCCAGTTCCATCTCCTAGTGAAAGCACACTACAGATAGTCCTCAACTTACAACCACTTGCTTACCGACCATTCGAATTTACGACGGCACTGAAAAAAGTGATTTGCAACCAGTCCTCACACTTATGATCATCACAGTGTCCCCGCGGTCATGTGATCAAAATATTCGGGCGCTTGGCAACTGGCATGTATTTACAATGGTTGCAGCATCTCGGGGTCATGTGATCGCCATTTGTGACCTTCCCAGCTGGCTTCCAAAAAGTAAAGTCAATGGGGAACCATGTGATTCGCTTAATGGCCGCGGCAAAAAAGGTTGTAAAATCGGGTGCGGTCACGTGATGCCTCGCTTAATGACCGCAGTGCTTAACAATGAATTTTCCGGTCCCTATTGTGGTCGCAAGTCGAGGACTACCTGTACAACGCCATTGCATCCCTGATACTTACCAGGAGTTCCACCAAACTCTTAGTACCCTTTCCTGAGTCGGGAGCAGGGACTGCTTCTGAAGATTCTGCGCACAACAACGCTGTTTTCCTGTGCTCCAGCCAAGGCACCGGTTGCCCAGCTTTTTCTGTGCGACAACAGATTTCAACATGCGGGTCTCTGGTCTTGTCTCGGTGGAACTCTGTGTGCATGGCATTCCCCGCCCCCTCTCGATTACTCGTCTCCACCATGCAGCTATTCAGCTTTTGGATCTGGAGGGAGGAACAGCAGCACATCAGAGGAAGGGAACAGTGCAGCTAGCTATTCCCTTGGTCAAACCTCAAAAAAACCCTCTACATTAGTATTTTCCAACCTTGGCAACTTCAAGATCTGTGGACTTCAACTCCCAGAATTCCATTGCCAGCATGGCCATCGCTGAGCTTTCTGGGAGTTGAAGTCCACAGACCTCGAAGTTGCTCAGGTTGGGAAACGCTGCTCTAGATTACGGTACTGGGAAGCCGTAAAGATGTGGAAAGATGTACCCACAAACTAAAAGAGAAAAAGGTTTTCTCTGTTCTCCCTGCTACCCACCAGCTTTTGATCACAATTTGGGAAACCGCATGATTCGCTTAACAACCATGTGGTTCACTTAATGCCCACAGTGATTCGCTTAATGACTCCTGCAAAAAAGGTCATAAAATCAGGTCGGATTCGCTTAATGACCGCTTCGCAGTTTCCCATTGATTTTGCTTGCTAGAAGCTGGCCAGGAAGGTCGAAAATGGCAATCGCGTGACCATGGGACGCTGTGGTGGTCATAAATGCAAACCGGTTGCCAAGCGTCCAAATTGTGATCACGTGACTGTGGGGACGCTGCGATGGTCGTAAGCGTGAGCACTGATTGTAAGTCAGTTTTTCCAGCACCATCATAAGTCCAAACCGTCACTAAACAAATGGTTGTTAAGCGAGGACTACCTGTACAACTCATCAGCTGGGAACTTGGCTCATCCTGACCCACGCATTGGGGGAAATCCAGGTCTTGATTGCCTTTCTGAAGGCCTGCAAGTTTGTTTGGGGGGGGGGTCATTGCCTTGTTTGGGGGGGGGGTCATTGCAAAGGGCAGGGGCCACCCTCCTGGGTCCCATCAGATGTCAGTGTTTTGGGGAAGGGACCCAGAGTGCACCCTCCCTATTGTGTGTGGGAAGCACGACCCCCGTGAGGGCTGCCCTTGGAACTGAATCCCCCTGGCGTTCCATTTGGCCCTGCCTCTGCCAGCCTTTAGGAAGGCTTTAAAAACTTGGCTTTTCCAGCTGGGCCCAGGGCCAGGCCATTAGCAAACCCGCCTAAAGGTCTGATCGCTTCATTTTTATATTCTCCAAGGCCTCATTATTACTTTCATCCCTTCCCGTTCCATTTGGGTTTTACGAGACGGTTTAAAACCCTCAGCTGCTTAACGTTATGTGGCCTTATAAAATGAATAAAACAAACCAGCCAACCAATAAAATTGCCAAGTGGACGGCCCGATGAAAGATAGGGCACTTGAGCCCAAACCGTTCGGCCGCCTTGTGGCTAATAAGTGCAAAGATTCTCATCTTCTGCTCAGAAGCACTGCACTACAATTCTTTCCTCCTTTTGAAAGACACATCCACTTTTACCAAAATGGAGGGAGTACAGGTAGTCCTCACCTAGCAACCATTCATTTAGTGACGGTTCGGACTTACGACAGTGCTGGAAAAAACGACTTACGACCAGTCCTCACACTTATGACCGCTGCAGCATCCCCACGGTCACATGATCACGATTTGGGTGCTTGGCAACCGGTTCTCATTTATGACCGTCACAGCATCCTGTGGTCATATGATCACCATTTTTTACTTTCCCGGCCAGCTTCTGGCAAGTAAAATCAATGGGGAACCACGTGGTTCACTTAACGACCATGTGGTTCGCTTAATACCCGCAGTAATTCGCTTAATGACCACCGCAAAAAGGTCATAAAATTGGGTCAGATTCGTTTAATGACCGCTTTGCTTAGCAACCAAAATTCCAGGCCCAATTGTGGTCATTAAGCAAGGACTGTCTGTATGAAAAAATGCAGAACTTTCTTGCATGGCATTAGTTTTAGCCATACCGTATGAGAAGGGGGGCCTGGTTTGTTTCACCAGGCTGGGTGACCTTGGGCCAGACGCTCTCTCTCAGCCCAACTCACCTCACAGGGTTGTTGTTGTAGGGAAAAAAGGAGGAGGAAGGAGTATTTGGTATGTTCGCTGACTTGAGTTATTTATAAAAATAATAAAGGCGGGATTAAAATTTTTTTAAAAAAGCTCCTCCCACTCATTTCCACTGACATCTCAACACAAAAGAGGCATTTCTCTTATCCATTTATCTACACCTCTATCCAACTGCCACTTTATTAATAAACTAGAAGTATTAATTGATCACTAATCCAGTTTCTCATTAGCCAGCTTCATTGTCTCCTTTCAAAAGCTCACACAAACAGGGTTGGACGGCCTTTCTCCCGCAGCGATGCTGAACTTCAAGCCCCGTAATCTACAGTCCTCATCCTGGTTGGGGGTCATGAGAACGACACGCAAGGGGAGACAAGAGGTCAAGGGGAGGCTGGCTGACATCCAAGCTAACGCTCAGCAAACACGCTTCCACCGCAAGAACCCTGACCCAGAAGCACCGCCACTTACGTGCTCGGCTTCGCACTTCTTGGTTTTCTTTTTCTTCTTCTTGTTTTTGCCTTTCGTGTTAGTGTCTTCTGAATTCGCCCAGCATTCCACACAACTATCCCCGTCCTCTTCCTTGTCTTCGCAACGGTGGATGCACGCGTCATCACCTGCAAGAAAGAAAGAGAGGCTTGAGTGGGGTGGGGAGGAGGCCCCCAGAAGCCACGCCCCCCCCACCCAAACTCTGCTCCAGCTAACGATGAACACTAGTCAGGACACACGCTCCACCCAGGAGGGGGTTAGCGCAGGACACAGAGAAGGCTCACATGCATCTAGCACAAGGCCCGCATATCCATAGATCAGGCTTTCTCAACCAGGATTCCGTAGAACCCCAGGGTTCCGCGAGATGTCCCTAGGGGTTCCCTGGGAGATCACGATTTATTTTAAAAATTATTCCAAATCCAGGCAACTTCACATTCAAGAGGTAAGTTTCATTCTTTATTTTTAGTTTAAGAACACTGTTCATGCATATCTACAGGCCTACCCATGAAATGAATACCATAATTTTGTAACTTCTGGTCTATATTTGAGCCTGAATGTTCCCCAAGGCCTGAAAAATATTCCAAGCGTTCCTCCAAGGTCAAAAGGTTGAGAAAGGCTGCTTTACACACAACCATAAAGTTGGAAGTGCCCCGCCCTGAGGTATATGAGACCCCCGTGCCCTTCTAAGTCTTCAGAAGTTAACTGAGTGACTGTAATAGTCACTTCCCAGACTACTAAAGATTCAGGAGCCTGTTAGGTCGACAGACAACTGCAAGCTGCTTTGTTATCGGCCAAGAGACGCATCAGGGAAGGCTCTTTGAAGGAGCATCCAAACCCCTCCACCCTAACGTTGATTGATTCTAAGTGAGAATGAGCTCAGTTGCTCTCATCGTTGTTACCCCATCCCTTTCATCTCGGTAAATCTTGCTAAAGAGTCTCTGCTCAGAAGAAGCTGGATAATGACAAACGAAGGCAGATTTGCAGGAACACGTTCCCATTGTTTCAAGAGCCTGGGAGGCCCGAGCCCGAGAAAGACAGACCCCCCCCCCCAAGGGAAAACCAGAGAACGGAGTAGCCGCAGACACGGTTCACACCATTCCTACCATTTTCATCGTGGTTGCAAATTCCTTCGGTGCAAGCTATGTCCGAGCCCTCCCGTGAACCTGTTTCGCTGCCCTCCATGCTGGAGGAATAGCCACAATCACTGCCATTACAATGGGCAGATAAACCTGGAAGAGACACAAGAGTTGTTCACAGGAATGGCCAAAGGAGTCTTCCCTTTGTGGACTCCCCAGCACAAAAGGGAAACGTCCAAGGACATCAAATATCTGCTCTGCGTTGGTCGGTTGGTTAGAACTTTTATTAGATTTTCAAAGTAAAGTTAAAATACAAAATATGGAGTACAGAAAATCTAGAACTAAAAGAAAAAGAAAACCTGAGAGAGTGCAAAAATAGAATGAAAATGTAAAGAGAAGGAGACTGCTGACCTTCTCCAACAAACGCTTATTATAAAAATTTAATCTCTTACCATTAGATAAACTTTTGCCAACACTGTTTCTATAAAAACAAAGAGTTTAATCATCAAAACCCAAAATTAAAACTTCGTTTTTCCCCATTACCAGCAAGTAATCCAAAAGCGGTTTCCAAGTAGAAACGAACCCAGTCACGGTATTTTCTCTTATCAATGCTATCAATTTAGCCATTTGCCCCAGTTCCATTAATTTAACCATTCATTCTCCCCTCGTGGGGATTTGTACATCTTTCCATCTTAAATACCTGCTCTGCGTTGGTCGGTTGATTAGAACTTTTATTAGATTTTCAAAGTAAAGTTAAAATACAAAATATAGAGTACAGAAAATCTAGAACTAAAAGAAAAAGAAAACCTAAGAGAGTGCAAAAATAGAATGAAAATGTAAAGAGAAGGTGACTGCTGACCTTCTCCAACAAACGCTTATTATACAAATTTAATCTCTTACCATTAGATAAACTTTTGCCAACACTGTTTCTATAAAAACAAAGAGTTTAATCATCAAAACCCAAATGTCTATGGAGGTTCTCAGTCATCCAGGTGGAATTGTCTGTAGCTTGAATCATGTCAACTGGATTTCTATTTTCTCAGTGGAAACGTTTCGCTCCTTATCCAAGGATAAGGATTCGCTCCTTGGATAAGGAGCGAAATGTTTCCACTGAGAAAATAGAAATCCAGTTGACATGATTCAAGCTACAGACAATTAAAACCCAAAATTAAAACTTCGTTTTTTCCCATTACCAGCAAGTAATCCAAAAGCGGTTTCCAAGTAGAAACGAACCCAGTCACGGTATTTTCTCTTATCAATGCTATCAATTTAGCCATTTGCCCCAGTTCCATTAATTTAACCATTCATTCTCCCCTCGTGGGGATTTGTACATCTTTCCATCTTAAATACCTGGTCTGTGTTTGAATGTCACAACAAAAGAGCATTTGTCAAGGGGACAGCGAGGTGGGAGCCTTCCACGTGATGCTGAGTGTTACCAAGGCAGGCAAATCTTTTCTCCCCTGCTGCATGTTGGCCATCCGTAGTTGCTGCATCCTGATCTTTATTCAACCCGGCAGCCTATATCTCGGGGGGGGGGGGGTCAGCAACTTAGCACCGGCAGGCCTCATGAGACTTATCGTCCCACCAGATGGGATCCACTGACCTCTAACAGATACGATTTCAAATTTTACACCATTCAAAATCTCACAAGATAGCCATGTTTTGAAAGATCTATTTTGACTGCGTCTATATACGTGTGGGCAACGTTATGTGAATTGTACAAGAACACCCACTGCCAGAAAAGCCTGCTAGATTCTGTTTGAATCTATTGCACATCCAGTTAAATGCACAAGTAAGGTACTCATGGCCCACTAATCTGTCCTATTGGCTGATGTTCAACAGAATCTGGAGGACCACAGGTTCCATAATCCTGCTTTATCATAATAGAAGCATGCCTAAATTACATCGTCACCACCGGCTCAGAGATTCTGCCCTCCTGTGGCACAGTGACAAGGAACTACAAGTTTTCATTTTGGTTTCTGATTCTGCAGCTTGTACCAGCCAAGCACAAAGCTTGGTCAATCCAAGCTTTGATTACAGAAACCAGCCAAGCAAAAGACTGTTCCAAACAAATCACAGTTAACATTAACCACAGCTGAGGACTTGGACACAACATTGAATTGCGGTTACTTGAAAGTAAAAAGAAAAGCTTTCAGCTCCTCGCAGCTGTGAACTGGGAAGGAGTGAAAGGCCACAAAACTCATTCTTTTCTTTTTTTTTACTGCCAAAAGCTCACGTGCTTCTTTCTTGAGGCTCTTAGGTAGAAGAAGGCACAAACATTAAGTACAATGTTATACTTTTATCTTAGTCACCAAATGGTAAGGATGCATACTTATGGGATTTTGAAGAGCGAGAGCCAAGAATATACAGCATTTACCTATATTGGGTAGATGAGGAAGGATACTGTAGATTCATTCATTCATTCATTCATTTTCATTAATTCAATCAATCAATCAATCAATCAATCAATTTATATAGCCGCCCATCTCAAACCAGTGACTGGGCAGCTAACAATCGTAAAAACAGTTAAACATTTTTTTTTCCACCGAGGTGCTTTTGTAGTGAAAGGATTTGCCGGTGACATCACCGGTGCCCGGGGGACGCCCAAGGAGGCTCCTTTCATGTTCCCACCAGAGTGGTTCCTTATTTATCTACTCGCATTTGCATGTGAGTAGATTAAACAATTAAAACAGTACAAAAGAAATTAAATACAAATAGCAGTCAAGAGATATTAAAATCCGTTGGTGTCAGCACAACCAGGAAAAGGGGCTGTTCACACACTCAGGACCCCAGGCCCGGGCACATAGCCAGGTCTTCAAGGACTTCCAGAAAGCCAAAAGTGTAGGGTCCTAATCCCAGGAGGGAGGATATCAGGCCCCGCCAGCTGACATTCCTTTAAACGTGTTATGGCCGCCCACTCCAGTAGATTCCATCAATTAAACATACTTCGTTGGGAAAAGTGATTAGGCTAGTTCTTTCTACGTATTTTTGCAGAATATGCAAGAGAAAGATCACGCTGCAGCACAGAACACACAGAGGTTCTGAAGAATCAAGGAATCAACATGGAGGATCCAATGGGCCAGTCAAAACAACGAGGGCAGCGTTTAACACTGCAAGCTCCGCCCCTTCCGCAGGTGCCCGTGATGTCATGGGGCACATACAAAAGGGGTGGGGCTGTGGTGCAATACCGATTTAATCATTCCCCACCCCCCAAAGATGCCTCCAGAAATCACTTTATGAATTGGCGAGAGAAGAGCCAGCTTGGAAATTGGTGTAAATAATCACAAATAACCATATCCATTTGGTTATTTAACCAGAACTTAAGTCCCCCAAAGAGCGGGCTTGACCTACCTTTCTTTATTTTAGGTGAACCCAGTAAAGTGCCACCAGTGGGACAAGTGCAAGAAGTGTTCGCATTGGTAACAATGACCTCGACGCAGCTGCTCTGCTCCTCTGCGCTGCCGCAGGCCGTGCAGCTGGTTTCCAGGAAATTTTCCTTCAAGGAGACAGAAAGGAATGTGAATACCACGCCCAGACGGCAGGGCGTGTGCAAGCAGGCAGGGACTTGTGTGCGCAAGCAGGCAGGCACTTGTGCCAGGGCCTGAATGTGCCAAGAGATCCGGCTGGTGCAAATGAGGGATCGTTTCACTTGAGGACATTCCTTGGAGCATCCTCGGGAGAACGGGTGAAGAGCTGCAACAGCTACCAGAGACCGGAATGGTTTTTTATTCTAACGTACAGCTTCAGAAACAAAAAGCTTTGTTTCTTCCACAAGAACTGGATTACACATTGATGGGGTTTTTTTATGGTTGGAAGCTGAAAAAGCCAGGAGTTCGTCATGGCCTCTTTCCCCATCCTCATTTTGTGTTTACGTTGCAGGACGGATTCGGCCGAGGGAGGCTGATGTCGTCCAAAAGTCCTAGCGAGCTTCGGGGCTGAGCTGGGATTTGATCCTGGCTCCCCCCGTCCAACCACTCTGCCCCATCCCTCCAATTCAGGGAGAGCCACCCTGAGCCGGCCCGTCTCTCCACGAGGCTGGAACCAGGCAGGAATCAACCTGGGAGCACCGTATCCCTCACCTTCTCTTGGCTCCGCATCTCCTTCTCCTCCATCGCTTGCAAGGGAGCAGGGATCTCGCAGACACACTTATTTTTCCTCCGGTTCTTCCGCTTCTGGCGCTTCTTCTCCTGCTTCAGTTCCCGCACCCTCTCCTCTTCGGAGAACTCCTCACACAGCTGCTCCAGCCGGCTGATGCCTTGCACCCTCTCCACGGCCATCTGCTCAGAAAGACAGCCATCAGCGGTGCCAGACAAAGACGGCGGCGTTCTGCTCCTTCCCCAAAGCCATTATGCCTGCATCGCCAGCCTGCACCCCACTCCTGAGGTCTCCTGGCCTGACCAAAAGGCCACCACGGTGAAGATGCTGGATTTCAGCCAAGCGAGGGAAGGAGAACGGCCTAACGAACAGCAAATGGAGCTGAAGCGCCTGGGAAATAAATTTTCTAACCCTTGGGGGGGGGGCGAGGGTTCAATTTTTGGGGCCTCCAAGTGACTGTAGCTACTGACTGTGGTGGATTTCAGTAATGCTGCTGGTTCTCAGGAAGGAGGGAGCACATTCCAAGGAGGAGGACAAGATAAGAGGAGGCACAGTCCAGGAAGGGATGGTGGGAAGACTAAGAGGTTCAGGATAGCCCCGCCCTAGAGCCTTCCCAGGTTATTCCCCCTGAGGTTAGGTAGAGTGGCTTTAGCTTGGCAAGATTCTGTCTATACGGGGTGAGCAAATAAAGAACTGGAGTTTGAATGGATTGATTCTTCGTCGTTCTTGGGCTGGGCCTGATATTACTAACATTGCTAACTAGCATTGCTGGTTAGGTAAGGTCAACACGTTCAGCTTTATTCTTGTCTGTGGTTTTTTTAAAGGAGGACATGGGGGCCTGAAAAGGGGGAAAAACATTGAAGAAGAAAGTCTGTGGCTTGAATCAATTTTCTCTACTGAGAAAATAGAAATCCAGTTGACATGATTCAAGCCACAGACTGTTCCACCTGGATGACTGAGAACCTTCATCGACATATTGAAGAAGAAAAAAAGATATAAAGAAGTGGCTTCCAATATTCTTCCCAGCAGTTATATCTTTTTTCTTTCTTTTCTATTTTTCTTCAACCTTTTTATCTTTTCTTGCAATTTTTTGCTTTTTCTTTGATTTCTTTCTTTTCCCTACTTTATATTAGTTTTTGTTAGTTCTTATCTTCTTGTTTAAAAGTTTCAATAAAAATTATATGTATAATGAGTGTCAAAGCCACTGTCCTGGATGAGACCCAGAGCATCCAGGAGTACATCAGTAAGATGGCACCTAAAGATGAGCTGCTGAGAGAATGCCTGAGGCAGCAGCAGACATGGGAGGAAGATCAAGCAGAGGAAGTGCCATGGCAAGACAAGACCCTGCATGGGATGTACCATCGACAGATAGCTGAGGTGGCTGACCTTGGGAAATCCTACCAGTGGCTGGAAAGGGCTGGACTAAAGGACAGCATTGAGGCACTGATCATAGCAGCACAAGAACAGGCACTAAGCACCCGATCCATAGAAGCAGGGGTCTACCACACTAGAGAGGACCCAAGGTGCAGACTGTGCAGAGAGGCCTCAGAGACAGTCCAACACATAGTGGCAGGGTGTAGGATGCAGGCAGGAAAAGCATACACTGAACAGCACAACCAAGTAGCTGGCATTGTGTACAGGAACATCTGCACAGCGTATGGGCTAGACCCTCCCAAGTCCAGATGGGAGATTCCACAGAAGGTTGTGGAGAATGACAGGGCTAAGATCCTGTGGGACTTCCAGATCCAGACAGGCAGGTACTGGCCAATCAACCAGACATCGTGGTAGTAGACAAGGACCAGAAGATGGCGGTGGTAATAGATGTAGCGGTGCCAGGTGACAGCAGCATCAGGAAGAAGGAGGATGAGAAGCTGGAGAAGTCCCAGGGCCTGAAGGAGGAACTAGAGAGGAGGTGGGAAGTGAAGGCCAAAGCAGTCCCAGTGCTGGTAGGAGCACTCGGGGCTGTGACTCCCAAGCTGGGAGAGTGGCTCCAACAGATCCCAGGAGCAACATCAGAGCTCTCTATCCAGAAGAGTGCAGTGCTAGGAACAGCCAAGATCCTGCGCAGAACCCTCAAACTCCCAGGCCTCTGGCAGAGGACCCAAGGTTGAGGAAGACACATACCACCCATAGGGGCTCCTGACATTTCCCCAGATAAAAGAAAAATCAGCCTCTGGCACCCATTTTGTCCCTGAACACCCTTCACTTTCTCCAACTGCACCCAACCAAGAACCCTCGAAAAAGAGGCCACAACTCTTGCCTCTCCCCCTGCCCCCAATGCCCGCGGCGTGCTTGGGAGACAGCAGAGAAGAGATGGGGAAGTCAGATGTCGGTCTGGCTCCTCACCCCAGCGTTAAGCCAACAAGACAGGAAGCCTTCGCTTCCCTCCAAGGTCCCTTACAGAACAAGAAAACGCTTCAGCGAGATGAACGGCCTTTTTTTTTTTTTTTTTTTTAGGAAAACGGGCCTGTTTGTATGAAGATGAGGAGTGGCTTTCTCATCCTGGCACAGGTGGCCGAGATGCCATGAGCAGAATAATTCAGGGCAATTTATTTCCAAGGGTTGCTCCTTTCTCTTGCCTGAAACCCTGTTGGGATTTTATGCACCTAGAAAGCATGTCAGAAGTATTCTGGAGACTGCAATTTCCTACATGCATCCTGAGGAGTCTTAGGGCTTTCTTTGAAACGTACGGCTGTCAGAGGAGAGCCGGGCTGATCTATCGTAGCAAAAAGCCAGAAAGAGTCTGGTGACACCGTTTCAGATTAACACCTTTCATTAAACGGCTACAGCTCACAAAAGCTGATGCCTTTTAATAACGTTTGTTAGGTTAGTCGGAAAAAGTGCAACCAGAGCCCTGGTTTTCGGAACACAACAAGATTCTTCAGGGATAAAGCAGGAAGTCTGCAGAGCAAAGATCCCAATTTCCATTCCCCGGAAGCCAGGATCTCCAAGAAAGGTCCTGAAGAAGCAACCACGACCAGCAATACTGGGCTGCTCAGATGAAGGGGACTGCTCCTCTTAGAAATATGCAAACGACATTTCCTGAAATGCAGCTCACCGACCACCACCAAGCTTCCTCCAATGCACAACCCAACCACAGCATGCGTTTTTTTATTGATTCCCACCTTGCCTGCATGAAGCTGATTTTGGCAGATCTCAAAAAAGCTAAGCAAGTTTTATTAGTTTACTGTTGGACGGGAGGCGACTAGGAAAACCCAGGCCACACCAGGAAGTACAAAGAAAACTGTGGAGGAAAGCAGCGACCTACTACAGGTAGTCCTCGACTTACGATCATTTGTTTAGCGACCGTTCGAAGTTACGATGGTGCTGAAAAAAGTGATTTATGACCGGTCCTCACACTTATGACCACTGCAGTGCCCCCGTGGTCACATGATCAAAATTTGGGTGCTCGGAAACTGGCTTGTATTTACAACGGTTGCAGCGTCCAGGGGTCACGTGACTGCCACTTGCGACCTTCCCAGCCAGCTTCTGACAAGCAAAATCAATGGGGAACCATGTGATTCACTTAACAACCATGTGATTCAATTAACGGCCAGTGCAAAAACTGTCATTAAATCAGGTGCAGTCACACGATGCCCCGCTTAATGACCACATTGCTTAATGATGAATTTTCCGGTCCCTGTTGTGGTCGTAAATCGAGGACTACCTGTACTTCCATATTGCTGCCAAGAACATTACATGACATATCCACATAGACATTAAAACTGAGCTCTGCTCAAGGGAATCTATATTAACTTTGCCTGGGTTGGGGCATATGGCTTCCTACCTACACTACTACTCCCCTTTTATTTCCACAACAATCCCACAAGGTAGAAAGTTAGTTGCACAAACTCACTTGGCTTAATGAAAGATAACAGTGGTGAAAAACACATCGCATAAAAGTGTCCCGGAAAAGTGCCTGAGGAAAATACACCTTGCAACATGCAAGGGCTCTGGAGACAAAGAATCTGCAGCTTCTCAATAGGTAAGATGACGTGGGGCAAAAGGCTCCCCAAGTTAATCTTTTTTTTTTGGGGGGGGGGAGAATTCCATGCAAGCAGAGGAGGGAAAATTCCAAGGAGAAACCCAAGTCCAAGAAAGAAAGACTCTTATGATGCTTTCAATAAAATAGGGATGGGGAATCCAAATCCCTCCAGATCAGGGTTTCTCAACCTTGGCAGCTTAAGATGTGTGGACTTCAACTCCCAGAATTCCCCAGCCAGCCATGCTGGCTGAGGAATTCTGAGAGCTGAAGTCCACACACCTTCAAGTGGCCAAGGCTGAGAAACCCTGATCTAGAAGTACTCCAAAACGGAGTGCTTTCCATGGAGTGGAATACTCCAACCCAGAAAGAACAGGGACAGCCACCTCCTTCTAAGGGACATGGACAATCCTCCCCCCCCCCACAAAAATATACCGCTTCATCCCAGGACACCATAGACCCCAATGCTTTTCCTACTAGTCCTTCCTGTTTCTTTCCCCCCACCCCATTTAAGCAAGGAAACAGAGACGCCACCTCAAAGCTTTTACGTAAAGCATCGACACCGAGGTAGAAGAGCATCTGCCACGTCTGCTCCTCGGCCCGCAGCTTCTGCCAGATGCGGTGCAGCCGTTCGTACAGGTGGATGCCCAAGCAGGTGAGGACCTCCTCCTGGGCAATGTCTATGGTCTTCGCGTGCCTCTCTCGCCGCCTGGGGAGGACAGAAGGAACACGGAGGCATGGCCAGGTGGTCCGACAGTGGGCGGGCAGCCCCCCTCTTGCCACTCAAGTCTGTTTCAGGAGGGTCGGAGCTTGAAGGGAAATCACCACAACCTCACAAGGTTGACCGAGCTTAAGACTTTTAGGCGAAGGGGCGATAGCCTGGGCCAGGGGTCGGTAAACTTTTTTTATGCCAGGAGCCATTTTGACATTTATAAAATTTATAATATCACTCAAGGGGCAGGGGGCGGGGTTTGAGGGTGGGAGCCAATCGCGTGGAAGGGGGCGGGGTTTGCAGGCGGGGCCCAATTGCGTGGAAGGGGGCGGGGTTTGCGGGCGCGAGCCAATCGCGCACACTTAGGGCCTGCTGCCGCCATGCCCGCTGCCACGCACACCATGCCGCTGCCGCGCCTGCCCCTGCCACAGCCGCTGCCGCGCCTGCCCCCGCCACGCCTGCCTGGGGAAGAGCCACACTCAAGGCGCCAAAGAGCCGCATGTGGCTCGCGAGCCGCGGTTTGCCGACCCCTGGCCTGGGCTATCAAAAAGAGGAGATTGTGCCATGGTGCACCAGACCATGAAAACATTGCCAACCTCTGCCATCGTGGCACTTGTTCCTATACAACTGGGTTATGGCTTTCCACTGTAAACCAAGCATGTTTAGCTCACAGGCTTGCTGTGGCTCCTTTACAGGTAGTCCTCGACTTACGACCGCAATTGGGATCGGAATTTCCATCGTTAAGTCACTGCGGTCGTAAGTCGAGTCACCACGTGACTGGACCCAATTTTACGACCATTTGTACGACGATCGTTAAGCAAATCCAGCTTCCCCAATGGGTGTTTTTTTGCCGGAAAACGGCACAAAACGCGATTGCGTGACCACGGAACGCTAAACCCGGTCGTAAATACGAGCCGGTTGCCAACCGTCCAAAGTGTGATCATGTGACCGCAGGGGGGACGTTTTGCGACACTTGGAAGTGCTTTACAGGCCGTAAAGCACCCATTCCAAGGCTGTTATAACTTCAGACCATCGTTAAACCAACGGTCGTAAGTCGAGGACTACCTGTACTGCCTCACTTCAAGGCATGATGAGTACCAGGCAAATGGGGACAAGAGAACAGCTGATTTCAAATCAGACTTTAAAAACAGTAGTGCTCATTGAGTACTTATTTCTTGATTGATTGATTGCCGGTTTATTCACGTAGTTATATGAAGTCGGCATTCAAAAGACACCTGAGAAACCATGACCCAGACAGGCATCTGCAAAATACCATTGGCTTATAACTGTTTCCAAGTATGTAGGAGTCTGAGAATGTATAAAAATTGGGCAAAGCAATCTAGTTGGGTGTGGTGCTGCTCCATGTCAGAAAAGAAATCAATATCCTTAAAACAGCCCTTAGTATACCATAAGGGGGAGAGAGAGCAATCAATCAATCCAGGGAGCGGTTGGTGCAAACAGCTTAAGCTAATTTGGACAGCCAAACCACCAGCTAGCTTTCAAAAGGAATCCATGCAAAATATATTAGTTCACCCAAACAATTGCCTTACCCCTTTAAAACATCCCTACCCCCCACCATCACAGAAGAAAAACTCAGAATAAAAAGCTTAATGGTGCAGTTTTTTGATGGAGCTTTCTTTGTCCCTTTTAAGTGCAGAAAACCGAACAGCCAACTTGCTTTAATAAACACATTAGCAACACACCTCTGTGGGTTTGTAGTTGAAGGAGGTACTTCCTTAGAGCCAAGAAAGGGCTTAGCATTTCAACAGCTACTCTGAGTTTTTAAAGGGAAGAGCGCAGGTAAAAACCGAGGTGGGAAGCCTGTGGCTCTCCAAAAGTGATCCAACTGCATTTCCCAGCAGGCTCAGCTAGGGTCGATGATACGGAATGCTGGGAAACGTAGTGCAGTATCACGTAAGGGTGCACGGTGGATTTGTATGCCTACCTATTTTATTTTATCTACCATTAAAAAAAAAGACAAAGATACAAAAAAGATGTAAACTGGCCATTTAGGGCTGGAATCTTGAATCATAGTAATTTCAGCGATCGGCCTATTAGCCAGGTGACCGCAATGTTTGACACGTTTACATGGCAACTGACTTCTCCAACAAACATCAGACCACCCAAACTCGAAGTCAGGATGCAAGCAGGATGTCAGTACCAGGAGGATACCAATGCGAGCAGTCTGAGCACAGAACTTTGATCTAAATCTTACCCAGGCTCCAGTCCAGCTGATTCTCACTGTATCTCATAACCTACTTCACAGGGTGGTTGTGAACATTAGGAAAAAAATGTTTCATTGTATTTTAATTAATGTTTTACTTCTGTTTTATGTAACCCGCCCAGAGTCACTCCCTGAGTGAGATGGGCAGGAATAAAAATTTGATATATAAATATAAATTAAAAAAAAAAACCAGAAGCAAACTCAATAGATAAAAAGTTCCTCTGCAAAGCCCAAGTTATTCCAATGTGCTGTAACGGCGGTCCATTGATTATGACACCCGTAAAGAGGTTGAAAATGTTTGTGGAGGGGAAAATATTCCAAGCTCAAATGCCCTGTTCTGATCCTGGAGTGGAACAGGGCATGTCAACATCATCAGAAGCATTCTGAAGTTGGAAGGGGTTGTTGTAAAGTCAGGATGCTTCCGGTTAGGTTGGCTTGGGGTTTTTAGAGGTCGGGATGTCTTGACCTCAAAGCATTTTGCACCATTCGGAAAGCAAGGTCAGAGATGGACTGCAGGCAGATTGAGAAAAGCCGCCACAGCATTCTCAGAAGAATCCTTTACGAACCCGCTGCCTGTAAGGGATGTTGTTCGTTTTGCATGCGTGGCAAACCACCTCCACGTCCCAGCAGCACCGTGAAAGCCAACTCAGGAGGCCCTGCGTGCAGAAAGCCCGTGCGTCCCCGAGCGCCAACAGCACGGCAGAGAAAGAGAGATACAGAAGGCATGTGCCCACAATGTATATCTTGGGACAGAAATATACATTCCTTTCGAAAAGAATCAAAAGCGCTAGAAAGCCCAGTCTAGCCAATTACATACTCGTACCCTCCTGCGAACTCGGGTTCGGCTCGGCCGAGGAGGTGCGCGATGAAGTCGGTCTCGCAGCAGACGTGGATGTGGTGCTCGTGCGGGCAGCAGCGCAGCCCCTCGTAAAGTGTGGCACAGTAGCCTTTTTCTTTGCTGCAATCCAGCTCACCAATCAGGATGGTGTAAGCCCGCAGGACTTTGTTCTTGCAATCGGTGCAAAACCTAGTTCAAGAAGGGGGTTACAGTATGGTGTTTTTTTAAGGCGGGACATACTTGATGTAAAGACAGTAGTCAGAAGCAATTTTCATGGTGATCGATAATTGGAGGTAATCACCAGTTAGGGACAATGGGAGAGAATTTAGAACTTGATATGGTTTTCACTGATTGTTTTTTAGTATTTTTTATTTTCCTTTTTTCTTTTCGTAAGTTCATGTGAGTTTATTTCCAATAATGATAAACAGCGGTGACATCAATATAAATATTAATGCTTAGAGTTTGGTAATGATTGTCAATTATTTCTCAAGATTATATAATGGATTTAGTATGATATATTCAATGAATTATCTAATCCAGAACTTTCTAAACTTTTCATGTTGGTGACACACTTTTTAGACATGCATCATTTCGCGACACACTCTTACAACAGGGCACAAGGCAGGCACTAGGACCTGCGTGGAATCCTGGCAGGGCAGGTTTGGAGGCAGCAAGGCACAAGGCAGGCACTAGGACCTGTGCGGAATCACAGCAGGTTTGGAGGCAGCCAGGCACAAGGCAGGCACTAGGACCTGCGTGGAATCCTGGCAGGGCTCGGACGCAGCAGCCACCACAACACACCCAGACATTGCAGCCGACACACTAACGTGTCCCGACAGAGTTTGGAAAACTCTGATCTAATCAATGAAGTAATGAATTTTAAGCTTTGACCACTGTAAATTATTAATTTACTCATATTTTACTTTCCATCCACTATGTTTTTTCTCATTGTTTTCTTTCATTTACTCATTTCTTTTATTCTTTAAAAACACTCATGTGCATGCTTTTTGTGATTTTAACACACACACACAAACTGGCTCTACAGGGATCCATTGTGTGTCCAATCCCAGAATGGTGGATCAAATGAAGGGGTCTGTAGGCTCCTGGGATGCTGCCACAGGTCAAAAAATGAGGTGTTTGAACAGGAAAAAAAGAAGCTTCTCTAACTGGATTAGATTCCTTTGATTCCACCCCAGCGTAACCTTTGACGTTCCTTTTCTGAGCACACAGAGTAAAACACATTGCTAAGAGAAGGAAAAGGGCATTTCCAATCCCATTCACTCACCTGTGTTTTCGGAGGTATGTTTCTAAGGTTTCTAATAGACAGTTAGAATCAATTAAGACTACTTCATCTCGACATTCCTGGGACATGAGTTCCCATATATCCATCCAGCAACCTCTGAGGAGGGGAAGAAAAAGAATATTTATTTATTTTGTGAATTTATATGGCCACCCACCTCACGCGCGTGACTCTGGGCGGCTGTCGATATTAAAAATAATAAAAAGATACACAAAAATATAAAACCTGTAGCAGCTGGGGAAAAAAAGATCACAAAGCCACACTCCAACTTCCAACATAGCCAGGCATTGGGCGCCGTCTCACACACTCCGTCTCACACTATGAAGCCACGAGGTTAAACATGCACAGCTCTGCACCATTAAAAGGCCGTCATTCACAAGAACATGCCAGGGAGATCTAAGAGTTTCCAGTGGCTTGCAAGGCACTGGTTTTGATCTACAGGCAGTCCTTGACTTACGACTGTTCGTTTAACAACGGGCCGAAGTTACGATGACCTCGGAATGGGTGCTTTACGGTGTGTAAAGCACTTCCGAGTGTTGCAAAACATCGCACCACCACCCCACAGTCACATGATCGCATTTCGGGCGCTTGGCAACCGGCTCGCATTTACGACCGGTTGCGGCGTCCTGCGGTCACGTAATCGTGTTTTGCGACATTGTTTGCCAATTTCTGGCAAAAAACGCCCATTGGCGAAGCTGGATTTGCTTAGCGACCCGTGATTCGCTTAACAACTGCTGTAAAAAATGGTCGTAAAATTGGGTCTGCTCACGTGGTGACTCGACTTACGACAACTTATGATGGAAATTCCAGTCCCAATTGTGGTTGTAAGTTGAGGACTACCTGTATAAAGTTCTGCACCGTTCATTGTTTGATGGAATCCTTTCCTCCCCCATCTGCCTTCTTTCTGTTTACAATGGCAATCGTGCAAATGAAGCCCCCTTAATTTTCACAACGGGCTTTTTCTACCAGTTCCCGCCTCCTTCAAAGATCCCTGACTGGTACCCACCATTGCCAGTTCAAAACCAAGCTACAGTAGGTTTATCTGCTTAATTCTCTGAGGGTTTTTTTTTTTGCAGTCTCCAGTTATTTTAGCCCTTGTGGGTACCGATAACTTCAAATGGCTCAATGTCTTGTTTGTTGCTGTTTTTACAGTGTTGGTTTTTTTTATCCAGTATTATTGTGGTGCAGGACCTTCAAAAATATCTTTGGCTGGACAGCACGTGTGTTCTGTTTAACCTGGTATTTAAAAAACTAACAATACAGTATTTTCTGGCGTGGTTTACCTGCTCGCTCCCTGGAAAGGTCCGTAGTAGAAAGTGATTCTACACTTGCTCTCCTTTCTGTCTTCTTCGCTAGATCTTTTATCTGCACCTAACTTCTCTGTACTCGGGGTGCTACCGTTCCCTTCACTAGAGTGTACGGTATTAAAAGAAGAATTCATCAGCTACGTAAACGGATGCATTTCTTCCTCAAGCCTCCCTGGCCCTTCACAGATCCACGTTTAAAACCCACACGAGAGAGCTGATTATGCCCCCAACAGCGTAACATCCAGACCTCCATTTACGGTTACTTTATTGTGCTAAACTAATCAACAAAAGAGAAGGACAAAGCTGTACAACAGCATCAAAGGGACAACACCGGCTTGGAACTGACAAGCAGAGCAATTAAAAAAAGAAAAAAACAAACAGGTCTGGAAATTAGGTAACCGCTGAACAGCCCAATAAACGTGGGTTATAATGCTCAAAAACCTCCTCGCTCCTTGCTCATCAGGGCAGAAGATGAGCGAAAATTCAGGTTCCACTAAAAAAGGGGGAAGGGAAGGGCCAGTGCTCATCTGCTTGCTGCACACTCTGAAGCTGGGGAGCTGATTTTTATGAACAGTATAGTTCATAGCTTTCCAAACTGTGTGTCGCGACACACAGTTTAGTGTGTCGCGACACAACCCGGAAGTGGACGTGCATGGCGGCGGCGTGGGGGCGCGTGGCGGCAGCAGTGTGCATGGCGGCGGCAGCGACACGCCATCAGCGCAGTTTGGAAAGCACTGGTATAGTTGGTACGGGAAGTCTGAGATCCTCAGAAAATGTTTTGTAGAGGAAAAAAAATCAACCTTACATCCCTGTCATTTGGAATTGCCCCCCCCACACACACACACAAGTAAACACAATGCTTGGCTTGATACAACTTTTTTTTGGGGGGGTGTAAAAATATCAATAAAATGGGTCAAGTTGTTAATTTTGGCTCATCACGTTGGCTGGCTAGGGAAGATTTCCACAATGAGACAACGGCTGGGGCCAACCTTCACCTTGGGTTTTCATGCCCCTGATTTTTTTAACATACACAAACACTGCATTGGTAGAGGAGAGTCTGTTTTTAACTGCGCTTTTTTTACGTTATGGTTTTATGCCAGTGGACACAAAAGCGCCATAATTTTGCCCATTTCCCCTCTCTTTCTATGTCCAGCAGTTTACCAGCTAAGCCACTTCCTGCCAAGATGCCCCAAATGGGCCCCTGAAGAAGCATCTGCCTGGCTCCCGTCCCACGAATGTGCTTTTTATTAAAACTTACCCCAAGGGCTTCGGTTTGTGTGTGTCCAAGGAATGCAATTGGCACCGCTTGTTCTTCTTACTTTTCGGAATTGCATCAATCATTTCATTTAATTTGGACCTTTGGTGGAGGGAAAAAATCCAATTAAAAAAAAAACTGCAGAAGCCCATTCAACATTATATTTATCATCCAACGTGATCTTGTACAAAGTGCCATTACAGACGGTCGTTCGTAAACTTTGACTATATTTGCATGATGTGCAAAGCTATCTTGGGACTGAAGCTAGTGTGAGGGTCAGATCTGGACTGTCTACTAATCTGTGGATAAAGGAGTCCCTTAACCATCATAGGAAACCATAGCTTGTCATTAGTTTACTTGCCTAAATCAAGCTCTGCCAGGATGTCCAAATGCAGGTGGATGCTAATCTATGGTTATTTTCCTATTCCAGCCTCCAGTGGACCCTGGGGTGGCCACAAAGGAGGCCACTCTAGCCACAGTATATCTATGATTCTTTTTCCACTCTGCATAGGAGGTGACATTGGGATAAAAGGTGAGTGGGAGCCAGCAGTGCCTTCAACTGGGTCACAGTGGGAAATGTTAAATGTTTTTTAAATGAAACTGTAAAAAAAAACACCGGTAGAGTCTGCTAGTGTCATCCCTTCAAGGTAGGCCAGTTCAAAAAACAGGTATGGCCGGTATTCCAGGAATGCTACTTTATTAACAGAAACTTGAAGACCTGTCCTAGTTTCTCTCCATCCCATATTATACTAAACAAAATCAAGGCGGGGTTATATTGAGTTTTTTTCTCATACTTCCCTCTATCTCAGGACTGTCTCATCCTTTCTGCAAGCCCTCTCTTAAGGACTTACGCCTTCTTTTCCCCCAGATCAGCTCTAAATTCCTTGACAGCCAGCCAGCCAGCCAGCCAAGAAAATGGAGGATAAAGACAAATCACCGCTCCCCATTGTTCTACCATCTTGCCTGGCATCGAACCAATGGATGTGACTTAACCAGTTTAGCACCAAACTTGGTTTAGTGTGTCATACAGCTATGCAGACAGTTTTGTGAGGGTTTTCCCTCTTTAAAAAAAAAAACCTTCCCACCTAGTACACAGCGTGGGCTTGAGCAGTGCAGCTGTCTCCCTTTTTTGTCTGTGTATGTATAATTTTATTAAGAATTTTAAAAAAGAAGATAGAAACTAATACAAACTAATATATAGTAAGAAAAAGAAAAAAAGAAGAAGTCAAAGAGAAAGCTAAAAGTGCAAGAAAGAAAAAGGAAGTAAAAGAAAAACAGGAAAGAAAGAAAAAAGATACAAAGAAGTAGCTCCCAATCTTCTTTACAGCAGTTGTAAGTAACTTTACCTCTTACTCAATGGTTACAAAATAACTCTCTTCTTTCTATAATCTATTCTATCTAATCATCAAAACCATGAATCACAAGTTCATTTTTTTCTGTTTCACGTAAAAAGTGTATAAGGCAATTCTTCTCAACCTTGGCCACTTTAAGACGTGTGGACTTCAACTCCCAGAATTCCCCAGCCAGCATGGCCAGCATGGCTGGCTGGGGAATTCAGGGAGTTGAAGTCCACACGTCTTAAAGTGGCCAAGGTTGAGAAACACTAGTATAAGGGGTGGCAAGACGCCGTCTCGCAGTGAACTTACCCGTGCACATAGAAAAGCGTATAAAGCTTCTTGGCATCCCTCATGCAGCTTGGAGTGACGGAAAGAACTCCCTTTGACCCGACCGTGAGGGGCTCAAGAGCAGGGTTGCCTGACTCCACGAGCTGAGAGAACAGGCGCTCCACGCTACGGCGGCAGCCAACGCAGGGAACAAGCTGAGAAAGGGCACTCAGGACTTCGCGTGACGTCACCATCATGGCGATGCTCAAATCCTGCTGCTTGAGCATGCTATGTCTCTGGAAAGGGAAAACAGCAAGGAATTCTTCAAAGGGGTTCGGGGCAATGGAGACAGTCATACGTAGGAAACTATTTGTCTGTTGGCTTGTTTGTTTGCAAACTTTATACAGCCACACATCTTTAACAAACAACTTAGGGTGGCTAACAAACAATACAGGTAGTTCTCACTTAACAACCATTTGTTTAATAACGGTTTGGAGATATGACGGCGCTAAAGCTACTTACGATCTGTCCTCGAAGTTACGACCGTTGCACCACCCCTGCGGTCATGTGATCGCGATTTGGGCGCTTGGCAACCAGCTTACATTTACGACTGGTTGCAGTGCCCTGCGGTCACGCGATCATGATTTGCGACCTTCCCAGCCAGCTTCCGACAAGCCAAACCAATAGGGAACCACTGATTCGCTTAATGACTGCTGCGATACATTTAATGACCACGGTAAAAATGGTCGTAAAATCAGGTCCGGTCACGTGATGCCTCGTTTAATGACTGCATTGCTTCAATAATAGAATAATCACCATGCTACAGTATAACCAAGGCACCTCAAAACAACTCACAACAGGCATATTCGGCTCCATTATGGTCCTGGCCCTAACACATTTCTTTTTAAAATAATCCACCTCTTTAGCCCAGGAGTCAGAAAATGGGAATCAGAAGCCGCTATAGATGTTTGTTCACCTGAATTCATGACCCACTTTGCTTCCCTGTGGGAAGGCTATCTTGGAAGAGGGTGCCATATAGGTTCTGATCCATAGCGAGTTGCCAGACAAGTCAGAGGTCCTTAAACAGTAGGTCAGGACCACCCCATCAGATTGTGAGTTATTTAGAAGGTGTGTCACAAGCTTTTTTAAACCTGATCTGTCTTCCATTGCCAAAATTCACTTTGCCTGCACAAGCCCATAATGAGCAGCCACTGTACCCAAAGTCTGAAACCCCTCTGACATAGAAATTAAAAAACAATTATTAAAACTAAGACGGATACTTGCCCAACCCTGAGACCAGTTTTATTCATGGGGTAAGGCAGGGGTCCCCAACCTGTGGGCCGCGGCCTGTTAGTAACTGGGCCGCAGGGCTCCCGCCCGCAAACCCTGCCCCCTTCCGCGCAATTGGCTCCCGTCAGAAAACCCCGCCCCCAGTGCTTGTGATTGGCTCCCGCCCGCAAACCCTGCCCCCGGTGCGTGCGATTGGCTCCCGTCCGCAAACCCCGCCCCTGGAAATCCCGGAAACCCCGCACCCCGGGAATCCCGGAAACCCCGCCCCCAGAAAAATCCTCTTTTGAAACCGGTCCCTGGCACCAAAAAGGTTGGGGACCCCTGGGGTAAGGCACACAAATTATTGTATCTTTTTAAGAAGCATTGGTACTGCAAAATTCAAGAACTACATGTCAAGACTCCCAAGGTCAAAGGAATTTAGAATTTAACTTCTCTTTGGCCGGAAAAAATGGAAGTTCCCAAACAACTCTGACCAGGAAGGCAAATTGGATGTCGCAAGTTATGTGGAGAGCATGGAGTCACCATTTCTGACTAAGTGAAGGGATTGGGGTGTTTGTTTTCTAAAAAAATAATAATTCATGTATTAAACACCTGCTAAGCTTAATGCAAGAGCCAGTTTGGTGTAGTGGCTAGGGCATCAGGCTAGAAACCAGGAGACCATGAGTTCTAGCTTTAGGCATGAAGCCAGCTGGGTGACCTTGGGCCAGTCACTCTTTCTCAGCCCTAGATAGAAGGCAATGGCAAACCACTTCCAAAAACCCTTGCCTAGAAAACTGCAGGGACTTGTCCAGGCAGTCTCCGAGAATCAGACACGATTGAACGGATAAAAAAAAAAGCTTAATGCAGTCTATAATGGGGGAAAGGCAGAAGGAAAGAAAAGAAGAGGACGACCACAGCAAGGTGCATGGACTTGGTGATAGTGGCAATGGGCCCACCACTGGAAGACCAGAAGGACCAGGTTGAGGACAGACCCTCGAGAAAAATCTATCTGTGTGCTTGCTAAGAGATATGCTTCTGGGTATATCTGAAGGATGCTGGAGAGTGAGTGTTTTGAAACGTAACACCTTTGCAACAGAAAGTGTCTCCCAGAAGAAGAGTTTTGGAGAACTGGAACTTGGCTGCAACTCCCATACAGGTAGTCCTCGCTTAACAACTATTCATGAGTGATGGTTCGGACTTACAACACTGCTGAAAAAAAGACTTGTGATCGGTCCTCACACTTACGTCCCTGCGTTCCTCATGGTCACCTGATCACAATTTGGGCGCTTGCAACTGCTTTGCATTTATGACCATTGCAGCGTCCCATGGTCACGTGATCGCCATTTTCAACCTTCCCGGCCAGCTTTTGGCAAGCGAAATCAATGGGAAACCGTGTGATTTGCTTAACAACCACTTGGTTCGCTTAACACCCATGGTGATTCGCTTAACAACTGCCGCAAAAAAGGTAGTAAAATCAGGTCAGATTCGCTTAATGACCGCTTCGCTTAGCAACCAAAATTCTGGTCCCAATTGTGGTCGCTAAGCGAGGACTACCTGTATTAGAAAAGTGCATAACAAACTCATTTTGCTGGGTGACATGATAATATCCTGAGATACTATGAAAAGAAAAGAACAAAGTCTCAATATAGTGCCGAGATCTGGATTCAGAGATCAAGGGCACGTAACTAACACCTACTGAGAACGCTTAAAGAGCCGTGTCTTTTCCTGAGCCCCAGCCCCTGCCCTCCAGAGCGGTCAAATGAATCCAGGAAAAGACATGTTATTCCAAACCAAGGTGTTCCTGGTAGGTTCTGCATGCACACCCATCTGCACCGCGGGTCATATTTTGCCCTTCAAAGCCGGACCGCTGCCCAGCCTTATTCCCCATCGCTCTGAAAACGAACACGAAGCCCCAGCACTTGGGTCTCGCAGCGCAAGATACCAGCGTACCTGAATGAACTGCTTCAACTGGGCTCCGTTGTGCTGATGCCCATCAAGGTTTAGCATGTTGTCAGGAAACTCCATCACCATCTGCATGAAAACAAAACCTGCAGTTGAGTCCTGGGGCCAGGCCGAAGCAACACTGGCGGCCACGTGAACCATCTGTACTACTCTGCAGCAGCCCTTCTGCCCGTGCGATGCCCATAAAGCACACACGAGGGTAACATTTCGGCAGGGTGCCAATGCTGCAGAACGGACGTTGCCATTTTAGGACCTTTCTGTCTGCAGTTCACACGGTCACTCTGCTACTTCCTTGGATGCAGTCCACCCAATGTCACACCTCTGAAGACCTCCCCCTGCTCGGGTCACTGGATCCACACGTTGGCAGAGGCAGAGACAGTGATTACAGATTTGCTTCCAGGCGGCCAAGTTGGCAACCTGCACCCGCTTGATGCACAGGACTTGTGCTAGGACAGCAGCTCTGGCTGTCAAATATGCTCTGGTGGTCCTGCCACAAAACACAGGTAATTTACCTGCTGAACAAGCACTTCTTAAAATCAGCTGCCTTAAGTACAGAACCTCTTAGGAAAATAAAGCAAGTTTCCTTTAAGTTCAGCTCAATGGCTGGTGATCTCACTCAAAAGTCCACATTGCTTTCTTGGTAATAATACAAAAAAACTGCTTCCCCTATTCAGGGAGATGGGCAGGGATAAATTTAAATAATGAATAAATAAAGGGGCCTCCTCCGTGGTGGCTCCCTCCCTTTGGAACATCATTTCCCCCAGAGATAAGGTCCTTGCTCCTGTTCCGGAAGGCCCTGAAGACGTGGTTCTGTCAACGGGCCTAGGGACCCCAGGTCGCTTCGGAGCCAATCAAGTGGCTGATATGAATGGGTTTGCTGCTGCCGTGGAGTGTGTATTGTGTTTTGATGGTTTTTAATTCTGTAAGCCACCCGGAGTCACCGTGTGTGAGTTGGGCGGCCTTATAAATTTGTTTAATAAAATAAATAAAAAAGCGGCTTGCCGCTGCCTTCTCCTTTTTTCAGTGTCCCACTCTAAGCTACTTTATACTAAATACTTTGGCCACCTAATGCGAAGAGAGGACTCCCTGGAAAAGACCCTGATGCTGGGAAAGACTGAAGGCAAAAGGAGAAGGGGACGGCAGAGGATGAGATGGTTAGATAGCATCACCGATGTAACAAACATGAATTTGAGTAAACTCCGGGAGACAGTGGAGGACAGGAAGGCCTGGCGGGCTGTGGTCCATGGGGTCACGAAGAGTCGGACACGACTAAACGACTGAACAACAACAACAACAACTCTAAGCTACAGGACTGGGGTTTCCAGATCACCTCCCATTCAAATCCAAGCCTGCAGCCAAGGTTGGCTAGAAGCTACTATCTAACCAAGGCTTAAAAAGATACCTTTTGCCACATCAGTTCTTTGCTGCATCTAACACAGCCGTGCCTATCTCCGCCTTCTGTCACCTGTGCTTGGAAACCGAGGGCGTCATCCGAGTCCAATATAACTGGGAAGGACAGGATTGGGGAAAGTTGGGGCAGACATCATTTGCCTTGAACTGGTGGATGGAGACCAATCTCCAGGCTGCAACCTGACATGTTTGGGGATCGTTAGCAGGAACCCTAAGTATCCACATGAGCTGAAGATTCTGGAACAATGACTAGCAGAAACGCTGTAGGCTTTGGGATCGCCCTACCAGGGCAAGCTGCAGATTAAAGTTCCAGCTATCTTTGCTCAAAGCCAGTGGGTTTACTGCGGACTCTTTCCTGTCCCCAAATCCCTTAAAAGTTCACTACTAAAACTGTTCAAGGGTCCCTCCAGTTCAGTGTGTGGACTTCAACTCCCAGAATTCCCCAGCCTGCTCCATCAGTTCTACTTTTTCTCTTCCGTGCCCAATTTCCTTGCAGTTGTCGAAGCCCAAAGTACACACAATTTCAAAACAATTGTACCCTTAAACCAGGTCTGTACCATCAGTGTCTAAAGTGGGGGGAGGGAAGGAGGCTACATACAGTGCTAAAGAGATGCATCCTCCCACATGACATTTTTCACAATGATCATCCCTCTTTTGCAAGTGGTTTGCTCTCAGCCACACTCATTCCTGGGATCAGAGCTTAGGAGAGAAAGAAAAACCCCTAAGAACAAGGCAGAAAAGAGGAGCAGGCAGGGTGCAATTAATAGCCCCAAGAATTTGGAAAGAGCTACTAAATCTGCAGCATTAAAAATCACTCAGGTTTAGCCTGGCTGTCAACTTCTGCAAATCCTTTCAATCTTGCATCCCACCTGGAGTCCCCAAAGCTTCCCCTCAAAAATGGCTGAATTCCAGTGGTGCCCATTTTCTGTGATTTGTGGGTTGGAAAGCAATTTTAGCAATGGGAAAAGTAAGCCTCTGAAAGGGGAAATGCAGGTAGTCCTTGCTTAACGACCACAATTGGGACCGGATTTTCGGTTGCTAAGTGAAGCGGTCATTAAGCAAATCCAACCCAATTTTATGACCTTTTTGCGGTGGCCGTCAAGCGAACAATGTGGCCGTTAAGCGGATCACATGGTTCCGCATTGATTTTGCTTGCCGGAAGCCATCTGGGAAGGTCGAAAATGGCGATCACATGACTGCGGGGGATGCTGCGACAGTCGTAAGTCGGTTTTTCAGCACCATCGAACCGTCGCCAAACGAATGGTTGTTAAGCGAGGACTACCTGTAAAACATTTCGAGCAGTCAATCCCCTTAAACCCCCCAATTAAGGAAGAAATGGGCTGAAACGCTTTGCCACCCTATCTCTACTGCTGATGCCACCATCATCCCAAGAAGGCCCTCGCTAAGCTTCGCTGCAGCCCCCAACCTAGGGGGTATTTTAATGTTTCCCCATTCCACCCCCACCCGATCCACACTGACACCCAGCAAAAGCTCTTCCCAATGTGCCAATGACGGCTGCTACATTTAGACCATTTAGACGTGTTTTATGATGTAGTTTTGAAGGTTAATAAAAGAACTCCAAGCAGCTAACAACAATCTCCCAAAGTAGAAGCGTGAACCAAAAAAAAGGACTTGTGCATTAAGCTTAATTACGTTCAGAAATAATTTCAGTCTTCACATAGTAGTTAGATGAAGAAAAAAAAATAGAGATAGCTTACATTTATTCAGTAGAACTGGATACAAGTAGATTCATAGTGGAAAACACTTAATCATCACCGGTTCTTTGTAGACAATCGTTATGGAAATGGAAATGTTTGCGTGCAAGCGAGATGAAAGGACGAGAGCTGCATTCTGCAGCACCTCCTGCTTGCACATGTGCCGAAGGAGTAATGGAGATTGTTGATCCCCAAACTCAAGGAGAAAGGAAGTGGAAATCAGGAGACCCATGTGAAATCCCACAGGCACAATAGAGATGCGTTTACTAGAAGGACCCCCTTATGCTTATGAGACAATGCTGAGTTGACCCCTGATAATTCCAACTTTTTATCTGTCCAGCATCTACAACCCTCAAAAGAGTTTGGGCAATTTTCTGGACATCTGCAGCATCACCCTGCAAGGGCCAGCAATCCACCTGCTTAATTACTGCAACAAAACTACAGAGCAACAGCATGATTAACAGCTTAATGACTCCGCAACGATTCCAGCTTGTTATGTATCTAAAGGTGACTGGCTGAGTATCTTAGTTAGGGAGAAAAGCCATAAGATGCCAGCCACGATTGTGCAATAAGCCAAACCAAATTATAGCTGGTTTGGTTTAGCGTGCTGCGTGAATACAACCATCATGGTTTGTAAGTTGTAATTTCTGATTTAGCATGGTGAATGAACCCAGAAGATTGGGGTTTATTCAGTAAGCCAGGCTTGAATAAACCATGGCTAGCTGAAAGCCTGGGCTGAAGAACGAACTAGTAAGGAAAGGGTGGCATAGAAGGCCTATAATGATCCCAAGCTGGAGTTAAAATGGCCTGTGTGCAGTCAATCTCCTGCACAATTTATAAGCCTGATTCTCTTATTTATCTATCTATCTATCTATCTATCTATCTATCTATCTATCTATCAAATTTGTATAGCCGCCCATCTCACAGAAAAGCGACTCTGGGCAGCTTACAACAATCCAATAAAAATAACACATACTGTACATAAACAATCAGTATAAAAAATATAAAAATCATATTAAAAGATAAATATAATAAAAAACAAATATACAAACCCTAGGCAAGAGAGAATAAGGATAGCTAACTCAGCAATGGAGCCATCTAAGCAAGTCTCTGGTTCCCTGGGAGCACCAAGCCTGATGACATAACCAGGTCTTGAGGGACTTTCGGGTTTTGCGCGCTGCAGTTGGTGTGTCGCCGCGGGAAAACCCGGAAGCGCTGATTATGATCAGCGCTTCCGGGTTGTGTGGCGACACACCAGACTGTGTGTGGCGACACACTTTTGTGTCGCGACACAGAGTTTGGAAAGCTCTGCTCTAGGATGTCCGGCTCAAGGTCAGTGACCACACCATCGTATTTATCAGGGATATTAAGATCTTTCTTGTATAGTTCTGTGTATTCTTGCCACCTCTTCTTAATCTCTTCTGCTTCTGTTAGGTCCCTGCCTTTTTTGTCCTTTATCATGCCCATCTTTGCACAAAACGTTCCCTTGATATCTCCGATTTTCTTGAAGAGATCTCTAGTCTTCCCCATTCTATTGTTTTCCTCGATTTCTTTGCATTGTTCATTTAAGAAGGCCTTCTTATTTATTATTTATTTATTTATTGAATTTCTATAACCGTCCATCTCCCCCTCAAGGAGGGACTCTGGGCAGTTCACAACACAATATCAACAAAATATAATGAAAACGATGATAAAAATAGAATTACAATAAAATAAAATAAAATCCAAGAGGCAGATAGTTCTAAAGTGACGTTGACTATTTATTTATTTATTTATTTATTTATTTAAATTTATATAACCGCCCATCTCCCCCAATGGGGAACTCTGGGCGGTTTACAATAAAATGGTTAAAACAAAATATAAAACATCATTATACAATAAATAGAATAATAAATAATTCTAAATCCAGATGGATGGAATTAAAACGAAGGACATTATAAGGTTAAGGAGTTAGCCACCCCCATGAGGAGCTATCCTTTCCTCCTTCCCATGCCAGGGGGCAGAACCAGGCCTTCAGCTCTTTCCTAAAGGTCGGGAGGGAGGAGATCTGTCTCAACTCTGGGGGCAAGATATTCCAAAGGGCGGGTGCCACTACAGAGAAGGCCCGCCTCCTGGACCCCACCAGATGACATTCCCTTATTGATGGAGTTCGTAGCAGGCCCTCTCTGAATGATTGGGTGGGGTGGGTCGATGATATGGGGATAAGACGGTCCTTCAGGTATTCTGGCCCCATGCCATGTAGGGCTTTAAAGGTAATAACCAACACCTTGAATTGTACCCGGAAGCAAACCGGCACTCAATGCAGCTCGCGGAGCAAAGGTGTTATATGTGCAGATTTTGGTGCACCCAAGATTGCTCGCGCGGCCACATTCTGCACCAGCTGAAGCTTCCGGATAGTCTTCAAGGGTAGCCCCATGTAGAGCGCACTGCAATAATCTACATGGGAGATGACAAGAGCATGAGTGACTGTTCGGAGGGCATTGCGATCCAGGAATGGGTGTAACTGGCGCACCAACCGAAGTTGTGCGAAAGCCCTCCTGGCCACGACCGCCACCTGCTCTTCGAGCAGGAGTCGTGAGTCTAGAAGGACCCCCAAGTTCCGCACCGGTTCCGAATGGGGCAGTGCTACCCCATCAAGAACCAAAGATGATAATTTCCCAGAAGACGCTAGACCATCAATCCACAGCCACTCGGTCTTGCTAGGGTTCAATTGTAGCCTGTTGTTCCCCATCCAGGCCCTCACAGCCTCCAGGCACTGGGACAGGGTAGTCACTGCATCACTTACTTCACCAGGGATGGAGATGTACAATTGAGTATCATCCGCATACTGATGATACCTCATCCCATGGTGTCGGATGACCTCACCCAGCGGTTTCACGTAGATGTTAAATAGGGGAGAGAGAACCGAACCCTGCGGCACCCCACACAAGAGGGGCCGAGGGTCAGATCTCTCCTCTCCTATTACCACCGACTGTGAGCGGCCTCGGAGGAAGGAGGTGAACCAGCGCAAAACTATGCCGCCCACCCCCGACTCCCTAAGCCGCCCCAACAGGATACCATGGTCGATGGTATCGAAAGCCGCTGAGAGATCCGAGAGAGCAAGGATGTATGCACAACCACCATCCCGCTCCCGCCAGAGATCATCCGTAAGCGCGACCAATGCAGTGTCCGTCCCATATCCCGGCCTGAAACCTGACTGGAAAGGGTCTAGATAATCCCCTTCATCCAGGGTCCTTTGAAGTTGCAACGCCACCACTTTCTCAACCACCTTTCCCAAAAAGGGGAGGTGGGAGACTGGATGAAAATTGTCCAGGATGGTGGGGTCCAGGGCTGGCTTCTTGAGGAGGGGGCGCACCAATGCCTCTTTAAATGCAGTTGGAACCACCCCCTCCGCCAAGGATGTATTAATCATAGCCTGGACCCATCCACATGATTATGTTTAATTACATGACTATGATTAAAATTAGATATCTAAGGTGCCTCTAAGGAATCAGCCATCCCCAGGTTTGACTGCTTTCCTTTTTGCCCCAGGCGAGGTCGCAGAGCCAGGTTTTTAATTTTTTTCTAAAATCCAGGAGCGAGGGGGCCTGTCTTATCCCTGGTGGAAGGATGTTCCATAGGGCAGGAGCTGCTGCAGAGAAGGCTCGTCTCCGGGACCCCGTTAGATGGAATTCTTTCATAGACGGGGTCCGCAGCATGCCCTCTCTGCAAGATTCTCTCTCCTTGCTATTCTCTGGAAATCTGCATTCAGTTGGTTATATCTTTCCCTTTCTCCCTTGCCTTTTGCTTCCCTTCTTTCCTCAGCTATTTGTAAAGCTTCATCAGTCAGTATTTCCAATTTCCATTGTTCCAATCGAAGCACAAATGACCAGGTTCAATTTATACTACTTCAGACACATGATGTCACCAGCTCTCTGGAGAAGGCTCTAACGCTGGGAAAGGTGGAAGGAAAGAGAAGAAGGAGACGACCAGCAGCCAGGTGGATGGACTCAGTTGCAGTGGTGGTGGGTACACGAGTGGAAGACCTGAAGGACCTGGTTGGGGACAGATCATCCTGGAGAAGATCTATCTAAGAGTCAACACCGACTTGATGGCACATCATCCATCCATCCATCCATCCATCGTTTTTGGGCTACAGAGGTTGTATTTGGGTGTGACATCCAGGCCTGCAGATTGTACTGAATGCTAGAGTGAATCTGACCCTGCTTCCACCTCAACTCTGAAAGGACTCAGCTGCAAAAGGAGCAACAGGTGGCTAAGACTACTACCTATGGGATAGCACCCAACCTCGAGCTCACCTTTCTCAAGACCTTCTTAAAGGCACCAGGACAGAATGTACTTTGGCAGCCTTCTTTAAAATACGCTTGCCCCTTTAAGGGCTGCTGTGCTCCATCTATTGTAAGTTCAACAACCTATTGCTTTGAAGGGCAATATAAACAGAAATGCTGAACTGCACAGTTAAATGAAAAAATTTAACCCCACCCAAAAAGTTTAGGGAGTAATAGGTTGGGCCATTCAGGGGAGGAAAACATCTTGATTTGAACAGAGCTGAGTCAACCCCCCCCCCCCCCCGTTTGCACATCTGAAACTCAGAAATTAGCCAAAGGGATTCAAATCTTCCCGAGGTGACTTTCATAGTAGCCCTCCGCAGAGCAATGGAGGTTTTCCATCAAGCAAGGAGGCTGCCTTTTCCCAGCTCCGTCATATCCTTTCTCAAATGCGACAACTAGAACTACACACTGTGCTCCAGATGCAGAAATACCATAGATATGTATAAATCAGTGTTTCTCAACCTTGACAACTTGAAGATGTGTGGACGTCAACTCCCAGAATTCCACAGCCAACCATGCTGGCTGGGGAATTCTGGGAGTTGAAATCCACACATCTTCAAGTTGCCAAGGTTGAGAAACACTGGTACAAAGGCATTACAAAGTTGGAAGCTTTTTAATCCCTTTTCTAATGATTTTTAGGATGGAGTTTACTTTTTCAGAGCTTCCATCCATTTTGCAGACATCTTCGTTGTGGTGCCCACTGTGACACCAAGATCTATTTTGCAATTATTTAGACACAGCTTGGACCCTATTGACATAAAGTTAGTGGGTTTTGTCCTAATATGCATCAGTTTTACGCTTAAATTGAACTGCATTTCCTATTTGGTTGATAATTCACCCGGTTTAAAACTTTTCTCAATTATTTGAGGATTTTACTATCCTGGTGGTTAGTATAACCTACAAACTAGACCAGCTATTGCTTACTCCTAATTCAAAATGATTTATGAACCAGTTAAGAGCATCAGTCCCAATACAGATCCATAGGGGACTTTCCCCTCTGCTTATAAAATTGCCCATTTATTCCTATTCTTAGTTTTCTGTTTTTTATCCACTTAGAAATCCACAAAATGACAAGTCCTCTTCTGCCCAGACTGCTACGTTTTTTTGATGAGGAACTCCAGGTTAGGGAACACCTAGAGAAGAGAAAGTTTGTCCAACCCTCCCATTTCACTGGGCTCCTATTTTCACCAACGGAGGGTTAAGTGGAAATCTTCTCCAGCAGGGATACTAATTTACTTCTTTGGAAGCAAGTGTATCCAAGCCTTAGGCACTTTTTTTTTCTAGCAGGAGCTTAAGTCAACTTCACCATCACATACAGGCAGTCCTCCCTTAACAACCACAATTGAGGCCAGAATTTTGGTTGCTAAGCAAAGCGGTCATTAAGTGAATCCAACCCAATTTTACGACCTTTTTTGTGGCAGTCGTTAATCAAATCACTGCGGGCATTAAGCAAACCTCGTGGTCTTTAAGCAAATCACGCAGTTCCCCATTGATTTTGCTAGCCAGAAGCTGGCCAGTAAGGTCGAAAATGGCGATCACGTGGCCATGGGACACTACGGCGGTCATAAATGCTAACCGGTTGCCAAGCGCCCAAATCATGATCATGTGACCACAAGGATGCTGCAATGGTCATAAATGTGAGAACCAGTCGTAAGTTGTTTTCAACACCGTTGCTAAGTCTGAACTGTTACTAAAAGAATGGTTGTTAAATGAGGACTGCCTGTATACTACACACATACTGTACTACACACACTATGCTCAAAATTTGGGAGCCAGTAAGCTCACCAATTAGTTCCAACCTTTCTGTCTTAGTGACATACAATGAAGATGGACTGACCACACTTTTCTTCAGTGTGAAGAACTTCCATGCCTGGCCTCCTGGAGAAGATTCTTATTCATCACATGAATGATGACTTGCTAAGCGTACCATGTTGTTGTTGTTTATTCGTTCAGTCGCTTCCGACTCTTCGTGACTTCATGGACCAGCCCACGCCAGAGCTTCCTGTCGGCCGTCGCCATCCCCAGCTCCCCCACGGTCGAGTCCGTCACCTCCAGAATATCATCCATCCATCTTGCCCTTGGTCGGCCCCTCTTCCTTTTGCCTTCCGCTTTCCCTAGCATCAGCATCTTCTCCAGGGTATCCTGTCTTCTCATTATGTGGCCAAAGGACTTCAGTTTTGCCTTTAATATCATTCCCTCAAGTGAGCAGTCTGGCTTTATTTCCTGGAGTAAAGCGTACCATAACACATGGCATTTCTACACTATCATGTCAAGTTCTGAAATTGGGAGAGGGGGGCAGAATTCAATGTATACATTTCTCAGAATGGTATGGATGGGGTAAAGTGATGGATATTCCACAAAACGCAGATGGTGCAGCAGTGCGAGTGCAAGGGAAGGGGGCATTTTCCAAAGTTGCAAAGTATCGCAATGTGTGTCCCGACAATACGAGACAAACCCCCCAGAGATGGAGTTCTGTGGTCTGTGCAATTGCACACCTATTTTTCAGATGGGATAGTGAGCATAGCTGTATGGAAAAAGCAGACAGATTCTGGCTGAACATTAGGAATTTTTGAAGGAAGGAAGGAAGGAAGGAAGGAAGGAAGGAAGGAAGGAAGGAAGGAAGGAAGGAAGGAAGGAGAGACATAGAAAAGGAAGGAAAGAAGGAAGGAAGGAAGGAAGGAAGGAAGGAAGGAAGGAAGGAAGGAAGGAAGGAAAGACATAGAAAAGAAAGGAAGGAAGGAAGGAAGGAAGGAAGGAAGGAAGGAAGGAAGGAAGGAAGGAAGGAAGGAAGGAGTGGAACCACGACATAGAGAGAGGGCAGTGGAGACTGGATGGCCATCTGTTGGGGTGCTTTAATTCTAACTTTAATTAATAAACTTAATTTATTAATTAAATAAACTTTATTTAATTAACTTTAACTAATTTTAAAACTAATTTTAATTCCGGTTCCACTGTGTAGGGGGTTGGACTAGATCGTTTCAGTGGCACCACCTTCGTACCCGAGGATTCTACGAAAGCCCACAAAAATTACGGGCAGTGATTAGCACCCAAGATAATCTTCTGCCAGCCTGGAAGACGAACGAGTGGACATTTCTTTGGGAAGCCTGCCTCGGTTAAGATCATGGTTATGCAGGGAGAGTGTGTCGAAGCCCTTTCTTGCACAACTTCCAAACCTCCAGGACAGGACAGGACAGGACAGGCCAGGCCAGGACAGGCCAGGCCCTGGGAGAACTTCTGGAACTAACTGCTAAGCAGCAGGCTGGTCAAGTCCCGCCCCCAGCTAACCCTTGCCCCCAATTCCAAATCCCTGAAGCTGATATCCCAAAGCTAGAGTTGTTCTTCGACCAGGTCAAAGGTCTCTGAGGAAGGATACCTCCTGCTTCTCTAGTGCAAAGCAAAGACCTTTGACCTAATCCAACATTCCTCTGCCTTACGTCACAAGCAAGGGTGCGCTCTCCCGGCAAGCATCTTCCGGTCCTCTGAACACCTCTCCAGGACTAGGAAAACTACGCTAAAGCTGCATTCAAACAATACGGTACATCCTAAAGCCTGATTAATAAAAATAATTGCGGTGTTCAAATAGGCTGGGTTTGCAGAAAAAGGCTGAGTCGTAAACAAATAGCCATGGTTAACACGAACCTAGATTAGCAGGTTGCGTCAATACAGCCTCCAGGCTTTTAGCTGATCTGGTTAAGGGTATTCATTATATACATTATGGCAGTGTTTCTCAACCTTGGCAACTTTAAGCTGTATGGACTTCAACTCCCAGAATTCCCCAGCCAGCATGCTGGCTGGGGAATTCTGGGGGTTGAAATCCACACATCTTCAAGTTGCCAAGGTTGAGAAACACTGCACTATGGTTTTATGTAATGACCTGGTTCACACAACATACCAAGTCAATAGCTGCTGAATGAAAAATAATTCGATCCCACTTGAGCATAGACTAATTTATCTCACCAGGAAGCGGGCAAGGATGTCTCCTCAGTCAAAGATACATCATGAATGGGCACTGAATTAAGGCTAAAAAAAAGGTAAAGGTTTCCCCCGCACATTTGTGCAGTCGTGTCTGACTCTAGGGGCTGGTGCTTATCTATGTTTGTTAGCTGAAGAGCCAGCGTTGTCCGAAGACGCTTCCACGGTCATGTGGCCGGCATGACGCGCGCGGAACGCTGTTACCTACCCACCGAAGTGGTACCTATTCATCTACTTGCATTTGCATGCTTTCGAATTGCTAGGTTGGCAAGAGCTGGGGCTAGTGCGGGAGCTCACTCCGCATGCAGGGCTAGGGATTCGAACCTCCGAACTTGCGATCTTCCAATCAACAAGCCTGGCATCTTACCCGCTGAGCCACCACGTCATGTAATGTATCTACCCACAAAGCCACACATCGGGAAATACCCAATGCAGAGGCCCACACAACAGGAGAGCAACAACACACCCAAATCCCATCCCCGGCACTCAAAGCATCTGAAAAACACTGGCCAGTCAGTGAAGAGACAGTCCTGCATAAAAGTTAGAGCAGAGAGGGGCAACTTACAGCTTACCTACTTCTTCCTCCCTGTCAACCCTTGAAGCCTTCCTAGACTGAACTGACCCAACATTCCAGTGCCTCTAAAAAGTAACGGAAGTGAAAACTCCAAGCAAAAAATGAAATGAAAAAGGATAACTGACATGCCCCTTGAGGCACGTTGAGGCTGATTTTTTTTTCTTAATTGCAGCCCCCAGCAGAAAGGATTAGGCAAGGACTGAGCAGACTTGGGTCCGAATCTCTGTATCGCCACTCATCTTATTTTTCAGCTCAGCTGACGTCACAGAGTTCTTGTGAAGATAACCTGCAGAGGGAATAATTCTATGTGCCACCTTGAGATCCTGGAGAATAATAATTATAATTAAGACAAGTTGGTGTGTAGGGACAAATAAGACCCACCAGGAACATAACTGCCTTCTAAATACAGTGACGTAGATGGCCTTTTCAGAGATTCATAGAATCTTAAGAGTTGGAAAACTTCCCTTGAGGTCATCTAGCCAGACCCATTGGACAGTGCAGGAAACCAAATTAAAGCATCCCTGACAGGCAGCTGTCGATCCTCTGCTCGTCCAGTAAAGGGGAGGCCACCACCTGGCTAAGTCACTGGTTCTACTTTCAAACTACGTTCCTCCACCTTTTCAGAATTAATTCCAGTTCTGCTATGAGAGAATTATCAGAAGTTATATTTAAATATAATCTACCTACAGATCCGATATGCAGATGATACCACTTTGATGGCTGAAAGCGAGGAGGAACTGAGGAGCCTTATGATGAAGGTGAAAGAAGAAAGTGCAAAAGCTGGGTTGCAGTTAAACCTCAAAAAAACCAAGATTACGGCAACCAGCTTGATTGATAACTGGCAAATAGAGGGAGAAAAAGTGGAGGCAGTGACAGACTTTGTATTTCTAGGCGCAAAGTTTACTGCAGACGCTGACTGCAGCCAGGAAATCAGAAGACGTCTACTTCTTGGGAGGAGAGCAATGACATATCTCGATAAAGTTGTTAAGAGCAGAGACATCACACTGACAACAAAGGTCCGCATAGTTAAAGCAATGGTATTCCCCATAGTAACCTATGGCTGCGAGAGCTGGACCATAAGGAAGGCTGAGCGAAGGAAGATAGATGCTTTTGAACTGTGGTGTTGGAGGAAAATTCTGAGTGCCTTGGACTGCAAGGAGATCAAGCCAGTCCATCCTCCAGGAAATAAAGCCAGACTGCTCACTTGAGGGAATGATATTCAAGGCAAAACTGAAGTACTTTGGCCACATAATGAGAAGACAGGATACCCCGGAGAAGATGCTGATGCTAGGGAAAGCGGAAGGCCAAAGGAAGAGGGGCCGACCAAGGGCAAGGTGGATGGATGATATTCTGGAGGTGACGGACTCGACCGTGGGGGAGCTGGGGATGGTGACGGCCGACAGGAAGCTCTGGCGTGGTCTGGTCCATGAAGTCACACAGAGTCGGAAGCGACTGAACGAATAAACAACAAAACCTACAGATCCAACAGCGGCCTTTATAAAACAAAAGCCTCCTTTTTTAATGCCCCGTGCTCCACCTTTCTGAAGTACCTTCAGTATCAGTCCCCTTGCAGAGCAGAGCCGCTCAACTGAGAAATGGCAGGCAGTGAGCTGCCTTGCACAATCAGACGTTCATTCGCAACTACGAAACACTTCAGAGATACTGCTGGGGTAAGACAGGGGCTGCTTTTTCAAGGCAGCTAGGGCTGGTGTGCAACCTTGCACGACAACGCAGGCACCACCGGAACCCCTACCTTTTCATCAAGCGGCCAAAATCTCATGCGATCTTGGTAGCTCTCACCCATGAGATCTCATCCTGGACGTTGAAATGTTGGAAGTTTTGAGCCGTTTTCAATCTGGTTTTTAAGTTGGGAAAGTGTCGCTGGGGCAAGAGCATCCATGAAGGTTGCGTTTCCTCCCCCCCGTGCATTAAAAGAAGGGTGTGACCTCCCTGCTAACAGGGACAAGCCAGGAAGGCTCCAGGGGGGGTCGAAGGCAACTGAACTGCCTTCGCCAAAGGTTCTCAAAAGTTCGGCCTCCAGCTCCAAGTTTCTTTTGGGTAGACCTGAAGAGGACTCAAAGGACTCATCCATGGCCCTGTTGTTGATTACTTTTTCTCCTGATGATGGTGACTGAGGCCATTTGGACCACAGGCAGATTAATGTGGTGTAGTGGTGAAGACGCTGGACTAGGCACAGGGAAACCCAGGTTCTAGCCTCAGATTCTAGTCACTCAGACATGGAAGCTTCCTGGGGGACTCTGGGTCAGCCCATTCTCTCAGCCCAAGAACCAGGGTGGACTGATGGTGAAGATACTGGACTAGAAGTGGAGAGACTCAGATTCTAGTCCTTACCCAGCCACAGAGGCTCCCCGGATGACTTTGGGCCAGTCCTTTCCTTTCAGCCCCAGAGGCAGACTGGGCTAGTGACAAAGGTGCTGGACCAAGAATGGGGAGACTCAGGTTCACGTCTCCCCTCAGCCACAGACGTCCCTGGGTGTTTTGGGGCCAGCTGCTCTTCCTCGACCCAGCCTACCTCACCAGGTTGCTGATGTGGGGGAAAATTGAAAGTGTGGATGCTATGTATGCCACCCTGTAGGGGGAAAGCTGGGATAGAAGTCAAACAAATAGAAAATGAACAGACCAATAAGACCCTGACATGGAGTCCTTGGTGCTCTCTGAGCTTGGTGGTCTGCTTGCAGACGTTCCATGACCCGACTAGGTAACATCGTCAGTTCTGTTGATGGCGTGATGATGTTACCTAGTCGGGTCATGAAACGTCTGCAAGCAAACCACCAAGCTCAGAGAGCACCAAGGACTCCACAGTCCAACCCTGATATTGTGGCTCATGGTTTTCCTAACATGCCACTGGTGCAGTCTAAGAATTTTTCCCTTCAACGTGTACCAGTTAAAACACTGCCCTTTGCGAAACGCCACCTGAGGCTAATGCCGGTAATTGCCACCCTCATCACAAAACTGCACTCTCAACAGACACACCCACCACCTTAGAAAGCACCACTACGGTTATTAAAATAAAAGCTCCGCCAGCACTTTCAGTTGTACAATGAGGAAAGTTCATTAAGTGATTCAGGCGAGATCGAGGCCATTTTCAAGTGGTCTGCATAAAAATAAAATTTGAGAACTATTGTTTTGCAGGTTTAGGCAGCCCAACCCATTTAATTCCTATTAATAAGAAGTTTGGGAAATTATAACCCAAAGCGTAAGAAGGGTACTGGGTTTCCACATTAGTTAACACTGAAGGACCACAGTTCAGCATGGTTTCAATAAGTAGCTAAATTGTACTTGGAGATACGAGGTATTCAACCTGGACCCTTCTCCAAAATCAGGAGCTCTATGGTTGAGCTACAATATTCCCCACCTGGCTTATGATACTGAACTCCCCCCTTCCTTATCATCATCATCCCAAACCCAGGCTTGGAAACAGTTGCTCACCTGGGGCGAACAAGCAGTGCCTCCAGGCAACCAGAACAACGGGTCACCTTTTCCAGGCAGCAGGCGCTGGTGTGCAATCTTACCCAATGACAAAGGCATGAAAAGAATCTCTGCTTTGTGGAGTCCTTGGTGCTCTCTGAGCCTTGTTTTCTTGCAGACGTTTCATTGCCAGGCTAGGCAACATCTTCAGTGCGAAAAGGGAGTCCCACTCCCTTTTCGCACTGAAGATGTTGCCTAGCCTGGCAATGAAACGTCTGCAAGAAAGCAACAAGGCTCAGAGAGCACCAAGGACTCCACAGTTCAACCCTGAGCTACAAATATTCTCTTCGATTGGAATCTCTGCTTTATTTAATGAAACAGCCAATATTGCATGCAACATAACTTCTGGTAATATCAAAAAGTAGAGGTCCCGCCCCGCTCACCAATCTTGCTTGGTTCATGTCACCAGTGATGGACCAGACTGTTTGGTTTAGCGTGCTGAAATTCCGTTCACCAAAATAAAACAGGGATTCCTTAAAGAGTTAAGGGCAGCTATGCCATCTTCGAACTGAAGCGTGGGGAAGCAGTGTTGCTTTGGAGGTTTTCTCTGCCTCAAAGGCTACTGAAGTAAAGTGCAACCTCAGGGGTGCTTACTCAGAAGTAAGTCCGGCTGTGCTTCATGGATTCTCTCCCTGCCTCAGCCCTGCAACCTTTGTGACACATAACTGGAACACGAATACCGACAAACAGCCCTTCAGGCAGAAGACACACTGAACTGGAGGCCCCCAACAATCCGGACCAGTGGTCCAAAAAGGCATCTCATGGGAAGTAAAGGCAGACCTTTTCCCCTAAGTCAAAACTCCATGGCTGGTTTTTCCCCAAGCTGGTGATCTCCAAACCAACAAGTCACTATTCCCATCACTCTATGTAGCAGATGGAAGCTGTACCCCAAGAGAAAACACAATGGGAGAGTTGGAGCTTTCTCGTTCCAACCATTAAATCACTGATTTAGCCCAATTGCTAGGCCCTCCTTCCGCCAGCCTGATCCACTGGTCTTATCTCCAAGTAGGGGTTGGATAAGCTATCCAAAAATGCAAAGCAAGCAGCTTGAGATGGAATGGAAAGCTGTGGATCAGGGCCAGGGGTGAGAGAGTAAAATGAATACAGTCCTTCTTAAGGGGAAGGAAAGAAGGTTAAAGGATTGGAGGAGTATTAAATGAGTGGAGAAAGTTTAAAAAAAACCCCACAAGTAAAATTCTGAAATGTTCATTTTTGGGGTGTCACCTCCAAAGTTAGGAAGAAATTTCTCTATGATTTCACAGATTGGTGTTTGGTTCCAATGGGAATTCGGATCTTTCCCGCCTAAACCTGTAAGCTGCGAAATTAAACAGACCGGCCGGGCCACTGTGTAAGTGAGTAATATAGGCAAGATATACCACGTGATGCTTCCAAAGGCCATGCCTTCTATACATGTAAAATAAAAATTTTATAAAATGCACACCGTAAAAAAGGAGGGTGCAAAACGGGACAGATGCAAAGCAACTAAACTTTACCGGGACTGATTTGGGACAAGGACCGCTGACCCCGTCGGGGAATTAAATTGAAAACAAACAACCCAGCAATCCCCCCCACCAGTGGTTGTGTGTGTGTGTGTGTGTGTGTGCCTCCCCCCCGCCCCCGCAAAGCCACATGAGGCCTCCTCTTGCGATAGACACCCAGGTTCCAAAATGGCTTCGACTCTTTTCGGCTTAGGCCTTGCGGGTGAGTGCGTGTGTTTGCCAGTGTGTGTGCATGCATGTGTCTCAGAGACGTGGACAAGGAAAAAGCACACTACAGGCGTTTGAGGCAACAGAGTGTACCAATTACCGCAAGGGGAGGACTCTGAGGCGGGGCCGGAGGCCTATCCGGAGTCTGCTGAGAGTAATGGAAGGGGGGGGCTGCTTGCCTAGGGATTGCAAAACACCCATTTTGGTATGTTGCAACTGTTCCAGGCAAAAGCGGCAGAGTTAAGTTGCCCGGGACTCACTCACCGTAAGGGTGTCATCGATGTAGAGGGGGATCTGCAGCCTCTCAAACAGAAACTCTTCCTCGCTGTCTCTGCAAACGGCTACCAGCCGCGCCATCTCTGTTGCCGTTGCTGTTTCTTCCTCCCAGCTTCTCGCCTGAAAACAGCCAAACCCAGGGCAAGTAAATACAAGCTTGGGTTCCTCTGGCACACTTTCGCCAGCAGGGGAAAAGCCACGCTTATTACCCAGGCAATAGATTCGACAGGAGGAGGAGGAGGAGACAGGAGGAGGAGAGACGGAGGAGGGAGGACAGGGGACACCTGATCTCTCTGTTCTGGGTGCTCCTTCGATGTTCACGTAGAATGTTTTTTTTTTAAAGCGGAGCCAGGATAGGAGTTGGTTTGACAACTTACGACCCTGGTTTTAGAAGGCCTGCAATTCTGTCTCTGTGGTTAGAAGCAGAGAACCGTCAACTGCTCCAGGGGTTGTGGCATGTCTGAAAGCTAATGCATGCTGCTTCACTTGGAAAGCTTTTCCAAGAAGGAAGGGGTTGAGCCAAGAAAATGTAGGTCATAAAGACCAGCGAGAACACACCCACCCTAAGGAAAAACACTCGAGGTTCCATTGCGGGGTGTGAACTTGCATGGATTCTTTCACACAGGTCTCAGGGCCACAGCAAAAAGTTAGCAGGCATCTGTGATTTCAGAACATGTCAGCTGTAAACACATTATGGGGGTAACAGCACAGATTTAAGAAAGCTCTTGATTGGGTATTGGCTCCGTTTGCACAACCAAAATTAATCCAAAATTAAGTTTGGATTAATTAACCATCAGGAGCCAGTTTGGTCTAGTGGTTAAGGCACCAGGCTAGAATCCAGGAGACTGTGAGTTCTAGTCCCGCCTTAGGCATGAAAGCCGGCTGGGTGACCTTGGGCCAGTCCCTGCCTCTCAGCCCTAGGAAGGAGCCAATGGCAAACCAGGAGACTGAGAGTTCTAGTCCCGCCTTAGCCATGAAAGCCGGCTGGGTGACCTTGGGCCAGTCCCTGTCTCTCAGCCCTAGGAAGGAGCCAATGGCAAACCAGGAGACTGAGAGTTCTAGTCCCGCCTTAGGCATGAAAGCAAGCTGGGTGACCTTGGGCCGATCACTCTCTCAGCCCAGCTCACCTCACAGGGTTGTTGTTGTGGGGAAAATAGGAGGAGGAAGGAGTATTAGGTATGTTCGCCACCTTGAGTTATTTATAAAAATAATAAAGGCGGGATAAAAATTAAATAAATAAACCATGCTGCCTAGGTTGAAAAGCAAACTGAGCACAACCTAATTCACAACATTTGGGTCAATTGTGTTGTTTGCATCCAGTCACCAAGAAGGAAAAGAGAAATGGTAGCAGCATCGTGTCAATGTTTTTTGACAAGTGAGGGTTCTCTGAATCATAGCAGCAACCGAAACGCAACTAAAAAAAACACTTGGCAGTTAAAAACTCAAGTGAGTATGATGCTGTTGTGCTGGTGTGAAGCACAGCAGGACAGGGCATTTTCCACCGAACGACAAAACGGTTGTTTTTCACACAACACACAGAACCAGGACTATTAAAGATGCTGCATATACAACAGCCTAAGCTTTGTTAGTGTTCAGTTTGATGGGGGAAGGGGGCTGGTTAGTATATTGCACAAACCCAGCTTATATGCTGGTACAGTGTGCAAATCCAGAAAATGGTTTAATTCAGTAACCCAATTAAATATATTGTATGACTGCCACCATTGGGAGCAACGTTCAAGCACACACCTATAAGCAGCAACATCTTTGCGAGGAGGGCACCTACATTTTAAGGTTGTCTTAAAATCTCAGCCCAAGAATTCATAGCAAAGGTCTCAGCTCTAGGCTCTACCACAACAAAGGATAATAAAGAACTGAAGACTTAAATCACCATTCATGACATTCTAAAGAACATACATGCTCTTATCTTCTCTAAGTAAAGGTAAAGGTTCCCCCCGCACATTTGTGCAGTCGTGTCCGACTCTAGGGGCTGGTGCTCATCTCCGTTTGTTAGCCGAAGAGCCAGCATTGTCCGAAGACGCTTCCATGGTCATGTGGCCGCATGACGCACGCAGAACGCTGTTACCTACCCACCGAAGTGGTACCTATTCATCATTTGCATGCTTTCGAATTGCTAGGTTGGCAAGAGCTGGGGCTAGTGCGGGAGCTCACTCCGCACACAGGGCTAGGGATTCGAACCTCCAAACTTGCGATCTTCCAATCGACAAGCCTGGTGTCTTACCCACTGAGCCACCACGCCCCTTTTCTTATCTTCTCTACATACTCACAAAAAAATTACAATTTTCCTTACTAGAGTCATCAAGTTTTAAGTTCACTCCGATTCTCTCTTCCTTTTCCTATTTCTACCTATCCGAAAGAAAGAAATTTATCTCACCACATGTTCATGCAGTAATGCACTCTTGCAAAAAAAAAATCAGGAGTCTAGTAGCACCTTTTTCAACTAATACATTTTATTCAAAAACATAAGCTTTTGTGAGCTGCCGCTCACTTCATCACTCTGTGCAAGCTGCTTTATCATAAAAAAATCATATTTATATCATTTGAATAAAATGGGTTAGTCAGGAAAACTGCTACCAGACTCCTCCTGATTTTTTGCCACCATAGACTAACAGCTCCTACAATGCTTTTTCACAACTATCCCATAAACCCTCATCTACACTCAAGGTCTACCACATATTTATAATGTATATGCAAACATTTTGCATAGCTAGAGCTACATTATGAGAGCCAGTTTGGTGTAGTGGTTAAGGCATCAGGCTAGAAACCGGGACCATGAGTTCTAGTCCCGCCTTGGGCACAAAGCCAGCTGGGGGACCTTGGGCCAGCCACTTTCTCTCAGCTCTAGGAAGCAGGCAATGGCAAACCACTTCTGAAACCTTGCCAAGAAAACTGCAGGGACTGGTCCAGGCAGTCACCAGGAATCAACATTTGACTCGAAGGCACACACACACAAAAAGAGCTACATCACATAATATGGAAGTATCACAATTTGTGCCAGAGTTGAGTTCATCTTATTCAAGAGCACACATCAGTTCAGTTCACACAACAGGCTAAGCCAAAACAACCCCAGACCACAACCCCAATTTACTCTTTAGCATGTCTGCTAATTCCAACTAATTGCAAACCAGGTGACAGAGGGGAGGGCCACTTTTTCTAGGAAAAATAACTCTTGTACTGTGCGGAGATATTAAGTGGACACCAAATAAAAACACTAAAGTCCGTGCTACGGAGTGGAAGACTCCGAATTACAGCAGGGCACAAAAGCCAAGCCTAAAACAGCTTTAAAGTCACCTATGAGAAACATATTCGACTTTCTAGAACTAAGCAGCCAGGAATGCCAGCCGGCAACATATTTCAGGAACTAAAATCAAGGGCTTTGCCAGCAATTATCTGTAAGGTTCACCTGTACACCTACACGCTCAGCCAATACACCTAAGGGGGCAAAAAAGCAGCATGCTTCAAAGCAGAGAAAACGCCCTTGCAATTAGCAGCCTACTTGCTCTTTCAAGAGGGACGGGGCTTTCCTTAATTAGGGGCAATCCACTCTCCCACCTCCCCTTTTGATTTTTTCACCTTCTTTGCATCCTTGCATCCCTTTGGATGCAATTTTGAAGGGGAAGCTTCCCCAGGCCACCCTAAAATAAGGGGGGAAAGGGAAAATTTGCTTTTTTTCCTTCTCCAGGGAGGGGGAACCCTTTTTTGCTTTTCCAAAGGCAGCAGGTTAGAAGGGGAAATCCAGGAGGGCATAAATGCATGTGGAAGAAAATAAATAAATAAGGCAATAGGTAGGTCAAAGCATAACCTTCCCTCCCCCTCCCTTTATTGCTCTGACAGGCTCCACCTATATTTAAATTTACCTTCCTTCCCCCCAGCCCGCCTCTCCTATTGGCTGAAGCGACTGAGTTGCAGAAGGAGAAACTGCCACACCTCGGAGCGCCGAAACGGGCGATTTTTTGGCCTCTCTCTCTTCCCTTCCCCCCCTCCCCTTTCAGGAGGGCAGCATGAAGCCTCGTCGTCCGGCTTTGACTCCGCCCCTGCCCCACCTCCCCCTCTCCTCTCGCGAGAGACGGAGAAGGTAGCCCTCCCTCCTTCCCCACCCACCACCCCTGACCAACCGCTCGCCGGGCTCCGCCTCCTGGCCTCCCAAACCCCGCCCTCTTTCGACCCCGGCGACTAACTGCTCTTTCAGGGCGTGCCTCGGCTCAGGCTGTCACCTCTGCCCAAGCTCCGCCCCTCCTCTTTATGTAAATGACCCTTGCGCGGCCCACCCCTCCCTCGGCTTCCCTTTCGCTCTTTCCGCCTCGGGCTCAAATCGAAGGAAGGAGGGAGGAAGAGCGTTTCCTTTATATAGATAGGCCGGAAAGAGGGTCCGGCTTGCGACTTTCTGCGCATGCGTGAGAGGGAACGCTGACGTGAAGTAGAACTCACAAGCCCATTCCCCGCCTTTCTTTCTTGGAAACTGTCACAAATAGCCCCCGCCGCCGCCGCGGCAAATGGGGCGCTGAGGTTCTGCGCATGCTCAGTAAGCTGTTTCTTCCGCTTCAAGAAATAGTTCGAGCGGGAGTGGAAGGACGCAGCTCCTTCGGCGCCGATCTTGCCTATCCCTGAGGCGGGAATGACTTCCTATTGGTGTGAACGGGCTTACTTCGGAGTAAAAAAGGGCAAGACTGCGCTCTTGGCAGTCTTCCTGAAGAAACCCACGCCCGTTTTAAATAGGAGCCGGTTCTTAACACTTCGTTGGCCTCTTAAACCGTCTTGGCCTCTTATAACTAAAAAGTAAAGTATTTATGAGGTGACCTTCCCCCCCCCAAATTTACCTTATCAATATTTAAAAAGTGTAATGTATACCCACTTTCCCTCAAAAATATATCTTACCAATATTTAAAAGAAGGTGTAATGTATACCTATTCCCCCCCCCCCAGACCTGTGTTCACATACACTACCCCGTATTTATTCCACCTCATTTGCTGGGTTCCCACAACCTGCCGAGCCACAACTCAACTGTAAAGGCTGGGCCAGCACAATCCAGGAAAATGGTGTTCACTGTGTGACAAGGAAATAAGGCTGTTTTGTCCATTTTCTCACAACTTTGTGAGGTAACAAGCTGGTTCACAATATTTACACGTTAAAGTGGGAATTGTGGAAAATATCCTCCAAGGCAACCAACTGAGGTGATTTTAAAAGGAGACTAGACACCTTCATGGAGGATTGGGACTGTCAATGGCTGGATGACATTATATTATGATTATAGTTTTATCCTGCCTTTGGAGTCCTTGGTGCTCTCTGAGCCTTGTTGTTTTCTTGCAGATGTTTCATTGCCAGGCTAGGCAACATCTTCAGTGCGAAAAGGGAGTGGGACTTGCTCTCTGTTTATATACCCTGGCTTGTCCTGCCTGTGTTGGTGGGGGTGTTGTACTCTCCTTGGTGGTACCTTGGTTGGGCTGTTGTTTGCTGCTTGGTTGATTGACTGAGTTAATAGTTCCTTGATTAGGGTCTATTGCAGGGCTTTCCAAAGTTTTCCCGCGGCGACACACCAACCACCGTTGGTGTGTCGCTGCGGGAAAACCCGGAAGTGCCGCCATTGCAGCAGCGCGCAAAAACCCGGAAGCACTGCTGCCGCTTTTGGGGTTTTGCGCGCCGCCGTTGGTGTGTCGCTGCAGGAAAACCCGGAAGCGCTGATGATGATCAGCGCTTCTGGGTTGTGTGGTGACACACTTTTGTGTCGCGACACAGAGTTTGGAAAGCTCTGGTCTATTGTGTTGTTTGATTGCTCCTCTGGTGCTAATCCTGGTGTTAATCTTTGCCTATCTGGGTGATGATTGCTGGCAAGGAGGTGTTCTGGTCTTCTGGCTTTTCTATTGTCTCTTATGAATGGTATGTAAATGTTGTTTACCTCTATGTGTCTGTTGATGGCTGCTTTGTCTGAGTGCCAAGCTTCCAGGAATTCTCTATCGCAGAGCTTTCCAAACTGTGTGTCGGGACGTGTCGGCTGCAGTGTCTGGGTGTGTCGCGGCTGCTGCTGCCTCCAAACCTGCCCTGCCAGGATTCCATGCAGGTCCTAGTGCCTGCCTTGTGCCCTGCTGTAAGAGTGTGTCACGAAATGATGCCCTGCTGTAAGAGTGTGTCGCGAAATGATGCATGTCTAAAAAGTGTGTCACCAACATGAAAAGTTTGGAAAGCTCTGCTCTATCGTTTTTGGATTTGGCTTGGTCTAAGATGTAGGGGCGTGGTGGCTCAGCGGGTAAGACACCAGGCTTATCGATCGGAAGATCGCAAGTTCGGAGGTTCGAATCCCTAGCCCTGCGTGTGGAGTGAGCTCCCGCACTCGCCCCAGCTCTTGCCAACCTAGCAATTCGAAAGCATGCAAATGCAAGTAGATTAATAGGTACCACTTTGGTGGGTAGGTAACAGCGTTCCGCGCGCGTCATGCAGCCACATGACCGTGGAAGTGTCTTCGGACAACGCTGGCTCTTTGGCTAACAAACGGAGATGAGCACCGGCCCCTAGAGTCGGACACGACTGCACAAATGTGCGGGGGGAACCTTTACCTGTACCTAAGATGCTAACAGTTTCTCAGTTGAAAGTATGGTTAAGTCTGTCCATGTGTTGTGAGATTAAGTTTTCGTTGTGTCTTCTGACTGCTAGTTGGTGTTCGTGGATGTGCTCTGCTAGTCTTCTGCCCGTCTGTCCTACATAGTTCCCCATTGGGGGAGATGGGTGGTGATAGAAAGAAAGAAAGAAAGAAAGAAAGAAAGAAAGAAAGAAAGAAAGAAAGAAAGAAAGAAAGAAAGAAAGAAAGAAAGACTGCTACAGTCCTTACACTGTACGTTGTAGATAACTCCTTTTTTTTCTTCTTGGGCTACTGGGTCTTTTGGGTTACTTAAGATGTTCTGAAGGGTTTGGGTTGGTTTATGTGCTACGGTGATGCCATGTGGTTGTAACAGTCTACTGGTAGTTTCTGAGATGTTTCTGATGTATGGCAGTGTTATCATTTTCATAGCTTCTGTTGGTTTTGCTGTGGTGGGTTATCCTGCCTTTTTTATATATATAACTCAAGGAGGCAAACATACCTATACACCTATATTCCCACTTCCTATTTTCCCCACAACCACCCTGTGAGGTAGGTTGTGAGTGTGTGACTGGCCCAAAGTCACCCCTGAAACACAGGCATCTTGCCTTAAATACCAGTTACTGACAGGAAACGACTGGAAGAAAATGATTGTTTTTTTCTTGTCAGTATTTGTGAACTCAGCTGTGTCTAATTGGAGACTGGATTAAATTAATTTTACACTTTGTTCTCTTCCATTAGATAAAGATGGTCTTCAAGTCAAGCTGATGATTATATAGATATATCCATGCAGCTTTCTTGGCAACATTGATTGCCAAGTGGTTTGCCATTGCCTTCTTCCAGAATGTTTTTTTTTTAATTTTCTAGTGTAGCCTACAGCCCTGGGATTTCCTGATGGCCTCCCATCCAAATATTAATCCAACCTGATTCTGCTTAGTTTCCAAGCCCAGATAAAGGCAACCAGGTGCTAGCTCCTATTGAGAAATTCACTTCCTGGTTGTATAGGTAGTCTTCGCTTAACAACCATTCGTTTAGCAACTGTTTGAAGTTACGACAGCGCTGAAAAAAGTGACTTAATGACCTGTCCTTGCACTTACGATGGTCGCAGCATCCCGCAGTCACATGATTTCCATTTGCAACCTTCCCAGCCAGCTTCTGACAAGTAAAGTCAATGGGGAAGCCAGCAGGAGGTTGCAAGTCACGGTCACATGATGTCTAGCTTAACGACCGCAGGTGATTCGCTTAACTACCACAACCGGGACTGCTGGAATTACAATCATAAGTCAGCGCAGTCACATTATGTTTCACTTAATGGCCACTTTGCTTAGCGATGGAGTTGCCGGTTCAATTAGGGTTGTTAAAGAGAGGACTACCTGTATTTTAGCCCATTTTTCAGACAATTATTGTCTCCAATGGCAACCCACTCTATTCCATGTACCAAGCACAATTGAAGTGACAACTGAGTCTTTTTTCCACACTGCTGATGGGACAGTTTCCTCCACCATACCTGAAGGCAGCAGGCTTGCTGAGGGATATAAGGAAAACTATCCCACTATCTCTTGCCATTTGCCAGTATCTGTTGTCTGAAGCAACTGCCTCCCTCTGCCTAAGAGCTGGATGGAATCACTTTATATCCCCCCTCTTTTCCTCAAAGGCACTCAAGTTGGTGGCTATAGGAAGGCCAACTGATTTCAAGCAAGCATAAGGAAATACAAGACCTGCAAATATTAAGGAACAACATAACAGATTTATCAACCTTGTGCGTTTATATTATGTACTTCTTATTTTGACTATTTGAGCTGAATTTTTAACATATTGATGGGGAAATGTACATACACATATACAAACTAAAGAAAATGTACATACACATATACAAACTGAAAAGAGAACTTACTCCTTATATGCATGATGCATAAGATATAAACTGTTAATAAACTACCTTCGATGTTTTGGGATGAATAGCAATACAGAAAACTTCTAAAAATGATTGAATGTGAATCCTTTGGTAGCATATTAAAAACAAAAAAATAGCGTAATTGTATTTTTAATGGAGTAAAACTTCTCTAAATCAGAAATCCAGGATACCAACTGTGTATTCTGTATGGCTTTTTGTAGAAGACCATCCTGATCCTCTGTCCATGCAAAAACGGAATAACTGCTATGACTCAAAGCTTCATCACAATGTGATCTATCCCTGACAAAGAGTAAAACCACCGTTTCTTGGACTCCCGTCACCTTATACATTGGGAAAGCCTAGTCAAGAGTGAGCCCTGCTGTGTGTATTGGATTGATAGCACTGGGGCAGCCCTGTTAAGGCACCTCTAATGTGGTGGAGATGCACAATGCCAAATCCGGGACCTTTTCTGTCAACTTGGGCTAAGAAACAGCACAGCAACATAGCAGCAAAATATCTATTCCATACAGGTGCCCAGCACAAGATGATAAACCCTCAAAACTAGAACCCAGTGACAAGAATCTGAAGTCAAAGATGGACCGCCTCTTCTGCAATCCAAGTGCATGCTAGCAACGAATTGGGTACCAACACTCAGGTAAAACAAGAGATTAACCATTTACCTCAATTTGGAAAGAGGCCACCTCATGGTCTCCATTCATGGTTATATTATTGCCTTTCACCCATCTCACAGGTTTTTGCGTGTGTGTGTGTGTGTGGTGGTGGTGGGGAATACAGGCAACAAATAGTGAAAGTCTTGCAATGTTGCAATGAAAGCTCCTTTGTATGTGCATTGTAACATTGCATGCATGTATGAAAGGGACTGACCTTATGCGACACCGTTTTTGTCATTTTGGCAAAAGCCTCCAATCCTTCATGGCCCCTTCTTTCTAGAGAAAATTAGACATCATAGGGTAGGAAACTGCATCAATTCTTCAAATACATGGAATCTGAGGATAGTGTACCAGAGATTGGTGCACGTACTGGGCTTCTCTGAATGAGTTTTCTGTATCAGCAGATATCAGTATGTACAAAAAGGAAGCTTTCTTTATTCAGAAATGCATCTTATGGCAGATGTATAAGCAAAAGCTTCTTAGCTAGCTTAGACTGCAATCTAGGATCATAGTTCTATCATGCATAGAATTACACTGAGAAGCGGGTCAACTTCAAAAGATCCAACCATCTAAAGAAATCTTAGGAGCTACCACACCTTGCATCATTATACAAATTGTAAGACTGAATCTCTTCAAAACTATGGTTGGGGTAAATTACATACCTCACAAATAAAATATACTGTACTAAAAACTATCTCCTTTAGCCAGAAATGATTATGGACCTAATTATGGACAATATAAGTCACGTCAATTGTTAAGTCTCGTTCATTCAAGCCAAAATCGCTGACTTTATTGCATGGCTTTGAAAATGGCACGTTATTGCATAATTAATTTGTTGGCCATAGTTCCACTACAAACTACTCATTGTTGAGGTCAGGGCTTTCCAAAGTTTTTCCCGCGGCGACACACCAACCGGCGTTGCTGTGTCGCCGCGGGAAAACCCGGAAGCGCTGATGATGATCGGCGCTTCCGGGTTGTGTGGCGACACACCAGACTGTGTGTGGCGACACACTTTTGTGTGGCGACACACAGTTTGGAAAGCTCTGGTTGAGGTGGTTGACCTCAGAAATGAGAGCTCTATTTTCTGCATTATTTGTATATCAGAACCTTGGTTGATCTTTTTTTCCCTGATCAATGGTAAACTATAATTAAGCTAATGTAGGTGGCTGTTGATCCATTTCCAGAATCCCAAGTAGAACAGCAGTCTTTAATTTTTATACTTTGATTGCAATCCACCTTTCATGTTCTCTTTTGAGGGTCCAGGGCATGCAACTCATCAACAAGCAATGCAGCTCTATGGTCTTCCAATACCTAATCAAAAACACTACATCATCTTTAGAAAAACATATGTTTTTCTTTGTAACAGCTGACACAATGTATCTGTAATTTGTAAAAAGTTGATTTCACAAGGTTAGCTTTGCTTTGCTTTTTCTACATCTAGGGTTACATGCTAATGTTTGTCTATATTGCTACAGATAGATTTGACTCTTGGCACTGCACGTTTTATTTTGAAAATGTGAATTATATTGCTCCATGGATTTTTATCTAAATATATTTTAAATTAAATCGTAAGAGCAGCTCTGACCTGCATATATTTATATACAGTATGCCGCAGTATTAGCAAATGCTAACCACTTATCATCATAATATACTGTGACAGGACTCACCCTCTGCAGTCACACATAAAATGGCATTTTGGTTTTGGCTCAAAATTTAATTACAGCTTATTTAATAAATTTCGATTAAGATAGCCAGGACTTCATGTCAGGTAAAAAACCAGCCTAGATTTATGTACTTCAGTTGGGCTGAGTAGAAGCATTAAAGCAGGTGTAGGCAACCTTAAGCCACATGTGATCCCCCCAGCACTCGGACTGGGGACCCCAGATCACACCACTGAAATGTATTTTTTTTCCAAAATAAGAATCAAAATAGGTCTTTATCAATTTCATCCTCCCTCCAAAAGAAAAAATTGCCCCAACCCACTCCAGTGATATGGCTTTTATATTTTGTGATGTTACAAAAATCTGTAAACTTATCACATTACTGACAAGAAATCTCTCTGGTTTAAAATAATAATTCCCTCCCATTTCCCAAAAGTCAGAACTGGGTTGTTAAATTGTAAAAAAAAAAAAACTACAGTCCTTGCACATATACCCAAAACCTAAGGAAAAACACCAAGGCATTATATTTCATGAATTGCAGCTATTATATGTTATATATTATTATTATTAATTATTATTATTATTATTATTATTATTATTATTATGCCTTCAAGTCATTATTGACTCTTGGCAACTGCCTGGACATGTTCCTGCAGTTTTATAAATTACCACCACTTTAAAATGATATTTTTTGCTTGTAACATATACATAACTAAACAGTTTGTAAACATATATAAATGCAGAATTAACATGGCAGGGAGTGTGTTGCTGTGAACTGTATCAACCAGCATATTTACAAGACCAGTTAAAACATTGGCTAGCAAAAAATGCAGAAGCTGGTTTTTGTTCACAGCACTGATCATGCACATACTCTGAGATACTGTTTTTCTGTGCCTGAATTCCAAATTAGGTTTTTTATATGTTAATGAGTGCAGAAAATTCCAACTACAAGGAATATCAGCCCCACCCACCAGAAGCTTTGTGAATACAAGAATGAGATCAACCACTAAAAAACAACTAATGAGACACAAGCAGTAAGCAACAACCCATATACAAAAAGAAAGATTTGCCATTCGTCGGGACACAATGTCAATGTACAACTGAGCAATGTAGAGACATATAAAGAGGAGAAAAATGGCCAGCAAAAAGTAGGGGATTACTCTAAGCCACTCTCTTGGTGTTGTTCTCTTTCTTAACAAATACAAACCAACTTGCACGCTAGCCATGTAGATAGCAAGGTAACCAATGACCGAAAATATGCCCTCTCTGTTGGCATTTAAAAAACCAATCCTTGAATCTTGCCCATTGCTTCCATGCAAAATAAACATCTTCAGAGGTGTAATGTCAAGAAAGCATTCATAAACTACAGCAAGCATCACTGCGACAATCCAGGCTTTGCGCACAGGGAATGCGGTCAGAAGCAGCGATGCAGCCATTCGCACGGCAGCTAAAGTGAAGAAAAAGTTCCAGTGCACGCCGTATTCAGTGACATGTTCATAATAGTCAGCTGCTTTAATGCTCATCAGTCGTCCAAAGCCAAGGAGGAGGAGGGGCCATATGGTCAAGAATTGCCTTATGAGATAAAAGAATTTGTGTTGTATTGCACCGGGTTTCAACCGAACTTCTGGACAAACCACAGCATTTCCAAAAACAAATGCGCCAACTCCCAAATCCATCACTCCTGTTCCATAAGTCTCTGTTTTGGCGTATCGCCGCGGATACTGTGGGAAGTCTACAGCCAGGATGCTAATGGATGTCCACAAATTGATAAACACTCGAAACATGGTTACGGAGGGAATGTATTCTGGTTCCAAGTTTGTTCTCAGGAAATCATCTAAGATTTGTTTAAGTGACACTTGGGCATAATTTGTCCGTTTACTATAAATGACAGAAATCAAGCCTGTGCAGAGTGCCATGATGGAGAGGATCACAAAAGGGAGTACGGAAGCTAAAATTGTACAGGAAAGTATTGGAGGGACGACTAAGACAGTGAAGTCTAGAAAAAAAGTACCATACATTGAGCGTAAAGGACTTCCATAGTGGAGAAAATACAAAATTAGGAGCAACCCTCTGGTAAGAAGACATAATGGTGCAAGAGGTAAGCCAACCGAAATTTCAAATAAGGTGGTTCCATTCAGGTTACTTATAAAGGCTTCTTTGACCAGCTGCTGTGACATTTTTCTGCCTCTGCAAAGTTACATTTAAAACAAAGATCAGAATGGCAGGCAAATAGAACAGAAATCAAAAGCAAGCAACTGAGTTTGCTTCAAGATAGATCCCCACCTTTCAGAGATTTCTATCCTAAATTCAAGCAGTTTCTCAATGAACAATAGAGTATTGGATAGAACAATGAGCAATACATTTGTCTTGGGAATAGTTGATGGGAAAAAGTGGGTTAGCAATCATGTCTTTTCTCCCCAATACAGCAAGGCTTGTACCCTTGATTAATTTCAACTCCGGATCCCTTGACAAAAGGCGATCTGTCAACAGCTGTCCTGAGCGGCCCTCTATCACTTCGCTGAACTTTCAGCCATCTTATTTCAACATGTCCATACATAAATGAAAGAATGTGTCATCGTGCCATAATTTGAAACATTTAGGAGATGAGGGGTCATGTGCCCCTTGAGTGCTACCAATGTAGCCCAGCACAGATATTGTCATCCTCTCAACTGCCATCTATTGGACTGGAATGGCATGCAGGACCTTTGTACTGGGTGAGGCATTTCAAACAGTGAACCGTCCCCAGCAACTCACCAGACCTCGGATGTGATTCAGTGCCGTGTAGGCGTGTTTTTCCTGACAATCCATGGACCCACTGATTGGCCACCTCCTAGAGCAGCCTGCGGTGGCCTCCAGATGGGTTGGATTTCAATTCTCAGAATTCCCCAGCAGGGCCATTTTTAAAAACAGAGTTGAAGTCCACACATCTTGGGAAGGCTGCCTAGGAAGAGCCCGGGGAACAGCCCTCATCAGCAAAGACTCATCCTCCTTCCTGCCCAGGGTTGCTAAGTGGGAGGGTTCCTGCAGCCCCATAATCTGTCCTGCTTGGGAGGCAGGTGAGAAAGTTTTGTGCAAGGAACATCATGTCATCCAGAAACGAAAAATATGACCACCACCACAATTTACACCACAATTTACACTGAAAAACAATTACCGTTCACTTAATAAAGCTAACTCCGTTTTCCTTCTCATTTTCCATTCGTTCCTTAGCCCATTTCTATTCATTACTTCCCCATATAGCTACTGGAGGAGAAAAACTGAGTGGGAAAGGTAGAATAGAAGTCTGACAAATAAAGAGATATAAATGTAATAAAGAAAAAAAGTAAGTACTTATTTGCACAAGCAGATAGTTCAAGGATGATTCATCCCTGTTCTCAGCACATTTTTTTTGTGACCAGCAGATTCTTTAGAAACTCCTCTCTCTGCCGAAAAACAAAATAAATATCCTTTAGAGTCTACAAATTCAAAGAAAAATTACAATGCATTCTGACTAATAAGGCATGTCGGACCTGTAACAAAACATTGCAATACAAAATGTGAAGTCCTACTATACCAGGGCTTTCCAAAGTTTTTCCCGCGGCGACACACCAACCGGCGCTGGTGAGTCGCTGCGCAAAAACCCGGAAGCGCTGCTGCGCTTTTGCGCTCTGCAGTTGGTGTGTCGCCGCGGGAAATGATCAGCGCTTCCGGGTTGTGTGGCGACACACCAGACTGTGTGTGGCGACACACAGTTTGGAAAGCTCTGTACTATACAGTGTTCTGGTAAATATATCCTGTTTTACTCCATTCCATTTCAATTCTGTTTATCCCCAAACTGGTCTGCAGCAGTCTGGAATGCCAGAAATGTTAATCTCTCTTTGGGCTCATTAGTGAATACGGAAGTTGGACCTTAGACCTTCCTCCCATAAAGATGGAAGGGGCAGAGAATGATTAAAATGTCAATGTATATTTACAATATACTATATAACAGTGCTTTCCAAATTGCCGCCGTTGGCGACACACCAGTGGCGGCGGGGGCGGCGGTGTGCACGGCAGCCTCGCTAAAACGCGGAAGCACTGATGGCGTACCGCCCCCGCCGTGACACACTAAAGTGTCACGACACACAGTTTGGAAAGCTATGCTATATAATATACAATATAATAATAAAATATCGAGCGTTTCTACTTACTCACCACATTTTGGGTTAACTGACCTAGACAGATATTTACAATGTCTATTTGTAAACCAGCCATTTGAACTTTTGACGATAAAAAAATTAAAAGGTAAAATCAAACAAGCAATTAAGTATTCAATCAGACACCAGCATGGTCCGCAATATAACACTGTGACAGGAATCATAGAAAATTTATAGGAAGAGTTAAAATAATTAAATTTAAAATTCAAACCAAACCCCCGTGGAAGCTGCTCACCACAGACAGCAAATTACCAAAGTGTTGGTTGCGGTGAGTCTGGGACCTGCCCTTCTGAAGCAATTAACAAATAAATACATCCCTACAAATATCCCCAGGGGGCGTGGTGGCTCAGCGGGTAAGACGCCAGGCTTGTCGATCGGAGGTTCGAATCCCTAGCCCCGCGTGACGGAATGAGCTCCCGCACTAGCCCCAGATCTTGCCAACCTAGCAATTCGGAAGCATGCAAATGCAAGTAGATAAATAGGTACCACTTCGGTGGGTAGGTAACAGCGTTCTGCGCGCGTCATGCCGGCCACATGACTGTGGAAGCGTCTTCGGACAGCGCTGCCTCTTCGGCTAAGAAACGGAGATGAGCACCGACCCCTAGAGTCGGACACGACTGCACAAATGTGCGGGGGAAACCTTTACCTTTTTACAAATATCCCCAAGCTGTGGATATTAATTCAAACACACTATATTGGCTGGGAAACGGCAGCAGGAAAAGAGAAAATCAGTTTAAAACCCAGTTCAACGCTTATAAATCCATTTCTTTGCATTTTTCGAATATTCACCCGGAAATGCTTTGAAAGCATAACCTGCATGAGTCACCAGGGAGAACAACTCTTAAAAAACAAAAAAAGCAGGACTTGCTGCTGGTTAAATGAGAACGCTTCCTCCACAGGATGACTCAGCTTATAGAGAAGAATGCGCTCAAGAGAATATGTCATTTGGAAGCCGGGGATACAGTTTCTTCCGCTGCGGATTCTTTTAAACTTCCTGCTGCTAGAGCATGGTACAGGAAAAAAAAAAGTAAATAAGGGATCTGTTTCCTCGCGACATTTTCATCAGCAAATATCCTACTAAACCGTACTGCCTGATTCACCACGCTGCTTCAGCAATGCCTGCTTGTTTTCTAATCCAAGCTCAGATGACTAAAATGATACTAAAAATAAATACAAAATTATGTTCTGGTCATATGTATGCGAGCTCCTTCAAGTCCATCTAAATCAGAGTCTTACGGAATCTTAAAGTTATAATAGATTTATCACAGTTTTGATAAACCAGCAAGTCCTCATGTTGTAAAACATTTGGGGAGGCTTTTGATGTTTAGCTATTAGATGTTATTTATTGGTTCTGGGATAACGCAGTAGCATGTAGATTGGATGCAGAAGATCCAATTTTATTCATACTATTCCAAAAGGAAGATTAAGTGTTTTCCCCCCAAATAATTTATCTTTAAAATGAGGATGGGGGGAGTCTTAATTTTGCAGATAATATACCAATTAGTCTTTTTCATTTCAAGTTGGCAGATTGAAATGTTCTGCTGGTTTGGTGTCATGTCTTTGAGTATTTTATCAATTTATTTAACAAATAGATAACTTGCTTTATTGGATTCCAAGGTCCGCATTTAAGCTTGCACCTTTTTTTTAATCTATTCAGTCCTGTCCGATTCTTGGACACTGCTTAGACAAGTCCCTTCAGTTTTCTTGGCAAGGTTTTTCAGAAGTGGTTTGCCATTGCCTCCTTCCTAGGGCTGAGAGAAAGAGGCTGGCCCAAGGTCACCCAGCTGGCTTTGTGCCTAAGGCAGGACTAGAACTCAGGGTCTCCCGGTTTCTAGCCTTGTGCCTTAACCACTACACCACACTGCCTCTCTAAGCTTGAGCTAGCCACACGTAATTGTACAGTAGTCCAGTAAGCCATAACAGTGTCTTTGTAAACCAAAGCTTGATTCATTCAACAAAGCCACAGAACGATCCATTCTTTGGCCCAAACTGTGTGAACTCAGCCATAGATAAGTCAGAGGGAGCTACTTAAGTAACAGGACCCACTGACAGCAAGAGGTTTATTCTAGGCTTGATAAAACTTGGACCCAAACCTCTAAATCCTTTTTTTTTGCACAGAGGAAGCTTTTTTGTTTGTCCCAAGAAGGAAAAGTTATCTTTCCATATGTCATTCATAAAATTTCGAGCGTCTCTATTTACTCACCACATTTTGGGTTAACTGACCTAGACAGAATCACGGCTTTGATACTTATCCCTCACCAGCCGGCCGCCCCTCCCTCCTGCCTCCCCCCCTTTACCTCTGAAACAATCCAAAGCCATCAAATCGTGTGCTTGGCGTCTCCACCCGTCAGAAGCGATGCCTCCAGATTTCAGACGTAGTGACATCCCTCCCCCGCTCCTTACGGTAACTGAATCCCTGCAAGTTGAAAGCTAGTACTTTAGGAAAAACTATTCTTTTAATCCAGCTGTAATGTTTTACTTGGAAGGACCGTGTGCGTGCGTGCATACATCCTTGTAACACAAAGGATTACAGGCAAAATTAATGAAACTGTATTTCGTGCCTTTGATGAAAACACAAAACTGCATGCAAAGCGTTCGAGCACGTGATTCAACTCCCGGTCGGCGATTTCCACGGGCCACGTGTTGCATTTTCCCGGGGGCTGCGTGTTTCGGCGGCTTAAGCTTCGCTGAGCCCAGGACTTTTTACCCGCAAGAAAACCCGCACCAGGGCCGGGCTGCGATACCATTCCGCCGGCCTTCCCTCCCCAGCAAAAGGCGCAGGGCTCTGGGCTGCGCATCCCGCAGGCGGGACGCTCAATCCCGCAGTCAATTCAAACGCAGCAGCCCCCGCCTCCTGCTCCGCCTTTGCCTGGACTGGGACTGGTCGAGCGACCTCAGCCTTCCCTTCCCGGCTGTTGTTTGAGGACGTTTGCTTCGGCTTCCCCAGGACCACCACGGAACTCCGATTGTAGCCTGATCCACTTTCCATATCTATGTATATGCGGCGGGTGAGTCCGATTGGGCAGTACTTCGCTCTATTTTCTCCCCCCCCCCTTCTCCATGGCTAAACCACAGCACCAGTTCCTCCGTTCTGCACCATTAATATTACTTCTCTCCAATCTTTAGAAATAAAAGGAGAGGTAAACGGAGCAAGAGCTCGGCTGCGCATGTACGAAGTTCCTTCTTGCTTCTCATGGCGAAACTAGGGAGTGGGAGGGGAGAAATCTTGGAAGAAGCAGCGTTTGGAAAAAGCAGATTGCCAGATTGTGTAAGAGAAGCGGCAGCTAAGAGGCCTGGCTTTCCTTAATTCCAACATTTGCAAAAGTATTTAGGATTTTGTAGAAATTTAGCCAACAGTAACATTGGGCTATTTTTAAAAAAATAACAGGTAGGGCCTTTTTATAGGCAATGACTATGTCCGCACAGTATGTTAGAGTTGATTGTACTTTACAAACCATACTTACTGGCTTAGTTCACACAATAGACAGCCATAAAAAAATAAAACTGTATTTTGGTGTAGTGTGTTGATGATCCAACCTTTATATATGTTTGTGCACAAACCTTTGCTGCCTGAAACTAAAAATGCTATAATTTGAATACCAAATTTTAAATTTGCTGATGTCCAAAATAACCCCATTCAATTATGTAATAGTTCCAGGTGACCTGCCTGATTGTCAGTTCTATGTTAATGGATACAGTGTTATAACTAAATGGAACTTCCATACCCAAGGGTAGTCTACCTCCAGTGTGTGAAAAATTGAAATATCCCACTTGGTCACATGGTGGTAAAGTTTATGAACCAGAGGCAAGTGGCTTTTTAAAAAAAATGCATTGTGTTTATATGAAAAGCTCCATAGATTTCAATAGGACTTGCTTACATTAAAGATTTAATGAAAAGGGTGGGGGTGCCCAACTGGGGAATTTTTAAGGCTGATTCAGGTTGCTAACTAGCAGTCTGGCATGACGTGAAATCTTGTTGAAACCATGGTTTATGGCTACACATGGTGTATGAACCCAAGGAAATGTTATTTTTGATAAACCGTGGTGTAACATGTGACTGCAGCCTCATATTTGCTGTCTGGAATGTTCCCACTGAAAATCGGGGGCAAAACTTCCTGATTCTAGAGCAGTGTTTCCCAACCTTGGCAACTTTAAGATATGTGGACTTCAACTCTCATAATTCCCCAGCCAGCACACTGGGGAAAACCCTGGTTTATACTGCAATTCCACTAAGTCTCAACCGTGGGGGGATCCCAGAAATACCATGCCTGTCCCCTAGACGAAGTTCTAGTGTGAGGCAGAAAAAAAGAGGGCAAGCACTGAGAATTGAGAGATTTCTTCCTGATTTAAGAAGATAGTTTTTATACTCCTAAATCCTGACTTTTGAATATCTGCTTTGTGTTAAACCAATCTGGGGTGGGGAGAAGAAATCTTGTTTACAACCTTTTGTATGGATCATAGGTTATTTGAAGGACAGCTGTAATTCACAAAAAGGCCTAGTATACAGCAATAGATCTTCAGCGTTAAGGATAGAGTAGTTTTATTGTTACTGATTATAAACAGTACAGTAGTTTATTCTTGTTGGCTGTTTCAAGTGCTTTAGGGTTTAGCTTGATTTAAATTAAATTATAAGGTCAGAAGCCAGTGCATGTTGACTTCCTTCGTTCCCTAGCCAATATTTGTGGTCAGTGTTAATGCCTTTCTTTGCACAGTTGGGGTTGAATAAGAGGCAAAGTGTTGCCGCATTTGCATTTGGAATAAAGGAATCAGATTCCAGTAATCCAAGGTTGCACATGGTAAACCCTAAGGCAGAGTTTATTAACTGCAGTGCTTGGCTTCACAAAGCACAGAAAGTAAAAATCAAAGGAGTGACATCTGGGCTTAATGTGATGGATAAACTCGGCCATTGTGATTTGTAGATCTGCCCTGTATCACAACCTTTGGACAACCTCCTCCTCGAGGGGGAGATGGGTGGTGATAAAATTTTTTTGATAAATAAATAAAATAATAATAATAATACTGACCTTGTCTTGGCGCAGAAGCTAACCAGTTTAGGCCCAGTTAGCGGGAGACGCCAAGGAATCCTAGGGCTGTAGACTAGACTAGGAAGCTGAAAAACCTCCCAGAAGGCAGCTGTGGCAAATCATGTATTGTATATTGCCAAGAAAACTGCATGGACGTGCCATAAAGTCACCAGGAGTTGGGCTCAGCTTGGAGGAGGCTGATAATAATACCAGAGCAGTGCTTTCCAAACTATAGTGTGTCGCGACACAACCCGGAAGTGGCGATGATGCATCGCCGCCGCCCCTGCAGCGGCGGTGTGCGCAGCGACGGCAGTGCGCCGTCAGCGCTTCCGGGTTTTACCGCAAAATGCGAGGCCGCCGCCGTGCACGCCGCCGCCCCTGCGCGCGCCACCGCTGCGCATGCCACCACCGTTGGTGTGTCGCCAACGGCAGGAGTTTGGAAAGCACTGTACTAGAGCCTTGACCATAAGCCCATAAAAGTTACTCGCCTGCACAAGACTGTTTTGCTAGTCTTCTAAAACACTTGGACCAGTGCTTCCATGCCGAAGAAGGGAAACTGCTTCTCTGCAGCTAGGAGATTTTTAGGAAAATAAATGCTTGCTCTTCTATCCCCTCTTCTGCTTAAAATACATAGCAGTAATAATGGTTATAATAATCATAATATTAGAAATGAATGTGAATTGTACTATTGTACAGCATAATTCTTTGTGGAGAGAGGGAAGAATCTTAATAGAGAAAATAACAGGAGGGAAAACGTAAACACATGCATGAAGGAATAAGTGAGCAAAGACCTGGAGTAGCTTTAAGGCTACCATCTCTCAGTTGCTCTGAAGCACTGTTTTTCAACCTTGGCAACTTGAAGATGTGTGGACTTCAGCTCCCAGAATTCCCCAGCCAGCTTGCTGGGTGGGGAATTCTGGGAGTTGAAGTCCACACATCTTCAAGCTGCCATGGTTGAAAAACAGTGCTCTGGAAGTGAGATGAAGCTAGCAATCAACAAGTATGTTTTCAGACTAATTTTTTTTCTTGCCCTTCTCATGCAACTTTCCACAGACCACACCCTTGCAAAAATGTTCTGCCTCCGTTTTCCCTTCAGGCTTTCCTCCTCTCTCTCCTAATGCATGTGTAACAATCTGGAAATGGGTGTGTTTTACTGGAGAAAAATCACTGGATTATCTTAAACTCTGGGAGTCCCCAACAGTGGCAGAGTGTTGTATGTTTTGTAGACAGCTGCTTCACTTAATTAGGTTTCCAATTAGGGTGAGAGGCAAATGGTCCCTCCTTTCATGGCACTTACCAAAATACACGGAAGATTTCAGTTGGCACAAAACATATTGAGAACATTTGGATATATTCCCCATAGTTTTATTCCCCCAAATGCCTTTACAGTGCACACTTACTAAGGAGTAAACCCCACTGAGCTCAATGGAATTTAGTTCTGTACATCATTGATTAGGATTGCACTACCATAACCAGGAGTTCCTGAGAAAAAGGAAAATTTTCTCAGGGTTGATGCTATTCCTTATTTGTGCAGTAGAAACACAAACCTTTATGGACATTTTGCTGAAAATGGATAAAAATGAATTGGTGATCTCGGGATTTACTGGTTAAAAGGGGTTGTTAATGGGAAGAAGGGAACCAAGATACGTAATTTGGGAGGGTGGAAATGGTAATAATCATGCTTGTAACTGCTGCAAAAAAGATTGGAAGTCGCTCCTTTAGATATCTTTCTTTCTTTTTCTTTGTCTCCAACTGTTTCTTTTATCTTTTTATATCCTTTTCTTTTGTCTACTTTTTCCTTTAAGTTTCTGTAGTTTTTTTTAATTCTGTGTAAAATTCTTTTTCAATAAAAATTGTATTAAAAAAAGAAACACAAACTTTGGAACAGAACTCAAACCAATGGGAATCCCAGGTTATCTCGTTCAGGATTTCTGCAGGGCTGTTGCTGTCAAGTTTCAATCCGGAATGCAGATTTTAATTAATTCGGCTCCCCAAACTTTGAAATGCTAAGATGAGGAATGAATTATCCAAGTAGGTGTCTTATGAAAAAGATGGAGGGAATCCTCTAATTCGGCCAACAGCAATCAAAAGCAACTTGTTTTATACATTGCACTGATGGTGCTTTGTTCAAACATGGTTTGTTGAAGAAGATACAGACTTATGGTAAGCTATACATCTTGGTTTGCAAACTTCAGCAGCTAGGTTCATACAAACGATGCTGAGCTAAACCAAACAAATTATAGTATGTCTTAGTGCACTGTATGAATCCACTTCAGCCGTGGAATCCTTCATTGTGCTAAACCACAATGCAGTTTGATTTGCTGTGATTCATGAATCTAGTAATTGCAGTTTATTTTAAACTGCTTATGGATTGGGGTATGAACCTGGCCAGCTGTGACTTACTCAAAAATCACGGTTTCAAAGCATGGGCGTCTATGAGATGGCAAGGAGAGGCAAATGATGTTGCACGTGTCCTGATGTCGTCACATGTGTGGATGTTATGATGCACGTGATGTCATTGTACCAGATTCCTATGTCAACAAACCATCCTTTAATTCACCCTATGGAACCAATCACGATTTGACCAGATCTAAAGTAGCTTATTTCATTCCATAAATATTCTGAATTGATGCTTTACATGCAGTGGGGTGACATATCATGTTAGTATTTAAACTGGAGGGTTTGGTAACTTTTTCAGTGCTGGGCACCATTTATGTAATATTGCATGAAGGCAGAAGGGCAAATTCATGTAAAATGAAAAGGCAGAAACCACACCAGGATGCAAATCGCACAAGGTTTTATGGCAGGAATGCAGATTTTTTTTAAAAAAAATCATGTAATCTGGGTTTCTGCAGATGACATCTGGAGGTATTTGGAGTAATATCTCACTTGCCTTAGTCTCTAAATTCTTCTATCTCTGCTTTCAGGTCAGTGGCACCACTGCCCATCACAATGGGGAGGATAACTCTTTGGGGAAAGAAGTTGAATCTTTTCTGAGTGACCAACAACAATTATCCTGCATCAATGACCTTACCAAAGTGAATCCTGTAACCACCACAACTGGTAAGAGCTAAAACATTGTTGGCCACTTAAAGAAAACATTTTGCTTAAGAGCTGCTCATTTTTTACACTCACACGCACGTTGCTGCCTGTTTATGAAAATTCTTCTGTTACTTGAAAGCAACAATCAATTTGTGATATACAGTATATTGTATCAGCTTTGATATAATTTCATTTAATAGACCCAGCTGAGGTGAGGAGTTGCCTGTTATATCACCACGGACGTTTAGCAACTGTTTGAAATTACGATGGTGCTGAAAAAGTAACTTTATGACCAGTCCTTGCATTTACGACCGTCGCAGCGTCCCCGCACTCGTGTAAGCGACATTGAGGCATTTTGCAACCAGTGGGTGTTTACAACCGTTGCAGCATCCCACGGTCACGTGATCGCCATTTGCACGCTTCACAACCAGCTTCCAACAAGCAGAGTCATTGGAGAAGCTGGCAGTAAAATCACCAGTCGCGGTCACGTGATGTCTCGCTTAACAACTCACATAGATTTGCTTAACAACCGCAGCAGAAGTGAGATCATAAGCCCATCATGGTTACGTGATGTTTTGCTAAGTGATGGAGTTGTCGGTCCCAATTGTGGCCTCTAAGCGAGGACTGCCTGTACTTCAATAAATTCAAACTGCACTCGATAGACACATGGAACGACTTTATTGCCTTGAAAAACAAGCAGCTAATGCTTTTCTACAGCAAGAAAATAGGAAACTATTCCAGTTGGCCTGTCATTTGGAGACCTGCCTGCTCCAACCTGCTCACGCGGAATGTTAAAAAAAGATGTAATTCCTTTACTTTCCAGTACAGCTGATTAATGATCCATTCCCCCCCACCCCTTGACACCTCCAGGAGTTTGAATTATCAGGCAGTGAGCTGAGTTTGGGGTTTTGGTTATTGCCCAAGAAAGCTTCAAGCTAATAACTATGTTGCATTTTACCAACTTTCCAGAAGAGTTCCCAACACAGGAAAACTGTTTAAATCTTTCAGCCCAACTTTTGTTTCTTTTGTCTCTAAATATATGTTGAAATAAAAGCTGAGAATAGATACAGGCAAAAATTACTAAGCAATATACAATAGTAGTTATAATCAAGGTTACAATGGAATGTTTTCTGAAATACGAGACAAAGAATAAAGCCGGTACTTTAAGATCTATTAAAATATTTCAAGATATTACTTGCCCGTTTTCTTATAAATAATAGAAATCTGTAATTGTTGGCTCTTCTCTCTGGATGATAAAATCAAGCTTGCTCAAAGCCTGTTAATATTTATGCTGATGTTTTCTGCTTGCCATCGCTTATTTAGATATATTTATTTAATTATTACATTTAGACTGACAAAACCACCCAGAATCAATGGGAGTCGGGGGGTGTACACAATTAATAATAATAATAACAAGTCACTTACTTACTTCATGATTTTGTGCCTAGATCTCTTTAGCTTAGCAACCCCTGTTTGAACCTTAGTTTGCCTTTGTGCATGACCCCAGGATTTGATTCCTTGAATCTACATGCATGAACTTCCCAGAATTCCCAAGCCAACATGGCAATTGCTGGGTATTGATGCCCAGAGTGAAGTCAGCCTGTCCAAAAAGCATTAGCGGATGAGACAGAGACTTAGTTCTGTATTCTGAAATTGGCAACTCAAATAAATCATTCAAAGGAATCGGGTAGTAAATACTTTGATTGGAATCAGGTACTCTTCGATTGGAATCAGATAGTAAATACTGACTAAATGCTCTGCTATCTTTAGTTTTGAAGTGTCTGCAAGCAAGATATGCTGTCGATGTGTTTTATACCAACGCGGGGTGCAGCCTTGTGGCCATCAACCCGTTCCGTCCAGTTCAGCCTCTCTACTCACAAGAGCTCATGAAAGAATACCACACGGTTGCTCGTCTTCAGGTGAGAGGGTATGCTGCAGCGACGGAATACTGCCTTTCTGAAAAGCCAAACTGGGCGTAAAGTTACGTTGGATGCTTCATGGGAGATGCAGGGGGGGAAAAACTGCTGGCACTTTATGGCTCTTGGTTGTTGAATGAAAAACCTTGAAGAACATATGCATCCAGTAGTAAGCACAACAACGTGTGCTATGACATCATGGCACAAATTATGTAATTTGCAATTTATTTTACTTGTTAAATATTTGGCTGTTAAGTTTCAAACTAATTTTATTGCATGGAATTTTACAAAAAAAAAAATTCTGATGTATACCACACCTTGGTAATGGCATATACAAGTAGTCTTCACTTAACAACCATTTGTTTAGCAATGGTTTGGACTTAACGACAGCACTGGAAAAAACAACTTATGACAGGTTCTCGCACTTACGACTGTTGCAGCATCCCCACAGTCATGTAATTGCGATTCGGGCACTTGGCAACCGGTTCACACAACCGTTGCAGTGTCTCACGGTCACATGATGGACATTTTTTACCTTCCCAGCCAGCTTCCAGCAAGCAAAATCAATGGGGAACCACGTGGTTCGTTTAATGACCATGTGAATTGCTTAATGACCGCTGCAGAAGTCATAAAATTGCATTGGATTTGCTTAACGACCGCATTGCCTAGCAACTGAAATTCCGGTCCCAATTGTGGTTGTTAAGCGAGGACTACCTGTAATAAAAAATAATCGCTATTACAATTATTTCAAAACAAAGCATTGGACTGAAGCTTCCCATCATTTTTTTCCCTGAAGTATATTGGGGGAGTCCAGTGAGAGGCAGTGCAGTGTAGTGGTTGAGGTGATGAGCTAGGAGTGGGGAGACCCTGGTTCTAGTGCCTTCTGAGGCATGGAAGCTCCCGGAAGGACTTCAGGTCAGTCTTCCCTCTCAGCCCTAACAAGCACCAGGCTCTGTGACAAGTTGACTAATAAACCAAACCCCTCATCACAGCGTGTATTGATAGCTTCACTGTAAGACCTGAGTGAGCAGGGTGTAAAAACAAGCGGATCCTGCAGTGTGGGACCAATTCAAAGAAAAACGACAATAGCAACTAGTGCTGAAGCCCAGAAGACGGGGAATTGGCAGGCACCAAGGAATGTTTGTGCGCATGAGCTTACTCTGGCTTTAGCTTCTGTACTTTCCGGCTCTGGTTCAGCCTTGTGTTCGGTCCACAGGGCTCAGGTCCAGGTGTGTGTGTATGTGTCAAAACAGGCAAGATGGCAATTGTGGCACCACATCCACCCCACCCGCAGAGGCCACCGCTGGGTTCCTTTTGCTGGAAAAGCTGCAGTCTATTATTGAATTCTCTCTGTTTCCATTTCTCTTCCCAATTGCTTGTGTACTTTCTCTTCCTTAGGAATTAAAACCTCATATTTTCACAGTAGCAGAAGAAAGCTACCGAAATGTCCAGAGCCAGATTCCACTAGTCAATCAGTCCATAATTGTTAGTGGGGAAAGTGGTGCTGGTAAGGTAAGCTGAGATCTCTTTAAAGGTGTTTTGGGGAAAGGCAGTTTGCACGCTCATCTCTGGCTGAATTGGCCTGCGTATGTATATGTGTGACTAGCAGATCTTTTGACCTTGCTTCAGAAGGTTTCCAGTCCAACCCGTTTTTCCACGTTAGAGGTTAAAGCTTTGGGTTTTAACGCCTTCCATTTTTGATCTTGAGGAAACCACAGTTTGCTCTTGCATCTGCATATCTGTAGTTACGAATCAGGATTAAAGAGAGAATCCAGATCTTATAAAAGATGGTGCTTGATTCAAAGTGAGAAGGGCTCTGTTTCCTCGCTAATGTGGGAAGATGCAGAATTGGCCATTTTGTGTAATTTGTAGCGGGACATGGAGCAAATGATAAAATGTGCATGATGACATCATCCCACAAATGCCACCCCTTACATACTTGAGCCAGTCGTCAAGACATAAATACCTAATGGCACCATTTCCATGACAATGTCACGACGCACGTATTGTCATTTCAGCATCATCACAGTTTGTTGCAGATGCCACAGAACGTTTAGGAGTTTGAATAGCATTGCCCCTATATTCCTCTACAACAGCGGTCCCCAACCTTTCTGGCACCAGGGACCGGTCATGGAAGAAAATTTTTCCATGGACCGGGGGGGCGGGGTTTGCAGGCAGGAGCCAATCACACGCACTGGGGGGCGGAGTTTGCAGGCAGGAGCCAATCGCGCGCACCGGGAGCGGGGTAATCGCGCACACCGGGGGGCAGGGTTTGCAGGAGGGAGCCCCGCGGCCCACAGGTTGGGGACCCCTGCTTTACAATTCACTGAGACGGGTGAACAATTCCATATATTTAATATATTTCCCTACTCCCTATTAGATCTTGTCAAAGCAGTCTTTCTCTTGCTTCGCACCAACTTCTTCCTGAGATAAGTGGTGAAAGAAATCCAGTGGCTTACACTCAGGGTTCTGTTTCTAGACATGGACATCACGCTGCCTGATGAAATTTTATGCGACTGTTGCGGCTTCATCTGATGTCCCAGAAGGCAGTATTACTGTGGAGAGGATAGAGCAGAGAGTGTTGGATTCCAACCCTGTCATGGAAGCTTTTGGTAAAGATGACCTTTTTAACAAACAAAATGTTCTCTCTAGCTAATGCACCAATCCAATTCAGATAAACCATACATCTAGTCCAGCGTTTCTCAACCTTCGCAGCTTGAAAATGTGTGGACTTCAACTCCCAGAATTCCCCAGCCAGCATGGACTCCCAGGGAATTCTGGAAGTTGAAGTCCACACATCTTCAAGTTGCCAAGGTTGAGAAACACTGATCTAGTCTATTCAAACCATGCCAGATCATAATATCCAGAGGTGTCCATAACAAGCTAAGATTTCATCAGAATAAGAAAACATGCATTATGATGTCATAGAACAAGGTTTGCCCCTTATGTACTTGTGTGCAGTATTGTAATGCAAGCATAAAAGGGGTTGTGTTGCAGCATGTTTTGCTCAGACACCTGTGAAAAAGCAGAAACTTACTTCTTAGTTTAAAAATACTGCTCAAGGCATAGTTCTTGGTTAAACTCTAGTTTTTCCAGTCAGACATACCCAGCTAAAGTTGCCTGAACAAAGCCATGAGTAAAGAAGAGTGACTGGGTTTGCACATTGCCCTAAGCTACATTTTGTCAAAAAATCACAACTGGTTGATTCACGCAAGGCACTAAGTTATAAATAGGAGTGGCCATGTTTAACATCTTTGGGGACCCTGACAAGATGTAAGGCAGTTAGGCTAATTGGGTAAGGCGGGTTTGGGGGCATGGAGAATTCCTTTTTTTAAAAAAATTACATTAGTCCAGTTCTGGGCCTTGCACTACTTCCCTGCCTTGAATAGTAGAAAATGGTGCAACCTATTTTCAGCAAGATTAGCTAGAGAGGCTGCAGAAGAGACCGGAGCTCAGGTCACTCACCCCCAAAATGAACCACAGCCATGTTCACAAGCATGCTAACTAAGCCAGATTCCCTTGCATCTTAGCGTAACGCCTGAGCCTGGCCTATGAATCTCTCTTTTACCTTAATTCATATTTCCTTTAACCTTTGTGATAGACACTTGTGTCTTGCATATTGCCAGTTCTTCTTGCTTTCACAGGAAACGCATGTACACTTCGGAATAACAACAGCAGCCGCTTTGGGAAATACATCCAGCTTCGCTTAAATAGGTATTGTCAGCTCACCCACATAGTGATATTCTATTTTAACTTACTGCAATGATCAAGTTTCAGATTTAAGGTTTAAAACAGTGCTTTCCAAAGTGCTGCCGTTGGCGACACACCAACGGCGGCGGCGCGGGGGGGCGCATGCGGGGGCGGCGGCCTCGCTAAAAAGCGGAAGCGCTGATGGCGTGCTGCTGCCGTTGTCGCTGCCGCCGCCACACACACTGACGCCGCCGTGCACACCTGTGCGCCGCCGCTTCGCGACACACTAAACTGTGTGTTGCGACACACTAAAGTGTCGCGACACAGTTTGGAAAGCTATGGTTTAAAAGATAAATTCTCCTTTGAGTCAGGTTCAGCTCCTGGTGGTCTCAAGGATTTCTTCCAGGATTTTAATTTTTAAAATAGTTTTTTGAAAAATCAATGGATTTGAGTTCCAGTCTAATCTGCAGCTCTGGAGTCATGTATTTACAAGATGCCATATTCTGGGCAAGGACAGACGCATTGCATCCAGGAGGTGAGATCAAAACGGGCAAGATAGCAAAAGTGGCATCGAGATAGAAGGGCGGAGCCTGCATCATGCATGGCATCTGCCATCCTATCCATCTTGGATGCACACTTTCCTGAATGCCCATCAGATATGTTGAGACTACCTCTCCCAGAATTCCCAGCCATTATGGCCATTGGTTGGCATTCTTGAAGTTGTGATCCTTGCTTCTTGGTATCCATTGGGTTGGGAAAGCCTGTATGGGAGGAAAGGCCATTCATTCATTCATTCATTCATTCATTCATTCATTCATTCATTCATTCATTCATTCATTATTTAAATTTGTATTACCGCCCATCTCCTCCAACCAAGGAACTCTGGGTGGTTTTGCTTGCCAGAATGGGGTATTTAGTTTTGCTGATCCCCCTAAATGGGGTATTTAGTTTTCCTCTTAACGTTTATAAATTTAAAAGTTTTTAAACTACTGTTCTGCAGATACCAGCTTTTAACAAGTGCCTCCATTCAGACTTTTCTGCTGGAGAAAACGAGAGTTGCCTACCAAGCCCCGCAGGAAAGGAATTTCCATATTTTTTACCAGGTTTGTGCTTGTATTGCGTTCGTTTAATTTGAGTAAATGACTTCCATTTTTTAATGTGTAGGCCAGAGCTTTCCAAACTTTTAATGTTGGTGACACACTTTTTAGACATGCATCATTTCGTGACACACTCTTACAGCAGGGCACAAGGCAGGCACTAGGACCTGCGCGGAATCACAGCAGGTTTGGAGGCAGCAAGGCACAAGGCAGGCACTAGGACCTGCGCGGAATCCTGGCAGGGCTCGGAGGCAGCAGCAGCCGCGACACACCCAGACACTGCAGCCGACACACTTATGTGTCCCGACACACAGTTTGGAAAGCTCTGGTGTAGGCAGACATAAAGATGCTCAGAAAATATTCCTGCTCTGTTGCTGAGGGTCTCAGTATGAGTAATTTTTTTTTTTTATGGAACAACTCTTTTGCTTCAGTTGTTTTGGGGAAAATAGGAGGCAGGAGTATTAGGTATGTTCACTGCCTTGTGTTGAACAATATATTTTTTAAATTGTAGTTATTTTTAAAGTTTTTAAATTGTTGTATTGTAAACCGCCCAGAGTCCCCCTTGGGGGAGATGGTGCAGTAATACAAGTTGATATATATATGTATGTATGTATGTATGTATGTATGTATGTATGTATGTACGTACTGTATGTATGTATGTATGTATGTATGTATGTATATATATATGTGTGTGTGTGTGTGTATATATTTATATTTATATTTATATATATAAAAAAGAGCCAGTTTGGTCTAGTGGTTAAGGTGCTGGTCTAGAAACCAAGAGGCTGTGAGTTCTAGTCCCACCTTAGACATGAAAGCCGGCTGGGTGACCTTGGGCCAGTCACTCTCTCTCAGCCCAACTCACCTCACAGGGTGGTTGTTGTGGGGAAAATAGGAGGAGGAAGGAGTATTAGGTATGTTCCCCGCCTTGAGTTATTTATAAAAATAATAAAGGCGGGATAATCTCCCGTATAGACTATTGTAATGCGCTCTACATGGGGCTACCCTTGAAGAGTATCCGGAAGCTTCAGCTGGTGCAGAATGCAGCGGCGCGAGCAGTTATGAGTGCCAGAAGATCGGCACATGTAACACCTCTGCTTCGCGAGCTGCATTGGGTGCCAGTTTGCTTCCGGGTCCAATTCAAGGTGTTGGTGATTACCTTTAAAGCCCTACATGGCATAGGACCAGGGTACCTGAGGGACCGTCTCGTCCCGATAACGTCGACCCGCCCCACCCGTACATGCAGGGAGGGCATGCTTCGGACCCCCTCAACAAGACAATTCCATCTAGCGGGGTCCAGGAGGCGTGCCTTCTCTGCGATAGCGCCCGCCTTGTGGAATATTCTGCCCCCGGAGGTGAGACTGGCCCCCTCCCTCCTGGCCTTTCGGAAGGCCCTTAAGACCTGGCTTTGCCACCTGGCCTGGGACGACGGAGGTGGTAGTGCCTCCTGGGGTTGGCTTGCCCCATAGCTCTACTATCTATTCTGCGGGTCCAAGCCCATCCTGGATTTTATTTTATTATGTTTTGTTTGTGTTTTTAGATATTTTTTATAGTTTTAAATTTTTATTTATTGTAACCCGCCCAGAGTCCCTTGCATGGGAGATGGGCGGGGAATAAATTTGAATAATAAATAAATAAAATAAATAAATAAATAAAAATTAAATAAATAAATATAATATAAAAAGGATATAATAATAATAATAATAATAATAATAATAATAATAATATCATCCTGGCAAGCCATCTAGGTAAAAGTAAAGATTCTTTGAATTGAGCCTGACTTCTAGGAACATTGCAAATTTAGCCATGCCAGGGATGCAGAAGGGATTTGCCATTGTCTTCTTTCCATAACTTCCCAATTTACCCTGTAGTCCTGGGATTTCCTTGTAGTCTCCCATCCAAGTGCTAACCGGATCCATTCCTACTCCGCTTTAAGTTTAGCTAGTTGATGCCTATGAAGTATGTCTCAAGCGATTAACCCCATAATTGCATTAAATATTGAACCTGCATTAAGCCATGTTTTGTTGATCCATTGTTAAGTGAATAAATCATAATTCAGGAGTTTTACACAATGTGCTATTGTTGGGGTTTGTATATACCCAGGAATTTACAGATAGATCAATTATACTGGAGAGGCTTGATATCTAGGTGAGAGGGGAATTATTCTGCAAGTCACCCAATTAGCAGCCATTGTTGTAGGGATGATGTGGCAGTGATGACTCATACTACAGGTGCTGTGATTTAGTTGGGTGTGGCAGATGATGAGAGTGACCTGTAATGTGATTGGTCAGTTTATGTATTTAAGCAGAGAAGATCTGGTGTTTTTTCTTCTCGTTGCTGTTAAACTTCTCATCGCTGTATTCCATCTTGTTGCTGTATCATTTGTTACTGCTGTTGGATATATTTGGACTACGTATGTATATAAAGTAAATAGGCTATTTTATCTAATCTCTGCTTGAGTGTCTATTTACTGCATAGAACGTGGATCACTGGTGTCTTGGAAAAAGGAACAGGCCGCCCCACAGTGCACACTCTGACGGCTATAGTGTTTATATTATACACCATAGTTAAGTACCACAATGTCTGGGGTCATACAACATGCTAAGCCATAACCAAACCCCATGATGGCTTATGAGTGTGCGACTTCATTGTTGTGTTAAACTCATTTAACAACCTAGTGTCTGTATTCCCTCAATACAGTATGCCTGATTAGTATTAGCTTTGGGTGCAGAGGGTGGTGTGTTGTACTGCTTGTTTGGTTTGTTTGTGTTACCAGCAGGTGGCACCACTTAGCTGGTATTAGATGACCTAAAAAAAATGAAGGAGGTTCAGACCTGATTATACCTTGGATGGGAGACCACCAGGAGATCCCAGGAATGTAAGCTTGAAATTGCCATGTGGAAAATTCAACTTCTCTTCTCTGACTTTACCTTCACGGTACAAACCCAGTAAATGGGTTAATTCAGTAAGCACATTCAGTATGTTCTGTAAATGCAGCGGTGTGAGGATGAACCTGGTTACTACCTAGGACGCTAATGTAGGTTTGAGGGAAATTGCCAAGCTGTTTTCTTTCATTCCAGATTTCAAAAGGTGCCACGCAGGACGAGCGACGAGAATGGGACCTCCTGGAGAGTGCGCGTTTCTGTTGGCTTCCAAATTCTGAAAAGACTCTTGAAGGTGGCTTTGAAAACCCAGATCTTGTAAAGACCCTTAGGCTTCTTCAAAGAAAGGGAGGAGATTGGCTAGAAGCCTCAGTAAATAAAATTTAATGTAATTAATAGAATTTCCTTAAGTTAGATTGCTCTGTTACAGAAAAGAGCACTAGATGAAAAATGCTGGAGCAAATTCTGAGACTAGCATTCAAAGATGATAAGGGACTTATACGGTGTCAAATCTGTCTTTTAAAAGTTTTTTTTACTCTCAATCATATTCATTTGAAATGATTTTCTATAATTGCTGAGACTGCTCAGTAGGATTATTTAATTGAAGCTTAGTCCCTAGCAAGTCCCTTGGGATTTTGGTTTGCTTTTAGAGAATTCTTTCAGTACTGCCTGGATGTGCGACCTGATGCCCGAGGGCTCCAAAATTTCAAAGTTTAATCTGAGAAATGGGGGAGATCTTTAAATACAGAGAAAATGATATTTTCTGCCTTTCATGAAAGTAAAGTTAAATTTGCTTTTGTCTCAGTGCCATCCATTTCTCATGGTCCTGTCCATTTTTTGAAGCAGGCAGAAGCAAGTACAGACCCTACCTGCAGTTTCACCTCTTAAATTCTGTTCTTGCTCTTGAGAAGGTTTGGCCTGAGTAGGCTGGTTCTGACTTAATGGCAGTGTGTATTATCACAGAGGCTGTTGCTTCAGTTGTTGCAGCCAATAATAGTTAGGCCTTGCAAGCCATAGTTTGGGACTTCATTAGTTGGTGATCACCTTTAAAGCCCTACATGGCATGGGTCCAGGGTACCTGAGGGACCGTCTCATCCCCATCACATCGACCTGCCCCACCCGGTCATGCAGAGAGGGCATGCTGCGGATCCCGTCTGTAAGAGAATTCCATCTGGCGGGGTCCAGGAAGGGGGCCTTCTCTGCAGCAGCTCCCGCCCTCAGGAACATTCTTCCCCCGGAGGTGAGGCAAGCCCCCTCTCTCCTGGACTTCCGTAAAAAACTGAAGACCTGGTTTTGCCATCGTGCCTGGGGCGGGGAGGGGAATAGTCATTCTTGGGGATGGCTGGTGCCCTAGACCGGCTCTTTATACACTTACGGGCTGAGCTAGAACTTACCACCATCTGGATTTTATTGTATTTTATATTTCTATCTTTGTATTATTGATAGTTTTGTATTGATTTTTAAATTTCGTTTTTATTGTAAACTGCCCAGGGTCCCTCCTTGAGGGGGGCGGTGATAAAAATTTGATAGATAGATAGATAGATAGATAGATAGATATAAATTAGAGATACCTCATCTTCAGGATGCTACCTTGGAGAGTGATAGAGAACCTCCATCTAACGAATGTCTCTTTGTCTTGTAGAAGACTGTTTTGATGTGACTCGGGAGGCCATGACCCACTTGGGTATTGACTGTTTCACTCAGAATAATGTTTTTAAGGTCAGTTAAACCTTGGCTCAGTAGCAGTTGGATTGATTAATAGGATTTGTAGGGCCACCTAATTATCTCGTATTAATCTCTAAAGGTAATTTAAGGCCACCTAATCATCATGTATTAATCTCTAAAGGTAATTTAATATATCCTGAATTTCAACAGCGTGGCTTTCTGCCGTTTTCGCCTGTGTTCAAATAGGGAGCTCTTGTGCTGGCATGGATTTATTTTCAAATCATCTGCTGGGCAGCTTACAGAAAACTCAGTTTCTCAGTATGGATCCTTAATTTAGCGAAAAAGCATCACCCGTGCAGAATAGGGAGAAACCATCCGGTTTGCGATCTCTCTCTGTTACAGATACTAGCTGGTCTTCTCCATTTGGGCAATATCCAGTTCTGCGAGTCAGAGGATGAGTCACAACCTTGTGAGTTAGAAGACCTGGCCAAAGGTGAGGCACCCGAGAGCCACTCCAACCTTCTCGAACCATTTTTGGTTCGGCTTTGCCTGTGAACGAGGGGCGTGGTGGCTCAGCGGGTAAGACTCCAGGCTTGTCAATTGGAAGATCGCAAGTTCGGAGGTTCGAATCCCTAGCCCCGCGTGACGGAGTGAGCTCCCGCACTCGCCCCAGCTCTTGCCAACCTAGCAATTCGAAAGCATGCAAATGCAAGTAGATGAATAGGGACCACTTCGGTGGGTAGGTAACAGCGTTCTGCGCGCGTCATGCCGGCCACATGACCGTGGAAGCGTCTTCGGACAACGCTGGCTCTTCGGCTAACAAACGGAGATGAGCACCGGCCTCTAGAGTCAGACACGACTGCACAAATGTGCGGGGGGAACCTTTACCTTTTTACCTTGCCTGTGAACAGAAGGTAGCATAATGCGAATCTTATTCAGAGATACCTTTTCATCACTAGAACAGTGATAGTGGGAATCCACAATCCATAGTTAGAGTTGAATCTCCCAATCAGTTATCTATACCTGTCATGGGAGTATAAAGCCCTCTCAATATTACTGGCCTGCCTAATAAGGCTGTTGTGAGGATAAGAGATATGTGGGAAGTATCCAGGAATAAGTAAGACTGATTGGGATTCCAAGGTAGATCTTCATATTAACTCCCACCTTTTCAAACAAATTACAGGGACAGCCTGTGTGTAAAGCTGAAGCTTACCTCTTGATTACAATTCCTCCTCTTCTCTCTGAAGCAAGAGCACAAACTTTCCCTCACATAATATACCTTAATCCAGTTTTTCCCAAGCTGAGTCTCTCTCTAGATGCTTTGGATTACACTGCCTATTGTCCTCTGCCTATTAGCATAATCGGTGGTCAGAGATGATGGGAGTGCAGCCCAACCATGCAGAGCAGTGCCATTTGAGAAAGGGTTTACAGGTAGTCCTCGCTTACCAACCACTCGTTCAGCAACCATTCGAAGTTGCAATGGTGCTGAATGAGTGGCACTTATGACCGGTCCTTGAAGTTTCGGCCGTCACACCACCCCCGCGGTCACATGATCACGATTCGGTCGCTTGGCACCCAGCTTGCACTTACGATGGTCACAGCCTGCATCGTGCCTCCCAGGGCCTCCCCCCCCGTGCCACCCCCACACACAGCACCCCTGCGCTCCTTACGTGGGACTCCCACCACTTCTCGCTTAACAACCCATGCATCTTGGGGTTAAAACGACAACTGGGACTTCCGAGTTTGCTGTTGCTAAGCGATGCAGTCGCATGATGTGCTTTACGACCACATCACTTAGTGATGGCAATCCTGGTCCCAATTGCCATCATAACCCAAGGACTACCTGTGTTACCCATTAAAATGGCATTCTCTCCTTGGTTGGTGGGGAAGACTGCACTGAGAAGTCCTGAGCTATTGGTGCTTCTTTAAAACGGATGAATAGATCAAGGGGTTCTAGCTTTAAAAAAGTGAGTAGAGATGCCATAACTAAATTCAGTTGCTTTACATGTAGGCCATCTCTACTAATATTGAAGAAACAGTAACTGTGTTTACTCATTGTGCTATGTCATAAAATGATTTGTTTCATTTGGCTCAGCCACCGTTGTTTGTAAACCATGATTTAATGTTTACTGTGATGTAAAACCAGCTACTTGGGGCTTATTCAGCAAAGTATGGCATAACATAATGTGTGAACCCAATCAGTTGTCCAACAGATCTTTGTATATATGAATTGATGCCAGATCTTTATGTATGTATACATGTATAGACACACACACACACACACACACACACACACACACACACACACACATATATATATATAAAATAAACTATTTTACAATTGCTGACTTAGGAAATTTTAGGATGTTAGTCACTTTGTATAGATCAAGCCAATATATTCTCCTAAGCTTTATACAGTGTAGAACATAAATTTAGCCAGGCTATTTTAAGAAAAGTGGCCAACCTATTTTGATTTGTTTTGTTTTTTAATGGTTCTTCTGAAACAAGGCTTTGCAAGGACAGCTTCCCGGCTTTTAAGAGTGCCTGGGGAGCAGTTGTTGGACACGCTCAGGATCCGGACAATAACTGCTGGGAGACAACGGCAGGTGTTCAGGAAGCCTTGTCTCAAGGCAGAGTGCGAAACAAGGAGGGACTGTCTGGCCAAGGTGATTTATGCCAGGTAAGTCCTTAGATACTTCATAAACGCATTGAATGTCCATCAAATGTCCATAAAAGCCTATGCTTTCATTCGTTGTATCACTTTTTAAGATGCCATGTGTTCTTGTGGTTTCAGCTGATAGGTCTGAGTTGCTGTATCTCTTGCTGCTCCATTCTTTAAAATGTCATTCTGTCCTTGCAGCACCCTTGGAAAGTAGGCTAGCCTGGAAGGGAAAGCATAACCTTCATGGCTGATGAGCTTTGGATTGGGTCTTCAACCCTGCATATGCTCCACACCTACAACCCATTATTGTTCTGTGTTTCTGGCTCCTTTGTTGCTGTGTAAAAGCGTGTCTGCCTCTCTGGCTGATAAGAATGGCACATTTTTGCATCTTTCTTGTAGGATCTTTGACTGGCTGGTGTCCGTGATCAATGGAAGCATCTGTGCCCCAACCTCCGTGTGGAGCAACTTCATAGGTATTGTTTGGAGCCATCTTGGATGCGTGCGTACTCCTGACCGAACTAGTTAGAATCCACATTAAATAATATTCTGCATATTAAACCACCTTCAGTCAGGGAATCTTCCAGTTTCTGAGTGCAATTCAGGGTGCCAGTTATTACCTTTAAAGCCCTAAACGGTGCGGGACCAGGCTACTTGCAGGACCGTCCCTCCCTGAGGGCATCATCAGGTCAGACAGGGTGGGTGTGCTCCAGAGCCCTTCCCTTAAATATTGTCATGTAGCGAGACCCAGGAAGTGTGCCTTCTCTATAGCTGCCCCTGCTACAGAATTTTTTAATTCAGTTTTTATAGATTTCTCTTTTATGCTTTGGGGGTTTCTGCTGTTCTTGCTGTTTTGTATGCCGCCCAGGGTTGTTGTCATAATATAGGCAGCTATATAAGTCTCTTAAAATCAACCCAATCAATCAGCCACCCTCTGGAACATTCTGCCCCCAGAGGTGAGACAGGCCCCATCGCTCCTGGCCTTCCGGAAGAACCTGAAGACTTGGCTCTGCCGTCTCGCTTGCTGTGGAAAGGGGAGTAGCTATTCTTGGGGGTGGCTGGCGCCTTAGAGCTCTCCTCACGGAATTAGACCTTTACGGCCGCTTGGTTTTTATACTTATTTTATATTTATATTTGGTAAATTGTATATGTATATTTTAGATGTTTTTATATTTATCCTTTTATTATGGTTCTTATTGTAAACCCACCCAGAGTCCCCCTTTCTGAGGGAGACGGGCAGTGGCAAAATTTGATATATACAGAGGCTGGATGGCCATCTGCCAGGAATGCTGCAGCAAGAGGTTCCTGCACTGGGTAGGGGGCTGATCTAGATGATCTCTGAGGGACCTTCCAACAGTCTATGATTCTTTGATCCGGAAGAATGTAGTAACAGTAGAACCTGTTGAAAGAGTATAGAGCAGAGCAGAACAGAACAGAATGCTTCAGGTGGGTCAAATATATACATCTCTTTGTCCTTCAGGGATGAAGAAGCTCACTTTTTCCACAACCTATTGCAGCCATTCTTTTCTTTATCTGCTGCTGATCTGTCCCTTTCCCCCCTTCCTGATTCCTTCATTATCTTTGTGGATCAGGCCTTTGAACCTCGTGGAATATAAAGGAAATTTATGGAACAGGAAAGGCTTTTATTTATTTATTCTATTTGTATGCCACCAAATCAATCAAGACTCCCCGTGGCTTACAGCAGTCCAATAAAACATGCAACCAATTAAAACGTCCATGGTAAGCATAATTAAAATCAAAGTTGTAAACGGTATATAATAATAATGGAAAAAATAAATAATACAAAAAAAACTACAAGACCAAATTGGAACCCCATAGTTAAATTGAAATGGAAAAAAAAAACTGGAACAATTAACTAGTCACCAAATGCTCTGTGGAAGAATTGTGCCTTTAACGGTTCTGGAACATTAAGCAGGATGGCTCAAGTCTTAATTCCAAGGGGGGCTATGGCCAGAGTAGTGATTGAGAAACAGCGCTTCTTGGTCTCCTTTCCTCTGACCGCACAAATTGGGGTGTAACCAGAAGCATCACCTGGGACAAACAGCAGGGGAGAAATGCTGCCTTCATAGGGTGATGGCGCATTCCCAGGATGATGGTGCATCCTTCTCTTTCCCCACCTCCAGGTCTGCTGGATGTTTACGGTTTTGAATCCTTTGTAGAAAACCACTTGGAACAGCTGTGCATCAACTATGCCAATGAGAAACTGCAGCAGCACTTTGTCAGCCATTTTCTAAAGGCGCAACAGGTAATGCCTTGCCAGTGAGTTTTCCCAGGTGGCTCTTCTGCAGGAATCAGTCTTGGATTTCTGGGGTCTTTGGGCAAATTGAAACGATCTTCCCCCTCCTCTATTATTGCCGCATGATTTCCGTTCCTCCAGGAAGAATATGCTGAAGAAGGTCTCGAATGGTCCTTTATAAACTACCAGGATAATCAAACCTGTCTGGACGCCATTGAGGGCAATCCTGTCAGCATCTTCTCCTTGCTGAATGAGGTGGGTCCAAAGCTTCCTTTTCTGCTGTTCAACTTGCCTCCTGTCTCCAGGATTTTGGAAACGGGGGTCGTCCTTGACAAATAGCACAGTTAAAGCCTGTGGGACATCCTTGAAACAAGAGTCCATGAATTTAGTCCATCGTTCCAGATGTGTTGGGATGACAGTGTCCAGGTTTCTTATTCAACACATCTGGAGCCATCAAGTCGGAGATGGCAGATTGAAGCACTGAACTAAATCTCGAGAGGCTTAAATTCACTGTAGCATTAAGGAATTAATAGGTTTCTAGGATTTTTTAAATTATCCTGTACCTACTAACTCTCAGTAGTTAATAGTTAATAGTTATAGTAACTATAATAGTTAATAGTTATAGTTAAGAGCAGAGACATCACACTGACAACAAAGATCCGCATAGTCAAAGCAATGGTATTCCCCGTAGTAACCTATGGCTGCGAGAGCTGGACCATAAGAAAGGCTGAGCGAAGGAAGATAGATGCTTTTGAACTGTGGTGTTGGAGGAAAATTCTGAGAGTGCCTTGGACTGCAAGAAGATCAAACCAGTCCATACTCCAGGAAATAAAGCCAGACTGCTCACTTGAGGGAATGATATTAAAGGCAAAACTGAAGTACTTTGGCCACATAATGAGAAGACAGGATACCCTGGAGAAGATGCTGATGCTAGGGAAAGCGGAAGGCAAAAGGAAGAGGGGCCGACCGAGGGCAAGATGGATGGATGATATTCTGGAGGTGACGGACTCAACTGTGGGATCTGGGGATGGCGACAGCCGACAGGAAGCTCTGGCGTGGGCTGGTCCATGAAGTCACGAACAGTCGGAAGCGACTGAACGAATAAACAACAACAAAACTAACTCTCAGAGTGATGACTGCAAGAACACAAATAAAATCCATTTAAACGTCATCAGAGCTATCTGTTAAAAACACCAAACAGTCCAAAGCACGAGGGGCTAAACTGGCACTGCAAGAAAATATCAAGGTATGAGGAAAAAAGGAATCTCAAAGGCTAAAAAGGAGTGTCTGAACTTAAAGGCCTCTGCCCAGCATTGGAAAGGGCACAAAAGAAGGTAGAAAACAGACCTCTCTATGGAGTATATTGCATCATTTTGGAAAATCTTGCTGGAAACCCTTGCCCCAGTATAGGACCATTTACATCCAGTGATCTTAGATTGAAAGTGATTGTGAACAGCGAACCTGCCCTAAAGGTTAATGGTTTGTGAGGATAAAATAGAGAGTTGGAGGAGATTGACATGTGCTGCTGACAGACAGGGTGGATACGATGTTATTCTACAAAGGCCATTTTGTATTTGCAATATAAATCCGCTTTCTCCAACTTCCTTCAATATTTGCCCTTCAGATACATTGGGGTTCGGCTCCTATAATCCCCTGTCTGCAAGGTCCAAGGCTGGCTGAGGATTATGGGAATGAACCTCTAATCCAGCATTGAGTTTTGCCGTAGTGGGGGGACAGATGCTCCAGGGGTGCCTACATCTGGAGCCTGAAAGATTCTGGGATTGTCTTTTCTATCTAGCCCAAGGAAACACATCCATAGCTAATGTTTTTGCAGCTGGACAGTTTGTTTAGGCATCAGAGCTAATTCTTACTGAGAGGGCTGTTCTGTATAACGGAGGCAGGAGACTTTTCAAACTGTATCTTGGACAGCAAGAACAGAGATAGCTGTTGTCCTTGGCTTGGATTGCCCCCTCTTTGGACTGTTTCAAAAAACACTATCTAAATTTGGTTGGCTTTGGTCCTCCTCCTCCTCCTCCTCCTCCTCCTCCTCCTCCTCCTCCTCCTCCTCTTGCAGTCAACTTTTCCCCATCACGTCTCTCTTTTCTTTGGCAGGCATGTCGCCTTAACTGGACCTCCAATGCCGGGCAGTTCCAAAGCCGGATTGAGATTGCTCTGTCCAAGAACTCCTGTATAAGCCGAGACAAGTTTAGGAAGGAGCCAAACTTCATTGTATCCCATTATGCCGGCAGTGTCTGCTATCGAGTTGAGAGCATGGTGGAAAAGAATAAGGTATGTTTGGTTACCACTTGGGTTTGTTAATTTAAATTGGGGATAGGGAAACCAGAGCCCCCTCAGTCCATTATTGGTGGCCCTCATTTTCAAACGACGGCCAAAAACTACGGCCGATTACCAAATGCCATTGGTGCAATTTTTCATGGCTGTTTACTTGTTAAATAAAAGAAAGCTTTTGATAGGCCTTTTGGGTGGGCAATAAAAGAAAGCATCCAGTTGTTTAATAAAGCAAAACTTAGTCTCTCCTTCTCTCTGATTCCTAATTATTTTCTGATATAAAAAAGTTTGTCTGCCTTTTAAAAGTGGGTTGTAAAAACGGGAAGGCTGCTGCCGCAGAGAAGGTCCCTGTAGATGCTGCTTGAATCTTTGGCAAAAAGGAACCACACAAACTTAAACCATCATCTACTGACCTTATAGGCCAAAAGAGAGCAGAAGATAACATTTATTCATATATATAAAGGTTTTTTCACACCATCCTATCTAGGGGACTGGAAAAAATTCTCCCGCAGTCCCTCCAACCATAATATAACATCACCCCCAAAAAATCTAAAAACTGCACAAATGAATGATATTTTATCTCTGTCTGTTGGTTTGTGTCTCCTTTCTGATGCTTTTGCAGCAATTGCTGTTGCTTACAAAGCCAAAAAAGCATTAGACACACACAAACCTTTCTGTATTTCATGGTTTCTGCCCGGCCTACAGGTAGTCCTCTCTTAATAACCAGTCATTTAGTGATGGTTCAGACTTACGACAGTGCTGAAAAAAACGACTTACAACTGGTCCTCACACTTACAACCATTGCTGTGTCCCCACAGCCACACGATCACAATTTGGGCACTTGGCAACCGGTTCGCGTTTATGACCGTCGCAGCATCCCATGGTCACATGACCACCATTTCCAACCTTCCTGGCTGGCTTCTGGCAAGCAAAATCAATGGGGAACTGCGTGATTCGCTTAACGACTGCCGCAAAAAATGTCATAAAATCAGGTCGATTTGCTTAATGCCCATTTCGCTTACCAACCGAAATTCCAGTCCCAATTGTGGTCATTAAGTGAGGACTGCCTCAAGCAGAATGGACATGCTCCAGGTCCCATCTATTGAGCAGTGCCACCTGGGCTTTGGAACACCAGTCCCCCAAGATACATTGGGCCCCCACCCTGGCTGTGTTTCAAAGAGCCTTGGAAACCTCTTTCCCCAGGCCTTGGTTGAGAGAGAGGGGTAGGCCCTGTACGTTTGTCTTTTCATGGTTGTCTGTCTTCTGGGGTTTGAGGTTTTTATATTGTACTGTATGCTGCCCAGAGTAATTGTAGAGTTAGGTGACCTTATAAATTTCCAAATAAATAAACCAGTGTCTGGGGAAAAGCATATTTAAGGAAAATAACACTTTGGGCAGGCTCGGAAGAGTTTGTTGATGGCTGAGAATGGTTGTTAGCCACGAAATGATAAGAGGGAGAAGGAAGGAAAAAATAAACGTAGTGGGGGGCAAGGACTGGGATTTTTATCAGGAGTACTTCCTGCTGTAACACTTGGTTGCATTTCAGGCTTGTTCTGTATGTTTATGGTTCACTGTGACAAAGACTGATATTTGCCTGCTTCTGGTTTTTCTTAAAAATACAGGACCCTGTTCCCCCAGAGTTGGTCCTATTGCTGCAACAATCCCAGGATGCCTTGCTTCAGAAGTTATTTCCGGCGGAGGCCACGGACCCCAAACCAGACGAAAATGATACAAAGACTCAGGCCAAACCTGCGCTTGTCACAGTCGTCTCAAAATTTAAGGTTCATCCCATTTACAGGTTTCAATTGTGCCTTCTTCTTTCCCATGCTTTCCTCCTACGACAGTAAGCCCCAAACCTGGGTTTGTTAAACAAAAAGGAGGAAGTGAGATTCCTAGAACAGGAGATCACAGGCACTTAAAGACCGGTCCTTGAAGTTCCAGCCATCGCACCACCCCTGCAGTCACGTGATCGCGATTCGGGCGCCTGGCAGCCAGCTCACACTTAACGACAGTTGCAGCGCCCCGCGGTCACGTGATCGCCATTTGCAACCTTCCCTGCTGGCTTCCCACAAGCAAAGTCAATGGGGAAGCCAGTAGGAAGGTTGCAAGTCACTCTGGCCTCCCTGCGCTTCGGCGGCACCCTGCTTCCCCGGCATCCCTTCCCTTGCCCAGCGTCGCATCCTGCTTCCCTTGGCTGCTTGTGCATGATCCAGATGTGTTTAGCAGGCATAGAATGCTGCCTACAGTGGGAAGGGATGTATAAAACCAGGAGAGGGAATGTATTGGGGCATCTAAAGAGCCAGGCCAGTAGATTGCAACCTTGAGCGGGAATGCGCTGTGCTGCAATGTTTCGCTGCAGATCAGTTTTTTCAAAAGCCTCAAGGGCCCATTTCTCTTGTTACTCTTGCAGGGTTCCCTCGAGCGGCTGATGGAGATCTTGCACAGCACCACTCCACACTATATCCGGTGCATTAAGCCCAATGCAGACTGCAAGGCGGCCCTTTTCAGAAAAGAGGAGGTGACCAGAACACTGATTTTTATTTACTTAATTTTTTTATTTGTAAACACAGTATGTCTTTTTTTCCCCCCAGGGCACCTTACAAGACATCACAAATCGCAATGGGATTTTTTTAACCTAAACAATAGTTAAAATTGTAGTCCATGAACAAATAAAAGCTTAAGAGCAGAAAGAGTAATTAAGAAGCTTTTCAACAACACAGAAATTTGAGATACTGATATTAAGACATCTGAGAAAATAAGGCAACTTTGTCTGGTGCTGAAGGGCAATAAAGATGGTGCCAGGCAAGTCTTGCTGGTGAGGTCATTCCATTAAGAAAGCCTGATCCCAAGTACAGGTAGTCCTCGACTTATGACCATTTGTTTAGCAACCGTTTGAAGTTACGACGGCATTGAAAAAAGTGACTTATGACCGGTCCTCGCATTTACGTCCATCGCAGCATCCCTGCGGTCATGTGATCAAAATCCAGGCGCTTGGCAACTGGCATGTATTTATGACAGTTGCAGCGTCCCGGGTTCACGTAATCACCATTTGAGACCTTCCCAGCCGGCTTCTGACAAGCAAAGTCGATGGGGGAAGCTGGATTCGCTTAACAACCACATGATTCGCTTAATGACTGTGGCAAAAAGGGTCGTAAAATCAGGCATGACTCACTTAACGACCACCTTGCTTAGCAATGGAAGTTCTGATCCCAATTGTGGTTGTAAGTCAAGGACTACCTGTAGCCCTTTGTAGCATAGGCTGCAAACCTGGCAGCTGTTACTATAGTCACTAAGGGTTGCACCAACTACATTTATAAAGAAGGGGAATCGGTAATAGCAGGGGTAAGGAGAGCATGCCAAGGTGATGGTGTCAAGTACCCTCTGCATTGGGGAGTCCTTTCCGTATTTTTCTTCTTTCTTTCAAAATTAAGGCACAACCCCATTAGCCCAGGGATATTTATAAAGGATCTGTCGGTTTTGCTGACACCACTAACCCTGGGTTGATTTAAAAAAAAAATCTCTCTTTTTTAGCATATGTCAGAGATAATGTAAGTAGTTATCTAAAGGTAAAGGTTCCCCCCGCACAGTTGTGCAGTCGTGTCCGACTCTAGGGGCCGGTGCTCATCTCTGTTTGTTAGCCAAAGAGCCAGCACTGTCCGAAGATGCTTCCACGGTCATGTGGCCGCATGACGCATGCGGAACGCTGTTACCTACCCACCGAAGTGGTCCCTATTCATCTACTTGCATTTGCATGCTTTCGAATTGCTAGGTTGGCAAGAGCTGGGGCAAGTGCGGAAGCTCCCTCCGTCACACGGGGCTAGGGATTCGAACCTCCGAACTTGCGATCTTCCAATGGCCAAGCCTGGTGTCTTGCCCTCTGAGCCACCACGCCCTTAAGTAGTTATCTAACTCTCAAGTAATAGAGTTGGAAGGGTCTGCTCAGGCTATTCAGTTCTTCCCTCAGAGCAGATATCCCAATTAAAGCTCCCCTGGTGGATGGCTGTCTAGCCTCTGTTTGAACACATCCAGGGAAGAGGATTATGCCTTCCCCGGGTCATTGGTTCCACTATCGAACTCTTCTTACGCTTAGGACTTTTTTTTTCTAACACTCAGTTGTAACCTGCCTTCTGGCAATTTAAATCCATTCAACTCAGTCCTGCTCACTGGAATGAGAGGGGAGAAGTCTTGACCACCTCCTCATGGGCTCCTTTCAGATATTTATCATACCACCTGCCGGCCAACTTTTCTCAAGGTCGACCATATCCGGTCCTTTCAATCTCCCTTTGTAGAACTGAGTTTCTACACTGCTGATCATGTTTATTGCCCTCCTCAGACCCTCTTGTCTCTGAAGCCCTCTTGGAGCATGGTCCCCAGAAGTGGACACAGTTCTTTGGGTGGCGTGTTCTTCCAAGCCTCTTTTTCTTCCAGGTTCTGCATCAGCTGGAGGCATGTGGCATTGTGGAAACAGTCAACATCAGTGCAGCTGGCTTTCCAGTTAGGTAAAGCTACTCAAAGTTTGCATTTCTTTCCTCATTTGTGATTATTTATTTATTTATTTTTCCGTTTCTGTCACCGCACCATCTCCCCCAAAGGGGACTCTGCACTTGTGTTTTTCCTGAGTTTTTCTCCCGTTGTTGTTGTTTATTCGTTCAGTCGCTTCCGACTCTTCGTGACTTCATGGACCAGCCCACGCCAGAGCTTCCTGTCGGCCGTCGCCACCCTCAGCTCCCCCACGGTTGAGTCCGTCACCTCCAGAATATCATCCATTTCTCCCATTGCTCTGATAATATTTGGAAGTGAGATAATAGAATAGACTCTATCTGTCTATTATCTCATTCCCAAACATCATTTGTTGGGCTGTCGATGGAGGGAGAGGATTCCCCCCTCTTTTTTTAAAAAAAAAATTCCCTGCAGGTCAAACACACACAAGCACACACACATTAAACACGTGAAGTTTCTAGCACAGAGCTTTCCAAACTGTGTGTCGGGACACGTTAGTGTGTCGGCTGCAGTGTCTGGGTGTGTCGCGACTGCTGCTGCCTCCAAACCTGCTATGATTCCGCGCAGGTCCTAGTGCCTGACTTGTGCCTTGCTGCCTCCAAACCTGCCCTGCTAGGATTCCACGCAAGTCCTAGTGCCTGCCTTGTGCCCTGCTGTAAGAGTGTCGCGAAATGATGCATGTCTAAAAAGTGTGTCACCAACATGAAAAGTTTGGAAAGCTCTTTTCTAGCACCTTTCTGTTTTAAGGAACTAGTTTGTTATTTGCAGATTGGGTAATTGGGGGTTATTTTAAACTAGAGGCCTTTTGCTTATGTCTGAATTGACTCTAAAACTAATATGGCTGATTGGCTAACATGGTCTTAGTTAGCCATACAGCAACTTTCAGTTGATATTCCTGGCATCAGCTGATAGCATCAAAGAAATCTATTAGTTTATTATTGGTGTTTTTTTCTAACTATATATGTCTATGAAGGTTCTCAGTCATCCAGGTGGAATTGTCTGTAGCTTGAATCATGTCAACTGGATTTCTATTTTCTCAGTGGAAACGTTTCGCTCCTTATCCAAGGAGCTTCTTCAGTCTGAGCAAAGTTAGTAAGGGAATCCTTAAATATGTTTCTAGGTGGCTGTGTGACCTTACACCTGGGGCTAGGTCATGGTTATTTTGAGATGTTATTTCTAAGTCCCTTTATCATCTAAAGGAGGATCGTTAAGATCACCATGCTGCTGTTGAGCTTGCGAAATGGTCTTAATCTTCCTAGGCACAGAAGACAAAGCAGGGAGGAAGATGGGGGAAAGATTATGCCTGAGGCCCCCACCTCTATTCAAGGAAGGATTTTCCAAGTTGGCATAAATGGATTCCTTGACCCCTCTCTCAAACCACCTATCTTCTCTGTCTAAAATGTGAACATTAATGTCTTCAAATGAGTGTCCTTTTTCCTTTAGATGAAGATAAACTGCTGACTCTGGTCCTGTGGTGTTACTTCTCCTGTGTTGGACCACAGCTAACTATATACTATTTTGTAGTTCTGCAAGTTTTTTGGATTATTTCAAGCCTGCTGGTCCCATTCTCAACATCCTGAACTTTAGAAATAGAACTATTTAAAGCAACTTCTAGGCTGTCAGATTTGGAATCTGTCCTCTGATTTCTTTGCCCAAGGATACATTCATTGTTAAAATAGGTGGAGTGTAGCAGTAACTACTAATATAAAAAAGGTAAAGGTTCCCCCTGCACATTTGTGCAGTCGTGTTCGACTCTAGGGGCCGGTGCTCATCTCCGTTTGTTAGCCGAAGAGCCAGCGTTGTCCGAAGATGCTTCCACGGTCAGGTGGCCGGCATGACGCATGCGGAACGCTGTTACCATCCCACCGAAGCGGTACCTATTCATCTACTTGCATTTGCATGCTTTCAAATTGCTAGGTTGGGAAGAGCTGGGGCAAGTGCGGGAGCTCACTCCGTCACGCAAGGCTAGGGATTCGAACCTCTGAACTTGCGATCTTCTGATCTACAAGCCTGGCGTCTTACCCACTGAGCCACCACGCCCCCTTAACTACTCATATGCCTTCATAAATGCCACCAGCTTTCTCAGGGCTGTGATCATTGTTTCTTTTAGGAGCACCTGAAAGGTCCATCATTAATCAGAACCAGATGCAAAGGGGTAGCTGAGGGGATGGGGGGTGGGGTGGAGGAACTGAGGGTCGGGTGGAGAGAGTGAGAGAGAGATGCTTCCACTATTCATTTAATCACATCAGTTGAAGACATATGAGTTGCATATACTACAAGGTACTGTATACAAAATTGGGTTGGTGCATCAGACCATTTTTTTCCCTACTGTTTTCCTGGGCAGGATTTCCTTTGGAAGCTTTTTAGAACGTTATGGACTGCTGAAGAAATTACAAAAACGAAATCGGCAAACCACGTCCAATCAAGAAAATGGCTTTTCCCCTGATACAGAGAATGGTAAGTGTTTTAAGGTTGAATCTTCTGGTAATAGCATGGACTATCTCTGACATTAATTGGCTTTATCAACTTGGTGTGTTCAAGGTCTTTTAGGTTTCTCTTCAACTTTTTTTAATGTTTTGTTCACTTTCTCTGTTCTTTACATTCCTGCCTTTGCCTTTGGATTTTCTGAAATATTTGTGAATTGGCAGACTTCAGAAGTCATAGTGTATACGGAATTGAGCTGTAGGGTTAAGTTGGGTTACATTCTGCAGAACATTCATTCATTCATTCATTCATTCATTCATTTGATTTATCCTCGCCCATCTCTGCCATGGCAGACTCTGGGCGGTTCCTTTTGAACATCTATCGCAAGTAATAGTTCTGAGAAGTTGTTTATATGCAGAAACACTAGAGCAGAGCTTTCCAAACTCTGTGTCGTGACACGTTAGTGTGTCGGCTGCAGTGTCTGGGTGTGTCGAGGCTGCTGCTGCTGCCTCCGAGCCCTGCCAGGATTCCACACAGGTCCTAGTGCCTGCCTTGTGCCTGGCTGCCTCCAAACCTGCTGTGATTCTGTGCAGGTCCTAGTGCCTGCCTTGTGCCTGGCTGCCTCCAAACCTGCTGTGATTCCGCGCAGGTCCTAGTGCCTGCCTCCAAACCTGCCCTGCCAGGATTCCCCGCAGGTCCTAGTGCCTGCCTCCAAACCTGCCCTGCCAGGATTCCGCGCAGGTCCTAGTGCCTGCCTTGTGCCTGGCTGCCTCCAAACCTGCCCTGCCAGGATTCTGCGCAGGTCCTAGTGCCTGCCTTGTGCCTTGCTGCCTCCAAACCTGCTGTGATTCCGCGCAGGTCCTAGTGCCTGTCTTGTGCCTTGCTGCCTCCAAACCTGCTGTGATTCCACGCAGGTCCTAGTGCCTGCCTTGTGCCTTGCTGCCTCCAAACCTGCCCTGCCAGGATTCCGCGCAGGTCCTAGTGCCTGCCTTGTGCCTTGCTGCCTCCAAACCTGCTGTGATTCCGCGCAGGTCCTAGTGCCTGCCTTGTGCCTGGCTGCCTCCAAACCTGCCCTGCCAGGATTCTGCACAGGTCCTAGTGCCTGCCTTGTGCCCTGCTGCCTCCAAACTTGCTGTGATTCCGCGCAGGTCCTAGTGCCTGCCTTGTGCCTGGCTGCCTCCAAACCTGCCCTGCCAGGATTCCGCGCAGGTCCTAGTGCCTGCCTTGTGCCCTGCTGCCTCCAAACCTGCTGTGATTCCGCACAGGTCCTAGTGCCTGCCTTGTGCCCTGCTATAAGAGAGTGTCGCGAAATGATCCATGTCTAAAAAGTGTGTCACCAACATGAAAAGTTTGGAAAGCTCTGCACTAGAGGTACACATGTTCCTAGGCATGATTCCCATTAATCTTAGTTTTTTTCATTCACCATAGTGATACAGTAGCATGTTCCTTTGAGTTCTCTGGTCCATTAATATTTTATTAATATTATGGATGGATGATACTCTGGAGGTGACGGACTCGACCGTGGGGGAGCTGGGGGTGGCGACGGCCAACAGGAAGCTCTGGCGTGGGCTGGTCCATGAAGTCACAAAGAGTTGGAAGCGACTGAACGAATAAACAACAACAACAAAATATTATTTTTCAACTATTCAACATATGCAGTGAATAGGCAAGGAACATACCTTTCCATGATTGCATTTGCATACTTTATACACTTACCATGGTCCTTAATTGCAAAAAACTCTATCCATTAGAATACCTGAAGAACCAGGTTAAGGACAGATCATTATGGAGAAAATCTTATCTATGTAGTTGGTAAGAGTTAACACTGACTAGGTGGCACATAATCAGTCAATCTATCTAGCAAATGTCTCAGTAGTGGAAAATCTAACTTACTACTAAATAATTTCAGCATACTGTATGTATCATGATTGGGTTGATAGCATAGAGTTCCAGAGCTGTAGAAGGAGAGACAACAGTGTAAGTGATGTTGTACTTTCACCAGTTCATATCCCAGACAGTCCTATTATCTAATACAGTGTTTCTGAACCTTGGCTGCTTTAAGATGTGTGGACTTCAATTCCCAGAATTCCCCAGCCAGCATGGCTGGCTGGGGAATTCTGGGAGTTGAAGTCCATACATCTTAAAGTGGCCAAGGTTCAGAAACATTGGTCTAATACATTCTGAACCATCCAATTACAAAGAAAATCTTCAAAGGCTCATAGCACATTGGAAAAGAGTCAGCAGCTGTAGTTTGTAATGTGGTACATGATCTTGGCAGCTGATCAAACGTCTCTCATGCAAAGAACTCAGAAATACATCCCCCAGATGGCAAGCAGAACTGTCTATCCTTGCGAGGGTTTTCTGTTTTCCAAGCACTGGACACACCATAGCATAGAAGATAACTGCACAAAATACTTTATTGCTGCACGCACCTTTCCTGTTGCCCTGTGTTAACTCCACCCTCCTAGGCTTTGCAAGTTGCTGTAGCCACGTAAACAAGTCTCCGATAGTTAGTCCTTATAACAAATGAAAGTCTTAAATGTTTGTAAAGTGGCATACAACCTTTGCCTCCCTCCAAAAATTCTTGCACTTGTTGGGATTAGGCGCTGCCTCAGCGTGGTTTCTCCTCTTCTGTTGCTCCCGAGCTCCAGGCCAAGCTCTGAGCCAAGCTCCAGGCAGGGATCTCCCCACAATGGGCTACTTACCGTAGCTTGTGGCCCTGGAAGTTGACTGATAACCCTCTTGCTTGCCTGTAATAGTTGTACATTCCCAGAGGTCGCTTCCTGGCTTCCTTGTCTGCTTGTTGTCATCTTCTCCTCTCTCCTACACACCCACACTTTTGTAGGCTAAGGGCCTGGGTGGGGTGAGGCTGCCTATGGGCATCCGCACATTCCTAAAAACGCCAGGGTGTGGCTCAATTAGCCAGACACTTGGAAAACCGGCATGGATGCTTGTGAGTAAACTCTGGATGGATGGATGGATGGATGGATGAGCCCATCTCAAGTTTCTGGGGCTATAAACTTTTACTGCTCTTTGGGAGAAAAGGTATGAGCTGTGCTGAGCCTTGGGGAAGGGGTGGTGGGAAGCGTTTCTGCCTGGTTGCAGCTGCTTTTCCCAAAGGCAGACCGCAACCCCAGCTTCATTCCCTCACAGTCCCCAGTTACGTATCTGGAAAGGAGAGTTAAGGAGGATCATTGGGATAACCATGGATGGATGGGAAGGTTCTCCCCTGTGATCTGTTGGTATTAATGACATCAACAGGCTGCTTTGCTACATTCCTAGTTGGTCCCTCTGAATAGCCACCAGAATGGGAGGAGCAGGGAACTGTAGGTTCAACAGATGCGGCAATGGCCGATCAACCCAAAAGGGCGCCAAGTAGTGACAGAACAAGAGATAGGTGAGTGTGCTCTTGATGAGCATCACGTCTTAATGGCTATTGACCCAGAGAAAGAGTTACAGCCGCCAGAGGGAGTTCCTGAGCCTCTGGTTAATTGGTGTGGAAAAGTTCCTGGGCATCCAGATAGTAATGGCGGCACCTTGCAGGCAGATGGGACGAAAGGCCACCTATGGCCTGTGAGAGCTCCAGATCTTGGGATGGATGGTGATCAGTGCATTCCTCAATGATGTCCCATGGAATGTACTACATGTGATACTAAAGCAGACCTCAGCTCTGCATTCAAGTGCTCAGGCTGCAAAAGACACAGAGGAGTACAGCAATGGAGGAAACTAGGCTGTTGATAGTGAACCTCAGTCTTAAGATTGCAAGTTTGGAGCTTCCAAGATTAAAATTGACACTGTCAAGATGCCGAAGCGGAACAGGGATCCCAAGACAGCACCATCAATATAGAGTCAAGAATTGCTTAGAAGAGGCAGAGGAATTTCTCCCTCTGAGATCTCTTGCTGGTCAAAAACTGGCTCACCAATGAGTGATGTCCCAGAATCAGGTGTGAACAATGCTGGAAGAGAACCTTCAGCTTTTGGCCACACTGGGATTGTCAGTTGCAGTTCTTATACATGGCTGAACACAGTATTTTACTGGTCAGCACAGGTGGAAACTGGAGACATTGGACATAATTAGTCCTGAGCTTCCAGTTTTCCATGTCCGTGGTTGCCCAAGAGAAATTTGGCTATCAGGACTGAAAGATAAATGCCATACTGTAGTTCTTAAAATAGACCATCTCTGCTTTTCATGTAAAGTCAAAGCTTGGTTTTGTCATCATTTTGTCTTGAATCCTTCAACCTTGCTGGCACAATCCTTGTTTGCGGTGGATCTCTGTAGACCAGTTCACTTTGATTTGCAGAATGTTGTTTTCTGGAGGGATCAACACTTGTTCCTGTTTTTCCAAGGACTTTGAAAGAATCTAGTGATCTCCTTGCAGAGTTTCTCCAAATGGATTGTGGGTACAGTCTCAAGATGCAGCCATTCCAACTTTCCATCTGGGGACATTTTATGAGGGCAGTAGCACTTTCTGGTTTTGGTTTTTGTGCCTTTGAGTCAGTCTTTACTCCTGGTGACTGCCTGGACAAGTCCCTGCAGTTTTCTTGGCAAGGTATTTCAGAAGTGGTTTGCCATTGCCATTGAGAAACACTGCCTTATAGCATCTACCTGCCTCCAGATAATGAACTGAATAATCACCTGGGTATTATGAAAGAATGATGAAGAATTGATGACTTACGGATCTGTCTTGTTCTTGGAGTGATCGTCTGTAAATTTACCCTTCTAAATTTCAAGGTTTAGGAGATTAGCGAGGGCCCCACCTAGGAGCACGTATGGAATACAAGCCGAACGAGCTCCTGGTAAAAATCTAACCTGGAAAATTCTGAAAAGGCACAGAAGCCAAATATATGAATTCACAGATGATCACTTGAAGAACCACAATTAGAAATGAGTCAGTGGTCCTTTTTGGTAGGGAACTTTTGTTTACTTTTGTCACCTTTTTTTAAAAAAAAAATAAACCCCCAAATATACTAATTTAGGGAGGATTATTGGGTGTTTGGTTTGGTGTTTTGTTTTTTTTTTGTCAACTAATCAATAGTTGTCCACTATCTCTCCAACTGCCCTTTTGGTTTTCCTAGTTCTCCTTGGACTCTTCTTCCACTCTTGCAAAAAATTGCTTCTCTCTACGGCAGCCTCTCTCTCTCCAAGCAACACACTTCACCCCTCTCTCCTTCCTTTAGCAGAACAAGGCTGGCTAGTAGAGGTAAGCTTAGATTAGGATTCCCCTGCCATGGGCCAAGCTACATGGGTTGGTAGCCCCCATTCAAACGGGAGGGGAAGTTGTGTGGAATTTTGCATGCCCCAGACGAGCCCGAGGGTCGCTTCCAAGTCTGGCTGGGTGGAAGGCAGCTATGGGGAAAGATGGGGGGGGGGAGGTTGGTGGGTACGCCATAGTTCTTCTGTCCATCTGTGGTATGGGAACCTACTCTCCTACAGATGTTGAGATTCTGAACTCCCATCCAACGCGACCAGTGGTCACACATGATGGAAGCTGTAACCTCAACAGGATTGGAAAGCTGATTCTCTAACTCAGCCATGGAACTCTCTGGGGGGCATTCTCTCAGCTTAGTCCATCTCACAGGACTAAGGAGTGTAGATTCAGTAAAGAAGAAAGAATGCATAAATACTGCATCCGTTCCATGCAGGAAGGAAAAGAATAGATTGTGGCATACAGGTAGTCCTCGACTTACGACCACAATTGGGACTGGAACTTCCATTGCAAAGTGAGGTGGTTCTTAAGTGAGTCACGCCCAGTTTTATCAGCTTGTTTGCTGCGGTCGTTAAGTGAATCACTGCGGCAAATCACCGCAGTCATTAAGCAAATCTGGCTTTGCTTGTCGGGAGCCAGCTGGGAAGGTTGCAAATGGCAATCACATGACCCCGGAACACTGCAACTGTCATAAGTGCGAGCCGGTTGCCAAGCACCTGAATTTTGATCACGTGACTGCAGGGATGCTGCGACGGTTGTTAAGTGTGAGGACCGGTCACAAGTCAGTTTTTCCAGCACTGTCGTAACTTCGAATGGTCGTGAAACAAATGGTCGTAAATTGAGGACTACCTGTATTTAAATCTCTCAGCATCATCTGCTTTGCCATTTCCAAGACGCCGTCCTATTTTACTTAGTACTTCAGGGCTTTCTAAAGTGCCGCCGCTGGTGACACACCAGCGGCCGCGGGGGGGCGTGTGGCGGCGCGTGCGTGCATGCATGGCAGCGGCGGCAGCCTCCGCTAAAACGCGGAAGCACTGATCCCGCGCCGCCGCCGCCATACACACACACGCCGCCACTTCCGGGTGTTGTGGCGACACACCACGCTGTGTGTGGCGACACACTTTTGTGTCGCGACACACAGTTTGGAAAGCTCTGTAGTACTTGCTAGATACAAACCCATGTAGTTTGGCCCACAATGACTGCTAATATTTTAAAATGTTTTAATGTTTTTTTCTTTTATTCTCGTACAGGCAGGTCGGTGACTCCCCCTGTAGAAGAGGAAGGTGACACTTTGCAGTCCAAGGTCCAAGATATCCTTCAGCAAGTGAACCCCAGCAATTCTTCTCTCAAACCTGGAGAAACCAAATCACCCAGCTTACCAACGTTTTGTGGCAAGACCAAAGTATTTTTGACCAACTCCATGGTAAGAAGTATCCATTGGGTTTGGGAAAGGAAAGCAAAACGTTGGGTGGGGGTGGAGTCACTGTGAATTTTGCAACATCACAATTTTCCAGCCCTCATAAGGGACACGGAGAGTGTGCAGCTTGACATGAAAAACGGGTCTGGCAGGTGGGGACAAAGCCCTTCAGGGGCTTAGATTCAAGCATTCACATTCTTCCCCCTCCCCACCTGCCTTGAATCTGGAAAAAAACAACATCGTTTTGATGGGCCTGTTTTTTTGTAAACCAGAAAAGAGGGGATGCAGTTTAGCCCTGAGCATGTAGTAATGACTCGGGGGGAAATAAAAGGGGGGTAGGAATTAGTTTTGGCTACACCCAGGTCGAGCAAGAGAATCTTTTTTAAACGCCCTTTTCCATAGTTGGAGCTTCTCGAATTCCGAAGGGCTTCGGTCTTATCCGAGAAAGCATTCTGCATCCAGTGCTGCTGGAGGAGGTGGAGGAGGCAGAAGGTGGCCAGGCTGAGGCGGTCTGCAACCGTCATCCAGTCAGGTGAGGGGGAAGTGGCGTGGAAGCCTCCTCCTGAGAGGTCCGGAGCAATTTCTGTGTGTGCTTTGAGAGAGGAAACGTAGCTTGGGACAAAAGGTCTGCTTTGCAGGTTCAATCCCTGACACATCCATTTAAAGGGACCAAATTACAGGTAGTCCTCGACTTACAACCACAATCGGGACCGGAATTTCCATCGTCAGTCGTTGCGGTTGTAAATCAAGTCACCACGTGACCAGACCCAATTTTACGGCAGTCGTTAAAGAGAGTCACCGCAGTCATTAAGTGAATCCAGCTTCCCCGATGGGCGTTTTTTGCCGGAAAATGGCAAAAAACATCGCAAAAAGCAATCACGGGACCACGGGACGCTGCAACCAGTCATAAATGCGAGCCAGTTGCCAAGCGCCCAAAATGCAGTCATGTGACCCCGGGGAGGTGTGACGTTTTGCAACACTCAGAAGTGTTTTACAGGCTGTAAAGCACCCATTCCGATGCCGTCGTAACTTCAGACTGTTGTTAAACGAATGGTCATAAGTCGAGGACTACCTGTAGGGAAATACTTCCTTTTTCCCCAAGTCCCAAGGAAGTCAGAAGAGCCATTTATCCTAGTATGAGAGAGTTTCCATTTGTGTCCCTCTAGCATGGTGTTTTCCAACTTTGGCAACTTTAAGATGCGTGGACTTCAACTCCCAGGATTCCCCAGCCAGTACGTTGAAGTCCACGCATCTTAAAGTTGCCAAGGTTGGAAAACACTGCTCTAGCACATTCCCTTAATACATTTTTACCCTTCTTTTGGCAGCTATTCGCCAGTGGCTAGCTAGGAAACGTTTCCAGAGGTTACGTAAGGCTGTTAGGATTATAAAACGGACCTGGAGAAAATGGAAGGTAAGAGAAACAAGTTTAACAAGGTAAGAAATTATCCAGGTGTTTTGTTTTATGAAAACTGTAAACAAAACTAGGTGGATGCTGCAGTTCTGGGCAGAAAACTAAGCAAGTTTTTTTTAAAAAAAAAGTTTTTTAAAGATTTCTAGTTCTCATTACTGCAAATGCATTAGAGCAGTGTTTCTCAACCTTGGCCAACTTTAAGATGCTGGCTGGGGAATTCTGGGAGTTGAAGTCCACACATCTTAAAATTGCCCAGGTTGAGAAACACTGCGTTAGAGCATCTTGGTGAAGACTCAAAAACTGGCTGGGTAGAGGCAACCACAGAATTGAAGGCTTTCCTCAAAACGATGAAAACAACATCATAAAGCATTACTTTCATACGTGTGTGCAACTTCATGACACACATACAAAAGGGGTAGAGTTTGTCGTGATGGCTTGACATGGCTTTCAGCATTTGCCCCTCCTTTGACACACACACATACCCTACTGACAACTTCTGTAGCTAAATAAGATTTGTGGGAATTTAAAAAAGCTCCATGTTGTCCCCTCCTCACATCTGGCAAAATTAAAGGATGCAAATAGGAAAAGCTGCAGAATGAATTTTGTAAGATAAGTGGGCCACTTTCACCATCCTTGGTTTACATTCCTAGAGATAAACTGTAACTAATACCTTACCTATTAGTTTCCCTATATTTCTGCCCCCCTCCCACTCTCCAGGTTATTTGATTCCCTTATCATTGTGTACAGTGCTGCCATAATCTCATTTTTTTCAATGATGGTGTGCTTGAGATTGTGCAGTTGTACCACTTCCAAATTATTTAATCCAGAAGAGAACTAAACCTTCCCTTTTCTCTTTTTTTTATGAGAATTTTATTAAGTTTCAAGCAAAGATAAAAGCTACAGAAAAACAAAAAACTACAAAGAAAAAAGAAAAAACTAAAAAAAGTGTGGAAACACAAGTGAAATTTTTTTCAAAGTTACAAAAAGAGTGACTTCCGACTTTTAACAGCAAGGATATACAAAAATTTCCATAATCAATCCCTTACTCTATATTAAACCAAAATCACATTATTTCTATAAATCATTCCATTGGCACATTGTAAAAATCGCTAAATACAGTTACTCCCTCCCATTATATTAAAAGAAAAAATATATATATAAACCACCTATTCAACTTCCCCCAAGATAACATTTATTTAATTATTTCCTTCCTACTACTATTCTATACATTTCTGTCTACTATAATAAAGATCAAACTAAAAAACATATAAATTGTCTGCCATTGTACTTGATAATACAATTTTAATAATCTTAATCATATTAAACCCAAAATCATCCAAATAAACATTCATTTTTTATTATACCTTAATAATCTTAATCTAAATTGTTATAAATGAAATCAGCCAAACCCTAAAAGCAATCCAGATAAATATTCTTAAACCCCTATCTCACTTCAAAATAAACCAGAGCATTTACATATCCCCACAATGTGCACAGAGCTTTTTTCTTAAAAAAATCAAACAGCCCAACTGCCCCCCTCAAAAACTCCAACTTCTCTTCAGGAGGCCTCCCATACATAATAACCCCTTCTTTTCCACGGCGTTCCACCAGAAGATCAATTTCACTTGTGGCTTGCAACTCGATCTCTCCCTTTAATTTCTCCAACCCGATTATCCAATCTTCATCCAGCATTTCAACAGAAATCCCAATCTCACTCTTAGAAGAGACATTTCTGTTGCTGTTAAATTCCTCAGTTTCATCCACGACATCCTCAACCAGATGATACATTGTAGACCTCATACTTTCCACAATGTCCTGAATACCTTGCATAAAAACTTGGTAGGAATCAGAATGAATCTTTTTAAAATCTCGGTGGAAGTCAGAGAAAGTCTGTTTAAAATCCTCCATGTCTCACACAGTAGATTATGGCACCCCCTAGGAACTTAACCAGTGAAAGTCAAAGATATGAAAGAATTCCGGAATGTATTCACACAAGTGAGTGAGGTATGCAGACAGTTCCCCAGGGAAAGTAGAAGCAGAAAACTGAAGGTTCAAAACAGCCGATTCAACGTGTAGGAAAATGCTAGTATCTTCAAATTAAGTACAAAAATAATAACGGAGACAATTATTTACTGTCAATCCTCCTTAATATTTGGAGGGAAAGCAAAGTCCAAAACTATTAATCCCAAAAATGATAAACACCAAGAGAGCCTGCTTCTCCTTGCTGTAGAAAGCCTCTCTAAGGGTACGCGTACTTAAAAGAAATATAAATTGGGTGATTTAGAAATGGGGTGGCCGGTCTTAGTGTCCTTGTAAGGCTACAGCGCAGCTTGGAAAATGGTGATGTCCCAGTCTCCCGGCTGGCTCTTACCAGTCAAACGCGGATGCTGTTTGCAATCTTCTGGCTGCAAGCAGCCGTCTGGAGGACAGATGGGGTGATTCCAGGTGTTTTCCTTTTTCCGGAAAAACACTCCTGGGCTTCAGGAAAAACCTGCCTGAGCCCGAAAAAACTGCCGCATTGTCAGTTCTGCCCGCTGAGCCCGCGGGCACAGCTATTCAGTCCGCCATGTCCCCACCGGAAGTCCTAAAGCTTCCCTTTTCTCAATGTTTACTTGGTGGATAAATTGGTGTACTTTTTACTCCCCCCCCCCCCCCATAGGCCAAGATGGCTCTGATAGCTGCAGAAGAACTGGATGGCGTTGAAGAACATCCCCCTGTCCATGGGGCAGCTGTTTCCTCAAGCCAGGCTCATAGAGAATTGGACAGATCCTGGCCTCTGATTTCCATCATCCACTCCTGGCCTCTCAGTCTTGCTCTCTCAAGCGCCCCAAGGACAGTGGAGGGGTTCCAGAGAGACCTCGCTCTCCTAACCTGCCTCCAGGTCTTGCAAAAGATGAGCTGGAGCAAGGCAGAGACCAGGCTCCCTGTACAAGGGGTCAGCTCCATCAGAGCTCCCCCACAGGTAAGGACCAGGAGCTCTGAAAATGGGGTGCATCCTTCTGCCGCCAAAGTCTTCCAGCTGAGGAGACATGAAGAGAGATTCGAGGGGGCTTTGGAGTTACTACCAGTTAGAAAACCAAAACTTTGTTAGTTGTATCAAGAATCTTGCTATTGGGTGCAGCTCAAGGTGCCTGCATAAGCTTCTTAGGTAAAGGTAAAGGTTCCCTCGCACATTTGTGCAGTCGTGTCCGACTCTAGGGGCCGGTGCTCATCTCCGTTTGTTAGCCGAAGAGCCAGCGTTGTCCGAAGACGCTTCCACGGTCATGTGGCTGGCATGATGCGCGCGGAACGCTGTTACCTACCCACTGAAGTGGTACCTATTCATCTACTTGCACTTGCATGGTTTCGAATTGCTAGGTTGGCAAGAGCTGGGGCGAGTGCGGGAGCTCACTCCACACGCAGGGCTAGGGATTCGAACCTCCAAACTTGCGATCTTCCGATCGACAAGCCTGGTGTCTTACCCACTGAGCCACCACACTCCTGCAGAAGCTTCTTACTTTTATCAAAATGATGAAAGCTGCCATGTCCCATAGCAGTGCAAGCTCCATTCCTTTTGGACATGTGTGCAATGCCACAGCATATGTACAAAAGGGATGGGGCTTTTGATACTACAGCAGGGGTCCCCAACCCCCGGGCTGCGGACCGGTACTGGTCTGTGGCCTGTTAGGAACCGGGCCGCACAGCCCACCTATCGAGCTCCGCCCATGGCCCGCATGGCCCACCCATCGAGCCCCGCCCAGGGCCCGCATGGCGAAACCAGTCCCTGGTGCCAAAAAGTTGGGGACCGCTGCACTACAGCACAACACTGATTTCATCATTCTGAAATACACACACACACGTCGCTGCAGTGGACTCGTTTGCAGAACCACAACTCTAGAAAAAGCCTCCATTCACCTCTCTGAAACTTTGATGGCATTTGGAAGGAGTTCAAAGAACATTTTATTTGAGTACAAGTAGTCCTTGACCTACAACCATAATTGGACAGGAACTTCCGTCACTGAGCAAGGCAGTTGTTAAGTGAGTCGCCTGATTTTACGACCTTTTTTGCCGCAGTCGTTAAGTGAATCTGGCTTCCCCCATTGACTTTGCTTGTTGGAAGCCGGCTGGGAAGGTCACAAATGGCAATCACGTGACCCGGGGACGCTGCAACTGTCATAAATACATGCCAGTTGCTATGCGCCTGAATTTTGATCACGTGACCACGGGGATGCTGTGATGGTTGCAAGTGCAAGGACTGGTTGTAGGTCACTTTTCCCAGCACTTTTGTTAACTTCAAACGGTTGCTAAACGGATGGTCGTAAGTCGAGGATTGCAGAGTCCATTTATCTCATCTTACTCAAACGTTGGCCATTCCTAGCATACTACCTGTTTTATCTTATGGAATATGTACTACATCGTGTACACACACACACACACACACACACACACATATATATATATATATATATATATATATATATATAGTTAAATAGTTTGCACACTTGCTGTATCATAGGGCATTGTTTTAGATATGTACGCTAGCTGTGTTTCAGTTTGTCTTAACTCTAAATAACTGGCTTCACGTTGGACGGAGCTTTGCAATTATTGTGTCTCTTTAATTGGTATAATGCCTTGGTAATCTAATACCTTCCTTTCCTCAGGGCTTCATCAAGTTCCACTGCAGGAAGTCCCCGCTGCTTTACGCCAACACCAGGCCACACAGCCACGCTTGTGTAGTGACTGGGCTCAACCAGATTCTCCTTGACAAACGTACAGTACTCTCAGCCTGAAAGGGTTCTTCTGGGCCCTTGATCTGTCCTCTATTTATTGCTCCCGAACCCTTGTAGCATCTTCTTCTTCCTAGGATGCTTCCTGGAGAAGCACCGCCCTAACTTAGGCACTTCTTCCACACACGGACATTGTCTGGAAGCAGGAGTAGAGTCCTGGCCCACCCATTCAATCCATCCGTTTATTAAAATACAGCTGTACTCGTTTTCCACATTTCTGGGGGTTGTATGCATATAGTAGAAACCGAGCTACCTCCAATAGCTTATCTGGCCTTATAGCAACTAATAACCTTGTGCAGTGGAGGGATCCCTCCCCCTTCATCATGTGATCCTTTACTTTCAGAATCTGGAAGCAAATCTTAAAAAGGTTGTGCACACTTTGGAAATGATGCAGAAGTACTGTAAACCCCACGCCCCCCTGCTATTCAGTAAAGCAGCCCAACTTTTTCCAGGTTTCCATACAAGGCTTTAAATCAGGGCTGTTGGTGTGTCGCCGCGGGAAAACCCGGAATTGCTGCCGTTGCAGCAGCGCGCAAAAACCCGGAAGCGCTGCTGCTGCTTTCGGGGTTTTGCGCGCCGCCGTTGGTGTGTCGCCGTGGGAAAACCCGGAAGCGCTGATGATCAGCGCTTCCGGGTTGTGTGGTGACACACCAGACTGTGTGTGGTGACACACTTTTGTGTCGCGACAGACAGTTTGGAAAGCTCTGCTTTAAATAATGCTACTTTAAGGAATCCCCTGGTTTAAGTTGAACCGTAAAGCAGCATTTTTTTTCACGCTTCTGCAGAAGCCTCAGTAAAGCCAGACTTCAAAGAATTGCAAAGAGGTGCTGTGTTTGGACCAGCATGAGCAAAAAGCTGTTCTTCCAAATCATTTTTGAAGCATGTACAGCTCTAAATTTTATTAAACCCAGTAGCCTGTAGAATTTCAATCCTGCTAGTTTTGGGGGTGCATATTTTTTTTAAAAAATTGTCTATATGACAACATGTATAGCAAATCTACAGCACCATTTTGAAATACAACAAATGTGTTTTCCTTGGATAGAAATCTTCAGGGTTATTCTTTTTTTTAATGGCCACATAATTATATTATTATCAAAGACACCATTTTAATGTAGTGAGAACTCTATTTTTAAAACTTTCTCTACTGCACTGTCAGTGTTCTTCACACAGTGAGCAAAAAGCCCGATGCTTAGGGCATTTTTAAAAAATCTAAACAGTTACTTTGGAAATCCCTGAGAGATGCAGCTGTTTTGTTCAAAACGTTTATTAAAATGTCAACAACCAGGTATCTTCACAGGGAAGAAAAAAACTTTTCTTTTAAAATATTAAGAGTATTAAAAGGCAGGGGTCAAACTAACTCTCTTCTCTGATCCCTCTACCTAACTTCCGGGTTACATTAAATTTTGTACAAATTAAGAGTTAATAAACCTCAGAGATTGTTATAAATGGTGCTGGTTGGTTTTGATTTCTCTCGTACTCCTGTCTCCAAAGCTTGCTGCGTTGGTTTTACACCCCAGAAGCAAAACCTCAATTTCCTTCCATTCCCATGGAATATAAAATCAGACCAGGGTGTAAGGAGTAGGTTAGTCTTTATTAAAGAATAAAAGCATCTTCCTCCCTTTCAAAACCAGCCACCTTCTAGAGGCGTTGCCGTTGTGAAGCTGGCAAAGATCGGGGGGTGCAAAAAACTCGGCGTGTGAACATGATCCCCAGAAGCCTGGATCGGCCGTTCTTGGGAGCAGCGCGGCCCATTCTGGCCAAGGGATATTCCAACCAAGAGTCGGCCGTGAGTAACGCCAAGCATTTCCAAGTTGGCCAGCGGTCTTCCCGGGCTGCAGGATCCTCTGCTTCCTTCTAGACTTCACTCCGGAATCTCGTTCTCCTTCACCGTCGGCTCGACAATCCTTAGGCAACAATCCGCAAACTCCACAAACACAGGCTCTTGCATGTACTTCCGCAGCAGAGCGCTCTTGTCCTGGGCTCGGTCAATCGTCGTCAGCAGCGGGCGGAGGTGAGGGTTCGAGAGAATGCAGCGGAGCTCTTCCGAGCCCTCTGTTGTCAGAAGAGGGAAAAAGAAGAGGGATGAGCGGAGGATTTCAGATGGGGAAGATTCTTGGCAACTGCCCATCCCTGGGAAGGAACCTTACGCTGCTGGACCCCCATCCTAAGATGTCTGGGGATGGGGGAGGGAGGTCAAATAAAATGTTATTAATCAGAAACTGCTTATGTTTTTTTACAGGTGGTCCTCGACTTACGATCACAATTGGGACCACAAGTTCCGTCGCTAAGCGAGTCATGCCCGATTTTCTGACCTGTTTTGCCGTGATCATTAAGCAAATCAGGCAGTCGTTAAGTGAATCAGGCTTCCCCCATTGACTTTGCTTGTCAGAAGCTGGCTGGGAAGGTCGCAAATGGTGATCATGTGACCACGGGATGCTGCAACCATTGTAAATACATGCCAAGTGCCTGAGTTTTGATCACGTGACTGCAGGGGACGCTGCAGCGGTTATAAGTGCGAGGACGAGTCGTAAGTCACTTTTTAAGCACTGTCGTAACTTTGAATGGTCGCTAAATGAATGGTCATAAGTCGAGGACCACCTGTAATTACAGAGTTCACTCCATGGCAAGGAAAACACCAGGATTTCATTAGAAACCTCACTCGGTTGCAAAAAAAAATTTGCAGGGGATTTAATGGGAAAGTTTGTTCAACTGCAGGGCAATCCTTGCGTATTTTATGCAGAAAACTTACTCAGCAGCTGAAGTTTCTGGAGAGGCACCCTATCGTCTTCGTCATCTTCAGTCAAAATGTCATCCACGGACCAAGGACTGCCTAAGAAGAAGCCAGCAGGAAACAGTTGCATCATTAAAGAGCCACAGGAGCGGCAGCATCAGCACACATCTTTCCACTGCGATACAGGTTGTCTTTTTGTAGTGAAAAGTTACATCGTACGAAGGGGCAATGTATTTCGTTTCTGCAATTCCCAACGCACCGTCTCTCCAAATAAAGTGCTTTTCATCTCCCCTCATACAGAAAGGACACCCATTTCCCTTCTAACTCTCTACTAAAAGAATACATACGTACCTTCAGCCCTCCACGATTTCTCCCTTTGAATGTCCAGGGAAGCTTCTGTATTTGCAGGCCCTGTGGCTGGACCCACTCTGGACGCGCACTCTTCTATTAAAATTCAAAACAAAGATCTTTAACATACCTGGTTTGGAGTTAGAGATCATGCCCCCCGTTTTGCGTCTCTTAAGGCAGCAGCTCTGAATCTCAAAAACTTTACTCCAGATCTGCATTTGATTTTTATTTATTTATTTATTATTTAAAGTTATCCCCGCCCATCTCCCGAATAGGGACTCTGGGCGGTTTACAGGATAATAATAGATTAAAATATATAGATAAAATTACAACAATGTAAGAATAATTATAAATCCAGATGTCATTAAAAGGAAGACATTAAAATCACGGGATTAGCCATCTCCAGGAGGAACTATCCCCCCCTCCCTCCCCTCCCATGCCAGGCGGCAGAACCAGGTCTTCAGCTCTTTCCTAAAGGTCGGGAGGGAGATCTGCCTCAACTCCGGGGGCAAGGTGTTCCACAGTGTGGGCGCTGCCACAGAGAAGGCCCGCCTCCTTACATTGACATGATGTGCTACTTAAGACACTGTTTTTCAAGCTTGGCAACTTTAGGATGTGTGGACTTCGACACTCAGAATTCCCCAGCCAGCCAAATATCACCCCCATCCTTCCTGAGATACATCATGGTCTTCAGTTGCCTTCCAGAAGGTCAGGAGGCCCAAGTAGGGATCCAGATCCCTCCAACATTCGCCACCCGTCAGGGTTGTCGGCCAGGTGGGGTCCAAAAAACCCAAGGTGGAAGCCATCGCGGTGCAACTGTCTGTTTTTTATTTATAATTCAAATTTATCACTGCCCATCTCCCCCAACAGGGGACTCTGGGCGGTTTCCAACAAAGTCAACAATTAAAAACCAGTAAACGTAAGTTACAGTCTAACCAGTATAATAAATAATAGATGAAAATCCACGGGATGGTAAAATCTCCTATAAAAAGGAGGACACTCTGGGGCCAGCCACCCCCAGGAGGAACTATGACCTCCTCCGTCCCAGGCAAGGCGGCAGAACCAGGTCTTAAGAGTTCTTCTGTTTATGCACATTAAAAATAGGCATAACTTCAACTGCACTACTGTGACCACCATCCTGACTTTTTTGACCATGCCCTGCAGAACCCCGTGTTTGACAGATGGCAAATCATGCCATTGCCTAAGCACCCCAATCTGTCTGGAGCGGGGCTGATAAAGTAGAAGCAAGCTAGAAAAAGCAGGATGAGAATGCGCAAAAACCCTACACATTTTGACCAGAGGGGAAGCAATGTAAATGGAGGACAAAATAGATGCTCCCCCAGATTTATGAGACTTCAGATCCCATACGCCTCACCCAGCAGGGACCCGGGGGGAGGCTGGGATACAGGATTACAATTTGAAATAATGGGATGGAGATGAAAAGGTGACATAATTTACCTTTGTGCTTCTTGTAACAGGGCGCTGAACAACTGAAACGACAAGAGAATTATCCATCAGGGCGGGAGTTTTAAGAGGAACAGAGTCAGAAAAGAAAAATATGGATTGATCTCAAGTCTCTGCATTTCAACCTAGAAAGCCCATCTTGGAGATGATGGGAGGAATGCTCTCTGCACATGGGCAGAGGTGTCCTTGTTGCTCATTGCAGAGCTGAATGTCAATAGAGAAAGCAAATACCAACCAGTTAAGAGAAAAATAATTTGATTCCAGACACTGATAAACACAGAACTCATTTAATTGGCTCATCAAATTTACCCATTTCTCAGGATTCACACCATGCACTGAAGTATCCATTGATTTAGGCCAAAGGGCTGGAATTGCACAACACAGGACATTGGGAGGGAAGGAGGGAGGGAAGGAAGGAAGGAGAGACAAAGGAGGAGGAGGGAGGGGAGACATAGAAAGAGGAGGGAGGGAGGAAAACTCTAACCAAGACTGCCACATTCTGGGAATGCATTTGCTAGATCTGTTTCTCAGCTTGGGAACTTTAAGACATGCGGACTCTGGGAGTTGAAGTCCACATGTCTTAAAGTTCCCAAGCGTGAGCAGCACTGTGCTAGATCTTTCCCTAACCTTGGTCAAGCGCCTTGTGTGGACGCAGCTAGCAAGTTCCAAACCGAATCGGCCCACAATTCTCCCAAAACACTGCAACGGAGCATGCCTGGGTTGATGAAGCATTCGCCGGCTCTACATTTTTAAGGCGGCCATTCTGCGTAGGAGAGATTACTCCTGAGTAAACATGCATCGGCTTACAGCCCGGGCGAAGGGTTTCCCTGGGGAGAGGCGGGGAGGCCCTTCCGCTCTGCCAGCGATCCCCAGACCCCGCACGACATACCCCCCCGCCCTCGAAAGGGATCCCCTGAGCATACAAGCGGCGCCCCCCATCCTTGCCAAGCAGCTTCAAAGCCCCCGAGAGACCCTTCCCGCTCCCGGAGAACCTCCAAGCGCGCACCGAGCGCCTTTCCCCCTTGCAACCGCCAGACCCCGAGCCTCCCCCGTTCCCGCGCGCGGCAGGAAGCCCCTTCCCCTCGCACAAGCAGCGTCTGAGCATAGGCAGAGCGCGCCCTGGCCAGGCAAGCGGGGTACCCACTATCTCTCCCGGCAGCTCGGGCAGCGGTATTTCGCGGCCCCGCGCCCGCCCTGCCCGCAGACCACGCAGCCGCCGCCGGTCCTCTGCATGGCCGCGCCGCGCTCCGCTCCCTCGTGCGTCCTCCCGCTCGCCTGCCCGGGCGGGGCCTGCTCCAGACCGGCGCAGCTGCTTCGTCTTCAAATCCGGGCTCGGGCCAGATCGCGCTCGACTGCTAAGGCTGCCGAAAGGCGTGGGCTTGCGGATCCCCGGAGTGGCGCCGGAGGAGGCTGCGCTGGCCGGCCGGCGGCTCGCGCGCGTTTTGCTAAGCCCGACCGGGGTGAGCGCGCCGTGTGAAGGCAGCTAGTGCGTGATTCCAAAGGGTGGATGGAAGGAAAAGCGCCTTTGGGCTTTAAGGGCGGGTTTGCACCATCTGCGCTGAAGCGGGGTCGTGCGCACGCGGCGATTCCGCGTGTAGTGAGAATGCAGCCGTTCTCTTTGGTCTTGTGGAAGCAGGCCGGCTCTGGAAGCCGGCGTAGGGCTGCTTTGAGTATCGCGTGTTTTGTCAACGCACTATTTTTATTTTGTCAACTGGGCTTCGCGGGTTGAGTAAACCCTGTATTAAAAACAGGAGTCTTTTTTACACCGTAGAATTAAAACTACGGAATGGAGCGGCTTAGGCGTAAAGAGCAGGCAAAACGGAACAAATTAAAGTTCAGGACTTGCAGGAGCGCCTATTCCCACCTCTTAGACAACTACGGAGAAAGTGCTGCAAATCCCACTTTTTCGAGAAAGTATTTATGCTTTTATTTTTAGTGTTGTGTTTTGGCGGTGGTTTTTGTGACGGCCGTTTGCTACGATCCTGTTTGAGTTTAAAGGTGACCATGAATGTTTTCTTGCAAAATGTTTGCAAAAGGTCAACGAACTCTACTCAACCACAGAAATATACAAACAGCTCACACAATAGATGTGCTAATCCCACACATGACAGCACCACACCCCCTAATCACCACAAAAATCCCTCTCCTAATCTCTTGTAAATGACCTCTCAGCAGCTCGTAGCTGAGTAAGATTGTCTTCCAAAGGTAAAATTTTAACGGTGGATCCGTAAGTGGCTATAAAGGCCAATTCTGGATCCGCACAACCTCCCACAATGAGGGCATAGGTTTCCGGGTGGGAGACGGTCATGATGAGGGTTTGCCGGACGTGCCTTCCTTTTAGCTCTTTTCTCCCTTTCGCCCTGTACTCGTGCTTCTTCAAAGTCCATGGCGCCATTAATAAAGGATGACCTCCAATTGAAACGCTCATGAGTTAGGGCTTCCCAGTTCTCAATGCTGATATTACATTTTTTTTAAATTAGCTTTGAGAGTGTCTTTGAATCTCTTTTGCTGTCCACCAATATTCCGTTTTCCATTCTTAAGTTGGGAGTAAAGTAGCTGCTTTGGAAGACGATGGTCAGGCATTCGAACAACATGACCGGTCCAGCGAAGTTGATGTTGGATGATCATTGTTTCAATGCTGGTGGTTTTCGCTTCTTCTAATACGCTAACATTAGTCCGCCTATCTTCCCAAGCAATTTGCAGAATTTTTCGGAGGCAGCGTTGATGGAATCTTTCAAGAAGTTGGAGGTGGCGTTTGTAGAGGGTCCATGTTTCACAGGCGTACAGAAGGGTTGGTAGTACAATGGCTTTGTAAACAAGCATTTTGGTCTCCCTGCGAATGTCCCGATCCTCAAACACACTACGCTTCATTTGGGAGAAAGCTACACTCGCAGAGCTCAGGCGATGCTGAATTTCAGCGTCGATGTCGGCTTTTGTAGATAGATGGCTGCCGAGATAAGAAAAGTGATCTACATTTTCTAGTGACACACCTTTAAGCTGGATTGATGGCGCTGCAGAGGGATTGGTTCGAACTTGCTGGTAAAGCACTTTGGTTTTTTTAATGTTAATAGAGAGGCCGAGCTTTTCATATGCTTCTGCAAAGATGTTTAGGATAGTTTGAAGATCTTCCTCGGAGTGTGCACAGACTACGTTATCATCAGCATATTCAGCAGCTATAAACACCAGCAGGAACACACACCCTCCACTTGGGCACAGAGAGAATCTTCTAGCTGTGCTCCTGTTCTCTGAAGATGCTAGCCACAGCTACTGGCGAAATGTTAGGAACCAAAACTGCCAGAACACGGCCACACAGCCCGGAAAACCCACAACCACCATGAATGTTTTCAGTTGCTTTCATTGATATTCCGTGTAAGCCTCCAAGGGTCATTTGGATTGCAGTGGGGTAGAAGCGTGCTTAATAAATAATAGAGCAAGAAAAGACAAAACAAAACAAAAAATTAGCAAAGAATAAAACACGAACTGAAAGAAGCGGCATCCGATTGCAGAAACCAGAATAAAAACAATACTGTGAACCAAATAATGCAGAATAGTAAAAAATGACAACTGTTACTTTGACCACCAGGGGGCACCATACAATCAGTTTCAGTACAGTAATAGATTCATTGGAGCTGTCCCACTCCAAAACGCTCTGGCTGGGGAATTCTAGGAGTTGAAATCCACACATCTTAAAATTGCTCAAGTTGAGTAACACTGGCTTACAACAACCAATCTGCAAATAAAAATAATTAAAAGCATAACAGCCCAGACAAAAACAGGAAGAAAAATTATAGAGGCTGCACGGACATTCAACCCCAGGTCTTGGGACTCTTCAGACGCAGGTAGCTATGCTGGCTGGGGAATTCTGGGAGTTGAAGTCCACACAGCTTAAAGTTGCAGAGGTTGGGAAACACTGCCTTAGATAGTGGACAGTCCTGACTTCTTTCATAGTACAGTTACAGCCCCGAAGCCATGGGGAGGGAGCTATGGGAAGGGAGGTGGACAAAGTGTCTCCACTGTATGGATGGGGCGTTTTTGGTTCTGGGACAATGCATTGAAAACCCCCATTTCCCTCCTTCCCTGTGAAGGAAGGTAGAAGTAACCTGGAAAATGGGAAACGAACGAGCCAATAATGTAGGATTCCGTGAAAAGATTATTCAGTCCTGCAAAATAAAGAGAACGTGAAACAAACTCAAAATAACTGCCTTGATTTTATTTAATATAAGATGGAAGCCCGTCCCAGTTTCCCTCTGCCCCGAGATTCTGTCATGCCACTGTACTGCCAAAAAAAAGGGCACCCCTGGGGTGCCTGCCAGGCCTGTTTCTTGACTTGGCCTACCTGGAAGGGCTGGTAGCTTCTCCCTGTGGGTTGGCAAGGGAAGTGGGAGCGACGGCTTTGGGGTGAATGGCCGTGACCCATCGGTGGCCAAGGACCAGATGGGGTAGGTGAAGCCTATGGCACCCAACCTCCCTTTGGTATGATGCACTTCGGAGAGACCAGAGAAACCGGTTTGTGCCAGAAAAACACAACTTCACAACTGGAGCAGGAAAAGACGTGTTTGGGCCGCCTTTCCAGCTGCTCAATCCACAGGTCGTGTGAAAGAGCCCTGAGTTAGATCTGTGGCACCCAGAAGAAAACCCCATGTTCTGTGGCTTCCTGGTTACATTCGCACAAGAGGCGTAGAGCTGAACTAACACGTCGTCTGGGTCCCCACAATACACTGAATCATCGAACTAAGCAGATTGGATTCTCACAATAAGCTAACTCTCCCCCTCCAACCCCCTCCCCAAAGGTTAAAACTGATGGGGTATATGCTGGCTTAAAGGGGAAAAAACGAGGCTTGAGAATAAACAGACAAGAATGCAGCTTGTTAGGGCCAACAGTGTTTTCTGTTTAGCATAGGGCAATAATGCAGATACAGTACATTATCGCAACAATGAAAAAGATGAATATACAGGATACATCATTGTAAAAGGAAAAACAAAAACTTATAAGCAGAGTTCCGTGTATTGATCCCAGGGCCAGAGTTCCTGCCACGGCCTATACCCAAAGCCAGGCATAGCTCACTCTGCCCAGTCCACGGGAAGTGAACACGTGAAGAACTACATGGCTAGAAGACATAGAAATCAAGAAGACATAGAACACCATTTTGCATGGTTGTATATTCAGTTCTTCCAGCATTCTGATTGGCTGTAAGTTAGCTGTTACACACACTAGGCCTCAAAGCACTAGGCCTAAAGCACATAGCATGACCTGCTATTGGTTAGCAGTGCTGCATCTACGCACTGAGTTCCCCCCTTCCTTGCTCAGGGGGGGCTTGAGGAAGGCTTCCCACGGAAGGATATCAGGAGACCTTGTTCCCATGCAATCTAGTCAAAACAATACACACGTGACCATTGCTATCTTGCACCTGCACTTCACGTCACCATGAGAAGCTTGGCTTTGTTTTGTATAGGAATAATTCGCCAGGGCAACACAAGAACTCTAACAAAAACAACCCAGGTCTTTATTTGCCTTGAGAAAGTGGGATGTCTGACAGCCACAGTCAGTGGCATATTAAAGCACGTGCACACAACAAGCAATTAGATGCTAATTGAAAGAAAAATAGAAGAAAAGAATTACAGCAGGATGGGAAGGAGAAGGGCATGTATGCAAAAAATATACAGGTAGTCCTCACTTAACAACCATTTGTTTAGTGATGGTTCAGACTTATGACAGTGCTGGAAAAATCAACTTATGACCGGTCCTCACACCTACGACTGTCGCAGCGTCCCCGCGGTCATGTGATCACAATTTGGGAGCTTGGCAACTGGTTCGCATTTATGACTGTCACAGCATCCCGTGGGCACGTGATCGCCATTTTCAACCTTCCTAGCCAGCTTCTGGCAAGCAAAATCAATGGTGAACCACGTGATTCGCTTAACGACCACGCGGGTCGCTTAACCTGCAGTGGTTCGCTTAACGACCACTGCAAAAAGGTAATAAAATCAGGTCAGATTTGCTTAATGACTGCTTTGCTTAGCAACCAAAATTCTGGTCCAAATTCTGGTTGTTAAGCGAGGACTACCTGTATATACCATGCGGGGGGGGGGCGTTTCACTGATTCATCCATTCTAGCCATCTCCAGCAAATTATACTGGATACGGTGAATTTGTCTTTTCTTGTGTGCTATTAATGGAATTAGGTTTTGTTAAATCAGGATTCCAAAGCCTTAAGCTCTGCTTAGAACTCATGTGTATTAAAGCTGAGAAAGCAAGCCACCATTAGTTAAATATTACATGTCTTATTTACTTAATATGAAATCTACTAAAGAAAAGATAATATTTGAATTTTATTTTAGCTGCGGTCATATGTTAATAGATGTGCAATAGGAAAAGTAAGCAATTTTGGCAGTGCCCAAGTTCTGTTTGTTATCAATAACCCACTGTGTTAATCTCATTACAGTTTAAAGTGGAGATGAACGCTTTGGTAACTAGGCAACCCTTGAGTTAAAGATAAAATTTCAGTGAAAACATAACATTAATTTCAAGTTAATAATCATGCAGGATCTGAATATTGCCTGGGATGCTCTGAACACTATTATTAGATGCATTTTTTAAGCGTGGCAAGTTACATTTAAAGAGAAGCAAAGATCAGGAAACAAATATAGAAAAGTTAGAGGTAAATGCAAAGAAATTCAGAATGCTGGCAGATTTGCTGCCTTAAAAATAAAACAGAGGATTGGTGTTGTATAGCAAAGTGGGGGGGGGAATCTAATCCAGCTGAAACATAGGAGCTATGAATTTGGAGATCACTGTTCAAATTTATTGAACAGGAAAGAGAGAATAGCAAGGAAAGGAAAGCTTGCAGAACATGGTTTCTGGAACTCTTCCCAACCCCTTTAACTAGCAGTAAGAATAGGAGGCATTTGCATTTTCTTCTGTGTACAGTAATAAAGGAATATGTTGTATCTCTGTATGTGGTGTTTCTGCTCGCCCCTTGTATTGTCTGTGTTTGTGTGCATAGGAGGTGCCTTGAGTTCTACAAATAAAGGTGGGAAATAATAATAATAATAATAATAATAATAATAATAATAATAACAACAACGATCAGTCAATTGCAAAAGGCAGCTTTACTTGGAACAGCTTCCATCCTGGGACGATACCTTTAAGCAACAACATCTGCCTATCCCAGGTCCTTGGGAAGGACTCGATAGGTAGACAAAAATGCCACATCCAGTCTAAACATCTGGCTGACTGTGCAATCAACCAATAATAATAATAATAATAATAATAATAATAATAATAATAATGCTGTATCTGCCCTGGGCAGGCTGTTTGTGCAGAAGTTCTTTTTTTGTGTTTGTGCCTTCGAGTCAGTGTTGACTCCTGGCGACTGCCTGGACCAGTCCCTGCAGTTTTCTTGGCAAGGTTTTTCAGAAGTGGTTTGCCATTGCCTCCTTCCTAGGGCTGAGAGAGAGCGACTGGCCCAAGGTCACCCAGCTGGCTTCGTGCCTGAGGCAGGATTAGAAGTTGGGTCTCCTGGTTTCTAGCCTGGTGCCTTTAACCACTACACCAAACTGGCTCTTGACCTAATAAAAAAAAGGTAAAGGTCCCCCCCGCACAGTTGTGCAGTCGTGTCTAACTCTAGGGGCCAGTGCTCATCTCCGTTTGTTAGCCGAAGAGCCAGCGTTGTCCGAAGACGCTTCCATGGTCATGTGGCCGCATGATGCACACGGAACGCTGTTACCATCCCACCGAAGTGGTACCTATTCATCTACTTGCATTTGCATGCTTTCGAATTGCTAGGTTGGCAAGAGCTGGAGCTAGTGCAGGAGCTCACTCCGCATGCAGGGCTAGGGATTCAAACCTCCGAACTTGCGATCTTCGGATCCACAAGCCTGGTGTCTTACCCGCTGAGCCACCACGCTCCCCCTCTGACCTAATAGGAAGGGATAAATAATAATATCACCCAGATGGGTTCATCCAAAACATACCAACATCATGCTGGAATTTACACTGTGTCTGCCTTTTTCTTTGTCCTGTCTTTGCAACAGACAGGGCCAAGGTATACAGGTAGTCCTCGCTTAACAGCCACTTGTTTAGTGATGGTTCAGACTTACGACAGTGCTGAAAAAAAGACAACTGGTCCTCACACATATGACCATCGCAGCATCCCCGCAGTTACGTGATCACGGTTTGGGCGCTTGGCAACCAGTTCGCATTTATGACCATCACATCGTCCCATGATCGCCATTTTCGACCTTCCTAGCTGGCTTCTGGCAAGCAAAATCAATGGGGAACCACGTGATTCGCTTAACGACCATGTGGTTCGCATAACGCAGAGCTTTCCAAACTTTTCATGTTGGTGACACACTTTTTAGACATGCATCATTTCACGACACACTCTTACAGCAGGGCATCATTTCGCAACACACTCTTACAGCAGGGCACAAGGCAGGCACTAGGACCTGCGCAGAATCACAGCAGGTTTGGAGGCAGCAAGGCACAAGGACCCGTGTGGAATCCTGGCAGGGCAGGTTTGGAGGCAGCAAGGCGCAAGGCAGGCACTAGGACCTGCGTGGAATCCTGGCAGGGCAGGTTTGGAGGCAGCAAGGCGCAAGGCAGGCACTAGGACCTGCGTGGAATCCTGGCAGGGCAGGTTTGGAGGCAGCAAGGCACAAGGCAGGCACTAGGACCTGCGCGGAATCCTGGCAGGGCTCGGAGGCAGCAGCAGCCACGACACACCCAGACACTGCAGCCGACACACTAACGTGTCCCGACACACAGTTTGGAAAGCTCTGGCATAAAGCCTGTGGTGATTCGCTTAGTGACCGCTGCAAAAAAGGTCATAAAATCAGGTTGGATTTGCTTAATGACCACTTTGCTCAGCAACCAAAATTCCAGTCCCAATTGTGGTCATTAAGCAAGGACTACCTGAATAAGCTCTGGTTCTGCCATTGCTCAGGGCTGACCTGCAAGCTGCCAATACTTTGCTGGGAGCCCAGGATGCCCTGTATTGTTTGCACACCTACTAAAATTACATTGCATCTTCAGAGTGATTTGGTGGCTTTCTGTCCTGACTTCGAGTGAAGGAACACGCTGGGACTTGGTGTACAGGCTCTAGTGTTTTATTGTTCTACTCTGCTAGACAGAATCCAGCTAAACTAAAATGAACTAAACTAAAATGAAATGAAAGAGAAAAGGCCCAAGAAATTAGGGCGGTGCCTTCTTCAGCCTCTTGTGAGGAAGGCAAAGCGATTCAGAACTGCGCATGCGCTTATCTCCCTGGAGGGAGCCCCCTCCTCCTTCCCCAGTTCTCTCCCTGACACCTTCGGTGGGCCAGGCCTGGGTCAAAAGACCCTGAGATTATCTGGTCACAGAGAGAGAATGAAGGAGGACCGAACTTCAAACCAAGTACAGGAAGCGTTTGAGAGGGTTGGGAAGACGTCGAAACTTCTGGCTGTTTGAAGTGAATGAGATCCTAGAAAGAAAGAGGTGCAAAGTTTAAAAAACAAAAAGACATATATAAAACAACAGATGGTCGTGGGGGCAGTCTCGTCTCGTTTCGTGTCAGAAATGCAGGAAATAAAAAAGGGGAAAATATTAATTAAAATTTAAAAAGTTAAAACATTTCATAAAAATATAAAATTTATATAACTCTAGCCCAATGCCAGGCCACATTGTTGGCCGCGGTGTTTCCGGCCAGTAAGTCACTCCGTGTGCATGTCGGTCCCAAAGGGCACTGCAAAAGATGGGTGGTTGTGTGAATATTGCCGCATTCGCGGCAAGTATCCTCGCCCTCAGGGAGGAACCCCCATTTTTCCATATTATCTTTAGTTCTGGCCAAACCAGTGCGCAATCTGTTGAAACATCTCCAAACCGTCCACTCCTCCTCCGAACCTCCGGGCAGCTCCTCAAGCGTTCAGTCCAATTATGAAGATGTTGTGGTTGAGATTTCCATCTTTTTAATCGTTCTGTTTGAGGTGTAATAGCAACCTCCTCAGCGCAGTCTAAGAAGCTCCTTCTTGACTTCAATCTTGGGGGGGGGGGGCAGTAAGGATGGTTTTTACAAGGATAGAAAAGTATGGAGAGATTTTGCGAATGGTGTTGAAGTGAATTAAATTTAGCTATGTTTCCTTTTGCGTATCCTATTCCTTCTTTTGTTTGCACGCTTTCTTACCTCTTTTCTGCCCTTTGAATAATGTCGCTTCCCCTGAAAGGGCAGATAATAAATCCTGCTGTTAATTTATTTATTGTCCATATTTCTTTTTTTTTTTTTTTTTTTTTATTATTAAAATAAATTTTATTATATACAAAACATAATACAACACACAGTACAATACAATATAATACAAAGACGCACAATACATAAAAGTATAACCTAACATTAAACTAATATCCTAAACTATAACCTTTTGTATACTATGTAATCTTTACCATTGTCCATATTTCTTGAGGCATAACCATAACATCTATTTAATTCTTCTTCTTAGCTGGCAGGAAGTAAGGTCACCAAACGCTGCAAAATAAAATGTTTCTTTAATTGGATCGGTGATATTTAAAACTGTGGGAAATTGTTTTGGTTGAAAAAATTAGCACAATAAGAAAACCTTGAAACACCTTATAATGAGAGATAAATTTATTCAGGGCTGTTTCGCATTTATCAGCTAAATGAACCATGTTTTTTTTTAATTTATTCCATATAAATATGTACCATCATTTGTACAACATGTTCTGGACAGAAATGTTGAATCAGGACGTTTAAAATGTTTGCTTTTCTCTTTAAGAGATAAGACATAATACCCATAACCACACGCACCGCACATGCAAGAGAAAACTTTTTTCTTTTGTTCTTGTTTTGTTCTTTCTTGCTTTATTTTTCTTTTGTTTATCTTGTTTTGCTTCTTTCATAAAAAGGAGAAAACGAGCAAGGCACCTTCCAGTATTGGTTCAGACATTCCATTCCCCCCCTTTTCCCTGGTCAAGGACATTTGGACCATGGAGAACAAGTTCTGGGTGCTTCTACAAAATAGCTCTCAGGAAAGACTTTATCACGCATAACATGGCTTCCATGGGGCACAATCCATTGCAATCAGGGTCATCGAGGGGGGGATCAAAATAGTCCCAATGACAGTCACAACTGTGGGACTACCATCTCTACTTTTTTGCCCCCCTCCCCCTGTGGACACCCCTGGCTCTGAATGTGACACCCAAGGAGACCAATGTTTCACAAAGACCTTTCTCAGTGCCTGATATTTTCTTGTCCTACAGGTAGTCCTTGCTTAATGACCATTTGTTTAATGATGGTTCGGACCTACAATGGTGCTGGGAAAACTGACTTACGAACAGTCCTCGCACTTACAACCTCACAGCGTCCTGCGGTCACATGATCACCATTTTCAACCTTCCCAGCCAGATTCCGGCAAGCAAAACCAACGGGGAACCACGTGATACACTTCACAACCACGTGGGTTGCTTAACACCCATGGTGATTCGCTTAACGACTGCCGCAAAAAAGGTCGTAGAATCAGGTCAGATTCACTTAATGACCACTTTGCTTAGCAACCAAAATTCTGATCCCAATTGTGGTCGTTAAACGAGGACTACCTGTATCTGGATTTTAAAAACAATTATTTTAATTTAAAGAAAACCCTAGGAAGCTATATGTGGCAAAAACACCATCCACCAACATCACCTTTTTCCAGAATGTCTATTTGCCCCAAAGCTTGATGGGTCTCTTGTAGATTTGTTTGTGCCTACCTGCCAGCCCTTTGAGGTAGGCCAGGTCAAGAAACAGACACCACAAGGATTCCAGGAATGCTGCTTTCATGTTGTCTGTTGACAGAATCTTGAAAGCCTGACCCAAAACTTCACTGCCCCCTTGAAGGGCAGCCAAATCAAGGCAGGGCTGTTCCGAGTGTCTTTCTCACGCTTCCTCCTTTCCCAGGGCTGAGCAGCCATTCTCCCTCTTTTTCCTCCTCCTCCAGCCTGGAGCTAAATTCCTTGACATCTGAAACAACTGAATCCAGGGGATCAATACAGAGGAACCTGCAGGAGGGCTTGAAAATTAAAAATGTCACAAGCAGGGGCTTTTGCCACCTGTGTGTGTATCAGAAGAGTCAAGATGGCAGCCCCATAGTTGCAACCACCATTTTGACTTTTTTGACCTCCCCTTCCTGGGAAACCCTGTTCAGAGCTCCAGCGTTAGAAGAAGATTGCATCTTGGTAGGTAGTGTCAGTTTCATTCCAAAGTCTCTGATGCTGTACAGGTAGTCCTCGCTTAACGATCACAATTGGGACTGGAATTTTGGTTGCTAAGCGAATCTGACCCAATTTTATGACCTTTTTGTGGCGGTCGTTAAGAGAATCGCTGCAGGCATTAAGTGAGCCACGTGGTCATTAAGCAAATCACATGGTTCTGCATTGATTTTGCTTGCCAGAAGCTGGCTGGGAAGGTCAAAAATGATGATCCCGTGTGACCACGGGACACTGTGATGGTCATAAGTGTGAGGACCTGTCATACGTTTTTTTTCCAGCACCATTGTAAGTCCAAACTGTCACTAAACGAATGGTTGTTAAGCGAGGACTACCTGTACTGTAGTCCTAAGCAATCCTACCAGAGAGTGAGTCTCACTGAATGCTGTGGGGTTTACTTCTGAGTAGTTGTATATAGGACTGCACAGCATGAGATTTTCCTCTCTTTTTATTGTTCTCCCACAACCACAATGAAGGGAGCCAATCACAATCCATGCAAGGTTGGGGCCCAATTATTAGCACCACCAAGAAAGGGTAAAAGCAAAAGAAACAAGAACAGTATGGAGGGTCATACAGAGATGCAGCAGGCACCCTCCAGCAAACTCTTTTTATTAATTGATAACAGTACACTATGCACATTTTCGGACTTCCTGCATTCACCAACATGTGTAAAATGGCATTTACACTTCTGAATCCCAAATAAGCGGTCCACATTTTGTGAAATTACCTGTTTCAAATGCAAATCTTATTTTAATTTTTTCTCCATCTTCCTCCCCAACGTTAACCACTGTTTTAGAGGAGAGATAGGATAGGAAAAGGTCAGTTTACGTTCCAATTCCAAAGAAGGGCAATGCCAAAGAATGTTCAAACTACCGTACAATTGTGCTCATTTCACATGCTAGCAAGGTTATGCTCAAAATCCTACAAGCTAGGCTTCAGCAGTATGTGAACCGAGAACTACCAGAAGTGCAAGCTGGGTTTCGAAGAGGCAGAGGAACTAGAGATCAGATTGCCAACATTCTCTGGATCATGGAAAAAGCAAGAGAGTTCCAGAAAAACATCTACTTCTGCTTCATTGACTACGCTAAAGCTTTTGATTGTGTGGATCACAACAAACTGTGGCAAATTCTTAAAGAGATGGGAGTACCAGACCACCTTACCTGTCTCCTGAGAAACCTGTATGCGGGTCAAGAAGCAACAGTTAGAACCGGACATGGAACAACCGACTGGTTCAAAATTGGGAAAGGAGTACGACAAGGCTGTATATTATCACCCTGCTTATTTAACTCAAATGCAGAGTACATCATGAGAAATGCCGGGCTGGATGAATCACAAGCCGGAGTTAAGATTGCCGGGAGAAATATCAACAACCTCAGATATGCAGACGATACCATCCTAATGGCAGAAAGTGAAGAGGAACTAAAGAGCCTCTTGATGAGGGTGAAAGAGGAGAGTGCAAAAGCTGGCTTGAAACTCAACATTAAAAAAACTCAGATCATGGCATCTGGTCCCATCACTTCCTGGCAAATAGAAGGGGAAGAAATGGAAGCAGTGACAGATTTTATTTTCTTGGGCTCCAAGATCACCGCAGACGGTGACTGCAGCCATGAAATTAAAAGATGCTTGCTCCTTGGGAGGAAAGCTATGGCAAACCTAGACAGCATATTAAAAAGCAGAGACATCACCTTGCCGACAAAGGTCCGTATAGCTAAAGCTATGGTTTTTCCAGTAGTAATATATGGCTGTGAGAGTTGGACTATAAGGAAGGCTGAGCGCCGAAGAATTGATGCTTTCGAGCTGTGGTGCTGGAGAAGACTCTTGAGAGTCCCTTGGACTGCAAGGAGGTCAAATCAGTCAATCCTAAAGGAAATCAACCCTGACTGCTCATTGGAAGGACAGATGCTGAAGCGGAAGCTGAAATACTTTGGCCACCTAATGCGGAGTGAGGACTCACTGGAAAAGACCCTGATGCTGGGAAAGACTGAAGGCAAAAGGAGAAGGGGACGGCAGAGGATGAGATGGTTAGATAGCATCACCGATGTGGTGAACATGAATTTGAGTAAACTCTGGGAGACAGTGGAGGACAGGAAGGCCTGGCGTGCTATGGTCCATGAGGTCACAAAGAGTCGGACATGACTAAACGACTGAACAACAACAACAATTAATCCAAGCCATTTTCCTGAGATGTCAGCAACAAATCTTGTGGCACAGTAAAGGGTAACAGTGTCATTGTTGTGTAAGCTTTTGTGGGTCATAACCCATTGTATTAGAGGCATTATCATACGTGCAATTAGTTGAATAAACAGATATAACTGATGGAAAATAACCACAACCATAGCAACAATAAACGTCTCTTCAAGCCAAGTATAGTGTACTTACTGTAATCGGAAGAAAAATAGAGCAAGCTTTTGTGATCATCAGAGAAATCACAGATTGGTTATTCTGACTAATAATTCATTCTGGAAGAAGTTCACATTAAAACCTTGAATTTTCATCCTGAATTTGTAGCTCCTTGACTGTCCCTGTGATTCGCGTTTTGAAGCAGTTTTGATCGTTCCCCGTTTTCTGTTGTGTGGGAACTGTCCACTCCTCCAGGTGCTGAAACTGGCCAGCTGCACTGTAGTGTAAACCTGAATTCAGAACCTTCAAAGCTCAACAATTCTTATCTTTGAGCATCTTATTTAAAGAAAAGGGAGGAATACAAACTCAATAAGATTAAATCAGATTGGTATGTACTTCCCATAAGGTCTCAAAGAGAGAGATACAAAGATGTTATGTTACATCATGCCCCGTGTATGAAGTTTTACATGACTTCCACCCCCTCCCCTTAAACTCTTTCCCTTTGGAGTAAGTCCCGCTGAACGTAACTGGGATTTATTTCTGAGTAGACATGTAAAGGACTGCACCATCCTCCATGCCAAATGTAAATAATTCACAAGAGATGGAAATTCACAGATCCAGAATGTCAACCAAGATCAGGTCTGTCCGACAGCTTGGACTTCAATGCGGTTCTTGGAAGGATGTCTCAGAAACTTGAGCATGTTCCCCAACTTCTTCATATTCAGAGAGTAGATGATGGGATCTCCCAGCGAGTTGATGGTTATCATCATTGCTGTGAGGTTTCGGAAGATATAGATGGCTGGGGAATGCTCGCTGGGACATTGTTGAGTGGCTGAATCAAACACAACCCCTGCGAAGAAAGGAGCATAAGAAAACAGAGCTAAAAGCCAAATCAACACACTGGTTCTGGCAACTTGGACTTCGGCTAGCCGGTAAGTAGCATGGGACTGTCCCAGGGTCTCCATCGTCACTTTGTGCTTTCTCAAAAAGACAATGATGTTTAGGTAAGTGAAGAGTGGTAGAATTAACACTGCTGCACAGTGAGGTATCGTGATAAAGACGAGATAGTCCATGCAAAGGGGGCTGTACAGAGCAGAGATCTTATCCTTCTCCAAGCAGTTCCACCCCGCCAGAGGCATGAACCCTAGGGAGAAGGCACATGCCCAAATAACCAGTGTGGTACTTAAAATCTGGTTTCTGGTGATTCGGTATCTCATCCTTAGGCTTCTGGACACAGCCAAGTAGCGCTCGATCCCAATGATGACTAAATTATAGATGGTGGCCAGGATTGCCATGGTGTAGAAGGCGTAAGCTCTAAGGAGTTCCTTGGACCCCACTATGGTGCTTTGAGGGTCAGTGATGAACACCATGGCAATCCAGAAGCCCGAGGTGCTGCAGAGGAAATCGGAGACGGCCAGGTTGCAGAAAAGAATGAAGATGGGTTTGTGCAGCTCTTTGGAAAACACCACACCGAGAACGACAGCTGAGTTGAAGACGGCAGAGACGAAGGTGATGAGGAGTTGAGGAATCCCCAAAGCGAGCACCAGCTGGGTGTTCCAAATGGGAGCCGTGTCATTGTTTAAACAGTCATGATTTCTTATCATGATGAGTATCGGCCCTGAGGCCTAGCGAACCATCCAAGCTGAGGAGCTGACGACCAGAGAGAGTCAAGGGGTGAAGCCAGGAGTCAGAACTGAAGGCTGAAGCCAAGAACCCAGGTCAAAGGCAAGATCAGGAAATCAAACCAGGAAACAGATTCTTCACACCCAGTCTCAACCTTAGAAGAGAACGACTCTGATTTAAGGGCCAGAATGCTTTACTGCCGTTGAAGATACACCAAATCATGGTGACCGTTCACCACATGGGACCACGCCTCGCCCCACCGAAGTTGTCTGGTGCAAAGCCCCTCTGATAATACACACCAGTTGTAATTGTCTATCTTTTTATTCTCCTATTCTGCAGCCCTTGGCTGGGTAACGGGTACAATGACCTTCTGTTTTGCTGTTCCAAGGGGAGATGGTTCAACATTGTACATTCCTGTTTTCATCATGTCACCCAAACGGTGGGTTAAACATTAACCCTGAGACCTCTAATCAGGATGACTAACAGCTCCTTACTCCAAGGTTGCTAGGCTGTTCTCACGTACCAAAGGTATCCAATAAGTTCTAGCTAATCTCTCTGCCTACACTGGAATGACATTAATTAAAGGACAAATATTAGGTGACGATTAGGTGACAAACAGAGTTTGTCAATATTAGGTGACAAACAGAGACATTTCAATTCCCTCCATACATCAGCTTTCACCAAGCTGGCGTCCCCTAGATTGTTATGACTTGCAACACCTAACAACCTAGCTATCACAGTCAGTGATGATGGGAGTTATCATTCTAAAATATCTAGAGAGTGCTACATGGAGGCTGGCCAATATTGATTGTAAGTGTTGTAGCCCTTTAGAAAGTTCAACTGAGTAACCAGTCATGTGAGCAATATTGATTATGGTTGTATTGGCCCAGCAGGCGGCACCATCTGGTTAATTCTGGCTGATCTCAGAAAGTTCAGATGAGCCGGACCTGATTTACATTTGGATGGGAGACCACTAGGAAATCCCCAGCACTATAGGCCTAACTGGGAAGACAGCAGTGGACAACCTCCAAGAAAACTACATGGATGAGTCCAAGAACTTGAAGAAGTCTTTTCCTTATTAGAGTATGACAATTCTTAGGAAGGCTGGACTAAATAAATCTTTTTTCTTCAGCATTCCGTTCTATGGATTTTCAGTCTCTCAGGAAATTGCTTTACATCAGCTCAAGCTGTCCATCAATCAAGCTAAGCATGGTCTTTTTCAGCCTTCTACAACTGGCCTTCCAGACTCATTGAGATTTCAACTCTTCAACTCTCTTTTCAGTTAAGATTGCGATAACCTTAGAGAGCAATTTTTGCATTTCAATTTTTCCTTAAGTAAAGCACAAGAGAGCTAATGTTTCAAACAAAAGCTGACTTCTGGATGATTTATTTATTGTTTCATTAAATTTATTATGGAGACTACAGCAGTGTTTCTCAACTTTTGCAACTTTAAGATGTGTGGACTTCAACTCCCAGAATTCCTCAACCAGCTATACTGCCTGGGGAATTCTGGGAGTTGAAGTCCACACATCTTAAAGTTGCTAAGGTTGAGAAACACTGGACTACAGACATTAGCAGCAGGACCAACAAAAACTGGTTCTCATTTAGAGAGTCACATACCACAGCCACACTCCACACGTTTGTATCCTTGATATAGTAGTAAGTTTATTTGCCTTCCTCCAATTAAACATAGATTAATTTTTCATCCACAATCCAAACATTACATTTTAAATGGCAGAAGCATCTACATCTCAGGGGTCCCCAAACCTTCAGCTCATCAACCCCTTCATGAAGTTTCAGATTGTTCATCAACTCTCAAACATTTATTATATGAAAATAATTTAATACATACTACTTTAACTAATAGTACTACAAATAATAATAATAGTAATATCAGCCCCTTGGATAGTCCCATTGACCCTTGGGGGTCGATACTGACCACTTTGGGGAACTCTGATCTGTATTGACCATGGGTTGGAACCCATATTAAGGCTTTTGGGGGGAGGTTAGGCACACAAATAGTTTGTGCATCGCAGCCTTTCTCAACCTTTTGACCCCGGAGGAACCCTTGAAATATTTTTCAGGCCTCGGGGAACCCCTGCACATTCAGGCTCCAATATAAGCCACAAGTTACAAAAATATTCGTTTCATGGGTGGGCCTATATATACACATTAACAGTGTTCTTAAACTAAAAATAAAGAATGAAACTTACCTCTTTAATGTGAAGTTGCCCAAATTTGAAAAATTTTTTCAAATAAATCAAGATTTCCCAGGGAACCCCTAGTGACCCCTCGTGGAACCTGAGGGTGCCACGGAACACTGGTGGAGAAACCCTGGCGTTAGTTTTAAAAAATACACCATAAAGGAAGACAATTTAAAACAAAGAAAAGGAGCAAGAGGTAAAATTGTAGCAGCTCTTTCAACCATACCCACAGATTACAGAGCTGTTTTCTTCCTTTTTTCTCCACCCCCTCAATTTTAATCCATTTTGTCTGACACAGAGTTCTAGGAAATGCTATGTTTTGAAATAGTACTGTTTTTTGCATTTTAAACGAGTTTGTGGATCCAGTCTCTGATCTGTTACATATCAGAATAAAATGCATAGGCTGATCATATGTCCCGTTTTGAACGGGACAGTCCCGTTTTTTTAGCATTTTCTAACCGTCCCATCGTTTTCATAAAAATCTCAATTTTGTCCCGTTTTTCAAACCCGGCGGGAACGGCGCGGAAGGAGGATCCAAGCTGGAGCGCGGACCAGGAGGCGGGGTTTGCAGGCGGGAGCCAATCGCGCGGACCAGGGGGCGGGGACCCCTGTCTTTTTCATGAATATGGAATATTTTTATTTATTTATTTTTATTTTATTATTTCAATTTATTCCCCGCCCATCTCCCTTGCAAGGGACTTATTACATAAGACCCCGTCCCGTTTTGCCATCCTGAAATATGGTCAGCCTATGCATAGCCCACATTTGTATTGCGAGGCACTCCAGGGAAATCTTCTAGGCTGAATGAGTTCATACTGTTTCCAGCAGTGGGGGTTACTTCAAAAAGTAGCCATCACATTTTCTGGCCAGGCTGATTTTCAGAAGTTTATCCCATTGATTTTACAAGGGCTTGACTTCCAAAGTGACCCACGGCTAAAGATTTTATAGGGAGAGTTTGCTAAAGGAATAGCGGAAGAGCAAAAATTCATGTGAAGCATTAAACAGTTGCAAAGAACCTTGTAGCATAAAATTAATAGGGTGACACTGGGAAAATTTGGGAGCCTAGTGCACAAAATGTGTCCTCCCACATTCTCCTTGCATGCTTAGAGCATATAGGGTGATAGGAATGACCAACAATAAAAAGTTAGGAATCTCTGATTTTTTCCAGTTTGGGGATCATGTTAACGGGTGAAATAGATGCTGGTTTAATGCAACCATTTTGCCTATTTAAAAAAAACCTCGAAAACAGAAAATTTCAGCCCCATCCATTACATGACATCCCTGGTGCATCCTGTCAAATATTACGAAAACAGAACCCCACCATACAAGAAATGGATGGCTTGTCTGTAAGAAAATTACCTATATCTCTCTTTTCCATCTGTTACAACTGGGATTGCCCCAGTGAAATGGCACATTTTTCCCAGGAATGATAGACCAACTATCAAGGTCAGGATAATTACTGTATGTCAATCCAGGGCAGACATGCAATAAAGATACATTGAACCGCTGGCTGTATTTACTGTAGCTCTGTTTTAGTTCTTGGCATCAGCTTCTTTTCCATGACTTCATTCAGTTATCAAAACTGTCAGATTTGACAGCCGCAATTGCTGGTTGGGGAAACTTAAATAATTAAAAATAAATAAGGACAAGACTGTGAGAGGGTAAAATCAGAATGTTATACATGGTCCAGCCAACACATGGGTTCCCTGCTGCCTGATGAAAAAACCACGTTTTGGGAGCTTTCTGGAAGGCCATCAGGGTTAGGGCCAACCCCACCTTGGGGGGGGGGGCAATGTTCCGCAGGGTGGGTGCCATGGCAGCAAAGGCCCGTCTCCTGAGTCCTGTCAGATGGAACTTCTTAGCAGACGTAGGCTGACCATATTTCCTTGAGGCAAAAACGGGAGTGCGAGGGGGGGGATGCGCGTGGGGGGGTGCGCGCATGCATGCGGGGGTGGGGCATGCACGTGGGGGGTGGGGGCGTGCGGGGGGCGGGGGCACGCGCGCGCACACACGCACGCACAGCAACTTTCAAATACGGGACAAATTGGCTTTTTTTCTTAAAAAGACGGGACGGTCAAGAATTGTTTGAAAAACGGGACTGTCCCGTTCAAAACGGGACGTATGGTCAGCCTAAGCAGACGGGACCCACAGCATACCTCTCCTGCCAGACCTGATGGGGTGGGCAGTTGTAATCGGAGAGAGGCAGTCCCTCAAATAACTTGGCCCCATGCCATGGAGGGCTTTAAAGGTCAAAACCAGCACTTTGAATTGGACCCGGAAGCAAACTGGCAATCAATGCAGCTCACGGAGCAGAGGTGTGATGTGTGTCCTCCTAGGGGCACCATAACTGCCCATGCCACTGCATTTTGCACCAGCTGAAGCTTCCGGATACTCTTCAAGGGCAGCCCCATGTAGAGCACGTTAGAGCAGTTCATTCAGGAAGTGACCAGAGCGTGAATGGCTGTGAGCAAAGCTTCACAGTCCAGGAATGGGTGCAACTGGCACACAACACAAAGCTGTGAAAAGGCCTTCCTAGCCACGACTGCCATAGCAGGAGTTGTGAGTCCAGAAGGACCCTCAGATTGCCCACCGGGTCTGTTTGAGGCAGTGCCACCCCATCCAGCACCAAAGGTGGTAAAGTCCCAGATCCAGAAGGCCTAAAAACCCAGAGCCACTCAGTCTTGCCAGGGTTCAGTTGAAGTTGGTGCATTCGGGGAGATGGGCGGGGATAAAATAAATTATAAATAAATAAATAAATAAATAAAAAAGTTCAATGAACTGAAGCTGACCTAGATCCAAACATCCTTTTTTAGACACCCAGATAAGCACAGAGCCTCTTTTGGTGAACCCTTGACTTCCCAGCTGCACATTTTTTGCACATAACTTTTGCAGAGTCCCCCGATTGGAGGAGATGGGCGGTCATATAAATTTAAATAATAAATAATAAAAATAAACTCACAGCCATCCATGTTGGCTATGGGGAAAAATTCTGCAGCTGTGCAGAAAAAAATTTAGCATATTTTGCAGCTGTGCAGAATTCCCTGCAATCTTCATCCAGCAATTGGGTGACTTCTCATGCCCACCACAAATTCTCCATGCAGGAATCTGAGCAAGAGAGGGAGATACCCTTCCCCAATTCTTCAGAAATGCAAGCTAACACACTTTCGACCATCACATCCACACGGAAGAGGCATCATTTTATTCCTTTTGTGTATCCTTATCACCCAGTTCAGCTTCCCAACTGTAAACCGAAGTGGGTGGGGGAAACCTGGAGTCCATCCACAGAGATAAGGCTAATTCTGTGGAAGGTACCCACTGACAGCCTGGGCAATAAACTGCAATAAAAATAAAGGTTGGAGAAATGATATCCAATTCATCACTGATGATGAATTTAACTGTCAGAAAGATAAGCACCGAGACCTGACATTTGCAAATCACCAAGATGGGTAGCCTTGAAAGCTGCCCCTTATTTATCTCTTTGGTTATTGCTGAATAAAGGTCCCAAATTAGTCACGGCACCAGGCAGGGAAATTGGCCTTCATTTTTTCCCTTCCCCGTTTCCATTCAGTTTCATGAAAGAGACTTATCAGAAACTCTTCCAAAGCGTCTGGGTGAAATTCTCACCGGATGCAGTTACTGTATCTAAAGGGGGTGAGTGAGGTTTTATCTTTCAGGGGACCACTGTTTCTCCAAAGATCTGCAAAGATCTTCCCGGCCACATTTTCAGTAGCTGTGTACTGTACCTTTTAAGGGTAAATTGTGTTCCTGAGAAATACAGATAGTCCTCACTTAACAACCATTCGTTTAGTGATGGCTTGGACCTAAAAACAGTGCTGAAAAAACTGACTTACGACTGGTCCTCACACTTACTACCATTACAGCATGCCCCCGGTCACATGATCACGATTTGGGCACTTGGCAACCTGTTCGTATTTAGGACCGTCGCACCATCCCATGGTCACGTGATCACCATTTTCAACCTTCCCAGCCAACTTGGAAAATCCTTCCTTGAATAGAGGTGGGGGCCTCAGGCACAATCTTTCCCCCATCTTCCTCCCTGCTTTGTCTTCTGTGCCTAGGAAGATTAAGACCATTTCACAAGCTCAACAGCAGCATGGTGATCTTAACGATCCTCCTTTAGATGATAAAAGGACTTAAAATAACATCTCAATATAACCATGACCTAGCTCCAGGTGTAAGGTCACACAGCTACCTAGAAACATATTTAGGATTCCCTTACTAACTTTGCTCAGACTGAAGAAGCTCCTTGGATAAGGAGCGAAACGTTTCCACTGAGAAAATAGAAATCCAGTTGACATGATTCAAGCTACAGATATTAGAGAAATCACTCAGCCAACTGCACAAAGCTATCTGTATCTTGCTATTTCTTTCCCAGTCTGAAAATGCAAGAGTGGCAAGTTGCATCTCGGGGCATTTCCTGGCTTTCTACAGAAACATATTTTATATTTGTTGATGCAAAAAGCATGCATGAAACAAAATTCCTCCGATATTATCCTGGGCTGCAGTCCCAAAAGTGAACCTGGGATAAGTACTATTGAACACAATCAGACTTATATCGGAAGAGATATAGATTAGAATTGCACCCTCATGATGTAAAATAAAATACTTCTATATTAAATGTTCTTCTTTTAATTTTAAAAAATGTAAACACTACTGCTTAGTCAGACCCAATTGCTTTCTTAATCAAAGGTTGCATTTTCTAATTAATGATCCACGGAGATTTCTTGATAGTTCAGCCTCAATGGCATGTTTCCCTCTTATTACAACACATTCAAAACTCCCAGAAAAAAAGTCAAAACAAATTATCTTGTTAATCCAGATTTATGGATTTTTTTCTCTTTTCTCAACTGAGGCAAAGTCTCTCTCAGGTCAGGCTCAACCCCTGGAAGACTCCGTGGACTATCCATGTGGCTTTTTTTAAGCAGCAACATGGAAGTGATTTGCTAATGGCTTCTTCCGGGATGTTTTTTCAACCTTCCAGTTAAGTCCACAGCCCTGGGATCTCCTAGTGGTCCCCCATCCAAGTACTAAAAAGGTCCACCAATCTTTTTCAAGATCAGCTGAGCTTGGTTATGTGCTGGTGCCTGATTTCCTAACTTCTAAATTTTCTAGATTCCAAATGTCTTTGGTCAAAAAGGGAATGTAATGGTATGTGGGAAAGACCTTGAGAGACGGGGCAAAGAGATGCTGCCTAGAGAACGGTCAGATAAGAGATGGCATAGCCTGCAGCTGCGTAACGGATGGAGCAAGAGGCTCAGAAGGGACCCTCCCTAGTTTCTCAGGCTGTAAAGGGGACGGCGGGAGATTTGTACTTTCACTCTTGCAAGATTCTGTTAATGTAGCCTTACAATAAAGTAGAATTAGCTCATTTGGTCGTGTTTCCTGTCTGGTCTACCTGGGAAGGCTGACAGGGAATTTGTAATTTCTTTCCAGCATTTCTACTAAGTCTTGATGTTCCACCAAACACACACATACACACAAGCGAATTCCTGTATCCCACAGGCCATAAATTCTTGCCAGAGTGCAAACGTCAGGAAGTTTGCACAATGGAAAAAACAACACTGCTCAGTAATAAAGGATTATAATAATAAAATGGGAGGGATTTTTCCAGCCCACCCTGAGCATAGCATGGGCCTGAGACCATAGATGGCTATGGGGAAAAGTGGAAGCAACAGAGAATGTTTCATGAATTTGTGTCTCATGGCCATATTTCTAACTCAGATGCATTTTCTAGAAAAAGAAAAACCAGAATACCTGAAAAAATCTCTGCTAAAAGATCTTAGATTGATAGAAAATAACTTAACAATATACCACAATGTATTTTAACAAAACGCTTCCAGTTTCGACAGAGTGTGGTCAAAATAGTCAAGATGGCAGTGCAATCCAAATTCCACCAGTATTTTATGTGTGTTGCACCATCACAACCGCCATATTGACTTTTTTGACCACATACTCTGGACACCCCTGGGTTTCAAGGAGAAAGAACAACTTTATCATTTTATCATTGTATTCATCCCAATAGTGATAAGTGAATGTTAAATGATAGCATTTCACTAAGGGAATGGGACATGAAAGGAGCCTCCTTGGGCGTCCCCCAGGCAACGGTGATGTCACCAGCAAATCCTTTCACTACAGAAGCGCCTTGGTGCTTCTGACAGGAACACACACACTAAGGGTTTGAAGGAGTAAAAAACAGTACTACAAGGGCATTTATCTTGAGAGTTGTCATCCCAGCAACTAATCACAACATTCAAGTTTCTACACATTTTTCCATGATTTATTGTTTCATTAAAAAAAAAAAGTCAGTTTACACCATGTTTTTCGACCTCGGCAACTTTAAGAGGTGTGGACTTCAACTCCCAGAATTCCCCAGCCAAGCTGAAAAACACTAGTTTACACAAACAGACTGCTTGTTGGGAGTTATATCTAGAATAGATATTCAGATATTCTATTCAATATTCTATTTTGATTCAAGTGGCTATTATTTAACCATTTCTGTATCTTCAGCCGGAAAGGGATTTTTCACGTGACATATGTAAAAAAGAGGAAGGCATCAACTGTGCAGTCAGGGCCACCATCTTGACTTTTTTGACCCCCATGACATGGCCAGGAGAGTTCAGCTCCACCTCCTTGGTGGCCCTAATGCCTTCATGGGGGGAGGCACCCCACCAGCTGCAAAAACGTTGACAAAAGCACCAAACACTTCCCAAAACTCAGGACAGCGTCCTTCTTCAGAGCCAGTTATTCATTCATTTATTCAGTCATTCATTCATTCATTCGACATCATCAGCTGCAATTTGCTGAGGCCACTCAGCAGTTCACCATAAAAAGATAAAACCATAAAACCAAGTTAAAAACAAGAATATTAACAATGAATGAAGCTGCTCCAACAAGGCCACTCCAAAGAGACACTTTTTTTAAGGCTCCGCAAAAAAAAAAAAGTTAATAAATTGGATAGTTCATTCAGCAGAGGGTGAATTGCAAAGGAGACATCTGAAAACTATATTAGTTCTTTCCCTGGTGCGTGGGGAATGTTGGTAAGAAGGAAAACAAACTTCCTTGAGATATACCACGTTTTGGAAGAGGGTTGCCCTTGCCTTCTGCGTCCTCCCTTCACCTGAGAGAGAGGTGACCAGATACAGGGAGTCCTCGTTTAGCGACCACACCTGGGACCGGCAACTCGGTCGTTAAGCAAAGCCGTCACTAAGTGAAACAGCGACTGTGCTTATGATCTGACTTCAGCTTTCCTTGGCTTTGCAGACCTGCAAAGGTCATCAATGCAAGGATTGGTTGCAACGTTACTTTTTTATCACCATCGTCACTGCAAACAGTTGCTGTCCAAGGCAGTCGTCAAATGAGGACTGCCTATATCTGAACGGGCAAAGGAGGACATGAAGTAGATGGGCAATGCTGGAACAGTCTAGGACGTCTGGCAAAAGGAGGACATGTCCTCCTTTTAATCCTCATGTCCTCCATCCGGCAGGCATAGCCTTAAAATCAAATATTGTCTGGCTTTTTGAGTATCTTGGGTTTTTTTTTTGGGGGGGGGGACTGTTTTCACAGTAGGAGTCATTCAAACTTATTGAATGTGTATTGTGACCTGGAAAAATATTGGAATTGAAAAACTAGTCTTTCTGAGGCTGGAAAAAGTCATTTCACACACATGTACTGTAGGCCTGATTACATTTTTTTGCAGTTTTTTTGCTGTAATTTTTGTTGCGGATGCCAAGAAAGCTAAACAGTTTGGGTGTCCTTCTCCCCCCGCCCCATTTGTTCTCCTTTCCAATTGTCCATGGCGTCCTTTGCCTGTTCAGATACAGGTAGTCCCATTTCAGATAGAGAGGAAGGCTTGGCAATGAAAATAAATCTTTTGAGGGAGATGGGCGGTGACAAAATTTGATAAATAAATAAAATGATATATAAATAAAAATGAATCTTTTTTATCTTGATCTTGCTTGCTTCTTTTTTACCCAAAGATTTCTACTCAAATACTTTCTCTCTCTTCTTTCCTCAAACCCCTAAAAGAAAAACAGGAGCTTAAAGTAGAGATGCCACGTGAAACGTTCACTTCCCCTTTCGCTGGGAATTTATGAAACAATTGGATTGACATATCAGGACGTAAGCCATCTGGAACCGGATACCCAAAGTCTTCTGTAATGGATTAGCATTTCTGTTTCCTTTAGGAAGGATCTCCCCACCTCCTATCTTGGATGCCAGATCGTGTCCTCTTATAATTTGTGCAAACATTCTTTTAATATGAGGCATAAATAACAATCCTGACTGGTTTCTAGAGACAAACTGTAAAGGTTGGGGAAGGGCATAGATTCATGAACGAATCTGAACTGAATTCTTTGACTGAAGCAAAGGCTGGATGGCCTTTTTTCATTCTATTGTATAGCTTGCATTGAGGATGGTCTAAATCAGCCTTTCTCAACCTTCTGACCCTGGAGGAACCCTTGAAATATTTTTCAGGCCTTGGGGAACCCCTGCACATTCAGGCTCAAATATGGGCCAGAAGTTACCAAATTCTTATATTCATTTCATGGGTAGGCCTGTATAGATGCATTAAGAGTGTTCTTAAAATAACAATAAAGAATGAAGCTTACCTCTTTAATGTGAAGTTGCCCACATTTGAAATATTTTTTTAAATAAATCATAATCTCCCGGGGAACCCCTAGTGACCTCTCGCGGAACCTGAGGGTGCCACGGAACCCTGGTTGAGAAACCCTGATCTAAATGATCTCAAGTGCCCAGAATCTGTAATGATATGTTTTGTTTGCAAAGGACCAGATAAACCTGCAGAAAGGGGCAAGCTAACTCCTTGGGCACCTTAGTGCTAAACTTGAACAATGGAAGTATAAACCAGTTTGGTGCAGTGGTTAAAGCAGTGTTTCTCAACCTCAGCCACTTTAAGATGCGTGGACTTCAACTCCCAGAATCCCCCAGCCAGCCATGGACTTCAGATGTGTGGACTTCAACTCCCAGAATTTAAGATGCCTGGACTCAGCCATGCTGGCTGGGGAAGTCTTAAAGTGGCTGAGGTTGAGAAACACTGGCTTAAAGTCACCAGGCTAGAAAACAAGAGACCGTGAGTTCGAGTCCTGTCTTAGGCACGAAGCCAGCTGGCGGTCTTTGGGACAATCTTTCTCTCTCTCAGCCCTGGGAAGAAGCAGGCAAGGCCAAACCACTGGCAACAATGGTGCCAAGAAAACTGCAGGGACTGGTCTGGGCAGTCGCCAGGCGTCGAGCTTGACTCAAAGGGAGCAAGTTATGTCACTTACAGATCTGCTCCAAAGGAAGCAAAAGGTGCAAAAGGTTAAACAGAGAAACAGGAAAAAAAAAACAGAAAAAAAACCCCTTGTGTAATGCCCAGATTTCCCACCTTGTCAATCAAGACAGTCAAACTTGGCTGAAAATAAACATGGGCCTTCCATCAAACACGTGCAGGAATGAACGAAAAGAAACACTTGTTGGTGCATGGTTTCGCAGGGCTCAGATTTGTGTGCTTTGAGGAGGTTGCACTTGGGGAGGGGGGGTTACATACCAAGGTCATAGAATGGAATCTCTTTCCAAGAAATCCCCGTGGTCTTCACACCCTACCCCTGACTCCTGATTTGGGACAGTTCCTGCTTTCTCGGTTTCAAGCATGGATGGATGGATGGATGGATGGATGGATGGATGGATGGATGGATGGATTATGTACCATCAAGTCATTTTCGACTCATAGCAACCATATAGATAGATTTTCTCCATGATGATCTGTCCCTAACCTGGTCTTTCAGGTCTTCCAATGGTGCACCCATCGCCACTGTAACTGAGTCCCTCCACCTTCTGCCAGTCACCCTCTTCTTCTCTTTCCTTCCACCTTTCCCAGCATCGGAGCCTTCTCCAGAGAGCTGGGTCTTCACATCATGTGTCCAGAGTAGGACAATTTGAGTCTGGTCATTTGTGCCTCAAGAGAGAACTCTGGGTTGATTTATTCAATGACCCACTGGTTTGTTTTCTTGGCTGTCCATGGTATACCCAGGAGTCTTCTCCAACACCAAAGTTCAAAGCATCATTCCTCTTCCTACCTTGCTTCTTTAAAGTCCAACTTTCACTTCCATGGAGTGTCACAGGGAGTACCACGGCTTGCACAATTCGGATCTTTGTACGTATAGACACATCACGCCATTTGAATATCTTTTCCAAGGCCTTCATGGCTGCTCTACCAAGTGCTAGTCTTTCTTGACTGCCGGTTCCTTTACTGTTGATGGTTGATCCTAAGAGGCAGAAGCGATCCACCACTTCAATATCTTCATTGCCAATTCTAAGGCTAGTTATTCTACCTGTTGTCATTAATTTGGTCTTTATAGAACGTCAGGAGTATATGCCAAGAGTATATAATCCCAGCAGGGTCACCCTGGGCATGAAGCTCATCCCAGCTGCCCAGCTAAAGCAAGCAAGCACCTTTGTTGGGCAGCAGCAATAGAGGAAGATGCCCGAGGCAGATGATCAAGCACTGAGGCATCTCCCTATTCTAGTGCCCTGGTTCAGCCTCTGCCCCAGGGCCTCAGTGAGGAGTCAGAAGACAAGCTGCCCCTGGCAAACCTCCAGGGGATTGAGCCAGGCGAGGCCCCAGACGCAGGCACGGTCCCAGACAATGACCCAGCACCGCAGGAGTTGGCAATACCTGAGGCTACAGGGGAGCAAGCTGGGAATGGTGGTTTGTCCCCACCCTCTAGCCAGCAGCCAGCAACCGAGGCTATAGGGGAGCAAGCTGGGGATTGCGGTTTGTCCCCACCCTCTAGCCAGCAGCCAGCTGGATCCCATCAGCCTCCCAGCTCACCTGAATCCCCCAAAGGGCAGAGGCGGAGGCGTGTGCGCCTCGCCTTAAAGGACAGGAGGAAAAGTGCTCGGCTGGCTGCTAGGGAGTTACGCAGAGGGCAGGGAGAGTCTTTGCAGGACCCAGAGGACAGCTCCTGAGCTCCTGATAAATTACCAACGGAGCAGTGAGGGAGTTGTGGGAGCAACGTTGCAGTTTGGCTTCGCGACCACTCTGGTATCCTGTCTTGCCTGCGTTCCTGACCCTGCTTGAATTATCGGTACCCGGACTTCTGGACTCCTGACCCGGTTTGGATTATTGACTACCCTTTGCTTCACTCCTTTGACTATCGGCACACACTGGTTTGTCTCTCTCTTGGCTAGCTTTGCAAAGTGACTCTGGGCTGCATTCCTTACCTCTGGCCGACTGCCAAAACTCTCCAATCTGTTCTGGAGGCGAGCCAGCACATCTAGCTAGCCATACTACTTGGAAATCTTGAAAAAGGGGGCCTTTTGGTTTTAAAGCAAGTACTCTAGGGAGACAGTGGAGGACAGGAAGGCCTGGCGTGCTATGGTCCATGAGGTCACGAAGAGTCGGACACGACTAAACGACTGAACAACAACAACAACAACAACAACAACAACAACTCTAGAGGGAGCTAATACATTTGCAAGCTTTTCAGAGCAGGAACTCTTTCCCAACCTTGCTATTCCACCCCTATAAACATTTCTGAAACCTGAGCGATCGCCCAACCAGAAGAGTTTCATTTTCCCACACCCTTTAAATGAGGGAGGTCAGGGAGAAACTGCAAAAGGGTTACTCATTTTTCACTTTGATCATCTCCAAAGAGTCCTGAAATTAATTTTACCCCCAGTCAGAATGCTGTGAGTTAGAATAGAGTAAGAAATATAGGTTAAGACCTGTTTTCTCTCATTCCAGAGTGCAGAACGCAGAATAACGGATTTAAGTTATAGGAAGGCAGATTCTAATTGAGTGGCTGTTGTGGGTCTTCCGGGCTGTGTGGCCGTGTTCTGGAAGTTATGGTTCCTAACGTTTCGCCAGCATCTGTGGCCAGTATCTTCAGAGGGCAGGAGCACAGACAGAAGCGAAATCTCTGTGCCCAGGTAGAGTGGCAATGTTTTGTTTGTTTTGTATTTATAGAGCTAAGTTATAGGAGATTAGGTGGGGTTTTTTGTTGTGTTGAAATGTTAACGAGTGGCTGATGAGCGTGATTAGCATGTTCATTGTGAGAAGTATTCCCATGTCCTGGTGGTTGGACTGAGTTCGTTGACCTTTTGCAGGCTGTGTTTTTCAGGACTGGTAGCCAGGTTTTGCTAATTTTTAGACTTTCTTCTTTTTTTATTGTAACTGTGCTGGTGTTTGTGAATTTCAATGGCTTCTCTGTATAATCTGGTGTAGTGGCTTTTGGTGTTGTCCAGTATTTCTGTGTTTTCAAATAGGATTTTGTGTCCCATTTCCTTGAGAGCATGTTCAGCTACTGAAGATTCTAATTGAGTGCTTAGAAACATTTTCCAAGGAGAAATCTGACAGTAGGACCAATGCCCTAGGCAGCGGATGTCCTTGTTACACTGGATGTGTTCAAGCAGTGGCTGGACAACCATCTGTTGGGGATGCCTTAAGTTAAATTCCTACATTCAGCAAGGAATTGGACTTGATGACCTCAAGGACCCCATCCAACTCTAGGATTCTAGGAAACAGCAACTGACTTGAGAAAGAACCCTAGATTTACACAGGGTCAGTTAGACCAGTGTTTCTCAACCTTAGTAACTTTAGGATGTGTGGACTTCAACTCCCAGAATTCTCCAGCCAGCATGCTTTAAGATGAAGACCTTCCCTTCTGCTTCCCTTGTTCCTCTGCAGCTAGTATTTGGACGTGGGCTGGCCCCAACCCAGCATCTTCAAGAACCAACAGTCCTGGATCATCCTGTCCTCCATCAGTTTATCCAATCCTCTTAAGCCACCCAAGTTAGCGGCCACCCCTATGTCTTGTAGTAATGAATTCCACAGGGGAATCGCAGTGTGGTTCCCAAGATAGTCCTCATAGGGGGTTGGAGAAAATGGTTTTATAGCAGGCCATCTGTTTGATATCAATCAGGGTAGGGTTATGGCTAGCAATCTGCAATGAGCAAGATATAGGAACGGTTAAGGAAATTTGGACTGCAAGAAGATCAAACCAGTCCATATTCAAGGAAATAAAGCCAGACTGCTCACTTGAGGGAATGATATTAAAGGCAAAACTGAAAAAAAGGTCTGTGCTCCTGCCCTCTGAAGATGCTGGCCACAGATGCTGGCGAAACGTTAGGAACCACAACTTCCAGAACACGGCCACACAGCCCAGAAGACCCACAACAGCCAAAACTGAAGTCCTTTGGCCACATAATGAGAAGACAGGATACCCTGGAGAAGATGCTGATGCTAGGGAAAGTGGAGGGCAAAAGGAAGAGGGGCCGGCCGACCAAGGGCACGATGGATGGATGATATTCTGGAGGTGACGGACTTGACCTTGGGGGAGCTGGGGATGGTGACGGCCGACAGGAAGCTCTGGCGTGGGCTGGTCCGTGAAGTCACGAAGAGTCGGAAGCAACTGAACGAGTAAATAACAACAAAGGAAATTTGCAGACAGGGCAAAAGGCAATGATTCTTCAAGATATTTTAAATTCTGGAGTTGGGAGAAGGGTAGCACAGATTTCTCTCTTTACTTGCTACATCCCCCTTCCCACAGCATGTGAATACAGACTTTTGTATATTTCTTATATATAGGTCAACTTTAAATCAACAGGACGATACAAACAGCAGAGAGAACCTCGTAGAAGCAATGGCAGAGGAAACATCCTGATGAGATTTAGCGGTCAAGAGGTTAAGCCATTAACCATGATTAAGAAGTGGACTAGTCATAAAAAGAAATCCATGGTATCCATTGAGACAGTGGCACTTGACAAGAGTCTTGAGGAGCGTAAACAGGAAGACTTTCAAACAATGTATGCTTGTGGTCAGGTAGAGGTCAGACTTGGTTCAGCTCCATCGGAGAGACTTCATCTCTGCCCTGGTGGGAAAAGATCCAGTCCTGCCGAGGATGCGTTGGAAGAACAGTGGAAAAGCCGGGAGGGAAATTCAAGGGGAGAGGAACAAGAAGGATGACCATATGGGGGAACACCTGTCCTTTTCTGAGACCCCAAATGGAAATGAGGAGAGGCTTATCTCCTTAAAGCTATAGTAGCCTAAAGGTTACAAAATTTATTTATTTATTTGTTTGTTTGTTTGTTTGTTTGTTATTCGATTTGTATAGCCACCCATCTCACAGTGATTATAAACATCAAACCATAAGAAAAGTGTAAAGAAAAATCAAATAAAAAAATAAAACCATGTTAAAGCCAAAAATTAACAGAGAAAAGTGAGAAATATAAAATTTCCATAACAGTTGCCCCGCTCCTTATATTAAAATGTATGCCTTCATTAATATTCTATGTTTATGAATCTTTGAGCTTCACATTGTGAATATTGTCCACAATCCGACTATTGCAGAGCCAGTTTGGTCTGGTGGTGAAGGCTCCAGGCTAGAAACCGGGAGACTGAGAGTTCTAGTCCTGCCTTAGGCATGAAAGCCGGCTGCGTGACCTTGGGCGAGTCCCTGTCTCTCAGCGCTAGGAAGGAGCCAATGGCAAACCAGGAGACTGAGAGTTCTAGTCCCGCCTTAGGCATGAGAGCTGGCTGGGTGACCTTGGGCCAGTCACTCTCTCTCAGCCCTAGGAAGGAGCCAATGGCAAACCAGGAGACTGAGAGTTCTAGTCCCGCCTTAGGCATGAGAGCTGGCTGGGTGACCTTGGGCCAGTCGCTGTCTCTCAGCCCTAGGAAGGAGCCAATGGCAAACCAGGAAACTGACAGTTCTAGTCCTGCCTTAGGCAGGAAAGCCAGCTGGGTGACCTTGGGCCAGTCCCTGTCTCTCAGCCCTAGGAAGGAGCCAATGGCAAACCAGGAGACTGAGAGTTCTAGTCCCGCCTTAGGCATGAGAGCTGGCTGGGTGACCTTGGGCCAGTCACGCTCTCTCAGCCCTAGGAAGGAGCTAATGGCAAACCAGGAGACTGAGAGTTCTAGTCCTGCCTTAGGCATGAGAGCTGGCTGGGTGACCTTGGGCCAGTCACGCTCTCTCAGCCCTAGGAAGGAGCCAATGGCAAACCAGGAGACTGAGAGTTCTAGTCCCACCTTAGGCAGGAAAGCCGGCTTGGTGACCTTGGGCCAGTCCCTGTCTCTCAGCCCTAGGAAGGAGCCAATGGCAAACCAGGAGACTGAGAGTTCTAGTCCCGCCTTAGGCATGAAAGCCGGCTGGGTGACCTTGGGCCAGTCACTCTCTCTCAGCCCTAGGAAGGAGCCAATGGCAAACCAGGAGACTGAGAGTTCTAGTCCCGCCTTAGGCATGAAAGCCGGCTGGGTGACCTTGGGCAAGTCACTCTCACTCAGCCCAACTCTCCTCACAGGGTGGTTGTTGTGGGGAAAATAGGAGGAGGAAAGAGTATTAGATATGTTCACCGCCTTGAGTTATAAAAATAATAAAGACAGGATAAAAAAATGTAAAAGAAATTGCAGAGGAATAACAATTTTAAGTTCTCATACTTAAAAGTATACTTTATTACAAAGAATACAATAAGAAGGAAGCTGAAAGAATGAACTAAAAATTAAAACTGAAAGAGGTTAAAACTGAAATTCAGGCACTTGGCAACCGGCACGTATTTACAACGGTTGCAGCATCCCGGGGTCATGCGATTGCCATTTGCGACCTTCCCAGCTGGTTTCTGACAAGCAAAGTCAATGGGGGAAGCTGGATTCACTTAACAACCACACGATTCACTTAATGACCGTGGCAAAAAGTTCATAAAATTGGGCATCTGTCATAAAATCCACTTTAATGAGTACAACTTACTCCATGTAAAGTTCAATAATAGTTCTTTTATTATTGTGTTATTCGGACAGAAAGCAAAGCAAGTATTTAAGTACAATTGGTTAATAATAAATGAATAAAATTACAAGATCTTCTAAAGTTTGTTATAATAATATACTAGGTTAACCATCAATTAAACATTAATAACCATGCCTCATTAAGCCAGTGGTCGGCAAACCACGGCTTGCGAGCCACATGCGGCTCTTTGGCCCCTTGAGTGTGGCTCTCGGGGAAACAAGGCTCCCGCTTGCGGCCGGGCTGGACAGGTCCGCGAACGCGGCCGGTTCCGCTTCCTCTCGTCCCGCCCCTGGTTGCTGAGGGAGCCATAGCGCCCGAGACTGAGGGCGGGGAGTCAGCGCCCGGTTCACACGGCGCCCGCCTGCTCCACAGGCGGCCCACCCGATCTTTGAAGCTGAACCTGGAAGCGAGCCGGCGGTCACCTCTCCTGCTTCCGGCCATGAGCGCGGCGCTGGTCGACTACAGCAGCTCCGGCTTGGAGGGCGAGAGCGAGGCCGCCGCTAGCCGGGAGAGAAGCAGCGGGGACACTTGGCGGGCCCCGGCAGGCGGCCGCGGTTCCTCCTCTCCGCGCAGCAGGTGATCTGGCAGCGCTTCCCGGCGCCCGGCATGGGATGCTGGCAGGGCGCCGGGGGCCCCTTGGCTTAAGCTTCTCCGAAGAACGGGGACACTGGGGACGAAGCCGCGGGCCTCTGGCTTGCCAGTGCCTTCTGCTCTCCCGCGCCCGTCCTGCCGGCCGGAGGGTGGAAGCTCTCTCTCTGCCACTCCTGGTGGGGCGGCCGGGCCGGGTTCGCGGAGCTGCTGGCTGCGCCCCCTCCCTCCGGGAGCCCCCCGGCAGCGTGGCTCTTACTAAGCCCTCCGGAGTCCAAGCCCCCGTTCTGGGGGTGCCGCCCTAGCCCTGGTGCGTTGAGCAAATTCAGCCAGCCGGGCTGATTGAGTAAACCAGGCATGGCGGCAGGCGTGGCGGCCCCCCAGTGCACGCCATTGGCTCCCGCCCGCAAACCCCGCCCCCTTCCACGTGATTGGCCCCCACCCGCAAACCCCACCCCCTTCCACGCGATTGGCCCCCGCCCGCAAACCCCACACCCTTCCACGCGATTGGCTCCCACCCTCAAACCCCACCCCCTGGCCCTCGAGTGATATTATAAATTTTATAAATGTCAAAATGGCTCCTGGCATAAAAAAGTTTGCCGACCCCTGCATTAGGCTATCCAAGTTGCTATTTGCATTCTTAACAGTATCTCATCGATACTACAACAGTTACCGGACCAGTATCTAAATCGATACTTACATCCACACTCCTAACAGTTGGCCAGACAGTTAGAGTGGGCTGGGAGGCAGACATCCAAGGCATCCCTGTGGAAAAGTCTCGCAACTCAAAATCTCCATTGCATGTCATCTTTCTTTTATACCTGACTGTGTTAAATCCAACATTTCACAGTCAGTGTCAGAACTATACATCAGAACTATACACGTCAGTGTTTGTTCTGACCTAGTTCTGAACTTGTTTTGCAGAGACCTGACATTCCTTATTCATCATGTTCTCTTATCTGTCTGGTACCTCCGTTCATCCATTTGTCATTCACTGTCTGTTCCAACCCGTTATCTTGTTGTTGGTACCACACACACACCTCATACATTCCTCATTCCGTGCATTCCAGCAACGTGGACACCCTAACGAGGTCATAAACAGGACAAGCATGGCTACTAGCTGGTTCTATTAAAACTATGATTTTATACATATTTAGGTTTATATAGACTTAATATATATATTCAATATATAATTTCATTACATATTCCCTCTCTTGAACTATTGCAAACTGGAAGGAGTAATAGTTCACTTTGATTTATCAATCTTAGGAAATTTAAACAAGGAACAGGCACTTAAACAATATGGAAAGCATTGAATACAACAACAAGTAACAAGAATCAGAAATACAATAAAAATGATTCCAACAAACACAGTTTTTAACCATCCAAAAGGGATGCAATTTGTCAATGTGTCCCAAAAGTTCATGAATAGATTATGTATCTTCTCCCAGGATCGTCTGGCATTGGATGTGAGACCAGCAATTTTGTAAATTTTATGAACATCCTCCTCAATTAATCCGGAATTGTTGACATACATACAACAGGAATGGTTCAGCACAATGCAAACTCCGCCTTGTTCCGCCAACGTGCTATCAAGAACAATTCGATTATCAGTGGCAATTCGAGCTATAGAGTCCATTTCCTCTTGGAGGTCAATAATAGCTTTTCCAGTAATATTCAAATCTGCCTCTAATAGCACAGAGAGGTTATGAACAAAATGATCTGTATTAATTTGTTGCAAAAATTGATAGCCTGGCAAAAGTGTACGAGCTAGAAAATCTCCGACATCAGACCAAGATCGTTTATACCGCGCTGGGGCATAAAAGAGTTTGGACTGTATATTCTTATGCATGGCAACAGGAGTTACATAGTGAGCAAGAGTACATGATCCTTTCCAACTTCCTGGTAGAATTTTAAATCCTCCTTTTCCACACACCCAAAAATAACCTCAAGGGGCAATAGTACCATACACCTGGGTTACCATTGGTTTTATCACTGTCCCTTTAAAAGGGCAATGCGGATTCAATTTATTTATATTACTAAACTGCTTACTGAACATGCCACTGTAGTTAGTACACTGAGCAACCCTCCAAATTTGACTGCATATATCTATCCAAGGAGTAATGAAGAGATCAGTAGATTTGTTAGCACGAAGATCACATATCTCTTCTTTTGTTTTTCCTATCTGTCCCCACCGCCCATAAGGGTCAATAGGGGATTGGGAATGCCAGGAAATATATCCGGGAAAGAAAAATGTATTTTGTGGGCATTGTTCAATAGAAACATTATCACCGTGGACAAGCCACTGGTCTTCAGCCAATTGCATTGTCAATTTAGGATCATAAGATAAAACTTTAGGTAAAAATCCCACATTAACCAAACCTTTAAATTGAAAAATCAAAACTTCAGGCGGAAAAACAAATTGTCCCGTGACAGTTCTTATTGGAAGATGAGGGCCATTATGCCGGCCTGCTGTTGCACGTGAAGTAAGCCAAGTGGACATGTTAATAGGAAGGAAATAACCTGGAATATTCATCTGGTTTCAGCTCCTAAAAGAAAAGAAGGGTTACGCATGCACATCATCAGAAACAGGTTTAATTTGACTACGGTGCACCCATTATTGATTACTTAAAAGATAACTTACTGGTGGAACACATTTCAAAATAATAAAAGTTCCTTTGTATCGTGGCGCCAGTGTGTGTTCCTTTTTCCCCCCAAACTTCTGTACATAACTTGAGATCCTATAGGTAAACATTCAACGGTATTTACCAATCCTTTATGTTTCTTTTCTATTTCTTGTACTGTCTCTCAAATTTCTTCTCTATCTTTTAACACATTGAACCATTGTTGTTCCATTTCACCTTGGACCCATAATGATGGAAATCCCAGTTCCATCTGTATACTAAACAAAATTTCATATGGACTCATCCCCAATCCGCTAATAGGGTATACTACCAACAAATATTTATTCCCTCTCTGCGTTACAGGGGCTTATCAATATAATCAATGTATAACTATAAAAGTAGGCTTCAAGGATTTTCAAATCATTTGCAAAAAAAAAGGGGAGGGAAAAAAAAATCCCCTAATGCAGTTACTCACTTCACCAACTGCCTCCCCCAACCATTTAATAGTTTCTAGAGGGGCTGAGTGGAAGAGTGTGCTCATTATCAACCTTTTTCAAAAATGTGACTGGTCTCCAAATCACCATCTGCTCAATGCTTAATGTTGATAAAATTAGCATATTTTTTGTATAAATACATTTTTATTTTATCAAAGTAGAGATTTGCACTGAACTGAACTCTTTATTTTTCTTCTTTTGGAATCACTATCCTTTTATTTACGAGTTTGTATAAGGAGCAAAGTGTTTGTGCTAAGTGTAGGAAGATCCCAGCACTTTTCAGAATTGCTGCAATTCCTTCACCGTCTGGGGAAGGGAAAATTTTGTACCTTATCACCCATGGTGTCAGGCAAAATTCATGTCCTTTCTGACCATAGGACTCCTAAAAATGTTTGCAAGTCAGTTGAACACTTCTGCAATAAAAATAAATCATCAAAGATTAACATTAGTACAATAATGCATGTCTCCATACCCTGACAGGGCAGGGCTGAATGCAGCAACCTTGGGGCAAAAGCATTAACAGTTTTATCATTAGCCACTGGAAAACTAGAATCAGCTCCCTGGCTAAAGTTCCAGGAGACAAAAGGTTAGTTTCCAATATTAGCAAAATACAAATTCCCATTGAATGACAGAGTCTGCTCTGCTGCCTTCACTAAGTGCAGAATAAAGATCTGTAAGGGAAATCCAAAGTCCTCTCTCACTTCTGTTAGTAAAAAAACCCCCAAACTGCTGTTTCATCCCCCCTTCCCGTTTCCATTTGACCAAACACCAGGAGAGGGAAACAGGAATTGTTATGGTCTTAGCTTTACTGTTTGAATTCAAGAAATTCAGGGTCCAAATCATTTCTTGTTTAGATAAAAGCAACATTATACAATTCAATTACAAAAACTTTAATGCCAATTAATTTCTCAGTAACTTCATTTGCCATGTTGAGGGACAAATGAAATTCAATTAACTTCCCTTTATAATCCATGTAGTTTTACCACCCCTCCTTTTTTTCTCTCTCTCTCTCTGTCCAAGAGTCCGTACCAGCCAATGCTGGACTCCTGCTGCAAAACAAGGGGGTGAAATTGCTGGTAAAAAAAAAACCTGGAATGCCACACATTCTTAAAGACAGTGTTAACAGATAAGCAATAAAGGGGCTTAAGGTCCCACTGATTTATTACAATCATTTCTACACTAGAGCAGGAAGCAAGCTTCTCCCTACATTTCAGAACCTAAAAAAAATTTATTTTCAGGGATTCTGCTATTTCCAGGGAACCAAAACCTAAGCTGTCTGGTGGAGCAGTTGCGGCTTGCTGCATCACAAACTGCATTCTACTCTGCTCCCACTTCTTTTTGAAAACATCAGGCTGGAGATTTTCTAAAAATCTCTCTTGCTTTCTGAAGTCAGCCTTCCAAATGCACACATTAAATTATAAACTTTACAAAACAAAAGCATATCAAAACTTCACCTCTTTTGTTCTTTTGCTAAAATACCTTCAAATGCATTATTAAGAACAAAACAAAGACAACAGTAATTTATTTATTTATTTATTTATTTATTTATTTATATTTCTAACTTATATCACCGCCCATCTCCCCCCATTCCGGGGGGAGTAATTAACCAGTTTTTTACTGATTTCAAACCATTTAAACTTAACAGTTAAATCTCCTCCTGCTCTACTTCTTCCTGAAGTTTGCTGATGCAAAAATTTAAAGACACTGCCCAATCTCCACCAGGAAATTGGAACTGCCCCCCCAATCTCTCGAGGTCTCTAACTGGTCAAGCCAGTACACATTTGAACTCCAATATAACGTGAATAGCCAACTCAGGATGTCTCTGAGCCCTGTCCACTTTATCCAGACAAGCCTGCTGATTTTTAAAAGCAGTCACTTCTTCAACCTCCTGTTGCACCTTCCTCTGAGTGATTTCTAATTGTTTCCACACATTGTCCTCTTTTCCAACCCACTCCCAATGGGGAGTGGAGTCTAAAACTTTCATTTCAGAACCCCGTAACACCGGTGGGGATAACTGATTCAACATTTGAACTCCTGGCCCCCAGATACTTGTACTAGGCTGACCAGGAATCTTGTCATTATCAACGTGCTTAGCAGATTTCTTTCCCCACCACCAGGGCATTATATCACAAAAAATAATCACAAGCACAAACACAACAATTATAAAACTCTGAGAAATATAGCAGCAGTCACAAAATAATAATAATAATCACAATCCTCATATATTCCAGAAGGTTTAGCTCATAGGCAAACATACTTTCTTTCACTCTCTTGGCAGGACAGCCAAGGGGATATAAGGAAATCACTCATGCTCTTTCAACCAAGCCTTCTTTCACAACTTTTAATCACACGCTGCGTCGTGGGGCATGCATGCCTTCACTGTCTCACTTTGAACAATGTCAGCGCACAGCCTTGGTCACGACCGGATATAATAAAAAGGGCTCACACAACTATTTCTCTTTCTCTTCACACTTCTTCTCTCAATCACAATCTTCACACTCCCTCTTACAATCCATGTGTATTACACAACAATGCACATTTTAGCACAGTGAGCACAACAACAACATTCAGTAATGCAGTTACAGTCACAAAATTTACACATTTGGAATGAGGTAAAAAGTAAGTTCTATTCACTCTCACCTTTCACACTATGGCACGGTTTAGAAATAGAAGACACACGCAGACAGACAAATACAAAACACAGATATACACAAATACAAAAGTATTTTACTGCGTCTTTAATCTGTCTCTGCCCCCACAGAAACCAAGGCTCTGATTGAAAAAAAAGAACAGTGCGCGCAGCCTTGTCTGCCAGGCAGCATAGATCAGAGTCAGCTCTCTATCCTAATTTGCCTTTGTATTCTGTCCGAATGCAAGCCAAGAACCCTGCTCGCTGCGCCAATATGTCATAAAATCCACTTTAAAGAGTACAACTTACTCCTTGTAAAGTTCAATAATAGTTCTTTTATTCTTGTGTTATTCGGACAGAAAGCAAAGCAGTTATTGAGTTACAAATAATAAATGATAAATGAATAAGATTATAAGATTCTCTAGAGCTTATTACAATATTATATTAGGTTAACCATCAAATAAACCTTAATAACTATGCCTTAACTAGGCTATCCAAGTTGCTGTTTGCATTCTTAACAGTATCTCATCGATACTACAACAGTTACAGAACAAGTTTTCTTAATCAATATCTAGTTACAGGACCAAAGTTCTCTTAATCAGTATCTCATTGATACTACAACAGTTACCGGACTAGTATCTTAATCGATACTTACATCCACACTCCTAACTGTTGATCAGACAGTTATAGTGGGCTGGGAGGCAGACATCCAAGGTGTCCCTGTGGAAAAGTCTCGCAACTCAAAATCTCCATTGCATGTCATCTCCTTTTTATACTTGACTGTGTTAAATCCAACATTTCACAGTCAGTGTCAGAACTATACGTCAGAACTATACACGTCAGTGTTTGTTCTAACCTGGTTCTGAACTTTGTCTGTAGCTTGAATCATGTCAACTGGATTTCTATTTTCTCAGTGGAAACGTTTCACTCCTTATCCAAGGAGCTTCTTCAGTCTGAGCAAAGTTGGTAAGGGAATCCTAAATATGTTTCTAGGTAGCTGTGTGACCTTACACCTGGGGTCATGGTTATATTGAGATGTTATTTTAAGTCCTTTTATTATCTAAAGGAGGATCGTTAAGATCACCATGCTGCTGTTGAGCTTGTGAAATGGTCTTAATCTTCCTAGGCACAGAAGACAGAGCCGGGAGAAAGATGGGAGAAAGATTGTGCCTGAGGCCCCCACCTCTATTCAAGGAAGGATTTTCCAAGTTGGCATAAATGGATTCCTTGACCCCTCTCTCAAACCACCTATCTTCTCTGTCTAAAATGTGAACATTAATGTCCTCAAATGAGTGTCCTTTTTCCTTTAAATGAAGATAAACTGCTGACTCTGGTCCTATGGTGTTACTTCTCCTGTGTTGGGCCATCCTCCTGTACAAAAGTTGTTTGGTTTCTCCAATGTAGAGTTCAGAGCACTCCTCATTGCACTGGATTGCATAAACTACATTGCTTTTCTTGTGTTTTGGAGTTTGATCTTTGGGGTGTACAAGCCTCTGTCTCAGTGTGTTGGTGGGTTTGAAATATACAGTTATGTGGTGTTTGCCAAATATCCGTTTTATCTTTTCAGACACACCAGCCATGTAGGGAATGACCAGGTTCTTTCGTTTACTCTGAGTCTCAGCCCCATCTGTCGCTGTTTTAGGTATGTATGTATGTATGTATGTATGTATGTATGTATGTATGTATTCATTCATTCATTCATTCATTCATTCATTCATTCATTCATTCATTCATTCATGCCAACTTGGAAAATCCTTCCTTGAATAGAGGTGGGGGCCTCAGGCACAATCTTTCTCCCATCTTTCTCCCGGCTCTGTCTTCTGTGCCTAGGAAGATTAAGACCATTTCACAAGCTCAACAGCAGCATGGTGATCTTAACGATCCTCCTTTAGATAATAAAAGGACTTAAAATAACATCTCAATATAACCATGACCCCAGGTGTAAGGTCACACAGCTACCTAGAAACATATTTAGGATTCCCTTACCAACTTTGCTCAGACTGAAGAAGCTCCTTGGATAAGGAGCGAAACGTTTCCACTGAGAAAATAGAAATCCAGTTGACATGATTCAAGCTACAGACAATTCCACCTGGATGACTGAGAACCTTCATAGACATACTGGTTCTGAACTTGTTGTTTTGCAGAGACCTGACATTCCTTATTCATCATGTTCTCTTATCTTGTCTAGTACCTCCGTTCACTCACTGTACATTCACTGTCTGTTCCACACCGTTATCTTGTTGTTGGTACCATGCACATACCTAATACATTCCTCACAACAAGAACACCCTAGTAAGTTCATAAACAGGACAAACATGGCTACTAGCTGGTTCTATTAAAACTATGATTTTACACACATTTTAAACTTAATATAAACTTAATATATATTCAATATATAATTTCATTACACTGGCCACAGATGCTGGCGAAACGTTAGGAACCACAACTTCCAGAACACGGCCACACAGCCCGGAAGACCCACAACAGCCAAAACTGAAGTACTTTGGCCACATAATGAGAAGACAGGATACCCTGGAGAAGATGCTGATGCTAGGGAAAGTGGAGGGCAAAAGGAAGAGGGGCCGACCAAGGGCATGATGGATGGATGATATTCTGGAGGTGACGGACTTGACCTTGGGGGAGCTGGGGGTGGCGACGGCCGACAGGAAGCTCTGGCGTGGGCTGGTCCGTGAAGTCACGAAAAGTCGGAAGCAACTGAACGAGTAAACAACAACAAAGGAAATTTGCAGACAGGGCAAAAGGCAATGATTCTTCAAGATATTTTAAATTCTGGAGTTGGGAGAAAGGTAGCACAGATTTCTCTCTTTACTTGCTACATCCCCCTTCCCACAGCATGTGAATACAGACTTTTGTATATTTCTTATATATAGGTCAACTTTAAATCAATAGGATGATACAAACAACGGAGAGAACCTCGTAGAAGCAATGGCAGAGGAAACATCCTGATGAGATTTAGCGGTCAAGAGGTTAAGCCATTAACCATGATTAAGAAGTGGGCTAGACATAAAAAGAAATCCATGGTATCCATTGAGACAGTGGCACTTGACAAGAGTCTTGAGGAGCGTAAACAGGAAGACTTTCAAACAATGTATGCTTGTGGTCAGGTAGAGGTCAGCCTTGGTTCAGCTCCATCGAAGAGACTTCATCTCTGCCGTGGTGGGAAAATAACCAGTCCTGCCGAGGATGCATTGGAAGTGATGGAGTCTTGAAGGTTAATAAAAGAACTCCAAGTAGCTAACAACAATCTTGCAGAGTAGAAGTGTGAACCAGCAGGGAACTTGCACTTTAAGCTTAATTGCGTTCAGAAATAAATTCAGTCTTCACACATTAGTTAGATGAAGAAAAAGAGAGATAGCTTACATTTATTCAGTAGATCTGGATACAAGTAGATTCATAGTAGATCTGCGTGCAAGCGAGATGCAATGGACGGGACCTGCATGGTGCAGCCCTCCTGCTTGCAGGTGTGCCTGAAGCATAATGGAAAATGAGAATCCCCAAACCAAGAAGAAGGAGGAAGAGGAAATCAGGTGACCCAGGTAACATCCCACAAGCACAGTAGAGATGCATTTACTAGAAAGACCCCCTATTATGCTTATGAGACAATGTTGAGTTGACTCCTGATAATCCCAACAGGAAGAACAGTGGAAAAGCCGGGAGGGAAATTCCAGGGGAGAGGAACAAGAAGGATGACCATATGGGGGAACACCTGTCCTTTTCTGAGACCCCAAATGGCTATGAATAAAACAAGGGAAATGAGGAGAGGCTCATCTCCTTAAAGCTATAATAACCTAAAGGTTACAAAATTTATGTATTTATTTATTTATTATTCGATTTGTATAGCCACCCATCTCACAGTGATTATAAACACCAAACCATAAGAAAAGTGTAAAGAAAAATCAAATAAAAAAATAAAATAAAAATAAAAAATAAAACCATGTTAAAGCCAAAAATTAACAGAGAAAAGTGAGAAATATAAAATTTCCATAACAGTTATTTATTTATTATTTATTTATTAATCAAATTTATCACCAAATTTCCATAACAGTTGCCCCGCTCCTTATATTAAAATGTATGCCTTCATTAATATTATATGTTTATGAACCTTTGAGCTTCACATTGTGAATATTGTCCACAATCCGACTATTGCAGAGCCAGTTTGGTCTGGTGGTGAAGGCTCCAGGCTAGAAACCAGGAGCCTGAGAGTTCTAGTCCCGCCTTAGGCATGAAAGCCGGCTGCGTGACCTTGGGCCAGTCCCTGTCACTCAGCCCTAGGAAGGAGCCAATGGCAAACCAGGAGAATGAGAGTTCTAGTCCCGCCTTAGGCATGAAGGCCGGCTGGGTGACCTTGGGCCAGTCCCTGTCTCTCAGCCCTAGGAAGGAGCCAATGGCAAACCAGGAGACTGAGAGTTCTAGTCCCGCCTTAGGCATGAGAGCCGGCTGGGTGACCTTGGGCCAGTCCCTGTCTCTCAACCCTAGGAAGGAGCCAATGGCAAACCAGGAGCCTGAGAGTTCTAGTCCCGCCTTAGGCATGAAAGCCGGCTGCGTGACCTTGGGCCAGTCCCTGTCACTCAGCCCTAGGAAGGAGCCAATGGCAAACCAGGAGACTGAGAGTTCTAGTCCCGCCTTAGGCATGAAGGCCGGCTGGGTGACCTTGGGCCAGTCCCTGTCTCTCAGCCCTAGGAAGGAGCCAATGGCAAACCAGGAGACTGAGAGTTCTAGTCCCGCCTTAGGCATGAGAGCTGGCTGGGTGACCTTGGGCCAGTCCCCCTCTCTCAGCCCAACTCACCTCACAGGGTGGTTGTTGTGGGGAAAATAGGAGGAGGAAGGAGTATTAGGTATGTTTGCCGCCTTGAGTTATAAAAATAATAAAGGCGGGATAAAAAAATCTAAAAGAAATTGCAGAGGAATAACAATTTTAAGTTCTCATACTAAAAGCATACTTTATTACAAAGAATACAATAAGAAGGAAGCTGAAAGAATGAACTAAAAATTAAAACTGAAAGAGGTCCACGTTCAATATCTCATCCTCAACTTCCTGGCAAAGAAAATATTTCCCACAAAATCCAGGAGTCTGCTTCAGTTTGCTTTGCAGCACCTTTTTAAATGTTTGCAAGCACTGTATGAATTTCTTCTCGATTAGCAAGTACAGGTAGTCCTCGACTTATGACCATTCATTTAGCAACTGTTCAAAGTTATAATGGCACTGGACAAGGTGACTTGCGACCAGTCCTCACACTTATGACCGTTGCAGCGTCCCTGCAGTCATGTGATCAAAATTCAGGCACTTGGCAACCGGCACGTATTTACAACGGTTGCAGCATCCCGGGGTCATGCGATTGCCATTTGCGACCTTCCCAGCTGGTTTCTGACAAGCAAAGTCAATGGGGGAAGCTGGATTCGCTTAACAACCACGCGATTCACTTAATGACCGTGGCAAAAAGTTCATAAAATTGGGCATCACTCACTTAACAACCACCTTGCTTAGCGACGGAAGTTCCGGTCCCAATTGTGGGCATAAGTCGAAAGACTACCTGAATACAGATTCAGCATTGTATCCCAATTATTGCGCAGAAATCCCTTTGCCCTGCCAAGATCTGATCAAAAGCTAACCTATTCTGTAAAACAGTTTTTTTTTCTCTGGGCTGAGACATCTGCAGTTTGGGAGCCAATCGCTTTAGCTGTATTTTTTGCTATTTGTAGTGCCCAACTAAAGTTGCAAATCCTTTCTTGAGGGGCCTGGTCTATATAGAAGCTTGGGAGTAAAAATCATCCAGAACTCCAAAATCTACAGAGGGGGCTCGATGAACACAGCTCCCCTTAGCCAGAATGGCTCCATTGTTTACCTGGTGAGATGGCCGGATGAGCTCCTGACATAAAATTCTACGGCATTACCTTGGGGGTGACCTGCGGCAGGGGGAGGGAGGGGGGCAATGGCTGACTCAGAGCCACTCCTGCCTCTGGGGGCCCAGACGCCCCTTGGCTTAAGTCAGTCCCATCATCCGCGCTCCCATCATTTCAGCTGAGTTCAGGGGGGGACTATCATTTGGGGTCCTGACGTAGAGGGCAGAGGGAATGGCCTTGAGGGACAGGGGGAAGAGATGCTACGAAGACAACGGTCAGATAAGAGGGGCCTGAGCCTGGGCCAAGAAAGTGACCCGACAAAAGGTCTCGGACACGCCCCTCCCTACTTGACACAGGAGGCAGGGGGAAACAGATTCGGACTTGCAAGGCTCCGTTACTGTAGCTGTTACAATAAAAGTAGTCCTGACCTACATGGCATTGATTTCTTAGTCTACTCTACCTGGTAGAACTGACACTTCCTGAAGTGGCAGCTCCTGCTTGAGCAGCAGGTAGCAACTGCAGTGGGGTGGGTGGGTGTCTGTGTGTGTGCTTTGCAGAAATTAATCTTGTGCACCAATTGCACAAGATATTAAAAGCAAAACTTGGCTTGCCCCATAGCTCTACTATCTATTCTGCGGGTCCAAGCCCATCCTGGATTTTATTTTATTATGTTTTGTTTGTGTTTTTAGATATTTTGTATAGTTTTAAATTTTTATTTATTGTAACCCGCCCAGAGTCCCTTGCATGGGAGATGGGCGGGGAATAAATTTGAATAATAAATAATAAATAAATAAATAAATAAAACTGAAGTCCTTTGGCCACATAATGAGAAGACAGGATACCCTGGAGAAGATGCTGATGCTAGGCAAAGTGGAAGGTAAAATGAAGACGGGCTGACCAAGGGCAAGATGGATGGATGATATTCTGGAGGTGACGGACTCGACCGTGGGGGAGCTGGGGATGGCGACGGCCGACGAAGCTCTGGCGTGGGCTGGTCCATGAAGTCACGAAGAGTCGGAAGTGACTGAATGAATAAACAACAACAACCAATTGCACCCCTTCCTGGACCAGGAGGCCTTGCTCGCAGTCACTCATGCCCTGGTCCCTTCCTCATTGATTGCTGCAATGTGCTCTAGATGGGGCTGCCCTTGAAGACCACCTAGAAGTTACACTGATCCAGAACCCAGCAGGGCACACAGTTCTGGCTGCTCCTTGGTTTGTCGGTATTACAATGCCGCTGGGCAAGCTGCATTGGCTTCCAGTTTCTTTCCAGATGCACTTCAAGGTTCTGGTTATCACCTTTATAACCTTGAAGGGGGGCAGGTTATTTGTGGGGCCACCTCTCTTTGAGGGTATCTGCATGTCCCATCAGGCTAGATAGGGTGGGTAGACTCCTGGTCACTTCCCTTAAATGCTGCCATCTGGTGGGACCTAGAAGGTGCCCCTTCTCTGTAGAATAGCTTCCCCCTGTAATCTAGAGGGTCTCCACCCTTTATGCCTTCCAGAAGGCCAGGAAAAGCTGGCTGTTCCCCCAGGCGTTGGGTCTGGGTGAGAACAGAGAGAACGGCATGGTGCAAATGTCTGGTGGTGTTGTTGTTACTGGGTGCCGTGGGGATAAGGTCGTGTTGATTTCAGTAGAGTGTTCTTTTATTTTCTGTGTTTTCTTGGTTTTGCTGTGAGCTGCCCAGGGTTCTTCTATAAAAGATGAGCAGCCATATAAGTCTTTTAAATCAATCCATCAAGCATGGGAATTCCTCTCCTGGCATAAACAGGGTTACAATTGTTGTAACCCGCCCAGAGTCCCTTGCAAGGGAGATGGGCGGGGAATAAATTGAAATAATAAATAAATAAATAAATAAATAAATAAATAAATAAACGGCCATTAAGCACACCCCTAGCGATCAGATACATTATTTATTTATTTATTTATTTATTTATTTATTTATTTATTTATTTATTTAACTTGTATGACCACCCATCTCCCCCAATGGGGAACTTTGGGCGGTTTACAATAAAACTAAATTAAAATAGAATATAAAATATAAAATTACATTAATTCATACAATAAATAATTATAAAAATCCAATTGGCAGTTTAACTTAATAAAAAAGGAAGGACATTATAAGATTAAGGAATTAGCCACCCCCATGAGGAACTATCACTTCCTCCCTCCCATGCCAGGGGGCAGAACCAGGTCTTCAGTTCTTTCCTAAAGGTCGGGAGGGAGGGGATCTGCCTCAACTCTGCGGGCAAGCTGTTCCATAGCGTGGGCGCTGTCACAGAGAAGGCCCGCCTCCTAGACCCCATCAGATGGCATTCTCTAATTGATGGGGTTCGTAGCAGGCCCTCTCTGAATGACCGGGTGGGGCGGGTCGATAACATGGGGATCAGACGGTCCCTCAGGTATTCTGGCCCCATGCCATGTAGGGCTTTAAAGGTGATAACCAACACCTTGAATTGGACCCGGAAGCAAACCGGCACCCAATGCAGCTCACGGAGCAAAGGTGTTATATGTGCTGATCTTGGTGCACTCAAAATTGCTCGCGCGGCTGCATTCTGCACCAGCTGTAGCTTCCGGATAGTCTTCAAGGGTAACCCCATGTAGAGCGCATTCAGGTCATCCAGTCTGCAGCAAGATGTGCCATGTCCCAGTGCCCGAAAGCAGAGGGTAAAAGGGAGAATCAACACTCATCTGTCCTTTCCATCTTACAGTATCCCTGCCCTAAGCTGGCATGCCAGCCCGGCGAGTGGGCAGCATTGCTTGTCCAGTCTAATACAGGTAGTCCTCATTTAGCAGCTGCCTCGGACAGCGACCATTTGCAGTTACAACAGTGATGAAAAAGTAACTTTATGACCAGTCCTCGCATGTATGACCTTCTCGGTCTGTAAAGCCAAGGAAAGCTGCAGTGAGATCGTAAGCCCAATTGTAGTTCCACTTATTGACTGCTTCACTTAACGACCAATTTGCCAGGCCCAATTGTGGTCGCTAAATGAGGACTTCCTGTATCTAGCTGAGACAGTTTTAAAAAAAAGTTTTGAAGTGCTGCAGCCATCTAACAGAGGCAGTGGGGACACTGATTTAAAAGGAGAGGTTCTTGTCCAGCACGTCAGTTCCTCCCTCCCCCCTCTGATCCTTACAGCCTTTGGGAAAGTGTGCAGGAAGGAACATCAGCTTTCCCCAGGTACCTGACATGCTGCAGCATCCTTTTGCACACAGTCGGTGCAGCGCCTGCTTTCTTACGGCGCGACACGTGTGGGATAGTCCTAGCAACAATCTGCTGTGTTGGTGGCTAGCAGAATCTGTAGGGGTCCTTCCTACCTTGGATGGAGGCATTTTTTTCCCCTTGAAGACTTCAACATTGATCTAGCCCCAGGCTTGAGGTTGTGACAAGGCTGGTCTGGATCCAGTAGGAAGCCGTCTTGTGCCTTGGGCTCTGCCTTGGCGGTGGGATATGGTTCTTCCATAATTAATGGGGCGCGGTAGCTCAGCGGGTTAAACCGCTGAGCTGTAAGACTGCCGGTCTGATGGTCGGCAGTTCAAATCCCTGCGTGGCGAAGTGAGCTCTCGTCACTTGCCCCAGCTCCTGTCAACCCAGCAGTTCGAAAGCTAAATGCAAGTAGATAAATGGGGACCACTTTAAAGTGGGAGAATTTGCCGGCGTCCTGTCGGGGGTTGCCCTCGGAGCGAAAGAAGATCCCGGGAATCCCGGGAATGGTGGCAGAGGACGACGGAACCCGATCGGCAACATCCAGGACGTCAGCAGCCGACTCGGAAAGCGAGGTATTCTGGGACATGTAGTCCAATACCTACGGACGAAGAGTTGGTTCCCTTACCCCTCTCCCTTAGTGCGCGGTAACAATATATATGAATGTATGTATAATATATATGAATTTGCAATGTTGTAAGCCGCCTAGAGTCCTCCGATAGGGAGGGGATAGGCGGGGTATAAATATGATTAATAAATAAATAAATAAATAAATTACTAGTGTGTGTTCCCAAGGTTGGCACTTGAGCATTTCATACAGGGAGGGGCGCAAATGGTGCACATAGCAGGCGGTATGGGTTTTCCTAGTTTCTGCTGGGCCTCCTGGATAGTGGATAGTGGGCTGGGCAATCAAGATCAGTAGTTTGTTAGAAGGAGGCCACAGAGCAGGATCAAGAATAGGGCAGCAAGGGACAAGAAAAGTCCTGACTGGCCAAACGTAAAGGAGAAAATACTTGAGTCTGGCTTATAAACATATAAACTTGCACAGCAAATCCCTTCCGAGGAGATGATGATGATGATGATGATGATGATGATGATGATGATGATGATGTTGATGTTGATGTTGATGATATGAAGAAGCTAAAATGCTCTGGGACTTTAGAATTCAAACAGACAAGCATCTGCCACACAACAGCCCAGACTTAACCATTGTTGAGAAGAAAGACAAAAAAGTCTGGATAGTGGACATTGCAATACCTGGAGACAGCAGAAGAAAAGAGAAAGAAAACAAAAACTGCCAGAACACGGCCACACAGCCGGGAAAACCCACAACAACCAAAAGAGAAAGAACTGGAGAAAATCACAAAATATAAAGACCTCCAAATAAAAGTAGAACGACTGTGGCAAAAGAAAGCAAAGGTACCAATAGTAGTAGGCGCCTTGTGTTGGATTGTAAAAATATGTTTTATGTTTTAAATATGTTTTACAAAAAGGTAAAAATATGTTTACAATCCAACACTTGGATGCAATCCCAAAACATCTGGAGCACCACTTGAACACCATCGGCATTGGCAAAATCACCACCAGTCAATTGCAAAAGCCAGCTTTACTAGGAACAGCTTCATCCTGTGACAAGACCTTTAATATTATCAGCTGCTTACCCCAGGTCCTTGGGAAGGACTTGATTGGTGGACAAAAATGCCAAATCCAGCCTCAACATCTGGCTGGCTGTGCAAGCAACCATAATATATTGAATTTCGCAAGAGATTTTTCAAAAGAAGAGGGACTTAGAAGAAAGACATGCTGCTGAGAAAAGGTCCAGTAGAAACGGTGAGTGAATCAGAAACAGGATGTGGTGCAGACCGGTTAGAAATTCCAATTTCATGTGCATGTACCGCAGAGGAAGAGAAAAGCAAATTTGGGAAAGCTGAAGGGCTGACAGTAGAATAAGAAGTGCCCATAGAGGATCAAGAAGTCAAGGGACAGCTCTTCCTCCTACAGGATAGTCAGTAAAGCAGTGTTTCTCAACCGTGGCTACTTTAAGCTGTGTGATTACAATTTGGGAGCTTGGCAACCAGTTCGCATTTATGACCATCACAGTGTCCCACGGTCACATGATTGCCATTTTCGACCTTCCCGGCCGGCTTCTGGCAAGCAAAATCAATGGGGAACCGCATGATTTGCTTAACAACTGCATGGTTTGCTTAATGCCTGCATGATTTGCTTAACGACCACCACAAAAAGGTTGTAAAATCGGGTTGGATTCACTTAATGACTGCTTCACTTAGCAACCAAAATTCCAGTCCCAATTGTGGTTGTTAAGTGAGGACTACCTGTAGTTCTTAAGCAATCCATGGCATTAGTCTTCCCCTTTTTCCTGCCCGCACCTCTGTATTTTGTACCAATAATATCAAAGGGACAATCAAAATCTTCTCTAAGATCGCTTTTCTGCATTCAGCTGTGCCATCTGCGCCCCCCTCTGCATCTGGCCAATTTGCCTTTCTGAGTTACTGATATCATGTGGCATAATTATCCTTAATAACTGGTTTATATTGCTCAGAAGACTGGAAGACTCCGATTGTGAATTTTATTGGGTTGCTCCTGATTGAGAGAACATTCCTAAAGAGGGCAATTCAATCAACAGGACTCCAGGGGCGATGCACATTTACTATATCGGGGTTTGTGGGTGCGGCCTTACGGGGCACTAGAGACGAATCAATGCCAAGTTTGCAGAGACTGTTAGACCTCGCAGGGTTAGCGTTTCCAGGGAAGTTGTACTTTCAACTGAGGCTTCAGCTCTAGGAACAAAGGGTTGAGGACATTCAGGGCCATAGGGTGGTGGTCCCCAAGAGTCTAAAACAGTGTTTGTCAAGCTCAGCAACTTTAAGCCGTATGGACTTCAACTCCCAGAATTCCCCAGCCAGCATGCTGGCTGGGGAATTCTGGGAGTTGAAGTCCACACGGCTTAAAGTTGCTGAGCTTGACAAACACTGCTCTAAGATGTCCTTTGAAGGAAATTCCATTCCTCACTTGACTTTGGGGGGGCATTGTGGATAAAAGGAACAAGTCCTAAACCTGTCCTGGAGCCCCTTGTTCTTCTTCTCAATCGAGTTCTAAGTAGATTCCTTTAAACTTGCTAGCACCAGCGTCCTGGTGGCACCTTCCAGCTTCTGCTTCTGTTTCCCAAACCTTGAATGCTAGCCACCGCCCTTCTTTTTCTTGCACACAGGAGTAATGGGTCACAAGGGAGCTATCTGTCCATCCCCCATGTTCCACTGCTTAGGAATTGCAACCCTGGGGTCCCCATCTGGCCAGGAAAACTGCAGGGACTAGTCCAGGCAGTTGCCAGGAGTCAACACCCCTCTCTCTACAAAGAAACCTTATTCCATTTCCTTAAATATTAGAAAAGAGACCACCCCAAGTGGATGCACATGAATTTCGGGGTACCCTGTTCGTTTCCTGTTTTAAAATCACAAACCCCCCAATTCCTTAGTTACCTTTCATCTTTTCTCAAGTCAAACTCAACCCCCAGGATTATCTTGAGTTCTAAACACAACCCCCCCCCCCAATTTTCTTGATCTGCCCCAAACTGATAGCAAACCTTCTTTACACCTTAAAATTAAAGCACTGTTTCCTGTTACCAAGCTTCCTTAAAACGTTCACCCAGTATTTTGTGCTGAATATGGACAGGGAGAAATTGCCTGGAATTCTTGCAAAATGCATTTCTTGTTCATTGCAAGGGGGAAAAAAGATCTCTCTTCCCTTTAATTAAGTGGCCACAAAAAGAGCAGATTTTTGCTAGGGCTAGTAAGTCTTCTTCCGGTCCATATAATAGGAAGGTCTTAGTGGAACCTCCAGAACTGTTAAAAAGAAAATTTGCGGACAGGCAATGATACTTCATTTTAAATTCCAGAATTGGGAGAAGAGTAGCACAGATTTTTCTCTTTACCTTGCTACACCCCCCGTCCTACAGCATATGGATACCGAGATTTATACATTCCTTGTACATAGGGCAACTTTAAATCAATAGGACAATACAAACAAGCAATGGCAGAGGAAAACTCCTGATGAGATTTAGCGGTCAAGAGGTTAAGCCATTAACCATGATTAAGAAGTGGGCTAGACATAAAAAGAAATCCATGGTATCCATTGAGACAGTGGCACTTGACAAGAGTCTTGAGGAGCGTAAACAGGAAGACTTTCAAACAATGTATGCTTGTGGTCAGGTAGAGGTCAGACTTGGTTCAGCTCCATCGGAGAGACTTCATCTCTGCCCTGGTGGGAAAAGATCCAGTCCTGCCGAGGATGCGTTGGAAGAGCAGTGGAAAAGCCGGGAGGGAAATTCAAGGGGAGAGGAACAAGAAGGATGACCATGTGGGGGAACACCTGTCCTTTTCTGAGACCCCAAATGGAAATGAGGAGAGGCTTATCTCCTTAAAGCTATAATAACGTAAAGGTTTTTATTCGATTTGTATAGCCACCTATCTCACAACAATTAAAAACACCAAACCATAAAAAAGTACAAAGAAAAACAAAATAAAAAATAAAACCAAAAGTTAACAGAGAAAAGTGATAGAAATATAAAATTTCCATAACAATTGCCCCCCTCCTTATATTAAAATGTATGCCTTAATTCTATGTTTATGACTGTACAGGTAGTCCTCAACTTATGAACACAATTGGGACCGGAACTTCAGTCGCTAAGCAATGCGGTCATTAAGTGAGGCATCACATGTCTGCACCCGATTTTACGACCTTTTTGCCACGGTCGTTAAGCGAATCACATGGTTGTTAAGCAAATCCAGTTTCCCCCATTGATTTTGCTTGTCAGAAGCCGGCTGGGAAGGTCGCAAATGGCAATCATGCGACCCCAGGACGCTGCAACCATTGTAAATACATGCCGGTTGCCAAGTGCCCAAATTTTGATCACATGACCGTAGGGACGCTGCAACAGTCTTAAGTGCAAGAACCAGTTGTAAGTCACTTTTTTCAGCACCATCATAACTTGGAATGGTCGCTAAACACATGGTCGTAAGTCGAGGACTACCTGTATAGGGGAAGACCTGTCCTTTTCCAGAACCCAAGATGTCTATGAATAAAATAAGGGGATGTGGTGGGTGTGCAAAAAAACCCACAAAAAGTTCTTGAAAGAAGTACACGAAAACATTCTGAAAATAAATTCAAATTTAAACCACAAATGTTTCTATTAGGTATGATAATAATAATAATAATAATAATAATAATAATAATAATAAGTCAATCCTAAAGGAAATCAACCCTGACTGCTCATTGGAAGGACAGATACTGAAGCTGAAGCTCAGATACTTTGGCCACCTAATGCGAAGAGAGGACTCACTGGAAAAGACCCTGATGCTGGGAAAGACTGAAGGCAAAAGGAGAAGGGGACGGCAGAGGATGAGATGGTTAGATAGCATCACCGATGTAATGAACATGAATTTGAGTAAACTCCGAGAGACAGTGGAGGACAGGATGGCCTGGCGTGCTATGGTCCATGAAGTCACGAAGAGTCGGACACGACTAAACGACTGAACAACAACAACAATCATCCTAGAGAATATAAATGCAAGGCATCATAAGATATATGCTGACAGCAACAAGAATCAACATGGCATAACATTGGAAAAGAGAAGCTTTGCTGCCAAGGATCAGGAGGCTAAATTTGGAAACTATGCAGCAATGGAGAGACTGACAGTAGAAGTCTAATCAAATTCAAGCAGGAATGGTTCCCTTATAACAGCCTTTCTTAACCTTTTGACCCTGGAGGAACCCTTGAAATATTTTTCAGGCCTCGGGGAACCCCTGCACATTCAGGTTCAAATATGGGTCAGAAGTTACAAAATTCTTATATTCATTTTACATGTAGGCCTGTATACATGCATTAACAGGGTTCTTAAACTAAAAATAAAGAATGAAACTTACCTCTTTCATGTGAAGCTGCCCGAATTTGAAATAATTTTTTTAATAAATCATGATCTCCCAGGGAAACCCTAGGGACCTCTCGCGGAACCTAGGGTGCCACGGAACCCTGGTTGAGAAGCCCTGTCTTATACAGTCAATTCTTTGCAGTAGTTACATTCTATAACAGGGCTTTCCAAAGTGCCGCCGCTGGCGACACACCCAGCGGCGGCGGCGGCGACACGCACGCGCACGGTGGCGGCGCGGGGGACACTTTTGTGTCGCGACACACAGTTTGAAAAGCTCTGTTCTATAAAGTCGCCACCAACGCTGAATTAGCAAATACTAAAACCTCAGTTGGGAACGTGCAGGTCGGGTGACTCAAATTTTTTGCCGCTCTGCCTGTCCATGAATGATGACGAAAACGCCGCAAGTATTCATTTTGCACTTACAAATAAATTTTAGTGAGTAGGCGAATTTGCAGATACAGAATCCACGAATAACAAGAATCGACTGTATATACAACATGTCACACAGTAAGGCAAGCTAAGACTCTTAGAATGTGCTTTTTAAAGAAAAGGAGAAACTGTTTTAAATAATAATAATAATAATAATAATAATAATAATTCAAATAATCCAAATAGAAATGAGTACCATATATACTCAAGGATAAGCCCACCCACAGATAAGCCAACCCTCAACATTTTAACCAAAATACCGTGTTTAATTTTAATTCGGTGTTCACAATTGGCTTATCTGCGGGTGGTGCATTTTTCATGGTATTTTTGTTAAAAATTTGAGGGTCAGCTTATCTGTGGATGAGCTTATCTTAGGCTGACCATATTTCCTTAAGACAAAAACGGGACATTGGGATGGCAAAACGGGACGGAGTCTTATGTAATATTCCGTATTCATGAAAAAGACAGGGCTCCCCGCCCCCCGGTCCACACTATTGGCTCCCACCTACAAACCCCACCCCCAGTCTGTGCGATTGGCTCCCGCCTGCAAACCCCACCCCCGGTCCGCGCAATTGGCTCCCGCCTGCAAACCCCACCCCCACCCCGGTCCCTCCTTTGCCGCGCGCTGATAGGCGGGAGGGCTTCCTCTTCCGGGCTGCCTCCAACCGGCAGCTCTGGCTCGGATCCTCCTTCCGCACCATCCCCGCCGGGTTTAAAAAATGGGACAAAATTGAGTTTTTTATCAAAACGACGGGACGTTTGAAAAATGCTAAAAAAACGGGACTGTCCCATTCAAAACGCAGAGCTTTCCAAACTGTGTGTCGCGACACAAAAGTGTGTCGCCACACACAACGTGGTGTGTCGCCACACCACCCGGAAGCGGCGGCGCGCGCGTGCACGGCGGCCGCCATGCACGCGCGCACCGCCGCACGCCCCCCGCGCCGCCGCCGTGCGCGCGCGCGCCGCCGCACGCCCCTCCCGCACTGCCGCCGTGTGCGCGCTGCCGCCGCACGCCCCTCCCATGCCGCCGCCGTGCGCGTGCGCGCTGCCGCACGCCACCCGCGCTGCCGCCGTGCGTGCGCGTGTCGCCGCCGCCGCCACTGCTGGGTGTGTCGCCAGCAGCGGCACTTTGGAAAGCCCTGCAAAACGGGACGTATGGTCAGCCTAGCTTATCTGCAAGTTTATACAGGTACTTAAAAAAAATATGGCCTTATATACTCACGGATAAGCCCATCTGCAGATAAGCCGAACCCAATTTTTGGGCTGTATTTTGGCACCTAAAATTCTTGGCTTATCCCTGAGTATGTACAGTAATAAAGCCCACAGTAAACCATAAAAAGTAAACCATAAAAAGGGGGCGTGGTGGCTCAGTGGGTAAGACGCCAGGCTTGTCGATCGGAAGATTGCAAGTTCGGAGGTTCAAATCCCTAGCCCTGCGTGCGGAGTGAGCTCCCGCACTAGCTCCAGCTCTTGCCAACCTAGCAATTCGAAAGCATGCAAATGCAAGTAGATGAATAGGTACCACTTCGGTGGGAAGGTAACAGCGTTCCGCGCATGTCATGTGGCCACATGACCGTGGAAGCGTCTTCGGACAACGCTGGCTCTTCGGCTAACAAACGGAGATGAGCACCGGCCCCTAGAGTAGGACACGACTGCACAAATGTGCGGAGGGTACCTTTACCTTTTTAAACCATAAAAATATTCAAGTAGCAATTAGTGGCTAGGGGGGGAAATGGGGGGGGAGAGAAAGAAGGGGCTACCAAAATATCCTTTTTATAATGTTGTTTTAAAACTTTTTTGTTTCTTTTTGTTTCTTTTTCTATTTTTTTTCAAAATGGAAAATGGAATAGAATTTTTCCTTTCTTTTCGTTTTTGCTTTTTTTTGGTTTGCATGTTTTACTCACCTAATTAAATAAAAGAGATGCTAGGATAAAAACACAAAAAAATTCAGTGGATGGTTTAGATTGTATCTTTTTCATCAAGAAAGAATATTTTAGAAATGGCCTCATTGCATTTATGTTGTTGGAGATGCAGTGACATTAATGTTTTGTTTAAATATTTGGGAAAGAAGAAATTACATACACCCATTAACTCCATAACTTAATATTTTCAGAAGTTTATATTTTTCTGAGATTTTTCACGCATGGGAGTTGAGATCTGGACAAAGAAAATGGATTTACAGCTAAAAGACTTACTGTTCAGCATTGGAAAGACAAATATGGCTCCAACTATTCAGTGGTCTGCAGAATTGATTAATATAGATTAGCTATGGATAACTGTAACAAATCATGGGTTCCATTTATTGATGTATGTATGTCTGTTAAATATATGTCCTATATGTTTTTGTTTCTTTTTAAAACTTTTTTTTGTTTTATAATTTTGTGCATTCTTTTTCTTTATTTTTTGTATTTAGTTAATTAAAAACAAAACCTAAAAATAAAATAAGGGAAATGGGAAGAGGCTTTTTTCTTCTTAAAGCAGCAGTAACATAAAAGCAGCAAAACTAAACTAGAAAAGATATAGGAAGATAGAATGTCCAGAACAGAACCAAAATGGAAGGGACCACCATTAATCTAAACCAGTGTTTCTCAACCTCATGCTGGCTGAGGGAATTCTGGGAGTTGAAGTCCACACCTCTTAAAGTTGCTGAGGTTGAGAAACACTGATCTAAACAAAGACTAAATCAGAGCCAAAAAGGAAGCTGAATGTCAGGATCCAAGGTCAACCAATGGATGCTGGCCCAGACCTTCATTACCAACTATTACTCAAGTATAAACTGAAGTAGGATGACTTCTATGGAAGGCCAGCCTGGTGGAGCAGAGGGAATCCCAGGACCAGAGGAACATCTGGAGAAGGCTGCAACCTGCTGTTCAACATCTTGCCACTGGGGGCAGCAGTGTACAGATTCAGCACTTCCTGGGAGGAGCAAAGACCACCTACTCATACAGGTGCACAATGGGCAGACTCCCGTGAAGGGTGGGGAAAGGGATAAGCCTGTTTCCTCCGTGCATTGGAAGAATCACTGAGGGAGACCATGGTTTCCAAATAAATGGATATAAAACAGAGTTGTGCATTGCAGAGTGGTATATGGATCATTAGTGGATTCCAAAAGCAGACGACTGCCATGCTGGTCTATGACCATAATAAAGACTTGACTTGACTTGACTTGACTTGACTTGACTTGACCTGAGCTGACCTGAGCTGACTTGACTTGACTTGACTTGACTTGACTTGACTTGACTTGACTTGACTTGACCTGAGCTGAGCTGAGCTGACTTGACTTGACTTGACTTGACTTGACTTGACTTGACCTGACCTGACCTGACCTGAGCTGACCTGAGCTGACTTGACTTGACTTGACTTGACTTGACTTGACTTGACTTGACTTGACCTGAGCTGACTTGACTTGACTTGACTTGACTTGACTTGACTTGACCTGACCTGAGCTGACCTGAGCTGACCTGAGCTGACTTGACTTGACTTGACTTGACTTGACTTGACTTGACCTGACCTGAGCTGACCTGAGCTGACCTGAGCTGACTTGACTTGACTTGACTTGACTTGACTTGACTTGATTCAATTCAGACGACTGCTGCATCTGTCCCTCTGCTTTTGGAATCCTCTATTGATCCAAACAAACTTCTGAAAAGCACAGAGATGCAATAAAATTACAAGTCCAGTCTTTCCCATCAACAGAGGCTGATGGGAAAGAAGGATCCGAGCCCAGAACGGTCATTCATGCAGAGATACAAAGGGGAAACTCTTTTGTGAAGAAGTGTTTTAGACTCCAAGCATTGTTGTTTAATAAAATTAAAAAACCCACCAAAAACTGTCTTTATTTCATCCTTCCAGTTTGGAAATTCTCCAAATTCTGATGGAGTCTTATTTATGCAGAACAGCAAGTCTTTAGACTCAGAAAATCCCAGGGCATCCAGTCCATGTGTGAATCTACCACCTATTCTTCCAATTCACATCAGCCTAGTCAACATGGGTCATCAGTAATCAGGAATGCTAGGAGCCGTATCCAGTGGTGTCAAGCTCTCATTTCTGCTCTACTCAGTGGAAACGCTGCAAACCCTCAACAGAGAGGAAAAACGTGGCTCTTATACACATATCCTCAACCAGTCGGACCTGGCTGTTTGTAACTATTTGCAATGTTCGGCTGAAGAGAGGGAATAACTTGGTTTCCCATTATTCGGCTGCTTAACAATAACTCTCATTATTGTGGGGGTATTGCAAGCCTTCTGTGTTGCATCATCCTTTGATAACTGTTTCTTGTTATTTATTTTTAATATTGTACTCTGCCCAGAGTCACTTAAATTGGGCAGCTTTACAAATCTAAGACATTAAATTAAATATGATAGAATCATTTGTTGCCAATCTTTCTTTTTGGAAGGACATGACATAAACCACACTGTGGTGAATCTGGAAACACGGTGAGAAGCCTCTTCCAAATATCTATCATCTATCTATCTATCTATCTATCTATCTATCTATCTATCTATCTATCTATCTATCTATCTATCTATCATCTATCTATCTTCTCCCGGAGTTTATATAATAAATATTTATATTATTTATATTATTTATTTATTTATTATATTTAAATATTTATTATATAATAAATTTATTATTATTTATTTATTTATTGGGTGACCTTGGGCCAGTCCCTGTCTCTCAGCCCAACTCACCTCACAGGGTTGTTGTTGTGGGGAAATACGAGGAGGAAGGAGTATTAGGTACGTTCGCCGCCTTGAGTTATTTATAAAAGTAATAAAGGTGGGATAAAAATTAAATAAATCAATAAATAAAAATTTATTTTCATGCATGCACACACACACTCTGGATATAATAAAAATCGATAAAAACGGGTCCAAACTACACAAGACACGGACTTGTGCAGAGAATCCTTTTCCTTATCAGTCAGTGAAACTCCGGGTGAAGAAAAGTTTTACTTAACTAATAAGTGACTCGCCGTCTGCTCAAGACGGGACGCCGGCAACTCGGAGACCCACGGAGATTTTTGCTCCAGACAGCGGCGGATTAAGGGGTGTGAAAGGGGACCAGATGGATATCATACTTGATAGCTGGAGGAATTAAAGAGAGGAGGAGTTCCCATCTCCCTGTTTATGGCCAGGAGGGGTGATGAGGGAATGCTTCCCTCCGGTATAAAAACGGTGGAACAGGTTGGAAAGTGCGAACCAGCAATGCGGCGTCTTCCCAGCCCATCTGCCGGAGGAGCCATGCGGTGGCTTCGCGGCTTCGCGTTCCTCGTTTTCTATTCTGCAGCCACAGCCGCCGCCTCGCCAGGTGAGTCTTCCTCCGGTTTTTTCCCCAGGAGGCTAAATTCATTTCCTTTGCAAATCTGCCTTTAGGAAAAGGGCCCCGAAACTCGGCAGAAACGTTGGCGACAAATCCGACCGCGTGGGCTAACGGGGCTGGGCGGGGGGGGGGGGCGTTTATTTTAAACGGGTTAGGCAGATTCTGACTCAGCGGTTTTGGTATCGTGGGTTTCTCGTTTGTGCCCGCGTCCTGTGGCATCTGCTCGTCTGCTGGCAAAGGCCTGGCTGTGCGATCCTTGGCTCTGCGTTCAGTCCAGCTGATCTTCCCTCAACTCGATTCCCGCAGTAGCTGTAACCATGCAGAACTGTAACAGTGTGCGTTGCATCAGATTCTCCCTGAAAATTTTAAAAAGAGAGAGAGAGAGTGAGTGAGTGTGTGTGTGTGTGTGTGTGTGTGTGTGTGTTTGCATAAGCGGCTGAAAGTTGCCCTTGATATTTCCTCCCAAGTATTTCCCCAAACCAGCAACAATTATTTCTTGATGGAAGCATCAACCTAGATCTAAACAACCCTTTTAGCAAGAAAAGTGGTGTGGGACAGACAGACTTCTCTTTTACATGCAGGAAGTGGCAAGTTCAGTTACTGGGATAAAGGCATCCAAGAAATAGGTAATGGGGGCTGGGGGCGGGGGAGAGAGAAAACTCTTTTCTGGAACAGATGAACTTGAGCTAGATGGGAAAATCGCCTGATCTGATACAAAAACAGCTTCTTTTGTTGCTTGAAATTAAATCAGGGCTGGCTGATTTCCATGTGTTCAGCCATCAAATGAATGCTACAGAAAATGGGTGGAGATGCATGATCCCACCGATTGACCGTCCACCTCGCCCCCCTGCTTGAGGTTTGCATTATAAAATTGGGAGCCCGAGCCATAACTGCAGCTTTGAGGGGACAGATAAACAAAATCAGAGCCGATGGGTTTGAGCACAGCTGGAGAAATCCCTATAAAAGTCAGGAAAGTGTTTTTAATTTGCTTCCTATACAGCACAGGACAGTTTCCCCCAAATTTCATTTATGAATAAAATAAGAAGCAACTGTTTCTCCCATCCGCCCATCGACACTGAATGAAATTTGGGCTGAGCTGTCAGAAAATGTTCCCCACTCGCTGGCCAGATCTGAAATGAATACATTCAGTTTAACATCAGTCTTAAAATCAAACTTATTCATTCAGAAGTATATTTTACTGTGTTCAGATTCCTTCACTTGTGAGTGTTTTAGGACCACAAGTTAATTCCCAACGCATCCAGGACTGGCCATATCCAGAGTGCATAAATTAGCCTTAACGCTGCTATTTGATCCATGTTTACTCCCAAGGAAGTTTCATGGTGTGAAATGTACTCTAGTGAGTATGCTTTAAGCTTGCAGCCTAAATTCCTGAGAAGCGTGTGTCAATTTTTAAAAAAGCTTATCTTGATATACCAGTATTGTTTAGAAAATTAGAAAGAAGGTTTGGAATGTTTTTCTTGGATCAAGAAAAATAGTTCCTGAATAAATAACTAATCTTGTCAATACTAACTTGGCAGAAACACAAAAGTATATTTTAAATATCTGTGAGTATGTTTAAATTAAAAAGGATGAAGCAAAATGCAGGCATAGAACTAGAGAAGGTTGAGGGAAGAAGGAGGAGAACCAGGTTAAATTCTACCTTAATGTAATATAAATGTGTCTTACTTAGGGTTTATATTACGTAATATAAACCCTAATTAATTCCTTAGTAGGACACCAATAAATATAGACCAAGTGTCGCTTTATTTATTTGCCTACTTTATTTGCATCCTTGTTTGCTTTTTAAAAATTTTGCGAAGTAGCTCAACAAAGTCCAAGAAATAAATCAACAACAAAAACATTTCATAGTAGTTTTAAATGTATAGGTTTTATCTTTTATATTGTGGTTGTAAACTGCCCAGAGTCTACCACGGTAGAGATGGGTGGGGATAAATCCAATTAATTAATTAATTAATTAATTAATTAATTAATTAATTAATAAATATCCATCTCAGCATAAAAATGGAAAAGGGCAATGTGGAAACCGGGACATGAATTATGCACAACAGTTGTGCTGTCTCTCTTGCACAATGCATTTGAAGGCCCAAGTCCTAGAAGTGTATAAATCATTTGTACTTGCCTCTAAGACAGTTAAAAGTTGGAAAACCAAATTTAAGGAATAATAAGATGTCATCTCGTACTTCATTGGCACTGATTCCCTTCCTGGCGTTTGTCATGGAGCTGTAAGAGGGATTCTTCAGTTGGTGTTAAACCAAGAGGACTAGTCATTTTTCCAGGGAATGTGAAAGATTTATCTAAGGCTTTCCTAGAACCCTACCAGGCTTCCAAACTAACAGCAGAGAAGAGAAAAACATCTTATCAAGTTTTCCTCGGGGCTTATAGGCTTTCTAAGGGCTGTAAAAACACTGGCAAATGAACCTTGTCATTCAAATACCAGAGATCTAAACAAACATTAACCAGTGAACACAAAAAAGGAAAGATTATTAAAAGCCAGTTAACAACTTAGGACAGGTTCATAAACTGGGAGATCAGAAAGCTTCCGCTTTGGAGCCAGAAAAAACAATGTTCGGATAAAAAGATTTGAAATAGTGGCAAAAGCAAGCAATGTTAAATAGAAATAGTGTTGGATTAGGCCAAAGTTATCCCTAGCGCAGCATTTTGTTCCCATGGATCCCCCTGGGGGGTTTAAAGCAGTGGTTCTCAACCTTGGCAACTTTAAGATGGGTGGGCTTCAACTCCCAGAATTCCCCAGCCAGCATATCTTAAAGCATGCTGGCTGGGGAAATCTGGGTCACATCTTAAACCATGCTGGCTGGGGAATTCTGGGAGTTGAAGTCCACCCATCTTAAACCATGCTGGCTGGGGAATTCTGGGAGTTGAAGTCCACCCATCTTAAACCATGCTGGCTGGGGAATTCTGGGAGTTGAAGTCCACCCATCTTAAACCATGCTGGCTGGGGAATTCTGGGAGTTGAAGTCCACCCATCTTAAACCATGCTGGCTGGGGAATTCTGGGAGTTGAAGTCCACCCATCTTAAACCATGCTGGCTGGGGAATTCTGGGAGTTGAAGTCCACCCATCTTAAACCATGCTGGCTGGGGAATTCTGGGAGTTGAAGTCCACCCATCTTAAACCATGCTGGCTGGGGAATTCTGGGAGTTGAAGTCCACACATCTTAAGGATGTCAAGGTTGAGAAAGCATGTGTGCCCCAGTATACTGCCTCCATTACTGGAGGTAATATCCAGCCATCATCCCTCACTGCCACGATTAACAGCCTTTCCTTCTATGGATTTGTCAAATCCTCTTTTAAAACTGTGCCCACTCACGGTTGCCAATTCCATACCGTAACAAAGGACTATGATTTTCTATCTGCTCCAAAGCTCCTGCTATTTAGATTCTCCAGATGAATCCTCCTGGCTTTTGGTGAATGAAGCGTCAAAATCTGTCCTTTAGTTTCTCCAAAGTTTTCTCCCTCCTGAGAAAGCAGCTTCTGTTCTTCTACTCTGTTCTCCAGTTCCTGGGAAATAATTTCCAATTTCTCTCTTGTTGGTGTTTTGGAGTTGACGTTCTTGGAAGTGGCAGAGGGGATAAATATTAGTTGATGTCATTTTCTTTCCATCCCTTTCAAGCCAATCTGGAAAAGCCTGTTTTGGAAGAGATCCTCCATGGTCTCTTTTCTTTTTTAAATTATATTTTTATTAGACATGTTCAAGAAGGAATATAAACAAACAAGCAAAAAGGGAAATAAGAAAAAAAAGGATAAAAGAGTAATACACGTGAGTAAACCATGGCTTTAGAGAGGTTGAGTATATCATTAGTTGATTGTGAATAACTGAATATATTATATTGTTTAAAAAGACTGAAAATTGCTCTTAAGCTCCAAGCAAAGCATGAATATCAGGAGCTAACATGGTTATGAAATGTAGGAGACCCCAGGACAACCACCCTCTGGTCGAGAGATGATGACTGAGTAAAATATGAGCCATTTTCACACACCCTTGGCTATCTTGATCCTAAATTAGTGCAATTCACCCTTGAGATTTGAATCATGTCAACTGGATTTCTATTTTCTCAGTGGAAACGTTTCGCTCCTTATCCAAGGAGCTTATTCCACTGAGAAAATAGAAATCCAGTTGACATGATTCAAGCTACAGACAATTCCACCTGGATGACTGAGAACCTTCATAGACATTTCACCCTTGAGAATTACACTGAATATCTCCTGCCCTTCAGGAAATCTTGAAAGTCAATTTCCATTTATCAAACTGAGTTAGAACAGCAGCTAAAAATACAGGAGAAATTTTTGGCCCAGAACTTATCCGAGCCTCTCAGCTTTTCTTCAAAGCGCATGAACATTCTTGTCTCTTTGCCCGAGTCTGTGTAATTTCTCAGGAATATCTCCCAGAACTGGCCTTCATTTTATATTTATTTGGGAGATTTTCATCTTAACTCTTCTCCCAACTCTTTGGCAACGTGGTTCCCCATCTCCATAATCCTAAAAGTGGGAGGCACTCTTGACAACCTAAGGAGACACTGGATTCATCCTAGTGAGAGTTTCCCACAAAGCTGACTGCACACTTATTTTAACCTACATTGTAGGGTCGTTATGAGGATAAATAGGGGTGGTGGAAGAGAACTATGTGTATCACCCCAAATAACAACAACAACAACAACAAAAACTTGCATGCCACCCAACTCCCAATGAATGCAACGTCCACTACTTTTTCCTTCATAATAACCCTGTGAGGTTGGTTGAGCAGGAAGTGACTGGCCCATGAATGCTCCAGACAAAGTTTTCATCATGTACCTGGAAGCCTTCAGCTGAAATCACCTGTGACATCTGAACCCGGGCTTCCTCATCACTCAATCCACCACTTGTGGTGCTGATAACTTTGGTACATACTCCCCCCACCCCATCCCCAATACTGATGTTTGAAGAGATTGTCTGGGCACTCTGCCCATTCTCAGACTCTACATTTCCTATGAAAAGCAGGAGTGTGGGTTGACCACTGACTCCAGTGCCCACCTCATTATAAGAAAATCAGACTTCTTCCCAATCTGACCCCTTGCAGAGGAGAGAGATGTTGGACTACAGTTCCCATTGTCCCTGGCCTATCTTGCAGGGGCCCTGGAGATCTAGTCGAGAACATTTGGTGGCCCTCAGGGGCAGTTGAGGTTGATTCAGCCTAAGAAGGGGTAAAGAACCTTTGGAGCGTTGGAACCTATCCACCCAGGTTGCCGTGCGAAGGTCGTCCACTATTTTTCTCATGGTGTTTGCACACTGCGTCTAGTAATTTGAGTTAATGAGTGAGTGGGGGGTTGCCCCTCCCTCCAACCTCTCCCCTCTGCTGTGTCAAGAACAACCTTCAGTTCTGCTTGTGCTCTTTCTGTGAATAAGCAGATTTTTCCAGCAAAGAGCTGAGCCGGGACTGAGAAGGCCTTTGGTCCCCAGATAGTTTGGCATCCTCTGGCCTTGACCCAACCATGGTTGACTGGCCAGGGTCTGCTCGTTCCTCCCTGATTCCCAGATTTGGGCCTGTTGGGACTCCCTGGGGTGCTCGACTCTTCCCCCCTTGAGGCCTCTCAGGGAAGTGGCTTACACTTTGCTGTAAGATGCCACCAAATCTTAGCAGGTTCAGAGGACAGCAGTGACATTGTTGGAGGAAGCCAACCATCTAAGTCAGGGGTGAAGGAAATGGGCCATCTGCTGGGATAAAGGAAGGCAGAGTACAATGGTGTCTGCAGAGGGCATCACAATCTTGCAGCTGGCTAGGGAGCAGTTGAGGGCACCCTCCACACCCCCAAAGGAGCAGCTGACATCAAAAGATCACAGTAAACTATGTTGCTTAATTCTGGTTTGCTGAACAAACCCTTTCCTCACAACCCTATGGGATGCCCTTGCTCATGACCATAAGAGTCCTGATCAGAGGAAACCAACATTTCAACCTAGGATTCTCTGTCCAGCAGTGGCTAGAGATTTCTGGAAAAGCCTGAACAAGCATTATCCTGGTCAGTTAAAATTTAGCAGCTGCATTTGCAAACCATATAAAGCTGGGTTTGTGTTAAATTTGGTTAGCTTTGTTGCAGCTTACCAGATCAGGGACCAAGTTAGGAGCATGACACAGATACAACCTTCTTGTGGCATCCTATCCAGTGCTAGAAAAAAATGGGAGGAAGTCAGGGGTGTCCACAGCGTAAGGTCAAAAAAAGCAAGATGGCAGCCACCACGGTGTGGTTGAAGCTCTGCCCATTAAGATCACACCCTGTGGACACTCCTGGGGGCAGCCCAGGAGACTGTAGTAATATAGGGCAAGGTTGATAAACAGAGCTTGATAAAGAAGCCCCAAAATGAGAAATCGATGGAAGATCAGCAGAGTTATTCTTCTAAACATGTCTCCGTATCAACCTCCACTTCTGCCGCCCTGCCTTTGGAGGACATGTGAGCTGCAGGGAGGTCAGCCAACCCTTTAAGGATGGGTCTTGGCTTCTGATTAAGAGAAACCAACAAGCCAAAAAGCAAATAAAGCTTATCAGCCGTTGCTGCAAAATCTTGCTCCTCAAGTTGCCAGTCCAAAGTAGAAGGAAATGCCAACCGAGCCAGGAAGCAAGACTTGGTATGTTTATCCCATTGCACACGCTGCAGGTGACTTGGGGCCCAAAATCCCTGCAAATTCTGGAGGTTGCGGTCCCAAGACAATTACGGAGCATTGACTTGGGGCAGTCTGCTGTGCCTGACCCTCCATTGAAGTCAGAATCATGGAATCATAGAATCATAGAATCATAGAGTCATAGAGTCATAGAGTCATAGGGCTGGAAGGGACCTTGGAGGTCTTCTAGTCCAACCCCCTGCCCAAACCCAAGGCAGGAGTCCTCATACCGTCTCGGACAAACGGTTGTCCCATCTTTTCTTGAGAACCTCCAGCGATGGAGCACCCACCACTCCGGGAGGCCAGCTGTTCCACTGCTCAATAGTTCTCCCTGACAGGAAATTCCTCCTTGTTCCCAGGTTGGATCTCCCTCCGAGGAGCTTCCGCCCATGGCTTCTTGTCCCACCCTCAGGTGCCATGGAGAATAGATCGACGCCCTCTTCCCTGTGGCAGCCCTTCACGTATTGGAAGACGGCTATCATGCCTCCCCTCAGTCTTAAGCTAAACATACCCAGTTCCTTTAGTTGTTCTTCATAGGATTTAGCCTCCAGACCCTTATCATCTCTGTTGCTCTTCTCTGCACTCTTTCTAGGGCCTCAGCATCTTTTTTGTATTGTGGTGACCAAAACTGGACGCAGGATTCCAATTGTGGCCTCACCAGGGCAGTATAGAGCGGTACCATCACTTCCCGTGATCTTGATACTATCCCTCTCTCGATGCAGCCCAGGACTGTGTTAGCTTTTGTGGCAGCTGCGGCACACTGCTGGCTCATTCTTAAGCGGTGGTCCACCAGGACACCCAGATCCCTCTCATAGGCACTACTGTTGATCCATTGTCTCCAGTTGAGTCAACGTCTGTGATTGTGTGGACAAAAACTCACAATGTCGACTTCTCTCCAGTATTAACTATTTCTTCTTCCAAGGCCAGTCCAGCAATTTCTTTTACATCATCCACTCTTATCTGTCTTCTCCTACTTCCCTCAATCTTGGCAAGTATAAATAAGTTTTTTCCCTTGTCCTTCATTCTTTTGCATAACATGCCTAAAGTATATGAGTTTCTGTTTCTTGATTGTTCCTTAAAGAGCCACCATCTTTTGCTAATCCATGGTTGGTGGATTAATTCTTGCAATCCATGGCATGCTTAGTAATCATCTGTTTTCAGCCAAACTGCACCATGGTTTAGTGCAGGGGTCGGCAAACTTTTTTATGCCGGGAGCCATTTTGACATGCTCGAGGACGTTTTGAAATGCTCGAGAGCCAGGGGGCGGGGTTTGCAGGCGGGGGCCAATCGCGTGGATGGGGGCGGGGGGCTCACGGAGGGAGGGGGCGCAGCCAGCGGCTCCGCGAACCCGGGCCGGCCGCCCCACCGGGAATGGTGGAGAAAGAGCTGCCACCCTCCGGCCGGCAGGACGGGTGCGGGAGAGCGGAAGGCTGCGCCCTCTCCACCGGGCGGGACCCGCGCCTCCTTCCCCGCTGGCGCCCGAGCGCAGACACCAGCCGGGACCCCGCGCGGAAGATGCCGCGCGCCGCCAGCACCTGACGTCAAGGCGGCTGCGCTTCCGCGCCCGGCGGGCGGGCGAGGCAGGGAGAGAAGGGGAGAAGGAGGGGCTCCCTCTCCGGCCTCTGTGCCCCTTCAGGCCCGTCTCTCCGAGCGCACTGAGCGAGGCCCGGCGCAGCAGGGAGGCGCCGCCAGAGGCGGCGCAGGAGCGGCTGCAGGGGCTGCTGCAGCTGGAGATGGCGCTGCTCCGTGGCGTCCAGGCGAGGGCGTGGGCCCGGGACGCGAGCGGCAGGGCGGCGCAGGGCGAAGAGCCGCCTGCTCTCCCCTTGGCCGCGTCCGGTCCGAGCCTGGCTCAGCTCCCCCGGCCGCCGCAGGGCTCAGGTTAGCGGGGGGAGAGGACACCGAACGGCGGGGTGGGGGGATTGATGGGGCGGGAGGGTGCACCCGGAGGGCCTCCCGCGGCCGCTTCTCCAGGAGCGCCTCCAAGGCGGGTTGCAGAGCACGCGCTGCGCCCATGGGAACGCCTGGTCCCTCCGCTCCCTCCAGCTCCCTCCAGCTCCACCGCCAGCCCCAGCAGCGCCGCCCGCCCCGTCCTGCTGCCCGGCCACCTCCACCAGCTCCGTCCCCCCACCGCCACCGGCCAGGCCCCCTGCGCCGCCCTGCCGCTCACGTCCCGGGCCCGCGCCCTCGCCCAGCGCCTGGATGCTGCGGAGCAGCGCCATCTCCAGCCACAGCAGCCCCTGCAGCCGCTCCTGCGCCGCCTCCGACAGCGCTGCGTCCCGGGCCAGCAGCGCCTCCCTGCCGCGCCGGGCCTCGCTCAGTGCGAGAGCCAGGGGGTGGGGTTTGCGGGCGGGGGCCAATCGCGTGGAAGGGGCGGGGGTGAGTTCAGCTGCGGAAGAGCCACACTCAAGGGGCCAAAGAGCCGCATCTGGCTCGCGAGCCGCCATTTCCGACCCTTGGTTTAGTGTGACAATCTGGAGATTCTGAGGATTAAACTTGGAGCTTTTGAATGGAAAACTAACATGCAGGCCGTTGAACGTATAGAAAATCAAAGGTTCTGGGGAAATTTAAATCTATTCTCTTTGTGCAGAGTTCAACACTTGAGCATCATTCTTGTACATGATGCATTTCAAATGCCCCATCACTCACAGACATTTCACAAAAATGAAACACAGAATGAATTCCTATTTCATGTAAGAAGGCAAAACCTTTGCCACAATAATAAAATTACTTCAGAGGAAGAGGGGGAGAAAAGAATCAGTGAAAGTAATTTTTAGCCCATTCAGGTCAGGAATGCCATGGATCAAAACTCCATCACATCATGTACAATCAAGGTGTGAACCTGCTGACCACAAGATGTAACACTTTTTGGGTGGCTTTCAGAAATCCACTTTGACCAGTGTGCAAATGTCAGGACTATCAGTGTGATAGGGATCATAGGTCAAGTCTATTTTGAGCCTCTGTGATCAGGGAGAGTCTACCTTTGAAGATGTCTTATCAGGCTAGAAAAAGTTTAGAGGAGGACTACAAAGATGATCAAGGGACTTGGGGACAGGCTGTCGGAACTTGTAATATTCTGTCTGGAGAAAAGAAGACTTAGGGGACACGTGATATCAGTGTACAAAAAGGAGAAGATGGCAAAGAACTCTTTTCTAAGGCCACAGAAGGTAAAAGGTAAAGGTTCCCCCCACACATTTGTGCAGTCATGTCCGACTCTAGGGGCCGGTGCTCATCTCCGTTTGTTAGCCGAAGAGCCAGCGCTGTCCGAAGACGCTTCCGCGGTCATGTGGACGGCATGACACGCGCGGAACACTGTTACCTTCCCACCAAAGTGGTACCTATTCATCTACTTGCATTTGCATGCTTTCGAATTGCTAGGTTGGCAAGAGCTGGGGCTAGTGTGGGAGCTCACTCCGTCACGTGGGGCTAGGGATTCGAACCTCCAAACCTGCTATCTTCCGATCAGCAAGCCTGGCTTCTTACCTGCTGAGCCACCACGCCCCCAAGGCCACAGAAACCAGGGCAGAAATAATGGGTATAAGTTTGCATCTATCTAGATTTCATGGATACATAAGGAAAAAGTTTCTGACGGTAAGAATTGTCCAAGAGTGGAACAGTCTAGCTATGGAGGACTGGGGTTCTCATCTCTGGAGGTTATTACGAAGCTGGACAACCATCTCGTGGTTGGTTTAATTGGTGTTCCTGCACATGGGCAGACGGTTGGAGTAGATGACGCCTGTGGTTCCTTCCAAGTCCCTAAATCTGTGTCTGCTTTTGAAATGGCTAGCCCAGGAGAGAAAAATCAAATGCCAGTGTGCAAAGTGTGAACTGATAGAATGCGCGAAGCTGGATCGAATACAGGCACGCACTTTTAAACTGATTTGCATTCATAGGAAATCCCTCTGGAGACTTCCACGCTCACTGAATTGACGGCCAAAAACAAGCTGAAGCTCAATCAGTACCAAGACCTTGGAAGATCGGTTGCCTTAGCTTAGCAGGTCACTGTAAACAGAGCCCCCCCCTCCACCTTTCCTGAAGCTTCTTTTGTTTGTTAAAGACACCCCATGGAGGAGTACAAAGCTTCCCACATCCAGCATGTGCACGTTGGTATTTCTCATTTTCTAAGCAGCAGCCAGGGGTTTGCAGCACAACCGTTGGAAATCATCCAAACGGGAGAAAACAAGGGATTGTAAAGGAATAAGGAACAAAGTTGGGTCTCGATGTTGGAACTGAGCAATACTGGGACTTGGGGGCAAACTAATGTTCCCTCCAGATCTCCATGTCATACCTCCAGAAGTGCAGCTGTTTGATTCTAGGTCCCCTACAATCAAATGTAAGGTCTATTTTTTCTTTTTCTTTTCCCCCCGTTCATTTAAAATGCCCGGGATTCACTCTTTGTAAGGGGCCAAACCCTGAGGAACAGCTCCTCCGTTTGCCCCAGAGTGACCCTAACCAAAGACCTTTGTTCCTCTGAATTCCTTATCACCTCCAAATTTGGGTTATCCTTGCTTAGGTTTGCATTGTTGGTTATATCATTCCTGTCCACAGAATTGTTTCCTTCATAGGGCAGAAGAGATGGAGGATCACCTGGTGTCCTACTTTCCATTTCTAGTCTACTGCTGCTATGTTCATAAAAGGGTTAGGGCTGGAATAATCAAAGGCCTCTCAATTGGGGACTGTCCATGATAATCACCCACAGGATTGTTTCCAATGGTTCTGTGTCCTTTTGATACAAGTAGATATAGCCCTCTATGGACTTTTTGCTGAAAACAGAAAAAAATGAACTTGTGATTTATAGGTTTGATGACTAGAAAGGGTAGAATATGGAAAGAAGGGAACCATGATGTAATCTTCGAGAGAGAGGATAAAATATAAATGCATTTATAACTGTTGTAAAGAAGATCAGAAGCCATTCCTTTATATCTTTTTTCTTTTTCTCTTTCTTTCCCTTTCTTTTCTTTCATCTCTTTATTATTTATTCACCGCTTTTCTCTTACCTTTCTTTTTTTCTTTAAGTATGTATTCTTTTTACTTTGTAAAAATTCCTTTAGTAAAAATTAATTTAAAAAAAGGTATAGGTAGATATAGAGAAAGTAAGATACATCAAACTCTATTTTTTGCTAACTGAACTGATGTGCTTCCTCTGATCTGGATCTAGTGATTGGCTGAATGCAGACAAAACTGGGAAGGACCCACAGTCATTTGCCACAGGCATGTTATGTGAAGCCAACTCCATCTGACTGGTTTACCAGGTTTAATTCAGTGATGTCATGGGTGGGCAATGTCAGGCCCGCGGGCCGCATAAGGCCCGCGGGGCTCCCGCCCGCAAACCCTGCCCCTTCCACGCAATTGGCTCCCGCCCGCAAACCCCGCCCCCCAGTGCTTGTGATTGGCTCCCGCCCACAAACTCCAGCCCCCGGTCCGTGGAAATCCCAGAAACCCCGCTCCCACCCACCCCGGGTCCCCAGTTATAAATATCCAAATGGCCCTTGGCAGAAAAAAGCTACGTGAACATCGTCAACACCATCCTCTTTTTTCCAGTGTTAAAAAGGAGAATTCTTCTCAGCCCTGCTGGATATTGAAGTTGGGAATTTGCTTCCATCGTGCCCCAAACTTTAGGGGCCATGAGCGTGTTCAGCTAGTCAACCTAGGGGGTCAAAAAAGTCAAGGTGGTGCCCATACGTGCACTTGACGTTCCACCTGTTTTTTATTTGTGTGGCTTCAGTTGCACACTCATGGCTGCCATCCTGATGTTTCTGACACCCACCTAATGTGGGGGAATGTGAGTGGAGGCTTTTGGGTGTAGCCGGGGGATTGCAGGGCCAAGCAGCTCGGTAGCATTGGGCTCTAACAAAATAATAAATTTGCAAATGTGGGGACGACATGGAGATGATATGCTGGCAGCCCAGATGGACTGCAATCCTATTTCTTCTGAATATCAGGCAGGGAAGATGTGAGAAAAAGAACGTGGCGGATTTTCATTCCAAAGAGTTTGATCCGCTGGGTGGGTGGGGGGCAGGGGGGAGCTAACCTGGGAAAGATCACAGCTTAGTCCAGTGATTTTTCAAACTTGGCAACTTGAAGATGGGTGGACTTCAACTCCCAGAATTCCCCAGCCAGCAAGCTGGCTGGGGAATTCTGGGAGTTGAAGTCCACCCATCTTCAAGTTGCCAAGTTTGAAAACCATTGGCTTAGTCTGATCTCAAAGTCCTGATAAATGTGGAGAGAAACTATCAGACAGACACAGGAGCAGAGAAACGGAAAATCTTTCACTTTCCATTGAAAAGCAAATGAATCTCACATCACACTTTGAAACCATAACTTTTGAGTCCAATCCTTTGTGTGAGCAAGTGCCCACCATCTCAATCTATCTTTGGTGATGATCCATGGCTTTTCCAAAGATATTGCAATGATGTTCTGGATATTGACCCTCCACCTTACCTGTCCTCTTCCCTTCCTTATTTATTTAAATTTTATTTATTTAAACCATGTATTCAGTCATCCAGCTCACAGCAGTGACTCTGGGTGGTGCATAGAAGATTAGTAAAACCAACAGACATAATAGAACAAATAGAGTTCTAAATTAGTCATTTTGGGCCAAGCAATCGTTAAACCAAAACATAGATCTAAACCTTATTGGTTAAAATTCACCTTTTTTTCTAAATTTTGCAAAGTGCTTTGCTATTTTCCCCCCATGCCAGCTGGGGAATTCTGAGAGTTGAAGTCCACACATCTTAAAGTTGCTAAGGTTGAGAAACACTGCCTCAGAAGAACTGAGTTTGCACGATACATTTAACCAGATTAAAGACTAATGATTGCCCAACATGTGCAATTTAGTTTCTTTTAAACTTTGCTTAGAGCCATGTTTTAATTTTCCTTTGTTTCGTTTGATGGCAGCATGCAGAGTGAAACTACTTCATTTGTGACTTAATATGAATCTAGTCATACTAGGTTCGAATCCCTAGCCCCGCGTGACGGAGTGAGCTTCCGCACTAGCCCCAGCTCTTGCCAACCTAGCAATTCGAAAGCATGCAAATGCAAGTAGATGAATAGGTACCACTTCGGTGGGTAGATAACAGTGTTCCACGCACGTCATGCAGCCACATGACCGTGGAAGCGTCTTTGGACAACGCTGGCTCTTCGGCTAACAAACGGAGATGAGCACCGGCCCCTAGAGTCGGACTTTTGTTGTTGTTGTTGTTGTTGTTGTTGTTCAGGCGTTTAGACTGCACAAATGTGCGGGGGGAACCTTTACCTTTACCTTTATGAATCTAGTCAAAGGATTAATTCAATTCAGTTCATGGATCGTTGTGATGTACAGTGTAGTGTGAACGCAGCCTAGGTTAAACCAACTCTGCCAATTTAAACCGGTGTAAACCAGTTCCTCCAATGTAAATCAGTTTAAACACATCCCACCCATTTAAAGCAGTTTAAACCAGTTCCTCCAATTTAAACCAGTTTAAATCAATAACCAGATAAGCATGCAGCCATCCTGTAGAGCAGATAACCTAGCATAGAAGGAGCGCCTGGCTGGAAATGTCAAGCATTATGCTACTCTAAGTGCAACTTGCATTATTAAGTACTTAAAAACTGAAGCTTTGGGGGGGGGTTTCTAAAGAGTTCTATAAACGATCTTTTTCCTCCCCTAACCCTATGCCAAATCCCTGACTGAAACGCACGTGGGCTTTGTGCCTAATTTAAATAACATGCGTCCCTGCATTGTATTCTTAAGAAGGAACCTAGGAAGGAAAAGTTATTCTAGGAAATGGCTTGGTGAGTGGGAGGGTAGGGATTCAACCTTGCAATTCAAGGTTTGTAGCTGGCCCTTGCTCCCTCAAGGTTAATAGGAGGAAGGAAAGGGTGCGGGGGGGGGGGGACTCCCTAGAGTCCCCAGGATATTCTTGGGGATAAGATGTTGCCTGATGGCTTCCACAGAAAAAAACCCAAATGCAAATCCCTGCTGTTATATAAATGTTTGATGCGCCACATGGTCATGGGCCATTCAGAAGTCCTTATCTCAAAACACCAATTGTAATCAAACTGGGGAAAAGTGCAGAAAAAGGCAGTGAAAAGGCTCAAAAGACAGTTTCCCTCGGGGGGGGGGGGGGGACTAGGAAAAAGGTAACTGGAGTGTGTAAGGCAGAGCTTTCCAAACTGTGTGTCGGGACACGTTAGTGTGTCGGCTGCAGTGTCTGGGTGTGTCGCAGTTGCTGCTGCCTCTGAGCCCTGCCAGGATTCTGCGCAGGTCCTAGTGCCTGCCTTGTGCCCTGCTGTAAGAGTGTGTCGTGAAATGATGCATGTCTAAAAAGTGTGTCACCAACATGAAAACTTTAGAAAGCTCTGGTGAACCTAAACATATATGTAGTTCTCACTTAACAACCATTCGTTTAGTGATGGTTCAGACTTACGAAGGTGCTGAAAAAACAACTTGCAGCCTGTCCTCACACTTAGACTGTCGCAGCGTCCCCGGGGTCACGTGATCACGATTTGAGCACTTGGCAACCGGTTCACATTTATAACCGACACAGCATCACGTGGTCAAGTGATCACCATTTTCAACCTTCCCAGCCGGCTTCTGGCAAGCAAAATCAATGGGGAACCGCGTGATTCGTTTAATGGCCACATAGTTTGCTGAATGACCATGGTGATTTGCTTAACGACCGCCACAAAAAAGGTCGTAAAATCGGGTCAGATTTGCTTAATGACCGCTTTGCTTAGCAACTGAAATTCCAGTCCCAATTGTGGTCCTTAAGTGAGGACTACCTGTACAGTAAAGTAGTGTTTCTCAACCTTGGCAGCTTGAAGATGTGTGGACTTCAACTCCCAGAATTCCCTAGCCAGCAAGCTGGCTGGGGAATTCTGGGAGTTGAAGTCCACACATCTTCAAGTTGCCAAAGTTGAGAAACACTGATGTAAAGGAATTCCTGCACATAGGATTTCTGGAGCTTGGTGCCAAAAGACGGGACTTTGACCACCAGCTTGGGAAGTGGGAAGAGATGGGCTCATAATGTAGAAATCTAGCCTTTGCTGCCACTGGCACTGCTTGTGACAGGGAGCAGCATGTAGACACACGTGTCCTCTAAAAAAAAGGGCCAGTGGCGTGTTTTCCTGCCCTGATTAGCAGAACATGCAGATGAGTCCTACCTTACAGTTGAAAAGGATCCCGCGAGGCCATCTAGTCAACCCTTGCGCTGTGCAGGAATTCAAATTAAAACCCCTCCAATTAACATGGCTCCACTTGAACACATCCAGCAAAGGGGTCTCTGGAGCTTTGGTTCTACTAGGGACCCGCTCTTACTCCAAGGACGTTTTGCCTAACATTGAGTTCGAATCTGCCTTCTGTAACTCAAGTCCGTTATTTCTGGGAGGCACGGATCACATTAAAAACGAAATAAAGCAACTTGTACCAACATCTAAAGTCGGAATCCATAAACTTCGTGGACCAGTGGGCATTTTGGAACGGGGGGGGGGGGGTGTCCGTGGGGAGGGGGTCCAAAAAGTCAAGATGGCGGCTATGCTTATGTGATGAAAACGCCACCCCCTCATATATGCACGGCACACATCAAAAAGGGGCGCAGGCTTCAATTGCACATTTGCAGCTGGCATCTTCGCTTTTCCCCCACGGACAGCCCAGGTTTAATTGCACTGCTATGATTAGATACTCCCAAGGGCAATAAAATAACAAAGCTTTTCCCTACGGCTGTTCCTCAACCCGTGTTATTCAACGTAAGCGGGAGGTTGTCCGCAGCCTCTCCAACTAACTCCGTGAAATGGCCTTGCCCCTTTTTTTCAATCCATCTCAGCTCGTGGCCGGTGGCCAAAGGGTCCCGTGGGTCTGGCCTGGCTCCCTGGAAGCCTCCCCCATCCTGTCCGCGCAGCGGGCCGGCCCGGGCCCCAGCCCACACGTCTCAAGACTCCACTCCATGTCCCATTGTTACCATCTTCATGTGAGTTTGCTGGCAGGGACGCACACCCGTTGGGGGTGGGAACGGGGAAGGCCGAGCAGTTTCCTTGCATTGTTGCCCTTAAAGACAACAAAGAACAGATAGTCCCAAACCAAAACAGCAGTTTGCAGGGGGGGATCCATTGCCTCTTTTTTGCTATCAACGATCTTGGGGTTGGCTTGTCTTGCTAAGCACCGATGTTACCATGGCTACAGAGCAGTGTTTCTTAAACGTTTTGCTCTCAGGACCCCTTTCCACTTTTAAACTTTCTTTTTTTCATCCGTTCAATCATATCTGATTCTTGGAGACTGCCTGGACAAGTTACTGCAATTTTCTTGGCAAGGTTTTTCAGAAGTGGTTTGCCATTGCCTGCTTCCTGGGGCTGAGAGAGAGGGACTGGCCCAAGGTCACCCAGCTGGCTTTGTGCCTAAGGCAGGACTAGAACTCTCAGTCTCCTGGTTTGCCATTGCCTGCTTCCTGGGGCTGAGAGAGAGGGACTGGCCCAAGGTCACCCAGCTGGCTTTGTGCCTAAGGCAGGACTAGAACTCTCAGTCTCCTGGTTTGCCATTGCCTGCTTCCTGGGGCTGAGAGAGAGGGGCTGGCCCAAGGTCACCCAGCTGGCTTTGTGCCTAAGGCAGGACTAGAACTCACTGTCGCCCGGTTTCTAGCCTGGTGCCTTAACCACTGCACCAAACTGGCTCTCATTTAAACATTATGGAAGACCCCAAAAGAGCTTTTGTTTGTATGGGGTATATTTATGGCTATTTACCATATTAAAAATTAAAAGTGACACTTCACTGCTGCTACCACTTCTCATGATGGTTTGATGGGATTTTAATATTGTATTGTTTTTCAACATAGGCTGGCAAATCATTTTGATTTCGAGGACCCCTGAGAGGGTGTTGGGGGACGCCCAGGGGTCCTAGGACCACACTTTAAGAAACACTGCTATCAAATAACCTAATAGCCAGAAAATCAATCAATCAATCAATCAATCAATCAATCAATCAAAAATCTTACCCTCCCCTTACTGCTCCCAAATACTCATTTTCTTGTGCCTTCTGAGAAAAAAGCACTTACAGCGGCATTGCAGGAGCCTGGGGGGGTCAAAAGAGTCAAGATGGTGGTTCTGACCATGCAATCAAAGCCACACTCTTTTTTATGTGAATCCCATGCGCAACTTTCATAAATAAGAAGCAGGATTTCAATCATACAGTTGTTTGACATTTTTGACACACACACACAAACACACACACCCTTGGATACCCCTGCTGGCATGCCTACACACCTGCCCTTGATGGTAGTGGTGGATAAAGATTAAAGAATCACTGGTCTGAGATGGGCGGCTATATAAATTGAATGAATGAATGAATGAATGAATGAATGAATGAATGAATGAATGAATGAATGAATGAAAGAATGAAAGTGTGTATGTACATATATGCTCCGATTACAATCAGTCCCCTGTGTAGCTTTGAATTGTCCCACTAATTATTCTTGGAGGTTGAAGCTGATCACCCCCTTAATCATAAAACCTTCAGGTTGACCCCTGAGAAAATACATTTCCTAAAATCCAGACATTTCCAGAAAAGTGACTAAATTCTATGATATAGCAACTGCAGTTCGAAGTGCTGGATCTGAACAAAATCTGGCCATGCTTAGTTTGTTAAAAACTGGGCATTTATGCTGATTGCATTGAATTTTAACAGTGTGATTTGTACATTAATAAAATAAACTCTCAGCCTGAAAAAAAAGAAACTGTTTGAAAAATAATTATAAAACTTCTTTTTTTAAAAAATAAATTTTATTAAAAGTTTTAAGAACAGTTATAAAACCTTTCGAGGGGGGCGTGGTGGCTCAGCGGGTAAGATGCCAGGCTTGTCGATCGGAAGATTGCAAGTTCAGAGGTTCGAATCCCTAGCCATGTGTGCGGAGTGGGCTCCCGCACTAGCTCCAGCCCTTGCCAACCTAGCAATTTGAAAGCATGCAAATACAAGTAGATTAATAGGTACCACTTCAGTGGGTAGGTAACAGCGTTCCACGCGCGTCATGCGGCCACAGGACCGTGGAAGCGTCTTCGGACAACGCTGGCTCTTCGGCTAAGAAACAGAGATGAGCACCGGCCCCTAGAGTCGGACACGACTGCACAAATGTGCGGGGGGAACCTTTACTTTTTATAAAACCTTTCAAGTGACTGGAGGAATGGAAAAATCTTGAAAAGGCACAGCCTGGATTGTGAAAGGTGGCCATGCTCATCTATTCCTGAAAGCTTCATGTTTCAAGTTTTTCTCCCCACCTTATATTCTTTTGCTCTTCCTCTCCATCTTCAAGTCTTCCCAACTGGGTATCAGAACAAGGGTTCCTAAATGTTCACTGTTCACTTACTGCTCCCCCTTTTTCTTTTAAACCAGTGTTTTACAAACTTGGCAACTTGAAGATGGGTGGACTTCAACAAGCATGGCTGGCTGGGGAATTCTGGGAATTGAAGTCCACCCATCTTGAAGTTGCCAAATTTGAAAAACACTGATTTAAACAAATAAAAGGGGTTGGTTTTAAGATGCCAAATCGCCATTTTCATGGGTAAGAAATAGAACAAATACGCAGGGTCTCTGTCCTCATTAGGGGACAGCTTCCAGTGGGAGATGCTGAAAGGTGGCACAAAATCTAAAAGGATAGAACTGGGGTGTGGGGTTGTGATTGTCTTCAGCCCCCCAAGATCGCTTGATTTGTCACGAACGATGCTGCCTCGTCCCCAGTATTGGAATAATCGGCCTCCGTATGGAATGGCCTGGGAGCGAAGAGAATTCTCCCTTCTGTCTTTGCCCCGGGCAGCAAACTATCTTGAGCAGACCCTATTCCCAATCCAACCCCTTTGACGTGATGCTCCATTAATCCAAATGGACATCTTTTAAAAATGGCAGTCTATGAGCTGAGTAGATTCGGAAACTTAGAGTTGAAGAGCCGTCAGCAAGCAGGGTTTAGGGCAGTGTTTCTCAACCTTGGCCACTGGAAGATGTGTGGACTTCAGCTCCCAGAATTCCCCAGCCAGCATCTTAGCCAGCATCATGGCTGGCTGGGGAATTCTGGGAGTTCAAGTCCACACATCTTCCAGTGGCCAAGGTTGAGAAACACTCGCCTAGGGGAAAGATCAAAGTTGTCCTTGTCAATATTTTCAACCTCTCCCAACCCCCAGCCGGCAGACACTAAAACTTGCTGCCCGCAGCAAACAGACGCCGGCTTCAACCTCTTCGAATTTCGCGAGCTTTGGGAAAAAAAATCCTTCCATTCACCTTCGATTTCCACCTGCCTTCAGCCTGAATGTTGAGTTGGCAGGAAAAAGGCTCCAAGAGGGGAGCGGAGATCAAGACTTTCTGCTGACGGAAAGTTGGTGGGTTTTGCTTTCTGTCTTTAATGCTCTCCAGTGAACTTTCAAAGGCAGAGGGGGAGAGTGCAAGAATTCACTGCATTTGCACACACACATGCACACCCCAAAGGACTGTCCCCAGTCAAAGAAGAAAAGTGTATTTCTCAGGAGGCGTATCTAGGATCTTCTGCACCTTTTTACTTCTCACCTTTCTTCAAAGTGGATTTCTCTCTCCATCATTTTAACCTGATAGACACGCTGGTTGTGAGAATATGTGCCAGGAGATAACTGGAGTGTGTAGGGATACGAGAACCGAAACATATACAATAAAGCAACCTTCTCAACCTTGGCAAATTAAAGATGTGTTGACTCCCCCCCCCCCCCCCCCCCCATGGACATTTGAGCAATTTAAGCCTCGGGAGAGAAGGGAGTCTGCACCAGGGCGTTTTTGCTCATACAAGAGAGCTAACCGGTGGTTAATTGAATTAAACCACTCAGATGGATTCACATGACATGCTGAAGCATATGACAACTATAGCAGCTGAGATCACACCACACACAGCCACAAATTAGCAGCGAACCAAAGCCGGGGGCTGTCCAAGGTCACCAGCCTCGACCCCCTCCCCACCATGAGGGGGGCTTGTATCTGTTCCTATCGCTGGGCCAAATTCAGATTCAAATTCCCGTCAAATTCAGAGTTTCAGCTTTAAAAAAATGACTAAATCAGTGGCAGTTTGTTCTTCCTCCATGTCTAGGTAAGATTAAAGTCTCTCTCGAGTCAAGTTCAGCTCGATGATGACTTCATGGGTGCATCCATGCAATTCTCCCTGCAACAGAAAGGAAGCAATTCCTCGTTGCCTGCTCCTAAGATGTTTTGGAATTTCCCAAGTATTTTCTGGTGGTCTCCCATCCAGGTCAAACCTGCTTAGCTTTCTGAGATCAGGGTGGGCCAGGTTCCGCCAACTGATATTGTCAGTTAGTGTAACCAACCCCGGGCAATGTTCCCCAAAACTCAAACATTTGATCTACCTTTCCTGGTTCCTTCCTGGTTTATATATCTGCAAATATATTTTTATATATGAACATGAGAGCCAGTCTGGTGTCATGGTTAAGGCATCAGGCGAGAAACCGGGAGACCGTGAGTTCGAGTCCCGCCTTAGGAACGAAGCCGGCTGGGTGACCTTGGGCCAGTCCCTTTCGCTCAGCCCTAGGAAGGAGGCAATGGCAAACCACTTCTGAATCACCTTGCCTAGAAAACTGCAGGGACTTGTCCAGGCAGTCTCTGAGAATCGGACATGATTGAATGGATTAAAAAAAAACATGAACATACTCCTACTGAGCAAAATCCCCACCCCCACCTGCCATGATTATGGTTAAAAGTCACTAGTATTTGTTTAAACTTTGCAATTTGCTAATTGTGTATTTAAAGAAACAGTTTCTTAGCTTCCTGTAATAACACAGAGCAGAAAACCTTGCAGTTTGATTGATTGCTTATGTGCCCTCAAGTCATTGTCGATTCCTAGCGACCACATAGATAGATTTTCTCCATGGTGATCTGTCCCCAGCCTGGTCCTTCAGGTCTTCCAACGGTGCCCCCATCGCCACTGCAACTGAGTCCATCCACCTTGCCGCTGGTCATCCTCTCCTCAACTTTTTTCAGCTTTGCCGGTTGCCAGTTCATTCTTTAGAGAAGCAGTTTCTTAGCTCCTGTAATAACAGCAGAGGAAATCTCAGCAAGGATTCCCCTCTTTTTCTGAGATACAGAAAAATACCCTGTGAGTGCCACAGAAGGTAGCTCACACACAACAGCCTTTGCCCAAAAGAAGTTATCAATAAACTTTGGGAACACAGAGTTTTGCAGAAGTATGAAAAAGAAAAGAAGGTGGCCTAAAAAAACAACAACAACCACCCTCCAAAGGATTGGGTGCTGTGTGTATGGGCATTCATCGAGAGGGGGGTTGCTCACCTATGCAGCTAAAGCCCCTCCCCTTTTCTATGTGCAGCAGACATTGTAATGCTGAATGTTGAGGGGAAGGGCGGAGAAGGGAAGGCAGGGTGGCATGTACTATTCTGGAAAAGTGCATGGCTGGCAGGTCACCTAAAACAGTGTTTCTCAACCTTGGCAACTTTAAGAGGGTGAACTTCAACTCCCAGAATTCCCCAGCCAGCAAGGCTGGCTGGGGAATTCTGGGAGCTGAAGTCCACCCATCTTAAAGTTACCAAGGTTGAGAAACACTAGCCTAGAACCTTAGCCAGGTACTTTCCATATTGCAACAACAATGCATTTTGAAACTGCTATTTTTTTTCCTTTTGTTGCTGTTCTTCCCCCATTGTTTCATTATCCATTTTATTGCTTTTTTGTCTATTATTATCAAGCATTTTGCAATGTGTTTTTGATTTTTACTTGCAATGTCTTTTTGATTTTTACTGTTCTTCCCCTATGGTTTTATTTTCTGTTTTATTTTCTGTTGTATATTTTGTACAAGTTTCATGTTTCCTTGGTTAATCTGTGCAATTCCATTTTTAACTACATAGGGTGAATTTTAGCATTAAATCCTGCTAGGAGGATTGATAGCATGACTAGAGACCTAGACCAATCTAAATCAATAAATTCATCCTTTTAAAATGTTGTTGTTTGAAAATGATAGCTGTTCTCCGTTATTAGTCGTGTTAGGGATGATGTTATTAAGCTAATGAAAGCTATTTATTTATATCTATTTTTTCTTTATTTCTATTTCTTGCAGAAGGGAAAAACTGGTGCTACGCCTCACAACAGTGTCAAGTCCCAGGTTGCAAAGGTAACTTTCAAAACTGATCGTTCAGTGTACTGAAAAACATGAAACAGAAGCAGGTGGGGGGGGGAATATACAATTTATTATATTTCCTTTTCTGTGGAGTGGCTGCTATGGGAAGCTATGGGAAGAAACGTTGATTGTAACAAACAGAAACAGAAACATTGAAATCTTGGAAAGCTTCTGGACTGCTTTGCTGCCATTCCAGTCTTGCACTGAAAAGACCCTCTGACTGCGAAGATGAACTTCTTGCATGCTTTTTGCCAATAGCATGACTGTGTTTACATGGAATCTTATGGCAGTGGGTTGGAGCAGCTGGCAGAGGGAATAAGTTTCTAGTCATGTGCTCAGAAAGGACATCTACCAGAATCATAGCTGGTTTGAGCCCAGGGAATTGGGGTGAGGCAAATATTCCTGCCCATGAGAAAATGGATTGCTCATAAACCTTGCAGGACTGCAGAGAAACTTCCTCCTAAAAGCCAAAACTCCACATTTCAAAGGAACATTGAATTCAATACTTCTTTTTCTGTGGTTTCCCATCAAAATATGTTTGGCTTAGTCCCCCTCAACTCATAATATCACAAGAACAATGGAGACTAGAGCTGATCTCCAAATTAATGCAAAACACTAATGTGGAAGCGGCCCCAATCAAATATACATACTTGTATAATAGGGCTACGCAGTGCTTCGGATCCAAAGCAAAAAGGTTCTTCTATACCAGAGCTTTCCAAACTTTTCAGGTTGGTGACACACTTTTTAGACATGCATCATTTGGCGACACACTCTTACAGCAGGGCATCATTTGGCGACACACTCTTACAGCAGGGCACAAGGCAGGCACTAGGACCTGTGCGGAATCACAGCAGGTTTGGAGGCAGCCAGGCACAAGGCAGGCACTAGGAGCTGCGTGGAATCCTGGCAGGGCAGGTTTGGAGGCAGCAGGGCACAAGGCAGGCACTGGGACCTGCGCGGAATCCTGGCAGGGCTCGGAGGCGGCAGCAGCCGCGATACACCCAGACACTGCAGCCGACACACTAACGTGTCCCGACACACAGTTTGGAAAGCTCTGTTCTATACCTTTCTTATAGCTAAGAGACTAGTCCTCATGACATCTACAGCTGTGGTAAAAAAAGTCAAGATGGCATCCGTGACTATGCAATCAAAGTTCTACCTCTTTTTACATGTGTTGCACATACAGCATACATAAAAATGTGTGTGTGTGTGTGTTTTAGTGCATGTTCACAGCTGCCATTTTTACTTTTTTGACCCAGCATAAATCAGCATTTCACCTTTTCTGCTGGTCACTCAAACATTCCACACGGGAAAAAAAATCCAGTACCGATACTAACATGGCATTGCAACATCTTGTGTTGATGAGTTCCACAGGCAGTGCACCACTGTAGATGTCATATTCCTACATTGCAGATTGAGAGGCAACCTTGTAGATGTGGTTTGCCTGCCTGCCTGCCTGCCTCTCATTCCATAATGTCCATTCCCACCCAAAATTTATATGTTAAATCCATGTGGAACAAAGTTACAATCCCTGCTTTGGAATAAGGAACAGCGGTTTTTTTAATTAAATTAACTTAAACAAGATTAACTGAGGAGGAGTTGGAATCCCCTTGGGGAGGGGAGAAGGAAGAAGATATATATACAGTGACTAAAGTTTCCATTGAGTCAAGCTTTATCCCTTTATGATCATTTTCTTGGCTACAACACAGATACAATTTTCCATGGATTTCTTCCTTGATAATATTTTACTCCCCAGTGTAACTTACTTTACTGGAATTCCTTGGTGGTCCCCCATCCAGTGCTAAGCAGGCAGTTGTCCTGTGGACTTCCTGTACATCTGTGTCATTTTCTTAGATGCAGCACTGAAATGACTCACCTCTTCCACAGTTTTCTGTTTACTCCACAATCAAGCCTACAGCCTCGGATTTCCTTGTGGTCTCCCATCCAAGCAGTAACTAAGCATAACCCCGCCCTGCTGACTTCATGAACACGTTCATGCAGTTTTATTGGTATGATATGTGTCACAGGTTCGTTTGATACCCAAGGGTCGTCTACTCAGACTCACGCAGATGTTTCCCAATGAGACACTGCACACCAAAATTGTTGTTCTCCCCTTTTTCTACTGGGGCTTAGTTTACTTAGAAACCCACCAGTTACAGTATAAAAATGCTCTTTTTACCCAGGTGACCAATTAATACAAGTTCCAACTAGCCTATATTCCTATCACTATTACTACTGTAAACTATGTCTATTCTAACTAATACATATAGGTTACTATTCTATTTGTTGTTGTTGTTGTTGTTGTTCAGTCGTTAAGTTGTGTCCGACTCTTCGTGACCCCATGGACCATAGCACGCCAGGCCTTCCTGTCCTCCACTGTCTCTCGGAGTTTACTCAAATTCATGTTCATTACATCGGTGATGCTATCTAACCATCTCATCCTCTGCCGTCCCCTTCTCCTTTTGCCTTCAGTCTTTCCCAGCATCAGGGTCTTTTCCAGTGAGTCCTCTCTTCGCATTAGGTGGCCAAAGTATTTGAGCTTCAGCTTCAGCATCTGTCCTTCCAATGAGCAGTCAGGGTTGATTTCCTGTTGAACTATTTCCTGGTGGAACTATTCTATTACTATAACTATTAAACACTACTACTAACTCCAGGATACAAAGTCTCACTTGCTCCTGATTTTCTACAAAGGTTTACTGCTGCACTCTCCCTCGCTGGCGACTGTTTCCCTTCCACACAGCTGATCCAACCACAGGGCTTTTTAACCATCTCCCCGCCATCCTTACGCTGAGGGGGTTTTGGAGCAAAGGGGACGAGCGCTATCCCACAGCCCGTCCTTCCACAATATGGAAATGATTTCCCATGGCCTTCTTTTCGGATCTTTTAGACTTCTAATTCCAGCTTATAGCCTGGGAAGTCCTAAAGACCTCAACTTTGTAAACCATGTTTGCAGGGAATCATGGTTACACTGGCCTTGATTCAACCACCCTCACGTTTTAAAGCCGCCTTCTCCTTCTGCTCCCACCCCTGCAGAGCCTCGTCTGTGGGCAAAGCTATTTCCAGAATGTGGAAACCGCAAACAATCTCCAGTCAATATTCTCACCCGGCAGGTAAAATATGACAACTCTCTGAAACCATTTAATTTTAAAAACTACAATGTCAAGTCTGACCGCAAGTGGATCGTGGAAAACAATGGACACACAGGTGAGAAGCAGGGATGTCATGATGACATAACAAATAATGCAGTTCTGATTAATCCGACCTTTCATCTAAGGGTGAAATGGGACCTGTAATTCTATCATTGATTTTCATGTAAATGATGCTTCTTCATTTACGGATAGTCCTCGCTTACATTTTCATTGAATGGTTTTAGAGATGGTTGTTAAGTGAGGACTACCTGTATAGGTTTTTGAGCAGCCAGAATTCCATTTCACTAAAATGAATGAGTTCAGGCCAGTGACTCAGATTTCCATACATTTTTAGATGAGCAAATACTATTATTAGTTCATGTTCAGGAACGAAGTTGGTATGCTTTGGGGGTCGGCTTATACAAACCCAACTTTTGTGGTGTGTAAGCAGGGGTGACCTCTCGGTGGGTCCAGAAAGTCAAGACAGTGGCCGTAATGGCGCAATTGAAGCGCTGGCCTTTCTTTATGTGTGTAGCGTGTTTAATGTGCGCGAAAAGGGGGGGGCTTTGGTCACACAGTCATGGCTACCATCTTGACTTTTTTGACCCCCTCCCATGCTGCCCCTGTTTCTAAGCCATGGACTATTAGTGATGTCATTTGATGATGTACCACCCATGTGTCATATCAAACCCATGGATTTCAAAATGGATCTGTGGAAAACTGGGCTATGAAAAAGTATTAACCTAGTTTTTCAGAAATCAAGTTCAGCAATCAGGTTGGTGGAAGATAAATATTAAATATTAAATGCCACCCAGCGTCACTGGGAGTCGGACAGCATATACGTTTAATAAATTATTATTATTGTTGTAATTATTATTATTTCCTAGTGTACAGATTTTGAAGAGAATGAATAACATTTTGGGTCTTGTAAAGACTGCATTTTGTCTTTGTGTTCAATCCCAACCCTCTCACTCTGTTGATTAGTGCTCTTTCTAGAAAAGAATTCTAGATATATTGTTAGAAACATGTTTTTTTTTTTAAAAGAACCTTACATGTACAGCAGGGGTGAGCAACGTCAGGCCCGCGGGCTTTATAAGGCCCGCGGGGCTCCTGCCCGCAAACCCCGCCCCTTCCACGCAATTGGCTCCCGCCCGCAAACCCCGCCCCCCAGTGCTTGTGATTGGCTCCTGCCCGCAAACTCCGGCCCCCGGTCTGCGGAAATCCCAGAAACCCCGCCCCCCACCCAGTCCCCGGTTATAAATATCCAGATGGCCCTTGGCAGAAAAAAGGTTCCCCACCCCTGATGTACAGTATATTTTCAGACTTAGTAAACCTGTAGTGATGCATTTGTATCCCCAGAGTCGTTGAGAATCAGGCGGCATACAAATTTATTATTATTATTGTTTTGGTTTTTAAATTTCATTCACTGCCTCGAGTGCTCACCAGATTGAAAGAGCAGGTTGTAAATCGAGTCTAAAATGAGCAAATAAAACAACATTGAACTCGTTTGCTTCCTGCCAGTCCAAGTCCAGCTGGATGAAACTGGGACGGTGGAACTGGGGGGGCTGACTGGCAGATACAAGGCTATGCAGTTCCATTTCCATTGGGGGAGCGAAGAGGGTGAGACGCTGAGTCCTGGATCCGAACACAGCGTCGACGGAGTGAGATACGCCATGGAGGTAAAAACAGCCAGAGATGTTCATCTCCAAACTCCAGAATCAGAAAACATCAAAAAACATTTCACTGGCAAAAACAGGATAAAAAGCAGGCAGGGAGGGAGGAAGACATGAACAAGAGGCAAAAATTAACCATCTCTACAGGTAGTCCTCGACTTACGACCACAGCAGGGACCGGAAAATTTGTTGTTAAGCGGTACAGTCGTTAAGCGAGGCATCACATGACCGCACCCAATTTTACGACCTTTTTGTGGCATTCATTAAGCAAATCACCACGTCATTAAGTGAATCACATGATTGTTAAGCAAATCATGCAGTAGTGAAGTGAATCACACGGTTCCCCATTGATTTTGCTTGTCGGAAGCCGGCTGGGAAGGTCACAAATGGCAATCACGTGACCCTGGAACACTACAACCATCATAAATACATGCTGGTTGTCAAGTGCCTGAAATTTGATCACGTGACCGCGGGGATGCTGTGATGGTCGTACGTTCGAGGACCAGTCGTAAGTCACTTTTTCAGCGCTGCCCTAACTTTGAATGGTCACTAACAAATGGTCGTAAGTCCAGGACTATCTGTATTTATGTTGCTATACTGGAAACCATGCTGTGGGTGATTATCATGGAGAGTCCCAACAGGAGTAACTTTCAGTTATCCCAGCTTATGTACTTAATGGCAGCAGAATAGGTTTGTAAAGGAGGACACCAGGTGATCCCCCTCTATTCTGCACCATGAAAGAAACAGTCTGGTGAATGGGGATGACGTAGCCAACAGTGGTCACTGTCATGACTCTTTGGAGAACCTTCTCTGGGGATTCCTTGCTGACTCTTGGCCCTGAAACTTTTTTTCACGCCCAACTTTCACCAACACATCTCCTTCGATTTCAGCTCATTCACCAAAGATTCAAAGAGGCCAAATGGAAAGGAAATAAAAATCTGGATTGGCGCATCATGCGAAGCCTTAAGGAGGTATGAAAAACACAGCTCCTGGCTTAGCGTGGCGTGCAAATCCTAGACAATGGTGAGCTATTCGCTCAACAAACCATTGCTTGCTGATGTATCACAAGTGTGGGATTCTATTGCCATGGTGGGGCTTTCCAAGTATGTAAGCATGGGAAAAGATGCCCCAAAGTGGATCATGATCTACGTTTATTCACTTTGATAAATCTGACATTAAAACCAAGTTTCTAGATATTGTGTATTAAGTTTTTATCACCCTTCTTTCTTATTTTATAGGGACCTCTTAGGTGTGTGTGTGTGTGATGATGGCAGCTGTGGCTATGCTTGTTCCCTTGCTGACTTTTTAAATACCGCCCCCCCCCCCCCCGAAATCCTTGTTGGCTTTACAAAAGCATTAAAAGTATTTTTTAACCAGCTGAGACTGGAATGGTAAAGGGCCTTGATTCAGTCCAGCCTGTGACTTTCTTGCAGCTCCACATTGTCCACATTAAGGAAGAATTTAACAACGTAGCATCAGCGATCCAAGGAAAAGGCGTAGCAGTGCTGGGATTTTTTATAACGGTACAGAATATTGTAATATTTTTATAACAAACTTAAAGACTCACCTGGGTCCATCGTTCCTCTCACCCAGTGCCTTCCAGTTGTATTGAAGCACAAGACCCATAATCCTCACCCATCGTACCCTACTGATCCACCCTCCTACCCAGAGCAGGCTGCATCCCTATATCTTGGCCAGATGGTGCCAAACCTCTGCGTAGGCACTGGCGGGGGGCGGGGGGGTGAGACCCCGCCTCTGAAGGCCTCTGGACCTCTCTCAAACCAACCTCAGCTTCCTCCTTCTAGGAGCCTTTCCCCTGGGGGGATGGGAACGCATTTGCCGCCTTTCTGCCTGACATCTGGGACTTTGCTCTTCTCTCCCCCGCCCCACCCCCCAGCTTGCAGGACAGTTCTTGCCATCATTCCTGCCAAGTTTAGAGGATGTCTCCCCCCCCCCCCCCCCAGTACTGTGATGTCCGGACTAATCATGCTGCCCAGATGTCTATGAAGGTTCTCAGTCATCCAGGTGGAATTGTCTGTAGCTTGAATCATGTCAACTGGATTTCTATTTTCTCAGTGGAAACGTTTCGCTCCTTATCCAAGGAGCTTGGATAAGGAGCGAAACGTTTCCACTGAGAAAATAGAAATCCAGTTGACATGATTCAAGCTACAGACATGCTGCCCAGAGCGTAGGCCCCAACCCATTCGCCTGAACCTTATTTCTCCTTCTGTATTCAATTTTTTTTAAAAAAAAAAACAGACTGTTGTGTCTTCTTCAGAGAGGACAGAATTATAATTATTGAAAGTGGGAGAAGTGTTAAAGCCATATAAATAACTATTTTTCACTGTAAACCCACACAAAGAAGGAAAGAAGGTGAAAAGGAGAGACAGACATAGAAAGAGGGAGGGAGGGAGGGAGGAAGGAAGGAGAGAGACAAAGAGGAAGGGAGGGAGGGAGGGAGGGAGGGGAGACAGAGGAAGGAGAGAAAGAGGAAGGAAGGAAGGAAGGAAGGAAGGAAGGAAGGGAGGGAGGGAGGGAGGGAGGGAGGGAGGGAGGGAGGGAGGGGAGACAGAGGAAGGAAGGAGAGAAAGAGGAAGGAAGGAAGGAAGGAAGGAAGGGAGGGAGGGAGGGAGGGAGGGGAGACAGAGGAAGGAAGGAGAGAAAGAGGAAGGAAGGAAGGAAGGAAGGAAGGAAGGAAGGAAGGGAGGGAGGGAGGGAGGGAGGGAGGGAGGGAGGGGAGACAGAGGAAGGAAGGAGAGAAAGAGGAAGGAAGGAAGGAAGGAAGGAAGGAAGGAAGGAAGGAAGGAAGGAAGGGAGGGAGGGAGGGAGGGAGGGAGGGGAGACATAGAAAGAGGAAGGAAGGAGAGAGGGAGGGAGGGAGGGAGGGAGGGAGGAAAGGAGAGGAAGGGAGGGAGGGAGGGAGGGAGGAGGGAAGGAAGGGAGGGAGGGAGGGAGGGAGGGAGGGAGGGAGGGAGGGAGGGAGGAAGGGAAGCTTTTCTTAGAAGACTCCCCCCTAGAACGGTCATCCTCCTAAGTTGTATTTGCTTCCAACGGCAAATGTTCCGGGTTTGGCTCTTGATAAGTTTTGCTCTGTTACAGGTTGGCAAAAAGAACAAAAACTATGAACCGCTCATTTCAAAATTAAAAGTTATTTGTGCTGCAGGTAAGGCAATGCAAATGTGAATTTAATTCAATTTAATAATTTTATTTAATTCATTGGATTTTGAGACCGCGCAACTCCAAAAGAGACTCTGAGCAGCTTACAATTTTTAAAATACATAATTTAAGGAACAGGACCAGCTGGACAAAACTGCATCAATAATGTTAAAAAGAGACTCGACCAGGGTTCCAAAGACACCCCAATCCCTGGCCTGGCCACAGAGACAGATCTTAAGGAGGCTTCCAGAAGCCTTGGCCCGGGTTCCTCAGCCAGGGTTCCGTGGCGCCTTCGGGTTCCGCAAGAGGCCCCTAGGGGTTCCCTGGGAGATCACGATTTATTTTTTAAATTATTTCCAATTCAGGCAACTTCACATTAAAGAGGTAAGTTTCATTCTTTATTTTCAGTTTAAGAACACTGTTAGTGCATTTACACAGGCCTACCCATGAAACGAATATTATAATGGTTGTTGTGGGTTTTCTGGGCTGTGTGGCCGTGTTCTGGCAGTTTTGGTTCCTAACGTTTCGCCAGTCGCTGTGGCTGGCATCTTCAGAGGACAGGAGCACAGCTAGAAGATTCTCTCTGTGCCCAGGTAGAGTGTTGTTTATTTGTTCAGCTGGTTTTATTTATTTATTTATGGTGTTTATTGCAGCTATAAACACCAGCAGGAACACACACCCTCCACTTGGGCACAGAGAGAATCTTCTAGCTGTGTTCCTGTCCTCTGAAGTTGCTAGCCACAGTGACTGGCGAAACGTTAGGAACCAAAACTGCCAGAACACGGCCACACAGCCCGGAAAACCCACAACAACCATCGGATTCCGGCCGTGAAAGCCTTCGACTCTACATTGAATATAATAATTTTGTAACTTCTGGCTTATATTTGAGCCTGAATGTGCAGGGGTTCCCCGAGGCCTGAAAAATATTTCAAGGGTTCCTCCAGGGTCCAAAGGTTGAGAAAGGCTGCCTTGGAGAATGGTGGCCATACGTATCTCTGGGGGAGGGGTTGTCAATACACCCTCCGTTTCTCTGTCACCATCCCTGAAACATCTTCCCATGCGTTGAGTTGAAGCACGAGATGCTCCAGAACATCCCTGCTCAAATCCCCCAGAAGGAGAAAATGGCCCTGGGAAACAGGAGCTATTTCTCTTATATATTTTTAAAATGTGTGTGCCCACCCTTCAAAACTGAGTTTTCCCCAGGTGGCTTATAACTCAGGTTCGATCTTTCCCTTTTGCTGGCCAGTCTTACTGTGAACAAGCGAAGGTTTCAACTCCATTTGCTAAGCAGAGCCGGGCTTGCAGAACTTCCATCTGGGGCACCAGCAAGTCCACCTCTGTGGGTCCTCAACTCTGAGGAAGAGGCAAGACAATGGAGGTGGCCCTTAGCTTGCGAGGACTCCAGATGGACTGCCTAGAGCAGAGCTTTCCAAACTTTTCATGTTGGTGACACACTTTTTAGACATGCATCATTTTGCGACACACTCTTACAGCAGGGCACAAGGCAGGCACTAGGACCTGTGCGGAATCACAGCAGGGCAGGTTTGGAGGCAGCCGGGCACAAGGCAGGCACTAGGGCCTGCATGGAATCCTGGCAGGGCAGGTTTGGAGGCAGCAGGGCACAAGGCAGGCACTAGGGCCTGCATGGAATCCTGGCAGGGCAGGTTTGGAGGCAGCCGGGCACAAGGCAGGCACTAGGACCTGCATGGAATCCTGGCAGGGCAGGTTTGGAGGCAGCAGGGCACAAGGCAGGCACTAGGACCTGCGCGGAATCCTGGCAGGGCAGGTTTGGAGGCAGCAGGGCACAAGGCAGGCACTAGGACCTGTGCGGAATCACAGCAGGGCAGGTTTGGAGGCAGCCGGGCACAAGGCAGGCACTAGGACCTGCGCGGAATCCTGGCAGGGCAGGTTTGGAGGCAGCAGGGCACAAGGCAGGCACTAGGACCTGCGCGGAATCCCGGCAGGGCAGGTTTGGAGGCAGCAGGGCACAAGGCAGGCACTAGGACCTGTGCGGAATCCCGGCAGGGCAGGTTTGGAGGCAGCAGGGCACAAGGCAGGCACTAGGACCTGCGCGGAATCACAGCAGGGCAGGTTTGGAGGCAGCCGGGCACAAGGCAGGCACTAGGACCTGCACAGAATCCTGGCAGGGCAGGTTTGGAGGCAGCAGGGCACAAGGCAGGCACTAGGACCTGCGCGGAATCACAGCAGGGCAGGTTTGGAGGCAGCCGGGCACAAGGTAGGCACTAGGACCTGCGTGGAATCCTGGCAGGGCAGGTTTGGAGGCAGCAGGGCACAAGGCAGGCACTAGGACCTGCGTGGAATCCTGGCAGGGCTCGGAGCCGCGACACACCCAGACACTGCAGCTGACACACAAACGTGTCCCAACACACAGTTTGGAAAGCTATGGCCTAGAAGGGTAGTTCTCTCTCTCCGACTCCTTCAAAAGGACAAAGCAGGTGGCAGGACTTAGCTAACCCCAGCTGGTCTTGAGAAAGTTGAGCAGAATTATTTTATTTTATTTATTTATTTATTTGTCACACTTCTCTACCACCCATCTCGCACACAACGACTCTGGGCGGCTTACAGATGATAAAAATCACAAATCGCTAAAAAAGCAATACAATATAAATACATATAAATACAAATGCAAATATAAAAATACAAAATGTAAAATATAAAATTCAAGATGGCAAGTGAAGATCTTATTCTTGGCACCAACACGGTGCCAACCACCCCCACGAGTGGCTATTCCCCCCTCCCATCCCAAGCAAGGTAGTATAACCATGTCTTAACCCACTTCCGGAAGGCCGGGAGAGTGGGGGCCTGAGAATTGGAGAATTGGACCTGTTCAGTACATGGATGGGTGTAGAGCAGTGTTTCTCAACCTTGGCAACTTTAAGAGGTGTGGACTTCAACTCCCAGAATTCCCCAGCCAGCATGGCTGGCTGAGGAATTCTGGGAGTTGAAGTCCACACCTCTTAAAGTTGCCATGGTTGAGAAACACTGATGTAGAGGAAAGACAGAATGGCCTCGAGGGACAGACCAAGACAACAGACAGATAAAAGGGGCCTGAGCCAGACTTCCGGTGGGGACATGGTGGACTGAACAGCTGTGCCCGCGGGCTCAGCGGGCAGAACTGACAACGTGGCAGTTTTTTCGGGCTCAGGCAGGTTTTTCCTGAAGCCCAGGAGTGTTTTTCCGGAAAAAGGAAAACACCTGGAATCACCCCATCTGTCCTCCAGACGGCTGCTTGCAGCCAGAAGATCGCAAACAGCATTCACGTTCGACTGGTAAGAGCTAGCTGGGAGGCTGGGACATCACCATTTTCCAAGCCTTGCTGTAGCCTTAAAGGGACACTAAGACCGGCCACCCCATTTCTAAATCACCAATTTATATTTCTTTTAAGTACACGTACCCTAAGAGAGGCTTTCTACAGCAAGGAGAAGCGGGCTCTCTTGGTGCTTATCGTTATTTTTGGGATCAATTTTTTTAAAAAAAAAACTTTTAAAGTTTTGGACTTTGTTTTCCCTCCAAATACTAAGGAGGATTGAGAGTAAATTATTGTCTCCCTGTTATTATTTTTGTACTAAATTTGAAGATATTAGCATTTTCCTACATGTTGAATCGGCTGTTTTGAACTTTCAGTTTTCTGCTTCTACTTTCCCTGGGGAACTGTCTGCATACCTCACTTTCGCTTGTGTAAACACATTCCGGAATTCTTTCATACCTTCGACTTTCGCTGGTTGAGCTCCAAGGGGGCGCCATAATCTACTGCTTGAGACATGGAGGATTTTAAACAGACTTTCTCTGACTTCCATCAAGATTTTAAACAGATACTTTCTGATTCCTACCAAGTTTTTATGCAAGGCATTCAGGACATTGTGGAAAATATTAGGTCTAAAATGTGTCATCTGGTTGGGGATGTTGTGGGTGAAACTGAGGAATTTAACAGCGACAGAAATGTCTCTTCTAAGATTGAGATCAGGGGCTCTGTTGAAATGCTGGATGAAGATTGGATAGTCGAGTTGAAGAAAATTAAGGGAGAGAGCAAGTTGCAAGCCACAAGTGAAATTGATTTTCTGATGGAACACCATGGAAAAGAAGGGGTTATTATGTATGGGAGGTCTCCTGAAGAGAAGTCAGAGTTTTTGAGGGGGGCAGTTGGGCTGTTCGATTTTTTAAAGAAAAAAGCTCTGTGCATTGTGGGGATATGTAAATGCTCTGGTTTATTTTGAAGTGGGAGAAGGGTTTAAGGATATTTATCTGGATTGCTTCTAAAATGTCTTTCTGGATGGTTTTGGGTTTAATATGATTAAGGTTATCAAAATTGTTGTATTATCAAGTACAATGGCAGACAATTTGTATGTTTTTTAGTTTGATCTTTATTATAGTAGACAGGAATGTATAGAATAGTAGTAGGAAGGAAAATTAAATAAATGTTAAATTTTGGGGGGTGAGTTGATTAGGAGGTTTTTTTTTCTTTTAATATAAGGGGAGGGAATAACTGTATTTAGTGATTTTTATTATGTGCCCATGGAATGATTTATAGAAATAATGTGATTTTGGTTTAATATAGAGTAAGGGATTGATTATGGAAATTTTTGTATATCCTTGCTGTTAAAAGTCAGAAGTCACCTCTTTTTGTAATTTTGAAAAAAAATTCTCTTGTGTTTCTATACTTTTTTAGTTTTTTCTTTTTTTGTTTGTAGTTTTTTGTTTTTCTGTAGCTTTTATCTTTGCTTGAAACTTAATAAAATTCTTATTAAAAAGGGGGGGGGGGCACAGCCCAGGCCAAGGAAGTAACCTGAGAAAGCATCTCAGACAAGCCCCTTCCTAGTTCACATGAGTAAGGGGCGTGGTGGCTCAGCTGGTAAGACACCAGGCTTGTCGATCGGAAGATCGCAAGTTCGGAGGTTCGAATCCCTAGCCCCGCATGACGGAGTGATCTCCCGCACTCGCCCCAGCTCTTGCCAATCTAGCAATTCGAAAGCATGCAAATGCAAGTAGATGAATAGGGACCACTTCGGTGGGAAGGTAACAGCGTTCTGCGTGCGTCATGCCGGCCACATGACCACGGAAGCGTCTTCGGACAGCGCTGGCTCTTCGGCTAACAAACGGAGATGAGTACCGGCCCCTAGAGTTGGACACGACTGCACAATGTGTGGGGGGAACCTTTACCTTTAGTTCACATGAAGATAAAGGGAGGGAGGGGGGAAGCGCATTCAGACTTGCAAGATTCTGTTATTAAAGCTTTACAATAAAAGTAGTATTGACCTACATGGCATTGGTTTCCTAGTCTGGTCCACTTGAAGGGCTGACAATGGGACATCACCAGGAAATCCTCGGGCTGTGGTTTTGGTTGGGGAGTTGAAAAACATCCTGGGAGAACCCCTTCTGTATTGTTGCCAAAAAAGCCATGGATCCCTATCCCCATAATCCCCAGGAACCAAGCTGAATTTAAGGAAGGCTTTCAGTATCAATGTGACTTCTACAACATCTGAAGGTTGTGCCATGAGATAAGAATAACTCTCTCCACCATTTATTCAGGGAAGAAAATAGAGATTCCAGCTTTGGTCCTGGAATCCCTGATACCTGAAAAGAAGGATCTCACCAGCTTCTATCGCTACACTGGCTCTCTGACCACCCCCGGCTGCAATGAGGAAGTGGTCTGGACCTTATTTGAGAAACCCATTGAACTTGAGCTGAGTCAGGTAGGAGAGGCGGGCCAAGGAACGGCAGGCGCTGGCGGGAGGGGGGGGGTCTTGTTGCATCACCAGCTCTGCCTCTTTTGGGATGTGCCAGTGACAGCGCAATGCACGTGCAAAAGAGGCGGGCTTGGATCACGGTGGCGCAATGCTGTTTAGGGATCTGCTTGACCTCCCTGCAGACGCCATGGTGCTGGGTTTTCAATAGTGGATTGATTTTTGTATTATCGTTTTTTGCTTCTGATCTTTTGGACTATGTGTTTTTAAATGTTGTTAACCTCCTTGAATGCTGGCATACAACAGGAAGGAAGGGAATATGTGTTTGGGTGTGAAAGAGGGAGGGAGGGAAGGAGAGAGACATGGAGGGAAGGAAGGAAGGAAGGAAGGAAGGAAGGAAGGAAGGAAGGAAGGAAGGAAGGAAGGAAGGAAGGAAGGAAGGAAGGAAGGAGAGACATAGAAAGAGGAAGGAAGGAAGAAGGGAGGGAGGGAGGGAGGGAGGAGAGACATAGAAAGAGGAAGGAAGGAAGACGGGAGGGAGGGAGAGACATAGAAAGAGGAAGGAAGGAAGAAGGGAGAGAGAGGGAGGGAGGGGAGAGAGGGAGGAAGGAAGGAAGGAAGGAAGGAAGGAAGGAAGGAAGGAAGGAAGGAAGGGAGGGAGGGAGGGAGGGAGGGAGGGAGGAAGGGGGAGGGGGAGGGAATGTGTGTGTGTGTGAAAGAGAGAGAAGGATTATTTATATTTTGGTGCCTTATTTTTCAGTCAACATAAACTCCTCTGTATCTATTTTGACTTTCAAACAGCTGTATTCCTGGGAAAGGTAGAAAATTAATATTTTGCTGTCTTGTTGGTTCATAGATCCAAGAATTCTGGAAAAGGCTGCATTTTGACAGTAACATGTCACTTTCTATGGTGGACAATTTTCGACCAATTCAGCCTCTAGATTCCCGAACTGTCTATAAATCGAACTCAAATACCCTCTTTCCCCTGAGGAATGTGCTCCTGCTGGTCCCAGCCGCTGCGTATCTTGCCTTCGCTTTGGTCCAGTGAGGAGTTGGCTGGATCGTTTGAACAATTCGCGCTGAATGACCCTGTCCCTCACCCCGAACGCCTTCAGCCCTTGGTGTCTCACAGCCACAATCTGGAATTTGTCCTGACAAGATGGCCAGGATTTCATGGCGGAAATGTATTTTCAGATGGTGTTATCCTATGTTAAATAGATCCAATTTACCATGCAAAAATTGTTCCCATACAAAAGGCCAGAACAGATTTGGGAAAACCATCCAATCCAAATGATGCAAGCTTCTTTGCAATAATTTAAGCAACCAAGCCTGGAATATTATTCTCACTCCATTTTCACTTTGCAATTATAGGTCTCTATTGGAATAGAGCAGAGCTTTCCAAACTGTGTGTCGCAACACAAAAGTGTGTCGCCACACACAGTCTGGTGTGTCGCCACACAACCCGGAAGCGCTGATCATCATCAGCGCTTCCGGGTTTTCCCGCGGCGACACACCAACGGCGGCGTGCAAAAACCCAAAAGCGGCAGCAGCGCTTCCGGGTTTTTGCGCGCTGCCGCAACGGCAGCACTTCCGGGTTTTCCCAGGGCGACACACCAACGGCTGTTGGTGTGTCGCCGTGGGAAAACTTTGGAAAGCCCTGGAATAGAGAGAGCCAGTTTGGGGTAGTGGTTAAGGCATCAGGCTAGGAACTGGGAGACTGTGAGTTCTAGTCCTGCCTAGGCACAAAGCCAGATGGGTGACCTTGGGCCAGTCACTCTCTCTCAGCCCTAGGAAGGATGCAATGGCAAACCACTTCTGAAAAACCTTGCCAAGAAAACTGCAGGTACTCGTCCAGACAGTCTCCGAGAATCGGACACAATTGAACGGATAAAAAAAATATTGGGATAGAAATTCAATCAAATTCTCCTTCTTCTTCTCCTTCTCCTTCTCCTTCTCCTTCTCCTTCTCCTTCTCCTTCTCCTTCTCCTTCTCCTTCTCCTTCTCCTTCTCCTTCTCCTTCTCCTTCTTTTTTTGCTATTGCATCTTTGAGAACTTTTGTCCATGCACTGATTTAGCCCTCAAAAACCTAAAGAAGCACTGATTTTTAAGTATTATTTACATAGCACCAGCAATTAACCACTTTTCACCTGGCAAGACATAAACACCCTGGCAGTGTGAGAAGCATTAATTCAGCTCATGATTTAGCATCTTGACATTTGAAAACCAAAGTGTAAGTGTCTGTACCAATTATTACCAGAGGCAAAAAGAGATTTGCAGGCCAAAATTGGCAGGAGAGATAAGGATACTTAACCCATCCTTCTCGACTGGGATGTCAAATTCAAATTGCCACGATTCCCTCATGAGGACTAGTTCTTTAGCCCAAAGGCCGCAATACTGAAGGCTTTTCCTACAGTGATACAAAAAACTCTAGTGGGTTAAAAATAAAGAATATAATGGTTTGCCATTCAACATAAATTTATTAAATTAAAAAATGCTGCGAAACAGCTTAGTCTTTAAGCATAGTAGGAATAATAATATTTATTATTATTATTATTATTATTATTATTATTATTATTATTATTATGGTCGGTTCGCTGTCTTTATCAGCTTTTTGCTTAACCAGAACACCATTACCTGGTTTTATTAGTGGACTGATATATTTTATAACATCTGCATCTCCAAAGTATTGTGGCAGGGTGATTAGGTGTGTGTGTGGGGGGGCAGAATATGCCTTGGGGCACTGCATATATTCCATGGGCCATGGGTTTGAGACCCCTGCCCTCTATGCTGAGTTTTGCCTTCCAAACTTTTCCTCTTCCAGCATCTCTGCATCGCAGCTAAGCTTTTTTCACTAACTGGAGTGCAAAACCACATTAGTTATATGGGGGGGGGGGAACATTGGCAGAGAAGACTTTCCAACCAGGGGTGCCTACAGAATATAGTCAAAAAAATCAAGGTGGTACCATAACAATATGGTTGAACATCCTCCTTTTTTTATGTGTGTCACACCGCCATCTTGATGTTTTTGACCATAGCCTGAGGACACCCCTGCTTCCAGTCGATACATTCTTCCTGGAATAGATCTGCCTCCCTCACTCCATCTTAGCCGCATTGCAAGTGGCAATCTTGGTCTTCTGATCCTGGACCGACTCTGTCCATAGACCCTTCTGAACAGGAAGCCATATAAACCATCTTCCTATTCCACTTGAACCAGATTTTCACAAGTTCTTCCTAAGTTTTGGTCATTGTATTCTGACAATTGACTTATCCCACAGCATCTGTGTCCCAGTCCTGTCTGATTTCAGAAGGTTGCCCAGGGCTTAATCTTGGTATTCCACCATGGTGTTACCTGGACAATGTACTGTATATATATTTTTAACTAAGTAAATATGATACTCTATTTTTTTTTTGAAAGGATCATCTTCAGCCTTCCTCAGCCACATTCCCTCCAAATGTGTTGGGTCTGTAGCTCCCCTAATTCCAGGCAGTGTGGTCATTGGGAATTGCAATCCCATCTTATCTGTGGTTTTGGGGGGAAGACTCATCTACCTCAAATGAAATTGAAATAATGAAATTAAATAATGAGATGTAATGAAACAAACAGATATTAAGATGTTTCCAATCCAAAAAGTCAGCCTCAAATTTGGGAGTTATTTTTTAGCAACTACATACTGTACCAGCCAACCATGTTCTGAAGCCAACATTATCCTTCTAAAGGTGTGGATATGACAAGATCCATTCCTTTCTATCCATGTCCAATGACAGCTCATTGCAGAGCAGAGAGACATAACCTAGAGCTATCATACCTGAGCTGTGAACCTCCACATGACCACTAGATGGCAGCAAAGAAATTCAGAGCGTTGCCATCTAGTGGGCATCAAGATGTTTGCAGCCCAGATCTGGTAGCCCTACTTAGGAGAACCTTTCCAAGATATTTCTGAATGCTCTATCCCAAAGCATTGAGCATGACACTAAAGTGGCATTCTCCTGTTGGTAGTTTTCAAAACCAGGTTAGGCAACTCTGGCTGGGGAAGAGCTTCACCAGATTCCTAAGGATGGGGCAAAGCTAAAATTCATCACCAACAAGATGCCTCTTAGCAGGAGGTGGCCCTGCAGATATTTTGGAGCCAAGCTTCTATCAGACTTCCAAGGATGATGAAAATCCAAAAATTCTCCACTCCTATGTTTCCTCTTGGAGAAAGGCTACTCCTTGGATTCTATCAGACTTCCAAGGATGATGAAAATCCAAAAATTCTCCACTCCTATGTTTCCTCTTGGAGAAATGCTACTCCTTGGATTCTATCAGACTTCCAAGGATGATGAAAATCCAAAAATTCTCCACTCCTATGTTTCCTCTTGGAGAAAGGCTACTCCTTGGATTCTATCAGACTTCCAAGGATGATGAAAATCCAAAAATTCTCCACTCCTATGTTTCCTCTTGGAGAAAGGCTACTCCTTGGATTCTATCAGACTTCCAAGGATGATGAAAATCCAAAAATTCTCCACTCCTATGTTTCCTCTTGGAGAAAGGCTACTCCTTGGATTCTATCAGACTTCCAAGGATGATGAAAATCCAAACATTCTCCACTCCTATGTTTCCTCTTGGAGAAAGGCTACTCCTTGGATTCTATCAGACTTCCAAGGATGATGAAAATCCAAAAATTCTCCACTCCTATGTTTCCTCTTGGAGAAATGCTACTCCTTGGATTCTATCAGACTTCCAAGGATGATGAAAATCCAAAAATTCTCCACTCCTATGTTTCCTCTTGGAGAAAGGCTACTCCTTGGATTCTATCAGACTTCCAAGGATGATGAAAATCCAAAAATTCTCCACTCCTATGTTTCCTCTTGGAGAAATGCTACTCCTTGGATTCTTGTCTAAAAGGGGAGGAAACAAGAAGTCTTTATTTTCTAGCCTCCTAGAGAGGAAGCATGAAGACCAAGTCAACGTCCATCTTTGACACATAGAGGAGCAGAAGTTTGCCAGAACCTGCCTGCTCTTTGCATAGGAATTAAGCATTCTGGAGATCAAAGCATCCTTTGATTCTTCAGGATGGCCCCACAGCTGTCACCATTTCAGGAGAAGCATTTCCTCCAAAATGAGGAAAGGAGGACATTTCTTCTAAAATGGTTTCGAAGTGCTTCCATTAAGAAAAGGATTCCTCTTAACTTTTCCTCTTCTGCACTCTTCAGGCACCTTTTAACCAGCTGAAACATTCTGAAATATAATTGGCGAAAGGCTTGCCGAAGTCCAGTTGCTAAACTACTGACTCAGTGATTGTTCCTTTGCCCTTCTAACTGCTGCTGTAATTTCTTGACTTTTTACCGATGTTTAGCTGGCATACATTAACGCACGCTTTTAACAGAAATAATTGGTGGTGACCTTTGCTTAATGCAGAGATGGCAGGCCTGGCTTTGCCCCAATGAAGGGCAATGGTGACCACCAGCGCTGACCTTATGCAGCCAGAAATTAAAATTCCTCTCCTGTCTCCCAGAAATGCCAAGGGGGTTGACACGGAATGCTTGCTGGCACTTACGACCTGATCATTTTGTATACGCAGCCTCCTTCAACGTCCCGGAGCTTCTCTAGAGCTTTAAGAAGCACTGCGGATGAATTATTTTCTTACTTGCACTAAATTTAATAGCAAAGAGCTTATGGAAAAATGCAAATTAGTAAGATCAGGGAAAGAAACCACACAGATACACTTTATTCCAGATGAATATACAAAGCCTCATCTGTATTTTTATATTATTTAAGAGCTTTTCATCTGGGTTGGGGAGTCAAATGAATAAAAAATTGCAACTGAATTTTGCTGCCTGTATTTGCATTTTTTAGAACTATTCGAGGATACATTTTACACAAAACATGTATTCTTAAATACACACACACTTCGAAATCAATTGGTTATTTAGGACTTGACTAAAAACTTTTGGTAGTTGGGGGAGGATTTTAACATTTGGGGGGCACATTGGAAGACACCAAGCCAGCAGGCTCACATCCCTGTGAACACTGGCAGGATAAGAAAAAGGATAGTTTATTCAGTGCACTACATACCAGCACAAAAAATATTGTATGTTCTTCCCCCCTGCCCCCCAATCACGTGCACTTTGTCTACTTCTCGAGCCCTAAAAGGATGCAGCCAACAAAAGAAGGCATTAGTAATGGGCTGGAGTAGTTTGCCAATGGGGGAATAACCATCCCGTAAGCCGAAACCAAGAAATATATTCAAACAATGAGGGAGAGGTCGCTGCCCACCAGCTTACCAGAACTGTCCATCGCTTGGCAAACTGTGCTGCATTAAAGCTTCCTGACTGCCCCGTCTTGTCCCAGGATTACATGCATTGGATCAAAAGCTCATCTGCAAACACCGGCATATTGGTCCTGTGCTTTCCTCTTTATACCAGGAAGCCCTGGTCTGGAGCAATAAGAACATTTTTAAAGATCAGGACCCCATTTTTGCCACTTTTCCTCCAGTCTCCCCCTATTCATATTAGCAGTGCAGTCTCCTACTATTATGGGATGGAAAACAACCATAAGCTGTAGGATGAGCTCTAAAACAGGCTAAACATGACCTGAAGAAACAGGTATCCTCCCTCCCTTAAAATGTGCCCAAATGGCATCAGCACCCACAGGAGGCCAAGTCATGTGATGTCACTCTTACATACTTGCATGCCCTGTTGTGACCCAAGTACAAAAGTACGAAAGGTTGGTGCGTGTGTCATGAGTTACAGCCTCTTTTCATTGTTTGGGCATCACCGTGGTTAGGGAATAGAGAGGCAGCACGAAGAAGTGAAGAAGAGCGTAGAGATGGTCTTGGAGAAGGTATGAACTCAGTCTGGGAAAACCAGAAAGTGTGAGAAAGAAACTGAGGATTGCTCTTAACTCTCTTTGGCAGAGCTTTCCAGACTTTTCATGTTGGTGGCACACTTTTTAGACATGCATCATTTCGCGACACACTCTTACAGCAGGGCACAAGGCAGGCACTAGGACCTGCGCGGAATCACAGCAGGGCAGGTTTGGAGGCAGCCAGGCACAAGGCAGGCACTAGGACCTGTGTGGAATCCTGGCAGGGCTCGGAGGCAGCAGCAGCTGAGACACATCCAGACACTGCAGCTGACACACTAATGTGTCCCGACACACAGTTTGGAAAGCTCTGCTTTAGCATGTAGAGCCAGGATAAATTCAGAAATAAAGACTATAATTTGGCTAAGCATAAGGAGGGTAAGGAATAATCCAGATTAAGGAAAACTACAATTGCCTGGATAATCACTATCTGGATCTAACCTCTGAAGGGTTGGTTGGTTGGTTTGATTCCATTTTTCTGTCCAACTTTGGATAACCACCTCCTTCACGAAAACAGCCAGGGACCTGGGACAATGGAAAAGAAGCCTGACAAACATCTGGGCTGAAAATAGGTCACCAGAGTTGATGCTGGACGTGGACATTTTGCTCCAGGAGGCAACAACAAACATGTGCAGCTCTTTTGGCAGAAGTTGTGTTTAGACTTAACTCCATGGCCCGGGAAGGGCAGCTGAAGGATGGAAGATGGTCGTTTATTTTATCAGAAGTAAACTTCCTCTTCTGGGCCCTTCAAATGGTGCCAACGCAGGTCTTTTGAGTTGAGGTGTGTGCATGTGTGTATGTGAGTGTGAGTCCATTTCCTGTGGGTGTTCCCTTGAAGGACTTCCACATTTGTATAGAAGATAAATAAAAAATAATGACCCAGGCATGAATCAATTCCCAAACCCAGGGATGAAAAAGAACATGAAGCAGAACATTGTGATCTGATCCAGGGCTGTTCAGAATCTTAACCCATCAGGCCGAGTCCTGTTCGGCTGAGAGGGCCATGCCCAAGGGTGAATCCCAAATACTTTACCACCACATTATCAATCCTCCTTTTTCCTGTTGCAGCTCTCAAATTCAACTATTATTATTACTATTATTTGCCATCAAGTCAATGTTGATGCTTAGCAACCATCTTCTCCATGACAATGTCCTTAGCCAGGTCCTTCACGTCTCCCAACGGTGCCCCCATCGCCACTGTAACTGAGTCCATCCACCTTGCTGCTGGTCATCCTCTTCTTCTCTTTTCTTCCACCTTTCCCAGCATCACAGCCTTCTCCAGAGAGCTGGGTCTTCGCATCATGTGTCTGAATTAGGATAATATGAGCCTGGTCATTTGTGCCTCGAATGAGAACTCTGGGTTGATTTATTTGATGATCCACTGGTTTGTTTTCTTGGCTGTCCACGGTATTCTCAGGAGTCTTCTCCAACACCAAAGTTCAAAACTGACATTCAACCCTGAGCTACAAAAATTCCCCGCTATGGTATTACTGAATCATTTGTACAGTGGCCATTTTATTTCTTGGTAAATTGCCTTTGTGATGGAAAACTCACCAAGAAGATCCATCAGCCAGAGAGGCTCCAACGATCATTTTATTCTTTTGATCAAAAGCTGGCAAACTGCAGTGGATCACTGGTCCCTTGCATCAGAAAAACCCAACGGCCCCAACGACAAAGTTGCAGAGTGCAGTCGAAATAGGTAGGCATATGGACGTGGATATGAGAAAGCAAAAAGAAATTGTTTACAGCTGATAAGAAGAGGACAAGATAACATCCTAAAAGGGAGGTACAGCAGCCTGCCATGGAATGCAGGGCAGTCCGCTTTGATATACAGAAATGCCTGGCTTCTCTCTCTCTCTCTCTCTCTCTCTCTCTCTCTCTCTCTCTCTCTCTCTCTATCTCTATCTCTATCTCTATCTCTATCTCTAATCTCTCTATCATCTCTCTATCATCTCTCTATCTCTATCTATCTCTATCTATCTGGCTGGGGAATTCTGGGAGTTGAAGTCCACACATCTTAAAGTTGCCAAGGTTGAGAAACACTGCCCTATTCTATTAAATGAAAACATTAAAAAGTGACAATGCAGTAGCAATTCAATAGACACCGTTGTGGCTGACATCTTGACTTTTTTGACTTCCCCTGCAGGCATCCTGGAGCCACATTCAAGGACTTAGACAGGTTTGGGGGCCTGGGTTACACGCCTTTGACTTACATGATAATGTTCTATTTCCTGCTTCTCACAGCTTGCAGTGCTCGTGATTGGAGCATGTATTTAAAGGCCACAAAAACGGGATGGAGGGTGCAAATGTCGTCCCGAGGGTTGTTAAAACTCCTCTAAGGGTTTTGTGCCTCCCCAGGAAGTTTTGGATCACAACGTTCCCTTGGCTTCTCCCACACCTTTAGCCCTAAGTTACAGCATTGGAAGTAGAAACAAATGCACTCCTTTTTATTGGTTCGAAATCAGGCCTGGTTTCTGAGTTCCTCTGCAGTGCCAATGGAATTTTGCACTGCAGTGTGCAAATGAACACACACACACAGGCACAGAGACAAGAACAAAGACGTTAATAGCAGCCTATCAATTCCTGTCCCTGTACGACTTTATTACATTAACACCTTAGGAGCAGCCGATTTCAAAATGTGATGTGACCTTGTGCATACACCCAAGATGTATGATCAGGCATCATGAAGGCACACAATGCAGACACACAACTAGACAAAGCATCAATCCCACATGCTTGATAATTATGTCCTCTAATGTTTCCCAGGCAAAGAGAAGGACATGTTCATATATCACACAGTCCAATCGCAATTCTGAAGACACAGACCCAATTTTCTGGATTAATCTGTGGTTTATCCTTTATCCGGTCCTCAGTGTATCTTTGCCTAATCTTTTTCAATAATCATTAATTCAACATTATTCACTTTCCCAATAGGCAACTTGGTTCTTATGTTCGAAGGTGATGGATGGGAGAAGGTATCAAATTATGCACCAAGTAGGGGGAAAAAGAGAGAAATTGTATCTCCTCTCCCCATAACAAAACCAAGTCGAAGCACAGAATTGTGGAGTGGGAAGGGATCACAAAGATCATTTAGTCCAACCCTCAGCAATGTGCCAGAAAATCAACTGAACCATCCTTGAGGAGTGGCTGTCCAGCATCTTCATAAAAGCCTCCAGAGATGTGGAGCCCACAGCCTCCATAGGAAGACCATTCTACTGTTGACCGGGTCTTACCATCAGGAAGTTCTTCCTTATATTGAAATGAAATCTAGGTAGCTGCAATTTATACCTGTTATTTCTATTGTAGCTTCGGTGGCCTTAGGAAAGAGTTCCTGACCATCTTCCCTGTAGTTTTCTTTATCTACCTGAACCCTGATATCACATCCTTCCTCCATCTTCTTTTCTCCAGACTGAACATCCCTGGATCCTTCAGCAGGTCCTCAGAGGGCAGGTCCCGCGTCATCTCTATAACCGGGGATGTCCACAGAGCGTGGTCACAAAAGTCAAGGTTTTATTTATTTAATCACTTTATATGGCAGCCTCTCTCACGGATACGACTCCGGGTGACTAACAACACATTAAAAACAATAGGAAAAACAGTATCAACAGAACATAGAAGATAAAAAGTGGCAGCTATGATGATGCAATTGAAGCTGTGAAGCTGTTTTTAGGTGCAGCTGACATCTTGACTGTTTTGAACATACCCTACAGACATCCCTGTCTGTCACCCTTCTCTGAATCTGTTCCGACCTGTCAATATCCTTCTGGAAATTCTTGTTGACCCAGGACAAGTTGAAAAGAACACACAGCAGATACAGAGAAGCACCAAGGGGGGTGTTCAGTTTCCAGGATGAAGGACCACTTCTTCGAGTGCAAGAGAATTTCCCATCAGCCTCATGTAATGGCGCTACGGACTTTGAAGAAGCACGAGTACAGGGCGAAAGGGAGAAAAGAGCTAAAAGGAAGGCACGTCAGGCAAACCCTCATCATGACCGTCTCCCACCCGGAAACCTATGCCCTCATTGTGGGAGGTTGTGCGGATCCAGAATTGGCCTTTATAGCCACTTACGGATCCACCGTTAAAATTTTACCTTTGGAAGACAATCTTACTCGGCTACGAGTGATCGCCAATGAAGAGTGCACGATTTTCTACTACCTGCTAAAAATATGAAGACTCCCTTGAGACCAGTTCAACTGGGCATCATCTTGTCCGTTGAATCTGCTAGTCCAGTTCAAACATCTCAGGAGAATCCCCAGCTTTTGAGAAGTACATGGTTGTGGGCTAGATGGAAGACCTCTTCAGTCATGGCCCCACATGTGATGTAAAGGGTAGATCGTTTTGACTGTGTGGCTGCCATCTTGACTTTTTTCAACACCCCCACACACACCAGATGCCCCTGGAAGCCAATTGCCATTGCCTTCTTCCAGAATGTTTTGTTCCAGATGTTAAAAGGCTTTATTGATTTTCAAAGTATAGGTAAAATACAACATGTAGAGTGCAGAAAAGATAGAATAAAGAACTAAAGGAAAAAGAAAAACTATGAAAGTGCAGAAATAGATAGAAAATATAGAAAGAAAGTGACTTCCCAACTTCTGCAACACAGATATAAATGCATATTATACAAATGTAATCTCTTACCATTAGTTAAACTTTTAGTAACATTATTTCTATAAAATCAAACCATTCAGTCATCGAAATCCAAAATCAAAACTAATTTTTTTTTCAGATCCAAGCAAATAATCCAAAAGCGGTTTCCAAATAGAAACAAGAGCAGGGGGCAGCCGTGGCCAGGGGAGCCTTTGCATAGCTTTGTGTTGTGCACCAGCTCCGCCCCTTCCTGGATCGGGAGTCCCTCCGATCAGTCACTCATGCCCTGGTTATCTCCCGTATGGACTACTGCAATGTGCTCTTCATGGGGCTACCCTTGAAGAGTATCCGGAAGCTACAGCTGATCCAGAATGCGGCCGCGTGAGCAGTTTTGGGAGCCCCAAGGAGGGCACATACAGTATAACACCGTTGCTGCGTGAGCTACACTGGGTGCCAGCCTGCTTCCGGGTCCAATTCAAGGTGTTGGTTATCCCCTTTAAAGCCCTACGTGGCATGGGTCCAGGTTACCTGAGGAACCGCCTCACCCCCGTTACATCGACCAGTCCCACCCGGGCTGGCAGAGAGGGCATGTTGCGGACCCTGTCCATGAAGGATTGTCGATTGGCAGGGTCCAGGAGGAGGGCCTTCTCTGTTGTGGCACCCGCCCTTTGGAACAGCTTACCCCCGGAGGTTAGACAGGCCCCCGCTCTCCCGGCCTTCCGGAAAGGGGTGAAGACATGGTTATGCCTCCTCGCTTGGGATGGGTGGGGGAGCAGCCGATCATGGGGGTGGGTGGCTCCTTGACGGGGCCATTGATAACATCATTATTCGCCACCTGAATTTTATATTATATATTTTATACTTTTATATTTATATATTTATATATTTATATATATTTATATGGATATGATATTGTTTTAATGACATTGTATTCTCCTATTTTTAAATGTTTGTAAACCGCCCAGAGTCATCATAGAGAAATGTGACAAATAAATAAATTAAATAAATAAATCCAATCACAGCATTTTCTCTTCTCAATGCTGTCAACTTAGCCATGTTCCATGAGCTTAACCATCCATTCTTCCATTGTGGGAATTTGTGGATCTTTCTATCTTTGAGCGTATAAAAGTCTTGCTGCTGTTATCATATATACAGTAGAAACCAGAATGTTCTGTTGAGTTCCCAATAAACAATAACTCTAGGATTCCCTAGTGATCTATCCGAGAACCAATCAGAGTCAACGCTGCTAGGCTTCCAACATCCGTCAAGGGAGGCTATCTGTCTGTCTGTCTGTGCCTAGTCCTGAAACTTGGGAAAGTGTGTGACGGTGCTTTCTGGTTGCAAAGCTGGCGTTCTCTCTCTGAGTAGTAACCTGTCCCATAACGAAATTAGCAAGAGGAAGGGAGTGCTAACTCAGGAAAAGGCGCTCTCCCCCCCCCCCTTAATTTGGTACCAGGTTCTCTGCTCATCGTTCGCAACTTTCCTTTGCCAAAACAAGCAGGCCAGTCGTACATTTAATGCCGCACATCGTATGTCTTTCTCAGCTCATAATTCAGTTGCAAACTAAACAAACGCGAGCCAAAAAAATATCTGAGGCATTCTGGCACCAGCCGTTATCTATTTAATAGTCTGTGTGTACAATCCAGTGAGTCAGATAAAATGTTTTGTTCTCAATGTTTCTGTTTTCCATTATCCCTGCACATGTGAAATATTTGAATACTAATGTCCTCCAGAGCTCTTTGGACTACAGCTCCCATAATCCCTCGCCAGCAAATCTGGATGATGTGTTAGAGAACAGCACCTCTGGAGGGACCAGGTGAGGGAAGGCCAATAAAGAAAATGGTTAAAAGATTCTGGCTGGGAATTATCACAGGGGCATCGGCAGGGGGGTCAAAAAAGTCAAGATGGTGTCCTCAACAATGCAATTAAAGCTCCACCCCTTTTTTATATGTGCTGCATGCAGAATGCAGATAAAAAGAGGCAGGGCTTCGATTGCATAGTCACAGCTGTCAACTTGACCTTTTTCAGCCACCATTATGCCAGTGGGTTAGAAATGGGGTTGCACCAGGGACATATGCATGGAGGGGTGTGTAAAAACAGTGAAGATGGCATCTGTGGACTCCAACTTGACTTTTTTGACCTCCCTGAATATGCCTTGGGGTTGGATAAATTCTTGGCTCTTCCTGGACACAACATGACCATTAGTTCCTCAATTGTAGAATCCTTGGTGCTCTCTGAGCTTGGTTGTTTGCTTGCAGGCGTTTCATGACCCAACTACGTAACATCATCAGTGTTGGTGAGGGTGGGGTTTGCTCCCTGTTTATATACAGTAGCTTGCCCTGTGCCAATGTTGGTGGGGGTGTGGTTTTCTCCTTGGTAGTTCCTTGATTTGGGTAATGAAATGTCTGCAAGCAAACCACCAAGCTGAGGGAGCACCAAGGACTCCACAGTTCAACCTTGAGCTACAGATATTCTCTTCTATGGGAAGTTCCTCAATTGTTGGGTACCACGGTGGAGAAAAATTCTTTTTTTTTGGAAAAGGGTGATTAGAACATCGTTTCTGGAAAGTTACAAACAGATTAAGGGTCCAGGTGAATTTGAAATAAGATTTTGAAATTAACTATAAGAATCCTTCCCACGGGAAAATGCTGTTGTTTTAAATTCTTAAAAAAAACATGATAGGATGGGATATTAAAGGTTGGACACTCCATTGGCGATCACTCGTAGCCGAGTAAGATTGTCTTCCAAAGGTAAAATTTTAACAGTGGATCCGTAAGTGGCTATAAAGGCCAATTCTGGATCCGCACAACCTCCCACAATGAGGGCATAGGTTTGACTAGGAGCTTCCGGATTTCACAGTCCTGCCCCCGTTGCCATTCGTCAATCGCCATGGGACTTTTGGTTGTTTTGGGTTTGGTGTGGTTGGAAGACGCCTGTGCGTGAATTTGTTTTATGTGTGGAGATCGGTGCACAACGATCAGCACACAACCTTCACAGAAAAAGGCTCTAATCCTAAGAAAAAGGCATGGATACCATGATGATTGGTGACCTTTTGTCTGCTGCAGCCTTCATCCGCCTTCGCAGCCGTTGTAACAATGCACCTTGTTATCTTCCGCCTGTTCTGCCGTTGAGGACTTTCTTGGATTGTTCTTTGTCTGGTTCCTCCCCCTGGACCTTACCGCCATGGGTGACCCTACCAGGAGTACATGACTCCCGACGGCTTCGCTCACAGGGTTCATTGGGAACCTGAACCACATACCTACCATCTTGCTTAAATTCAATTTCAATTTATCATCACTCATGCAGTTAGGAAGTGTCTGTAGGCAGGCATCAAGGGAGATAATGTCATTACTTGAGAATGGTTACATGAATTGATTTAAGCGTCACCAACATCTTAATAATATGGTTGGACACTAGAGGGAACCAGAAGGAACTAAAGATTACAATTAAAGGAGAAGATCATTTAAATTTGACTTACTAATACAGAATGGAGCAAAATACTTTAACGTTGGACGTATTGAAGGACATTTGTGAACAATGGACCCAGAAGTTAATTTTAAAAGTGTCAGCCATTGTAGATAGACTGAGTTTAAAAGATGTTATGGAAGTGGAACAAGTTTTACTGGACAAGACAGAGATTGATTTGAAAGTGGATTTAAAAATGACAGGCCACACGAATGATATGGAAAAAGATGCTACACTGGATATACAAATGAAACTGGCTAATATCTTAATAATTAAAAGGGATATACAAATAACAAAGCAAAAGAGTGACTTGGATAACTTTCCTATATTGGATTTACAAAAGAGACTTGTTAAAGTTTTGAAGAGTTTTGTGAGTTCTAGGACATTATTTGAAGGGATTAAAGATCAAGATTGTTAAAAGTAAAAGGAAGGAATATAAAGTTGGTTTATTTGACCAAGGTTAAAATAGATACGTTGTTATCTCTGGTAACTTTTGCTGACACCAGGACTGAAATGACGATGCTTTATGGATTTGTTTATAGATAAGAGTTGAGATATGAGAAGAAGAGATCATTTGTTGTATTTTAAGAGAAGGTGATAAATTACTAAAATTGTTTAAACTTCTTGTGATGAAGGAAGAAGTCACTTCTTTACATATTTCTTTTCTTTTTCTTTACTATATTTTTCTTTTTCTATTTTCTATTTTCCATTTTCGATTTTCTATTTTTCTTTCTATTTTTTTCTCTTCTTTTCTGCACTTTCTATTTTTCTTTTTATTCTTTTATATTTCTTTAGCTTGTATTAGTTCTTATCTTTTTAGTTGTAATATTCAATTCAAATGATTATTTAAAAAAAAGGAAATGCATGAGGAAAAACGAGAGAGAGAAGATAAAAATCAGGAGGGAGTGAAGGAAGAAGAGGAGAACCTGGCTAAATCAAGTTTAAAAAAAACATTTGTTTTAAACAACTTCTGCCTGACTTTTTATCAGAACAAAGAGCTTCTTATAACAATAGAGAACTTGCATGTTTTTTTTCCACACACAATGCAAACAAACTTTATTTTTGTTTTGCTTGTTAATGGAATTGCAAACGGTTGTCATATTTAGTCCAAAAGGTCGATGAAGTCTTGTCCCCCATTTATCATGCTGCTCTTTCATTAGCCGCCAGGAAGATTAAGACCACTTCACAGGTTCACCAGCAAGGCCACATTTAAGGATCCACTTGGGGATGAATAAAGGTTTTAGGAGTAAGACATACTAATGACTATCTACACCAAAATTGCCCAATTAACAAGCCAATCAGGTGTAAGGTCAATACAGCCACCGGGGAAGACATATATGGGGTCCCCTCACCAACTTTCGTCCAGATTGAAGAAGCTACTTGGACAAGCAGCAAAATGTTTCAACCAAAAGAAAGAAATCCAGTTGCCATGACTCAACCTACAGACATTTAGTCCAAAAGTTTTATAGCTGTCCACCATCTCAGTTTTCCTTTCATTTTTATTCCCCTGGGCTGCCTAACTCTAACCCTCCCACCATTTTTATTTTTGAAGAAAAATCTCTAAAGGACCCAGAGTCACTCTTGGGTGTAAAGGTATTACTAGATCAGAGCTTTCCAAACTTTTCATGTTGGTGACACACTTTTTAGACATACATCATTTCGCGACACACTCTTGCAGCAGGACACAAGGCAGGCACTAGGACCTGCACGGAATCCTGGCAGGGCTCAGAGGCAGCAGCAGCCACAACACACCCAGACACTGCAGCCGACACACTAACGTGTCGCGACACACGGTTTGGAAAGCTCTGTACTAGATGCTGGTGTTTTTGTCATTTGCCAGTGAGCTGTTTTGTTTTGATTTTATTGGAACAGTGAGTAAAATAAATTGGTGAGGGAATCTGTCATAAAAGGTGAGAATGATCTTGTAAATCACCCTTCTGTGCAAAAAGTACCTACAGGATGTGCTGGACCCCCATTTTCAGCCAGTTTTCATAGGCTTTGGCTCTGTGGTTTCAAATTTGGATCCTGCAGCCCCAATACATTTTGTGAATGCCAAGTTGAAAAAGATGACCTGGCCCATATTAGTCTGAGGAATGTGGATTAGAACAAAATGTGTTAAGTTAACCTCTCTGAGATACACCAACTTTATGGGGTGGGGGGCAAAGTTTGAGTCATAAATCTATTATTTCTACCTAACACAGAGAGAAAACTGGGGAGATTCTTCTCCAATGCTTCTATCCATCATCATAAATATTGAAAGATACTCACAGCATAATTCTTTATGATAAGAGAAAGCAGAAGTCACTGTGACCTTGAGTGGAGATTAAAACTTGGTGATGGATTGGGAACAAGAACTTTAGCCTTTGTGATATCATATCTAAATCTTCACCAGCTGAATGTTTCTTTAAACACCTTTGGAGCTCGCTACCATGAGATGTGGTGTTGGCTACCAGCTTGGTTGGCTTTAAAAAAGGGTTGGACCGATTCATGGAAGTCCTGGGGACTGTCCTGACTTCCAGTGAAGGAACACGCTGAGACTTGGTGTAAAGGCTCTAGTGCTTTATTGTTCTACTCTGCTAGACAGAATCCAGCTAAACTGAAATGAACTAGTGATGCTCAGAGAAAAGGCCCAAGAAACTAGGGCGGGGCCTTCTTCAGCCTCTTGGGAGGAAAACAAAGCGATTCAGTACTGCACATGCGTTTATCCCCCTGGAGGGAGCCCCCTCCTTCTTCACCCGTTATCTCCCTGACAGGGATCAATGGCTGTTAGTCTTGATGGCCATGGGACTGCCTCTGAAGGCCATATGCTGGGAGATTAGTGGGCTTCCTTGTGCAATTGGTTGGCTGCTGTGAACAGACTGCTAGACTAGATGGGCCAGGGGGACACAGATTATATTCTTACGTTCTTATAAACTAGCCCTCTTACCATCTCCTATAAAGAGGGATAGACTGCAAAAACCTGCCCCTTAGAGAGGGAAGATGGGTACCCAATCTCTGGTGGACACCTATTTCCCATGAACATCATCAGCATCACTGTAGGATGCTTAGTTAGGATAGCAAAGTACTCTACAGAGTCTGCTGTGGTCAATGGGGCAGCGGGTTTCACCCAGTGGGTCAGGCCAGCAACTGTTGGAGAAGTTTGGCCCAAGTTATTGTCCCATGGACCATCCCAAGGGGCTGCTTCACTCTGCTTAATAGGAGTCAATCCTTTTCTATTTCCAGATTGCAAGTGAGCGTCTTTCTTTTTCTAACTTCCTCACTGAAATTCACCGAACCCTAAAGTTGAAAGGGGTCCTTGAGGCCCTTGATCCAGCCCCCTGCTCAGTTGAGGAATCCAGATTAATGCATCCCCAAGAGATGCTTGTCTACCCTCTGCTTGAACATAATCAGTGATGGGGAGTCCACCATTTCTCTGGGTCGCTGGTCCCACTGTCAAGCTGGTCTTAGAACATAAAAACATAAGCCAGGCCCTGCTGGATCTCACTCCTGGCCCATCAAGCCAGCAATCTGTTCTCACAATGGCCAACCAATTGCACAAGGAAGCCCACTAGTACTCCAGCAGATGGCACGCTGAGGCAGTCCCATGGCCATCAGTGCTAACAGCCATGGATCCCCACAACTTCCATGAATCGGTCCAATCCTTTTTTGAAGCCAGTCGAGCTAGTAGTCAGCATCACATCTCGTGGTAGCGAATTCCAAAGTTTAATTACACATTGTATAAAAAATATTTCCTTGCCTCTTACTCTAAGGAAGTTCTTTCTAACATTCAGATGCAATCTGTGCAATTGTTTGTACAGATGCTTCCTACAAAATCTCCCATCTGGCTCTGGAGATGGGAACTCATTTGAGATCAGAAGGTATCCCCTGACTGTGTTTCTATCACGCTCAAGCTGGAATCCTGTTTCTTCAACTAGCTCTGCACAATTGTTGGGTGGAACATGTGCCTCGTTTCAGAGACTAAGCTAAAATAGAAATTGAGCTGTTCCCTTTCCTTTCTTCCCTATTAGCTTTTTTGCTGTCCACTGAACATCTGCATTCCTCTCTTGCTTTTATTTTGAACATATCTGAAGAAATCCTTCCTTGTTGTTCTTAGCAGCCTTTGCCAACTTCAGCTCATTCTAAGCCATCACTATGTTTCCAGATGACTTGTCTGACACTTCCTTGGTGGTTTGGCCCTCTTTCCACTTATAGATATATTTTTCTTGATGCTCACATTTTCACCAAGTTGCTTCTGCAGCCATTCTGGCTTCTTCGGCTATCCCATTTTGTTTTCCAGCTTTGAAAACTGTCCATTTTAAATAATTTCTTAAAGGAATCCTCTTAGATTCCTCTTCCCATTAGGTTCTCCAGCCATGGATCCGACTTCTCATTGCTCAAAGTGTATTAGAATCTAGGGTTTCAAGTCCAGGGTAAACTCGTTGACAACATCCAACTAAAGTTTTCCATAAAACCAAACTCCTGCATTCAATGGTCATGTTCCCCCCAAATTCCTACTCCTCCCATTTGGTCAATTACATTACCAAATGTCATGGACTTCATAAATCAATTTCAACTGTGTTTCTCCTGGGGAAAGAGGTGCCTGATTGGGCTTCCCTGGCTAGTATAATTACAGGCCAGTACTTAGAAAGTGATGGATCACCTGCCACCCACATCTCACCTAGAATTACCTTGTGAATGTATATGTGCAACATTATTTTCCTTTTTGGTTTGTAAAGAAAAGACTCCTGAAGTAGAGAAGCAACAGAGAGGAGAGAGAGAGCCAGTTTGGTCTAGTGGTTAAGGTGCTGGCCTAGAAACCAGGAGACTGAGAGTTCTAGTCCCGCCTTAGGCATGAAAGCTGGCTGGGTGACCTTGGGCCAGTCCCTGTCTCTCAGCCCTAGGAAGGAGCCAATGGCAAACCAGGAGACGGAGAGTTCTAGTCCCGCCTTAGGCATGAAAGCCGGCTGGGTGACCTTGGGCCAGTCCCTGTCTCTCAGCCCTAGGAAGGAGCCAATGGCAAACCAGGAGACGGAGAGTTCTAGTCCCGCCTTAGGCATGAAAGCCGGCTGGGTGACCTTGGGCCAGTCCCTGTCTTTCAGCCCTAGGAAGGAGCCAATGGCAAACCAGGAGACGGAGAGTTCTAGTCCCGCCTTAGGCATGAAAGCCGGCTGGGTGACCTTGGGCCAGTCCCTGTCTCTCAGCCCTAGGAAGGAGCCAATGGCAAACCAGGAGACGGAGAGTTCTAGTCCCACCTTAGGCATGAAAGCCAGCTGGGTGACCTTGGGCCAGTCGCTCTCTCTCAGCCCAACTCACCTCACAGGGTTGCTGTTGTGGGGAAAATAGGAGGAAGAAGGAGTATTAGGTATGTTCGCCACCTTGAGTTATTTATAAAAATAATAAAGGCGGGATAAAAATTAAATAAATAAATAGAGGGAGTGAAGCATGAGATGTGATGAACCTAACAAACTTTGGGGAGACTTTGAAAGTCAATGCTGCCACCCGCTGGCTTCACCATTCATGAACAAATAAGTAAATTCATAGCTAGTTTCCCAACTTCCTTCTTCAGATAAATCTAAAGCTGTGATTTTAAATGAACACATCTTTTCATTGTTATGGGTCAACTCTTAGCAACCACACAGATAGACCTTCTCCGGGATTATCTGTCCCCCACTTGGCCCATCAGATCTTCCAACTGTGCACCCCTCGCTGCAGTGATCAAGTCATCCCTCTTGATGCTGGTTGTCCTCCTCTTCTCTTTCTTTGCACCTTTCCCAGCATTATTGGAGGATAATAGGGAGCAGGGTCTTCCCATAATGTGTCCAAACTAGGATAATTTGAGTCTGGTGATTTGTGCCTTGAGTGAGAACTTTGGGTCGATTTGTTTGATGATTCATATGATTTCTTGGCTATTCATGGTACTCCCAGGAGTCTTCTCCAGCACCAATATTCAAAACCATCAATGTGTTTTCTATCCCACTCGTTCTAAGTCCAGAAAAAATCTTTAAAGAAACAAAGGTTTAAAAAAGAGTCCCTAAATACCTCAGTAAGGATTGAATATTCTCTGTGTCCTCAAAGGACACCGAGTGGTAAGATTGGGGCGATGGGGCTGGGGGAACACCCCCTAACTTTGCTTCACCTCCCATTTTTTCCGGCCCAGTGGTATGGCCCAGGCTGTCTTACAGAAGTGAGCCTCCAAATCTTTTGCTCCCCACCCCATATTACATATGGACCTGCTGAGTGTCTAGCAGAGAAAAACATGGAAAATGGAGAAGAAGAGGAAGAGGAAGAGGAAGAGGAAGAGGAAGAGGAAGAGGAAGAGGAAGAGGAAGAGGAAGAGGAAGAGGAAGAGGAAGAGAATGAAATTGTAGGAAGGTGTGACTGGCTAGCCAGTCCCATGAAAAACACTTGATCTTACATTCTTATATTTTTTTTAATTAAATTTGTTCAATTTAGGTGCTGCCTGACTCCAAATGATGCTGGGCAGCTCATAATATAACAAGCCATAAAATGCTATATGAATAATAATAAAAAAGGAATAAAGAACGAGATGGTGGCCCTGCCTACAAGACACCCAAAAACATCCCACAAGGGCTCCATCTATCTACCCTAGCCCAAAGCCGGGGAGAACGGCCAGATCTTTATGGCTTTCTAGAATCCCATCAGGGTGGGAGCCCTCTGGCTGTTAGGGGGGACGTCATCCCAGAGGGGAGGTGCTGTGACAGAAAAGCCACACTTCCTGGCTCCTGAAAGATGACACTGTTTAATTGAGGGGACCCGGTGTGTGCCCATTCTGCTGGATCGTACAGGGCCCTGCGCCATGCAGGGCTCTAGGGTAACAACCAGCACGTTGAGTCACACCAGGAAGCACGCTGGCAACCAGTGCAGCTCATGGAGCAGAGGGAGCAGATGGGCAAACCAGGGTATAGCCATCACTGCCTGCCCTGCTCCATTCTGCACCAGTTGAAGCTTCTGAGTGGTCTTCAAGGGCAGCCCCATGTAGCGTGCACTGCAGTAGTCAAGCCATGACGTGACGAGGGCAGGAGTGATTGTCTGAAGCCCCCCACCCCAATCCAGGAAAGGGCACTCTTAACATGTACATTGGGTGTAAAGGCACAAACACTCTGCTTCTGTTGCTTGTTCTGCTGCGACTCATCCTCAATTATCTGTAATCAAGACTCAACATTAGCATGTCTGAAAAGCCCTTGTTAGTGTGATTTCGGACCCCCATAAAGATATAATTGAAACCTCACAGAAAGGAGAAACTGCCTTTGTGGATCCAAATGGCCTCTGGAAATCTTAGCTTGGTATTTGGAGGAGGAAATGGCTGGAGGGTGGAATCCTAGAAGACAGTTGCTGGCTTGTCCAGAAATTACTTGGTTCTCTCCTGCTTCAGTTTGAACTCCAGAAGGGGTGTCACTTCCCTGAAGGATCAGGTCCGTGTCTTGGGAATTTTATTGGACTCGCAGCTACTGCAGAACGTGCTGGTGAATGCTGTGGTCAGAGGAACCTTTGCCAAGTTTTGACTGGTGTGCCAACTGCACCCCGACCTGGCGTAGGCGGCCCTGGCAACCATGATTCACACACCCTGGCAGTCACCAGAATAAATTACATCGATGCACTTCATTTACATGGGGTGGCCTCTGAACCGCCATCGGTGCCCAATGGCGGCTGTTACGGACATATAACCCGGGTGTCACAGACACAGCCTTCGCTTTTGGGGGTAATTCAAAGGGTTTTATCCTTTAAAGCCCTACATGGCTTGGATCCTAGGTACCTTCGGACCAGCTGATCCCAAGGAGGGAGCCTCAGCTCATCATGTGAAAGAGGTGGGGCTCCAGAGGCCACAGCTTTCCACGATGGTCCCCGCTTTGAGGAACAGCATTTCTCCAGAGTAGTGTTTCTCAACCTCGGCATCTTTAAGATGTGTGGACTTCAATTCCCAGAATTCCCCAGCCAGCATGGCTGGCTGGGGAATTCTGGGACTTGAAGTCCACACATCTTAAAGTTGCCGAGGTTGAGAAACGCTGCTCCAGAGGGTCACACCAACGTGGGCATCCTCCAGAAAGGTCTCTAGCACTGATCGGGTTGGCACCCTTGATTTTATGGTGAACATATTTTATTCCTGTTTTGTGGTTTTGCTGATTGTATGTAGTTATGGCTCCGAAAAAGAAATTTGAATTCAACTTAAATAAATAATTTTACTACAATGGCCACCTTTCATCAATGCTTTAATGGGTCTTCCTGTCCACTGCACTGATTCTATGACAAGGCTTGTTTTTCGGAGAATGGATAACCATGGAGGAATGTCACCTTGTGGTATCATTTCCCTATCAAAACTATCAGTAATTTAATCTCCAGCAAAGGAGATTGTTACCTTGTCGTGGTGCTGGAGCTTGAGCACCTCAATGAAACCATGAGCTAAACCGTGAAGGGACACCCAAGACGGGAAGGTCGTGGCAGAGAGGTCAGACTAAATACGATCCCTGGGGAAGGTAATGGCAACCCACCCCAGTATTCTTGCCGTGAAAACTAAATGGATCAGTACAACCAGAGATATGTCGGTATACCATCAGAAGATGGGACTCCCAGGTCGGAAGATGGTCAAAATGCTACTGGGGAGGAACAGAGGATACGTTCAACTAGCCCCAGACGTGATGACGCAGCTAGCTCAAAGCCGAAAGGATGGCTAGCGGCCGACGGTGCTGGTGGTGAACGACGAATCCAATGTTCTAAAGATCAACACACCATAGGAACCTGGAATGTAAGATCTATGAGCCAGGGCAAATTGGATGTGGTTATTGGTGAGATGTCAAGATTAAATATAGACATTTTAGGTGTCAGTGAACTGAAATGGACTGGAATGGGCCACTTCACATCAGATGACCACCAGATCTACTACTGTGGACAAGAGGACCACAAAAGAAATGGAGTAGCCTTCATAATTAATAATAAAGTGGCAAAAGCAGTGCTTGGATACAATCCAAAAAACGATAGAATGATCTCAATTCGAATTCAGGGTAAGCCATTTAACATCACAGTGATCCAAATATACGCCCCAACCACAGATGCTGAAGAAGCACAAGTAGATCAGTTCTATGAGGATCTGCAGCACCTACTGGATAATACACCAAAAAGAGATGTTATTTTCATTACAGGAGACTGGAATGCTAAGGTGGGTAGTCAGACGACACCGGGAATTACAGGCAAGCATGGTCTGGGAGAACAAAATGAAGCAGGACATAGGCTGATAGACTTTTGCCAAGACAACTCACTGTGCATAACAAACACTCTCTTCCAACAACCTAAAAGACGACTTTATACATGGATGTATTGTCGAAGGCTTTCACGGCCGGAGTTCAATGGCTGTTGTGGGTCTTCCGGGCTGTGTGGCCGTGTTCTGGAAGTTGTGGTTCCTAACGTTTCACCAGCATCTGTGGCCAGCATCTTCAGAGGGCAGGAGCACAGATAGAAGCAAAATCTCTGTGCCCAGGTAGAGTGGCAATGTTCTATTTATAGAGCTAAATTATAGGAGATTAGGTGGGGTTTTTTGTTGTGTTGAAATGTTAACGAGTGGCTGATGAGCGTGATTAGCATGTTCATTGTGAGAAGTATTCCCATGTCCTGGTGGTTGGACTGAGTTCGTTGACCTTTTGCAGGCTGTGTTTTTCAGGACTGGTAGCCAGGTTTTGCTAATTTTTAAACTTTCTTCTTTTTTATTGTAACTGTGCTGGTGTTTGTGAATTTCAATGGCTTCTCTGTATAATCTGGTGTAGTGGCTTTTGGTGTTGTCCAGTATTTCTGTGTTTTCAAATAGGATTTTGTGCCCCGTTTGCTTGAAAGCATGTTCAGCTACTGAAGATTTTTCCGGTTGCTGTAGTCTGCAGTGTCTTTCATGTTCTTTTATCCTGGTGTGAATGCTTCGTTTTGTGGTTCCGATGTATACTTGTCCACAGCTGCATGGTATGCGGTATACTCCTGCAGCGGTGCGGGGGTCCCTTTTGTCTTTTGCTGATTTTAGCATTTGTTGTATTTTTCTGGTGGGTCTGAAGACTGTTTGAAAGTTGTGTTTTTCCATCAGTTTTCCCATGCGGTCAGTGACTCCTTTGATGTAGGGCAGGAATACTTTGTTTGTGGGGGGCTGTTTTTCTTCAGTTGGATGTTGTTTTCTTGGTTTGATGGCTCTTTTTATTTCATTCTTGGAATAGCCATTTGCCTGTAGGACCCAATTCAGATGGTTAAGTTCATTGTTGAGAAATTGGGTTTCACAGTTTCGATTAGCACGATCCACCAAGGTCTTGATCATGCCTCTCTTTTGTCGTGGGTGGTGATTGGAATTTTTGTGTAGATATCGGTCCGTATGGGTGGGTTTTCTGTATACTTTGTGTCCTAGTTTGAGGTCCGGATTGCGTATGACCAGCGTATCTAAAAATGGAAGTTTGCCATCAGTTTCTTTTTCCATAGTGAATTGTATATTGGGGTGGATGCCGTTTAGGTGGTCCAGAAATTTCTCCAGTTCTTCTTCAGTATGACTCCAAATTGCGAAGGTGTCATCCACGAACCGGAACCAGACTGTTGGTGTAATGGGTGCCGATTCCAAAGCCTGTTTTTCAAAGTGTTCCATGTAAAAGTTTGCTATGACTGGGCTCAGGGGGCTTCCCATGGCAACGCCATCCATCTGTTCGTAGAACTCATTCTCCCATTGAAAGTAACTAGTTGTTAGGCAGTGTTGAAATAAAGCTGTAATGTCTTCTGGGAAGATTTGCTTGATGAGTGCCAGGGTGTCCCTTACTGGCACCTTGGTAAACAGGGAGACCACGTCAAAGCTGACCAGTTTGTCCGTGTGGTTGAGTTTTAGGGTGCTGATTTAGTTGATGAAGTGTCCTGAGTCTTTGATGTGGGATGGAGTCTGTCCGATGTGGGTCTGTAAAAGGGTTGCCAAATGTTTGGATAATTCATATGTCGGGGAGCCAATGGCACTTACAATGGGTCTGAGTGGGATCGAGTCTTTGTGGATTTTGGGGAGTCCGTATAGTCTAGGTGAGAGAGCTTCTGTCTTGCAAATACGTTGTAGTACGTTGGGATGCAGGGAGGAGCTCTTTATCAGTGTGTTGGTTTGCTTCATGATTTTGCTGGTCGGATCCCGTCTTATTGTTCTGTATGTGGTGGGGTCTAGTAATTCTCTGATTTTGTCTTTGTATTCATCTATGTTCATAATTACCGTGGCATTGCCTTTGTCCGCTGGAAGGATAATGATGTCTGGGTCCGAATTGAGGGTCTCTATGGCGTTTCTCTCCTTCTTAGTAATGTTGCTGGTGGGGGGCTTTGCTTTCCTTAGGATTCTTGCCACTTCACCCCTTATTTCTTCTGCTTCTTCCTCTGGACGTTGGTGAATGGCTGATTCCACATTCTCAATGGGAGAATGAGTTCTACGAACAGATGGATGGCGTTGCCATGGGAAGCCCCCTGAGCCCAGTCATAGCAAACTTTTACATGGAACACTTTGAAAAACAGTCTTTGGAATCGGCACCCATTACACCAACAGTCTGGTTCCGGTTCGTGGATGACACCTTCGCAATTTGGAGTCATACTGAAGAAGAACTGGAGAAATTTCTGGACCACCTAAACGGCATCCACCCCAATATACAATTCACTATGGAAAAAGAAACTGACGGCAAACTTCCATTTTTAGATACGCTGGTCATACGCAATCCGGACCTCAAACTAGGACACAAAGTATACAGAAAACCCACCCATACGGACCGATATCTACACAAAAATTCCAATCACCACCCACGACAAAAGAGAGGCATGATCAAGACCTTGGTGGATCGTGCTAATCGAAACTGTGAAACCCAATTTCTCAACAATGAACTTAACCATCTGAATTGGGTCCTACAGGCAAATGGCTATTCCAAGAATGAAATAAAAAGAGCCATCAAACCAAGAAAACAACATCCAACTGAAGAAAAACAGCCCCCCACAAACAAAGTATTCCTGCCCTACATCAAAGGAGTCACTGACCGCATGGGAAAACTGATGGAAAAACACAACTTTCAAACAGTCTTCAGACCCACCAGAAAAATACAACAAATGCTAAAATCAGCAAAAGACAAAAGGGACCCCCGCACCGCTGCAGGAGTATACCGCATACCATGCAGCTGTGGACAAGTATACATCGGAACCACAAAACGAAGCATTCACACCAGGATAAAAGAACATGAAAGACACTGCAGACTACAGCAACCGGAAAAATCTTCAGTAGCTGAACATGCTCTCAAGCAAACGGGGCACAAAATCCTATTTGAAAACACAGAAATACTGGACAACACCAAAAGCCACTACACCAGATTATACAGAGAAGCCATTGAAATTCACAAACACCAGCACAGTTACAATAAAAAAGAAGAAAGTTTAAAAATTAGCAAAACCTGGCTACCAGTCCTGAAAAACACAGCCTGCAAAAGGTCAACGAACTCAGTCCAACCACCAGGACATGGGAATACTTCTCACAATGAACATGCTAATCATGCTCATCAGCCACTCGTTAACATTTCAACACAACAAAAAACCCCACCTAATCTCCTATAATTTAGCTCTATAAATAGAACACTGCCACTCTACCTGGGCACAGAGATTTTGCTTCTATCTGTGCTCCTGCCCTCTGAAGATGCTGGCCACAGATGCTGGCGAAACGTTAGGAACCACAACTTCCAGAACACGGCCACACAGCCCGGAAGACCCACAACAACAATTTATACATGGACTTCACCAGATGGTTGACACCGAAATCAGATTGACTACATCCTTTGCAGCCAAAGGTGGCGGACATCTATACAGTCGGTAAAAGAAGACCTGGAGCTGACTGTAGTTCACATCACGAACTTCTTATTGCAAAATTTAGAATCAGACTAAAGAGAATAGGGAAGACCCACAGATCAGTTAGATATGAGCTCACTAATATTCCTAAGGAATATGCAGTGGAGGTGAAGAATAGATTTAAGGGACTAGATTTAGTAGATAGGGTCCCGGAAGAACTATGGACAGAAGTTCGCAACATTGTTCAGGAGGCGGCAACAAAAAACGTCCCAAAGAAAAAGAAAACCAAGAAGGCAAGATGGCTGTCTGCTGAGACGCTGGAAGTAGCCCAAGAAAGAAGGAAAGCAAAAGGCAACAGTGATAGGGGGAGATATGCCCAATTAAATGCAAAATTCCAGAGGTTAGCCAGAAGAGATAAGGAATTATTTTTAAACAAGCAATGTGCGGAAGTGGAAGAAGACAATAGAATAGGAAGGACAAGAGACATCTTCCAGAAAATTAGAAACATTGGAGGTAAATTCCAGGCAAAAATGGGTATGATCAAAAACAAAGATGGTAAGGACCTAACAGAAGCAGAAGAGATCAAGAAAAGGTGGCAAGAATATACGGAAGATCTGTATAGGAAGGATAATAATATTGGAGATAGCTTTGACGGTGTGGTCAGTGAGTTAGAGCCAGACAGCTTGAAGAGTGAGGTGGAATGGGCCTTAAGAAGCATTGCTAATAACAAGGCAGCAGGAGACGACGGTATCCCAGCTGAACTGTTTAAAATCTTGCAAGATGATGCTGTCAAGGTGATGCATGCCATATGCCAGCAAATTTGGAAAACACAAGAATGGCCATCAGATTGGAAAAAATCAAATTATATCCCCATACCAAAAAAGGGAAGCACTAAAGAATGTTCAAACTATCGAACAGTGGCACTTATTTCACATGCCAGTAAGTCAAGATCCTGCAAGGTAGACTCCAGCAATTCATGGAGTGAGAATTGCCAGATGTACAAGCTGGGTTTAGAAAAGGCAGAGGAACTAGAGACCAAATTGCCAATATCCGCTGGATAATGGAGAAAGCTAGGGAGTTTCAGAAAAACATCTATTTCTGTTTTATTGACTATTCTAAAGCCTTTGACTGTGTGGATCATAACAAATTGTGGCAAGTTCTTGGTGGTATGGGGATACCAAGTCATCTTGTCTGCCTCCTGAGGAATCTGTATAATGACCAAGTAGCAACGGTAAGAACAGAGCACGGAACAACGGTCTGGTTTAAGATTGGGAAAGGAGTACGGCAGGGCTGTATACTCTCACCCTACCTATTCAACCTGTACGCAGAACACATTATGCGACATGCTGGGCTTGATGAATCCAAGGCTGGAGTTAAAATCGCTGGAAGAAACATTAACAATCTTAGATATGCAGGTGATACCACTTTGATGGCTGAAAGCGAGGAGGAGTTGAGGAGCCTTCTGACGAAAGTGAAAGAAGAAAGTGCAAAAGCTGGGTTGCAGTTAAACCTCAAAAAAACCAAGATTATGGCAACGAGCTTGATTGGTAACTGGCAAATAGAGGGAGAAAAAGTGGAGGCAGTGACAGACTTTGTATTTCTAGGCGCAAAGATTACTGCAGATGCTGACTGCAGCCAGGAAATCAGAAGACGTCTACTTCTTGGGAGGAGAGCAATGGCAAATCTTGATAAAATAGTTAAGAGCAGAGACATCACACTGACAACAAAGGTCCGCATAGTTAAAGCAATGGTATTCCCTGTAGTAACCTATGGCTGCAAGAGCTGGACCATAAGGAAGGCTGAGCGAAGGAAGATAGATGCTTTTGAACTGTGGTGTTGGAGGAAAATTCTGAGAGTGCCTTGGACTGCAAGAAGATCAAACCAGTCCATACTCCAGGAAATAAAGCCAGACTGCTCACTTGAGGGAATGATATTAAAGGCAAAACTGAAGTACTTTGGCCACATAATGAGAAGACAGGATACCCTGGAGAAGATGCTGGTGCTGGGGAAAGTGGAAGGCAAAAGGAAGAGGGGCCGACCAAGGGCAAGATGGATGGATGATATTCTGGCGGTGACGGACTCGACCTTGGGGGAGCTGGGGATGGCGACGGCCGACAGGAAGCTCTGGCGTGGGCTGGTCCACGAAGTCACGAAGAGTCGGAAGCGACTGAACGAATAAACAACAAAAAATTTAATTTTTAGAGAAACTGCCCCCTCAAATGTTCCAATGATGAATCGGTCAACACAGTGAGTTGCATCCACAGTATTTAATTTGTTTGAATAATATACTTACAGATAGACAGGTTCACTCCATATACAGTTACTTGGACTTTTTTTTTAATACAGTTCATATCCCAATACATTAATACTTTTTCTTAAATTATTTACACAGTACTTATGTACATGGTCTTTCTAAATTCAGTGCATTGTCAATAAGTTTTATACAATAATTTACAGAGTGAATATAGTTAAACAGTTAACTTAAATTGTTTTTCCTATTAAATTTAGGAATTAATTTAACCTTTTTTCTTAAAAAAATTAATAATTACAACCAATGTAACCAAGCATGGCAGATTAAAAATGATGCAAGTCGATCATGCTGTGTGTTTAAACATAAACAAAGCCATCTGAAAAGAAAGGAAGATATGAAGAGGTGCATGGAAGAATCTTCAGAGAGAGATAGAGGTAATTGTCCTCCCCCCACCCCCCATTTTAAAGTAGGGATTTTCTCCATGCTCAGAGATGTCAGGAAAAAGCACTTGGGGAGCAATGCATTGTGAGAATCTCCCCCCACCCCCACCCCCACCCCCACCCCCAGGATTTGGCTCTTCCACAAGCTACATTACAGTTCCCGGAATTCATACCGTGCGTTCAACAAGATGCCTGCTTTTTGTCAAAATGGAAACGTAGCGATATTAATTACACAACTGAGTTGTGGCATCCATTAGAACAGCGGGTGGAAAGCTGGTCCTCCTTAGATACTCTGGACTACAACGCCCAGAAGGCCTCGTCAGCACAGTCGGGGATTATGGGAGCTGGAGTGCAGAGCCAGGTGGAAGGCAGCAGGTGGCCTGCTCCTGCACGGAAAGCCGAGAGACTCTAGGTCCCAGGCTCCACCACCTTCTGCCATGCACACAGGCTTGTAAGCAGAAGGCCTGGATTTGAAATGACCCTCCAACACACACACACACACACACTCACACTCTAATGGGAGTGACAAGGTGGCACACACTCTGACTCTCTGCATGATGGGTCCACATCACTTGGGTGAGTAAGATCCTCGGTGCTCAGGCACAACCAGCTTGCGCTTGAAAGAAACCAAAAGGCTGAGGAGGCGACGATCCAACCCCTGTGTCCCGTAGCCTACCAAAGCACAGACGGAAATGTAAAGATCCACAAGACCTTGTGATCCTCCTCTAGCCTCCGTGTCCACCAAGCTCCCTTTTGTAAGAAGAGACTAACCCTTCTCTAACGCGAGGTTAGAGGAATGAAGCGATAATGCGCGGGAACCGCCAGGAAATGGTACAAGGGGGAAAGGAAGCTTTAAAAAGTCTTCTGTGAACTCTGCTGTGGGAAGAAGACGGGGGAAGGCCAGCCTGGTGCAGGTAAGCTAAGCCATTTTGCTCGGGAGGGACGGGGGACCAACCACAAGAAAATCAGCTAAAAGAAATCATGTCTTTGACCGCTTCTCAGTAAGGGAGAAGTCAGCCTCGTGCTTGGATGGGACCAGTTCAAAGAGCAGTGGGATGCTGAGATGAATTTGTGCTCCTCTTCTGTAAGACAGAATAAAATCCTGCATATGGATAAGAAATCTAGCTTGTTAGGAGGAAGGCTACTTATTGACTTCTCCCTGCTATATTTTATTTTGTATAGAGAAGCCACGTGTTCAACTGGGCCCTTCTTCCCAACATTTTAGCACAGTGTTTCTCAACCTTGGCGAGTTTAAGATGGGTGGACTTCAAGTCCCAGAATTCCCCAGCCAGCTCTGCTGGCTGGGGAATTCTGGGAGTTGAAGTCCACCCATCTTAAACTCGCCAAGGTTGAGAAACACTGTTCTAGCAGCACGCTCCTACTACAAGGCCTCCCAATTAGTGGCAAAGCCAACCTTTGCTGTGGCTTTAAAATATCACTGTCCTCTATCACTAACAGCTGGTTCAGATGCTTCACTAAGGAAGACATCATGAACTGTCCTAGCCTCTAATCAACCTTATTTCATCGTCTGCTTTGGGACAGCTGAGGAGCAGGGGATCTGGTTTAAGTCAGCTGCGCAGTGGGTCCTGGCTTAGGAAATGCAGAGTCGGCAAGAATTTCCAATCACGCTCTCAACAGAGCTTGCCTGAAAAAAGGGAAGACGGCCGCAACTCTTTTGATATCTTGCCCTCCTAATCAGTTTCCACCCAAGCAGCTGGAAATGGCCACCGATGTTATTTATTTTATTATTATTATTATTATTATTATTATTACTATTATTATTGTTGTTGTTATTTCTATACGGCCACCCATCTCACTGCCGCGACTCTGGGCGGCTTACAAGATTTATCGGAACGGAAAGTGAATCTCCATCTACAGGTGGTTAAGGTAAGGGATACTGCAAATGAACATCAACATGCCTAGAGTGAGTTAGAAGTATAAATATTCCTTCCAGGAACAAAGTTGGCCGACCAGAAGCGCAGCCAGTTGGGTGGCGGAACGAACACCTCTCTGTCGTCGACGGTCACTGTTCAGATGTGCTGCCTTGCTCATGGAAATAAAGTGAACGGAAAGGACACACGCAGGCGAGCGCATACCCATTCCAAAAGCACTTACAGTGATGAAATGGACTCTGCTATGCTTTTATTATTATTTTTAAAGTGCAAATAAATAAAAACCATCAATCCCTACCAGCCACCCTCCAATGGAGGAAGAGAGAACAACATTGGGAAGGTTTTCCCCCTTCTAAAGGTTTGCCACGGATGCAGGATTGGCGTTAGTAGTATTGAAGAAGGGGCAGATGGCCCTGCACTCTATCCCCATTGCAAGGGGTAACTGCCTGGGGTCCAAAACATCAAGATGGCGGCTGCCACGGCACATCTGAAGCCCCACCTCTTGCCCGCATGTGACACAAGTAAAAAAAAAGGATGGGTGGGGCTTGGAACACACAGCCACGGACACCATCTTGAACTTTGTGACCCCTTCCCTCGTGGACACCCCTGCCAATAGTCCTCCCTCCAGTACAAATTTCCCATCAGCCATCACGATTACATTCCTTGTTGGCTCAAACACTCAACCAGGCTCCGTCGTCTTCGGGATTTAGAGACTGGAGTAGGGTGGGGGATAGATCCCCCCATTGGCTTATCCCAGTCTCAACAATGATTACAAGATCATGCCTGCAATACACTAGGAACTGAGGAGCTAGCTTCTTTCGAATGAAGGTTTTAAGATTAGGGGACAGCGTAGCCACATGGTGAACACGTTTTCAGAACCAGGGCAGATTTCTTACCCCAAGTACCTTCTAGTAAATGGAGAAACACTTGGCTCACAGAGCATCCCAATCCACCCAGTGCTTCAAACTGGAGGGGGATAATAGTCACCCTGCTCACTGCTCCCAGCAACAGCCTGGAGCCGTTCCCAGCTCCCAAATCTCTGGGGCGTTTCAAGGACGGAAAAGCTGCTCTGAACAGCCAGGAGGGTTGGAAGATTTGCACAGGGTCAGAAAAAGAAACTCTCCTCTCAAGGCAACGGAAGGGGACTGCTAATGCACACATCAACTGGGAAAGTGACTAGCAGGTTAAAAATGGAAGGTTTGGGAGAGGAAAGGGGGGGGGCGGATTTTCTGCGGCTTGTTCCTGCAGTCTGTGTGTGCCTCTTCTCACCACAGAAATGGAATAAAACTTCAGAAAAAGGAGGTAGAAATTTCATGTTGTCAGACAACACTACAAGTTAATCATCTGAAATCTGAAGAGAGCATCCCAAAAGTTATTTCTCTCCCCAACCCCACCTCACTTCAGACGTCCCTAAGAGCAAATCGGGAAAAGGAAAGAACAGTCTTCTGTTATTCTGGCTCTTAACTGGATTATCTAAAACAATGTTTCACAACCATGGCAACTTTAAGCTGTGTGGACTTCAACTCCCAGAATTCCCCAGCCAGCCATGCTGGCTGGGGAATTCTGGGAGTTGAAGTCCACACAGCTTAAAGTTGCCACAGTTGAGAAACACTGATCTAAAACTTTAAATATATCTAAGTCCTAGTTTGCTGAGGCCAAACCAGCTTAAAGGCCGAAGGCAAAATAAAACAATTTAACCAATGGGTGTTTCCCCACCCCACCCTCTGGGCATGGAGCAAGAGATGGGAACAAAAGCAATGCCATCTTATAAACGCTTGTTTTAATTAGGGTTTCTCTTTCTCCCCCTGCTTTTTGCTTTTCTTGAGTTGTGCTTTCAGGTCACAGGAGGAAAATAAAAAAAAATTAAAAAATCAAGACTACATCTAGCTCTTCTGCTCAGTTAAAACCATATTTCCTTTTTTTTTTTTTTTTGCCAAACTAGCGGTGCAATGTCCTCGGACCGACCTTTAGAAACCCGTTTTGCTCACTGCAGGACACAGTACTTTTTGTAATCGGACTCAAAATCTTCATCCATGCTACTGGTGTCCGCCATGTTCTTGCCCTCAATCTTTGGCAAAAATTGTGCATAGTCCACTCCTTGCTGCTCGTAGAAAAGGATGTAGGCAGAATCTGTGTCAATTTCGTCGGGATGCAATTCCTGGAGGGCGGCGGAGAAGGGGGACATATTGATTATATCAAACAATCCTTTAAGTCAGGGTTCCTCAACCTTAGCCATTTTAAGATGTGTGGACTTCAACTCCCAGAATACTCCAGCCAGCAATGCTGGCTGGAGTATTCTGGGAGTTGAAGTCCACACATCTTAAAATGGCTGAGGTTGAGGAACCCTGCTTTAAGTAATGCAATATTACTCCAAACATTTAAATTCACCCTTGACAGAATGCTGAAAACTATTGAAACTCTTGTTCTAATACTACTGGAAGTCGTTGGCATGAGGGAGGCTGGTATCCCAGCTTATTATAAGGACACTGCAGGAATTAGCAACTTTTTCAAGTCCAAAATAAGGTTGAGAATTTCTCCAAACCTCATAAAATCATTCAGGTTCATGACATTCCAACCACCTCAGCCCAAAATCTTGCAATCTGTGGGTGTTCTTGCAAGAGCTCATGAGAGATTTTGAAAGGTGGCAAGATTCCAGCTGTTCTGGGGGCCTGCAGATACTATCCAACCGAGCCAGTTCGGTGTTAGAAACCAGGAAGTTTAGACTTAAAGCCAGCTGGGTGACTTTATACAATCACTCCCTCTCAGCCCTACGAAGAAGGCTGAGGCAAACCACTTAAAAAACTGTTGGCAAGAAAACTGCATGGACTTCTTCACGTAGCCACCAGGAGTCAAGACTGACTTGAAGGCACAACCCCGCCATCACCACCACACACACAAGATGTCATCTAAGGGGATCAGGAACGCTGGTCCCTGATGTATTCCATGTCTCATAGAATCAGGTGGGGCCTAGTAGCACATTTCCCCACTCACAAATGTTATTGAAAGGCGTAAATTGCCGCTTACAAGCTTCTGCCTTTTAATGAAATACCTTAGTTGGAAAAGGTGCTACCAGACTCCTACTTTTTTGCCAACGTAGACCTCAAAGGAACTCTCTTCCTACCATATCCCACAGCTACGTGAGCCAGTTTCCCTTTGGACTTCACCAATGTTCCGACATCATGATGGCTAATTTCAGGCCACCGAAGGTCCTACGTAATGGAAGCTCTTGCCAGGATCTTTCTGTTCTCCCTTAAGCCAGCCAAGCGGTTTACCTTACAGCTGCTGTCGTTGTAACAGTACCATTTGTCATTTGGGTTTTTGGCATAGGTGACGTAATGGCCTCCTCCCAGAATTCCTGAATGGCACTGGAAGAGAGAGACCCAAGACAACAAGGTTATCAAGAGGCCCCAGGTTCCATGGATTCAAGTCATCCATCCTTTCCTTTCTGCCACATGAAGGTGGGATTGACCCGGCGCCATGCCGATACCACTTTAGAATGTTGTGTCTTCCCGCTTTTCTGCATCAAAGGTTCCTCAAGACCCGTTAGCCTCCAACAAACTCTCTTGCCAACAGGCAACAAAGAAGGGGTGTCTGGCCTTGATGGGCAAGAATGCTCAAGGAGATGGTCTTACAGCAGCTGAGTAACGCTGGAGAAGACTTTGTGAGTGAGGTGGAAATCCAAGATGGCGATGGCATGGATTTCTTTCCCGTCAAGGGAATAATGCCGATCTGTGATTACGGGATTGTTGAGGGTTCAGCTCTCTTCCCATGGGCAAAGCTACTTCTACCAACTCTGGGAATAACCAGGCTGGTGGTGCTTCCCACAGGTGCCCCCAAGATGTTTTGGATTACAGTTCCAATCAGGTATCGGCCAACCCGGCCAATGACAAGTGGTCTTGGAAACTGCACTCCAAACCCATCAAGGGCAGCAGGTTCCCTTCATGTATCCTACAGCTTCTCTGAGCAATAACCTCTTCTCAAGATTATCTTCCACTGCTTGCTCTAAGGATACTTTTGCCCAGTTACTTCTCAGTATACAAAATCTTGATGGCTGCAGGTAAGGAAACAGGCAGAAGACAGGGCCAAATACCTATTTTCTTTCCCTCGGGCTGGATTTGCACAACACACTAAAGAATGACATTTAGAAAGTCACTGAAAACCTAGTTATTCTCCCAGGCCTGAAGATAGGGTGGTTGTTGACCCCCTGTAGGATGTTTTGCTTTGTCTTCTGGATGCATATGATCTATATCTTTGTTTTCATTGTGTCCTGCTTTCTAAAGCAGGGTTTCTCAACCAGGGTTCCGTGGCACCCTTGGGTTCCGTGAGAGGTCCCTAGGGGGTTCCCTGGGAGATCACAATTTATTAAAAAAATTATTTCAAATTCAGGCAACTTCATTTTCATTCTTTATTTTCAGTTAACATTAACATTGTTCAGGCATATATACAGGCCCACACATGAAACAAATATAATAATTTTGTAACTTCTGGCCTATATAACCCCTGAATGTGCAGGGGTTCCCCGGGGCCTGAAAAATATTTCAAGGGTTCCTCCAGGGTCAAAAGGTTAAGAAAGGCTGTTCTCAAGTGTAAGTCACCCAGAGCTGTTGGAGTTGGGTGACTTTCAAATCATATAAACAAACAAACAAAGTAGTCTGTAGTTCAGGGTGTTGTGGGAACCCAGCCATTGTCTTAGACGTTTGTGGGAACCCGGCCATTATACTCCATCAAAGTCCATGTATTTGTTCAGGCATAGCCTGTTAAGTGAACCTGGCAGTTAGTTTAGTATGTTGTGTGAACCAAACCTCGCTTATTGTTTTTTTCTTTATCGTTCCCACTTGCCACAGTAGAAAGGGGGGTGGGGAATCCTATTAGGATAAAGACAGATCTCCCCCCCCCCCACTAAACAAGAAAGGCTGGCTTGTGAAGGGGGACTTGTACAGGGAAGGACAAAAGAACTTTGGGAAAAAGTGGGGAGTGGGACAGACCCTCTTCTAGATTTTTTTAACCCAGGTTTTGAAAAACAGCCCGTAACTGGTCTGAGGTTTGAAGGCAAGGCTTCGTTTTCAGAAAGAGAACAACAGAGTACATAGACCTACCGTACAAGGTTTCCTGCGCCATTAGTCCTGCGGGAAGGGCAGACTGACAAATTGTGGGACTGGACAGAAAACCAGTTCATTGTATCCCAAGTGGCTTGGAGAAATAATTGCGCCAACTAGGCCTGGATAGACCCTGGCGGACCCCCTGCGCACCTTACTCCGCGTTCCCCCCTTTGGGTTGCTTTAAACACACCCCTTTGATAACCCGTCCGGGCGTTTCGTGCAACGGCTCAGCCAAAATCGGAGCTGCAAAGAAACTGACCCAGCCTCCACCCAGATGGCGATTTCGGCCGAGACACCTACCGAAATTGCATATAAGTTGTAAATGGGGTTAATACAGATTTCTCCTCTTTGGTCGTCCGCCAGCTCCTCTTCCCGGCGGGTTTCCAGTGGACCGTTGAGGCTGTTGCTGCTGCGAGAGCTCTGCTTGCAAAGGTATCCGTTGGTTAACTGCGCCCCACTGTCCTGAGCGGCCACCAGTTCCCCCGAGCCACCCTCCAAACTCTGCTCCCGGCCCGAGGAGTCCCCTTGCTCAAGCGCGGCCGTTGGGTCTGGCTGGCTGCCGTTCTCTCGACTCGCGTCCAGGTTCTCTTTGCTGCTCGACAGTTTGTTTTTACAGAGCTGGGGGAGCCGAAGGCGCCCCCTACCTCTGCCCAAAGTCCTCGGGCTGTTGGTCGGACTAAGGTTTTTGCTGGGCGAAGAGCCAGGGATGCACTTCCTTGCGGAGGACGGTGATGCTGCAAAGAGAGAGACGGGCAGGTGCTTTACAGGTAAATCCATCCTCCTCCCCGTGGTAACTAGCAACGGCAGCTTCTTGTTCGGCAAGACTTACGCTATTCTGCAGAAAAACAAAACCAATCCTTTGGGCCACTCGCCCTCTCTCATCTCAAGCTCCCTCGCAGGGTTGAGGTGGAGAAAAAAAAAAACCTGGAGGCTTATGTAGATCCCCTTGAGTTCCCAGAGGAAAGGTGGGGTATTTATCAGATAGATTCGATAGATAGATAGATAGATTTCCTGGTTTAGTCTACTTCAGAGTTTCTCAACCTTAGCAACTTCACGGTATGTGGACTACAACTCCCAGAATTCCCCAGCCAGCCATGCTGGCTGGGGAATTCTGGGAGTTGAAGTCCACATATCGTGAAGTTGCCAAGGTCGAGAAACACTGGTCTACTTAGTGGGGCTGACGTGGATGGATTGATGGATGAATAGACAGGAATTTGTTTGATGTATGCCCTCCTCTTCCTCCATGAGCGCAAGGCAGTGTACCGGGTCACCCCTCATTTTATCCTGCCAACAACAATCCTGAGAGGTAGGCTTGGCTGAAGGAGAACACCTAATCCAAACTCATGCAGGGAGCTTCCTTCACTGAAGGGGCACTTGATTTTGGGATTCCCACTGTGTAACGACTCCACTACACTGGATCTTAAAAACAGGACTGATAAACATAGCGTCAAACAAGCCATGGAGAACCCCACTGTCACGGTAGTCAAGCGTGAGCACCCTCCCTTTTTGAACTTCAGCTCTGGAAGGCGGTGGCTGTGGATAAGCAGATCCCGGGGGTGAACGTGCGCAGTCGGGAACCGCCAAGAAACAGCCTTTGGGAATGGATGGCATAGAAAGGAAGTGAGTGAGTGAGTGAGAGAGAGAGAGAGAGAGAGAGAGAGAGAGAGACATGCAGCCAGGATATGCAAAGACCTGCCCTTCTGACCAAGGAAAAAGCTTTTCCTGGTTTTATCTAGTTGATTTTCTGATTGGCTCCCACCCTTCTGGACCAATAAACATTATAAATATGATCTTGATGGTGAATACAAGAGATTGAATCTTTTTCATTAGCTGCAGCAGTAGAAAAGTAAGATGCACTCTTTAGAATAAACCCATACGTGAGGTTTTGCCAAGCTCCCCTCCCCAAGAATCAGCTCCCTTTCAGGGGAGGAAAAGACAAACAGAGGCCTCTCTAGATCAAGACAATGTCACTCCTTCCATTTGGGCAGCAGAGCATTTTTCCATATCCCAAATACTGGGTGGGTATTTAACTTCATGCAATCCTCCAGGCCAAACCCTCCAGGCAATCACGTGTCTTTAATCCTGGGTCACTGATCAAAGTTTAAGTGCTCCAAAGTGAAGGTGCGGCAATGATGGGACTCCAGCCTGAGAACCAAGATTTGCTAAGTCAACTACTTTCCCACACCGGGCCTGAGAGGAAGGCATGGGAGAAGGGGGTCCTCCCTTGCAGGCCCCCCTTGGGGCTGCTTCAATGGGACACTTGGAGATTCAGTTGCTCTCCTTTCTGTTTAGGGAAAGGCACCTGCTTTCACAAAGGAGTGTTAGTTTCCTCCGAAAGATGTCCTTCCTGAGCGGGTGGGCCAGACCGCCAAGGCCAGGACTCATGCAGACACACACCCCCAGCCTCCTTTTACAGTTTGGCTGCAGGTCAGCTTCAAGAGTCTGGCTAAATCGACAGCATCGATCAGAGAAAATACCGTGACTGGATTCGTTTCTACTGGGACTATCTGCTTTTGGATGATTTGCTTGTATCTGAAAAAAATGAAGTTCTGATTTTGGGCTTTGATGATTAAATGGTTTGATTTTAGAGAAATACTGTTAGTAAGTGTTTAATTAATAGTAAGAGGTCAACTTTTTTATATGCTTTTGTTATCTGTGCTGAAGGTGGTCGGAAGTCACTTGTCTTTTATGTTTTTCTAACTGTTCCTGCACTGTTTTAGTTTTCCTATTCTATCTGTTCTATATTCTGTATTTTGTATTTCAGTTATACTTTGAAAAAATTAATAAAGCTTCAGTAACAAAAGAAAGAGTCTGGACGGGTCCCTTCCCAACGGGGATCAAGCCGCTCTCGTTTCACGCCCTCCAGGACAAGGCCCAGCCCCCTACCTTTAATATTATTCAAGAGGCCAGAAGCGCTGAGAGAGGAAGGGCTCCTGGTGAGGACGTCACCCTCCCCGGCCACGGCCACGCTCCGCTGCTCCGTCCTCCGACGCTCCTCCTGCAGAACCAGTGGCTCCGTGGGGTCGTCACCCTGCGGCGTCAGCAGCTTTTGCGGCCAGCAGCTCGGATCTCTTGGCATCAGGAAGGCACTTGGGTCAAAACTCTCCCGGGGGAACTTGACGATTTTCTGGGATTTTATCCAGCGGCCGTTGACAAACTGGAAGCGCTTTAAGTGGACGATCTGGGGCGAGATAAGCAAGAGACGAGTCTAGGGAGGGCTTCCTTTTCCAAATGCCTCCCAGACAGGGGTTTGCTAGGCCCTTTTGGCACTATATAATCTGTGGATCCTTCACCCCCTTTTAGAGATGAGAGAACTGAGACAGAGAGACCCAGAATTGGCTACCAGGGTTGAAGTGGCACTTTAAGCAGGATCCATTCACTCTGTGTGTGTGTGTGTGTGTTTGTGTGGGGGGGGGGGGGAGGAGAGAGAGAAAGTGAGAGAATGGAGGAAGTCAGACAGACAGCACGTGCTCTTGTGACACAAACTCTTATTTATCCTTGTAAGGCAGAGCTTTCCAAACTTTTCATGTTGGTGACACACCTTTTAGACATGCATCATTTCATGACACGCTCTTACAGCAGGGCACAAGGCAGGCACTAGGACCTGCGCGGAATCACAGCAGGTTTGGAGGCAGCAGGGAACAAGGCAGGCACTAGGACCTGCGCGGAATCACAGCAGGTTTGGAGGCAGCAAGGCACAAGGCAGGCACCCGGACCTGCGCGGAATCCTGGCAGGGCTCGGAGGCAGCAGCAGCCACGACACACCCAGACACTGCAGCCGACACACTAACGTGTCGCGAGACACAGTTTGGAAAGCTCTGTTGTAAGGCTTAGATCAGAGGTCCTATACATACCGTTTTGGGGTTTATGGACACATTTTCAATTTTCGGAACACGCACAATGGCTGCCACAGAGGCTCTTGCAAACAGCCCAGGAGGCAAGCTGGTGGAGCTGCTCACTTCCTCTCCGCCTGAGCACCAGGATGCTAACCCACCTTTTGCTTCTGCCTTTTTTGTTCCTGAAGGGGTGGCCACCCTTCCAAACCACCTCTGGGCTTCATCAATCCATCCTTCTGGTTTCCAGAGAATGTCTCTGGGGTCTATTGGAGACCCAGGAGACGTGGTATCTCGGCTGGGGCACCTGCCCTATGGAAGAGTCTGTCCCTGAGATTCAGGGCCCCCCAACCCTATTAGCCTCTGGAAGCCCTTGAAGCCCTGTTTTTCTCCTCAAGACGTTAGTTGAGCCTGGTATGTATTGCGATGAGTCAAGCTTCAGTAGCACTGCACTCTTGTGTTATTTTGTGTGTTATGCATTGTTAACCATCCAGAGCAGGGTTTCTCAACCAGGGTTCTGTGGCCCCCTAGGGTTCTGTGAGAGGTCACTAAGGGTTCCCTGGGAGATCACAATTTATTTAAAAAATTATTTCAAATCCGGGCAACTTCACATGAAAGAGGCAAGTTTCATTCTTTATTTTCAGTTTCAGAACACTGTTAAGGCATCTATACAGGCCTGCCCATGAAACGAATGTAATAATCTGGTAAACTCTGGCTTATATTTGAGCCTAAATGTTATGAGGCCTGAAAAACATTTCAAGGGTTCCTCCAGGGTCAAAAGGTTGAGAGAGGCTGATCCAGAAGCACTAGATGGAGATGGATGGTCCTATACCCTCTTTGAATAAACAATGTAGAATCTATTCTGCCCTTCTTCAACCAGGTGCCCCCCCCCCCCAAATGTGTTGCAAAAGCAACTCCCAGAAGTCCCCACCAGCATGGCCAGAGGGAACTCTGGAGCTGTAATCTCCATGCGCTTGAAGGGTGCCAGGTTGGGAAAAACGGGTGTATCATTAACCCCTCGCAAGCAGTGGTGCCTGGCCTGGCTGAAGGCAGAAAAGCGATGGTCTGCCGGCATACCAGGATTGGGGGAAGCCTCCACAGGTCCAGCTTCTTGGTGGCCAAGCAGTGAGTCCTGCACTTGGAACAATAGTACATTTCATCTTCGCCCAGCTCCTCCTCGCTCGTGAAGGCCCGCAAGCAGCTGTCCAGGTTGATGGGCTCGGCCTGGGCGCGCTGGCTTTGCTCCACGCTTCGGTGCTCCTCTGCCATCTAAAGAAAGGAAACCAAAGGGTGAGAGACTTTCTGTAGGGGGTTCCCTCTATGGCAGTGTTTCTCAACCTTGGCAACTTTAAGACGTGTGGACTTCAACTCCCAGAATTCTGGGAGTTGAAGTCCACACGTCTTAAAGTTGCCAAGGTTGAGAAACACTGCTCTATGGGAAAAGCAGCCCCGCCCCCTTTTGCTCTAATTCATGCGCAGATTTCCTGAGTCTCTTTCAAGGAAGAGATTCTTCAACATTAACACGCTGCTCCACGGGGGTCCTTTGAAAGGCATCCTTATGAGGCACAGCTCACTTCGTCCCCACAAAAGCTGCACAGCAACATTCCCAGAGGTAGTCAATGGAGGGGAATTGTGGCTTGGTGGTGGTGGACCATACTGCATCCAGGAAGTAGGCCATCAGGGGCCATTTTAAATTATTTCCAGGACATCCTTTTCCAGCGGAGCAGTCACTAACACTTTGTGGCTGAGAATCGCAAACAGAAATCACGATTTTCGTAACCACAGAAGCCTCGCTCCATCACACAAACGGAAAGGTGATAGTCCCTGGCAAATTGCTATCGTTGAGAGAGGATGTCTGAGAGAAACCAGTTGTGGTCCTTCTAAAGCAGCCTTCTCTAGATGGGTGACCTTCTCCAGATGCTGCTGGAACTACACACCACCCCATCCCAGCAGCTTGGACAGCCAGCGACCATGGCTGGCTGGGGACAGTAGAAGTCATAGTCTTCAACCCATCTGGAGGGGCAAAAGGTTGGAGAAGGCTGTGTTAGAAGATTCAAGCCCCTTCCCTTTAGTTATGATGAACGTGAAGGACCTAGGTCAGTGTTTCTCAACCTTGGCAACTTTAACATGTGTGGACTTCAACTTCCAGAATTCCCTAGCCAGCCTTGCTGCCTGGGGAATTCTGGGAGTTGAAGTCCACACATGTTAAAGTTGCCAAGGTTGAAAAACACTGACATAGAGTTTAGCTTCATATGAAAACCTGGCATATAAGCAAGTTCACAGGGGATGGAAACACAACAGAGAAGTCCTGTGTGTCAAGAGAGGGTCAATCTGATTTGCAAAGGAAGGCCAACACCATAACAAAATGTCCGGAAACCATGTTTGTTTGTTTGTTTGTTTATTCAATTTATCACTGCCCAACTCCCCCGAGGGACTCTGGGCAGTTACGTTTAACGGCAAGGCAAACTTATATGCAACCATAAGCAAGACTCGGCCTGGGATTACCCTGTGGGTTTTGGTTTCTTTACCCGTTCTTGTGAGGTCTGGTAGCGGAGATGAAGTGCGGTGGGATCCCAGTCGACAGCGAGGTTTGCGTTCCCCATCAGAGCGCTTTCTTCCGTGCAATTAATTTTACACCCATAGCAAAATCTAAAAAGGAGGCAGAGGTGAAGATGAGGAGAGGGGAGGGGAGGGGAGGGGAGGGGAGGAGAGGAAGAGAGGAAGGGAAAGGAGAAGAGATTAAGGGAAAGGAGAGGAGAGGGGAGGGGAGGGGAGGGGAGGGGAGGAAGAGAAGAAGGGAAAGGAGAAGAGACAAAGGGAAGGGAAGAGAAGGAGAGGGAAGGAGGAGGAAGGGGAGGGGAGACGAGACCCTGCCCACTGAGGCAGCCAGCATTCTGCCACAGAGAAGAGCCCCATCAGAAGGCTGTTGTGACGGAATGTGAGGGCGATCTTGGGGAACAGAGGGAAGAGATGCTTCCTGGGGAACGATCAGATACAAGAAAAGGAAGTCCACGAGAGGGTAATGGTCTAAAGAAGAAACTTAGGAAGGACCGCCCTGACCACTCAGGCAGTAAATAGGGAGGGCAGGAGATGTGTACTTTCAGACTTGCAAGTTTGTTAATAAAGTAGAATTAGTTCATCTGGTCGTGTTTCCTTTCTGGTCTACCTGACATCACTCGTGCAAGTCTGAAAGTACAGACCTCCCGCCTTCCCTATTGATCGCTGGAGTGGTCACGGCGGGTCTTTCCGAAGTTTCTTCTTTAGAGCGTGACCCTCTCGTGCGCTCCCTTTCCTTGTATCCGATCGCTCCCCAGGCAGCATCTCTTCCCTCTCTTCTCCAAGGTCGCCCTCACGTTCCATCGCAGCTGTGGAAGTGGCTTCGGAAGATGACGGGAGCCCAATGGCTCCTGGCAGAGCAGCCTATTTTTACACCTCCCCAAAACCGCCCTCGCAAAGGCATAGGGGGCCGAAGACGGAGGGCAAGAGAGGGGAGAAGCTGAGAAACTTCGGGCAGCTCACCTGTACCAGGGGCACCAGGCACAGGAGTTGCCGTCTTTCTGAACCACTCGAAGGGTGAAGGGGTACTGATATCCCAAACTGTCGTCGCTAAGGAAGACACACAAACACACATACCGTTATTTCTAATGGGTAAAAGACTCTAAGGCAGAGCTTTCCAAACTTTTCATGTTGGTGACACACTTTTTAGACATGGATCATTTCGAGACACACTCTTACAGCAGGGCACAGGGCAGGCACTAGGACCTGCACGGAATCACAGCTGGTTTGGAGGCAGCAAGGCACAAGGCAGGCACTAGGACCTGTGTGGAATCCTGGCAGGGCTCCAAGGCAGCAGCAGCCGCGACACACCCAGACACTGCAGCCGACACACTAACGTGTCCCGACACACAGTTTGGAAAGCTCTGCTCTAAGGATTTTATTTCTGTTGCTGCTCGCCGATCTTTTAAGCCAGGGTGCGAAACGTAAAGGGGGCGGATTGTTTTTGATCTAGCCCCATTTGGTTTGGGGTGAAGTCCCCAGCAGATTATCCGCCCAGCCCTGCAGACCAGTTCAGTGCCACAATAATCATCAAAAGTGATGGATCTACATCTTTTTCTTGTGTGATTTTTATAGCGTTCCTATTACAGCAAAAGGTCCTGGCAGATGGCTGGCCCTGTATCCAATGCTCCTTTAGATGGATGCAAACCAAGATGTCCCCCATTTTCTCTTTTTCTGCCAAGAGAGCCCATTAATAAAGTATACCACAAGCTACATTTTGTCCTGGATTGCCTGAACTATTTAATTATCATATATGATTTACTCTTCTCCCATTTTTTATATTCCTTGCGTCTTTTTGAGTTGAAAGGGCTGATTGAAGTACAACAGAGACATCTCTTGATTAGTGAAAAGTTCCTTCTCTCTCACCCACTCAGAGATCTCATCCTAAATAATAAATAAAGATTGAGAATGTCTAACCAGCCCAAAGTCATCTAGTGAGCTTCAGGACTGAACAGTTTAAACTATCTCAGGAGCTTCTGGTACAGTTTTACAGAGGAACTATTGAGTCTGTTATCTGTTCTTCTGTAACTGTCTGGTTTGGCTCTGCAACCAGGCAGGACAGACATAGACTCCGACGGATAGTCAAGTCTGCAGAAAGAGTTATTGTAATCTGCCTGCCCTCTATTGAAGACCTGTATGTTGCAAGGGTCAAAAGTAGGGCGGAGAAGATATCTGCAGACCCTTCTCACCCTGGATATAAACTGTTTCAACTTCTTCCATCAGGACGGCGTTATAGAGTACCGTATGTCAAAACATCTAGACATCGAAACAGTTCTTTCCCTTGTGCTATTGATTTGTTGAACTCCTAATTAATGCAGCATGATATAATGATTGATAATGTATGCCATTGCTCTGTTGAACTTTTTTTAATGTAGCATGAGGAAATGATTGATGCTGTATGATAACACATGACTGCTAAGATTTGACCGGTAATGCTCTGTTATATGTGAACATATGCTAGATAACAGATGCAGTATTATTGTCCCTTAATTCTCCCTTAAATATGAGTATGTGTTAGTTAAATAGCTGTAGTATTATTTTTTCTTAATTTTTCTTTTCTTGATTGTATAATTTATTATTGAGAGTTCTTGCACCGAAGACAAATTCCTTGTATGTTTAGTCATACTTGGCCAATAAAGTATTCTATTCTATTCTATTCTATTCTATTCTATTCTATTCTATTCTATTCTATTCTATTCTATTCTATTCTATCCCTATCCCTATCCCTATCCCTATCCCTATCCCTATCCCTATCCCTATCCCTATCCCATTCTATTGAAGGCCAAAAGTCCACCAAGCCATATGAGCTCTTCTTGTCACATATGCAGCTTGGCTCACTTTTTTGAGATGTTCAAACATACTGCCCTGCAGCCGTATTAGTGGATCAGCAGTTCCTCACCCAGCACTGGACTCACCAATCCTGAGCATGGTTACTTGCTTCCTGGGGAGGGAGGGGACTTGCAAGCCGAGAAACCTGAATCCAGACAGCATCGTACAAGTCTTTCTTCCGTGTGTGAACTGTGCAGGGAACGATCAGGGGCATCCCAAAGAGGCTTGGCCGGTTCTTTTGAGACGAGAGGAAGTACATTTCGGCCCGCATCTGCATTCGATGGGAAAATTTTAAAAATCCACGTGTGTTTTAAAAGTTAGGGACAATTCATAGGCTTTTCTTTTCTACAACAATTGATGGGCTGTTTTTAAACTGGTGTCCAAAAAACTGTGACAAAAAAATGCTACAAAAGCAGCACAACTGGGACTGAATTTGATTCTTCTACACCGCCCAGAGTCATTTTCTGCGAGATGGGCGGCCAAATAAATAAATAAATAAATAAATAAATAAATACCCAGTCCAACAAAGAGTTGCTCAACAGTAGAGACATCAGATCCAAAGCAAGCAACGTTGGAGAGGACGTTACACATGAACCTGTCCTTCTGGAAACACCAAAATGCACGGAATAAAGCAAGTTAAACCGTGTCTCTCTCACGTATCTCTTGGTACAGCTGGGGAAGGTCAGTGACCTGAGGCCACGAAAAGCTGCTGACAATACAAGAGAATGCTGATGCTGATCTGCCTCTAACCCTTTATGACCTGGAAAGAATGGCCCCCTCGGAGACCAGACCCTTCGGCCATGTCATCTGCAGGGATCCTGGCATCAGGCCTTCTCAGTCGTTGGTCCCTTCTCTGGAACAGCCCCCCCCCCCCCAAAATCCGGGATGGGCCCCAACCCTTTGCTTTTCATAAAGCAATTAAGACCTAGTAGTTTCAGAGGGCCTTTGGGGGACGGAAGGGCTGTATTTGTTCCCTATTGCGGGGTGGATATTTATACAGGCATTGATCCTTACATTGTTTTTTAACAGTGATTTTTAATGTTATTGTATGCTAGCTTGTAAAAGGTAAAGGTTCCCCCCGCACAGTTGTGCAGTCGTGTCCGACTCTAGGGGCCGGTGCTCATCTCCGTTTGTTAGCCGAAGAGCCAGCGCTGTCCGAAGACGCTTCCACGGTCCTGTGGCCGGCATGACGCGCGTGGAACGCTGTTACCTACCCACCGAAGTGGTACCTATTCATCTACTCGCATTTGCATGCTTTCGAATTGCTAGGTTGGCAAGAGCTGGAGCTAGTGCAGGAGCTCACTCCGTCACGCGGGGCTAGGGATTCGAACCTCCGAACTTGCGATCTCCCGATCGACAAGCCTGGCGTCTTACCCACTGAGCCACCACGCCCCTTGCTAGCTTGACTTGTTTCCAATTAGCTGGCTTTACAAAGTGAAAAAGAAAGGAGAGGAAGGGGAGAAGAAGTAGTCAACATCATCATGGCTGCTCCTCAGTGTCTAGATCAGTGTTTCTCACCCGTGCTGGATGGGGAATTCTGGGAGTTGAAGTCCACACATCTTAAAGTTGCCAAGGTTGAGAAACACTGGTCTAGATTCATATTGTTATCCATATTGTAGTTGTTATATACAGCTTTTAATCTCTTTGGAAATCTGTGCATCCGTCAGGAATTAAATAATTCAATCTTTAGGGCTTCAAGTGAGGCTCTCCTTTGCTAGTTGGGGTTAAAAAAGGGGGCTGGACAGCCATCTGTTAGAGATGCTTTAATTTGAATTCCTGCTCTGAACAGGGGCTGATGCTCCAAATATCTCCTTCCAAGCCTATGATCCTATGAAAAGCTGCACTGGCAAATGCTCTAGGTTGAACATCTGAAAATGTGGTGAGCTGCCTCACTTTCCACAGACAAGATGCAATGCAGTGGAGATGTCCAAAATCCCTAGGTGAAGGTTTGGGGTAGTAAGGTTTGGCTTCAGCCGTGCCATGCTTCCCCCGCTCCCAAGGATAACCCCCATCCCCAACCTCATGTGCTCCCTTTGAGCATTCTGGAGGTACAGGTTAGATTAATGAAATAGTTTCTTGTTACAACAGCATCCTTTCTCAGCATACAAAAATATCCTTGCTCAAACAAATCACAAGGCCAACTGATCCATGGATCAGTTTTTACTATTTGCCTAAGAGGTCTGGAAATGAAGTATCTCAACAGCTTTATACAAAGTCACTCAGTCAGCTGTGACCACAACCAGAGGTCCTTCGTTGGATATTCCTGCCTTCAGTGACAAGGGAGGTGGCTATCAGGCAGAGGGACCTTTCTGAGGTCCCCCCCCCTTCACAAGCAAATGGCCCCAGGTGGAAACTCCAGCATGGGTACAGTTCATGTCTGAAGCCCAGATACGCTTTCCAAATAGCTGATGGTCTTCTCCAAGTTTTGGCTACAGCTGCTTCATCTGAAACAGACGAGGCATCTCACTGGTTTTAGCAATGCTTGTTCTCCACTAACCATTTTCCTGTGGACTGCAATGATGTAGCCTATGAAGGGGCTGTCGGAAGGTGAGGTCACATGGCCATTCATCATCACACCATTCTCCATCCTGCAGGGCACCATTGTGTTTGGCATTCCATTTGGGATCAAGGTTGACCGTGGAAGGTCACCATTCATCAGACAGTTGATCATCCCATTAGCCGACTGTCCACGGTAAAAATCTAAACTCAAGCACAAAGAGACTGTCATGGAAATATGTCCTGGTATGAAGCCCTTCGCTTAAGGATCCTTTTTGATCACTAGCTGGGCAAAATCTCTAGCCGCTTCATAAGAAGGAGATCCATTTTCTTTACTATACCATAAAAATAAAATTAAAAAGAGAACACAACTAACTTACTCTTCTTCACATGCTGTCTACATCTGCCTACATTCTATGCTGGATTTCTCCAGTTTCTGCAATAAGAACAGTTGGATTCTGCAACAAGTATTTGTTGAACAAATTTGCAAGATTCCTCATTCATTAACGGTATCTTGATTTCGCCAGTCCCGAGAGGGCTAAAATACTGGATCCCAGTGCTTGCATCTGGGTCTACCAGATGAGACTGCAGGAGAGGAATAATATGATCAAGTGCTACCACTGCATGAACAGAAACAAGACCGGCTCTATCTCTTTTTTATTTCTTCCCAAAAAAGGAAAGGGAAGGGAAGGGAAGGGAAGGGGAGGGGAGGGGAGGGGAGGGGAGGGGAGGGGAGGGGGGAAAGTTGGTTCTCTATGTCAGGGCCACTGGTTAAGACAAACAAGAAGAGGACATCTAAGTGTAGGAATTTTTTATGTCAATCAATTCCCATCATTCCTGCATTTTATTCTGTATTAAGCACTTCCATAGTACTCACTTTTACCCTAAATGCTAAGCAACAGTAACACACTGCCAGTTTGTTAGACAAAACTCCCAGCTGTGGGGGGGGGGGGGAGAGAAGATCAAGGAATTTTCTTCTACCTGTTTGCAAGGGACTTGAAGAAGCTGAAGTGGGGGATCCAGGAATTGGTATCTCGAACGCGCACAAAGAAGCAGTCGTCGAGTGCCGGACTTTTTGGTTGTCTTGCGGAAAGTTCTTTTGAAAGGGGGGGGGGAGAAAACAATGGCAGCAACAAAAGAGATTAAGGCCAGGAGCAATTAATAATTAAGACTACACTTCAGAGAGCTGTATAGGAAGCCGAGGTATTCTGTGCCCCAACAAACAGCAAAAGCGAATGCTTCTCAAAAGGTTTTTGAAACCCAGGGGAGAATTGAAAGCTGTTTTCAAAAGAGCAGAAGCAGCTGAAGAGAGAATTACAAAAGACAGGGGAGCAGATCTGACTCAGGCGCATCTGTTGTCTCGACAGGAGATAATGTAACGGAGCTCCCTCAACGCTTCCTCTTTGACGTAGCCTGTAAGAACTAAAGGTAGGACGGGCACATATATATATGTGAAACCTCTCTATATAAAGTCAAGCTTTATTCTCTGAATTTCCTCTTAACTGCAGGACAGTGAAATCCGTCGTTATGTTCTCTACCTGTTGTTAATGAAGGAGGGGTTCGTGGGCAGAGAAATTTTAAAACAGGGTTGTACAAACAGGGTTGGATGCTGCCCTCAAGAGTCTCTTAAAAAGTGCTACTGAACTTGAAATTTTAACGTAAAGTTAAAATTGCATAAAATGAATCATAGGTTTTGCGAAGTAACATGTTTCTTGGAATGTGGCCTTTGGCCTGCCTTCAAACGCCAAATGTGGGGTTGCCTTGGGCTGGAAAAGGTTCTCTAAAATAGGTGTTTATGTTGTTTTATTCATCTCTCTAACTTTAAAACCAAGAGCCATTCTTTGCGCTACAAAAAGTTCTGGAAATACGGAAGCCAATACAGTTCTAAGATTAAAACAATTACCTGTCAACTTAAAAGATCACCACAAAGGAACCAACAAATAAAATAACAACACACAATTCAAAAGGAAAGAAAATCAACGAGACTAACAGCAGCAGCAGCAGCAAACCACCCCCATCACTGCCCCCAAAGATTGGCACTCTTCCCCAAACTGATGGCTGTCCAGATAGTTTAGGTTTCAGTGCCCATAATCCACAGCCACTATCATCGAAGTTCATTCTGGCTGGGTATTTTGGAAGCTGAAGTCAGTCTCATCTGGAGGACACCAAGTTGGGGAAGGCTGACTTGGGAGAAGAGATGTCCTTCGTTGGGGTGGCATCTCAGCCCTGTTCCTCTTCACCAATGGCCTTTCTTCTGATGGTGGACGTATTGAAAGACTGGCCTCCTTAAATGACCTCAGGAAGGTCTGACCTGGAGAATGGTAGTTGGACTTCACATGGAAGTTCTTTCCAGCCAACGAAAGATGGACTCGACAGGAAAGATGGATCCAACAGGAAAGAACCCCACCTCTTTGAAGCTAAGCTAAATACATCTAACTGTCCTGTGGAGGAAACCGCTCCCTTCAGTCCCAAGGCCAGGGGAAAGCAGAATAATGCCATATATTTAGCAAACACTAAGTATTTAATCATTTGGCCTTTGGTTGCTTGAATTCTCTCTGAATCTTTCTGCTTCTTGTAGGGTGGGTGGACTGTCAGTTCCATTGTTTGGTGACTGGCAAGCTACTTCTCAGTAAGTCCAACTACTCTTCTTGGTCACTGAAGATGAAGCTGATGGGAAAGGAAAATACTACAGCAGGGTTAAAGCACTCTCTGTAGCACCGTGTGCCTGAAGGCTTTACCTGCAGAGGCACCCTTGTCTATCGCATATGCTTCATCACCACCCATGGTTGCTGCCCTCCCAAATGTCCTAGCAGTAGTCCTTCTGTTTAGAGTTTTGGGTGAGGCCAACCCACTCCCACAACCAAGTTAGCTATGATGCCAAAGGGAAGCTGTTTCTTCTTGGCTGATTTGCCAGAGCAACGCATTCCCGGATCCACTTGCTGATGGATCATGTCCCTTGGTTTCCTGTTTGGTAGGAGACAAATGGATTTTCAGTCCCCCATCCCTCTCTCTCTATATATATTTATTTATTTATATTGATATTTACACCCCGCCTATCCCCTCCCTAACAGAGGACTCTAGGCGGCTTACATACATGTATACATTTCATTTTTATACATTACATCCATTAATCCGCGCACGAAGGGAAGGGGTAAGGGAACCGACTCTTCCGTGGCTACTGGACTACATGTCCCACAATGCCTTGCGTCGGAGCCGCCTGCTGACGTCCTGTAGATGTTACTGCTTCGGGATCCGTCGTCGCCGCCGCCATTGAAGATCTTCCGTTCGGTGGCCAACTCCCGACAAGACGCCAGCAAATTTGCCCACTTAAGGTGGTACCCAATTTATCTACTTGCTAAGCTTTCGAACTGTTGGGTCGACAGGAGCTGGGACTAGCAACGAGAGCTCACCTCGTTGCGCAGGGATTCAAACTGCCGACCTTCCAATCGGCAGTCTACAGCTCAGCGGTTTAACCCGCTGAGCCACCGCGTCCCATATAGGGGCTGTCTCTCTTCTGTCCCCTTAGGATTTCATTGAAACATATCATTTGACCAGGGGTGGTCAACTTTTTGTAGAAAAACAAATTAGAGAAGAATTACCTTTATGTTTGAACTGTGTACTTCTGCAAGGAGGATCTGATCTGGCTTCAGGGCACAAAGTTCACTCAGGTGCTTTTTCAAGTCAGAGTACTTCTCATCCATATTCAGCCTGAGTCCATATCGGACAGGAGTCGTGCCGTCTAGCTTAGTTACTTGAAGAACAAAAGAAAGGGAAAAATAGGGAGGGAGAGTGTGTGTGTACTTTTAAAAGTTTTTAACTTTTTAAAAAGTTAACTTTTAACTTTTTAAGTACTTTTCAAAAGTACTTAAAGTACACCCAAAACAGAGCCTACAGGTAGTTCTCGTTTAACAACCATTCATTTAGTGATGGTTCAGACTTATGACGGTGCTGGAAAAACTGACTTATAACCAGTCCTCACACTTACAACCATCGCATTGTCACCCCACTCGCATGATCATGATTTGGGCACTTGGCAGCTGGTTCACATTTATGTCTGTCGCAGCGTCCCATGGTCATGTGATCACCATTTTCGACCTTCCCAGCTGGCTTCTGGCAAGCAAAATCAATGGGGAACCGCGTGATTTGCTTAATGACCACATGTTCACTTAACACCCACGGTGATTGGCTTAATGACTGCCGCAAAAAAAGATTGTAAAATAATACAGATTCGCTTAATGACCACTTCGCTTAGCAACCGAAATTCTGGTCCCAATTGCGGTTGTTAAGTGAGGACTACCTGTATTTCCCCCCCAAACAACCACATTTTATTTTCAATTTCTATTACCGTCCCATCTCCCCCGAAGGGGACTCTGGGAAGTTTAAAGGAGAGCAATTCAGATTCCTTACTAACCTATTATTTCTATGTGCATGTAACTGTCCATTGGAAGAGGCAATGATAAAAAATTAAAAGGGTCAAAGCGAACACTGATGTGTCCACAGGTCTTGCATTTCACCTGGGACCTCAGCTGCCCATGGAACAGGTCAACCACAATTGAGCGGTTCCTCCTCAAATGATTCTCCCAGGCCTGGAACAAAAGGAAAATGAAATGAAATAAAATCAAACCTTTGCAGAACATTGGCTGACCCAAATAAAAAGGTGCACCTGAAAACTTTAGAACAGGGTTTCACAACCTTATCAACTTTAAACTGTGTGGACTTCAACTCCCAGAATTCCCCAGCCAGCCAGCAAGGGAATTCTGGGAGTTGAAGTCCACACAGCTTAAAGTTGATAAGGTTGAGAAACCCTGCTTTAGAAGATAGCAGGGTGAGATTTGGTGCTATCAGATGGAGGAAAATTCACTTCCTTTGGAAAATCTGTTCTCGGTAAGAGGGCCATCATTCAAGCTTAGTTTGCTTTACTTCAGATCGCAGAGGGATGGTCATTTGATGGAAAGTACAGATGGGAAATAATGAGGGCTATTATCACATACACCCATCCCTACTGGTAGAAAACCAGCATGTCAGCAAGAAAGTGAAGTGAGAACATTTCGTTACAGGCTTATTTTTAGGTGCAAAGTTTTGATTCCCCCGCTCCCCAAAAAACCCTACTATATGATTCCCCCCACCCCCCAAGGGCTAAAGCTAGGCACCGGCTCACTAAAAGTTCACACTGTTATGGGGCTCTGAGGAGCCACAGACCTGTCGCAAAGGAGACTTTCATTTGTCCAAGGCCTTCTTTAGGACAAGACCCATTTATACACACCTACAATGGTTGCTGCACCAAGTGTTAGCTAGCTTGGGGATTCCAAAGACAGGGCTTTGTTGTGTGATGGGGCAACTTCCTGAAACCAAGAGCCACAAATGAGTTCCCCATCTTGGTACACAGTTGGCATCATACAGAAAGGTTTGCCAAGCTGCCCCTGCCACTCCGCTCTGTACCAAGAGAACTCTTTGCTCCTTTTCAGCACCCCCTGGACCAGGGCTTTCCAAACTTTTGCCGTTGGCAACACACCAACGGCCGGCCCACAAAAACCCGGAAGTGCCGGTGGCGCAAAAACCGGAAGTGCCAGCGGCGGTGCTTCCGGGTTGCCGCTGCTGCCGCTGCCCCTTCGAAAGGCCAGGCTCCGGGGACCCCGAAAATGCCCTCGGTTCTGGCAGGGAGGCAAAAGGCTCCCCTCCCCACACGCACACGCTGCCCTGGAGCCAGGGTGGAAATTATCCCCGCAGAACAGCTGAGCGCCGCACGGCAACATGCGCGCGCAGGGAGGCTTTTCGCCTCCCTGCCTGAACCGAGGGGTCTCCGGAGCCTGCCTTTTCGAAGGGGCAACCGCCGCCGGTGCTTTCGGTGCTTCCGGGTTGTCACGCGACACACTTGGGGGCCCCAGGCGACACAGTATTGTGTTGCGACACACAGTTTGGAAAGCCCTGCCCTAGACAATTAAAGGGACTTAACTTGCTGTAGACCCACAAGCAACAGGAATGGTGCTATTTAAATGGCACGTCCCAGCCAAAAGTTGTTCATACTTCAAGGGATCTTCCTCTGGACTACCATTATCTGCAGGCAATCCAGCCCTGAGTTGATGGGGGTTGTTGTCTCAAGTGACAGCTAGCTACTGGTTGACCATGACCACTTGGGGAAAGACTGTCCTTGGGGCATTCTTTCTTTGAAAGAATGGCAGCTTCAAGAGAATTCCTCAACATGGTGCAGAAACGAAACATGAATTCGAGGTCAGGGAGAGCCATGTATTGTCCCAAAGTCACACACCTCCGCCGCTACCTCCCAATCCGGCCGGCCATCGCTGTCCTTCAGCTCAACATACGGCTTATCGTGAACTCGGTTCAGGTCCTCGTGGAGCCCATCCAGGAGAAAAGCTAAGAGCTCCTGAGAGTCTTGCTGTTGGAAGCCATTAAATCTTGGGGCATATTTAGCTATAGTCCACTGTAACAAAGCACAGTTGACCCAGAGGGTGTTACAAACAGTGAGTGAGTTCCCACACTGGCTGGGTGAGTTAGGCAATGCTGATTGTGCACGCAAACCCAAGGCGCTGTCCTTGGGAAAGTCATGGCTTAACATTATGTGTGATACCAGCCAACTGTGGCTTATTCTACCAACCACATCTAAAAGCAACCATGGTTTAGCACCATGTGTGAATGCCGTGACACAATCAGTGGAATGACTTCAGGTAGCAGTTACCATGTCTGTGTGCTCCCCCACCCACTATAGTAAAAGCCCCGTACTGTCTCTGGGAAACCAGCATTTCAGGAAGGTAGATTCTATATGTATTGTCGAAGGGTTTCACGGCCGGAGCTCGATGGCTGTTGTGGGTCTTCTGTCTGTGCTCCTGCCCTCTGAAGATGCCGGCCACAGATGCTGGCAAAACGTTAGGAACCACAAATTCAAGAACACGGCCACACAGCCCGGAAGACCCACAACAGCCGTAGATTCTATAGTCCAGATTCCACGCTGGGCGCTAATTATTCTTCCCTGTTCCTTAAGTCCATGAGAAACAAATATAATATCAATTTAATTTAATTTAATTCAATTCAATTCAATTCAATTCAATTTAAATTTAATTTTTTTAAAAAGGCAGGATAAAAATGTAGTAATATAATATAATATCATCTAGGAAGGTTTCTCCCATACACCTCCCAGGAAATGGACTTTTGAAATTGACTGGAACTTCCATTATAGTCTGACTAACTTTCAGGACTATATACGTCAAGTAAAATACGATTTTTCTAAAATTCCCCTTTTCATAACAAAGCTGCAAAAGGAATAAGAAACATTGTTGGTGCTTACCCTCAACTTGAGAGGAGCAATGTTCTTTTGGGTTCCACTCCACAGTTCTTGAATCAAATCCCCGTAGCATTTAGCCATATGCCCCTTCATTCCTATTGGATTTGTCCTGGAATTTAGAACAGAATTCATCCTGTCAATTAACTGCTTTGCTGCTTAGGAATGAGGTGATGGGATTTGGAGTGTATGACCTCAGATGACAGAGGGGTCCATTAAAGAGCTCCCTGAATGTAGACAGGACAATTGCTCTATTACAGGGGTCTCCAACCATTTTGGCACCAGGGACCGGTCGTGGAAGACAATTTTTCCACGGACCGGGGGACGGGGCGGGGTTTGCAGGCGGGAGCCAATTGCGTGGACGGGGGGCGGGGTTTGCAGGCGGGAGCCACAGGTTGGGGACCCCTGCTCTATTAGACCTTCTCTTCCACTGATATGCTAGCTGTCTACAAGCAGGGATAAGATTTCTTTATGCTGGAGTGATCTGCCAGCATCTCAGGCAGAGAACCTGCCGTCTTCCCCAGTGTGCAGAAAAACAATGCAAGCAATAATGGTGTTGTTAGAACCAGGAAGTCAGCAGCAAACAAGAGAGACCCTTTTTATCTCCAGTGTATTCGTTCGCAGCATTTGGATCACTTTACAATAAGCACACACTTACAGGAGCACCATCCTAACCGTTTCTCTCTCTATTTCAATTCCTTTCACGGATGAGTCACGGGTGAGAACTACCTGTTCAGCTCATACAGATGTCGGCCCGAGATGAAATACTGGGTAAGAGGTTGCGTGTTGCTGACACACTGGATGCTCGAATTCATGAAGCATGTGTTTCCCAAGTTGCTCAAGCCCGTGGCCCCTTTTTCTGTGGGAACTGGAAGGAATGGAAGAAATCATGGAAATGCAACAGGTCATTAAGCTATGCGACACACACCTACAGAGAAAAAGGGAGGAGGTGGTGACAGATTTATGTTTAATTAATTAAATTAAATTATTTAATTAATTTATACACCACCCATCTCACTATAAAAGTGATTCTGGGTAGCTTACAAATAAAAGTGTCCTGATCACCTATTGTGGGAAATTAAAGTGGTAGCCCCAAAAAGAATTTTAATTTCCCACAATGCATTAAGAGTGCTGGGAAACTGAAACAGTGCCCAGTGCTAGAAAACACTTTTCAGACAGGAGCAAGCATGGCAGGCTTCAGTTACAAGCCCTGCTGGGTGCTAACATCGACCTAAGGCTGATGGCCACCCTCAGGACAGGGTATCCCTCCTGCCTCAGGTGAACAGAGACAAATGGCTTGCAGCAACCACCGTCTGCACAACTCCCCCTACCCACGCGCATGCGCATGGGCGACTTAGCACAGGAATAGATGTCTGCAGGCTTTGGAACACACATAATCTTCCGGTACTCCCATTCCCTGGAAAAGGCGAAGCTAAAATGTTCAGATTTTTTTCTTTCTTTCTGAAATGCTTGGGAAAGGATAGTGGATAAGGGGCAAAGAAGATTACCCACCCCTGGTTTAGAGGCACAGTCTGTCTAGGTTAGATAGGCCATGTTTAATCCTGCTCACACAAATTCCTATTTGCACATCTACAGGTAGGTGCAGTAATTTCTTTTTTAAAAGAACCTACAGAACTGGAGAAAGGGATGAATGGGGCAGGAATTGAAGCAGGCCACCATTTTTCACTTTATAGACATAATTCCCATCAGTTATATCCAGTTTGTTTTATTAAAAGAGCTGCATTGTTCCCCAAACCCATCCTCCAGGGGTGAAAATGTACATTCATAACCTGAAGTGTACAATACAACCCTCAAATTACAATATGGACTTCATACTGTGGGAGAGGATGCTATCCAGGTACAATCCCATGGGCAGAACAAGAGAGAAAGAAATTAGAGCAAGGTACATATTACCAGCACTGTGCCCGCTTCAAAAAAACATTTGGAAAAAGTGTTCTGAAGTGTATTCTTTAAACCAGGCATGTCCAACCTGCAGCCTGCGGGCCACATGCGGCCCTGAACAGCTAGTAATGCGGCCCCCAAAAATCGTAAACATTTAACATTATTTTGCTATTTTTTGGTTGCCGTTCTCTCTTTCTTCTGTTTTGCAGCCAGGCCCATGCCAAAAATAGACAATCCCGGTACATTTGAGACAGTAACAAAGCTCGGGGTAGTTACATCGCCTGCGTAGAGCATCCGCTTCTCCTCTCGGCTTCCTGCGCAGGCAGGCAGCGGCCTTCCACCGGTTTGCGAGCAGCCGCCGAAGTCAGTTTTGCAACTTGACTCGCAAGCCAAGCGGAGTCCGCCGCTCTACCATTAATGTGTCTGTAGTTAGTAGGCGAAGATTGGTGGAGGCTGTCGCTCGGAGCAGAGCCGAGATGCCGAGCGGGAAGGGGAGGCCGCCAGCGGCTCCGGCAGAAAAACACGCTCTTAGCAGCCGCCGCCAATGGGCGATGGTTCTCCCAGGTAAAAGCTGACGAGCAGCTTGAGAACTCACTGAGAATTGCAACCACTTTCATCGAACCAGACATTGATGCATTAGTTTCACAAAAACAAGGTCAAATATCCCACTAGTTTTACGTTGTCCTTTTTTAAAATTTTATAATAAAAAGTATTAAAAGATAAATGAAGTTTTATTACTTATACACATTAACTATATTATATATTTTATGTGTGGCCCAAGACAATTCCTCTTCACTCAATGTGGCCCAGGGAAGCCAAAAGGTTGGACACCCATGCTTTAAACCATCCCAATGTTTTTCAGGCTTCCATGTGAGCCTGGAAAATGATGCCTCAACTTTAAGGGTCCACTCAGGGCAACTCTTAAACTCTTCTTTCAGAGGCCTGCAAAAATTTGGGCTGCTTTAAATGAGAGGTGCCACGCTTGCACAAAACACTTTCCCTGAATCATTGTCAAAACAGGCAACAGCTCGACACGTTAAGTCAGGGTTTCTCCACCAGGGTTCTGTGGCACCCTCAGGTTCCGCGAGAGGTCCCTAGGGGTTCCCTGGGAGATCAAGATTTATTTTAAAAATTATTTCAAATTCGGGCAACTTCACATTAAAGAGGTAAAGTTTCATTCTTTATTTTTAGTTTAAGAACACTGTTAGTGACTGTATACAGGCCTATATGTGAAACAAATATAATCATTTTGTAACTTTTGGCCTATATTTGAGCCTGAATGTGCAGGGGTTCCCTGAGGCCTGAACAATATGTCAAGGGTTCCTCCAGCGTCAAAAGGTTGAGAAAGGCTGCGTTAAGTCCTCCCAAACCTGACAGAAAGAAATGAAAGTGAGCTTTCAAAACAGTGTGCTGTTATTTGCAGTCAGAATTAATCCAGTTTGATCCACAAGCTTGGGACTCCCAACAGCTCATTCTATTCATGTGTCAACCAATAATTGACTTCTGGTGGGGCAGGGAGTAAGAAAAAAAGCCAAGCACTTACCTTTATGCCTATCTATTTTACTGCTGTTTGCTATAAAAGACATCTCTTCCGGCCAGCTCATGTCTTTATTCCGAACTGCAACAACAGAGATCAAAGCTTAGCTGGCACCAGCTTCATTGCATTTAGAATGTAGCTGACTCAATAATATGAGATTGAAAGGCCAACTTCTTTGCAAAGACAGAAGAAACCTCAGAGTTATAAAAATCACAATGTGGTCTGAATCCAGAGAGCTGTCAGTTAGGGGTGCTGCCATAAAAGATCCAAATGAAATGAATCGTCCTCAGCCCATAAAGAAATCCTCAAATGTTCAGGGGTGAGGAATTTCTGAACAAAAACTCTGTTTTCATTTATTGTGCATCAGATTTTGCCCCCAGCTCTCTGGAAACGTTGTAATGTATTAAAAATATAGTATGAACGTCCAATGATAAATGAATGGGAAAAAATAACAATAGGGGGGGAAAGAAGTTAAGTTAATTCACCAAGCCTCTCCTCGAAGGCTCAAATTAAACTTTTTAAAAATGAACAACATAGGAGCTTTTGGGAATTAGAGCAAAGGGGGTTTGACCTTCTCTTCCTTCTCTTGCTCCAGGCAAAACCTCACTCCAAATTGCCCTCAGCCCTGCAGTGATGGAGTGGTTAGTGGTTCTTGCGGCTCAACTTTGGGAAAAAGCCTCCTTTATTTAGAACAGTGTTTCTCAACCTTGGCAACTTTACGATGTGTGAACTTCAACTCCCAGAATTCCCCAGCCAGCTTAGCTGGCTGGGGAATTCTGGGAGTTGAAGTCCGCACATCGTAAAGTTGCCAAGGTTGAGAAACACTGATTTAGAGGGACAAAAGGTCATAAATGGAGAAAGCAACATGATTTGTAGATTTTTTGCAGGAACTGGCTTGAGGGCAAAAAGCAAAAATGGTGTCTCAGTGATGCTTTCCCAATTTAACCCACATGGTCTTCACTAGCATGGTTCCCTCCCTAAAGAAATCACTTTTCCCCACCTTAACATTTTCCATCCTGCTGGTAGCTGTCAGAAACCAACTTCAGGTTCAGAGACAAAAAAATCCCTCCTTGCTTCCCCAAAGAGCAGCTCGTTGAAGCAAAATATATATTTTTTTTAAATTGGGAAGAGGGTCACTTTTCCTACTGTATCCCCAGATCATCTTCCTTCACAGAACAAGGATGGGGATACGGTAAAAAGAGCAAAATCTCACGGGATTCTGAAAAGGTAGGAGAGGTACTGGGGAGAAAAATGGGTCTGCTTCGTCAGAAAACCAGCACTGTGGGGAGCAGGCATGGGACAGAGGGGCCAGGGAAAAGAAAAGAAACTGGACCCGGCTTTTCATTGAGGAAAACATTTGAAACAAAGCATACAGGTAGTCCTCGCTTAACAACCAGAATTGGGACTGGAATTTCAGTTGCTAAGCAAAGCGGTCATTAGGCGAATCCGAATCTGATTTTACGACTTTTGCAGCGGTCATTACGTGAATCACCACAGGTAAGTGAACCAGGTGGTTGTTAAGTGAATCACGCGGTTCTCCATTGATTTTGCTTGCCAGAAGCCGGCCGGGAAGGTAAAAAATGGCGATCACATGACCACAGGACACTGCGATGGTTATAAATGCAAACCGGTTTCCAAGCACCCAAATCATGATCAGGTGACCGTGGGGATGCAGCAATGGCCATAAGTGTGAGGACAGGTCGTAAGTCGGTTTTTCCAGCACTGTTGTAAGTCTGAACAGTCACTAAATGAATGGTTGTTAAGTGAGGACTACCTGTATTGGAAACCCTCCCTACTGGCAATGTAAGACGAATCAAGCACAGACAGCTTAACGAGGGATAATCACTTTACAGCACAGCTTTCCAAACTGTGTGTCGCGACACTTTAGTGTGTCGGGACATACAGTTTAGTGTGTCGCGACACAACCCGGAAGTGGGGGCGCGTACGGTGGAGTGTACGGCGGCGGCAACGACGGCAGCGGCGCGCCATCAGTGCTTCCGCGTTTTAGCGGAAAACACGAGGCTGCCGCTGCTGCCGCCATGCACACCGCCGCCGCACGCCCCCCATGCCACCGCCGTGCACGCTGCCGCCTCGTGTGCCGCCGCCGCTGCCGCCATTGCTGTGTCACCAACAGCGGCAGTTTGGAAAGCACTGCTTTACAGGCTGAATTTATATACACTAAATGTCTGTGTGTGTATGGTGTGTGTATATCCATAGTCACTGACCCTACTAAGAGATTACACACACACACACTTATTTGGCAGCTTAGTATTTAATACAGAAGCATCTCAGTCTTTTACTCATAAAACAAGTATTATAATCTGGTTAGTTTTACTATTTATATTTCTTAGTATCTTATTGTTGTTTTACAGTGAACTTCATTCCTTACAGTGAACTTCATTCCTACTGATTGTAGAAAATATAGTACAGATTAAAATATTTTTAATCTTTACTATATGTATATGCAACTGTATACAGTATGTATACTGTATACACACACACACACACACACATGTGCTGATTGCCATGCAATGTAGGTGGTGAGTATGTGCATAATGTATTAACTTTACTAAAATGGAGTAACAGAAAAATGCATAAAATACAATAAAACACATAGAATAATTTTAAAAAAGAATGGTAGCTGTCTGAAGAAAGTTATATTCTTCTTGAATTTCTGAAACATTTCTCTTTTAATTACAACAGGCCCATATTTGACCGCCTCTCTATACCCAGGTATTGTTGGGGACACTGCCTCCATCAAGTATCTGATAAACTGTCATTTAATTATGCTTTAAGGCGCCCTGAGACGTCAACATTTAAACAAATGCTATTGGCCTTAAAAAAAGATGGTGGCTTTTAAAACACATGACGTAAAGTAATCCAGTATCTGATGACTAATTTTTAATTAGCTGTCTGCTACATGCTTCATTAACAGGTATGCTATAAACAGATTTCATCATTATCATCATCATCAAGATCAAAAGAGATCCTGGGACCTTCTAGATGTCCTGTGCAACACTACCCATATCACCTGATTTGCATGATCATTTGTATGGCATTATGGGAGTTGCAGTCCTAAATGGCATCCATCCATCCATTTCCTATCCCGCCTTTATTATTTTTATAAATAACTCAAGGCGGCGAACATACCTAATACTCCTTCCTCCTCCTATTTTCCCCACAACAACAACCCTGTGAGGTGAGTTGGGCTGAGAGAGAATGACTGGCCCAAGGTCACCCAGCCGGCTTTCCTGCCTAATGCGGGACTAGAACGCTCAGTCTCCTGGTTTGCCATTGGCTCCTTCCTAGGGCTGAGAGAGAGTGACTGGCCCAAGGTCACCCAGCCGGCTTTCCTGCCTAAGGCGGGACTAGAACGCTCAGTCTCCCGGTTTGCCATTGGCTCCTTCCTAGGGCTGAGAGAGAGTGACTGGCCCAAGGTCACCCAGCCGGCTTTCCTGCCTAAGGCGGGACTAGAACGCTCAGTCTCCCGGTTTGCCATTGGCTCCTTCCTAGGGCTGAGAGAGAGTGACTGGCCCAAGGTCACCCAGCCGGCTTTCCTGCCTAAGGCGGGACTAGAACGCTCAGTCGCCTGGTTTCTAGCCCAGCACCTTAACCACTAGAGCAAACTGGCTCTCCACTATATCTAGGTGTATATCCTGGTTTAAATTCAAACATTTGGTGGCAGAAAGTCAGATCTCCCTCTAAATAAAATGTGAAGTGCACAGCTAATCATGCTGCCATTTAGGTCCATGGCTTAAAATAATTTGGGTCACAGAATATAAGGTAAGAGCCACTGTATCTTATACCTTCTATAATTAAGTGCTGTTCATCTTGAATGTTCAGATATTCCAGCGTGTGATCTTCATCGTCTAGAAGAGTAAGGTAGTTCTGTGGAGAAAAAGCTGCTGGTGAATTTCCCTGTCACAACCTGATGACCAGAGAGTGCCGATCGGGTTCCTTCCTTGTTAATTCAGACATTTCACTACAGGTAGTCCTCACTTAAAAACCGCAATTGAGACTGGAATTTCGGTTGCTAAGCAAAGCGAACATTAAGCGAATCTGACCCAATTTTACGACCTTTTTTGTGGCGGTTGTTAAGCAAATCACTGTAGGTGTTAAGCAAACCACGTGGTCATTAAGTGAATCATGCAGTTCCCCATTGATTTTGCTTGCCAGAAGTGGCCGGGAAGGTAAAAAAATGGCGATCACGTGACCACGGGACGCTGCAACGGTCATAAATACGAACTAGTTGCCAAGCGCCCAAGTTGTGATCACATGACCATGCGTGATGCTGCAACGGTTGTAAGTGTGAGAACCGGTCATAAGTCAGTTTTTCCGAACCATCACTAAACAAATGGATGTTAAGTGAGGACTACCTGTAATCCACAGTTACACTGTCCTAACACAGGGCCAGCATATGTATTTCCATGTGGCTTGGCACGTTCTGACCACCGGCAGATAGGCTGGCTCGGCACATCCCAGCATTCCTAGGAGGCTGGCTCAGCATGTCTGAACTAAGCTGCAATCTAAGGATGAACAACTAATTTGGAAAGGTCTGGAACCCAATGGTCCAAAGCCATTCCCACCAAAATAGGCTTTGGACCCCGCCATTCAGATCAGGCTTTTCAACTTCCAACCACCACACACGGGCTGAGAGCCCACAGGTTTCTGATCCACGGGAATCCTCTGCGATTCCGCCATTACCTCGCTGTTGTAGAGCCACAAGCGCATATCCTCCTCTTTCATCCGCAGCCTCTGTGACAGGTATTCGTGGATCTCCTTGATGGTCTGTGTGCGACTAAAGCAGCCGGTGTAAGCCAAGACCCTCTTCAAGGGAGCGCTGGGAGAAGGGACGTTCCCTAAGTTCGCAAGCAGACACAACATGCATTAAGAGCCAAAGGGGCAATGTACAGCTTTGCTCAGGAGCGTGCAAATCCATTTTCTTGGGCTGATCTAGACTTGCTGGTGTCTTAGGAGTTGTTCGGCTGGCCCTCTTCCTTACTTATAACACCGTCTGAAGCAAAAGCAGGCAGAAGAACCACAGAGACAGAAAGGCTAAATGAATGTGCAGCCTTGCACTTGAGTAAACTTGCAGGCCTGCGGGAATCTCAAAAGAGCCAAAATGGGCTAAGTGAAAATGCTGGGCTGATGCCTCTTTGCCTGGGAAGGCCACTGCAGGTGGCAAAACGGGATCAAACATTTCCAAGTAGCAAGTCAACAGGTGTGAAGGGTTAGGTCTCTCCCTTTCTGGTTCTGCCCCGACCAGGGTTGACCCTATCAGGAGCCATTTCACAGAACGGCAGCAGCAGAAGAGGACAAACTGCAACCCTTCCTCTATCAATCTGCCTTCCGCTGCCAGCTGCTCTACCTGAACGATTTCTTGCAGCAGAATATATATATATATATATATATATATATATATATATATATATAATTTTTCATGCAGTTTTTGTTATTTAGATAGATAGTCCTAGACTTACGACCGTTCGTTTAGCGACCGTTCAAAGTTACGACGGTGCTGGAAAAGTTACTTGCGATCGGTCCTCACGTTTATGACCGTCGCAGCGTTTGGCAATTGGCATGTATTTACGATGGTTGTAGTGTCCTCGGGTCACATGATTGCCATTTGCGACCTTCTGACAAGCAAAGTCAATGGGGGAAGCCGGATTTGCTTAATAACCACATGATTCACTTAACGACCACAGGAAAAAAGGTCGCAAAATTGGGCATGACTCACTTAAGACCGCCTCGCTTAGTGCCAGAAGTTCCAGTCCCAATTGTGGTCGTAAATCAAGGACTACCTGTACAAGGTTTAATTATTGTTTTCCAGGTTACAGGCCACACAGGTTATTGAGGCTCCATATTTTAGTTATAATTTTAAATCAGATTGTAATGTGCATTTTTTGATGTTGTATTTTATTTTCATACTGTTCCTAGCTATAGTAAAAGAACTACTGCTTGTTTTAGTAGTCAGTAGTAGTAGTAGATTTAAATCTCCCTTCTCCAACAACAGCCTTGTGGGGTAAACTGACCTGCTGCGACTTACTCAAAGTCATCCAGCAAGCCTCCATAGTTGAGCAAGGCCTTGAATCTGGGCTTCCTTCACCCTACCCTAGTTAATAGAGCACACTGCTCCCTTTTTTACTTCTTGTACTGTATATTATTTTTGCGTAATACCTTCCCCCCGGAATGGAGAGATCCCCACATTGGCAACTGAATTCAAAATCAGAAATCTAGAAACCAGCTGTCATTTAATACTTCCTAAAAAAATATACAGGACATGTTTGCCTTGAGGTCATCAGATCCACTAGATAAAAGACTGAAGGAAAACAAAAAACTACTTATATAATAAACTTCCTTCAGTTTTGAAATTACAAATTATGAAACGGTTGATATGTTAGTTTTTAAAAAGAAGTTTGGCCTGCAACCCAAGGCATTTGTAATATGGGTACCTTTACCGCCATATTTTTTTATGGGCGTGGTGGCTCAGCAGGTAAGATGCCAGGCTTGTCGATCGGAAGATCACACGTTCGGAGGTTCGAATCCCTAGCCCCGCGTGATGGAGTGATCTCCCGCACTCGCCCCAGCTCTTGCCAACCGAGCAATTCGGAAGCATGCAAATGAAAGTAGATGAATAGGTACCACTTCGGTGGGATGGTAACAGCGCTCCGCGTGCGTCATGCTGGCCACATGACCGCGGAAGCGTCTTCGGACAACGCTGGCTCTTCGGCTAACAAACGGAGATGAGCACCAGCCCCTAGAGTCAGACACGACTGCACAACTGTGCGGGGGGAACCTTTACCTTTACCTTTTTACCGCCATATTTTAGGTAAACTTTTATAGTTTGATATCTTTCCTATTGAACAGTTCGATTCCTACACCTCTTTGCTATTTAAACTCTTCGAACAGATCCTTGCAGGTCTCAATCACAGTAACTGCACCGTGAAATGGCACCCTCAGCTGCAGCCACTGCCACTGAGAAACTCGGCCACGATGCAGCCCAGCGCGAGGATGCGGATGGCCGGTGCATCTTCCACGCTCCCCCAGGAAATATGGCGTTATGTTTGACCCCCATTTCTGATTCAGCAGTTCCTCATGAGTACATCACAGCCTTGGCAGCGCCCACCACGTTTAAGGATTTGGGATGGCGTGCTCATTCGTCACTCTTTGCCATCCCTTCTCACCCAAATGTTCATATCAGCAGCATCACCACACCAATCAGTGATCACCTGCAAGATTAAATCCAATTACGGTTGACCCTGGTGTAGACAGAGTAAGAACATTTGGAGAAAGACAGCGTGGACTCTGTAGGAGAGAGAAGGGATCACCTTCTACTGTCAGCTTCCTTTGCTTAAACAGGCATTAAGGGCACGTCTTTGATTCCCCAGGAGGCCAAATGCTGACAGCCTTCAATGATTTTGACTTGGCAACACTGCAGCAGGATGAGTTTACTGAAGCATTCTGTCTTAGTGCTTTCTTCTCCGATATGTGTCAATGCATAAAAAAGCCCCATTCAATGGAAAATATGCCTGCTCTTGCAATAACCAATACAATTAACTCAAATATCTAGCTTGATGCAAACAAGGCCAGACCCTGACATATTTGCATGCAGGTTAATGAAAACAGCAACATCTGAATTTTCAATTTCTTTGTAAGGCAGCAAGCGTCTCTTCCCTTTTCACACCCTTGTATTTTTCCATCTTCACCATCAAGCAAAGCATCCTCTCTCTCTCTCTCTCTGTATATAATACAAAGCCATTTTTTTTCTGCAATCAAAAAGCGAGAGATTAAGAATAAGATTACAGCAAGAAAGCATGTTGGGATGGAGGAGGGTAGGCTCAAGATTCATAGTTGATTTTACAGTTAGTGCAGAGCAGAACAAATGCCAAATCACGTTCAGATACAGCGTATTATAAAAATCCTCTCTCTTCCAAATTAGGGGATTTGACGTGTTGAAGGCAAAGCAGCGCCTACCACAGAATATTCAAGAAGGTTTTTGACAGGCAGCTGGCTGGATTTTACTCTATTCAGATTAAGCCACGAGCTGCTGATTTTAACAGATCGGGGGGCTTCCCTCAGACCCCTCTCTTTTTACAGGTGGCAAAAGCAGTAAAAAAACACCGAAAGTTGAAGATTTAGAATGAGCATTTAAGCAAACTCTTATTAAAGGTCAACACAACATCCTGCTTTTCTTCCAAAGACCGGGCTTACACAGCTAATATCATTTTGATTATAGGAATTCCCCCAATAGCTAGCATCAAGGCCAGCTGGTAAGCTCAGAGCCCTTGAAAAACAAATTTTTCCAAAATGTGTTCAGCTTCTTATCAAAAGGCCCAGAGTTCCCCATGGGGGGAGATGGGCAGTCATATAAATTAAACAAATAAATAAAAATAAATAAATACATAAAAGGACATGGAGCTCACCAGCTTTTCTCCCACCACATGGAAAAATTGTTTCCAATGGAGGAGAATCATGACAAGCGGGGTGGGTGGGTTATGCAACCATGTTTCTAAGAGGCCGGGAAGGAGGGCCTTTTTTCCCACAGGAGAGGATCCTTCCTTGACTTGCCCTCCACAAAAATCTTTTTAAAAAGGAGAAAAAGAAATTTAAAAAGTAAATGTGAATGTTGAACATCTGAACCAGCACATTCAAAATTAGAGTTGCAAAAAGACAAGTCAACATTTTATTTATTTATTTATATTTATGCACCACCCATCTCACTATAAAAGTGACTCAAAATATTTTGATTTTGATGTTCTTTATACAGTAATAATAGCTCGCAACTGTCTAGAGAAAGCTTAGAAGTAAATCTATGGAGAATGGTTAAAACATCCTGCATGCTTCCTGGATAAAAAAGTTAAATCAATCCGCTTAGATCCAAGCTTTAAATTTAAATCAGACCCAGTGAAAGCATGGGACCGAAATGGGGCCAGCATTTATCAGATCGAGATTGTGTTGATTTCAATGAATCTACCTTGATTTAGTCTAAGTTCCAAGACATTGAAGAAAGGCAAAATCTCTGATGAGGAAAATGATCTAAAAACAAGACACCGGCTTTCCCAGGACTTGGAAGCCAATTACATTTTAAATTAAATACAGGTAGTCCTCGACTAATGACCACAATTGGGACCGGAACTTCCGTCACTAAACGATGCGGTCGTTAGGCGAAACATCACATGACCACATCACTTAGCAACAGCAATCCTGGCAGTCCCGGTTGCTGTCATTAAGTGAATGCCCCGGTCGTTAGGCGAGGCAACAGTGGGAAAGCCAGCAGGAAGTTGCAAGCCCCAGGCGCTGCCGGGTGGGGGAGGGAGCGAGGGGGTGCATGAGAGGGTTGGGGAGGGGGTGCAGGGATGCGGGGCAGGTCGGGTGCGCGAGGGCCTCAGAACTGCTTGGATCTTCAGCCTGAGTCGAGAAGCTTCTGAACCTGTGCTCTCCAGCCACTAACATTCCTATTTCCTAAGAAAGTTTTGGAGGCATTTGTGGAAAGGAAGTTGATGCAGAAAGGGGAAGGGCAGAGGAAGGCCCCTGCGGGCACGCCCTCCTTATCCCAGGCCCCACGCTAGTCACCCTGGAACACCAGCGTCAAACCAGGGGGCAGCACGTTTGCTCTTCCCTTCCACCTACGGGGCTCCAATGGTGTGGAGGAAAAGAAAAGACCCCAGATGCTTCCATGACCTTTGATAAGAGTTTTGAATCGCTTTGGAAGGGGAGGAGGGGGGCAACCGTCACCAACCGTGCTTTAAGGATTCATTAGCATCATTTACAAGCACTGTGGCAGCACAGGCATCCAAGTCTGGGCGGTGGGGCCGGCCTCCCCTCGGGAACTACTGCGCAGCTGGATTCTTGCTGTAGTCTTACGTTACCTCTCGGCAAATGGTGAGGAAACAGCCTCAGGCTCATCATACCCATGTTCACCCAAACGTTGGACTGCTGGGTCCGGGTGGCCGGCTGCTGTCTCAGAAAGAGCAGGTAGCGGGGAAACAGCTCCAGCTCCGGCAGGCCTGTTGCACTGTTTCTAATCACCTGCGGGTGGAAACAAAACCAGGTCTTGCTTCGCCGAGAATCAAGCAGGACTTTTCCGTCTTAAGCAATACAACGGAGGTTGCAGACCTCGTGTACAGAGAGACTTTTTTTTAATCCGTTCAATCGTGTCCGATTCTCGGAGGCTGCCTGGACCAGTCCCTGCAGTTTTCTTGGCAAGGTTTTTCAGAAGTGGTTTGCCATTGCCTCCTTCCCAGGGCTGAGAGAGGGGGACTGGCCCAAGGTCAACCAAGGCGGGACTAGAACTCGCGGTCTCCCGGTTTCTAGCCTGCAGCCTTAACCACGACACCAAACTGGTCAGGAGCTAATCCCCAGGCAGAGAAAGCCATGCTCCTAGCAGCCAAGTATCCACAGAGGCACTGCTCACCTTAGCTGACATTTTACCAAAAGTTTCTTCGAATAAAACAATCAAATGGGGTCGGCGTGCTGCAAGGCACAATTCTTGAGGGACATATTTATTGTACAGGACTGCGTATGGGCCCCATAAAAGTCCCACTAGGGTGGGAATAGGGCCCCTTGAAGAGCTCTCTGGCTGCACCCACCATGGCAGTTGTGTGTCTACCATACACTCAAAACTCCAAATATGCCTTTCATGCAAAAAAGTTGCCTACTCTGGGTTTAGTTCATAGGTGGGCTCCATCTCCATCATCCTTCCTTCCATGGAGCCCCAGGTTTCATGAACATTAGAAGAGCCTCTGGCAGTGAGGCTGAAACCCTTTGGAGATGAGATGTATGTAGACCAGGGTTTCTCAACCAGGGTTCTGTGGCACCCTAGGGGTCTGCGAGAGGTCACTAGGGGTTCCCTGGGAGATCACGGTTTATTTAAAATATTATTTCAAATTTGGGCAACTTCACATTAAAGAGGTAAGTTTCATTCTTTAGCTTTCGTTTAGGAACACTGTTAATGCATCTATACAGGCCTACCCATGAAACGAATATAATGCTTTTGTAACTTCTGGCCTCTATTTGAGCCTGAATGTGCAGGGGTTCCCCGAGGCCTGAAAAATATGTCAAGGGTTCCTCCAGGGTCAAAAGGTTGAGAAAGGCTGGTGTGGACTGTACTGGGCCAGTTGATCTGATGATCTAACCTGAAAAGGGCTGCTTCCAAGGCTTAAGCCAAATGCAGTTCTCATTCCCCAGAGGTTCCTCGTTCTTCTTAGGTCAAGGGCTCGGGAATAAGATGTCATCCCTGCCTGAAGAGCTGAAGAGCTGCCGCCAGTCCAAAGGACAAAGAGCCAGTGTCTTCCTAGTTCCAACGGTGGGATTCTGAGCCCATTTTGATTTGAGAAGGTGACTGAGACCCACCCAGGTAGATGATTATATTGTTATACAGCCATCGGGAGTACAAGTGGATCTAAAGACGCTTCTTGCCTGTTATTAGGGCTTTGCAGATGATGCTCCCATTCTGCAGGGTCCAAGTGTATGACCTGGACACTTAGTTCAACTCTGATCTACTGGATGGATAGATACAATCAAAATCGTAGAATTGTACAAGTGGAAGGAAGGGACCTCAAGGATCATGTAGTCCAACCCTCTGCAATATGCAGGAAAACCAATTAAACCTTCAATGATAGGTGGCTTTCCAGCCTCTTAAAAACCTCCAGAGATGGAGAACCCATCATCTCCATAGGTAGACTGTTCCACTGTTGTACAGATGTTATTGTCAGAAAGTTTCCTTTATATTTACATGAAATCTAGGGACCTGAAACTTATATCTGTTATTTCTGGTTCTAGTTCTGCGACCATGGAAAACAGACCATCTTCTCTGGAGCTTCCCTTTATGTACCTGAACACGGCTATTTTTTATTGGTTAAATTTAGAAGGCCACCCAACTCCATAAAAACTCTGGGAAGCGTACAACAATAAAACAGAAAGGCTAGCCTGTATCAAAGGTAACCTATGACAATGGACTTCAAATGGCATCTCAGGCAGCCCCCATCCTCACCTTACTCATTTATAAGCTCAAGCATGGGGCCCATTTTCAGCCCCAAAGGGCAGCTGATTGTAGCCCCTCCCAAGATGAGGGGTATTTCTATGTACAATACATGTGTGCTTCTTGCAGAGGTATGTCCCCTCCCTTACACTCCACTGGCAATGTACAGTCCTGAGGTCTGCCCGGGAGACAAAATCATCCAGCTTTTTGGACCATGAAAGATGCTTGTTTCCATGGAGAATGTGTGGGAGACATTTAGTGGTAAATCTGAGCTTCTGGATGCTACATCTAGGAAGAGAGCTTCAGCGCATAGGCAGTGTCCAGTTCTTCAAAGATGGATATGTAAAATCTTTATTTTGAGCTATTAAGAAGTCAGCACTTTGCTGAGCAAACGATGATGCTTGTTTTTAAAAAGCTGGCATAAAACCATTCCCCCCAATTCTGAACAATTCTACTCATGGGAGGGTCACCACAGCAGCACATGGTAGCAACTTTTATGAAGGCTAAATAAATATGCAAAGCAACAATGGAACCACATAGCAACACGTACAAGAAAACCTCAATTTAACAGATCATTGGGGGAGAGGGGTGTCCGTTAATCCTGTACGTCTGTTAAATTCAAAAGATATTTTCATATTTATGTACTCTTGCTGTGTGTAAAAAGCCTGCCAGCTATTATGCACCTGTGCAAAAATATTCAGCTGGCCTCTTGGTTCTTTCAGCCAGCAAGAGCTACCATTTTTGTTCTGTTTATCTATCTATCTATCTATCTATCTATCTATCTATCTATCTATCTATCTATCAAATTTCTATCACTGCCCATCTCCCTCCCTCCCTGTGTTAATATCTCCCCCCCAGATACCAACCCCCATTGTGGGAATGGTATGTTCCAAGAATGGCATTTTTTGCAGCTGTCCACAAATGAGGCCCCCTCAACCTTCCTCTTTTGCCCCATCCCAGCAGCCCAACCTTCCCAGGATTTTCCTATAATTAGTAAAGCCATTATAACTACTTTGAGGAGATGTCTGGGCTCATTGTCCATTGTATCCGAAGTCCATTAAACTGAGGTCTGTTAAATTGAGGCTTTACTGTACTTTTTATAACACAGAAGGACCAAACAGGATTCTTAAGTCTAATTTGATGGCTGGTGGAGACCCCGTGTGGGGTCCTAGTTAGAGCAGAGGGCCCAACCTTTAAGGGGTTGGTGGACACATTCAGAATTTTGAGAATGGACTGTGGGCACTCTCACCCCACGGCTTCACAAAATAGATGTCATGGAGATGTAACAAGTTATGAAACGCCAATTTAACAGAATGCTATCTTTCACCCTCATCTCATTTCATTCACAACGTTCCCAAATTTTTCTGCTCTCTTTGTCCTTTCGGGTGCACGTTTAAACAAAACCCTGGGCTGCAGTTACTCAGTCATTTTCTTAAGGAGAATTAAAGGCCAGTGGCACTTCTGCAAATAAAAGCTATCCTGGAGGTAGGCATTCTATAAGATGCCAGTTTCCCATTTTTTTAAAAATTAAAAGTGTTTTTTTTTAAGAATGTCAATTGTCAGACAGGGCACAAAAGAAGAACCGAGAGAGGTGTCCTCGAATCCCCCCAAATACCCTGTTGGGGATCCTGGATCAGTGCTTGACTGAGACCAGGGACATCCAGGCTCAAATCCCCACTCAACCATGAAGATCACTGGAAGACTTTGGGCCGACTTACTTCACAGGATTGTTTGCCGAGAATAAAAGAAGTGACCCCCATGTAAACTGCCTTGAGCTCCGTAGACCAAAGGTGGGAAACTCATGACAAAAATAAATGAAATATAGAATCTGTACCATATGAATAGAATACCAAGGGGTGACGTTGATTTGCGTTATTACCAAACCACAGATCTGAAAGTCTGCAGAATCCGATGGAGACCAAGCTAAAACAATCGCCAGCCCCATTTCTATAAAACACTAAAATCCAGCAGCCAAGGGGTGATTAAACCAATAATATACCAAATGTGATCATAACCCTGCTGTTTTTTTACTGCTGCCGTGACATTGAGCTCATCAGCGGTCCGCGCTGCAATCTATGGTTTTAAAAATGCCTAGAAGGAAACAGCCAAAGGACAAGGCCTCCACTGGAAGTCAACAGATAGTTTCGCCAATTCAGTTTTGGGCTTGATCCAAATTCCAGAGGGATGGCCGCGTCAAACAAGTGCTACAGAACTAGCTACATGGCATGGCTCATTAAAACTGGCAAGATTCACTGAACCAAAAACTCTCATGGACGTAACATTAAATGCCATGCTGGCCATGCTGTTTATTACTCTCTCCTTTCATCCTGTGCCCATGTACTTACTTGCCAACAGATGATGATGAAGCAACAGGCTCTAATCCAGGGCTTTCCAAAGTGCCGCCGCTGGCGACACACCAGCGGCGGCGCGTGTGTGCGCACGTGCACGGTGGCGGCGCGTGGGGGGCATGCGGCAGCGCGTGTGTGCATGGTGGCGGCGGCAGCGGCTGTCACTGCCGCCATGCACGCGCGCACCGCCGCTTCCGGGTGGTGTGGCGACACACCACGCTGTGTGTGGCGACACAAAAGTTTGGAACTTTTGGAACAAACACACAGTTTGGAAAGCTCTGCTCTAATCCATAAAACCTTGTGCCTGCAGCTGGAAATTATTATTCTTTATCACCATTACCCCATTAGTTCCCCACCTGATGCCACTGTACTTGCGGGGGGGGGGGAAACAATTCCCCCACAACCTCTTAAAAATGCACATTTAGCACTGTAATACCTATTTTGGCACAGAACTAACTTACTAAGCCAAAAAGGTGTCAAATTTTGTGTGTGGGTGTATTTTTTTTTAACTCAACATTCAGGGGTTATGAATAAAAGCTGTACATGAGTTGAAGGGGAAATTTTAATGGAAAACTTATGCTTTTTGTTGTTTACTCGTTCAGTCGCTTCCGACTCTTCGTGACTTCACGGACCAGCCCACACCAGAGCTTCCTGTCGGCCGTCGCCATCCCCAGCTCCCCCAAGGTCAAGTCCGTCACCTCCAGAATATCATCCATCCATCTTGCCCTTGGTCGGCCCCTCTTCCTTTGGCCTTCCACTTTCCCTAGCAAAACTTATGCTGGGAGTTATCAAAAATCCGAAATCAGGTTTCTTCCACCTGATCATTCCAAGTGTGCTGCTGTATCACTGCCATCTAGCAAAACAGATGTATGCTGGCTATAGAGTCCCACATACCACAATTGGGGAAGGTTGCCCTGAAGATTACATGTCCCAGGTTTTTTTTTCCTCCCACTAAACTGAGATCAGCCAAATTAATCTGACTTTTTAAAAACTCTAACACCTGGCTTCTGGTGGGAATAGCAGACTGAACGGCTGTGCCCGCTGGTTCAGCAGGCGGAGCTGACAACGAGGTAACTTTTTTTGGGCTCAGGCAGGTTTTCCTGAAGCCCAGAAACGTTCTCCGGATCAAGGAGAACACCTGGAATCATCCTATCTGTTCTCTGGATGGCTGCTTGCAGCCAGAAGATCGCAAACAGTGTTTCGCGTTCGACTGGTAAGAGCAGCTGGGAAACGGGGACTTCATCACTTTCCAAGCCGCGCTGTAGCCTTAAAGGGACACTAAGACCGGCCACCCAATTTCTAAATCACCCAATTTGTATTTTTTTTTAAGTATATGTACCTCAAGAGAGGCTTTCTACAGCGAGGAGAAGCTGGTTCTCTTGGTGCTTAACGTTATTTTTGGGATTACTTTTTTTAAAAAAAAATCTTTTAAGTTTTGGATTTCGTTTTCCTTCCAAAGGAAATTCCAAAGATTGAGAGTAAACAGTTGTCTGTTATTATTTTTGTATTAAATTTGAAGATATTAGCATTTTCCTACACATTGAATCGGCTGATTTGAACCTTCAGTTTTCTGTTCTCACTTTCCCTTGAGAACTGTCTGCTATCTCACTCTCACTTTATGTAAACACACTCCGGATCTCTTCCATATCTTCGACTTTCGCTGGTTAAGCTCCTAGGGGGCGCCATAATGTACTATGTGAGACATGGAGGATTTCAAACAGATTCTTTCTGACTTTCACCAGGATTTTAAACAGATTTCTTCTGACTTCTATCAAGCTTTTATGTAAGATAGATGGTTAGATAGCATCACCGATGTAATGAACATGAATTTGAATAAACTCCGGGAGACAGTGGAGGACAGGAAGGCCTGGCGTGCTATGGTCCATGAGGTCACGAAGAGTCGGACACGACTAAACAACTGAACAACAACAACAAATCCAGGACATTGTGGAAAATATGAGATCTAAAATGTGCCATCAGGTTGGGGATGTGGTGGATGAAATTGAGGAATTTAAGAGTGATAGAAAGGGTTTTTTTTAAGACTGAGATTGGGATTTTTATCAAGATGCTGGATGAAGATTGGATAATGGAGTTGGAGAAATCTAAGGGAGAGAGTGATCTGCAAGCCATAAGTAAAATCAATCTCCTGGTGGAATGCCATGAAAAGAACATGGAAACTTTGAGGGGGGTAGTTGGGCTGTTTGATTCTTTCAAGAGGAAAGCTCTGTGCACATTGTGGGGATATGTAACCGCTTTGGTTTATTTTGAAGTGGGATAAGGGTTGAAGAATGTTCATCTGGTTTGCTTTAAGGATTTGATTGATGCTATTTGCCTTTAAAGATTTGGATTTACTATTTTGAATTGGCTTTGTTTTTAGGTTTATTAAGATTAAAATTATTAAAACTGTTGTATTAGGGTTAAAGAATGTTTATCTGGTTTGCTTTAAGGATTTGATTGATGTTATTCCCTTTTAAAGATATGGAATTACTGTTTTGAATCTTTGTCTTTTGGGTTTATTAAGATTGGGATTATTAAAATTGTTGTACTATTAAGTATAATAGTAGACAACTTATGTGCTTTTTAATTTGATTCTTATTATAGTAGACAGAAATGTATAGAATAGTGGTAGGAAGGGAATAGTTAAATATGTTTTATCTTTTGGAGGGGAGAAATTGTTAAGGAGGTTTATATGAACTTTTTTTTCTTTATTTTAATATAAGGGGGAGGAGTAACTGTACTTAGTGATTTTTATTATGTGTTAAAGTGGAATGACTTATAGAAATAATGCGGTGTTTTGGTTTAATATAGAATAAGAGATTGGTTATGGAAATTTTTGTATATCCTTGCTGTTAAAAGTCGGAAGCCACATCTTTTTGTAAATTTGAAAAAAAATTCTCTTGTGTTTCCACACTTTTTTAGTGTTTTTTCTTTCTTTGTAGTTTTTTGGGTTTTTTGTAGTTTTTATTCTTCTCTTGAAACCTAATAAAATTTACTAACAAAAAATAAATAAAAACTCTTAACACCTAATTAGTACATTACTCGTTATTAGCACAGAAGGTTTTTTTAAAAGTTAAAGGTGTAATTTTGGCAAATAGCTACATCTTTGGTCAACCTTTTTACATTAAGCAATCAGCTGTCAGGGAGATAACTGGTGAAGAAGGAGGGGGCTCCCTCCAGGGGGATAAACGCATGCGCAGTACTGAATCGCTTTGCTTTCCTCCCAAGAGGCTAAAGAAGGCCCCGCCCTGATTTCTTGGGCCCTTTCTCTGAGCATCACTAGTTCATTTTAGTTTAGCTGGATTCTGTCTAGCAGAGTAGAACAATAAAACACTAGAGCCTGTACACCAAGTCTCAGCGTGTTCCTTCACTCGAAGTCAGGACATCAACGAGGGCTTTTGTAACAATTAGGAATGCTAAAGAACTCAGTTCACATGTTTTAAAGAACCGGAACTTGGGTAACAATCTAGAGGACCATTGCCCCTTTTCAGTACTTACTGGTCTTGGCAAAGACAGGTTCGCTCCATACCAATGGTAGAGGGCTCTCCATACTGGTTCTGGGACAATTTCGTAATTTTTCCCTTGAATTAATTGGGGTGATGGTTTTAATCGCCCACCTTCCAAAGTCAATGATGGAGCCTTCAAAACATAAAAGGAAAGAAACATCTGGTTCTGGGTTTCTCTTTTGTCAAGCTTCCTGAAGCTGCCCCATGCAGGAAGATTAAAAATCCTGAACCAAGTAAAGAATTAATGCACATTAATATCATAGGATGAGCAACATTCGGGAGACCATCCCATTCCACAAAACAGATGTCGTCGTTAAAAGGGTTTGGGTTAGTTGCATACTTGTTCATCATGGTGACTCTGCTGTTCCTTCGGGCAATGAGCCACTTCTTTCTAACCCTGGAGATGCAAGCATTAGCAAGTGTCTGACGCATTTAGAAATGGTCCCTGTGCTGACTTTTTTTCCTTCTCCCTCCCCATCTCTTTTTCTTGAGCGTTATGTCTTCAGACCGCAACCCTGTTTCACTGCTTAGCCTTTGGCTATAGAGCAGAGTTTAAATTAACTAAATAAGCTAAACATAAGATTGGCAAACACCTTGAACACAACTTGATTCGTGCGGAACTCAGCTGCCCGAATTTAAATTGTACTGCAAAGTTAGTTCTCATCACTCCATCCATACCGACTGCCGTTTCAGTTCCAGGCCTTTTCGTGGAGCTGTCAGATGTTTTGAATGCTTGAAATACTTGAAAAGGAGTGTTTTCCTTATTCCAGTCTGCCCTTGCCTTAAAATAGGAGCTGAAAATTTGCAGCCCTTCAGACATTATTGATCTATAACTTCCAGAGTTCCTGCTTCCAAAGCCAACAGTCAGGGTTGCTGGATACTGTTATGACCCCACCGAATACCCATTCCCTGCTTAAGGTCCTCCACTGATGAGTTTTTCCAAGTATCTTCCTTACGGAAGAGCAGAATGGAGTGATAAGAGAGGGCTTTGGAATGCTGTTCTCCAGCATCAAATAACCATCTCCACACTGCCAGTTTAAGATCCTCCTTTTTACCCAGGTATTTTAATTCTCATTATTACTCAGTCTACCATGGTAGCTGAAATTGCAGTTGAAACTCTACTGCCATCTTATTGAGGGTGTCAGAAAATAGTTTATTCTCTATCAGGTTTTAAGAGATCCACTTGTTCCTTATACTCTGTACCACCTAGAAATCTCATGTGATGGAGGGGAGCAAATAAAGCAAATCCAACTGGATTTCATGGTCGTATCAGGGTGTGACGGTTATTCTCCCGTCGTTTTCTAGCAGCCATAACACACCTTCCCAGAAGGATAGCCACATTTAGCTCACTTGCAAAGCTCACTTGCACACTTACGACATCTTAAACAACCGACAAATCTATAAGGGCAGAAGGTTTTATGGAGCAAAGATGCATGGACTGTAGTCCACCAAAGCTCTATGCCACAATAGAGTTATTAGAAACACTCTTGTTTTTACTTATAAGACACTTACCTTCACGGGCTCTTGCGTTACAAGTGGCTGATTATCAATAGCTCCGGGCCGCTGTGGATTCAGCAGCTGCAGTAATATATTCCCATTGGATGCAAGGAGGCACTGATTGTTATTGTCCGAAGAATTAAGCTGTCGAGCAAAACACATCTCGGCATTGGGGGTGGTGGCATAAAGAAAATCTGGAAGATAAATGAGGATGAATCAAAAATAAGCATTAAGCGTGTAGAGTTAAGGGGCGGATATCAGTAAGGAGGGTCTCCAAATTATAATGGGTAAGTAAGATTCAAACCAAGGTGATCTTTTGAAAAATAGGAACGACAGATTCCATGCCCAGAGCACTCGTGAAATAGAAGTTACTCTTAAGTCTCCAAATTATTTTGACTTTGCTAATTTCAGAGAAATCTCTACTATGTAATGACTCCAAACTCATTTTTAGCCATGAATAGGAAGGTATGAATTCTCAAAATTCAATAGCAGCCTTAATAGCACTTTTACAGCATACAGATGAGGCTTGTTTGAAACTAATAAAGTGCTTTCTATCAATCTACAAAGATAAACAATAGCTACTGACCTACACGGGTGAGAAGGAAGGAGCTATTTACTCAAGCTAACTCCGCGCAACTGGGGCATAGTTGCTCCCTTCTGAGTCCCAAACTGCAACACGGTTTGTCTTCTGAAATTTGGTGTGATGAAAACTAAGCTAACTCTTATCTACATAGTTCCACCCAACAAATGTGTAACATTTGACACGGGACTAGGACATTAGGAATGAATCTCACTCTTTTCCAAACCTCTCTCCAAAATCTACTTTTTCCTGGAAGAGTTTATTTATTATTTATTAGTCAAATTGATCACCGCCCATCTCTACAGCAGTGGACTCTGGGTGGTTTACCATAATAATATTAAAATTAAAAACCTATAAATCTTAAAATACAATATAATAATAAATAGAAAAAATCCAGAGGATGGTGAGGTCTTAAAAGGAGGATATTACTAAGCTAACCACCCCCAGGAGGAACTATTACTTCCTATACTAAGAGTTGGACACAGCATCCTAGTAACCCAGTCTTCCAAAATGTATCACTGAATAAAATTCTTCCTTCATTTACACTATACGGCCATTTCTCTTCTCCTCCTTCCTCTACCTCTACTAGAGTGATGGACAACCTGCGGTCCTCCAAATACTTGGGATACGTGGGACTCCCAACCATCCACTTTGACCAGTGGATCATCAAGCAGCCTTTTCCTATTCTGTTGCCTCTCCCATGCCAAACTCTAGGCCAGGGTAGGAACCCAATGGCCCTCAAGAGATTTCTGAATTATAACTCCCTCCAACTCTCACCACCAGCTATGCTGACTTGCAAACGCTATGAGTTATTAGTTCAATAACAACTGGAAAACCACTTTTTATAGCCCATGAGCTTCTTACAGCAGGATCTCGGCACCTCCTTCTTCTACCCAGGATGCCATAGCCTTTTCCTATTGCTTCACATGTCCACTTGATGCTTCTGTTTGAAAAAGCGCATCTAATCTTTCAATACGTCTTACCTGGTTTGGCAATGTTCACACATTTAGTCTACATTCAAAGCTCTTTAGAAATAAAACAGTTTGCCAGGCTGTTGTTGCTTTTTGGGCTAATGCTTACTGCTGTTTGTCGTCTCCGATGCTTCTGATGCAGTAGAAATATTATCTGAAAACTTTTCTTCTGTGGCACTGAAGTTATTTGAAGCACCGGTTTTGTCTTCTCCCTGCTCTGACGTAGGGGTCCCAGGACTCAGGAGAGAAGTCTTACCTCCATTTAAGACAGAAAAAGGCTCTATCGTAACAGGACTGGCATCCTAAATTGGAAAAGAAGGACGGAACTTAATTGTGGGGTGAGATTGTAGCAGAGAAAGGCCCAAGCATTTCCCACAGCCATTTTCTTGGGCTGTGTAGGGGGTTGTCCATTATGCAAATCACATCCTGGTTTACAAAATGTAAACTTGCCAAAGACCTTCAGTTTTCATTGGTTGAGGGGGACGAGAGGAGAAGAGACTCAGATGGTTAGCTTTCACAAAGGTAAAACAAGAATTCCTGTTGGATTAAACTAAGTTAAGTGGCCCAAATTGAGGACTGATAGTGTGGGAGTAAATTCCATCATTTGATGGATAATACTAATGAAAGCCTTAAAAGGTGAAGGTAGCATCCATGGGAAAATTGCCCCAGTGAATATAGAGAAGCATTTCTTGGACATGTTATTGTGACCTTAAGATCAGAGGAGGAATCCATAGATTCAAATAGAAGCAGGAAATGTTCTAAAGGAAAAGTCTTTAGAAATCTGTTTTATGGGGTGGAGGACTTCCTGCTTCCTCACTCAACCCAATGAACAGAACCAGGGATTGGCTTCTCTCTCAATCGCCAGCCATCCTAAAGATGGCAGGGTTACCCAGAAACCTGCCAGCATAATACCAAGTTATACAGGGTTCATGATCTCTTTACTGGCAACCTCATGGATTAAGCCAGGGCTTCTCAACCAGGCTTCCATGGCACCCTCGGGTTCCGCAAGAGGTCACTAGGGGTTCCCTGGGAGATCACAATTTATTTTAAAAATTATTTCAAATTCGGGCAACTTCACATGAAAGAGGCGAGTTTCCTTCTTTATTTTCATATGTCTATGAAGGTTCTCAGTCATCCAGGTGGAATTGTCTGTAGCTTGAATCATGTCAACTGGATTTCTATTTTCTTAGTGGAAACGTTTCGCTCCTTATCCAAGGAACTTCTTCAGTCTGAGCAAAGTTGGTAAGGGAATCCTAAATATGTTCCTAGGTAGCTGTGTGACCTTACACCTGGGGCTAGGTCATGGTTATATTGAGATGTAATTTTTAAGTCCTTTTATCATCTAATGGAGGGTCGTTAAAATCACCATGCTGCTGTTGAGCTTCTGAAATGGTCTTAATCTTCCTAGGCACAGAAGACAACACGGGGAGGAAGATGGGGGAGAGTTTGTGCCTGAGGCCCCCACCTCTATTCAAGGAAGGATTTTCCAAGTTGGCATAAATGGATTCCTTGACCCCTCTCTCAAACCACCTATCTTCTCTGTCTAAAATGTGAACATTAATGTCCTCAAATGAGTGTCCTTTTTCTTTTAGATGAAGATAAACTGCTGACTCTGGTCCTGTGGTGTTATTTCTCCTGTGTTGGGCCATCCTCCTGTACATAGGTTGTTTGGTTTCTCCAATGTAGAGTTCAGAGCACTCCTCACTGCACTGGATTGCATAAACTACATTGCTTTTCTTATGTTTTGGAGTTTGATCTTTGGGGTGTACAAGCCTCTGTCTCAGTGTGTTGGTGGGTTTGAAATATACAGGTATGTGGTGTTTGCCAAATATCCGTTTTATCTTCTCAGACACGCCAGCCATGTAGGGAATGACCAGGTTCTTTCGTTTACTCTGAGTCTCAGCCCTATCTGTCGCTGTTTTAGGTCTGGTAGATTTAGATTTGGTGAAGGCCCAATTTGGATATCCACAGGCCTTCAGGGCTGTTCTCAGGTGCTGATTTTCATTCTTTTTGGAATCCATGGAGGTGGGGATGGTTTCTGCTCTGTGTGACAATGTCCTGTCCAATGTCTTCCTGGATAGAGTTATTCAGCTTGGCAATAAAGTACAGCTGGCCCAGCATCACAAGACAAAGGAGAGGCAAACTAAGAAATTTGACATTCTTCTTTCTCGCAGCAAGCAGAAACAAGGAACTGGAGAAACCACTGGGAGGAACAACAACAGGACCACAGAGGACAAAAAGAACATGTGGGTGAAAAATCTCTCAGACAGAGAACTTACCCAACCAGAGAGAGATGTCCTAGCCAAAGGTCTTAATTTTGCCATCACTCCCAAGCAAGTTCCGGTTGTGGAGCTCATTACAGCCACAGAATCTGCCATCCACAACAACCACCTACCTTTTGAAGAAGCAGAACAACTCCGGCTTAAAATATCTGCAGCTCTGTCCAGTGCTCAACCTCCTCCCCCCAACCTTACCGTCCAAGAGAGGAGAGCCCTGACAGCCCTCAGCAAAGATGAAACCATCACCATTTTACCTGCTGACAAAGGAAGATGTACAGTGGTTCTAAACACTGCAGACTACCACAATAAAATTACCTCACTTTTGGAGGATCACCATACATATGAAAAACTGAAAAGAGACCCCACCAACAATTACAAGAAAAAGGCAATAGACAGTTTGAAACAATTGGAACATGATGGCTCCATCGATAGGATTACCTACCACCGTCTGTATCCTGGAGAAGCCATCCCCTGCATCTACGGACTACCTAAGATCCACAAGGAACACCCCTCCGACCCATAGTCAGCAGCATCAATTCGGTAACATACAACATTGCCAAACACCTCTCTACCATACTAGCACCTCTAGTTGGACACTCTGAACACCACATCCATAATTCGGAAGAATTTGTTTCCAAAGCAAAGATCCTGAAACTGGATACAGATGAAACTATGGTCTCCTTTGATGTGTCCTCCCTTTTCACCAGCATCCCCACCACTCATGCTCTATCCGCTGTCAGGAAGAGACTAGAAGAGGACAGCACCCTGGAAAGGAGAAGCCATCTCAACCCAAACCAGATCTGCCATCTTCTGGACCTGTGTCTTAACACCACTTATTTCACATACAGAGGTGACTTTTACAGACAAAAACACGGCTGTGCCATGGGTTCTCCTGTGTCACCCATTGTGGCCAATTTATACATGGAAGAAGTGGAGAAGAAAGCACTCAACACATTCCAGGGAACGGTGCCCACCCACTGGTTTAGGTATGTGGATGACACCTGGGTCAAAATCAAGGCCCAGGAAGTACAGGCCTTCACGGACCATATAAACACTATAGATGCCAACATTAGCTTCACCAGAGAAGACACCAAGGACAACAGACTGGCATTCCTAGACTGTGAAGTCCTCATTGGGACCGGTGGCAAGCTAGAAATAGGGATCTACAGGAAACCCACACACACAGATCAATATCTGATGTTTGACTCCCACCATCCACTGCAGCACAAACTAGGAGTCATCAGGACATTGTCACACAGAGCAGAAACCATCCCCACCTCCATGGATTCCAAAAAGAATGAAAATCAGCACCTGAGAACAGCCCTGAAGGCCTGTGGATATCCAAATTGGGCCTTCACCAAATCTAAATCTACCAGACCTAAAACAGCGACAGATAGGGCTGAGACTCAGAGTAAACGAAAGAACCTGGTCATTCCCTACATGGCTGGCGTGTCTGAGAAGATAAAACGGATATTTGGCAAACACCACATACCTGTATATTTCAAACCCACCAACACACTGAGACAGAGGCTTGTACACCCCAAAGATCAAACTCCAAAACATAAGAAAAGCAATGTAGTTTATGCAATCCAGTGCAGTGAGGAGTGCTCTGAACTCTACATTGGAGAAACCAAACAACCTATGTACAGGAGGATGGCCCAACACAGGAGAAATAACACCACAGGACCAGAGTCAGCAGTTTATCTTCATCTAAAAGAAAAAGGACACTCATTTGAGGACATTAATGTTCACATTTTAGACAGAGAAGATAGGTGGTTTGAGAGAGGGGTCAAGGAATCCATTTATGCCAACTTGGAAAATCCTTCCTTGAATAGAGGTGGGGGCCTCAGGCACAAACTCTCCCCCATCTTCCTCCCCGTGTTGTCTTCTGTGCCTAGGAAGATTAAGACCATTTCAGAAGCTCAACAGCAGCATGGTGATTTTAACGACCCTCCATTAGATGATAAAAGGACTTAAAAATTACATCTCAATATAACCATGACCTAGCCCCAGGTGTAAGGTCACACAGCTACCTAGGAACATATTTAGGATTCCCTTACCAACTTTGCTCAGACTGAAGAAGTTCCTTGGATAAGGAGCGAAACGTTTCCACTAAGAAAATAGAAATCCAGTTGACATGATTCAAGCTACAGATTCTTTATTTTCAGTTTTAAGAACACTGTTAAAGCATATATACAGGCCTACACATGAAAGGAATATAATCATTTGGTAACTTCTGGCCTACAGTGGGGCAAAAAAGTATTTAGTCAGCCACCAATTGTGCAAGTTCTCCCACTTAAAAAGATGAGAGAGGCCTGTAATTGACATCATAGGTAGACCTCAACTAGGAGAGACAAAATGAGAAAACAAATCCAGACAATCACATTGTCTGATTGGGAAAGAATTTATTTGCAAATTATGGTGGAAAATAAGTATTTGGTCAATATCAAAAGTTCATCTCAATACTTTGTTATATATCCTTTGTTGGCAATGACAGAGGTCAAACGTTTTCTGTAAGTCTTCACAAGGTTGGCACACACTGTTGCTGGTATGTTGGCCCATTCCTCCATGCAGATCTCCTCTAGAGCAGTGATGTTTTGGGGCTGTCGATGGGCAACACGGACTTTCAACTCCCTCCAAAGGTTTTCTATGGGGTTGAGATCTGGAGACTGGCTAGGCCACTCCAGGACCTTGAAATGCTTCTTACGAAGCCACTCCTTCGTTGCCCGGGCGGTGTGTTTGGGATCATTGTCATGCTGAAAGACCCAGCCACGTTTCATCTTCAATGCCCTTGCTGATGGAAGGAGGTTTGCACTCAAAATCTCACGATACATGGCCCCATTCATTCTTTCCTGTACACGGAACAGTCGTCCTGGTCCCTTTGCAGAGAAACAGCCCCAAAGCATGATGTTGCCACCCCCATGCTTCACAGTAGGTATGGTGTTCTTTGGATGCAACTCAGCATTCTCTCTCCTCCAAACACGACGAGTTGTGTTTCTACCAAACAGTTCTACTTTGGTTTCATCTGACCATATGATATTCTCCCAATCCTCTCCTGGATCATCCAAATGCTCTCTAGCAAACTTCAGATGGGCCCGGACATGTACTGGCTTAAGCAGGGGGACACGTCTGGCACTGCAGGATCTGAGTCCCTGGCGGCGTAGTGTGTTACTGATGGTAGCCTTGGTTACGTTGGTCCCAGCTCTCTGCAGGTCATTCACTAGGTCCCCCCGTGTGGTTCTGGGATTTTTGCTCACCGTTCTTGTGATCATTTTGACCCCACAGGGTGAGATCTTGCGTGGAGCCCCAGATCGAGGGAGATTATCAGTGGTCTTGTATGTCTTCCATTTTCTAATTATTGCTCCCACAGTTGATTTCTTCACACCAAGCTGCTTGCCTATTGCAGATTCAGTCTTCCCAGCCTGGTGCAGGTCTACAATTTTGTTTCTGGTGTCCTTTGACAGCTCTTTGGTCTTCACCATAGTGGAGTTTGGAGTGTGACTGTTTGAGGTTGTGGACAGGTGTCTTTTATACTGATAACAAGTTCAAACAGGTGCCATTACTACAGGTAATGAGTGGAGGACAGAGGAGCCTCTTAAAGAAGAAGTTACAGGTCTGTGAGAGCCAGAAATCTTGCTTGTTTGTAGGTGACCAAATACTTATTTTCCACCATAATTTGCAAATAAATTCTTTCCGAATCAGACAATGTGATTGTCTGGATTTGTTTTCTCATTTTGTCTCTCATAGTTGAGGTCTACCTATGATGTCAATTACAGGCCTCTCTCATCTTTTTAAGTGGGAGAACTTGCACAATTGGTGGCTGACTAAATACTTTTTTGCCCCACTGTATATTTGAGCCTGAATGTGCAGGGGTTCCCCAAGGCCTGAAAAATATTTCAAGGGTTCCTCCAGGGTCAAAAGGTTGAGAAAGGCTGGGTTAAGCGATGGAAACCATTGCCTACAAAGCTCTGGATGGTAGGTTCAAATCCCTATGTAACTTACTTGGGGGAAGTTTATGGATCAAGTATATGTTTCACAAGGGTGAAAGTTCCAATTACCAGGAATGCTAGAGAGGAATGCCGGCTGGGATTCCTGAAGGGCTCCTGTGGGCTATCTAGGCCAATTTCCCCCAAGATGGCTCCCTCCAGCAGTGTGGATCTACAGCACCCAAAATCTCCAGCAAGCAGAATTCTTGGAGTTGTAGACGGAACACCTGGAGGGCACCATTCCTCCTGTCTCAGCTCTCGTCACACCAAATATATCTAAATCAAAACTGTTCCTCATTTCAACATCCTGAACCACTTCATTTTGATTTCAATGTTTACAACTTTTTGTTTTAAAACACTGGATGTAGGGTTTGTGGAAGAAAGTCCATGCATAATTTCCTTTTAAAGATGGGAGACAGCAAGATGAAGCAGAAGGTATCTGAACAAGATATTTTTCTCCAAAACAACGTGCACAAAGGAACAGAAAATACCAAGAAATGGATATAACAGCTTAATGGGTTTTCACAACAAATGTCTGAAACCAGTGTTGGTTTGGGAAAACAACAGTCCTTCTCCGAAGGGGTGTGAGGGAACTTTGACCGCCATCTCATTCTGGCGCATAGACACTGGCACACTATTTATTCATCGGTTTCTTGATTCAGCCATTATCTCTTCCAAGTACAGGACGTGACTTACGTATTTGACTGACTTACGTATTTGACGTATTCTTTCCACTGCTGCCACCACTGCATTGCAATGAGAAACCAGTTGTGCCCTTGTTGAAGGCCATGCCTACTTTCTCGTTCTAACCAGCCTCTATGCCAAGAAAACACAAAAAGAGGTCAATCGTGCCATACTTAACAATGCTTGTGCTTAACATAACCGCCCAGAGTCTACCATGGTAGAGATGGGCAGGGATAAATTCAAATAATAAATAAATAAACATCTACACAGTGTAGACTCCCCACCCTGGCATCTTCCAGATTGCCTTTTCAAACTTATCTGGAGGGCAGCTAGCTTAGGAGACCTAAAGCTTTCAGGTGTTCATAGCAACTTGCCCACCACTGTCAGAATGATGCTGTCAAATAGTAATTTCTGGAAGAGTGGCCACGTTAGCACTAAACACGAATGCCTTTCTTTTAAATGTATTCATTTTGCTTGACTAATTTCCATTGTATGAAAAATGTAACAATATTATCAAGAATCACAGGACTGTATCAATATGATTTGGGGACAGAGGAGGAAATATAGACAGAAGAATACGGAACCGCATAGGGTGCAGACAATGGTAATTATGTTGTTAACAGTGGCCATTCACAAAGCAGTCACTGGGTGATTACAAAGGCATCTGGCACTGAGGAGCTAATTAACACATGTAGTGAGATAAAATCTTGCTCCCATTCAGGAACTAGTAATCCAAGTGAACCTCTCGGCAACTGTGCTCTTTTTAATTACAATAGGATGGTGGCTAGAGTGGGGACAGAGTTTTTTATCACATTACAGGTACCCATTAGCTCAGTAGTGCCAGGATGCCATTGTTATATCGTTTAACAACTAATTTTTGAATGTCTACCTTAACAATAGAATTAGTTCTAGCTGCCCTTTGCGCATTTCATTTCACTGTGACCTCACTGTTTCTAATTCCCCATCAGTGTGTGTGTGTGTGTGTGTGTGTGTAAGAGAGCGAGAGCGAGAGCGAGAGCGAGAGCGAGAGCGAGAGCGAGAGAGAGAGAGAGAGAGAGAGAGAGAGAGATCCCTCTCTCTCTAGGGATCTCTTGTTTTGTAGACCATTCTTTAAGCCAGGGTTTCTGACCAAGGTTCCCTGGAACCCTAGGGTTCTGCAAGAGGTCACTAGGGGTCCCTGGGAGATCATGAAATGAATATAATAATTTTGTAACTTCTGGCCTCTATTTGAGCCTGAATGTGCAGGGGTTCCTCAAGGCCTGAAAAATATTTCAAGGGTTCCTCCGGGGTCAAAAGGTTGAGAAAGGCTGCTCTAAGCTATTATTATTTATTTTATTTATTTTAATTTTTATTCCGCCTTTATTATTTTTATAAATAACTCAAGGCAGCAAACATACCTAATACCCCTTCTTCCTCCTATTTTTCCCACAACCACCACCCTATGAGGTGCTCCATGACATCTCCACTTGGCTTTTAGAGAGGACATTCACTGCTTCACATATATTATGGAGTGTCACAATATTCCTGTGTGTGTGTGTGTGTGTGTGTGTGTGTGTGTGTGTAATATAGGTGTGTTCACAAGTTCACTAAAGTTGAGATAAAAAGCATCATGCAGAAGGTCACTTATACTGCATACACACACACACACACACACACACACATATACTGCAAATACACACACACACACACTTTTCCAGACATAAAAATCCCTTTTTGGGGGAGATGTGCGGTGATAGAAAGATGAATGAATGAATGAATGAATGAATGAATGAATGAATGAATGAATGAATGAACACACACCACTGAGTTCTGACATGAGACCCACTGACCCACTTACATAAGGACAACAAACTCTGTGACTTTGTGATCACCTACTAAAATGATGCACTAAAAACACATCGCAAAAACACTGGGCTCAATCTAGCCAAACATCAGGTGAGTTTAAACCTTCCAGGTTTTTGCCAACACAATCCTGCAGAACTGATGTAACTTTTCCACCAAAGCTCTCAGAGGTTCCTTAGACTTTGGCTCTAATTAGCCCACTGCAAACAAACTAGAATTGTAAGTTAGGTTTAAATCAATGGTCCATGTGGGCATGTGTATGGAAAATATACCAAAATGGCAGGTTTGGATGCTTATTCTATGGAGAGGAAGTAAAGAAGTAATGTGAGTTGCATTTAGTTCACTCACACACACACACACAGGCTTGATTCACACATTGTATGTATGTATGTATGTATGTATGTATGTATGTATGTATTCATTCAATCAATCAATCAATCAATCAATCAATCAATTTCTATTACCGCTCCATCTCCCCCGAAGGGGACTCTGAGCGGTTTACAACAGTTAAAATAGATAAAAAACAATGCAAATACAAAAACATAATATATCATATAAATATTAATAAATTAAATATAAAATCCAAGGGGCAATAAGATTGTACTTAAAAGGGCTCTATGGCACCAGCCATCCCCGGGAGGAGCTGTTCCTGTTCCCATCCCAGGCGAAGCAGCAGAACCAGGTCTTTAAGGCCAGGAGTGATGGGGCCTGCCCCACCTCCGGGGGGCAGAATGTTCCAAAGGGCGGGCGCCACCGCAGAGAAGGCCTGCCTTCTGGACCCCACCAAGTGAAATTCCCTTACCGACGGGGTCCGCAGCATGCCCTCTCTGCATGAGTGGGACGGTTTGAAATTATGGGGATGAGACGGTCCCTCAGGTAGCCTGGTCCCATGCCATGTAGGGCTTTAAAGGTAAACCATTGTGTTTGTTTCTTCCAGAGCCTGCACTTAATGTATGGGTCAGGGTTTCTTAACCTCAGCAACTTTAAGATGTGTGGACTTCAACTCTCAGAATTCAATGCCCAGCATGGCTGGCTGGGGGATTCTGGGAGTTGAAGTCCACACATCTTAAAGTTGCTGAGGTTGAGAAACACTGGTATGGGAGGTGGAGGTTGAGAGCTGCAGCGGGTCACACAAGCAAGGCTACCTCACCCACACATGGGTGAGACCAGATTTTCCTATTTGCTGAGATTTGGGGTTTCCTTGTTTGTTTGTGCTAAGCCACCTTTAGGGCTTCAAATACAATTTGTATTTTTCTTACCACAAAATGGCAAAAGCCATGTCTCTACTGTTTGGCAAAGGCTTTTGCTGGGACTGAGATTTCACGGGTTGCAAAGTAAGGATAAATAAGGGGAAATTTGCTCGCCTGTGTGACAAGCTTAGTTTCCTGCAGTTTAGCGCATGTGAACCTGAACACCATAATCTGTAAACCATGCTTTATGACTTAGCATTCTGTGAAGCCTCTACGATTTCTCCAGCCACAGAGCATTAAAGCAAACCATGGCATAGAATACATCAGGGCTTTCCAAAGTTTTCCAAACCGGCGTTGGTGTGTCGCCGCGGGAAAACCCGGAAGTGCCGTCCTTGCGGCAGCAAGCAAAAACCCGGAAGCGCTGCTGCTGCTTTCGGGTTTTGCGCACTGCAGTTGGTGTGTCGCTGCAGGAAAACCCGGAAGCGCTGATGATGATCAGCGCTTCCGGGTTGTGTGGCGACACACCAGACTGTGTGTGGCGACACACTTTTGTGTCACGACACACAGTTTGGAAAGCTCTGGAATACATGAACCCAGTACCTGTATTTTAAGAAAACAGGATTCCTGGCTTACTGCATGCAAGTAAGAGCAGGACACACTTCCTTTTATATACCATCTGCTTGAACACGTTTTTCTTGGTCCCAATCTGGAGGGAGCATATTAAGTCCTGATGCATCTTATTCCCTCCAAGCTCTTGACTGGAAGAAGCCAAAGAGGTTACCTTGCTTAAGTCCCTGTTCCAAAGCGGGCATCTTATTCTAAACCAGGGAAGAGTCTCTAGCGCACAGCTTTCCAAACTGTGAGTCGCGACACAAAACTGTGTTGCCTGCAGGGCCCAGGTGTGTCGTGTCAAAACCCGGAAGCGCTGATGGTGCGCACGGTGGCGGCGGGCCATCAGCGCTTCCGGGTTTTCACATGGCACACAAGGACACCGCTGCCACCACTGCTGCGGCGTGCGGAAATCTGAAAGCGGCAGCGGCGCTTCCAGATTTTTGTGCGCTGCCGCGGCGGCGGCACTTCCAGGTTTTCTCACGCGCCGCCATTGGTGTGTCGCCACAGGAAAAGTTTGGAAAGCCCTGCTCTAGCGATTAATTTAAAAGTAGGCTGACCATACATCCCGTTTTGAACGGGACAGTCCCGTTTTTTCCCCTTTTTCTCAACTGTCCCGTCATTTTAACATAAATGTCGGTTTTGTCCCGTTTTTCAGGAACAGGCGGAGGCAGAGCAGCTGACCGGAGGGAACCCGGAGGTGGAATCGCCCCCGCCCACCAGCGCACAGCAAAGAAAGTGGGAGAGGCGGGCCCAGCACCACGACAGGCGGAGGCGATTCCCCTTACAGGTTCCCTCCAATCAGCTGCTCTGCCCCCGCCCATCACACTGCCCGCCCCGCCCCTCCCGCACGCTGATAGGCGGAGGCGAACCCCCCTGCCCCCCCAACCAGCCGCTCCGCCCCTGCCCACTGCGCCGCCTGCCCCACTCCCCCCCAGCCCGTTCCTCTTGTCCCGTTTTTGTCTCCAGGAAATATGGTCGGTCTATTTAAAAGGTGATGTCAGAAGATCAGACATACCTAATGATTTGTCCTTCATCTTCCGGAGTGGCAGGTCTTAAACCTAAGACTATATGGCACACCTAGAAAAAAGGGATGGGAGTAAAAAAGAGAAGGTGGGGAAATTTACTCTTGCCAGACAAAATGACTCAAGTTAACAGTGATGACGATGACTGGTCAATTGATGCTTGGACATCCACTTTGTACAAAAAGAGGCGAGCGACAGAGAAGGAATCTGGAGAAGCGAGAGAGTTCCTTTGACACACAAAGCCAGCCTTCCCCAAGCTGGCATCCTCCAGATGTATGAGGATCACAGTTCTCAAAATATTAAGCCAGCATGGGTTTCGGATGCTCCTCCTTTTCCTCCACCTTAAATTCTGTACTTTATACCACCCCCCAATACAGAAGAACCTGACAAATATGAAATGCCCCATACATTAAAAAATAGTATGAAAACGGCATGCAGTAAAAAGAATGGGGAAAAGAAAAACAGAAACAAGAACTGTGTATCTGACACTCATTCAGGGAAGGAAGGCCTGGTTGAAGACTTAAGTCTTGCAACAGATTCCTAAAAGGTGAGAGTATCTCATGAACTTCAGGAGACCAGAGGCCACCAGAGAGGAAGCTGACCAAGAGCATCTTCAAGATGGAACACGTGGTAAGTCCAATGATCGCCCAGGTCTACAAGGACAGTCGGGAATCTGTTGAGGACCTTCTACACCATCAGGAAAACTTGAAACTGGCCCAGCTGCTAACTGGCAGGCAGAGCAGATGTTTCAGCGAAGATGGAACAGGTACATGGTCAGGTGACTCAATCAGCAACCTGGGCACTACATCCTGGACCGGCTGTAGCTTCAGTTCCAAGTCCAAGGGCAGCTCCACAGACAGCACACTATAGTAGTCTAAGTGTGAGGTTACCAATGCATGGACAACTGTATTTAGCCTCTGTCTATGAAAGGGGGCAGTCAGTATGCCAAAGACAATCTTTCCCGAAACAACTGTTCTGTCTGCACTAATCCTAACCCCATTTAAGTGACGAATTGGAAGGGGTTTAGAGGAAGGCTACCAAGTTGGGGGGAGGGGGTCTCTTGTGAGGAATTGTAAAGGGTCGGAGTATTTTAGCCTAGAGCAGTGTTTCTCAACCTTGGCAACTTGAAGATGGGTGGACTTCAACTCCCAGAATTCCCCAGCCAGCCACGTCCACACATCTTCAAGCTGCCAAGGTTGAGAAACACTGGCCTAGAGAAAAGACAATTAAGGGCAGCAACATCAGTCTTCAAATATCTGAAAGGCTGTCACAAGGAAGAGGGAGTGGATTTATTCTTTATTGCCTCAGAAGGCAGGACCAGTACTAAGGAAACAGGTTCAGGCTAAATGTCAGGATGACCCTCCTATCTGGATGAGGGGTCAGTAGGAAGAACAGACTATCAGAAAGGCTCTAGTGGATCTGGCATTGAGCAGGGGGTGGAACAGATTACCTCAAAGGTCCTTTCCAAATCTAAGATTCTGTGATTCTGAGTGGTGTCTCCTCACTCATGGTGCTATGTATCTGGAAAAGCTCCTAGTGCAGAGCTTTCCAAACTGTGTGTCGGGACACGTTAGTGTGTCGGCTGCAGTGTCTGGGTGTGTCGCGGCTGCGGCTGCCTCCGAGCCCTGCCAGGATTCCACACAGGTCCTGGTGCCTGCCTTGTGCCCTGTTGCCTCCAAACCTGCTGTGATTCTGCGCAGGTCCTAGTGCCTGCCTTGTGCCTGGCTGCCTCCAAACCTGCTGTGATTCCGCGCAGGTCCTAGTGCCTGCCTTGTGCCTTGCTGCCTCCAAAGCTGCCTTGCCAGGATTCCACGCAGGTCCTAGTGCCTGCCTTGTGCCTTGCTGCCTCCAAACCTGCTGTGATTCCACGCAGGTCCTAGTGCCTGCCTTGTGCCTTGCTGCCTCCAAACCTGCCCTGCCAGGATTCCACGCAGGTCCTAGTGCCTGCCTTGTGCCCTTATGTAAGAGTGTGTCGCGAAATGATGCTCCGCTGTAAGAGTGTGTCACAAAATGATGCATGTCTAAAAAGTGTGTCACGAACATGAAAAGTTTGGAAAGCTCTGTCCTAGTGCATGGAGGAAACATTTGGTGAATAAATGGTGTGCCAAGATATTCACCCTGGACAACTATCACTACATTATGGCTGCAAGACTGAGGACAGCTCTATGGGAATGGATCAAACCTAGAGGAGCCCCTGCTGGGTACGGAGGAGGTTTCAGGTTCAATCCCCAGCATCAACAGGCAGTCGAGAGCAGACAAAACTGAGAGGGGTCAAAAGTACAAGACGCCTCCGTATCCAAGAGAAACAGCTGAGCCCACAGGCAGCTGGAAACATTTGGCCAGAGCTGGTTGAAGCTATCACAGACAACAACTCAATTCAGACATTGTGCCAAACCAAAATTTCTGCTTCCAGGATGCAAATCATCATTTCAGAGCAGCTTTCATTTCCCATCCTTATCAGTATGCTGAAATGTCTCTATCTTGCAGCCCTCTCTGAAAGGGAGGCACTGGCTGTAACACTGGATTTATCCCCTGCCAACTCCACTTAGTACAAACCCAGCTGACTAGCTGTGGCTTGTAAGAATTTTGGCATCAACCATCTAAAGCTACAGCTCAGCACATACATGTGTATCCTAGTTCTATAGGCGTAATATAACGATTGCCACAAAAGCTGCACACCCCACTTCGAAAGAGCAGGTATGTCCTAACAGAAAATGCAAGAACTCTTATGCTATTGAACACCTCCACATTCTTGTGCATCTTGCGGAATATATTTTTCCCCATTCAAAACAAAACAATAGATTGTGCTTTAAGGTCTAAGACACCACAACATGCACCAACCAAGCTGGGCATCATCATCATCATCATCATCATCATCATCATCATCATCTTATCCTGTCTGTCTGTCTGTCTGTCCGTCCGTCCCTCCGTGCGTCCGTCCAACTAACTAACTAACTAACTAACTAACTAACTCAAGGTGGCGAACATACCTAATACTCTTGCCTCCTATTTTCCCCACAACAACCACCCTGTGAGGGGGTTGGGCTGAGAGAGAGGGTCTGGCCCAAGGTCACCCAGCCGGCTTTCATGCCTAAGGCAGGACTAGAACTCTCAGTCTCCTGGTTTGCCATTGGCTCCTTCCTAGGGCTGAGAGAGAGGGACCGGCCCAAGGTCACCCAGCCGGCTTTCATGCCTAAGGCGGGACTAGAACTCTCAGTCTCCTCGTTTGCCATTGGCTCCTTCCTAGGGCTGAGAGGGAGGGACTGGCCCAAGGTCACCCAGCCGGCTTTCATGCCTAAGGTGGGACTAGAACTCTCAGTCTCCTGGTTTGCCATTGGCTCCTTCCTAGGGCTGAGAGACAGGGACTGGCCCAAGGTCACCCTGCTGGCTTTCATGCCCAAGGCGGGACTAGAACTCTGTCTCCTGGCTTGCCATTGGCTCCTTCCTAGGGCTGAGAGAGAGGGACCGGCCCAAGGTCACCCAGCCGGCTTTCATGCCTAAGGCGGGACTAGAACTCTCAGTCTCCTGCTTTAACCACTCCATCAAGCTGGCTGTCATTAGTCCGGCAAAAGAAGCAAAAAAAATACCCCAGGCAGTCCCAGGAATGCAACTGAAAGAAGAGCTGATGTGGCATTCGGCATTCCAAGACTACAAAGCATGCAGGCAAATCCAAGACTTGCCTTCCACTAGAGGTTTCAGCCTGCAGGAAATGTACCTGAAAAAGCAGATTCAGAAATTCGTTGGCAAGAGCACTCTTCACACTCCAGATCTGATAATCCTCAAGGGTGAGATGACCAAGCTGAAGCGAGGAGGAGGCAAAGAGAATCAATGAGGTTTTTTTCCCCCAAAGTGTTTGCTCAATGGTCACACAGACTCACATACAGACACAGACCACCTCTCCCATGCAAATTAATATGGATATTTTAAGAAAAATAAAGTGTTGTTTTATCCAGAAAGGCTTTGACCAAGAATCAAATGTTCTATGTGTAGATTTGAAGCTGGTTTTCATCAATTAATAGGCATGATTTCCCTGGAGAATGACAGATCTGCAACTACCCTCAATAATCTTGACTTCCACTTGAACTTTCCTCAAACTATCCATCTAGGTTTTTCTGGCTGGGAGCCCTGGCAGTTAAACAGGTTTTACGTAGGTTTACCGTCACATTGGAGACAAGCCCCATTGAACTACGGTCAGGATTAGATTCTCTGGGTGGTAGTGAGTTTCAGGGGAACTGTTCTCGCTTATATTTTTTGATAGTTTTTGAGAGGTACTTGGTATAATAGCCAGAACAAAGGTAACTAGCTATCGTCTCAAGCTGTGAAAAATAATAGAATAAAAAGGGGGGATGTTTTGATACTTTAATATCTTTAAAATAATAGCTCTCCCTTCTCATATTCAGGAGCTTAGGAGAATGTAGCTGAACAATGAAAGCCCAGCATAAGGAATGGAACAATTTTTTAAAAAATGTTTAACAATAATTGTTCTAGAATTTTACTATAGTTGTAAACAGCAAGTGTAATTACATTCATTAGCTCAGTGGATTTCTGCCATCGTATATGTAATGTCTAATAAATGAAAGTAAATAAATGATTTCTTTTTATGCTTTTTATCCTTTCCAGCTTTTTTCTGCAAATGATGCCGTGCAGATCAATTTCACAGTAAATAAACTTTCCACGCACCGGTTAACTCACCAGCTTGAGTCAGCCTCACTATTGTCCAACTCAGAGGCCATTTCAGTTTCCTGAAGCTATTTCTGTGTTGATTTCTCAAGTCAAGGGACAATAAGATGCGAATGTGCTTTCTTACCTTGGTGGTATCGTGTGACTTTAGAATATCTTCTACAATATCAGGCAAATTCATGTGCAACTCCTTGGAAAAGAAGAGAACAGAAAGATCCCATAACAGCTAAGAACACTATTTTGAGACTTATTTTGGTCTACATATAGACTCCAAAAGTAAGAATACTGGGTTGAATCTGTGCAGAGCAGATCCACTAAAATCGATGAGCTTTAAATTAGTAGCTAGTGACTTGTCCCACTGATTTTAGCTGGTCTGCTCCATGCATGGTCAATCTCGATTCAAGCTATTTTGTCTGATTTTATGACCCTTCTGGATAATCAGTCTGTTTACAGAATGTGAAAGTCAGTTTCTGATCAAAGTTCTATCATTAGTAAAGGTACAGGTTCCCCCCACACATTTGTGCAGTCGTGTCCGACTCTAGGGGCCGGTGCTCATCTCCGTTTGTTAGCCGAAGAGCCATCGTTGTCTGAAGACGCTTCCACAGTCATGTGGCCGGCATGACGCACGTGGAACGCTGTTACCTACCCACTGAAGTGGTACCTGTTAATCTACTTGCATTTGCATGCTTTCGAATTGCTAGGTTGGCAAGAACTGGGGCTAGTGCGGGAGCTCACTCCATCACACGGGACTAGGGATTTGAACCTCCGAACTTGCGATCTTACGATCGACAAGCCTGGCATCTTACCCGCTGAGCCACCATGCCCCTCTATCATTAGTAAAAGTGAAATATTTTAAAACAGTCTGTGCAAGTTAAGCCATTGAGGGATCAGCATGAAACACCCAACCTGGTCAAGCAGAAGTCAAGGGTACTTAACTTTCACTTTCAGCACTCAGCAGGAGACTGACTCCTTCTGATTTTTGGCTACCATAGACTAACATGGTTTCCTCCTACAAAGCACTCAGCAGAAAACCAGCTTTGAGGATGCTCACCTGCCCTGTCCAATCCAATGGTTCTATGACTTAAAATAAATTTCAGCTGAGAAAAGTGCATTTCTTTTTCATAAACCCCAATACAGGTAGTCCTCATTTAGTGGCTGCCTCATTTAGTGACAGTTCGCCATTACGATGATGATGAAAAAGTAACTTTACAACCAATCCTCACATTTATGACCTTCACAGGTCTGTAAAGCAAAGGAAAGCTGAAGTAAGATCATCAGCAGTCACGGTTTCACTTTGCAACAGGGTTGCCAGTCCCAATTGTGGTCGCTAAATGAGGACTACCTGTATTTAAACACATACAAACACAAAGACTGGTGGGGAGGGGGAAGAGGCCATTAATTCTGAATGCAACTTACTGGAATGTTATCAATGCGATTATCTTTCCAAACTTCCAAAAGAGCAACTACCATTTCTTCGAGTTCAACCGGAGACAAAATCCCATCTCGATCAATGTCAAAAACCTTGAAGCAAACTGAAAGAGACAGAAGTGGTTATTCTAATAGTTAGAATAAAACAGCTGATGATGATACAAAGAATTTTGAAGACTAGCATTGAGATGAAACCAGAACTTTTTTAATTGGGATTTATGGACAGTCAATTAGAAAAGACTTATGGAAGACTGATTGTATATATGGTAACTGCAGCAAGATTATTATATGCCCAAAGATGGAGAAATACTTAAATACCCACAACGAAGGAATGGATTGTGAAGATGGCAGAACTAGCAGAGATGGCAAAACTGACCTGTTGGGTCAGGGACAAAACAATAAGAACTTTTATAAAAGACTGGAAACTTTTATGGACTCTTTGCTGAAAATGGAAAATAGTGAAATGGTGATTTCTGGATTTGACCATTGAAAAAAGACTGAATAAGGGGCTGAAGGGATTTTTGTAATGTTAAGGAGGGAGGAGGGGTAATGAGCTTGTTTGTAACTGCTTTAAAGAAGGGCAGAAGTTGCTTCTTTAACTATCTTTTTTTTTCTTTTCTTTCTTTAACTGTATTCTTTCCTGCACTTTTTCTTTTATTTCTATATTTTAGTGAAGTAATAACTTTCAATAATATTTTTTTTAAAAAAAGAACTGAGCAGCTGCTTAGATATAACAGGGTCTACTTATACTTTAGTCTCAGAATGGAGAAGGCAGCGCCATGAATTCTGAGTGTGGCTCCACGTGCAACATTTATGCTTATCCGTGTGTGTGGCACACATACCACACAGATCTTCTGCTTCTCTATCCCCCCAAGCCCGTCCTCATTTCATGCTCGCTGAGCATGCCCAGTCCTCACTGGGCTCGGTGTGAGTCATTCCTTCAATTGGCCTTTAGATTTCTTTTGCACTTTCTCCTCCTGGGTGGATGGAGCTATTCCAGCTTCATAAGGAAGTCACATTTGGACCGGGAATTTACTGTTTGCACAGGACCCCAGGATAACGCTTCTCCCAGTAAAGTACAATTACATCTAAATGTCACAAGCAAAACCATCATTAAAAACAAAAGAATAAACAGTAAAGCAATTCCCATGGCCACCTGACAAATAACTCGTTCTCTATTTATCTTAGACACACCCACCAATGAGCCTCTCTGGTCTGGTCTCCAGGAAGTTGGAATGCCAAAACAGAGTTGCCACCACAGGAAAGTGGTGCCAGCCTTGCCTTGGCAACCTATGCTATTCTGAGTGGGGTCAAAGTACACAAAGCTAAGGATTTTTTTGAATAATAATAATAATAATAATAATAGCAGCCATCTTTGAGATTTAACTGCTAATTCTACCCATCATTTTCATTTCCTGACTGTTGCTTTTAACTCTTTAAAAATATTTTTTTCAAAGTACACAAAGCTAAGGATTTTTTGAATAATAATAATAATAATAATAATAATAATAATAATAATAATAGCAGCCATCTTTGAGATTTAACTGCTAATTCTACCCATCATTTTCATTTCCTGACTGTTGCTTTTAACTCTTTAAAAATATTTTTTTCAAAGAATTATGTTAAAAAGAGTTTTAACTTTTTTAACAGGGTTATGAGGTGCTGTGAAGTTACCCTGCATTTTAGAAGGCAGATATAAAATTATTATTTTTTAAAAAAAAAGAAAGCCTTAAAAACAGGGCCATTTTTTTGCTTTTAAACCTGAGCTAGTAATTGTCTACTTTCTCAGATGGAAGGGGAAGGTATCCTGGGAAACGTACAATTCACAAGGCAGAAAAGACTGGTATTCAAAGAGAAGGGAGAGTTTGAGAAACTAGGTTCCGTTTGGTGTAGCCGTTAAGTTGCAGATACTGGGAAATTAGTGGGAGGCGGCCGTTGCAAACGGCATAGTGAAAAGGACTCACAAGAGACTCTTTTGAAGAGTGGCCACCATTAGAGGAAGGAAAATCTATTTTAGAGAGAGAAGGGACCAGGGCCAGAGATGTAATAAACAATATAATCTGTTTACTCTTCCTTTTCCAAAGAGCAAATATTGGCATTTGCAGCACACCGGCACTTCACATATTGCATCCACACAGACACAAATGTCAATGCCGTAAACAGAGCTAACTGTTTGTGCTTATGAATATTTTATTAAAGAGAAATTAAAATCCAGCCAAAAAAAAAAGAGGGGGGGTATCGACTACCAATGAACCAGACAACCTCTTCCAGAAAATTGATTATAATTGGCATAAAATGAGAGTAACTCACAATAATATATTGAATTAACAGAGAGGGAGATGATTAGGAATTAGCATTTAAAAGCCCTCATTTCAAAACCATCACAGGAGATTATATTTCCTTAATGTGTGCATGCAGCCATATAGGAAAGAATAGTAAAGGGAAAAAACAGCAGAAGCCTTAAAATGCAGATTGGGCAGACAGATGTAAAAGACTTTCTCCCCCCCCCCAAAAAAAAATCCGTAGGCAATAAACTTAGCCCTGTTTTTACACAGTATCCCTACAAACCAGGACTGATCAACCTCTGCATACACAGGAGGAAACGGCAGCAAGCGCCAGCCTCTTGAAAAACCTGTATGCTACGTGGTTGTGCGTGCCACACAGGCACTTTGAAATTTCCAGCTCATAAAAGCAATAACATCACAGAAGGAGCAAGCCCAGCTTACAGCCCACTCCTGTCACACTCCATATTTTTGAGAGATGGCTTCCAAAAGACACGTGCCCCAGCATGCCTCTCAAAGGCTCTGCCATAATCCTAGCGCTGGGTCTGGGAATGCCTGTCGCTTGCTGGGGGTAGGGGTTAGGGATTGGGTTCATGCCAGGAGGGTTAAAGACATCACCAGCAGAAGAGGATGAGTGAGGAGGTATAGACGCCAAAGATGGTGCCGCGGCAGGCATGCCCCAGCCACCTGGACGGGCATGCCTGAAAGGGAACACGGGAAGCCTTCTGGGCATACTCACACTTCTGCCTTTCTGCCAGCGGTCCCCTGCAGCAAGCCGAGAGTCCACAGGAGATTTCTTTGAAGTCTATGTGATTGTCGCGGTTTTCGTCAAAGGCATTAAACAGGCCTGCAAAGGGTCCCAAAGCAGAAGGCTGTTTGTTTCAGTATAGATAGGGCCCAATTTGACAATCAAATCATAATTTAACTAGCTGAAAAGCAGACTAGGCTTTTGCTGGGCACGCAGACTCTTCGCACTATGCCCCCAAAGAAGGAAGTCTCCAGCCAGTCTCCTCTTCCAGGAAACCATGGCTTAATATCCTGGGCTTTTTCCTGTTAATGGTAGTTTCTCAGTCCATTTGAATGGCATCTGACAAAAGGAGGAATGCAGGTGCCATATGGTCAGTCTCAAGCCCTTCTCAATCATTTTTATGGATTTATTTTACCCACTACAATTACTGATATTCTGAGTTCCTAATATTTAAGTAATTACAAAATAGGGCTCCTTCTGAGATTCTTCCCAGAGGGCAGCTGGTAGAAATGACTCTCTGGAAGGAGAGCAGGAATCCAGAAGGAGCCAGCTTCCGCAATGGGTCTTTGCTGGTTTCCCTTTCTCTTTCCCACCACGCATCACCTATCAAATTTATTCAGGGTTCAGCTCCAATCAGCCCACCTTCAGAACATACAGAAAGAAGAGGGATGTTAGCCCCACTCGACAGACCAAACCAAAAAATCAACTCCACAGGAAGACCAGAACTACACTTTATTGAGATTGGTTGTAATAACAGAATTTTGCAAGTCTGATGGTACTGTATCTTCCCTCCTTCTTATACCCCAGTGAATCAGGGAGGCGTCTGCCTGAGTCATTTCCAAATACTATCTTATTTCCCAGGACTTAAAGAATGTTTCATCCCTCTTTGTCTAGGTCAGGGCTTTCCAAAGTGCCGCCGCTAGCGACACGCCAGCGGCGGCGACGGCGTGAGGGGGGCGTGCAGCGGTGCGCGCGCACGGTGGCGGCGCGGGGGGCGTGCGGCGGCGCACACGCATGGTGGTGGCGCAGGGGGGCGTGCGGCGGCGCACACGTACGGTGGTGGCGCGGGGGGCTAGTGGCGACGCGCGCGCACGGTGGCGGCGTGGGGGGCATGTGGCGGTGGCACGCGCATGGTGGCGGCGCGGGGGTGTGTGCGTGCACATTTGTGTCGCGACACACAGTTTGGAAAGCTCTGGTCTAGGTAATGGTTCCTGCCTATTTCTGACAAGCTCTCCTTTCTTATTCTCAACAAGGGGGAACAGAACAGTGTTCAATTTGGTCATCTCCAGATGTGTTAGAACTACAATTCCCAGAATTCCTATCTAAGAAACCTAGAGGTTTTTACGAGAAGATACTCAAGTTTTGCCTCCTATCAAGCATTTATCTTTTTATTGCTTCCTTTTCTATGGGGTAAATTATTCCCCTCTCATTTATGCTTCTATCCATACTACCTTCATATACTTCTAATGCAGTTGTTACAAGTTTAGTTTTTGTTGTCTACACAGAGCTTCTGAGGTGGGACAAACCTCGAGGAGCAAGCATGTTGGGACTGACACAGCCAGCTGTGAAATCCACACAATTCCACTAAATATTGAAAGAAAAACAATAAGAGATCATCAAAGAACTTTACATACCTTCACTCAGAGATGGATGGATGGGAGGGGAAACCAGGAGGCCAAATGTTTCCAGATCAAAACGCCCTGTTCTTGATTGAGCTTTCAGGAGCCAATATCGTTTCTCAAGATCAATGATATCTGATTCTTCCACTGCATAAAAGCCAAAACGATCGAAGTCAGACAAATGAAAATTGTACCTTAAAGTCAAGTGTTTTGTGTCAGTCACTTTATGTATTGGTGGACAGCAAAAGAGATTCAAAGATACTCTCAAAGCTAATTTTAAAAAATGTAATATCAGCATTGAGAACTGGGAAGCCCTAACTCATGAGCGTTTCAATTGGAGGTCAGCCTTTATTAATGGCGCTATGGACTTTGAAGAAGCACGAGTACAGGGCGAAAGGGAGAAAAGAGCTAAGAGGAAGGCACGTCAAGCAAACCCTCATCGTGACCGTCTCCCACCCGGAAACCTATGCCCTCACTGTGGGAGGTTGTGCGGATCCAGAATTGGCCTTTACAGCCACTTACGGATCCACTGTTAAAATCTTACCCTTGGAAGACAATCTTCCTCGGCTACGAGTGATCGCCAATGATGAATGATGTAGGTAACAAGCTAAAAGGAGCAGTTCCAGTAATATGGATTGTTTTACGGGAGAAGAAACAAAGAGCCATACGTGGGGTCCACAGTGCAGAGGAACCACGTTTGCTCACCACTATCCAATATTCTTGACAGGCAACAACCTAGTCCATAAAATCATCACATGGGAAGGTGCCACTGAAGCTCTCAAATCCAACCCCCTGCTCAGTGAAGGAATCCAAATCAAGACACTCCTGATAAATGACCATCCAGCCCCTGTTTGAAAACATCCAGGGAAGGGGAGCCCACCATCACCTGGGTAAACTGGACCCACTCTCAGAGGCACTGTGAGCAGAGCACTGGCAGATACAGCTGTGTACCCAGGCAGTATGTCAAGTCACCAAACAGGGCAATTCAAAAAACACGCATACACATGAATGATGATTGCTTTATTGATTCAAAGCACTATCCATTTATTAAAGTTGTTCAAAGGATCATGGAAAAGGGCTGCAAATATTTACTCAGAACATTGTCCAACAGAATATTGTTCAATCAGAGCCAAACTTCCTAAAATAGTTTACAGTACCGACTTCAGTATAATCTCTTTAGCACAGCTTTTTCTAATCTGGGCACCCTCCATATATGGAATATAATTCCCAGAATTCTCAGCAATGACTGTGCTGGCTGGGGAGACCTGGGAGTTGAAGTCTACCCCTCCCCACTTAGAGAAGGCTGTTTTAATACACGCAGCACTAGCATTTGTAGTAAACCAGAATGCAAAGCAAATCACAGTCCCCGCCACTCCAAATTAAGAAGACCACTGAGTCAGAAAAGGAAAAGTCCCAGATGGCCTTGTCCTTTATGGATATCTCACTCCACACCATTTCTTAACAAATTTTAAAGTAGAATTAGACTAACCCTTCCAATCTAAGGCAGAAACTAAACAAAATCTTCTGGACCAAGAAACAACTGACAAGATATAGAATATGGAAGACTACACCAGAGCTTTCCAAACTGTGTGTCGCGACACGTTAGTGTGTCAGCTGCAGTGTCTGGGTGTGTCATGGCTGCTGCTGCCTCAGAGCCCTGCCAGGATTCCGCGCAGGTCCTAGTGCCTGCCTTGTGCCTTCAAACCTGCTGTGATTCCGCACAGGTCCTAGTGCCTGCCTTGTGCCCTGCTGTAAGAGTGTGTCGCAAAATGATGCCCTGCTGTAAGAGTGTGTTGCGAAATGATGCACGTCTAAAAAATGTGTCACCAACATGAAAAGTGTGGAAAGCTCTGCTCTACACACAGAAGCTTTATTTCTTCAACTTCCACAACAGACAACTATCCAAGAGAAAGATTGCTCTGCGCTGTTAAATTGCACATACCATTCATGAGGTTCTTCCCAACATTTAGCCTACACGTCCCCTTTTTTAATTTGAATCTGTTGGTTTGAGTTCTGTTCTCTGAAGAATCATCATCAAGCTCTTGTATAATCCAACACTTTTGACCCTTGATTTAGGACTTCAGGGGCTATAGAAGCCAGGCGAGAGGGTAAAATCCAAATAGTTCCATTACCATCATGGTGGAAAGAGCTTTCAGTCACTGGAGCCTTAACTTCAATTTGCACAAGAAGCATAAATGTTTGAAAATCTTCATAAAACTGATTTGAGTCTGGAGAAAACAAGAAAGACCCCAACATTCCTAACTAAGCTATTGAATTTCAAAATAACCACCTGATTATAGAGTGAAAAATGCAAGGTATGTGAAGGACAATATGTAGATTTGACTTTGAATCCATAATTTGGGAGGGTGGGTGTCAAAACGAAAAGATGATGTGCTAGGAATTTGTATGGGTAACTATAACATACCGTAGCATGCATAACCTTGTACGTATTGTTGAAGGCTTTCACGGCCGGAGTTCGATGGCTGTTGTGGCTGTCATGTGCTCCTGCCCTCTGAAGATGCTGGCCACAGATGCTGGCGAAACGTTAGGAACCACAACTTCCAGAACACGGCCACACAGCCCGGAAGACCCACAACAGCCATCTTGTGCGTATGCTTTATTTTGTGCTTTGTCAGGAAAAGAGCGCCCCACCTGTTCTAGAACAGGGACCTAGGAAGCAATCATATCGAGGCAGGCCTTGATCGGCATTACCTATACAGCTGGGTAGCAGCAACTTCCTAGAATTTCAGGTTGGAGACCTTCTCAACCCTACCGGGGAGGCCACCCCATTGAACTATAGTCCTCCTCTTCCTTTCCGAAACTCTGGAGAGCCTGCCATGGAAAGAGGGACATCTCTTGCAGTAGGAATGGGGAGAACTGGACTTGGAGCTCCCTTTATCTTGTTCAGCCACTACTTTCATCTGCTAAGATAACACAACTTTCACATTGTTTCAATTTTATACTCCATCGGTGTTCTTAGAATAGCAGGTTTGTTCCCAGAACTACAGGCCTTGCGTCTGTGTCTAGTTGCACTTCATTTTTTAAAAAAGTCCTGGGAGTGTCAGAAAATAGCTCTATCATTTCTGGTGATGCAGGCAGATAAGTAGCATTTAAAGTATGTTAGATATACAGGCATGACCTTGAGAAATTAGGGTACAGGTGCAGCCTCTTTTTTTTATGGGTAGAAGTTGGGGTTATGCAGTGCTTTGGATCTAAAAGCAAAAATATGCTTTGGTGCGCACAGGGGCACCCATTTAACTCTGCCTAGTGACTCCTTAAAGCAGCGGCGTCTTTCCCCCAGATTGCACTGTGGCCTTCTGCAGCTGGTGCATGATCCCAAAAAATGATGCATTTGGTTTAAAGGGTTGACAACAGTGTGTACCAAGGCACTTTTGCTGCACAGCCCTTGTACACATTAGGAAACCCCAGAGTTATTTTCAAACAGAGTTCTTTATAGTGTGCAGGGAATATTCCCAAGCAGGCATGTGTTGAACTAAGGACTGTTCTAAAAGAGGAATAGAAACTTTATTCAGGAGGAAAAAGAGAGGAACACTTTTTTATATACTTTTTATCTTATTTTTATAAATAATTCAACGTGTCGGGACACGTTAGTGTGTCGGTTGCAGTGTCTGGGTGTGTCATGGCTGCTGCTGCCTCCGAGCCCTGCCAGGATTCCACGAAGGTCCTCGTGCCTGCCTTGTGCCCTGCTGCCTCCAAACCAGCTGTGATTCCGTGCAGGTCCCAGTGCCTGTCTTGTGCCCTGCTGTAAGAGTGTGTTGCGAAATGATGCATGTCTAAAAAGTATGTCACCAACATGAAAAGTTTGGAAAGCTCTGCACTAGACCAAACTGGCTCTCTAGCATGGCTGGCTGGGGAATTCTGGGAATTGAAGTCCACGAATCTTCAAGTTGCTAAGGTTGAGAAACAATGGCCTAAAGCAGGGGTGGGGAACGTCCTGCCCGTGGGCCGTATCAGGCCCGCAAAATCATTTGGTCTGGCCCTACCAAGGCAACCGCAGGTGGGACTCGAAATTCAATAAATCTAGGAGCTCCCACCCACAAACCCCACCCCCTTCTGCGCGATTGGCTCCTGCCTGCAAACCCCGCCCCCCAGTGCTTGTGATTGGCTCCTGCCCGCCAACCCCGCCCCCTTCCACGTGGTTGGCTCCCACCCGCAAACCCCGCCCCCGGTCCGCGAATGATGTTATAAATATCCAAATGGCCCTTGGCAGAAAAAAGGTTCCCCACCCCTGGCCTAAAGGAACAACCAGTGTTTTACAAAAGGCTAACAGGTTTTGAGTCAACAGAGAAGGCACAACTTCTAGGTCCCATCAGATGATGCTCCCTATTAGATGGGACCTGCAGCACGCCCACCCTGACAGTCCTGGTGGGGCATGCAGAGACACTCAGAGACAGCCACTCTCACAAGTAATGTGGCCCTATGCCATGCAGGGCTTTACAGGTGACACCCAGCACCCAAAGCCTCCCCATTTACCCTCACTCTCTCTCTCCCCCCCAATACAAACATACAGACACACATATATACACTTCCTCAACATGCCATGAAAATAGATACCACTGGACACCCCATCCTTCCCAGGTATAATTCAGCATCTCAGCCCTGTCCTGCTTTTCAAAGTATTTACAGATATCAGTGCTTGGTTGACTATGTCTAAACTTGAAAGTGAAGCCAAGAAAGGTCAGACCTGGTTAGTATTTGGATAGAAGACCTCAAGGAAATCCTGGGGATATGTGCTAGACTGGGAAGCTGTAAAAAGTATCAAAAGAAGATAATGGCACACCACGTCCATATTGCTGCGAAGAAAACGTCAAACTAAATAAAGTCACCGGGAGTTCAGCTCCACTTGACGGAGACTTTAGCTTTTTATATAGCTATAGATTTACTGGAATGCCTTGGCAGAATAACTTTTTGAAATATTTAAAATGAAAAAAAATCACCAGATTTTAAAAGAAGGGAACTATAAACTTCTGTCATTGTTTCTAACTTCTAATATTAAGTAGATGCACAACTGCCCTTTCAGAGCTACCCTAAAATAATTCCTTCCTTCCTTCCTTCCTTCCTTCCTTCCTTCCTTCCTTCCTTCCTTCCGGCAGCAGCAATCACTTCCCATTTGAGAAGATTTTTTTTTAAAATTTTCCTTTTCCAGAGAGTATATATGCCAATCATTGCTAGAACTGCTGATCTGTTGGCCAAGAATGCTGAAAACAAAGGTCTTCATTACCAAACAGGCAGAAAGGTTGCTTTATATTTCAGGTTTTAGAATGGCTAAATAATAGTTCTTTAAAAAAAAAAACCTGGGAATCTGGGCATTATGACTTGCGGGGGGGGGGGGGGAGCCTGTACCCTTTGTAGGATTTGGGATTTAACCCAGAATGAGAGTTGCCAGCAGCATTTTCCTCCTTAAGTTATAACAACACTTAACATTGGTGCAGATGAAACATTTCCCAACATCTAGGAACAAAGTGGAGTATATTTAGCATTGTCATTTGTGATCTCATTACCAGATGGCCCTGAGTCCTTAAATCCATGCCACTTTCATAATAGGATTTGACTTCAGTTCTTTGGACTGGTTTTCACCATGAAACAAACATGTGCAAAGGACTGAATGACAAACTAAGAGAAAGTCTGCCTCGACTTTGTTTGGGGTCTTTGTTCAATGGACAAGGAGATGTCCCAAATAAGCAAAATTGCCCTGGAGCATCATCCACATGTGTCAGAATCATGTCCGTGGGGGAAATTGCAGTAAAGGAAGCCCAAGATATAAGACTAGGAACAAAGATTTGGAAGACCTATATGATTAGGACAAAGATTCTGGTTCCTTTCCCTCCTTTCCCAAAATCGCTAAGATTTCAGTGTTCTTGTGAAAAATATCTCAAGCTCTTTTAGAAATTGTTAAATTTTGTTCTTTTTTTTTTTTTAATGTTTGAGAGTCCTTTGGAGATCTGCCGGATGTCATAACCCAATCTTTGCACTTGGACTAATGGAACTCAGGCTCAGAAACTGGCTTAGTCAATGATCTCAATGGGTTACCTTGGGGAAGGTGATCAGCCAATGATCGAGGTGAATAAAGGTGATCAACTATGCTGCTTTGAGCTCTTTCAATGGAAGGTTATGTGCAATTTAAAAAAGGAAATTGCTTGACCCACCTGGTGAAGGAAGTAAAATGGTAGACGCATCTAATCTTCCTCTGAGTTTATGAAAGGTTTAAACAAGGTCTCTAGCGCATATTATTATTACTATTATTACTATTATTACTATTATTACTATTATTACTATTATTACTATTATTATTATTCAAATTTATCACCGCCCATCTCTACAACAGTAGACTCTGGGCGGTTTACAACATGCATTTACAACGGTGCATTTTGATACACCGGTTTTGTGGTTCCATTGTATTGGCTTCTCACTTTAATACAGCCTTTCTCAACCTTTCGACCCTGGAGGAACCCTTGAAATATCTTTCAGGCCTCGGGGAACCCCTGCACATTCAGCCTCAAATATCTAAATTATTATATTCGTTTCATGTGTAGGCCTGTATATTTGCCTTAACAGTGTTCCTAAACTGAAAGTAAAGAATGAAACTTACCTCTTTAATGTGAAGTGGCCCGAATTTGAAATAATTTTTTAAATAAATTGTGGTCTCCCAGGGAACCCCTGGTGACCTCTCGCGGAACCCGAGGGTACCACGGAACCCTGGTGGAGAAACCCTGCTTTAAGAGTTTATGTATCACTTTTTAAAACCAATTGTTTTGACAGCTGACATTTAGGCGGCTTCAGAGCCCCTTCACCGTTGTTTGCCAAGCACTAGGGATATCAATGAAATGGGGTGTGTGTTTTGTTTTGAACTCAGAACAACAACAACAACCTATTTGAAATGTTTTGTTGGTGAGATCAGGTTTGCTGGGTTTGGTCAGAACAAAATGTGAAACCACTCGAGAGTTTTATTCCAACCTTGAATGTACACTGTTTATTTGAACTCGGAATGATGAGAACAATGTGTTTCAAGGTTGGCTGGTCTGTTCTGAGGGTGCAGGCTGTGGCATTCCACGTGTCAATAAAGCAACAAAGCTCTTGAAACACAGGTTTTGTTTTGACCTTGGAACGCTCGAAACAGCCATGTTGAACTTGAAAAGGTTCAGTTGGGAAAAAATAATCTATTAATAATAGTGATAGATGGTTTATCTCAGAAGAGAACACAATTATCAACATGATTATATTAACCAGAGCTGGTAACTCGAAAGATGGAATTTAAAAATCAAAGGATAGATCACATGCTGTAGTAGGGCTATATTCAACCAGTTTTGCATGAAGCCGTTTCTTTGACGTTACTTTAACTGCTTATCTTAATATAACCTTCTCTGGGGAAGAGAATAATGTTTTATCAGCATCTCTGTCAGGCAGACTGCAAAAAGCAAGGTCAAAGAAACCAACTATGTTTCAAGCTGTCATCTTTAGAGGAATTACTAATGAGTGTGAAAACTTGCCACTTTCTCACAATGACAGCCAAATAGCTCAACTGTTTGGATCAAACTCCAATACGCAAGAGAAATCAGCTGCTCCTGCAAGGCAGAACCTGCAACTAAGTGGAAAAGAACATTCATCTTATTACTCAAAACTGCCCATCAGTGCTTGTCATATTCAAAGTATTGATTATAAATTAAGCCAGCAGTCATTTCTAATAGCGGTATCTGGTGGCTAGGCTCTTTCAGATCCTAATAGTTAATCTTCCAAATAACAAATGAGGCTTTAGGGTGGTAACTCCATAGATAAAACATAGATAAAACAGTCACTCATGCCCTTGTCATCTCCCATATAGATTATTGCAACGCGCTCTACATGAGGCTACCCTTGAAGAGTATCCGGAAGCTTCAGCTTGTCCAGAATGCGGCCGCGCGGGCAGTTATGGGCGCTGTAAGATCAGCACATGTAACACCACTACTCCGCAAGCTGCATTGGGTACCAGTTTGCTTCCGGGTCCAATTCAAGGGGTTGGTTATCACCTTTAAAGCTCTACATGGCATGGGGCCAGGGTACCTGAGGGACCGTCTCATCCCGATTACATCTGCCTGCCCCACCCGGTCATGCAGAGAGGGCATGCTTCGGACCCCATCAATAAAAGAATTTCATCTAGCGGGGTCCAGGAGGCGTGCCTTCTCTGCGACAGCACCCGCCCTGTGGAATATCTTGCCCCCGGAGGTGAGGCGGGCGCCCTCACTCCTAGCCTTCCGGAAGTCTTTAAAGACCTGGTTCTGCCGCCTTGCTTGGGATGAAGGAGGTAATAGTTCCTCCTGGGGGTGGTTAGCCCCGTGATATCCTCCTTTTTTAAGATCCTACCATCCTCTGGTTTTTCTTTCTTTATTATTATATTGTTATTTTAAAGTGTATAGGTTTTTAATGTTAATATTATTGTTGTAAACCGCCCAGAGTCTACTGCTGTAATAAATAAATAAATAAATATCTAGGAAATTCCGAATCCAGACAATCTAAAATCTACACTAAGAAAAACCAAATCCTTCAGCTTGCAAAGTCTTTGCAAGCTAATCAAGTCTATGTTGATGCTCATTTTGAATAATTCATTTGGTAGTTACGTGAGGAACCAACAAGCTACACAAAATTACTGCAATTGGTTCAGCCATCCCTGTGGTTTCGGAGATTTAAACAGATCTCACATTTCCAAAAATTTTCTTTTTTGCTACTTACAGCAGCTGAACCTCAAACAGTGGGGGAAAGAAGCTAAGAACCTTAACAAACTAAATGATTGTCACCAAAACAATCATTTACAGATTTTCATGAAATCACAGCATACAAAGAGTCCTGAAAATACCAACTGCTGTTGGAAAGAATATATTTATTTCATAGAATATGTTCCATATGAAATTTACCCAAAGGAAGACAAGAATCCGCCCCCCTGCAATTACATCTTAGATTCATCTAGATCAGTGTTTTTCAACCTTCACAACTTTAAGACATGTGGACTTCAACTCCTAGAATTCCCCAGCCAGCCATGCTGACTGGGGAATTCTGGGAGTTGAAGTCCACACATCTTAAAAGTTGCCAAGGTTGAGAAACACTGATCTAGATTCTCAGAGAACAAAACTCTGTTGAAAAAAAGAGAATTACCAGGAGTTACAAATGGTTGCAGTAATCTCTCCCATGGATACCTTCATCCCAGCTACTTGCCTGGTTAACTTTAACTATTTCTATACCACTTCAATTCAATTCAATTCAAATCAGTCAATCCTAAAGGAAATCAACCCTGAAGAGAGGACTCACTGGAAAAGACCCTGATGCTGGGAAAGACTGAAGGCAAAAGGAGAAGGGGATGGCAGAGGATGAGATGGTTAGATAGCATCACCGATGTAATGAACATGAATTTGAGTAAACTCCGAGAGACAGTGGAGGACAGGAAGGCCTGGCGTGCTATGGTTCATGAGGTCACGAAGAGGCGGACATGACTAAACGACTGAACAACAACAACACCACTTCAATAAGGCTTCTCTCTTTCCTTTGCTTTCCTGCCCAGTTACCTCTTCCCTCTGATTCATCTTCATCCAGTTTCGTACCCCCCCTTCTCTTTCCTTCCCAATGCAGCTAACAAGTCCCTATCCCCAAAATATTTCCGTATCTCTACCCTACTTCCTAAATTTTTGCTGAAAGGAGAATGGAGAGCAATGTTATGTTGTGTGTGTGTGTGTGTGTGTGTATGCATAGTTACTGTATATGCTTCTGTGCTTGATATGGATTTGTGTGAGTATGGTCAGTAATACAGATGAGGAATCAATTTTATAAACGGGACACCTTTTTTACAGACACTTCAATTTAATCCTGCATGAAACATTTCATATTGTTCTTGCCATATTACTGTTGCTATGGTTGTTATCTAATCCCTGCTTTCCAGCAATTACATGTATGCACATACAAACAGAAGTTTGTCGCATGTGTACATTTATGCAAGGGAGTGGGGAAATCTCCAAGACAGATTTAATCTGGACTTGGCAACCTTAGGTTGCTTAGGAGAGAGGAAGTTGGGCACTGCAGAAGATTTATGTCTATGCCTATATTTTTTTTCTGTCTATTCTTTCTTTATGGGGGTTATCATCTTCAATTTATCTTCCTTTAGGGTAAATGTTCTATCCAGTTCTCAGCAGTCCTAGGATAAAATGTATCTCATTCATAGAGCAGCCCATCCTCATCAGCCTCCTTCCAACATTCATCCAGCAGGTGATGGCATTCCTTAATTTTAAAAAACGATACTTCTGAGCAGCCCACCTTCTCAACCATATATCATACAGATGCGTGCCACACCAGGGTAGCATAAATTCTATATTCTTTGGGGTGCCAAGTCAAAATATATAGTTTTTTTATTTGCCGTGGCATTTTAAATGGATTGCTTACTTTGCTGGTTGAACAGTCACAACTCCCAATTGTACTGATTTAATTTTTATTGCCAAAATATGTTATCTGCCTTTGAAGTGTATGTATACTTCCCTGGAATGTCTCATGGTTGAAGGAGCATTATCAGGAAAGGTTAAAATAAGCCACAGCACGTGGCAGCCTCTAAAACTAACTTTGCAGTGGTCCACCCAGACATTTTTTTTATTTATTTACATCTTGAGTTTTCTTTAGAAGTTCAGAGCAGATTACATCAGAATCTCTCTTCGTTTTATACCCGCAGCAATAACCCTGTGGGGTGCGTTATAATGGGAAACATGTCCAAAGCCACTTTGTGAGTTTTCACAATTAAAGGTGGACTAGAACCTCAGTCTCAACGGTCCTAGTGTAATACCTTAACCCATTGTTTCTCAACCTTAACGACTTTAAGATGTGTGGACTTGGACTCCCAACATTCCCTAGCCAGTTTTGCAGGCTAGGGAATTCTGGGGGTTGAAGTCCACACATCTTTAAGTTGCCATGGTTGAGAAACACTGCCTTAACCAATACTTTACCCTGGCTCTCATAAATGAAGCTGACACCCCATCGAAACTTCCTGGGAAAGATAAGAATAGATCCTAATATTCTTTTCATTTGCCGGGTGGGGGGGAACCCCAGCAAATTAAACATATAGATGAGAAAAAGGATACCAATTGGCTAAATCATCTATTGGATCACTTTAAAGCTTATAATAATGAAACTGATTAAACACAGCTTTGACACTGCACAATGTTTTCTATGTATATTTCTTTTATTCAAATGGGTTTGTTTAACAAATCTTCAGTTCATTCCAATCCTATAAAGCACAATTAAAGCACGTAAAGCACGATTAAAATAAACCCATAAAACAAAACTAATAAAACATATTTCTATCAAATACTTCGTCAGTGTCCACATCCAGCTCTGGGCAAAGGCAGGATGAAATAACACTGCCTTCACTTGCTTCCAGAAAGCAGCGAGGATTGGGGCCACTTGTACCTGGGGGGTGGGAGGGCTCCATAACGTGGGGCCGCTACAGAGGAGGTGTGTGTTTTCTCCAAACCCCTTAAAATTTGCAAGGACGGGGCACTTTCAACAGGCATTCTCTCTCTGCCCAGATGGGCTGATTCTATGATGGTATTAAAAGAAATTACAAACCAGTTACACTCCTTCCTTGAAAATCAGTTTACACAAGATGAACAAAGAGATGCCCAGTTCTCTTTGATAAGCATTTTGTTAAATCGTCAACCATTTATTTATTTATTAAAGAATTTACCTCGCAATCGTCAACCATTTATTTATTTATTAAAGAATTTACCTCGCAACTCCAGGCCGCATACAATGAATCAAAAACAAAGCAAAACAAACACAATTGAAGTTCAAACGAGGTGAATAGGCAACCAGGGAATCACACTCAAATCCCTCTCTAGACAGGAAGTTCCAGTCACCCCAGCCCCAAACTTGATGAAAAAGCCAAGTTTTTACTGCTTTTCTGAAGGCCAAACAGGGTTGAGGCCAGCCGTATTCCGGGGAAGGTGGGGAGGGGGATCATTCCAGAGGTACCACAATTGAAATGGCACACCTCCTGGGTCCCATGAGATGGCATTGCTTTAGAGAAGGGACCTAAAGTGTGCAGACCCTATTATCTGCCCGCCTAACAGTGCCATCTCAGCTGGAGGCTTCCAAAGCAAGGTATTTAAACTCTTCCCTCCTTTCCCCCCCACCCCCCCTTATCTATGTGGACTCCTGTCTGGATAAATTATAGGAGTTCTGAAGAGTTAATAAGTGCGTGCGCGTGTGTATGCGCATGCGACAAAAATCAAAATCAAAGTGTTTAAACCGTCTAATTATTTCCCTTTTCTGACCTTATCCATTCACTTTCTGACATTATCCAACCACACTGTGTGGGGTTTCCAGTCTTTTTCTCGTGCTCCTGGTTCAGAGACAATATAGTAATCTTGCATCTCCAGACAATTCACATATAATCCATCTGTGAAACGCTTTTCTATCCTCTCCCATTTCAGCTCTCACATCCTGCCTTACCTACCCCCTTTTTCACACACATGCACACTCCCATTCACACTCAGTCCTTCTACCCACCTAATGGGGCAATTCTTTTTGGTGCACAACAGTAGCAGCATACCATATTCCTGACATTTTTACCAGTCCCAGCTTGTACCACCGACACTCAATGTAAGAATTCCGAACCAAGTTCAGTTGTCCAGCCACGTAAAATGTTCCTCATCAAAAAGCAAGCTCTCTCTTGGCCCTCAGATGGACTGGATCTCCTCTCCAGCTAACCATTTGTTCACTTTCAAATAAATAGCTCATTAAAGGATCCAAGGCAACAAGATCTCCTTAAAGTTGCATGCTGTGACCCTGAGGGTAAGAGGATAGGATCAGAAGGTGAAGACAGAGAGATTAAATCACATAAGAAGGGCATTGCTGGGTCCAAAAGCTTGCTGGAACATGTTGATGCTTATCAAGCAAAAGGACATTCAGAAAGAGGGCCACTGTTTCATCGGATGGGTTGAAGTTCCTTGTGACCAATATAGACTTGCAAAATAGGTCGCCTGGCTCTAGGTTAATCAACCCACAGGTTCACATGTAACTATATTAGTAATTGTCGGTTTCACTGAATGATTAGGAAGAAATTAAAAATAGAATCAAGTCATTTCCAGCTCAGAAGAGCCTTTTCTTTGGTTGCTTGTAGGTGACTCATGAAAGACAATTAGGTGAATATCTTTTTACAAGATGCTTGTAATTACTATATTGTTGTCACGTATAAATGTATTGTCATTTACTATAATGGCATTCTCTCCTTTCTCCAAGCAGTTACGGCAGTGTATAAAGTCCTTTCTCCCTGAATTTAAAAGGGGGCGTGGTGGCTCAGCAGGTAAGACGCCAGGCTTGTCGATCGGAAGATCGCAAGTTCGGAGGTTCGAATCCCTAGCCCCGTGTGACGGAGTGAGCTCCCGCACTCGCCCCAGCTCTTGCCAACCTAGCAATTCGAAAGCATGCAAATGAAAGTAGATTAATACGTACCACTTCGGTGGGTAGGTAACAGCGTTCCACGTGTGTCATGCGGCCACATGACCGTGGAAGCGTCTTCGGACAGCGCTGGCTCTTCAGCTAACAAACGGAGATGAGCACCGGCCCCTAGAGTCGGACACGACTGCACAAATGTGCAGGGGGAACCTTTACCTACCTTACCCTGAATTTAACCTCATAACAATTTTTCGAGGTAGACTAAGCTGAGTACGCATATAACTAGCTGAAGGTCACTCTAACATTAAATATTCACTTGTCAAGTAGCTCTTATGGACCAAAATCATTTCAAAATACCTTGAGATACCATGTGGCCTTTTTTTCTAGACACCAATCCACCCATCTTCCATTGCACAGAACTGTAACTGAACGTTGTACAGATAGTCCTTGCTTAACAACCATTTGTTTAGTGATGGTTCGGACTTACAACGGTGCTGAAAAACCGGCTTACAACCAGTCGTCACACTTATGACCACTGCAGCGTCCCCGCAGTCATGTGATCATGGTTTGGGCACTTGGAAACCAGTTCGCATTTATGACTGTCGCAGCATCCCATGGTCACGTGGTTGCCATTGTCGACCTTCCTGGCAGGCTTCTGTCAAGCAAGTTCAATGGGGAACTGCGTGATTCGTTTAAAGACCATGTGGTTCACTCAACATCCACAGTGATTTGCTTAACAACTGCCACAAAAAAGGTTGTAAAACTGGGTCAGATTCACTTAATGACTGCTTTGCTTAGCAACCGAAATTCTGGTCCCAATTGTGGTCATTAAGTGAGGACTACCTGTATTGTCAATTCCAAAACTCCATTTCCATCCTCTTCTGCCAATTTCAAGCAAGCTTCTGTACATGCACTAGTGAGACCTCCAGGAGTTTAGGATTATCACAGCAGCACATTGCAATGGTGGCTCACAATGGCATGAAGGATGTTATGCTTGCCCTCCTGGCAAACCCTTTGACAGAAATGAACTTTTTTATTTTTCCTGGTTTAAGAGTCCAAGAGGAAGTTGTTGCCCACTGTGCTATTTTGGCTTTAGTCACAACTATGGTCTACTCCAACCCAAGGACTCAGAGCAGATAACACCACTTTATAATATTAAGGGAGACAGCCTGCTGTCCAAGACTTGTAAACTAATTCAGACAAAGGAAGCCACTGCATAACGAAGAGGGGGAAATGAATGATTGGCAAGGAGAACATGAACCAAATCTACTCTTTTCACTCTCTTCCCTGGAACCTGATGTCCAGGATCTCTGAGTTTGAACCTCGTCAGTGTCAAGACTGGAGAAGAACTAATGTTGTTCCCATCTTCAAATAAAGGGAAAAAAGTATATCCAGGAAACTACAGACTGGTCAGTTTGATTTAAATCCTCACTGAGCCAAAAAAATTCACTGGAGAAGTGATTTCCTTTGTTGTGAGGGCATGTGAGGGTGAGAGTGGATGCTGCTGACTTCAGACCGAATTGCAATGCCTTCCCTGAAATATTAAGTATAGAAAGGCAAAAAAAATTCTGGAAGGGAAATGGAGGACCCCATGCCTCTTCATTGCTGGCCAGCCATTTATTTATTTAAATCGGTTTATATGGCCACCCGTCTCACCAATGCAACTCTGGGCAATTAACAAAAGTTTTAAAATATATTACAAAAATACATATCATAACAGACTAAAACACAAAGTGGCTGCCAAAGGCAGCATACCCCAACAATGTGGGCTCAATTATTCTCCCAACACCCACACCCAAAAAAACAGCCAGGTCTTCAAGGCTTTCCAAAAGGTGAGCAGATGTGGGGCCAATATGGTGTTTCCAGAGGGCAGGCACAGCTACAGAAAAGGCTTCCTGGGTCCTGCTAGATCAGCGGTCCCCAACCTTTTTGGCACCAGGGACTGGTTTCATGGGCCATGTGGGCCACGGGCGGGCCACGGGCAGAGCTTGATGGGCGGGCCACGCAGGCCATGGGCGAGCCATGGGTGAAGCTCAATGGGTGGGCTGTGCGGCCCGGTTCCTAACAGGCCACGCACCGGTACCGGGCCACGGCCCTGGGGTTGGGGACCCCTGTGCTAGATGACAATCCCTAGCAGATGGGGCCCCAGAGCACTTTCTCCTGCCCACCCTAATGTGACGGGTAGTAACAATGGCAGTAAGGCAGTCCCTCAAATACCTAGCCCCATGCTATGTAGGGCTTTATAGATAATAACCAGCACCTTGAATTGCACCTGGAAGCAAATTAAGAGCCAGTGCAGCTTGTGGAGCAAAAGTGTAACATGGCATAATGAGGCATACCCACAATTGCCCATTCTACCACATTCTGGACCAATTGAAGCTTCTGGATGTTCTTCAAGGGCAGCCTCATGTAGGGCACATTGTAGTAATCCACTCAGGAGGTGACCAAAGCATGACTGACTGTGCACAGTGGCCCCTGATCCAGGAAGGGGCATCATTGGTACATCACACAAAGCTGTGAAAAGGGGCCACCTGGCTTGGTGAATCCAGGAGAACCCCCAAACTGCACACTGGTTCTGTTTGGGGTAGTGCAATTCCACCCAGAACTGAAGACGGAAAATCATTAGATCCAGGAGGCCCTAAAATCCCAAGGCCACTCCGTCTTGCTAGGTTTGAGTTGAAACCTGTTTGTCCCCAGAGAGACCCCCACAGCCTCCAGGCACTGAGACAGAACTTCCACAGCAACACTTGGCCAGCTAGGAGCAGAGATAGACAACTGAGAGTCCTCAGTCTATTGGTGACACCTCACCCTGTGCCACTGAATGACCTCACCCAGCAGCTTCACAGAGATGTTAAAAGGAGCGGGGAGAGTCAAGCCCTGAGGGACCCCACACAAGAGGGGCTGTGGGACAGACCTCTCCCCTGACACTGACACCAATTAGAACTGACCCCAGAGGAAGGAGGAGAACCAGCAAAACACTTTGCCCCAACCCTTAACCCCAAAACCAGTCCAGAAGGATACCGTGGTTGATGGTATTGAACGCTGCTGACAGATCAAGGACAGCAAGGTTGGATGCACGATTCCCATCCTGCTCCCTCCACAGGTCATCCACAAATGGAATCAATGCCATTCCAGTCCCGTACCTGGCCTGAAACCCAATTGGAAGGGACTGAGGTAATCCGCTTCATCCAGGGCCCTCTGAAGCTGCAAGGCAACCGCCTTCTCTGTCCTGTTGAAGGGCAGCTGTCCAAAACAGTCGGGTCTGGGGACTGCTTTTTGAGGAGATGGCAGACTACCACTTCCTTGAGCAATGGTGGAGCTGCTCCCTCTCTCATGGATGCATTCACCACCCCCCAGACCCATTTGGGGATGAACCACCATTATGAGCAAACAGAAGAATTGCTCTATAAGACGGTGAACCGCACTGGATGTTTATTGCACCACAAAACCAGAAGCTGTTTAGGGAGAAAAAAAATCCAAAGTGTAAAAGGGGGAAAAAACTGTTGTGCTAACTTCTATAACTGTGCTGGAAGAATATTTACGGTTTAAATGAAATGGAACAAAATTTGATTAAAAGTGGCAAAGGTGTGCAACTTAGTGTGACTTTTCAAAAAGTCTCTTTATAATTTTGGGCCCCGGAGAGACATAATTAAAGTCATCTGCCTTCCAATATAAATGTTATTTACAAGTGCAAAATTGTATATTTATTTTCAATGTTTCCTCGATATCTCGGCTCATTAAGCAAATTTAAATAGAGCCACTGGAGCCTCACAGTAAATGCTTCCTGCCTTCACTTGGCCTCCCCCCCCCCACCCTCTAAAATCAAAGCAAACTATTTCCCCCCATTTTTAATCAAGGCCATCTTTCACGTCTTTACCAATATTATTCAAAGAGGTTCAATACAAAAAGCAGCAGGAAGCAGCCAAAAGCCGCAAGTAAAATGTCATCCGGGAGCACTGCATCAATTTATACTTATCAGCCTATCATAAGCACAAGATAAGTCCCGACATAATTTAAAACAGCCTTCCCAAATCCGGTGCCCTCCAACCGCAACTGACATCATCCCCAGAAAACGGGGGCAGCAACGGAAGGTTAGAGATGGGTGTTGGAGAGGAAAAGAAAAATGTTAAAAGACAATATTGTAGGATTTCAGAGGGTCATTTGAAACATCCTTGTGATTCTAACATATACCGTACTCTCTGCAACCTTTCTAGAAAAGGGTCATTGCTCCTCCTGGCTGCCACTGTATTAGATTCACAGAATCTAGATTTGGGAGGGCTCAGTGTGGGAATCCAAATCAAAACATCCCTGATAGACGGCTGGCACGCATCCAGTGCAGGGGAGCCCCCCCCCCCCATTTCTCAGGGGAACTGGTCTCACTGCCAAACGGCTCTGCTCTTCCTGACATTCACCCAAAGCTGTCTTTTCTATAACTCAGGACTCTGCATTTGGGGGCAATAAAGAAAACATCCTGAGTGTTTTCTGTGCGACATCCTTTCAGGTATTGAAAAGCATTAGATTTCTCTGGACAAGGGTAAATGGGCCCAGAATCCTTCAGACAGAAAACGTCAAATTTTATTTCTAGTCCCCTGATCATCCTTCTGTCCTTCTCTAAACCATTCTCGTTTCTCTTCAGGTGTGCTGTTCACAACTGGACATAGTACCAAATTTGGAATCTGACCCAAACAAATCTATTTAAAGTGGGGAGGGCCACTGATTGTGGGATGAGAGCTTCATTCAGCACATGTCTGTAGCTTGAATCATGTCAACTGGATTTCTATTTTCTTAATGGAAACGTTTCGCTCCTTATCCAAGGGGCTTCTTCAGTCTGAGCAAAGTTGGTAAGGGAATCCTAAATATGTTCCTAGGTAGCTGTGTGACCTTACACCTGGGGCTAGGTCATGGTTATATTGAGATGTAATTTTTAAGTCCTTTTATCATCTAATGGAGGGTCGTTAAAAACACCATGCTGCTGTTGAGCTTCTGAAATGGTCTTAATCTTCCTAGGCACAGAAGACAACACGGGGAGGAAGATGGGGGAGAGTTTGTGCCTGAGGCCCCCACCTCTATTCAAGGAAGGATTTTCCAAGTTGGCATAAATGGATTCCTTGACCCCTCTCTCAAACCACCTATCTTCTCTGTCTAAAATGTGAACATTAATGTCCTCAAATGAGTGTCCTTTTTCTTTTAGATGAAGATAAACTGCTGACTCTGGTCCTGTGGTGTTATTTCTCCTGTGTTGTGCCATCCTCCTGTACATAGGTTGTTTGGTTTCTCCAATGTAGAGTTCAGAGCACTCCTCACTGCACTGGATTGCATAAACTACATTGCTTTTCTTATGTTTTGGAGTTTGATCTTTGGGGTGTACAAGCCTCTGTCTCAGTGTGTTGGTGGGTTTGAAATATACAGGTATGTGGTGTTTGCCAAATATCCGTTTTATCTTTTCAGACACGCCAGCCATGTAGGGAATGACCAGGTTCTTTCGTTTACTCTGAGTCTCAGCCCTATCTGTCGCTGTTTTAGGTCTGGTAGATTTAGATTTGGTGAAGGCCCAATTTGGATATCCACAGGCCTTCAGGGCTGTTCTCAGGTGCTGATTTTCATTCTTTTTGGAATCCATGGAGGTGGGGATGGTTTCTGCTCTGTGTGACAATGTCCTGATGACTCCTAGTTTGTGCTGCAGTGGATGGTGGGAGTCAAACATCAGATATTGATCTGTGTGTGTGGGTTTCCTGTAGATCCCTATTTCTAGCTTGCCACCGGTCCCAATGAGGACTTCACAGTCTAGGAATGCCAGTCTGTTGTCCTTGGTGTCTTCTCTGGTGAAGCTAATGTTGGCATCTATAGTGTTTATATGGTCCGTGAAGGCCTGTACTTCCTGGGCCTTGATTTTGACCCAGGTGTCATCCATATACCTAAACCAGTGGGTGGGCACCGTTCCCTGGAATGTGTTGAGTGCTTTCTTCTCCACTTCTTCCATGTATAAATTGGCCACAATGGGTGACACAGGAGAACCCATGGCACAGCCGTGTTTTTGTCTGTAAAAGTCACCTCTGTATGTGAAATAAGTGGTGTTAAGACACAGGTCCAGAAGATGGCAGATCTGGTTTGGGTTGAGATGGCTTCTCCTTTCCAGGGTGCTGTCCTCTTCTAGTCTCTTCCTGACAGCGGATAGAGCATGAGTGGTGGGGATGCTGGTGAAAAGGGAGGACACATCAAAGGAGACCATAGTTTCATCTGTATCCAGTTTCAGGATCTTTGCTTTGGAAACAAATTCTTCCGAATTATGGATGTGGTGTTCAGAGTGTCCAACTAGAGGTGCTAGTATGGTAGAGAGGTGTTTGGCAATGTTGTATGTTACCGAATTGATGCTGCTGACTATGGGTCGGAGGGGTGTTCCTTCCTTGTGGATCTTAGGAAGTCCGTAGATGCAGGGGATGGCTTCTCCAGGATACAGACGGTGGTAGGTAATCCTATCGATGGAGCCATCATGTTCCAATTGTTTCAAACTGTCTATTGCCTTTTTCTTGTAATTGTTGGTGGGGTCTCTTTTCAGTTTTTCATATGTATGGTGATCCTCCAAAAGTGAGGTAATTTTATTGTGGTAGTCTGCAGTGTTTAGAACCACTGTACATCTTCCTTTGTCAGCAGGTAAAATGGTGATGGTTTCATCTTTGCTGAGGGCTGTCAGGGCTCTCCTCTCTTGGACGGTAAGGTTGGGGGGAGGAGGTTGAGCACTGGACAGAGCTGCAGATATTTTAAGCCGGAGTTGTTCTGCTTCTTCAAAAGGTAGGTGGTTGTTGTGGATGGCAGATTCTGTGGCTGTAATGAGCTCCACAACCGGAACTTGCTTGGGAGTGATGGCAAAATTAAGTCCTTTGGCTAGGACATCTCTCTCTGGTTGGGTAAGTTCTCTGTCTGAGAGATTTTTCACCCACATGTTCTTTTTGTCCTCTGTGGTCCTGTTGTTGTTGTTCCTCCCAGTGGTTTCTCCAGTTCCTTGTTTCTGCTTGCTGCGAGAAAGAAGAATGTCAAATTTCTTAGTTTGCCTCTCCTTTGTCTTGTGATGCTGGGCCAGCTGTACTTTATTGCCAAGCTGAATAACTCTATCCAGGATTGGGTCAGGAAGGTCAAAGATCAAATTCGAGAAGACAGCAAGAAAGGTGGCAGACTATAGAAACCACCTACGTTTTAACCTCAGATGCAGACAACAGAGACTCATCCCGACCAGCCTACGCCTGCAATCTACAGTTAAGGGTCACAGAGCAGATCAGATCCTGCAGCAGGCACAAAGACATCTTCTAAATGAAAGAATAAGGCAAGTCCACTTCACCATTGATGCCCTGCAATACAATTTTGAAAACCTTCACCAGGAACTCACAGCCACCCTTCCTGACCCAATCCTGGATAGAGTTATTCAGCTTGGCAATAAAGTACAGCTGGCCCAGCATCACAAGACAAAGGAGAGGCAAACTAAGAAATTTGACATTCTTCTTTCTCGCAGCAAGCAGAAACAAGGAACTGGAGAAACCACTGGGAGGAACAACAACAACAGGACCACAGAGGACAAAAAGAACATGTGGGTGAAAAATCTCTCAGACAGAGAACTTACCCAACCAGAGAGAGATGTCCTAGCCAAAGGACTTAATTTTGCCATCACTCCCAAGCAAGTTCCGGTTGTGGAGCTCATTACAGCCACAGAATCTGCCATCCACAACAACCACCTACCTTTTGAAGAAGCAGAACAACTCCGGCTTAAAATATCTGCAGCTCTGTCCAGTGCTCAACCTCCTCCCCCCAACCTTACCGTCCAAGAGAGGAGAGCCCTGACAGCCCTCAGCAAAGATGAAACCATCACCATTTTACCTGCTGACAAAGGAAGATGTACAGTGGTTCTAAACACTGCAGACTACCACAATAAAATTACCTCACTTTTGGAGGATCACCATACATATGAAAAACTGAAAAGAGACCCCACCAACAATTACAAGAAAAAGGCAATAGACAGTTTGAAACAATTGGAACATGATGGCTCCATCGATAGGATTACCTACCACCGTCTGTATCCTGGAGAAGCCATCCCCTGCATCTACGGACTTCCTAAGATCCACAAGGAAGGAACACCCCTCCGACCCATAGTCAGCAGCATCAATTCGGTAACATACAACATTGCCAAACACCTCTCTACCATACTAGCACCTCTAGTTGGACACTCTGAACACCACATCCATAATTCGGAAGAATTTGTTTCCAAAGCAAAGATCCTGAAACTGGATACAGATGAAACTATGGTCTCCTTTGATGTGTCCTCCCTTTTCACCAGCATCCCCACCACTCATGCTCTATCCGCTGTCAGGAAGAGACTAGAAGAGGACAGCACCCTGGAAAGGAGAAGCCATCTCAACCCAAACCAGATCTGCCATCTTCTGGACCTGTGTCTTAACACCACTTATTTCACATACAGAGGTGACTTTTACAGACAAAAACACGGCTGTGCCATGGGTTCTCCTGTGTCACCCATTGTGGCCAATTTATACATGGAAGAAGTGGAGAAGAAAGCACTCAACACATTCCAGGGAACGGTGCCCACCCACTGGTTTAGGTATATGGATGACACCTGGGTCAAAATCAAGGCCCAGGAAGTACAGGCCTTCACGGACCATATAAACACTATAGATGCCAACATTAGCTTCACCAGAGAAGACACCAAGGACAACAGACTGGCATTCCTAGACTGTGAAGTCCTCATTGGGACCGGTGGCAAGCTAGAAATAGGGATCTACAGGAAACCCACACACACAGATCAATATCTGATGTTTGACTCCCACCATCCACTGCAGCACAAACTAGGAGTCATCAGGACATTGTCACACAGAGCAGAAACCATCCCCACCTCCATGGATTCCAAAAAGAATGAAAATCAGCACCTGAGAACAGCCCTGAAGGCCTGTGGATATCCAAATTGGGCCTTCACCAAATCTAAATCTACCAGACCTAAAACAGCGACAGATAGGGCTGAGACTCAGAGTAAACGAAAGAACCTGGTCATTCCCTACATGGCTGGCGTGTCTGAAAAGATAAAACGGATATTTGGCAAACACCACATACCTGTATATTTCAAACCCACCAACACACTGAGACAGAGGCTTGTACACCCCAAAGATCAAACTCCAAAACATAAGAAAAGCAATGTAGTTTATGCAATCCAGTGCAGTGAGGAGTGCTCTGAACTCTACATTGGAGAAACCAAACAACCTATGTACAGGAGGATGGCACAACACAGGAGAAATAACACCACAGGACCAGAGTCAGCAGTTTATCTTCATCTAAAAGAAAAAGGACACTCATTTGAGGACATTAATGTTCACATTTTAGACAGAGAAGATAGGTGGTTTGAGAGAGGGGTCAAGGAATCCATTTATGCCAACTTGGAAAATCCTTCCTTGAATAGAGGTGGGGGCCTCAGGCACAAACTCTCCCCCATCTTCCTCCCCGTGTTGTCTTCTGTGCCTAGGAAGATTAAGACCATTTCAGAAGCTCAACAGCAGCATGGTGTTTTTAACGACCCTCCATTAGATGATAAAAGGACTTAAAAATTACATCTCAATATAACCATGACCTAGCCCCAGGTGTAAGGTCACACAGCTACCTAGGAACATATTTAGGATTCCCTTACCAACTTTGCTCAGACTGAAGAAGCCCCTTGGATAAGGAGCGAAACGTTTCCATTAAGAAAATAGAAATCCAGTTGACATGATTCAAGCTACAGACAATTCCACCTGGATGACTGAGAACCTTCATAGACATATTGCCATACATTTTGGGGATGAAACCCTGAAGTTGGTAAGGAAATTCGAGAAGACAGCAAGAAAGGTGGCAGACTATAGAAACCACCTACGTTTTAACCTCAGATGCAGACAACAGAGACTCATCCCGACCAGCCTACGCCTGCAATCTACAGTTAAGGGTCACAGAGCAGATCAGATCCTGCAGCAGGCACAAAGACATCTTCTAAATGAAAGAATAAGGCAAGTCCACTTCACCATTGATGCCCTGCAATACAATTTTGAAAACCTTCACCAGGAACTCACAGCCACCCTTCCTGACCCAATCCTGGATAGAGTTATTCAGCTTGGCAATAAAGTACAGCTGGCCCAGCATCACAAGACAAAGGAGAGGCAAACTAAGAAATTTGACATTCTTCTTTCTCGCAGCAAGCAGAAACAAGGAACTGGAGAAACCACTGGGAGGAACAACAACAACAGGACCACAGAGGACAAAAAGAACATGTGGGTGAAAAATCTCTCAGACAGAGAACTTACCCAACCAGAGAGAGATGTCCTAGCCAAAGGACTTAATTTTGCCATCACTCCCAAGCAAGTTCCGGTTGTGGAGCTCATTACAGCCACAGAATCTGCCATCCACAACAACCACCTACCTTTTGAAGAAGCAGAACAACTCCGGCTTAAAATATCTGCAGCTCTGTCCAGTGCTCAACCTCCTCCCCCCAACCTTACCGTCCAAGAGAGGAGAGCCCTGACAGCCCTCAGCAAAGATGAAACCATCACCATTTTACCTGCTGACAAAGGAAGATGTACAGTGGTTCTAAACACTGCAGACTACCACAATAAAATTACCTCACTTTTGGAGGATCACCATACATATGAAAAACTGAAAAGAGACCCCACCAACAATTACAAGAAAAAGGCAATAGACAGTTTGAAACAATTGGAACATGATGGCTCCATCGATAGGATTACCTACCACCGTCTGTATCCTGGAGAAGCCATCCCCTGCATCTACGGACTTCCTAAGATCCACAAGGAAGGAACACCCCTCCGACCCATAGTCAGCAGCATCAATTCGGTAACATACAACATTGCCAAACACCTCTCTACCATACTAGCACCTCTAGTTGGACACTCTGAACACCACATCCATAATTCGGAAGAATTTGTTTCCAAAGCAAAGATCCTGAAACTGGATACAGATGAAACTATGGTCTCCTTTGATGTGTCCTCCCTTTTCACCAGCATCCCCACCACTCATGCTCTATCCGCTGTCAGGAAGAGACTAGAAGAGGACAGCACCCTGGAAAGGAGAAGCCATCTCAACCCAAACCAGATCTGCCATCTTCTGGACCTGTGTCTTAACACCACTTATTTCACATACAGAGGTGACTTTTACAGACAAAAACACGGCTGTGCCATGGGTTCTCCTGTGTCACCCATTGTGGCCAATTTATACATGGAAGAAGTGGAGAAGAAAGCACTCAACACATTCCAGGGAACGGTGCCCACCCACTGGTTTAGGTATATGGATGACACCTGGGTCAAAATCAAGGCCCAGGAAGTACAGGCCTTCACGGACCATATAAACACTATAGATGCCAACATTAGCTTCACCAGAGAAGACACCAAGGACAACAGACTGGCATTCCTAGACTGTGAAGTCCTCATTGGGACCGGTGGCAAGCTAGAAATAGGGATCTACAGGAAACCCACACACACAGATCAATATCTGATGTTTGACTCCCACCATCCACTGCAGCACAAACTAGGAGTCATCAGGACATTGTCACACAGAGCAGAAACCATCCCCACCTCCATGGATTCCAAAAAGAATGAAAATCAGCACCTGAGAACAGCCCTGAAGGCCTGTGGATATCCAAATTGGGCCTTCACCAAATCTAAATCTACCAGACCTAAAACAGCGACAGATAGGGCTGAGACTCAGAGTAAACGAAAGAACCTGGTCATTCCCTACATGGCTGGCGTGTCTGAAAAGATAAAACGGATATTTGGCAAACACCACATACCTGTATATTTCAAACCCACCAACACACTGAGACAGAGGCTTGTACACCCCAAAGATCAAACTCCAAAACATAAGAAAAGCAATGTAGTTTATGCAATCCAGTGCAGTGAGGAGTGCTCTGAACTCTACATTGGAGAAACCAAACAACCTATGTACAGGAGGATGGCACAACACAGGAGAAATAACACCACAGGACCAGAGTCAGCAGTTTATCTTCATCTAAAAGAAAAAGGACACTCATTTGAGGACATTAATGTTCACATTTTAGACAGAGAAGATAGGTGGTTTGAGAGAGGGGTCAAGGAATCCATTTATGCCAACTTGGAAAATCCTTCCTTGAATAGAGGTGGGGGCCTCAGGCACAAACTCTCCCCCATCTTCCTCCCCGTGTTGTCTTCTGTGCCTAGGAAGATTAAGACCATTTCAGAAGCTCAACAGCAGCATGGTGTTTTTAACGACCCTCCATTAGATGATAAAAGGACTTAAAAATTACATCTCAATATAACCATGACCTAGCCCCAGGTGTAAGGTCACACAGCTACCTAGGAACATATTTAGGATTCCCTTACCAACTTTGCTCAGACTGAAGAAGCCCCTTGGATAAGGAGCGAAACGTTTCCATTAAGAAAATAGAAATCCAGTTGACATGATTCAAGCTACAGACAATTCCACCTGGATGACTGAGAACCTTCATAGACATATTCATTCAGCACAGTATGGCAGAAAGGGCTGGACATTAAAAGAAATGGGGGGGGGGGGGAGACACCTAGGACAAAGTGAGCGAAATTAAAAGGAGACCATGGGCAAAAAAGACAGCATATGGTAACAATTGATATGTTCAGTATACCGGCAGTCCTCACTTAATAACCATTCGTTTAGCAATGGTTCAGACTTATGACGGTGCTGAAAAAGCCGACTTGCAACCAGTCCTCACACTTACGACTGTTGGTGTCCCTGCAGTCACATGATCACAATTTGGGCGCTCGGCAACCGGTTCGCATTTATGACCACTGCAGTGTCCTGTGATCATGTGATCACCATTTTCGACCTTCCCAGCTGGCTTCTGGCAAGCAACATCAATGGCGAACTGCGTGATTCACTTAATGACCACATGGTTCGCTTAACACCTGCGGTGATTCACTTAACGGTTGCTGCAAAAAAGGTTGTAAAATTGGGTCGGATTTGCTTAATGACTGCTTTGCTTAGCAACCAAAATTCCGGTCCCAACTGTGGTCATTAAGTGAGGACTACCTGTATGAATAAATTAAAAATAAAATATTCTGCCTGTCAATGGCCAAAGGCTTGCAAGAAACCTCCAAAACAGCATAGAAGCCTAAGCATCACTACCCATTTTTTCCTTAAAACTGAATATATTGTTCCACAATACCCATCCACCCACAGTTACACACACACCTCAAGAAACCAAAACAAATGCAGCCCTTTCTGTCCCCAAATGAAGCATTTCAGAAGGTGAAAAAATAAACAGCTCAGTTCCAAAATATTGCTGAAGTTGAAATTAATGTGAAATGGTTCCAGGTGTCTTAAATGCAAACCATCTTGGATATTTTTTGCCAACTTCCTTTCCCCCCCTTAACCATAACCCCAACCCTTTCGGATAGCGAGATGTACAGTCTCCAATTGATTTGTCACCAAAGTTGGACAGCAACCATATTCCTCATTTAGGCCCCAGCAGTTCCAATAAAATTAGTCTTTCTGCTAATTTTAGAGGAGCTCGTTTTAATGGATATCCTTCTCTGTGCATTTCAGACAACTGGAGATTTTTAATCAACTGGGAATGAGAAAACCCTAGAAACTAACATTAACCCAAATTTTCTATAGCAAACTTTCCAGGGTTGGGAGAAGTCCCTGAAATCTGTTGCACACCTGGCAGATGTTGTGTTCCAACAGCTGTTTTCCTGGCCTCTCTTGAGAATCCTGTTACTAGGTTCACGCTCGTGTGATTTCCTGCTTCGGACCATCTCATTAATTTCATGCTCCCTATCCCCCAATATCTCGGATTATTCCCCTTTTCTGTTACAATGCAGTTTGAGTGCCACATGTAGCAAAGTGACATTTTTATGACCTTCTCCCAAGGGAAATCAGAAGTACAATAATAGAGATAAGCACAACACAAACAGGAGAGGGAATGGAGAGACTTTTGCCTCCTAATGCGGTCTTAAGCCCCCAATTTGAGCTTAGATAAGCACCTCTCCCAGAAGCTTCCCTTTTGAGGGTGTGAAGGAGAGAGGAAGGAAACCAACTGCGATCCCTTAACAACTACTTTCTGCCAATCACAAAGAGGGAGAACAACAATGTTTGGGGGCTGTTTTAGTCATCTCCTAGCTTAAACGAAAAAATCTAGACTACGGATGGTCAATATAGAGGTGGAACCATGCCCAGTCAGTGGTCGGGTGATAGGACTATATTTTGCAAACTGACACCCTGAAGTCTAGGGAAAGTGGAAGGCAAAAGGAAGAGGGGCCGACCAAGGGCAAGATGAATGGATGATATTCTGGAGGTAACAGACTCGACCGACCATGGGGGATGAAGCTGGGGATGAAGCTCTGGCGTGGGCTGGTGCATGAAGTCACGAAGAGTCGGAAGCGACTGAACGAATAAACAACAACAAACCCTGAAGTCTGTCAGGCTTTGCAATGAAAGCAAAGTTACAGGGTGGTGAAAATGCCAGAGTTACCAAGTGCTCAGACATGCTCAGACACATCCGGGAAGTGACATGCAAAATCCAAAGACAGTGGGAGAGATCAGAGGGGAGAATCCTATGAGGCTCTGAAACAGGAGAGGAGCAAACAACATACTTGTGGCTAAAATCCACACTGTGACCTCCAAGGGGGTACGTGACATTATGGCAATAAGTGGATGCAAAACCTTAACTTCCAAAGGCTCAAGATGTCCATTCTGTCCCCAACCCTTGCCCCCAAATAAGAAAGGTCACCCCAAAGTCTGGGGAACTTTGGGGGATTCTCAGGGTTCATAAAAATGTCTTAAGACTCCCAATACTATTTTGCTCCCTAAAATCCCCAAAACCTGAAAGAAGCCCCATCAGGCTTCTGGTGGGCCTCATCTACTCTGGAATGCTATGGGGGGGGGCACATATAGCCCACAGGCTGCCCACACCTACACCCTAGATCATATTCTTATTTTTCATAGGAGCAAGATTTGACCACGGTTTACCAAGCCTTGATGAAAACTCTGAAAGCATCCTGGGCTGCTCTAGCAGCCAAACCGATCACACTAACTGTAATTTAGTAAGTTTTCTTACTAAATACTGTCACAGGCAGGAGTTATTTGAGACCCTCCTGGATACGCGAGCTTTATTTTTTTTATAGCTTTAACTTATTTCATTCAACTAAAACAAAAGAGAAAAGGAAAAAAAGAGAAAGAAAACAAAAGAGCAGGCTTTATGATAAAGAGAGTGTTGGCTAACATGTCTTTCTATTGATGGGTGAGAATCCCTAACTGGATCTCCGCTCACTCTAAGGTGGGTGACAGTGGGAATTATCACAACTAGGGCCTTTTCCATTGCTGCCAGAGCTTCTTCATTTTTACTGAACACTCTAAGACTAAAGGTTCAATTCCAATTCCCATCAGCTTCAGATGGGAATTATGGACTTATTAACAGTCATGGATGATAACTGTAGACATCGAGGGCAATGATTCACCATCCTTGCTCTGGAGTTAAAATGTGGAAAACAAATGTACATGAGTAATGACATATGGGTGTTTCTAGCTGCAAGTCACACCAAGGTTTGCAAAGAGGTGGAAACTACCTCTCTAATAGGGAGAGTTTTACAGGAATGGAATAGGTATAACAGCATCCATAGTGGAGAGAGGAGGTAGTAAGAAATAAGCAAACTCCCAATTTCCTGAACAGCCTTCGAAGAGGTCTTTCCACATCAGAGCAGAGGCCAGAATCATAGAGGACATCGAATCCAACTCTCCTCAATACAGGATCCACTAGAGCAGGGGTCGGCAAACTTTTTATGCCGGGAGCCATTTTGACATGCTCGTGCACATTTTGAAATGCTCGAGAGCCAGGGGGCGGGGTTTGCGGGTGGGGGCCAATCGCGTGGAAGGGGGCGGGGTTTGCGGGTGGGGGCCAATCGCGTGGAAGGGGGCGGGGTTTGCGGGCGGGGACCAATCGCGCACACTTAGGGCCTGCTGCCACCATGCCCGCCACGCCCACTGCATTGCCCGCCGCCGCCACGCCCACCATGCCCGCTGCCACGCCTGCCCCGCCACTGCACCTCCCCCGGGGTCCGAGTAAGCCGCGACGGGCAGGCGGCGAGCGAAGCATTGCCCCGCCTCCTCCCCCGGGGTCCTTCGTGAAGACCTCCTCCTCCATCCTCGCTGCTCCCGCCGCCGCTCCTTACTGCCTTCCTTCTTCTTCCTCGCCGGCACCCACCACCCCTGCCCCACCTCCGCCCACCCTTCTCCTCCCTCCCCCTCACAGAGATTTCGTCTCTGTCTCCTTCTTCTGTCTGCCTGTCTCCTTCGAAGCAAGCGCGCGCGCAAGAGAGACAAAAGCCGCTCTTTCTTTCTTCCTACGCCGGCATAGGACGTAAGAAGAAAGAAAGAGCGGCTTCTCTCTCGCTTGCGCGCGCGCTTGCTTCAAAGGAGACAGGCAGAGGGAAAGGCATAGGACTTTCCCTCCACCGTTTGGCATATTTCCCCGCCCCCCTCGAGACTGGCGCGGCCTGAGGTGGCGGCTATGCCCCCTACGGTGGGCGAAGGCGTGCGCACGTGCGTGGGGGCAGGGGGAGCAAGCAAGCGCGCAAGCGAGGGAGAAGTCGCTCTTTCTCTACTCTTTGTAGAAGGAGCGGCGCGAACCGAGTTCGCTGGCTCAGGCGTTGTTTCCGGGAGAGTGGGCGAGTCCAGCTTGCTTTCTCCCCGGGATGGAATGTCCGGCTGGAGCTTCAGACAAGGAGCCCACTTAGCGAGTTTCTTCCAGCTTTACTCCTCCGATTAGGATTGCTTTGCCCAAACTGGCTCTTTCCTGCTCGGGCAGTACCAGCCTCTCTGCACGCTCCTTCCGCTGCTGCTGCTGCAGGGAGACGGCGTCCACCCGGCCCAGCTGCCCGGGGTCCAGGGAGATCAGATCCGCCCGCCTCGTTCCCCCCCCCCCCCCACGGCCGCTCTTTGCCACAGATCACGCCGGAGCTGATCTCCCTGGACCTCGGGCAGCTGGGCCGGGTGGACGCCGTCTCCCTGCCCGCCTCGTTCCCCCCCCCACGGCCGCTCTTCGCCACAGATCCCGCCGGAGCTGATCTCCCTGGACCTCGGGCAGCTGGGCCGGGTGGACGCCGTCTCCCTGCCCGCCTCGTTCCCCCCCCCCCCCACGGCCGCTCTTCGCCACAGATCCCGCTGGAGCTGATCTCCCTGGACCCCGGGCAGCTGGGCCGGGTGGACGCCGTCTCCCTGCCCGCCTCGTTCCCCCCCCCCCACGGCCGCTCTTCGCCACAGATCCCGCTGGAGCTGATCTCCCTGGACCCCGGGCAGCTGGGCCGGGTGGACGCCGTCTCCCTGCAGCAGCAGCAGCGGAAGGAGCGTGCAGAGAGGCTGGTACCTGCCCGAGCAGGTACCAGCTGCAGGGAGACGGCGTCCACCCGGCCCAGCTGCCCGGGGTCCAGGGAGATCAGATCCACCCGCCTCGTTCCCCCCCCCACGGCCGCTCTTCGCCACAGATCCCGCCGGAGCTGATCTCCCTGGACCCCGGGCAGCTGGGCCGGGTGGACGCCGTCTCCCTGCAGCAGCAGCAGCGGAAGGAGCGTGCAGAGAGGCTGGTACCTGCCCGAGCAGGTACCAGCTGCAGGGAGACGGCGTCCACCCGGCCCAGCTGCCCGGGGTCCAGGGAGATCAGATCCGCCCGCCTCGTTCCTCCCCCCACGGCCGCTCTTTGCCACAGATCCCGCCGGAGCTGATCTCCCTGGACCTCGGGCAGCTGAGCCAGGTGGACGCCGTCTCCCTGCAGCAGCAGCAGCGGAAGGAGCGTGCAGAGAGGCTGGTACCTGCCCGAGCAGGTGGGCGCCGGTGGCACTCTGCTGGCCACTCTGGGAGGGCGGGGCAGGGCGAGACACAGCTCTGCCGGGCTCCGGGCGCTGAGTCCCTGCCCCCCTCCCCCCAGCGGGGGCTGAAGGGCCGGGACTCGGCGGGCGGGCGGCTGAAGCGGAGGAGGAAGGTGGCAGCCGAGCAGCAGCGGGTGAGTCTCCTGGCGCTCCCCGTTCCTCCCCTGCCCTGGGCGCCCACGCGCGCCTCAAGGCGGCGCGGAAAGACCTCCGCAGACCCGGGGATTTCCCCCTCCCGACTGAGAATCCTCCTCGCCCCCCCCTACACCACCAGGGCCTCGCCTTCCAAGGATCGGAGGGGGGTATTCGGAAAAAGGCAGGGGTGGGCGCGGATGTGATTTGGCAGTGCGCTCCGCTCCCGTGCAGAGCGGGCGGTGGAAGAAAGCCAGCCAGCGCTGGCCTTTTTGGAGCGCTTCCGCGCGCAGCTGAGTGCTGGGCTGTGGAAATGCGCTCCAAAAAGACCGGCGCGGGGCCTCGCTCAGCTGCGCGCGGAAGCGCTCCAGGTCCAGCGGCTCGTCCAGCTGAGCGAGGCCCCGCGCCGGTCTTTTTTTCGCGCCTCTGGGTAGCAGGGCCAATCGGGCTTCACCTTGTTCAGCCCGCCTCTCTGCTCCCCTTTGGCGCGCGCTGATTGGTGGAGGCGTCCTTCCTTCTGAGCCTCCACCAATCAGCGTCTGTTTCTTCCCCAGGGTTCGCTCTGCTTCCGGAGACCGGCTTTCCGGATGTCGGGCAGCAGACAGAGAGAGAGAGAGCCAGAGCCGAGGGGCCAAAGAGCCAGATCTGGCTCGCGAGCCGCCATTTCCGACCCTTGCACTAGAGCATAGCTTTCCAAACTGTGTGTCGCAACACAGTACTGTGTCACCGGCAGTGTGCAGGTGTGTCGCGCGAAAACCCAGAAGTGCTGATGACGCGGCAGCGCGCCATCAGCGCTTCCGGGTTTCGCGCGACACACCTGCACACCACCACCACCACCACCACCACCACCACCACCACCACCACCACCACCAGTGGTGTGTGTCACCAACAGGAAAAATTTGGAAAGCTCTGCACTAGAGCATCTACGACAAATGACCATCTGGCCTCTATCAAAAGACCTCCAATGGAGGAGAGCTCACCACTGAATCTAAAATAAAGATGAATTCTAAAAGATGGGCCAAGAAAAGGAAAAACTGGGAGTGTGGGAATAACTTGGGAGTGTGGGGAAAAATTGGGAACGACACAGATATTTCAGAAAGCAATCAACATCCCACGGGCTTTTGAAGAATGGCCTCTAACTGTGCAAGCATAAAGCAATAATTTTTCCTTTGCTCTCTTGTGAAATATAAAGGGGAGACTCTGGCCATATTCTAAACAACGCAAATAAATCCCAATATAATGAATTTCAGGAGCCCAAGAGTGTCAGTAAATGTGAACAGGAACGTTTGCAAATCTCAAGTCAAAAGCAAAAGACAAAATAAAAATTCAGAAGAAATACAAAGCTCATTACGGCAGCTCTTGAAAATCTTCTGCAAGCCCTGCATTGAGAGCTTTATAAAGTTTGGCATTTAGATCCCCATTGAATATAAGAAACTTGGGAGAGAATACCTGAACGGTATTATCTCATTAACAAGTGCCATCCTAAAACAGCTCTTATAGGGTAAGAGGTAAAGGGTAAGGAATAAAAGGTAAGGTAAAGTTCAGCCAGTATGAGGACATGACCTCATACCGCCCAGAGTCCCCTTTGTGGGGGGAGATGGGCGGTGATAGAAGTTGGACAAATAAAATGAGAGGTGTCTAAAAGATGTCTTGTCAGTCATTAAGAATACCCCAATATGGTGCAGAATAGCCTGGGGAGATCCTTATTCCTTCGTGAGAATAATTATTGGGACAATTAATTCTTTTCCAATCATGTACATGTAAAATAAAAGAGAGGAATCAAGTACATTGTCTTGGGGTCCTTGTAGGAAAAACAGGATATAAATAAAGGACATGAATGAATAATTCTACCTGCTGAACACCCAAGGAGGTAATATTATTTATCACAATGAGGACAAGCTGCAGGGAAGAGCAGTGACACAGGATGACAATCCAAAATGTATTCACCATGACATTCAGTTCTGCAAGCTGCGGTTGGCCCCTTGCTTCCAAACCAGGGTTTGAAAACACAGCTTCGATGCAGCACAAGTCACAACTCAAAAAAGCAACATAGTAAACACCTGTTCTTCCATCTGGGTTTGTGACAACCAAACCAAGCTATTATAAACGAGTTGATCAAATCTTTTTGCACATCAATGTACAGCTAAACCCACAATTCCAGAACCACAAAGACATATACTTGGGCAGACAGGGCAGAAGTCCTAAGGGATAGGGCAGAATGGCCACAGAAAGCATACTTTTTGCGCAAAAGAAGACTGCTCCTTGAAAAATCACAAGGAGAAACCATATGTTTATTAATCAAGGCTTGTTTGGCCCAGTGGCAGAAAAGAAGGCGGCTCTTACAAAAGACAGCTACTTACAGTGCGTGACTCCAGCAAGAGTCTGATAGAAGGTGGGGGTGTCACTGTCATCTGTGAGTGTGACATACACTCCTCCGGAGAGCAGCCAGCGGGAAAATGTGAAAGCTTCTTTATTGTGCAACAGCCAGGATCTGAATTTTTCATAGTTTACTTTTTCACCCTACAATAAAAGCAAAGGGGAAAGGGAGAGATGAATTGTGGAGTTTGGTCCCCCCCTTTTTTTTTTTTGAAGCCAAATCAACTGATTGCAGCTATTGATAGAAGATAAAACAGCCTTACTGAGGCTGGGTGTCCTCCAGATCTGTTGGATACAATGTGCATCATCCACAGCCAAAGTAGGTTGGAGAAAGTTGAGTGACAGCTAAGCATAGAAGCGGAGAGGCTCACAACATGACACTAACTTTGTTATAAAAATTACTGGAATAAACATATGGTCAGTTTCCTGCACCTTTAGGAAATGTTATTTTGAAGAAAAAGTAGCTATAGGGACCTTTATGTGAAATATGCTCCCAACTGGACAACCCCTCCCCTACTAGTAGAGCCCCCCCCCCCCCCCGGCAATTTATTGCAAACTATAACTTTGGAGCAGACAGCAACAGGATATTCAGCCACATATGTGTCCTAGCCCCTATATCTGCATTTTCTTAAAATAAAGGTAAAATGTATGGACAGATCTTATAGAAATAAGAAATAGGCAGGAAGTAAAAGAAAACGCCCCACTACATTTATGTGCCTGCCTGCTAACTGCAATAGAATATTAAATAACGTTTTCTCAAACTCTGCACTTGATGAGTTTGAGAGAAAAATCCTTCAGGTCCTCTCCTTAAAACGACTGCTGTTGTTTTCCAATCAGCTGTAACGGCAGCCGAATACCTGGTTTTAAAAAATATTCCTCCCAGCTCCTTTGCCCACACGTCAGATGGCTTATTTTTCAACTGCAGAGCCTGCTACTGCTTTCAAAACCACCATGAAAGAAAACTATGATTAACTTCAGGAGCACTGTACTTGCCCGCATGTATTTTTAACCCTTTTGGCACAAAAGGATTAGCTTCTGCCTCAAGCTAGCTTATCAGGAATAGACAGCTTGGTAAAAGAGAATATACTTCAGCATTGGGCTAGTTAGCATGACAAAGTCTCCAGCACAGTTTTGCAAAAATACATCACTAGGACCAGGGTGGGGGGCGCACAGAGGTTATGCGTAAAGGCAGAGCAGATCTTCTCTATCACAGTGTCACACAGCTCTTACCTAGGGGCCTTCTGCAGCTAACAACGTGGTTCAGGTTTTAATAACTTTAATAGGCTTTTACCTACAGAGCTGTGTCATTGTCTGAAAGGAGGAGGAAAGAACTGGGGATCAGCTGTACCGGACTTACTACTTACTAACAGGGAAGAAATGGTTGAGGAAGTGAAAGCTGTAGGAACCTTGGGGGACAGTGACTATATTATCCTAGAATTCACCATACAGTCTGAATTGCAGGCTGGGAGAACTGAAACGTAGCCCAATTAGTGTTCTAGATTTCAGGAGAGCGAAGTTCAACGAGCTAGAGGAAAAAGTAGGAAGAATTCCGTGGATGGAAATCCTGGGGGGAATAAACAGTTCAGGAGGGTTGAGAAATTCTGAAAAAAAATAAGGTAATTAAGTCCCAAACTCAAAAAATACCAAAGAGAAAAAAAATGGGAGATGGCTGATAGGATTGGCAAAGAGCTCTCTGATAAACTGAGAAACAAAAAGGACAAGTTTTAAAAAATGGAAAGAAGGCTATATAAAAAAAGCAGAATATTGGAAAACAGCTGTGAAGTTGGGATCAAGAAAGCTGAGGCTCAGAATGACCTGGGGCTTGCAATAAACGCCAAAAATAACCAAAAAAGGGTTCTTTGGGTATGCACAGAACAAGAGGAAAGTCAAGGAAATGGATGGTTGATTGGTTGGAGAAGATGGTGAGATGGTGACGGACAACAGGGAAAAGGCTGAATTGCTCAATACCTAATTGGCATCTGTTTTTCCACAACAGGAAGAAATGGAAGCTGCACTGCAAGGGGCAGGAGAGAAAAGCTAATCAAAGGCAAGGAAGTAGCAAGAAAGCACTTAGATGCTTTGAATGAATGAGACCACAGGTTACGCATGAGCCAGCAATGTCACTCTCTCTCAGCCCAACTCACCTCACAGGGCTGCTGTTGTCGGGAAAATAGGAGGAGGAAGGAGTATTAGTATTATTAACTTCTATCTCTATCATATCTATCTATCTATCTATCTATCTATCTATCTATCTATCTATCTATCTATTATTTGAATTTATCCCTGCCCATCTCTGCCATGGTAGACTCTGGGCGGTTTACAATCACAATATATAAAAAGTTTAAAGACTATACATTTAAAAACTACTATAAAAATAAAAAATCAAAATCCAAAAGATGGTATGTTCTTAAAAGGAGGATATTACTAAGCTAACCACCCCCAGGAGGAACTATTAGTTCCTTCGTTCCAGGCAAGGCGGCAGAACCAGGTCTTTAAAGACTTCCTGAAGGCCAGGAGTGAGGGCGCCCATCTCGCCTCAGGGGGCAAGTTATTCCATAGGGCGGGTGCTATCGCAGAGAAGGCACACCTCCTGGACCCCACCAGATGGAACTCTTTTGATGATGGGATCCGAAGCATGCCCTCCCTGCATGATCGGGTGGGGAGGGTAGATGTGATCGGGATAAGATGGTCCCTCAGATACCCTGGTCCCATGCCATGTAGGGCTTTAAAGGTCTATCTATCATCTATCTATCCATCCATCCATCTATCTATCCATCCGTCTGTCATCTATCTATCTATCATCTATCTATCTATCTATCTATCTATCTATCTATCTATCTTCTATCTATCATAACCGCCCAGGGTCCCTCCTTGTGGGGGAGATGGGTGGGATATAAATATGATAAATGAATGAATGAATGAATGAATGAATGAATGAATGAATGAATGAATGAATGAGTGGGAAAGACCTTGGGAGACAGGGCAAAGAGACACTGCCAAAGGAACGGTCAGATAAGAGAGGGCATAGCCCGCAGCTGGATAGTGGGTGGGGCAAGAGGCTTAGGAGGGACCCTCCCTAGCTTCTCGGGCTGTAAAGGAAACAGTGGGAGATTTGTACTTTCAGACTTGCAAGATTCTTACAATAAAGTAGAATTAGCTCATCTGGTCATGTTTCCTGTCTGGTCTACCTGGGAAGACTGACATCAATCTTGCAAGTCTGAAAGTACAAATCTCCCTTTATAGCCCAAGAAGCGAGGGAGGGTCCCTTCTGAGCTTCTTGCTCCGCCCACTATCCAGCTGTGGGCTATGCCGTCTCTTATCTGACTGTTCTCTAGGCAGCATCTCTTGGCCCAGTCTCCCAAGGTCTTTCCCACATACCATTACAGTCACAAACAGCAGCCCCTCACAGATGCTAATCCCTTTCACTCACACACAGGAGAGAAGGGGAAAACTGCCATCACGAATGGCCTTATTTGACAAAGTGGAAAAGCAGCAATCTTTGCTGGGGGCGAGAGGGGGCATATAATGAATCCGCTACATAAGCAGCTTTGAAGATGTAGCTGCTTCTGCTCTGAGCAAAAGAAAGAAGCCTGCTGTGGGAGGGTAAAACTTCCATGCCATCCAGTTGGGAGTAGAACTTGCGCTGGAGATTAACAGGCACCTAAAATCCAGGAGAGATCGCCATTTTCATTTCAAAAGAAAATTCATCCGAGACATTTCTGGGGGACAGAAGACAAGGCTGCATATTTTAAGTCAGACCCTTCACCTCCTTCTGTAGTCTAAATGCTACAGAAGTCGGAAAAATGAATTTGGCGGCCGCAATTATGCAAAGATAGATATGCTTGAATCGTTCACCTGCGGCATTCTTGAAGCTGGGTGTGAAGACAGAATTTCTAGGTTCCACATTGAGCTAGATGACTTGGGTACAATATATATTATGAAAAGAAGATGTCATACAGGCCAAGACACTGAAACCATCTGTATTTGCAAGCATTTTACATGAGGGCTAGAATCTTTATAAATCCTAAACGCTAGGTGTTAAATACAGAACAACCCAGTAGATCCCATTCTTCAGTGTAGGGGAACATTCACAAGCTTACCTACATTTCAACAACATTATCAATGACCTTCCAATAGAAATAAATTAAGCTGAACAACATTTCATCAGGCTTACAAAACTCAGGATCTCACATACTGAATCTCTAGCACAGAGCTTTCCAAACTGTGTGTCGCGACACAAAAGTGTGTTGCCACACACAGCGTGGTGTGTTGCCACACCACCCGGAAGCGGCGGCGTGCAAGTGCACCGCCGCATGCCCCCCCGCGCCACCCCCGTGCACGCCACCGCACGCCCCCTGCGCCGCCGCGCTGCCACCACCACCACGCTGCCGCCGCCACCACCACTGGTGTGTCGCCAGCGGCGGCACTTTGGAAAGCCCTGCTCTAGCAAATAAGTGCTTTCTGACTGAGCTTCGGGTTTAATGGTGCTTGGATATTACTTTTATTGACTTGCTTAGCAGTACTATTTCAAAGACATTTCTTTGCTTAAAGGTTAACCTCTCAGCAGGGGTGAAGCTCAAATACTCTCTTTTTTGCTTTGCTGGAAATTAATCCCTTTTGTTTGAGTGGCTTTTGCAGGCCATGTCAGAGAGGAAGCACACTGTTGCAAAAGCAGGCTGGTTCCTTCTTAACTATGTCAACAAGGCAGGCAGAAGTCTTACAAAGCAAAAGAGGAGCTCAGAAGTCCCCATCAATAGGATCACTTATTTATTCATCTGCTTGGGTGGGTGGTTAGTGTGATTTTATCCTCAGGAGCTGGCAGAATCTACAATGTCTCCCAACGCTGGCAGACAAGCTAATTGACCCAAAGTCACTCCTTGACTTGGCTGCTTCTGGGGTGCCCTTTGGCTCCTCCTCATGGTCCATTCTACCAACTGGCCCCTTTTGGTCAGCCTGATAGTGACCAGTTACTGTGGGCTCCTCCCTTCTTTGAACAATCTTACTCGGAGATCACATTACCTAAATGCACTTTTTTCCTTTTCCCTCTCCACCTTGTTGTACCGTACTTATAAAACTGCAATCTAACCTTCTGATGTGCTAGGATTGCAGCTTGCAGAATATCCAGCCAACAAGTCTATGATGCTGTGGGAGAAGTGGAAGCTGTAATTTAGAGTGCACCAGGCTATGAAGACCCAGAGCTTGCCATTATTTTAAAACTACGGAATACACTGAAAGCACAGGCAGAGATATATTATGTATGTACATGAACATGTATTGATTATGTGCCATCAAGTCGGTGTTCATTCTCAGCAACCACGTATAGATAGATTTTCTGCATGACGATCTCTCCCCAACCTGGTCCTAAGGTCTTCCAATGGTGCCCCCATCACCACTCTAATGGAGTTCATCGACTTTGGTGCTGGTTGTCCTCTTCTCTTTCCTTCCACCTTTCCCAGCATTATAGCCTTCTCCAGAGAGCTGGGTCTTTGCATAATGTGTCCAAAGTGAACACGTGTATACATCAAAATGGTTCTTTCTTTTCATGGCCATGGAGGAGATGCTGAGATTAATGAATCAATGCCAGTCCACTTAGGTTCACTCAAGAGTAGGAAAGGAAACCTGTGACCCTCCAGATTTTCCTGAACTACAGTTCCCAGCATCCTTAGGCTAGGTGTCCTAGCTATAGTTTAGCAAGATTTTGAAGGCCTAAGGCTGCACGTCCCGACTTAGAGGACGCCAAGCGGAGATCTGAGAAATGATCCCTTTTTCTGAAATTGTGAGTACCACTACCATCCTAGTCTGTACTGGGAGAGACCACCTAATTAATCCATTGATTAACTGGTGGGACGCGGTGGCTCAGCGGGTTAAACCGCTGAGCTGTAGACTGCTGATCGCAAGGTCGGCAGTTCGAACCCCCGCGCAACGAGGTGAGCTCTCGTTGCTTGTCCCAGCTCCTGTCGACCCAACAGTTCGAAAGCTTAGCAAGTAGATAAATTGAGTACCCCCTTAAGTGGGAGAATTTGCTGGCGTCCTGTCGGGGTCGGCCACCGAACGGAAGACCTCTTGAATGGCGGCGGCAACAACGGATCCTGAAGCAGCAACATCTACAGGATGTCAGCAGCCGGCTCCGACGCAAGGCATCGTGGGACATGTAGTCCAGTAGCCACGGAAGAGTCGGTTCCCTTACCCCTTCCCTTAGCGCGCGATTTAAATTGTAAGAATGTATAAAAAATGTATACAATGTATGTAAGCCGCCTAGAGTCCTCCGTTAGGGAGGGGATAGGCGGGGTATAAATATAAGTATAAATAAATAAATAAATAAATAAATAAATAACTATTAAAGAAGAAGCAACACTTCGGAGTGGGGGAAAAAGTGGGCCATTGAGCACTCCAAAACTGGCAGCAGAATTTAAAAAACAACATAATCTGGAAGAGGTTGTGGAAACGTCTGCCTGGTATAATGCAGGTTTTTTGTTTTAAATCAAAACCACTGAATCCAAAACCACTGAAGAAAAGGGTGACCTGCTGAACAACAAAACATCACCCAATGCTCCTCACTGAACCTTTCCCATGGGCTTCCTTTGTCTCAGGCAAGAGCATGTTTCTGATCAACTTTCAACCCACATCACATCGAATTAGATTTACAATACATGGGGAGCAACTGACAGACTTTGCAGAATCTTAATTCTCAGGTATGCCAACATTTTAACTATACTCTCTCCTACTGTTTTTCACAGATAGAATTTTAATGAGCCCCAAGCACAGAGGATGTGCAAGGGACCACCAGCAGAAACGCAGTAACTCTGCAAATCAGGACTTACTAAATTTGTATGCTGTCCTTCACACCAAGACTTTCCCAGAACAACTCCCAATGCAGTAAAATCACAGAAGAACAAAAATTCAGGACAGTAATTAAGATACATCATAATATCGGCAATAAAACTATGAAAGCAGCAGCCAGAAGCCTGATGCTCAAGATGGCTTCACACTCCCATCAAACATGATGGAGGGGTGGTGAGAGAAGACAGATAGGTGCTCCCTTCTCTTCTAGAGTGGAAGGTGTTCTCTACATTAGGAAAAGACGGGGAGGGGTGAGCACCATGCGCAGAAGACGCAGTCCAGTCCTAGCAGAGGCATGACAAAGCTTTCCAAACTGAGCAGGTTCTGCAGCAAGTTTTGGGAGAGGGGACTGTTTGGATTTTTCATCAGGAAAGCTGCATTTTTGGCAAGCAGACAGGAAAAGGAGAGCTAGAGAAAGATTCGGCCCAAACACAAGTATCTCATCAGTGCTTGCAGAAAGATACAATCTGGCTCCTCCTTTTTCTGTGCCATTTTGACAAAGGGTGCATCTACGATCAGTAGATGGTGCTAAACTTCTAAAGGACAAAGAGTCTATTGCACTGCGCTGGAAAGAGCATTACTACAATCTTCTTAATCGTCACTCTACTGTGGCTGATGAAGTCTTCTTGCAAATCCCGCAAAAACAAATAAGAAATGAGCTTGCAGTACCCCCTAGTTTGGAGGAAGTCAGTAAAGCCACTAAACAAATGAAAAATAACAAAGCTAGTGGACCTGATGGGATTCCTGCTGAAGTCTTTAAAGAAGGCGGGCCTGAAGTTACACAACAACTTCATAAGCTCATCGAAAAAATCTGGATGAGGGAGGAGATTCCAGCAGACTTTAGGGATGCCATAATTATCACTCTCTTTAAAAAGGGTGATAGAACAGACTGTGGAAACTATCGAGGCATCTCCCTTCTAGCCACAGCAGGCAAAATCCTGGCAAAGATCATGGGGAACAGTGGATATGATCTTCACTGCACGACAGCTTCAAGAAAAATGCAAGGAGCAAAACCGCCCTCTGTACATGGCGTTTATTGATCTGACTAAAGCTTTTGATACTGTAAATCGTACTGCTCTCTGGACCATCCTTCTGAAAATCGGATGCCCTGATAAATTTGTGAACATCTTGCGGCTACTCCATGACGGCAACAATCCTGAATAACAATGGCTCTCAAAGCGATCCATTTAAAGTGGAATCCGGCGTTAAACAGGGATGTGTTATTGCTCCAACCTTATTCGCTATCTTCATCGCTATGATTATACACCTTGTTGAAGAGAAACTTCCTACTGGTGTAGAAATTATATATCGAACAGATGGAAAGCTTTTTAATCTTAGTAGGCTGAAAGAAAACCCAGCTTTTGCACTTTCTTCTTTCACCTTCGTCATAAGGCTCCTCAACTCCTCCTCACTTTCAGCCATCAATACATATATATATCCCGCCTTTATTATTTTTTATAAATAACTCAAGGCGGCGAACATACCTAATACTCCTTCCTCCTCCTATTTTCCCCACAACAGCAACCCTGTTAGGTGAGTTGGGCTGAGAGAGACTGACTGGCCCAAGGTCACCCAGCCAGCTTCCATGCCTAAGGTGGGACTAGAACTCATGGTCTCCTGGTTTGCTATTGGCTCCTTCCTAAGGCTGAGAGAGAGTGACCGGCCCAAGGTCACCCAGCTGGCTTTTATGCCTAAGGCGGGACTAGAACTCTCAGTCTCCTGGTTTGCCATTGGCTCCTTCCTAGGGCTGAGAGACAGGGACTGGCCCAAGGTCACCCAGCCAGCTTTCATGCCTAAGGCGGGACTAGAACTCTCATTCTCATGGATTGCCATTGGCTCCTTCCTAGGGCTGAGAGACAGGGACTGGCCCAAGGTCACCCAGCCGGCTTTCGTGCCTAAGGCGGGACTAGAACTCTCAGTCTCCTGGTTTCTAGCCCAGCACCTTAACCACTAGACCAAACTGGCTCTCTCTTTTAAGTATTTGTACCCTAAAAGAGGCTTTCTACGTTAAGGAGAAACTATCTCTCTTGGTGCTTACCGTTATTTTTGTGATTATTTTTTTTTTAAATTCTTTTTAAGCTTTGGATTTTGCTTTCCATCCAATACTAAGGAGGGTTGAGAGTATATTATGGTCTCACTGTTACTATTTTTGTGCTAATTTTGAAGATTTTAGCATTTTTCCTACACATTGAATCTACCGTTCTGAACTTTTACTTTCCTGTAGCTACTTTCTCTGGGGAACTGTCTGTTATCTTACCTTAACTCAGTTTGGAAATTTTTCATTACCTTTTACTGTTGCCGGTTAAGTATCCAGGGGGCACCATAATTTACTGCGTGAGACATGGATGATCTTAACCAGGCTCTCTCTGACTTCCATCGAGATATTAAAGCAGATATGAAGCAGATTTTTTCTGATTCCTGCCAAGTCATTATGCAAGACATTCACAGCATTGTGGAAAATATGTGGTCTAAAATGTGCCATCTGGTTGAGGATACTGTTAACAAAATTGAAGAATTTAACAGCGATGGAAATGTCTCTTCTAAGAGCGAGATGGGGGTTTCTGTTGAAATGCCGGATGAAATTGACAATGCTGAATTGAAGAAGTTTAAGGGAGAAATTGAGTTGCAAGACATGAGTGAATTTGACTTTCTGATGGAATGCTATGGAAAAGAAGGGGTTATTATGTATGGGAGGTTTTTTGAAGAGAAGTCTGTGTTCGTGAGGGAGCAGTTGGGCTGTTTGATTTCTTTAAGAAAATAGCTCTGGGTTTATTATGGGGATATGTAAATACTTTGGTCTATTTTGAAGTGGGTTAAGGGGCTAAAAATATTTATCTGGATGGTCTTTTGACTTTGGATGATTTTATTTATCGTTAATGATTGGGATTAAGATTATTAGGGTTTTTTAAAAAAATAATATTAATTCATGTTTCTTGTATTATTAATTATAATGGCAGACAATTTACATGCTTTTTTATTTTTGAATTTTATTACAGTAGACAGGAATGTATAGAATAGTAGTAGGAAGGTAATGAACAACAACAAAACATTTTGGGGGGGAAGTTGATTAGGTGATTTATGCTTATTTATGCTTTTTTTCCTTTTAATATAAGGGGAGGGAGCAATGGTATTTAGTGATTTTTATAATGTGCTAAGGGGTTGACTTATAGAAATAATGTGATTTTGGTTTAATATAGATTAAGGGATTGATTATGGAAAATTGCTGTATATCCTTGATGTTTAAAGTCGGAAGTCACTTCTTTTTGTAATCTATTTTTTGAAAAATATGTTTTCACACTTTTTTAGTTCTTTTTATTTTTTGTAGTTTTTTGTTTTCTGTATCTTTTATCTTTTTCTGAAATTTAATTAAATTCTTTTTAAAAAATATTAACAATGTCAGTAATGTTTGCTTCTATGAATAGACCATGTCCAAAAGATGTTATTGAAGAAATGGCAGATGTAGAACAAATTTTATCTGACAAGATAGAGATGATATTGAAAGTTGATTTACAACCTACAGGACAAGAGAATGACTTAGAAAAGGATGTTTCACTGGATCTACAAAAGAATCTGGCTGAGGTTTTAAAATTTAAAAGGGAGATACAAATGACAAACCAAGAGAGTGACCTGGCTAATTTTTTACTATTGGATTTACAAAAGAGGCTTGTTAAAGCCTTGAAGAACTGTGCAATGGAACAAAGAAGAAATGAAGAGAAATCAAATCCTACGATAATATTTGAATGAACTAAAGACTGTTAGAAGGAAGAAGGAAGGAATATAAAGTTGGTTTATTTGATCAAGGTTAAAACAAGATATGTTGTTACTTCGGCTACCCTTTATGGACTTTCTGTTGATACCAGGACTGAAAAGATGATGCTTTATGGATTTGTTTATAGATAAGAGATGGGATATGGGATGAAGAGATAAATGTTTGTCACTTTAGAGAGGGTGAAGTGTTACAAAATTTGTTTATACTTGTTGTGATGAAGGTTGGAAGGTTGCATTGTTGGGCCACTATAAGAAATTAGAAAGCCTTCAAGAATCCCATCTTGCCAAACTGTTTTCTCCATTACACAGCTGGAAATCAGTGGACTAAACTTTTGTCCTCCATTTTACAAATGTATTCCCTACCATCTTTGGGAGAACTCAGAACTTGGAATAGAGAAAATATTAGAGATTGGCTTTTTGAAAGGGATGCTAATAAAGATGCAACTGCGGTACAATCATCCAAATTTTCATCCTGGTACTATCATTATAAAAAACACAGAAGCCTCTCCCAGTACCTGGTTAACATAACCAGTGTGTCACTGAGAAGGGCTTTAACATCCCTTCGCCTGCAGACCATGCCCTCCGCATATCTCGAAGGGAGATTTCGTAAGCTCCCTGTCGAACAACGCCTCTGTCCTTGTGGTGTTGGTCAAGTGGAGGATGTTATCCATTATGTCCTCCACTGCCCATTTACAACGAGATCAGGGCCAAATTATTAATGGCAGATGAACTCAAGGGCTCTGATGTTGAAAAACTGATTTATCTTCTTGCAGACGTGTTTCCAACGGTTAGCAACCAAGTTGCTACTTTTGCTCTGCTCTCACTTAAACTTAGGAAGAAATATTTAAGTTCAATGGCTGTTGTGGGTCTTCCGGGCTGTGTGGCCGTGTTCTGGAAGTCACACAGCCCGGAAGACCCACAACAGCCACTGAACTCCGGCCGTGAAAGCCTTCGACAATACAATATTTAAGTTCTTAGTTGTAGCTCTGGCTCAATTTTGCTGTAACCTTTTTTTTATATTTAATGCTTCTTTTATTATTTTATTTTATAATTTCATTTTATTGTTTTAATGTTATTATACTTTATTGTATTTCATTGCATTCTTATGTTATGACCTGTGGTTACAACAATAAACTTCACTACACTTCTTTTTATATTTCTTTACTCTTTATTATATTCTTACTTTTCTTTCTTTTCTCTTTCTTTTTCTACTTTCTTTTTCCTTGCTCTTGTTACTCCTCTCTATTCTCTTTGCTTTCTTTAAGTTTAGTTTGTATTAGATTTACTATTATAATGTGATAAATTTGACAAATAAATAAATAATGAAAATCCTTAATTTAATATATATATATATATATATACATCAGAGCTTTCCAAACTGTGTGTCGGGACATGTTAGTGTGTCAGCTGCAGTGTCTGGGTGTGTCCCGACTGCTGCTGCCTCCGAGCCCTGCCAGGATTCCGTGCAGGTCCTAGTGCCTGCCTTGTGCCTGGCTGCCTCCAAACCTGCCCTGCCAGGATTCTACGCAGGTCCTAGTGCCTGCCTTGTGCCTGGCTGCCTCCAAACCTGCCCTGCCAGGATTCCGCGCAGGTCCTAGTGCCTGCCTTGTGCCCTGCTGCCTCCAAACCTGCTGTGATTCCGCACAGGTCCTAGTGCCTGCCTTGTGCCTTGCTGCCTCCAAACCTGCCCTGCCATGATTCCGCGCAGGTCCTAGTGCCTGCCTTGTGCCTGGCTGCCTCCAAACCTGCCCTGCCAGGATTCTGCGCAGGTTCTAGTGCCTGCCTTGTGCCTGGCTGCCTCCAAACCTGCCCTGTCAGGATTCCACGCAGGTCCTAGTGCCTGCCTTGTGCCTTGCTGCCTCCAAACCTGCTGTGATTCCGCGCAGGTCCTAGTGCCTGCCTTGTGCCTGGCTGCCTCCAAACCTGCCCTGCCAGGATTCTGCGCAGGTCCTAGTGCCTGCCTTGTGCCTTGCTGCCTCCAAACCTGCTGTGATTCCGCGCAGGTCCTAGTGCCTGCCTTGTGCCTGGCTGCCTCCAAACCTGCCCTCCCAGGATTCCACGCAGGTCCTAGTGCCTGCCTTGTGCCTGGCTGCCTCCAAACCTGCCCTGCCAGGATTCTGCGCAGGTCCTAGTGCCTGCCTTGTGCCTTGCTGCCTCCAAACCTGCTGTGATTCCGCGCAGGTCCTAGTGGCTGCCTTGTGCCTTGCTGCCTCCAAACCTGCCCTCCCAGGATTCTGCGCAGGTCCTAGTGCCTGCCTTGTGCCTGGCTGCCTCCAAACCTGCCCTGCCAGGATTCTGCGCAGGTCCTAGTGCCTGCCTTGTGCCTTGCTGCCTCCAAACCTGCTGTGATTCCGCGCAGGTCCTAGTGGCTGCCTTGTGCCTTGCTGCCTCCAAACCTGCCCTCCCAGGATTCTGCGCAGGTCCTAGTGCCTGCCTTGTGCCTGGCTGCCTCCAAACCTGCTGTGATTCCACGCAGGTCCCAGTGCCTGCCTTGTGCCCTGCTGTAAGAGTGTGTTGCGAAATGATCCATGTCTAAAAGGTTTGTCACCAACATGAAGTTTGGAAAGCTCAGATATATATATACACAGTACACACACACACACACACACACACACACACACACAGAAGAAAAGAGGCAAATAAAATTCCTAGCACACAAGTTTGTTTCCAAGCCTGCATCATCACGTTGGCTGTGTAAGAGGGGAAGTTCCTTCTACTGCAGGAACAATATTGGAACGGATGCTGGTAAACAAAAACGCTTTGCTTTCCACCTAGCAGCCTGGTGGAAGATCAACAGCAGCTGCTGTGGGGTGGTCAAAACAGGCAAGATGGCAGACGCAGCATTGTGACGCAAGCCCCAGACGCCGCTGTGCGGGATGGAGAGCCACAATATGCCTCCTTTAGGCAAACTGCCTTTCTCCTGGAGAGCAAAAAAACCGCAAAGCAACAAGCCAGGGAGGGAGGGATGGGCAGTATAATTTTGCCTCCCTTTGCCAGCTTGCCGCTTTTTTGTCAATTATGGAGCTTAGGCAGATTGCTAAAACACAAGGCTGCCTGAACGCATCCCACGGTCGACAAATGCATCCATCACAGTAAACCCTCAACTGAACGGGACAATGGGGAGAAAGGAGCCTATTAAAACCAAACATCCATTGAATTGAGGGGTTTTTTTTTAATCCGTTCAATCGTGTCCGATTCTCGGAGACTGCCTGGACGAGTCCCAGCAGTTTTCTTGGCAAGGTTTCTCAGAAGTGGTTTGCCATTGCCTCCTTCCTAGGGCTGAGAGAGAGTGACTGGCCCAAGGTCCCCCAGCTGGCTTTCATGCCTCAGGCGGGACTAGAACTCTCAGTCTCCTGGTTTGCCATTGGCTCCTTCCTGGGTCTGAGAGACAGGGACTGGCCCAAGGTCACCCAGCCGGCTTTCATGCCTAAGGCTGGACTAGAACTCTCACTCTCCTGGTTTGCCATTGGCTCCTTCCTAGGGCTGAGAGACAGGGACTGGCCCAAGGTCACCCAGCCGGCTTTCATGCCTAAGGCGGGACTAGAACCCTCAGTCTCCTGGTTTGCCATTGGCTCCTTCCTAGGGCTGAGAGACAGGGACTGGCCCAAGGTCACCCAGCCGGCTTTCATGCCTAAGGCGGGACTAGAACTCTGTCTCCTGGTTTGCCATTGCCTCCTTCCTAGGGCTGAGAGTGAGTGACTGGCCCAAGGGCCCCCAGCTGGCTTTCATGCCTAAGGTGGGACTAGAACTCTCTGTCTCCTGCTTTGCCATTGGCTCCTCCCTAGGGCTGAGAGACAGGGACTGGCCCAAGGTCACCCAGCCGGCTTTCATGCCTAAGGTGGGACTAGAACTCTCGGTCTCCTGGTTTGCCATTGGCTCCTTCCTAGGGCTGAGAGACAGGGACTGGCCCAAGGTCACCCAGCCGGCTTTCATGCCTAAGGCGGGACTAGAACCCTCAGTCTCCTGGTTTGCCATTGCCTCCTTCCTAGGGCTGAGAGAGAGTGACTGGCCCAAGGGCCCCCAGCTGGCTTTCATGCCTAAGGTGGGACTAGAACTCACTGTCTCCCGGTTTCTAGCCTGGTGCCTTAACTGCTGCACACACTGGCTCTTAAACTGAGTATCTACCTTAACCCTAATAACCAGGAGGGCAAGGTTGGGGGATGCAGAGCCCTCTCTGTCCTCAGCAGTTCACATAGTGGCCCAACCCACTTGGCAGCCAGCCCATCCCCAGCCCTTCCCCTCCTTCCCTTGCCACCCCACAGCCCCACAGGAGCAGACCCTTATGCAACAGATTTAGTCCATCCAATATGAGGTGCACTAAACCCAAGTCTGTTAAATCAAAGGCTTACTGTGCAATTACAGGAAGCACAGCCAAAACGTTTACCTAAAAATTGAACGAGGCGTGACCAGAAGACAGCAGAGTCTGCTCCAACTGGATTGTCTCTCCCCTAATGCCAGCTGGTTTTCAGGAGCAGTATTTTAAATTAATATGATTTGGGGGACCAATCGTTTATACATCTGTTACTGTATTTTTAATACAGTATTGAATAGAAGGTGGGCAATCATCAGAAATTACCTCTGAGAAGCATTTTTTTAGGCTTTCGGGGACCTTCCCATCAACTATGTGAAGCATCCTCTCCATCTCTTCACGGGCGACATAGCTCCCAGATTCATTAGAAAACAGGCTGAAGATATCTAAGAGAGAGGACAAAAACCATGTACCCAGAGCAGAATAACTATTTCTGTGCAAGTCAGACTTTTGATTCAGAGCTGGCAATGCCCATTATTTCATATCATTCTAGAAACAGGGATGGTTAGGCTCATAAAAAGCTCTTTACAAAAAAATCTATACAGGTAGTCCTCACTTAATGACCACAATTGGGACCAGAATTTCAGTTGCTAAGCAAAGCGGTCATTAAGCGAATCCAACCCGACTTTACGAACTTTTTTGCAGCGGCTGTTAAGCAAATCACTGTGGGCGTTAAGCAAATCACGTGGTCGTTAAGCAAATCATGTGGTTCCCCATTGATTTTTCTTGCCAGAAGCCAGCCGGGAAGGTCGAAAATGGTGATCATGCGACCATGGGACACTGCAATGGTCATAAATGCGAACTGGTTGCCAAGCGCCCAAATCATGATCATGTGACTGGGGAGGCTGCAATGGTCGTAAGTGTGAGGACCGGCCGCAAGCCAGTTTTCCCAGCACCATCGTAAGTCCGAACCATCACTAAACGAACGGTTGTTAAGCGAGGACTACCTGTACATTCTTAAAGTCACCTGATGTTTTTACTGCAAAAAGGCATGACATTGTACGTAAAATAAATATCACAAACAATATCTAGATCGCTGTTGTGGGTCTTCCGGGCTGTGTGGCCGTGTTCTGGAAGTTGTGGTTCCTAACGTTTCGCCAACATCTGTGGCCAGCATCTTCAGAGGGCAGGAGCACAGACAGAAGCGAAATCTCTCTGTGAAAGCCTTCGACAATATCTAGATCCTCATTCTCAACAAGGAGCTTAAATCTCCTGGAAATACATATGAACCTTCAACCTTGAGATATTAGCACCTTAGCATTGTCGGATCAACATAAAGTAGCCCTTGTGGAGTTAAACGAAATGTTCAGCCTATTGGATGCAGTAATGTTTAAACTAGGTCAGCAAGAGCCAGATTCCAAGCCCTAGTCAGCTATGAAGCTCCTTGAGATTAGCTGCCTCTCAGGGTTTTTCTGAAGAGGAAATACTGGATACACCACAGAAGTGATTTTCTTGGAAACTCCTTCTCCTATTGCAAGGTCTTGGTGGAAACAGATCCTGTTCCCCAACAAATTCTTGAAACTATAGACTCCTCCAATTCTCCATTACCATGCTGTATCAACTTTACAAGGGCCAATCGTTGTATCAAATTCGGCCCTAAATGGGATGCAAAGGAGTGATTTAGGAGGAGAAGCTGCTGAAGGAACCTCACTTTCCATGGGTTTTGAAAGGCAAAAGCAGCCTTCCTCTGCTCCCTTGTTGGACTACACCTTCAAGTCCTCAACCAGATGCCAACATGCTTTGGCGTGATGGGGGGCAAAGACTGTAATCCAACACCACTGAAGGCATTGGGTAGGGAAAAGGCAAGGGAAGAACATTATGGATTCTTTGCACAAGTGACTCACTTTGGCATCAGAAGTCCAAGCTGGTGATCATTTTCAACCAGGCTCATAACTGAAATTAAGCTGTACAACTGTGAAAGTTCCAACTGAGCTGGAACACATGTCCACGCGTGCCTTCTCCCCTTCCAAATATTACTGGTACTTACATTTGGCTTTCTCTTCATCTCGGCCCCTTGTCAGGAGGACTAAGCCCACTATCAGGTTATTGAAATGTAGTCCTTTCGACGTGCCACCAAAAGAACAGTATATGACCTGAAAGTAAATATGAGAAAATGTAAATCTGGGGGATCAGAGGAGGAAATTCTCTAGTCCTCAAGCATGACTCCTGCAGTCAAGTTGCCTTCGAAGACAAAGAAAAGAGAGCTTAGAAGTCATTCCACTGAATCTGTTTTTTACAATATAAAAAAGGAATGAGAGAAGTGGGCTGCAAATCAAGGGTGACCCCGTTTCAAACCCTGCCTCGGCCATGAACTCACTAGGCGGGTTTCGTCAAAGAGCTTCGCTTTGTAACCTGGGAAGAAATAAGGCCAGCTTGCTTTGTAAGGTTGTTAGATCATAACCTGATAAATGCACATGAAGCACTTTGGCCACTTGAAAGCATTATGCAAGCGTTAACTTTTATGAGCAGTTGGCCCCAATTCAGTGGCACATGATGCTCAGCCTAGTCCTTTCCTCAGCTATGCGGACCTATGAGTAGGACCCAACATCCATCCTTAGCTTACAAGCACTGCAGCTGTCTTCTTCCCTTGCCCACAAGCCTCTCTCTCTCATTTATCCTCATCGCACATGCACAATATATCATATTACTTATTAGTTCCCCTCCAGGTTGAAGGGCAAGGTGATTATTTATAGGCCCAGCAGTCACGCGAGAAGTCACCCTGGGACAAATCTCCCTCTGCTTTTAAAGTAAAAATAGCATGGCCTGCCTTGGAACTCCTACCATGAGCATCAGCAATGGCACGATCTGCAGGCCCAGAAGTGCTCGGGACTTTTCTGTCGTGGCTGGAATTTATATCCACTTTTAATAACAAGGATGTTCCCAGAGTAACTGGCCCATCTCCCTTCTTCAGCCAAAAGTTTCTGGACATCTCTAACTCCGGCAAACACAAGAACTTTCCTACAAGCTATAAACTCCCTGCCCTTCTTGCAAGTTGCTCGGCTTCTCGCTGGTTGGCCAGGCAGACGCTGGGCTGAAACAGTGCCGTCTCATTCACACAAGGCAACATCTCCTGAACTCTCCCTGAGCCCGTAGGAAACGCTAGTCCTAAACCAGCTTTCTAACTGCGGATGAACTCTCTCCTTTCCATCCTTCTAAGATCTGAAAGAGAGGCCCCCTGAACGCTGCCTGCTCTCGGAGGCCTTCCCCTGCATCGCTCCCAGACTATGAAATGCATGCCCTATGAGCCAGCCAGCCATACCTAATACTCCTGCCTCTTATTTTCCCCAGAGCCACCCCCCTGTGAGGTGGGTTGGGCTGTGAGAGAGTGACTGGCCCAAAGTCCCCCAGCCAGCTTTCATGATGGGCCACAATCAGGGCTTTCTCAGAGGAACCACAGGACATTTGACAGGGGAGGGGGGGGGAACACTCTCAATGGTCTTCTCAGCAACAGCTGCTGTTCTTGATCTTTCCTATCCTCCGCAAGCCCAATGCTTGCAAACAGCTTTTACCAAACTTGTGCCCTCGAGACCTGTTAGGAATGCACAACTCCCAGGATTCTCAGTCTGCGTGGCCTTTTAGAATTCTGGGAATTGCTGTCCCACAATATGGAGGTGCTATGTTGGAGGCAGCTACTTTGAAAGATGGTAGGGAACAAGTGAGGCATACAACAAAGCTTTGCAGTCATTCTGGATTCAAGCCATCCAGCCGTACCTGCTTCTAGGATACCCTATCCCAGTGCTTTCTAAAGTGCCGCCGTTGGCGACACACCAACGGCGGCGGCGCGTGCGGAGGCAGGGGCGTGCACGGCGGCGGTGCGGAGGGGCACACGGGGGCGGGGGTGTGCACGGGGGCAGCGGCAGCGGCCTCCGCTAAAACGCGGAAGCGCTGATGGTGCACCGCCGCCGCCACCATACACCCCCCCGCTGCCGCTTCCGGGTTGTGTGGCGACACACCAGACTGTGTGTCGCGACACACTAAAGTGTCGTGACACACAGTTTGGAAAGCTGTGCCTTATCCAGTGTTTCTCAACCTCAGCATGGCTGGCTGGGGAATTCTGGGAGTTGAAGTCCACACATCTTAAAGTTGCTGAGGTTGAGAAACATTGCCCTAATCCTTTTGTTCCCCTTTCCTCCATGTTCATCTGCTCCCTCATCAGACTTTCAAACCTTCTTGAGCATTCCACACTCATCTTCACATTAGGGTATTTTTAACATTATTATTTCTTGAAAGATTTCTGAGTAGATATTGGTTCCCCATACTTGGTGATTATTTCTATCTTCTGCATGGGTGATGTTGCTTTGGGTACCAAAAACCTGCACTTTGAGAGCTGGCTTTGCTCTTTAATATGTTGTGCAAGATAAAGTGTCCCCAGTATTGCAAATATAGATTAATTTCTTCTCCTGTATCCAGTCTTTGAGGCCAAACTTCTTCTAAGAAACTGCAGGAACAGCACAACAGACATTGGTCACCACCCTGAAGTTATCTCTACAATGCTGTTTTTTAAATTACAGGAATTTAAGAGCTGGAGGTGTGCAGTGTTACCTGATTAGCATTTCTGCAGTAACATCAATGCTTTGACTAATCCTTTGTGCAGAAATCTAGCTAAGGACCTTACAAGCAAGGCAACTACAGAGACACCTGGCTGATTTGATTGGGATATTTAGAGACTGCAATGAATAGGAAACTTAGTCTTTTGGGGTGGGAGTGGAGGATATTTTTATTACTTTACAGGATTTTTAACCAAGTTGAAAATGCAAAGCACTAGGCAGAAAAGAAATTAAGCCTGGTTGGCTAGGGAAACATTATCACCATAGATAACAGTACAAAATAATCCTATGTTTATTTTGGCTCCAGGAACAGCCAACATGTTCCAAAGCACCTGTCAAATTTTCCCTTCTCTTTGAAAACTGGCAAAGTTCTGCTACAAAACAAGGCTCTTGTAAACCACTTCTTTCCTTGCCGAATTCAGCTTCTGCTGGTATTTCACTAGGTGGAAAGAATCTCTTTGCAGATTGTCAGGGATGTCTGCACATGTATTATACGGTATTGAAAATTTTTAAAAAGCCAAGATTTAATTGTTGAAAGGGATTGATTCCCCCCCCCCATTTCAAACGCTAATGATAAGAGCAGAAGCGGGTTTCACTTCAAAATGGGACCGAACTGGAGAAGCAGGGGAGAGACCACCTTTCAGAACGTCCCAGTTAAAACCCAAAAGGGGCCCTTCCCACAAAATAAGCCTTCCTTATTGAAATGGCAACCATCCAGGGCTTGAATCCAGCACATTTCCCAGACTGGTGACCGCGCAAGCGGGAACTGCAGGCACAGATGATGATAAAGGGCAACATCAGCCCCCTGAAATGAAAAGTAGTATTGGGCCTCTGGATCAGCTCCATAGAGCAGTGTTTCTCAAACTCAGCAACTTTAAGAGGTGTGGACTTCAACTCCCAGAATTCCCCAGCCAGCATATGCTGGCTGGGGAATTCTGGGAGTTGAAGTCCACACCTCTTAAAAGTAGCTGAGGTTGAGAAACACTGCCGTACAGCATGAATCTCTGGTTCTCTTTTGGTTGGGTTGGGGCTGCAATGGAGAGATTTCCCATGCTGGTTGAAGTTTAGGAGGGGCTGTATGAACATAATGAGTTCAAGTCCCTGCTCAGCATAGAAATCCACTCTGAGTGTTGGAAGAAACTGAAAGGTGGGTATAAATTCAGTAATAAACGAATAAATAAAACAGGAAGCCAAATTTAGGCATCCTTGACAGGTGGCTGTCTAGGCTTTAACCGAACACATCCAGCAAATGGGAGCCCATACTTCTCTGGGTCATTGGTCCACTAGTGCAGGGTTCCTCAACCTCAGCCATTTTAAGATGTGTGGACTTCAACTCCCAGAATACTCTGGCTGGAGTATTCTGGGAGTTGAAGTCCACACATCTTAAAATGGCTGAGGTTGAGGAACCCTGCACTAGTGAACTGTTCTTCCTGTTAGGAAGTTCTTCCTAATGTTCAACACCAATCCTCTTTCCTGTGACTTAATGCCAACATCCTGCACTCTGGAATGACACAGAACAGGTGTTGACCTTTCGCGTGATACCTTCCTCTGCCTTCTCTGTGGATCAGTCAATTCTCCAAAGTACGTGCGGGAAGAGGGCTGAGCGAGCAGAGGACATCTAATCTCGGAGTCTCAACTCCAGTGCTTTTGCAGGCTTCCCTTGAGAGAACAGAAAGTGCTTCAGAATATAATAGGAATTCAACCTGCAGAAGATTTAAAAACAAGGGAACACCCAAGGCCCATCCGGTTCACGGATGGCCATTAAACCAGATTCAGATGGCGACCCATCCATGCTTTGAGCACGGACGCTCATCCTTTTGTCACTGAAAAATGCCCTGTTCTTAAAACTCGCCCTGGATTTACAGGATGACCATGGCATAGATTTAAATCTGTGTGAGTTAAGTTACTTTTGCCTCCAGCGTGCTAAGTAGTCAGAGGGGGAGAATCACATCTGCTGCCTTTAACTCCATCGTGGGAAGGAAGGGTATAAATATAATGAAACACTAATTTGAAGCTGTTTCTGCAGGGACAGATCAGGTGTTCATTCAGCACAAAACCTCCTCCTCCAACTGGAAGTAACTCTCTCAAGTTACCTCCCAACCTGGCTATCTGAAAGTCCCTTATTTGTGGGAAGGACCCCTTTTGGGTTTTAACTGGGACGTTCTGAAAGGTGGTCTCTCCCCTGCTTCTCCAGTTCGGTCCCATTTTGAAGTGAAACCCGCTTCTGCTCTTATCATTCATTCATTCATTCATTCATTCATTCATTCATTCATTCAATTCATTTGTTGAATTTCTATAACTGCCCATCTCCCCCTCAAGGAGGGACTCTGGGCGGTTCACAACACAATATCAACAAAATACAATAAAAACTGTGATAAAAATAGAAATACAATAAATTACAATAAAACTACAATAAAATCCAAGAGGCAGATAGTTCTAAAGTGACGTTGACTATGATTAAAATATTTTAAATATCTAAGGTGGCTCTAAGGGATCAGCCATCCCCAGGCTTGACTGCTTTCCTTTTTGCCCCAGGCGAGATCACAGAGCCAGGTTTTTAATTTTTTTCTAAAATCCAGGAGCGAGGGGGCCTGTCTTATCCCTGGTGGAAGGATGTTCCATAGGGCAGGAGCTGCTGCAGAGAAGGCTCGCCTCCGGGACCCCGTTAGGTGGAATTCTTTCATAGAAGGGGTCCGCAGCATGCCCTCTCTGCAAGATCGGGTGGGACGGGAAGATGTAATGGGGATGAGGCGGTCCCTCAGATAACCTGGTCCCGTGCCATGTAGGGCTTTAAAGGTGATAACCAACACCTTGAATTGGACCCGGAAGTAAACTGGCACCCAATGCAGCTCACGGAGCAGAGGTGTTATGTGTACTGATCTTGATGCCCCTAAAACTGCCCGTGCCGCCGCATTCTGCACCAGCTGTAGCTTCCGGATATTCTTCAAGGGTAGCCCCATGTAGAGTGCATTGCAGTAATCTATATGAGAGACAACCAGGGCTTGAGTGACCGTTCGAAGGGCCTCTCATCATTAGCGTTTGAAATGGAGGGGGGGAATCGAGCCCTTTCAACAATTAAATCTTGGCTTTTTAAAAATTGCAATACCGTATAATACATGTGCAGACATCCCTGACAATCTGCAAAGATATTCTTTCCACCCAGTGAAATACCAACAGAAGCTGAATTCGGCAAGGAAAGAAGTGTTCTTGTTTTTTAAATCCATTCAATTGTGTCCGATTCTAGGATCACACAATGTTTTTAGGGCCAGGCATCATTTTGCCTCTGGCAGTACTGCTACAGGGAGTAGGAGGAGAGGGGGGGCACCTCCAACAAATAGGTGAATCCAAGACAAAAACCAAAGGTGACTTCATTGTAATGCAATTAAAATTAAATAATATAAGTGAAACTAATATGAGTATTCCGTCGTCCTGAATAACTTTGGTAGGACGTGGCGATTTTTAGGAGGGCCCTGACAATCACGTCCACAGCTAAGGGAGACACATACTGATGCTGCTCATCATTCAAACTTATTCTCTGCCAGACCTGAGCGTGAGCATATAATCAGAAGCCCTGCTTTTCTGCCGCAGATGAGACTACTTCCAAAGTCTAGGAACACAGACAAGAACTAAGCCTTGAAACAGGTAAGCATTAACGTTTCCAAGGCTAACGAGATGTGTTTCCTCCCCAATTCTTCACAGTCCTTTTTTAGTAGTCCAACACCTGCAAAAACCGGGAGACAATTCCATACAGGCAAAGCGCTGGCACTGCAAGTTCTACTGAGGCGGCCCTGCCGTATCTTAGAGGAATAATCGGTTTGAGGAGAGTCAACTAAGCCAAAACAAATGCAACTCCCTTTGTGAATGACATTCCTGCACCCCCCAAAAAATGTGTGTTGTGTGTGTGTGGAATGCAAAGCCAGGGATGACACAGAAATAGGATTGCAGTACAAAAGACCGTGAGCTATGATTCCACAGGTCATGAATGCAAAGAATGGTCATGCGCCGGAAACTCATTAGCCCGAAATGTCCCTTACAGCAAAGCTTTTCTCCTTCTTCGGCAGGGGCCAAACCACGCTGTGGAACAGAGTCTTTGCAAGAGACTTCCAAGCATGCAGACTCAGACATCGTGTGACCACTGGGACAGTCATTCTACTACCACTCCTGGGTGTTGTGGTTTTGCTCTTCTTTGAGCATGTGTGCATAGAAAGCACTTCAGACAGGTCCTGCCCGTCGGTTAAAGCTGGACTGAAGCGGTTTACTTATTTTGTACAACTGACAGGCCAACATAGAAGCAGTCCCCACAACCCCTTTTGGGGTTAAGACACAAGTGCAACGAAAATAATAGTGTTTAATCATTTCCACCATACGAGGGGTATCAGTTAGGAGTGGCCTCCAGACCCCATTTTTGTGCCCCTTAAAGTCGCCTATGCAAACCTGACTGAAAATCCATAGTTCTCCATTGTTCTGAAACAGGAAATACACCAACACATTACGTTCCCCCTTAAGAGAAATTAATAACAATTTTAAAAAATTAAAATAGCAAATTCTCACCTTAGCCCCACCAAGTAATGATAACCTGAAAAACCTGGTAAAGTGCCATGGCCCACCTATGGTTTTCACCCACTCAAAAAATGTCTCATGTGCCCCCCCCCCAAGCCAAGAGGGGTCAGAGGTCCAGCCTCTTCTCACTTCCTTCCCTTTCCAACGCGGAGACTTCTGGGGAACATCAACGATTCATTCATGTGGTTTTCCACATATGTCACAGATATGTCTTCTGACATGCTAATCTTCCTGTATGGGGCAAGAGTGGAAGCAAGTCCTAGGGTTGCAGCATCTTCTCACTCCATGAGAAGTGGTACTTGATGGAAAGAGGGCATGCCAAGAACCCTAAGAGGCATTGTTTTCTTACTTCCTGCACTTCCAAAGCCAGTTATCGCTGGTGGTTCTTGGAGTGTGCTATTTGTCTGCTGTAATGCACAGGTTGTTTTATTTCCTTGGCTACCCTACTAAATCACCGTTTCAGGTTTTCTTTTCTACTGGTATCACATTAATGAGTTTTTAAGCCACCTTAGATGGATCAATACCAAATGGATGTCACAAACAGCAGAAACAGAAGGATTGAGCTGAAATACTAAGGCAAGAGCCTAGAATTTTTCACACCTTGGCAATTCTTTCAGAGTTCTAAACTCTATCCCCCTTGATAGAAAGCTCTTAAATCTACAGCTCACCCTACCCGCAAAATTCATTGTCAAAGCAGCCCTCTTTCTCCATGTCAGAATGCCTAAGATGGCATTCAAGTACTTGATGCATACCAGGCCAGGCCACATTAAAGTGAACAAGGGATCTCTTGAACCTGTAGCCCAGGTTTTGTAGACATGCACCTTCACATGTTACAATCCTCACCTTGCTTTGTCCACCCTGAAAATACACCGGTTGAGTGAAGTGCGGAGGGCAACCTACAGCCACTTTCAACACTAAGCTGGCAGTCGTGGCATTTTTAAATGTTGCATAGCCGACTACTCTTTATAATACTCAACTCCTTCTATTAATATTTCTCTGGGCCAGAGAAGAAAACATTGACGCCTTCCAAACAGATCTGCTTGTCTTGCGATTAATGGTGGTGGCCGCATTTACGGGGAAGGAAAGCATCCGGTTGTGGAGCTGATGCACCCCCTTGAAGTGGTATTTACCAAGCTGTGAGTCGATGCATCCTTGAGTGATTTGCGAAGTTAAATGGCTAACAGCTCAGGGCAGCCCAAAATCCTAGCCAAGGATGAGGCTGTCTACTGCTTCATTCTACTTTTAAATGAAGCATGCATGCTTCATTCTCCTTTTCATCTTGCTTATTTCCAATCACCCTCCACTAGGAGTGGGTCTCTATCTCAGCTGCAATTAAAGGAGAGTCCCAAAAGAGCTCCCTACCCATTGAAACTTTCTGCCACGTGCTTAATCTCCTTCCAACAGGTTTCACAGCATTACTCCATCGGCCACAAATAGATGATTCAGTGGCTCCTCAAGTGGAATTCAATGTCCTCAGAGAAAGCAGGCCCGGGACAGAGGAAAAACTCTTCTGGAGATGGGGAATTCTTCCCCTAAACCCTTTAGAAACAAAAGTTGCCCTCAGAAAAAGAAAAATGTGTTCCTGGTATCGGAGATTCGAGGAAATGCTGCCCTGAAAGGGTGGGGCAAATATGCCGAACCAAGCACAAAAGAAAACGACGGCGAAGCCTACCAAAGGCCACGTGGGACATGCACATTAAACACGTCTCATATCTAATTTTAGCGCCTGGACTGTTTGTGCTGACTCGGTGCATCTGCTCCCAGGGAGCAGGAAGGGAGGCCAGCTGAGCTCAGTGACTCAGCTTTGAGCGGTGTGAGGGCAAGCACAGCAGTCCACCCGCTGGGTTCCTCCCTTCGCTAGCAAAGGATGCGTGTTGATCTATAACCATACAGCGCTTTGTACACCAATTAAGACAGGGTTCCTCAACCTCAGCCATTTTAAGGTGTGTGGACTTCAACTCCCAGAATACTCCAGCCAGCAATGCTGGCTGGAGTATTCTGGGAGTTGAAGTCCACACATCTTAAAATGGCTGAGGTTGAGGAACCCTGAATTAAGATATTTAACAATATTAAGCGTCTACTTCATTCGGGTGTGAAAGATGATTTGATTCCAAGCTGAAAGTGATTCTCTATGTCAGGGTTTCTCCACCAGGGTTCCGTGGCACCCTAGGGTTCCATGAGGGATCACCAGGGGTTCCCTGGGAGATCACGATTTATTTAAGCAATTATTTCAAATCCGGGCAACTTCACCTTAAAGAGGTAAGTTTCATTCTTTATTTTTAGTGTAAGAACACTGTTAATGCATATAGACAGGCCCACACATGAAACGAATATAATAATTTTGTAACTTCTGGCCTATCTTTGAGCCTGAATGTGCAGGGTTCCCCGAGGCCTGAAAAATATGTCAAGGGTTCCTCCAGGGTCAAAAGGTTGAGAAAGGCTGCTTATGTACTATATTGAAGTCAGTTTAGCTGCTGCGGCAAAGATCCCAGATTCTGTCTTCAACTTATGCACATCGATTTATGGTAATTAGCTTCCAGAGTAAAAACCCAGCAACTACTCAGACACAGAACTTGTAGAATCTTGTATTTATTTCTCGTGGTTTGCAGAACAATAAGTATGGTTACATGAGCAAGGATGCTGAGAGGAGCATAAAAGCAAAAAAATACCCCTTCATTGTTTTCTAATGCTTTCGGCCCCTATCTGGCAATATCCATCTGCACATTTTTTAAAACCCGTCTCCAAATCGTGAGGTCTACAAATTTAATTGGGCCTGCAAAAGTTCAATGCCTAAGCCAGATACCAGAACCAGTGTGCAACCGATGATTATATACCTTCCCCCCCCCAACCCCCCAATTCGTACATTACACTCATATGTGGGCTCCCACTTCAAATCTTTACTTCTGGACATGTACACAATAGCATCTGCAAGAAATGCTGGCAGATTTATCAATAATCGTTTCTGCAGTGACAGATAAAAATCATTAGTCCATTTTACCAGAAATAAATAGGCCATATCTAGACCTGGATTCACTTAATGGGAGATGCCTAGACACTTAATCATTCATACCAAAAAAATCAATACTTGCATATATCACGCATTCCCCCCAACACTGAAACAGCTTTCAAAATTACACAGTACAAGCTTTTAACTTTTTCCGGAGCCTTTTCCTAAACACTGCCCATTCTGTCAAGTTCTTCTCCAGGACCATGAGGGATAGCAAGTTGTTTTAGATTCTAACACAATTGTAGAGACTGCATTCATTTTGTATATAGCAGTTGTAGGCTTGAAATAATTTTTGAAGCTTGCCCGGACACTTTTGTAAATGGAAGGGAGGGAGGCGCTACACAAGGACTCTGCATCATCAGAAAAAGAAAAATAGGTGTTTTGATCCAGGACTTAACTCCACACAGCATGGATTAGAATGTGGTTCTGGTAAATTGTTAATCAACGGTTTGCCTTTCCAGGGAATTATTTTAACCAAAGGAATGAAGGTCCCAGCATTGTTTGACAACTGTCCCTCTGTGCCTGGGCCTGCTGCTCACTGGAGCCTTTTATGTCTTGGAGGTGGGGGGGGGGGGTTAGAGGGGACGGGGACAGGGCCCTCCCAACTTGGCTCTAGGGCTAAAATTGCACTTTTTCCTTCCTGTTACATTCAACCATCAAGAGGAAAAAAGAATTCTCTCAACAGGAACAGAATGAGAGGACTGGAGAGGTGGAAACAGCTGTGCTCTCTTGTCTGTCTTTAGTGGGATGTTCCCAAAAATGGGAGTTAGCCAGAATTGGGGGTGGAGGGGGCTGAAGAGAGACTGTCACAGGCAAGTGGCTCAATCAGCAAGTTACCAGGTGCCACAATACCTATTTTACAAGCCTCCCTTCTCCCGTTGCCTCTAGCTGCTCTCTCTGGGTTCATGCAAGCCATTCTTCCTATTTGGAGCCCTCAAGCAGGGATGGGCAAAAACAGTACATGACGATCATCAGCCATCCTAAACTTTTAAGACTGCAAAGCCATCATCCTTCTGTCCTGGGAGGGAAAAGTATTTCAAGCAGAACATGTGGATGGGACCTGCCTCGTGGATGGGATGGGATGGGATGTGGATGGGACCTTGGCTGGGCTTCAAAACCCAGCTCAGCGGGCGAGTGCAGGCCCGGTTCAATGGGTTCAACGAAGGCAGTACAAGTGGGAAAGACCCAAGTTAGAGTGGGCAGGACTCTCTTCGCCAGATGATCAGCGGGATTTATAGGCAGGGCTATGTTATTTGTCCTGCTATTTTTAAAAATACGCATAGAAGCTGAGATCACGAGTGCAAAACGGGTCCTTAGCTTGCCTTTTCTTTCTTGTACAATTCATATGGCTAATCTGCACCTCCGCCTCAATTCTCTTAAGTGATGGGAACTGTTCAGGAGCCATCCAAGCTCCGTCCCCAACTCTGGGAAGGGAATTCTGTCGGTATTGCAGGATGAGGTTTCAGCAGTCAGATAACCGCCCAGAGTTCCCTTGTGGGGAGATGGAGCGGTATATAAATTGAAATATATATATATACACACACACACACACACACACACACACACACACACACACTCTTTCCTGGCCAACAGGAAAGGTGTGTGGGTTTTTAAACTTCTGTATGTGTATTTTTAAGCACGGTAAACTCTGCACACAACGCTGCAGCCTGTGTCCTTGGAACATTAGGACCAGCTCCTATTTATAGCGATTTGGCTGAAGTATCTTCCCTATATCGTATAGGATAATGTATTCGACTATACATTATCTTCCCTATATCACAAATAAAAGTGAATTGATTTGCAATTGGAGATTTCAGGGGAGGGGATAACTGTGGAAGATTGAACTGGGAAAGAACCCGGTTTACATACTTCTGCCTGCTGCGTTAGCAACCATGCCTAGCTAGGATTGCTAGGGTAATAATAAAAAAAAAGGTAAAGGTTCCCCACACACATTTGTGCAGTCATGTCCGACTCTAGGGGCCGGTGCTCATCTCCGTCTGTTAGCCGAAGAGCCAGCGTTGTCCGAAGACGCTTCCACGGTCATGTGGCCGCATGACGTGCGTGGAACGCTGTTACCTTCCCACCGAAGTGGTACCTATTCATCTACTTGCATTTGCATGCTTTCGAATTGCTAGGTTGGCAAGAGCTGGGGCGAGTGCGGGAGCTCACTCCATCATGCGGGGCTAGGGATTCGAACCTCCGAACTTGCAATCTTCCGATCGACAAGCCTGGCGTTTTACCCACTGAGCCACCACACCCCTACCCTATGTATTATGTACCCTATGTATTATTATTTCTTAATATTTAATATTTTAATTATTACCCTAGGGTAATAATACATATGGCCAAATGAGCCAAGGGCAGACATTTCTTCAGACCCAGAGGTTTATTTGAAAGCAGAAAGGAACAACCTTCCCACAAGTATGGACAAAACCTGCCCCACTGATAGATTCCTAATGCAGCAAACGATCCTCTCAGGCAGTGGTTCTTAAACGTTTTGGTTTCAGGACCTCTTGACATTCTTAAAAATGACCGAGGGCCCCAAAGAGCTTTGGTTTATGCGGATCATATCTATCAATATTTACTATATTAGAAATAAAAACTGAGAAATTTTAAAATATCTATCTATCTATCTATCTATCTATCTATCTATCTATCTATCTATCTATCTATCTATCATCTATCTATCTATCTATCTTCACGGACCCCCTGAAAAGGTCTCAGGGTTCACACTTTGAGAACTGCTGCACTAAAGGCAAGATTTAAAAAAAAAATAGTCTTGCCATCCGATCATAGGAAGAAAGATGCTCAAGATTAACGGTTCATCCAATTCTGTGCTGTCGACAAGCAGCACTTTTGTGAATCAACAGTGCTGGGCAGGATGATCTGCGACAATCTGGTATGTCTTCTAAAACACAGTGAAGCAAGAGCCTTTATTAACAATTCTCTAGGCAGACTTCTGAGCTTCTGACACAGCTGTTGAAAACTCTTGTGCACCGGCACTGAAAATATGTAGGGATTAATGTAAAATCCCAAATAAAAAAGAGGCAAGACAAAAGGCTTCCATTCAGATGGCACACTTTGAAATAATCAAGTGCTCTTCCCTAAAAAATGTGAGCCAGTTTGTCTAGTGGTTAAGGTGCTAGACTAGAAACCAGGAGGCTGTGAGTTCTAGTCCCGCCTTAGGCATGAAAACTGGCTGGGTGACCTTGGGCCAGTCCCTGTCTCTCAGGCCTAGGAAGGAGCCAATGGCAAACCAGGAGACTGAGAGTTCTAGTCCCGCTTTAGGCATGAAAGCCGGCTGGGTGACCTTGGGCCAGTCCCTCTCTCTCAGCCCAACTCACCTCACAGGGTTGTTGTTGTGGGGAAAAGAGGAGGAGGAAGGAGTATTAGGTATGTTCACCGCCTTGAGTTATTTATAAAAATAATGAAGGCAGGATAAAAATTAAATAAATAAAAAATGAGTGACTTCTCTGCTCCAGCAGGACAATGAGGAGAAAGAAATGGAAGGCAAGCTGTCTAGGGGTAAAAAAAAAAAACCACAGGAAAGTTTGTTGCATCGAGGCACTTTTCCTCCATTATTATGTCTTCAAGGTACGACAGTTATGCCCAAGCTTCAAAAACAGGCTGGACAAAGCTAGAAATGGGTAAATAAGGCAGACATTCCACAGGTATGCACTATATCCATCACGGAAATACAGCCTGAAGGCTACTCATGTCTACTCATGTCACTGGATGGCCGTGGCATAGATCTAAGCTAATCTGCATCTGCCTTACTCTTCATTTGCTCTCTATGGCTAATCAGATTTTTCTTCATTAATTTCCCCTTATTCCTGTTCCCTTCACTTAATTCTCCACCCTCATTCTCAGGTTTCTGCTGCACCATATTTCTCTGATAAAGCAGCCAATTATTTCTAATTTCTCCTCTGCTGTCTCCTGTTATATAGTGTCAGCCCCACCAGGTAGACCAGACCAGGAAATCAACTCCACAGGAAGGCTAAAACTAGTTTTACTGAGATTGGCTATAAGAACAGAATCTTGTGAGTCTGATTGTGCCGGACCTCCTCTTCTTCCTCCTTCTTATACTCCAGTGATTTAAGGAGGAGTCTGCCTGAGCAGTTTCTTGATGTTATCTCATTATTTTGGACTCAATGTTTCAGCCCCTTTTGCCTAGGTTATGGTTCTTATTTTGTTTGGTTTTAATATTATCACTGAGAGTTTCTTTCTCTCTTCATTGTCTGCCCTTGTTGCTTTGTTGTACACTGGCCAGAATCTCCTAACTGGGGTGGGATACAATTATTGTAAAATAAACAAACAATACATAAATGCTGGACATCAATAAAGATCCTTCACTAACCATGCCATGGTTCTTCAGCCAAGATCAAGCCAGCCAAAAGGGAAGCCAGACACTCAGAAGGAGCCTGGAAGATTCTTATAAAACCAACACTTCAGCAGGTAAGCAGCCTGGACCTCATTCTTTCAAAGATCTGTTCAATAGCCCCAACCATTTATTTCCTGTTCTTTCTACCAGCTCAACAAGAACATCATCTCATCTCCTTCCTCCATGATGGCTGCAGAATTAGCAACAAAAGACCACCATTCCTGCCAGTTTTTGGGAATCCCAATTTTCTTTAACGTCCTTAATGGGAAATTACTTCCATGCAGCCATAGAGAGTAGCAACGGGTGTGTTTTAAGGAGGACCAGTACATATTGAATGATGATAACACCAATAGAGCTGTGACCAGAATGACTCACACAGGATACTGAAGTTTAGACTGATTGACTATATGCCATCAAGTTGGTGTCGACTCTTAGTGACCACATAGACCGACCTTCTCCAGTACGATCTGTCCCCAACTTGGCCATTTAGAACATATCTTCAAATCCACTACAGCCATAAGCCTGGAGGATTTAACATTCCCCAGCACAAGCTGAGTATATAGGAAAGTTTATCCATCATAAATGATATTGAAAAGCTTCTCTGACAGCGAGATAATGCAAAAAAGGTTCCCAAAAGCACAAAATACATAAGGTTATAATTGACCCATGACACTTAAAAAAAAAAAAGCAACAAGCTTGCATGAGATCATATTCTTGACTTGACAGAAATATCCTGTCAAGTAGCAGGTAAAGAACTAACAGTTCAATCAAATGTAAGCTTTGCCGGTCACATAGTGCTCCCTGAAGCCAAGACAGAAAAGGCCAGGTAAAGGATCAACTCATATTCTCTTTGCTGTGCCAGCAAAGAAAATCCAGGACGAAGCTGACCCAGTTAGGCAACAATCCTTTGTCGTAACCTTCTCCAGAGATCTGAACTTACTGGCTCGACTAACATCGGAGCCCACCTGTGTGACCTGCATACGTGGCAATAAGTCTAATGAATACTTCAAATTCAGCCATATTGCCAGTTGGCAGGCGAACATGGATGATAAATTACTTTTGTAAAAGTAGGCAAGGAGATCTATTTTGTCCTTGAGCTACTCAACTCTGAAAAATGCCTAGGACCATCAAAAGAAGCGGGGCTGCACTGACCCAGTAGAGACAAGCCCCAACATCTCCTTCTTGAAATGTTCCTTCACTTAATGGTGTTCACTTGAAAATTTTTAAAACACTGATTTCTGCATTGGGGGGCAGGCGATGGAGGGTGGGAGGAGAAATTACCTCTGCAACTTTTGGAGGAACTCCATCTCCAAGCACTTCCCTAATGAAGCATTGTTGGCTCATGTAACACGAGAGTCCGCAGGTCCTCTTGAAGGCATCTTTCAGCCGTTTCAGCTCTACATCGGTCACTGTATTGAACAGAAGAAAACAGAAAGAGGGGGAGAGGAATTAGACACATTTATTTTAAACAAGGAATTTGCACAGGAAAAAAATAGCACTTTTTGGTCTGCTGGAACTGAATAATCCCCATCTACTATGCAGGACTTAACCAGTGTGATATAATGTTCTCTGATGCTCCTGTAGTCCAGTAAAAGGTCCTCTGCTCCTTGAGGATGAGACAGGGCTCTCTACAATGGGATGCACACTACTTTTTTTTAATCCATTTAGTCGTGTCCGATTCTCGGAGACTGCCTGGACGAGTCCCTGCAATTTTCTTGGCAAGTTTTTTCAGAAGTGGTTTGCCATTGCCTGCTTCCTGGGGCTGAGAGAGAGGGACTGGCCCAAGGTCACCCAGCCGGCTTTCATGCCTAAGGCGGGACTAGAACTCTCAGTCTCCTGGTTTGCCATTGGCTCCTTCCTAGGGCTGAGAGACAGGGACTGGCCCAAGGTCACCCAGCCGGCTTTCATGCCTGAGGCGGGACTAGAACTCTCAGTCTCCTGGTTTGCCATTGGCTCCTTCCTAGGGCTGAGAGACAGGGACTGGCCCAAGGTCACCCAGCCGGCTTTCATGCCTGAGGCGGGACTAGAACTCTCAGTCTCCTGGTTTGCCATTGGCTCCTTCCTAGGGCTGAGAGACAGGGACTGGTCCAAGGTCCACCAGCCAGCTTTCCTGCCTAAGGCGCGACTAGAGCTCTCAGTCTCCTGTTTTGCCATTGCCTGCTTCCTGGGGCTGAGAGAGGGGGACTGGCCCAAGGTCACCCAGCCGGCTTTCATGCCTAAGGCGGGACTAGAACTCTCAGTCTCCTGGTTTGCCATTGGCTCCCTCCTAGGTCTGAGAGACAGGGACTGGCCCAAGGTCACCCAGCCGGCTTTCATGCCTGAGGCGGGACTAGAACTCTCAGGCTCCTGGTTTGCCATTGGCTCCTTCCTAGGGCTGAGAGACAGGGACTGGCCCAAGGTCACCCAGCCGGCTTTCCTGCCTAAGGCGGGACTAGAACTCTCAGTCTCCTGGTTTGCCATTGCCTGCTTCCTGGGGCTGAGAGAGAGGGACTGGCCCAAGGTCACCCAGCTGGCTTTGTGCCTAAGGCGGGACTAAAACTCACGGTCTCACGGTTTCTAGCCTGGTGCCTTAACCACTACACCACACTGGCTCTCAAGGTAGTGCCTAGCAGCCTCCATATTAAATAAATATTTATCTATTTATATTCACAGAGAAAAACCATTTTAAAAAATCCAAATGGCTAAAACCATGAGTTCTCACCTGAGATCTTAGATTTCTTCCTCATTTTAGAAAAAACATTACTTTTTTGCTTTTGCTCTCTGCGACGAAAAACAATGGTGCCCAGCCACATAAAAGATTACTGACCCCTGAACTCCGCTAGAGCCTCGTCCCGCTCTGCTCAAGAGCACTGAGCTCCAGTAGCCACCATTCAGTGGCCATCCTGGTTTCCATCACTGTCTGAGACCTTGTATTATTTACAGGATTGCAGTTGCTAGTGGAAACCGCTCTTTTATGGGGATGCCCACTTATAGAATCACAGAAGTAGGAGTCACCAAAGTTTTTGAGTTCACTCCCCTGTTCAGGGCTGGAATCCAAATTAAAGCATCAGGCAGATAGTTTTCCAGCCTCCATTCAATGCATCCACCATTCTCCGGGTCATTGGCTCTGCCATCAAACTGGTGTTACTATCAGGAAGTTGTTTCCACCTGTTGGAATCTGCCTTCCTGTAAGCTAACTCCATTATTCTGTGTCATCAACTGTGCAATGAAAGAGAACAAATCTTCACCTCCTTCCAGGTGATTCACTTCAGGTGTTTGAAAAACATGACCATCTGCCCTCATGGCTATCTTTTCTCAGGGTTTAACATTCCCACTTCCCCTGCCTCTTCTCACAAGCCTTAGTTTCGAGTCCCTTGATCATCCTCACGGCTCTTCTTTACTCCTGTCTTGAATCCTTATTTGTCTCATCCTGTCCAAGACTGATTCAGCAAGAGGGCACTGTGGTACTGTACACTGGACAGAAAGCTGACACTCACAGAAGCTTTGCACTCCTTAACAATTCAAAAAGGGAAACAAGAGTGGGGTAAAGGCATGTGTTACAAGGTAAACTCAACCCCCTGTCCATCTTAGAGACTGCATTCTACCTATGAGGTGACCACCTCTGAACATACTGCTGGGCCCTCCTCAAAACTCTGAATGAAGAGATGTAGGAATACTGTACTGTTATTTATTGCCAGCACAGTCCTTCACCTCCAACCCAGTACGCATTTTCAAATGATGTGCATAATTGATAGCACCAAATGAATTTTTTCTCCTTACAGAACTTTTCTGTTACAACCCAGCATTTCAAAAACTGCCTGGCACTTTCTCGGGATTTTGAACTGAGTAGATGGAGAGAGGAATAAAAAACAATTAAAAAAGAACCCAGAATACTCATTTTTCAGGTTCATGGCTAAAATATTTACTCTGCTGCTCTCAGATCTATAGACATTTTGTTCATTTGCACGATGGTATGAGTTTGGAACAAAGGAATTCTCAACTGTGAGAAGAAGGGAATGCTTCTAGATTCCCATTTTTCTTGGATACACAACAATAATACCCCAAAATAAACACCTTCTGGGCTGCCATGCTCTGTTATTATCCTTGCTGAGCCAGGGAAGGAAAAAGAGTTGTAACCAAGATACTTGACAACCATTATCAGCTACACAAAGCACAGTTGGAATCCTGTTGATGGGGAGGAGAAAGGACAATCAAAGGCAGGGAGAACCATCAGCTGAGGCCAGGTGGATCTGATATGCCCCACGGTTTATCCTAGTGAGAAACTGTGAGATATTATGCCAGAGCTGTCCAAACTTTTCATGTTGGTGACACACTTTTTAGACATGCATCATTTCACGACACATTCTTACAGCAGGGCACAAGGCAGGCACTAGGACCTGCGCGGAATCCTGGCAGGGCTCAGAGGCAGCAGCAGCCATGACACACCCGGACACAGTTTGGAAAGCTCTGTATTATGCTAATACAAGTGGAGGTCTTAACAAACCACAGCCATAAGAACAACCAACCAAAGATGGAGTCTGTGCCACACATCAGGGCAACCAAGTTCTCCTGCAAAATCTAAGAATGTCTTTGCCCATCACTGGGAGGTCTGCATTAGCAAATAAATCTGAATCAAATGGTCAATCAGCAAGTTCATTTCAAGTGGGATTTCTCTCTCAAAATGAGCCTACCTGGTAATTAAGACTTTCAACTAAAGTTCTTGGGATGCTTTACCCCCAGAAAATAAGAGAATGGTTATTGGACAGAGGGGCTTTTCAGTGGGTGACATTGAAAGCATAGGATCCTTCCCCTAAAAAATTTGCATGAAATCAATGCATCATTGCTTGGGGGCCATCTTGTTCTCTCAAGTTCTTAATGGCATTTGATCTGCCACTAAGGATACGAGTCCATCTTACTGGCCACTCTAAAAATGAGTGTCTTAATTGTTACCCTTCTTATGAAGGCTTTTTAAAAATTATATTTATGTTTTGTAGGATTTCTTTAAATCAAACCTAGTATGTAGTGGTTTCAATAAGGAGGAACAATGGTTTAGACCAGTGTTGCTCAACCTTGGCGGCTTGAAGATGTGTGGACTTCAACTCCCAGAATTCCCCAGCTGGCTTCCACACATCTTCAAGCCGCCAAGGTTGAGCAACACTGGTATAGACATTGGAAGTACACATTACAGCTGTTACTGCACTGACAAAACCAACTCTGTTTTTCAACTCTCCTCCTATCAATCCACAGCATTTGTCCATGGAGTTTGATATTGTCTACATCAGTGTTTCTCAACCTTGACAACTTTATGATGTGTGGACTTCAACGCCCAGAATTCCCCACCCAGCATGAATTCTGGGCACTGAAGTCCACACATCTTAAAGTTGCCAGGGTTGAGAAACACTGGTCTACACTGATCAACAGGAGTTCACTGGGATTTTCCAGAGCTTTTGTCTGCCCCAACCAGAGGCGCCGCCACAGAATGACCCTGGAGTATTCTTTATGCTAGGTATGTGTATATGGGCCAGGATACTAATGAATATTGATTTTTAAGAATACATAGGGTGCTGCCCTATATTAAGCAAGCCACTGGTCACACTATATTACTAATACTAACTGGCAGCAGCATTCCAAGATCTCAGAAAGGAACCTTAGCTTCTTCAACTGGAGATGCTGGGGAAACCACCAGAGCCGTTCCAGATGCAAAATGTGTACATCAACACTGAATCCCATTCTTGCAAGCAACTATCAATGTCATCTGAGGGGGATTTACATGACAACTTCATGTTATACATTTTAGGTGCCTGAGCATTGTAAAGGAGAGAAAAGGGACTAGATCAAGCAATGGGCAGCTTGGGTCAGATCAAGGGCCACAGCTGGCTTTTGAATAAGAAGCTGGGGGACGTCACTCTGGAAAGCAAGCAGAGGGAAAAAGTGGGGCAAATCAGGACAATAATGATATCGGAGATAATTTAATTAAAATTAAATTAGTTACAGTTAACTATTCTTCCCTGTGTGTGTTTAATAATTTATTGCCCCATTGATTTTCCCGAGACATGTCATGATTAGCTCCTTTGATTACACATGCTGTCTATCAACACTAGCTCCAAGAGCTGAATCAGGAAGATTCTTTTTGAATACATATCAGAGAACGTAGCAGCAGTAAATGCATTATAACCAGCAACTACTGTCTGGCATCAGACATACTTATGAAAATTATATGCACACTGTACCGAGTTCATAAACTTAAAAAATGTGATCAGATGTTTCTCCTCCAACTCATCGTACCTTTGTGATATTGCCTTTCAATGAGGAATGAGTTTATTTATTATTTATTTATTATTTAAATTTATCCCCGCCCATCTCCCCGAATAGGGGACTCTGGGTGGTTTACAGCATAACAATAGGTAAAAATCCAAGAGATTGTAAAATCAGCTATCAGGAGGACATTATGGGGCTAGCCACCCCCAGGAGGTACTATTACTTCCTCATCCCAGGCAAGGCGGCAGAGCCAGGTCTTAAGAGACTTCCAGAAGGTCAGGAGTGAGGGGGCCAGCCTCACCTCCGGGGGCAAGATGTTCCACAATGTGGGTGCTATCGCAGAGAAGGCTCGCTTCCTGGACCCCACTAGATGAAATTCTCTTGTTGAAGGGGTCCGAAGCATGCCCTCTCTGCATGAGCAGGTGGGGCGGGTCGATGTTATCGGGATGAGATGGTCCCTCAGATACCCTGGCCCCATGCCATGTAGGGCTTTAAAGGTGATCACCAACACCTTGAATTGGATCTGGAAGCAAACTGGTACCAAATGCAGCTCGCGCAGCAGAGGTGTCACATGTGCTGATCTTATAGTACCCATAACTGCCCACACTGCCACATTCTGGACCAGCTGAAGCTTCCAGATACTCTTCAAGGGTAGCCCCATGTAGAGCGCATTGCAATAATCTATATGGGAGATGACAAGGGCATGAGTGACTGTTCAGAGGGCATCCCAATCCAGGAAAGGGCGTAGCTGGCGCACAACTCGAAGCTGTGCAAAGACCCTCCTGGCCACGACTGCCACCTGCTCTTCGAGCAGGAGTCGAGAGTCCAGGAGGACCCGCAGGTTCCGCACTGGATCTGAATGGGGCAGTGCTACCCCATCCAGGACCAAACATGATAACTTCCTGGATACAGGGGGGCCATCAATCCACAGCCACTCCGTCTTACCAGGGTTCAGCTGAAGCCTGTTGTTCCCCATCCAGACTCCCACAGCCTCCAGGCACTGAGACAAGGCATCGACCGCATCACTTACTTCACCCAGGATGGAGATATATAACTGAGTATCATCAGCATATTGATGATACCTCATCCCGTGGTGACGGATGATCTCACCCAGTGGCTTCATGTAGATGTTAAACAGGAGAGGAGAGAGAACCGAACCCTGCAGCACCCCACAAAGCAGGGGTCGTGGGTCGTCTCTCTCCTCCCCTATCACCACCGACTGGGAACGGCCCCGGAGGAAGGAGGTGAACCAGCGTAAAACTACGCCGCCCACCCCCAAATCCCTGAGCCGCCCCAAAAGGATACCGTGGTCGACGGTATCAAAAGCCAGAGAGATCTAAGAGAGCCAGGATGGACGCACTCCCTCCATCCCACTCCCGCCAGAGATCATCCATTAGTGCGACCAATGTGGTCTCCGTCCCGTATCCCGGCCTGAAACCTGACTGAAAAGGGTCCAGATAATCCGTTTCCTCCAGGATCCTCTGGAGTTGCAACACCACCACCTTCTCAACCACCTTTCCCAAAAAGGGAAGGTGGAAGACAGGACGAAAATTGTCCAACACAGTAGGGTCCAGGGATGGTTTCTTGAGGAGTGGATGCACCAGCGCCTCCTTAAAGGCAGCCGGGAACACCCCCTCACTCAAGGATGTATTAATCATCGCCTGGACCCAGCCACACATCACCTCCCGAGCTGACTTAACCAGCCAGGAGGGAAACGGGTCAAGGTGACATGTGGTGGCATTTACAATCCGGAGGATCCTGTCTACTTCATCAGGCCCAACAGGATCAAACCGTTCCCAGATAACAGGGTAAGTACGCTCCTCTGGCATCTCCCCAGATCGTGTCTCACGCTTAGAGTCCAACTTGGAATGAATCTGAGCGATTTTATCCTGCAGATGCTCAGAAAACTCTTCCAACCGGCCCTGTAAGTGGGTCACTGACTCTACCCGACCCAAAAGAGATCTAGTAATCTTAAACAGGGCTGTCGGACGGCATTCTGCGGATGCAGTAAGAGTGGAGAAATATTCACGTTTCGCCGCTCTTACCGCCACAAGGTAGGCCTTAACAGCGGCTCTAGATTGTGTTCGATCAGATTCAGTCTTCGTCTTTCTCCAGTAGCGCTCTAGACGTCTCTTAACCCTCTTCAAAGCCCTCAACTCCTCCGTAAACCACGGAGAGTGACGGGCCGAACAGGGCCGGAGAGGTCGCACAGGCGCGATCCTGCACAGCCCTTAGCTACGGTGCTGGATGAGAATGCTCCCATTCCCAGAACAAGGCTGTTACAACAAATTAAAAATGGAAGCTTCATATATATTGTGTGGGGGTAAAATATTTGGCGTTATTTAGCAGATTCTTGAAAAGCAGTGTCAAGAGGAATAGATTCTTTTCTGCTTCTGCCTGTCCCCTGAGGTTAAGGAAATGGCAATTCAGGCAGTGAGGTTCATATATTCCATTCTACTTTCACAAGGCCGTCTGCAAAGAGAATGAAAGGATTTCAAGTCCTGGGGACAAATTCTCATCTGTACACCCAGCATTCCCATCTGTTGCCAGCAAGTACATGATGAAGATTGAGCCTTCTGAATGAATTTGCTTTTTTTCCAGAAGGCCAACTGCACTGCTAACATCTGAAGGTCTGCACCAATGATAAATATAAATATATTGTGAGTTGAAGACGCACAAAAAACTCAAGGATTTTTTTTGAGGCAGGGCCAAAATCTAGAGCTAGACTCTGATACCAGCAGTTAAATAGTTTGTAAATAATTTCTCTTTCTGCCCACCTTGCGCTGGCTCAGAAGAAAGACTTCTGGTTGCAATCCCTATTTCAGAATATTAAACAATTTAAGAATCCTTAACCAAGATGGGGCAGAACCATAGCTCCATCCTAAAATACATGCTCTGTTTGCAGAAGATGCCATGTTTAATCTTAAGATTTACTGGCCTTAATAATTAATGGAACGCATACTGCTACTGCCATTTTCCAGCTTGCAATCCTAGCAATAATAAAAGCGCCAAGTCCTTGGCTGTAAAGACTTTACAGATTATCCATACCCCCTGCTCCCCAAAAAGAGCAAGGAGGATGGGAAGAAAGAAACCCTACAGCACCCGTGAACTGCAGGGAGAGCTCAAGCATTATGTCTTTGAACAACAAACTGATGTGCAAGAAAAGCACCCGACGATTTAATGAAAGAATCAGAGCCCTGCAGCCAAAAGCTGGTTATGTCAAGTCAATGTGCATTTCTTCACTTCAGCTGGTGGACACGTGACCCTCTCCTCCAGAATGATTTTTATCCTCATTCCTGGGGCTCAGTTCTTAGGCTTATTCCACACATCGTTTTGTTGGCTGCCATTTGTTTCTCCTCCATTGTCCCCCAATTCATTCTGCCTCTACCCACCTTGCCTTTCTTTAAGGGGAGGCATATTTGGGACAACGATAACACAGATGTTTTGCACAGAGATTGGCAAGGGCCAAGGGCTAGATAGGAGAGGCCTAGGGCCTTGGAGAAGTGCCACCTGCCAGTCAATACCAAATTAAATGAAGCACTGGTCTGATTTCACAGAAGGCAGCTTCCTACAGTCTTAGCAGCAACATTAGAATAATTTCCTATTGCTTGTTCTTCTGTAAAACTTAGCAAGTGATGCCAGCAATGCGGCTGAAGTGTAATAAAGGGATTAATGGGTTGAGCGCAAGACTGTCACCTTAGCCCAGAGCTTTCCAAACTTTTCATGTTGGTGACACACTTTTTAGACATGCATCATTTTGTGACACATTCTTACAGCAGGGCATCATTTTGCGACACACTCTTACAGCAGGGCACAAGGCAGGCACTAGGACCTATGCGGAATCACAGGTTTGGAGGCAGCCAGGCACAAGGCAGGCACTAGGACCTGCACGGAATCACAGCAGGTTTGGAGGCAGCAAGGCACAAGGCAGGCACTAGGACCTGCTCGGAATCACAGCAGGTTTGGAGGCAGCGAGGCACAAGGCAGGCACTAGGACCTGCGTGGAATCCTGGCAGGGCTCGGAGGCGGCAGGAGCCGAGACACTGCAGCCGACACACTAACCTGTCCCGACACACAGTTTGGAAAGCTCTGCCTTAGCCCCATTTTACGGAATTGTTCTAAGCATCAGCTTGGAGAGAAGGAGCGTTTGCCATGGTAAGCACCTTTGAGGAGGGGTAGGATAAACCTGTGATTAATGGCACAAACCTCATCGTTTTATTTACAGCCACGGGGGCTTATCTGGCTCAGAGATTTGCTGACCTGAGGCTGGTGTCCCAGAACTATGGCTCAGAATCATTCTTGCCTTGGGATCTTTCTGAATTTTCCCTCCTCATTAGGAGTCCAATAGAAGAGAAAAACAGTCTTGGACATGTTGCTTTCAACAAGGTGAAGAATGCCTAGATCTAAGAGTGTGTTGTTCAATACAAGCTGGCTTCCAAATGCCTTCCTGGCATGGAAACGGCTTATTAGGAAAAAAAATATTTATATTGTACAAGGTCACTTAGGAATGGGAGCTATTCTAGCAATTTTTTAAGTAGTTTTCTTTAGTGGATAGGCTATAGCTGAACCAAGAAGATGCATGCAGAAGTTCATAGGAGCCTTCATTCTCAATTTACAAGGATACCCCACCCCTAAAGGAAGAATACAAAGAAACAAATCTTGCACAACCTTCAGCTTCTCTGGCATAACAAACTACGGTTGCCAAATCCAGCTGCACCCAATCCTGGGGATTCCCCACCCACAGGTGAGATACACCTGTATACGTACATACATTGCTGTGCAAGTGTGTGTTCCACTCCAAAAAAAGGCAGAGCCAGGACTCCCCCATCAGGAAAATGGCGAAGAACCACGCTGAGCCAGAGTTGCGGCTCTAGTTTCTTTATTGTTCCTACCATATACAGAATATGTACAGAATCTTGCCAGACTAAAGGTACCCTAACTGATCTAAGGGAAAAGTACTCCTGGGACTGTAAGGTGGGGCCAGCCTAACTTTCTTAGCCAGCCTTCCAAGGCTTTCCAGGCTGTGGGAATGCTTATCTGTCTGGAATGCGCCCCCTCCTCCTTTGAGATCCATCACACCCCAAACAAACTGAATTAATAACTACTAATTAAAATTAATGGTGGTGGCAACATCTAGCCAACTTTACTTCATCTAAAAAAGCTAAGTAGGGTCAGATCTGATTAGTGCCTGTACAGGGGGCCACTATGAAATAGCAGTGGTTTAGATTGGGAAGATGCAAAAAGCATTCCAGGAGAATACAATGGCAAGTCCCTCCTGTAGTGTTGGCAAAAAAACTACACCGACATGTCCATGAAGCTGCCAGGGCTTTATTTCAAACTGAAGGAGATTTTACTCATTAAACTTAACTCCCTGTCAAATAAGGCATTTCATTTATAAAATTAACTGATCCCCATTTGCATAGACCAACCATTTTTTTCTTGCACATGCAGACCATGGCCACAAAAATACACTATACCAACAGATCCCCTTTTCCCTTTCTTCCAGCAAAAACAACCAAGACAAAACAAGATGGATGTGGGACATGAGAATGGAAAGGAAAAGAAGATGGATGGAGATGAGAAGGGAAGGGAAGGAAGGAAGGAAAAGAAGAAGAAAACCCTGCTTAGACATCACTGGAAAAGACCCTGATGCTGGGAAAGACTGAAGGCAAAAGGAGAAGGGGACGGCAGAGGATGAGATGGTTAGATAGCATCACCAATGTAATGAACATGAATTTGAGTAAACTCCGGGAGACAGTGGAGGACAGGAAGGCCTGGCGTGCTATGGTCCATGAGGGCCTGGCGTGCTATGGTCCATGAGGTCACGAAGAGTGGGACACAACTAAACGACTGAACAACAAACAAGACATTATGGAAGGGATTAAATCACCATCATTGGCGATCACTCGTAGCCGAGTAAGATTGTCTTCCAAAGGTAAAATTTTAACAGTGGATCCGTAAGTGGCTATAAAGGCCAATTCTGGATCCGCACAACCTCCCACAATGAGGGCATAGGTTTCCGGGTGGGAGACGGTCATGATGAGGGTTTGCCTGACATGCCTTCCTTTTAGCTCTTTTCTCCCTTTCGCCCTGTACTCGTGCTTCTTCAAAGTCCATAGCGCCATTAATAAAGGATGACCTCCAATTGAAACGCTCATGTGTTAGGGCTTCCCAGTTCTCAATGCTGATATTACATTTTTTTAAATTAGCTTTGCGAGTATCTTTGAATCTCTTTTGCTGTCCACCAATATTCCGTTTTCCATTCTTAAGTTGGGAGTAAAGTAGCTGCTTTGGAAGACGATGGTCAGGCATTCGAACAACATGGCCGGTCCAGCGAAGTTGATGTTGGATGATCATTGTTTCAATGCTGGTGGTTTTCGCTTCTTCTAATACGCTAACATTAGTCCGCCTATCTTCCCAAGTAATTTGCAGAATTTTTCGGAGGCAGCGTTGATGGAATCTTTCAAGAAGTTGGAGGTGGCGTTTGTAGAGGGTCCATGTTTCACAGGCGTACAGAAGGGTTGGTAGTACAATGGCTTTGTAAACAAGCATTTTGGTCTCCCTGCGAATGTCCCGATCCTCAAACACTCTACGCTTCATTCGGGAGAAAGCTACACTCGCAGAGCTCAGGCGATGCTGAATTTCAGCCTCGAGGTCGGCTTTTGTAGATAGATGGCTGCCGAGATAAGAAAAGTGGTCGACATTTTCTAGTGACACACCTTTAAGCTGGATTGATGGCGCTGCAGAGGGATTGGTTCGAACTTGCTGGTAAAGCACTTTGGTTTTTTTAATGTTAATCGAGAGGCCGAGCTTTTCATATGCTTCTGCAAAGATGTTTAGGATAGTTTGAAGATCTTCCTCGGAGTGTGCACAGACTACTTTATCATCAGCATATTGAAGTTCTAAAACAGAAGTTGTAATTACCTTATTTTTTGCTTTCAGCCTACTAAGGGGATTAAATACCCCTGGCTGGTACCTTCTTCCCAAGCAATGACTTATCCTCAAGCTAATCTTCAAAGACATTCTCTGCAGTCATTTACATTTCTAGCCCTCCGTCCTCTATTCTTCTCAGCAAACCCAGATGTCTGACCCCACAGCAATTCACAAGTAATTATTTGGGGACAAATACCTTCCTTTTTTCCAAAGAGCATCTCCACTCAAACCTCATTGACAGAAGGGCTGTGGATCAGGTGCCAGCAATCTCTTTTAAGGAAGGAGATGCCAGGAAGCAAGGTGAGGGGGCATCTCCAATATTAGATCCTGGAAAGCTTTCACCCAGAGCGCGCCCAGGGGCGAAGAAATGATCTGACTCAGTTTAACGCAGCACAGCTCCTTGAATCACAGTAGAAAGTTATTTCGAACAAGTGTATGCTTTCATCTGGGATAACAATATTCCAAATGTATGAAAAAGAAATTTGTGGAGAGGGCGTGCCAGGTTAGTGTACCAGGTCTACGCCTGGCATTTCCAATTCAAAGAATCAGGAAGGAGGTGTTGGGGTGCATGAGATAATAGAGCAGTGTTTCTCAACCTTGGCAACTTGAAGACGTGTGGACTTCAACTCGCAGAATTCCCCAGCCAGCAAGGTTGAAAAACACTGCAGTAGAGGCTGGCTCACTGGAAAAGACCCTGATGCTGGGAAAGACTGAAGGCAAAAGGAGAAGGGGACGGCAGAGGATGAGATGGTTAGATAGCATCGCCGATGTAACGAACGTGAATTTGAGTAAACTCCGGGAGACAGTAGAGGACAGGAAGGCCTGGCGTGCTATGGTCCGTGAGGTCACGAAGAGTCGGACATGACTAAACGACTGAACAACAACAGAGGCTGGCTACTCTGAGGGATGAGAATGGGCTTAACGGACAATTACTCTGACCTGATGTTAAAGTAGCTTTTCTATCCATGCCTTTACCTTTACTGAGATGGAAGAGCTGATGTTTTATAGATTTAGTGATGTTCCCAACCACCAGCATATGCATTCCTATAAAATATTTTTGATTCCATATAGCACAGGCGGAGTTGGGGAGGAAATTCCAAAGCAACAGTCCTGTGACTTTACAGCAGTCATCAATGTTTTATATCAGAGCTTTCCAAACTTTTCATGTTGGTGACACGCTTCTTAGACATGCATCATTTTGCAACACACTCTTACAGCAGGGAATCATTTCGCGACACACTCTTACAGCAGGCAGGGCACAAGGCAGGCACTAGGACCTGTGTGGAATCCTGGCAGGGCTCAGAGGCAGCAGCAGCAGCAACACACCCAGACACTGCAGCGTGTCCCGTGTGTGTGTCCCGACACACAGTTTGGAAAACTGTTTTATATATAGGGGAGGGAGGGGGAGGGGGAGGGGGAGACTGTAAAGCCACTTGATTTGCATCCAACCCTTTCTGGCATACATTTCTTAACGGACAGTATTTTAATAGATAGATGCTTTGTTTACAATCCTCAAAAAAGTATTGATTTAGCTCGGCACTCCAAAGGGTATTTCCACACACACTTTCATACTACAATTTAAAGCCCGGTTTACACTTTCCATTCCCTACACAGCCCCTCCTATGCAAACCCAGAACAGAGCAAGCCAGTTGGCTGGCTATGATTCAGCCAACATATGAAGCAACCCGACTGGTTAGTCAAAGGAGCCATCAAGCAGTGGATTGGCTGCTGCCTGGGACCAAACCCTCATGACCTCTTTGGAACAAGTCAATTTCACCCTCTTCATTCTTTGCATACTTTCTAAATCAGGCCAGCTTTGGGGATTTGGGAAAAGGAAGTGAGGTGGGGGTGGGAGGTGGAAACTTAGGAGAATGCAGCTTCAGGAAAGATTAGGGCTGCACCACTCCAGGGCATGCTCTAATGCAGGGTTTCAGGGTTCAGTGGCACCCTCGGCTCCATGAGAGGCCACTAGGGGTTCCCTGGGAGATCATGATTTATTAAAAAAAATATTTCAAATTTGGGCAACTTCACATTAAAGAGGTACCAATTGAAGAGAAATTTCATTCTTTGTTTTTAGTTTAAGAACACTGTTAGTGCATCTATACAGGCCTACCCATGAAACGAATATAATAATTTTGTAACTTCTGGCCTATATTTGAGCCTGAATGTGCAGGGGTTCCCCGTGGCCTGAAAAATATTTCAAGGGTTCCTCCAGGGTCAAAAGGTTGAGAAAGGCTGCTCTAATGCTTAATTATGTTTAAGGAAACGGTGCTATCCCTGCCAAAGTTCTACTATGAATCATCCCAATGCAAGGTTCCTCAACCTCCACAATATGTGAGATTAATTCAGTTTCAAGAAGCGGAAGCATGGAGGACAGGGCGTGTGCAAATGCAAAAGCAGGCAACTTCCTATCTATTGGCTGCTTCATAACTTTGGGGTACTTGTAATAATATCAACTTGCTTTTGGCCTCTTTTCTAAGGATAAGGATAAGAAGATGCAAACAAGGTCAGGGTGAATTCAAATACTGCCCGTTACGATTTCAGAAGCCTAGAATGTATTCCACAAAAATACTCTAACCATAGCAAAGTAACTCACCTTTTTTAAGGCCACAGAGGTACCTGACCTGCAGCAAGGGAGCCAGAGTCCTGCCTTTACCATAAAATAAGACCCATAGCAAGGGGCATCTGGGCCAGGGTTGGTAGCAGGACTACTGGCTGTATAAGCCACTAAGACTCGATTTCTCAATTTTAGCTTCATACACACCATTCTACTGCGGGCTCCTCGCCAGCTCAACAACAGAATAAATACTTATGGAAATAAAGGGAGGCAGCATCAACCTATTCTCACAATGGGGGCGGGCACATGCTTGCCAAACAGGCAAGCCGCCACCTTGCTGGAGATAGTCCAGGGTTCACCTGGATTATTAATCTTTGCTTGGCTTCCCTACAATGGCTCCGAACAGAAACTAGAATATGAGAACAACAAGTTGATCAAGACAAGTTCCACCGTTTCTTTTTTACATTTGGGGATTTCTCCTGCTTTTGTTAATTAAGATTTAAAAAATTAAAACACACAAATGGAAGCAAGGGTTGGGAGGGAAGAGGAGCGACTAAGGCTATCAGATTAAGTTCAATGCAGAAGAAGCAGCTGCAGAAAGTATGACAAATGGCCTGTGCAAAATTTCCTCTTATATACTTCAATGCCTTGGGAGGTGAATTAGCACAACACATCAATCCCTGCCCGGTTTTATGGAGCAGCTTTGGGCTTAAGGCAGCTGTGGCCTTGAGCCTGCATGATTAGGGGCTAAAGGACTGGCCTGTGATAAGGAACTTGGCATTCTGAGCACTTATTTATCTGTATAGTAAGGTAAAGGTTCCCCCCGCACAGTTGTTCAGTCGTGTCCGACTCTAGGGGCCGGTGCTCATCTCCGTTTCTTAGCCGAAGAGCCAGCATTGTCCGAAGACGCTTCCGCGGTCATGTGGCCGCATGACGCACGCGGAACGCTGTTACCTACCCACCGAAGTGGTACCTATTCATCTACTTGCATTTGCATGCTTTCGAATTGCTAGGTTGGCAAGAGCTGGGGCGAGTGCGGGAGCTCACTCCGCACACAGGGCTAGGGATTCGAACCTCCAAACTTGCGATCTTCCAATCGACAAGCCTGGCATCTTACCCAATGAGCCACCACGCCCCTTCAATCTGTATAGTATTTATCTGTATATTTAATTCTGTAAGCCGCCCAGAGTCACCTGTGTTGGGCGGCCGTATAAATCTGTTTAATAAAATAAATAATAAATAAACAGTGTCCAATCGCACTTGCATCTAGCCTCTTCTGCTCTTTCACAAAGGGACTCTTGAGAAGCTGTCTCACCTTCCAGGATGCCACTATACCAGGGTTTCTCTGCCAGGGTTCCGTGGCACCCTAGGGTTCCGCGAGAGCTCCCTAGGGGTTCCCTGGGAGATCACGATTTATTTTAAAAATTATTTCAAATTCGGGCAGCTTCACATTAAAGAGGTAAGCTTCATTCTTCATTTTTAGTTTAATGACTGCGGAAGCGTCTTCAGACAACACTGGCTCTTCGGCTAACAAACAGAGATGAGCACCGGCCCCTAGAGTTGGACACGATTGTGCAGGGGAAACCTTTACCTTTACCTTTACACATCAAATGAATACACTAATTTGGTAACTTCCAGCCTATATTGGAGCCTGAATGTGCAGGGGTTCCCTGAGGCCTGAAAAAATATGTCAAGGGTTCATCCAGGGTCAAAAAGTTGGGAAAGGCTGCTCCAGAGTAACATGTGGTCGGCTTGTTTGTGGTTCGGTGTATTGCGTGAACTCAGCCCACGTGTCTCTATGATTCAGTGTACTGAACGAACTCAGGCAACCGAGTTGGGATAAGGTGAGGCTGCAGCCCAGGGACTGTAATTGTTGATGGCTGGGGAGTGCTATTTAGAGCACTGGGAGCTGATTTCTGGTTTTATTGTTCCGCTTAGTTATTATGGTTCTGCGAGTCACCCAAAGTTGTGACACATGAGATGGGCAGCCATACAGGTCTTTCAAATAAATAAGTAAGCTGGGTTAATTCAATAAACCATTGTTCAGATAAGCATGGGTTAGCAGTATGTATGTATGTATGTATGTATGTATGTATGTATGTGATTATTTTATTTATTTATTTATTAGATTTATCACCGCCCATCTCCTCTCACCGGAGGGACTCTGGGCGGTTGTGCAAACACAGTCAGCAGCTCCGCAGATGAGGGAGAAAAGGGGGTAGGCCCGCCCTCCATGTCTTCCTAAACAGAGCTACAAAAGCCAAAATAAACCAAGCTGCAGATTCTTCCTGACCCACATTTGCCCCAGAGAAAAAAGGTACCTGGGAACATCACAAATAATTGGGGGCCAACAGACTTTAGCAGGGAAGTGACAGTTATATGAATATGCATGAGTGTATACGTGCACATATGTATTATGTATGTATGTATGCATCTCTGTCTCCTACTATACTATACTACAATTCCATCAGGCCATTGGATCTGATCCCAATTTATTAAAGTAAATATACAAAGATCTGATGCATGGGGTTTTTTTCCTGCGTTCTTTCCTGTTTCTTTCATCTTATTTTTCATGGCTTTTTAAACAAGAAGCCTGAGAGAAGGGATTATTTCATTACTAGCATTTGGAAGCAAGCCAAGAGCCTTGTTGGCCAAAGAGTATGATAGAAATGCTGAAGGGAAGGGTTACTATTCTTCAGAGGCAGCACTTTCAAACTAATGCTTAATTTAGATTCCTCCCCACTGGCCGTATAAGAAAGCAACAGGATAGTAAGGAAAGGCTGACTAGAAGGAGGCTGAAGAGGAGCATTCATCTTCAAATAAAATTGCACTACAACACTTGGTTGCAGGTTAGATGCAAGTAAGAAAAAAAGTGTCAGGTGAGGTCATGATCCTGTATTACTACAGTACCACTGTTAAAATACTACACACCCACATATATCAGAGCAGTGTTTGAAAATACAAAACCGTTTTTCTCCTGACTAAGCCAAGTCAGTCTTTGTTTAATTTCTACCTTTTTTTTACATGCAAGGTTGACTTGAGTTATGAAGCTCTATCTCCATAGCACTCTCCTCAAAGCAGGCATGAAATCCAGCTGGGTGACCTTGGGCCAGTCACTCTCTCTCAGCCCTAGGAAGGAGCCAATGGCAAGCCAGGAGACTGAGAGTTCTAGTCCCGCCTTAGGCAGGAAATCCAGCTGGGTGACCTTGGGCCAGTCCCTGTCTCTCAGCCCTAGAAAGGAGCCAATTGCAAAACAGGAGACTGAGAGTTCTAGTCCCGCCTCAGGCAGGAAAGCTGGCTGGGTGACCTTGGGCCAGTCACTCTCTCTCAGCCCTAGGAAGGAGCCAATTGCAAAACAGGAGACTGAGAGTTCTAGTCCCGCCTCAGGCAGGAAAGCTGGCTGGGTGACCTTGGGCCAGTCACTCTCTCTCAGCCCTAGGAAGGAGCCAATGGCAAACCAGGAGACTGAGAGTTCTAGTCCCGCCTTAGGCGGGAAAGCCGGCTGGGTGACCTTGGGCCAATCCCTGTCTCTCAGCCCTAGGAAGGAGCCAATGGCAAACCAGGAGACTGAGAGTTCTAGTCCCGCCTTAGGCATGAAAGCTGGCTGGGTGACCTTGAGTCAGTCCCTCTCTCTCAGCCCAGCACACCTCACAGGGTTGTTGTTGTGGGGAAAATAGGAGGAGGAAGGAGTATTAGGTATGTTGGCCGCCTTGAGTTATTTATAAAAATAATAAAGGCGAGATAAAAAATAAATAAATAAATAAATACAATCTCATATTTTTTGTTGTTGTTGTTTATTCGTTCAGTCGTTTCCGACTCTTCGTGACTTCATGGACCAGTCCACGCCAGAGCTTTCTGTCGGCCGTCACCATCCCCAGCTCCCCAATGGTTGAGTCCGTCACCTCCAGAATACCATCCATCCATCTTGCCCTTGGTCGGCCCCTCTTCCTTTTGCCTTCCACTTTTCCTAGCATCAGCTTCTTCTCCAGGGTATCCTGTCTTCTCATTATGTGGCCAAAGTACTTCAGTTTTGCCTTTAATATCATTCCCTCAAGTGAGCAGTCTGGCTTGATTTCCTGGACTATGGACTGGTTTGATCTTCTTGCAGTCCAAGGCACTCTCAGAATTTTCCTCCAACACCACAGTTCAAAAGCATCTATCTTCCTTCGCTCAGCCTTCCTTATGGTCCAGCTCTCACAGCCATAGGTTACTACAGGGAATACCATTGCTTTAACTATGCGGACCTTTGTTGTCAGTGTGATGTCTCTGCTCTTAACTATTTTATCAAGATTTGCCACTGCTCTCCTCCCAAGAAGTAGACCTCTTCTGATTTCCTGGCTGCAGTCAGCGTCTGCAGTAATCTTTGCGCCTAGAAATACAAAGTCTGTCACTGCCTCCACTTTTTCTCCCTCTATTTGCCAGTCATCAATCAAGCTCGTTGCCATAATCTTGGTTTTTTTGAGGTTTATCTGCAACCCAGCTTTTGCACTTTCTTCTTTCACCTTCCTCATAAGGCTCCTCAGCTCCTCCTCGCTTTCAGCCATCAAAGTGGTATCATCTGCATATCTGAGATTGTTAATGTTTCTTCCAGCGATTTTAGCTCCAGCCTTGGATTCCTCAAGCCCAGCATGTCGCATGATGTGTTCTGCGTACAGGTTGAATAGGTAGGGTGAGAGTATACAACCCTGCCGTACTCCTTTCCCAATCTTAAACCAGTCCGTTGTTCCGTGCTCTGTTCTTACCGTTGCTACTTGGTCGTTATACAGATTCCTCAGGAGGCAGACAAGATGACTTGGTATCCCCATACCACCAAGAACTTGCCACAATTTGTTATGATCCACTCATATTTTTATAGTAATTTTATTAAAAATTACAATTAAAAAGATGAAAACTAATACAAACTAAGAAAAAGAAAATATAGAAAGTGCAGAAAAAATATAGAAAAAATAAAATAAAAAATAAAAATATAGTAAAGGAAAGGAAAAGAAATATATAAAGAAATGACTTCCCCCTTCATCACAACAAGTATAAACAATTTTAGTAACTTATCACCTTTTAAAATACAACAAATGATCTCTTCTTCCCATATCTCAACTCTTATCTATAAACAAATCCATAAAACCTTGTCATTTCAGTCCTGATAGCAGACATTCAAGGTTACCAGAAATAACAACATACCTATTTTAACCTTGGTCAAATAAACCAACTGTATATTCCTTCCTTTTACTTCTAACAATCTTGATCTTTAATCCCTTCAAATAATGTCCTAGAACTTGACTTCTTTTCGTTTTTTCTTTGTCCCTTCTCACAAAATTCTTCAAAACTTTTAACAAATCACTTTTGTAAATTCAATATAGGAAGGCTGTCCAGGTCGCTCTTTTGGTTTGTTATTTATATATCCCTTTTAATGATTAAGACATCCACCAGTTTCATTTGTATATCCAGTGTAGCATCTTTTTCCATATCATTCTTGTAGCCTGTCATTTTTTAATCCACATTCAAATCAGTCTCAGTCTTGTCCAATAAAACTTGTTCCATAACATCTGTTAAACACAGTCTGTCTATAAGGGCAGACACTCTAAAAATTATCTCCTGGGTCCACTGTTCACAAATATCCATCACATGCAATCCCATATTTCAGGGCAATGAAATATGGGATACGGATGACATGAAGCAAGTTCACGTCAAGTTCAAGAAGCACCTGCAGCAAATCACAGGAGTCAGGATACGCCAGATGCCAGTACCCTAAGTATTCCCCAGACTTGGGAGAAGTCACCAGCTGAAATATAGCTTATAGCTCTTTAGGTGCCCTGGTAACATAATTTCTGTGTGTTTCATGCTGCATTACAAATTACAATGATATGGTTCACATATGAGGCTAAATCAGAAGAAAGAAAAAACAGATATCTTAGGCTTAGCATGATTTCGGAGCTCAGCCACTGTGGTTTGCAAAGCAGGATTTATGACTTGTAATATCTGTAAACAAGTCCTCCAAGGTTTGTCTTATATACTGCATGACACTAAAATGGGGTTTGCTGGTGCTTAGAATGCCATGTGAACTCAAGCTATTTTGATTTGTAAACTGTGGTTAATGGCTTAGCTTTCTATGCGAGTTCAGACTGTGGTTTCTTCAATAAGCAACGGGTTAAACAAGCTTCGGCTTAATATAATAAGCAACACTAACAGAAAAAGAGACGGTAGAAACAACGATGGGTGGAAAAGTTACCTAACCCTAACCCTAACCCTAACCCGAACTCACTTTGAACCTGGAATATTAAGAAAAAGCTTTCCCTCATGCCCTCTAGTTGGAACTTGAGATCCTTTGTAGCTAAAGGGATTAGTATTTCCTTCATCCCAAATTCCTAACAAATTAGCAACTGAATTCTGTTATTTAAAGAGTAATAGATTTGCAGGTTTGGCATCAATTCTGTAGGGTATAAATTAATTTCTGGTGACAGAATTATCCTCCCTGTAATCAACGGCATTTTCCCCCCAGGATCCTCTGTCCTACTTATACTTGGAAATTGCCACATTATGCAGGACACAACTGCACACTGGTGATTGAATATGGGAAACTGCAAAGCACAAAATAATTCAGGGACCATTTGCACACATGGATCCCAAGGTAATTACAAAGATTTGGGGTACATCACAAACCACATCCAGTTCTGGAAGGTATAGTTATGGAAATATACCAATCACCTCCAGAATAGTTGGATGGGTTCATTCTGGGAGAAAACAGGAGAATTATGTTTTTGCACATCCCCTTATCAAGTTTAGAAAGTATATGTAAACACAGAACAGGTCTCACTAGAATACCATAGTTTCGGGGGTGGGGGGGTTGTTTAATGCCTTTGAGTCAGTGTTGACCTCTAGCGACTGCCTGGACTAGTCCCTGAAGTTTTCTTGGCAAGGTTTTCGGAAGTGGTGTGTCCTCACCTCCTTCCTAGGGCTGAGAGAGGGAGGGACTGGCCCAAGGTCCCCCAGCTGGCTTTGTGCCTAAGGCAGGACTAGAACTCCCGGTCTCCCCGTTTCTAGGCCGGTGCCTTAACCACTACACCAAACTGGCTCTCAATAAATAAATAAATACTGGTATTGGCTTCCGCCTATTTGTGATAGACTTCCTACGTATTTTATAGTGGAAGTTAAAAGGTGTTTCCGCTATAAAATACGTAGGAAGTCTACCAGTTCATTTTTGTATTGAAAGTATCAATAAGAACTGCATCTTCGGAACAAAATAAATTCACTGGTGGCTGGGTAGACACGGAAAGCTCCAATATCTCAACATCATGCAGGAATAGGTAGTAAATAATGGGAAATAATTTTCTCTGCCTGAAAACTATGGATAGTTACCAATCAGAGAAGATAAGGATAGGTTGGACCAGTTGAATGTTGCCTTATACCAGCATTTCAACGTTGGCAACTTTAAGATGTGTGGACTTCAACTCCCAGAATTCCTCAGCCAGCCATGCTGGCTGGGGAATTCTGGGAGTTGAAGTCCACACATCTTAAAGTTGCCACGGTTGAGTAACACTTATACCAAATCAGTCTATGAGTAGCTTGATATATACAGCTCAGTTGATTTTCTTTAAGTATGGGGGCTGATGCAAAGTGAGCCCAGGAGTCTCCAAACTCAATAAGTACCCTCAGTCAACAATTCCTCTATCTCCCCGCCCGAGCCCCTTTCCTCCTGCAATAAGCCAAGAAGGAAAATCAGATGCTAAGCTTTAATGCAGCTCTACTTGCTCCATGTACCACTCTTTATTTATTTTTGAATCAATATAAGTAACTCAACTTCTGAGCCAAGACAACATGTTGTTATTCTACAATTGGTACATCTACAAGGAGTTTGCAATCAACTTTTCCAGTGTTGTGAATAGATCGTGGTTGGATTATGTGTCCTTTCAGTTTTATCTTACACCACCCATTTTACAAATAAAAGTTGCATGTACGCACATGCTTTTGTGATTACAGTATGTGCTACAAGTCATGCATTTATTTGGCCTGCTACTCTGCACCCCACAATGCCTAATTTGATCCTTCTGACTACTCTGAAAGGATGAGCCCTCCCTTATGTCCTCAGAAGTGTACTGCCTTTGAACGCCGAAATTCCACTTCTATCATTGCTACCCTTCATAATTCAAGCTACTGTTTCCAGGCTGTAAGGGAGATTACATGTAATCCTCGCTTAACAACCATTCATTTAGTGACGGTTCGGACTTACAACGGTGCTGGAAAAAATGACTTAAGACTGGTCCTCACACTTACAACTGTTGCAGCATCCCTCCGGTCACATGATCACAATTTGGGCAATTGGCGACGGTTCGCATTTATGACCATTGCAGTGTCCCGTGATCACATGATCGCCATTTTCGACCTTCCCGGCCGGCTTCTGGCAAATAAAATCAATGGGGAACCGAGTGATTTGCTTAATGACCACGTGGTTCGCTTAATGCCCACGGTGATTCGCTCAATGCCCGCCACAAAAAAGGTTGTAAAATCGGGTCGGATACGCTTAATGACCGCTTCACTTAGCAACCGCAATTCCGGTCCCAATTGTGGTCGTTAAGCAAGGACTACCTGTAGCATGGTGCTGTTAGGGAGACCTAATTCAAAACAGCCTACCTGAAACTTTCGAGATCTCCCTTTCAGCATCTCACCGGCTCCTGGGAGTATGCTAGCTGTTATACACCCCCTGCCAAATGTAGGCTCACCACAAGGATTAGTAAGTTTGCTTTAAGCACAATGGAACAAAGAGTGAAAGCTACATTTCCCTTGATGGACATGTTTGGTTTGGCACTCACAAGACAGGCAGGACGCACTGTTTTGTTCTGCTGTATTCCTACCCACTTGAAACGGTCAGCTTCCCGACAGCAGAGCAGGGGTAAGGCTCCCTTTACCTACGTCCTAAATTCAGATGCTGGAAAGCAACCCCACAACCGCCAGCGTGCCTGCCTGGGATGGGTTTTTCATTCACAGACAGAAGAAATGAAATGTACAAGCGTGTGTCTGGTGGGAAATACGGTACTGGAAAGCTGTTTGTGCTTTGGGACCTCTCTTCATTTTAACCGATTTGCCCACCACCTTTTCACAGCTTGCTTTTAAAAAATATCTTTTGAAGAGTTTGTGGATCCACGAGTCTTTCCCAGCTATCACCCATCTCCTATCTGGGGCACATGACTTCTTCCTGGAAAGCAGCCACAGTTCACCTGCTTTAATTAGCCAGCAGATTTCAAACAGCCCCGAAAGGTATCTGAAGCATAAGTAATGGCCAGAGAAACGGGAATCCTTTGTTTTTTTCCCAGCCCAACTGCTTATCTTGAAGCACTGAGGGATTTTCTTTTTTACAGTGTTGATAAACCGCTGCACTAGTAACCAGACTTCTCCAAGAGTGGAAGAGCTAAAGGTTGACGTCAAAAGAGCACCTCCTAAGATTTATGTTTGTCCTTTGACCACTTTCTCCCTCCTACCCATCATTCCATAAAGCATTCTCTCGTGGTACGCTCTGAATTCCCTTCTCCCCCTCCCCCAGGATACGAGAACATAAAGAGGTTAAAGCAGCCTGGCTTTTTTGTTTTATTTGTTGAGAAGTAACTGGCCTTTCACTTTCTATACCATCAGGTTTTCTCAGAACAAGGAGCGAGCAAGGTACAAGAGCAATGGGATTCTTAAAAACTAATGTATACCCTGTGGAGTTCTTGGTGCTCTCTGAGCTTGGATCAAAACTGGTAAGGGAAGATACAGGTAGTCCTCACTTAACAGCCATTCGTTTAGTGACGGTTTGGACTTACGGCAGTGCTGGAAAAAATGACTTGCGGCCGGTCCTCACCCTTATTACTGTTGCAGCGTCCCCACAGTCACATGACCACGATTTGGGTGCTTGGCAACTGATTCACATTTATTTATTTATTTATATTTCAAATTTCGTCACCGCCCACCTCACATGAAGCGACTCTATAACGATCACAGTGTCCTGTGGTCATGTGATCGCCATTTTCTACCTTCCCGGCCAGCTTCTGGCAAGCAAAATCAATGGGGAATCACATGATTTGCTTAACTACCATGTGGTTCGCTTAACACCTATGGTGATTTGCTAAATGACCGCCACAAAAAACGTTGTAAAATCAAGCCAGATTCACTTAATGACTGCTTCACTTTGCAACCAAAAATCCAAGCCCAATTGTGGTCATTAAGTGAGAACTATTGTACTGCATATAGACAGGCAGCAAACTCCACACTCCCTCGCCCTGATGATGTATGTATGTATCCAACTTCTATCACCACCCCTCTCCCCCCACAAGGGGGACATGTTACCTTGTTGGGTAACAAAACATCTGCAAGCAAACAACCAAGCTCAGAGAGCACCAAGGACTCCACAGTTCAACCCTGAGCTATGTATATTCTCTTCTAATGTATACACCCCAGAAGCTTCTAACATGTGTCTCAGGGAATTCTGAGAATCAAATCTTACTTGGCAGATTCATTAATCCAGTTCTGATCAGAAGAGAAAACATAAGCTTTTCCATCGTCATTCTTACCCACGCCCACGTTGGGTACATTTACACCTGCCTCCCAACCGTCATCTCAGATGAGGCAACGCTGAAAGAGAATCCCAACTGCGTAATGCAGACCAGTTTGGCTTGGGCAACGTGGAAGATAGGGCAAAACCAGTATCGGCTGTGGCAATCCCTGGAAGAAAGGAAGCTGGGTTGACCACAGGGCAAGAAACCGTGGAGGGCTTCCTATATCTAAGGCCAGAGAAAGCAATTCTGGCAAAGAAAAATCATTAATTCATTTCTTTAGCAGCAAGTACAGTAGAGTTAATCTGAAAGAATGGATTGTGAGAGCAGACAATGGCTTTGCCATCTTTATATCACAGTTAAATTACCGATCAGGACATTTCTCCAAACCTGTACGAGTGGCTTAAATTAAGCATTTAAAAAAAAAAAAGAGGCAGCAACCTCCCTATAGAACAGTGTTTCTCAACCTTGGGCACTTTTAAGATATGTGGACTTCAACTTCATGGCTGGCTAGGGAATTCTGGGAGTTGAAGTCCACATGTCTTAAAGTGCCCAAGGTTGAGAAACACTGCTAAAGACTATATACTAGAGAGGTAGTGGTCTTCCTTCACTGGATATATGGAGGCTATTTACTCATCTATTGGAGATGCTTTTATTTATTTTCCTGCACTGACCAGGAGGTTGGACTCAATGGACTCTATAGCCCCTTCCAACTTAAGGGCTCCATATACCGCTTGCCATAATGGTGGACGTCATTGTGGGCTCCCATTAAAGGATGACACCCAAAAGTCATGGGCTGGGTTCTGAAACCCAGGAGACTGCTCCTTGGGGGTGTCATAAGGGCAACCACCTACTTTTTTGTTGTTGTTGTTCTGAGAGCCAGTTTGGGGTAGTGGTGAAGGCACCAGGCTAGAAACCAGGAGAACATGAGTTCTGGTCCTGCCTTAGGCATGAAGCCAGCTGGGTGACTTTGGACCACTCAGTCTCTTTTACCCCTAGGAAGAAAGCAAGGGCAAATCACTTCCGAAACTCTTGCCAAGAACACTTGCAGGGACTTCATGTCAGGGTTCGAGTGTGAATCCTGCCATGGACTGTAGAGATGCGTGTCAGCCTGGAAGACGATGGGAGGGGGAGCGCATTCCAGGAGCCGCGCCAGACTGTTGGAGACTGTTGTACCGAGCGTCAAGGTTGTCCACCTGCACGAGTGTGGTGGGGGCTTGAATGGAGTGGGAAAGTAATGGACACTGACATCATGGGTGTGAAAAGATTGGCATGAAAGGGGGGAACTAAATTTGACTGTTTGGCGGGAAACCGTCATTCGGATCTTTGAGAATGCTTTGATTTACATGTATCCTTAATAAAGCTTATTCTGCATTTCAATTGGATTGCATGGAGAAGCGTTTATTGAGGCATTGAAGTCAGAGTCATCACAGAAAGATCTGAATGTAAATGTATGTCGATTCTACATGAGGCTTCTCCTGAACCCTCAGAGAGCCTTACGCTTGAGAATTGACCCTGCAGCACACTATTACTGACACTTTGTATGTCAGAAACCAAAACTATGGATAATTCCAGTGAACAGCCTCAGGAGCAGAGCTTTCCAAACTGTGTGTTGCGACACAAAAGTGTGTCACCACACACAGCGTGGTGTGTCGCCACACCACCCGGAAGCGGCGGCGCACGCGTGCACGGCGGCCGCCATGCACGCGCGCGCCGCCGGCCGCCATGCACGCGCGCGCCGCCGCACGCCCCACGCCGCCGCACGCCCCCCGCGCCGCCGCACGCCCCCCACGCCGCCGCACGCCCCCCACGCCGCCGCACGCCCCTCCTGCGCCGCCACCGTGCGCGCGCGCGCCGCCGCACACACACCCGCGCCGCCGCCGTGCGCACGCGTGTCGCCGCCGCCGCTGGGTGTGTCGCCAGCGGCGGCACTTTGGAAAGCCCTGCTCAGGAGGGTGAAAGTGAACAACCGAGCACCTCCAGGGAAAGTAGTGAGGTCCCGAAGGAGGAGAAATCGGTGAAATTTGAACCCAAGGCTGGTCAAAAGAAACTACACCAGAAGGACGACGTCAAAGAAGGTATGGAGCCCACTGAAACCTCCATGATGAGAACCCCGAAAACCAGAGCGGAATGGTCCCTGGGGATTGGAGGTGGCGTGAAACCTGAAATTGGCAAACGAGCTACAAAGCAACACATCACGCAAGCACAAAGAATGGCTTCGTTAGAAGCTAAGACGTCCGGAACGGGTTTTGAATTGGAGACTATAAGTCAACAGACGGCGGCGATGAACAGGACCTTACAAAAAAAATCCTGCAGAACCAAGAGGGGGAAAAACCTGCTTCCAGACCCACTAGCCCTCCGATTACGTCCAGTGAAGGCCAATCCACTGAGGACAGCGAGGAAGAGGGAGAGGCATCGGATCCTGAGGAATGCGCACGATCCCCCACCCGAGAGACACGTATGAAGTTTAGACCGCAGACTCTGTCAACTAAAACTATGACCATTAGCAAATTAAAGATGAAATTTGATGGCGACCCAGTGAAATTGGCATGCTTCATGACTCATGTGAGTGGGTTCATGGAAGAATTTGAAGGATCCTTTACCAACGAAGAAGCCAAGGTGAGATATGTTTCAAATTTTCTTGAGGGAGAGGTGGCGAATTGGTTGATGGCTATGCATGAAGCAAAAACCAAAGAGCTGTCAAACTTTAGTGCTTTAATGATGGCGTTACGCAAACGTTTTGAAGATACCTTGTCAAAAATGTCTGCTAGAGTTAAACTGCAAAATTTAAGACAAGGCAATCGCACTGTAGCAGAGTATGCCATGGAATTCAAGAAACTAATCAGCCGATTACCAGATTGGCCTGAAACTTTCCAAATAGAGTATTTCCAGATGGGTCTGAAACCAGAGATTCTCGAAATGGCAGCCGGGAGAGGGGATCCAGAAACCTTATACGAATGGATCCAGTTGGCAGGAAAAGCAGAGAGTACCAGACTACGGATAAGATATAGACAATTCCAGACTCCAAGCAGGAGGATCATCAGTACTGCAACATCGACCAAGTGAAATTTCACCCAGAAAACCTGGGAAGAAGAAAAGGATCGCCGCGCCATGAGTGGATTGTGCTTTAAATGCGGCAAAGGAGGTCATCGTATCAACAATTGCCCACAAGCTACCACCATCCCAAAGAAGAAACCGGAGAACAAAGGAAGTAAGCAATTTTAACCCAAGCGGAAGGGAGTGGCAGTAGCAATAGAGAAACCGATCAAGACAGATGTCTTCGAAGGGGAGAACAACTCAACAGATGAAGAATTCTTGCCAGCGGGAAACTCCAACTGCCTGTCCTAAGATGCGCCGGAGGGCAGGCATTTGCCAACGGGCGCGCTGATCCACTGGTGAGTGGAGATTGTCCAACTATGCAAGTAAAGGTAAAAATTGAGACTTTGGATGGGAGGGAGCAAGCCAGTTTATTGGCAATGCTGGACTCTGGATGTTCAAGATGCTTGATTCACCCTGCCATAGTGACTGGACTAAGACTAAAATTACATAAACTCAAAGTCCCCATAATTTTTTGTCAACTTGATGGGTCTGATATGAAAGGGAGCACTATACGGAAGTGGTGAAAATGAAAACTGGGACCCATGAAGAGACTTTGAGGTTTATTGTGGCCCCGATAGCCAACCAGCCAATAGTCCTAGGCTTGAAATGACTACGGGAACGAAATCCCCACATTGACTGGGTTTCTGGGGAGTTGGAATTTGCTGATGGGTCTTACGGTGGGTTGGAAGCCAAGGATTTACAAATTGGAACTGAGATGGGAGCCGCTGGAATGGAAAGCGGTAGTCAGCCGAGCGAGGAAATAGAAATTCCTGAGGCATATGATGAAGTAAGGGTGGTTTTTGATGAAGCTGAGTCAAATCAGTTGCCTCCCCATCGTAAGACAGACTGTGCTATTGAAATTGAACCTGGGGCAGTGTTGCCAAAGACTAATTTGTATTCCATGACACATAAAGAATTACAAGAGTTAAGGAAGTTTATTGATAAGAACCTTGAGCATGGTTTCATTGAGCCGGTTACTTCACCAATGGCAGCCCCTGTCTTATTCAGGAAAAAGAAAAATGGCTCATTAAGACTGTACCGATTATAGCAAAGTGGCTGTCTGATGAGGCTTTACAAATAGCTGAGGAAAGAAGGAAAGCAAAAGGCAAGGGAGAAAGGGAAAGATATAACCAACTGAATGCAGATTTCCAGAGAAGAGCAAGGAGAGATAAGAACGCCTTCTTAAATGAACAATGCAAAGAAATCGAGGAAAACAATAGAATGGGGAAGACTAGAGATCTCTTCAAGAAAACCAAAGAATTGTTGCTTTCGAACTGTGGTGCTGGAGAAGACTCTTAAGAGTCCCTTGGATTGCAAGGAGGTCAAACCAGTCAATCCTAAAGGAAATCAACCCTGACTGCTCATTGGAAGGACAGATACTGAAGCTGAAGCTCAAATACTTTGGCCACCTAATGCGAAGAGAGGACTCACTGGAAAAGACCCTGATGCTGGGAAAGACTGAAGGCAAAAGGAGAAGGGGACAGCAGAGGATGAGATGGTTAGATAGCATCACCGATGTAATGAACATGAATTTGAGTAAACTCTGGGAGACAGTGGAGGACAGGAAGGCCTGGCGTGCTATGGTCCATGGGGTCACGAAGAGTCGGACACGACTTAATGACTGTAACAACAACAACAACAACAACAACCGATTATAGGGGTCTAAATGTCATCTGTATCTCCAACCAGTACCCTCTGCCATTGCTGAAAGACATGCTGGCCCACCTCACAAAAGGGAAAATCTTTACCAAGTTGGACTTGAGAGAAGTGTATTTTAGAGTGTGCATCTGTGAGGGAGATGAATGGTAAACTGCCTTTAATTGTCAATTTGGGTGTTTCCAGTATTGGGTCATGCTGTTTGGCTTGTCTGGAACCCCTGGTGTGTTCATGAGTTTGATTAATGAGGTGTTACACGGATTTTTATATACAGGAGTACTGTTCTACCTGGATGATATCCTCATTTATACTGAGATGATGGAAGAACACGTACAATTGGTACGTGAAGTGTTAAAGAGACTGTTAGAAGCCCAATTGTATGTCAAATTGTCAAAATGTGAATTTCATAAAGAAAAATTGGACTATTTGGGATATAGAGTATCTCATCAGGGAATTGAAATGGATCCAGCAAAAGTGTGCAATGTATTGGGGTGGGAACCTCCAAGAACCCGAAGGCAATTACAATCTTTCCTAGGGTTCTCAAATGTTTATTGCCAATTAATACCCAACTTTGCACAAATTGCTCTGCCTTTAACTGATCTTCTGAGAACGAAAAGTCAAGGTGAGGGACAGAAAGCAGCAAAACCGGAGGCGGCATTGAAATGGACTCCAGAGTGCCAAGCTGCTTTCAATAACCTAAAAGCGCTTTTTACAGCGGAGCCGATTTTAAAACACCCTGATTCTGAACAACCATTTATCATTCAAACTGATGCTTCAGATACTGCAGTGGGGTCTGTGCTTTTACGAGACTCTAATAATGTATTAAGACCCTGCGCTTACATATCTCGCAAATTCTCAGAAACTGAAACACGCTGGCATGTTTGGGAAAAGGAGGCTTTTGCAGTACGCCAGGGCTTTCCCAACTGTGTGTCGTGACACAGTACTATGTCGCCTGGGGGGCCCAAGTATGTTGCGCAACAACCCGGAAGCGCTGATGGTGCACCGCCGCTGTGCGTGGCAGCACACGCAGCAGCGGGCCATCAGCACTTCTGGGTTCCAGGACGCCGCCACTGCCACCACGGCGCACAAAAACCCAAAAGCGCGGCGGCGGCAACCCAGAAGTGCTGCCACTGGCACTTCCAGGGTTTTGCGCGCCGGCCGTTGGTGTGTCGCCAATGGCAAAAGTTTGGAAAGTCCTGCAGTACGCCATGCATTGGCTACTTGGAAGCACTTATTGGAGGGTTCTCCTCACCCCTTTGAAGTGTGGACTGATCACAAAAACCTAGAAGCACTAAAATCACCACGCAAGTTGAATCCAAGGCAGGTGCGCTGGGCTAAATTCTTCAGCCAATTCAATTTCACGTTAAAGTACATACCCGCAGGGAAAAATTTTCTAGCAGACGCCCTTTCTAGATTACAACATGATAGCCAAAGAAAAGAAGTAATTGACACTGTAATGTCTCCCCAGCAACTTGGTATTGACCAAGATGAAGGAGAACGTGCAAAGGATTCATTAGGGATTGGTCTGGATCCATAAGTGGGGAAAGCAGCAATTACCCGCAGTAAAAAAAAAACCACCTGATCTCCCTTTAGAGACAATCTTAATGAGAGGATTACGAATGGAAATTCAGAAAGACCCATGGTGGGGGGGGGTTAATAAGCAAACTCTTCAAGAAAATAATGGATTGTGGTGGAATGTGGAGACTGTACATTCCCAGTGTTTTAAGAAAGCGCATTTTTGAGCAGTGTCATGATGATAAAGTAGCTGGGCATTTTGGTTTTGTAAAAACATTGCATTTGATCAGAAGGCAATTCTGGTGGCCCACATTGAGGAAAGATGTAAAAGACTATGTAACTACTTGTCCTATCTGTGCCACCACAAAGAAATCAACTGGAAAGCCAGTGGGGCTATTACAATCAGTGGCAAACCGTTCTCAACCCTGGAAGCAAATAGCTATGGACTTTATAGTAGATCTACCAGAAAGCAAACGGAAAACTATTATTTGGGTTGTCACGGATTTGTTCTCTAAGCAAGTGCATTTCATCCCATACAAAGGTGGGATGTTCTTCTAGACTTCTGCTAGTCAGCTTGCAAGACTCCTTATCCAACACGTCTATTGCCCTCACGGTGTCCCCAACAGGGTAATCAGCGATCGTGGAAGTCAATTTACTTCTAAATTTTGGAAAGCATTTTTAAAATCAATTGGAGCAGAACAAAGTTTGAGCTCTTCGTTCCATCCGCAGACGGACGGAGCGCCTGAACATCCGAATGCCATATTAGAGCAATATTTGAGGTGCTATATTAGTTATCAACAAAATGACTGGGTTGATTTATTGTCGTTTGCTGAGGCTGCTTATAATAATGCGGTGTATCAAGGCACGGGTTTTTCTCCATTTAAGATCGCTACGGGGCAGGACTTTGTGCCTATACCTGATTTGCCCTCCTCCCCTCTGGGAGATGGACCCAATCCTGTGTTGGCCAATGAGTGGATTGCTAAAGTAACAGCTAATTGGCCAATTATGAAACAGACTTTACAAGAAGCAAAAAACACTTATAAAAAGGTTGCCGATAAAAAGTGATCTCCTGAATGGCAGTTAAAAGTTGGAGAAAAGGTTTACCTTTCAACAAAGCACCTCCAAACTAGCCAACCATCCAAGAAACTAGAGCTGAAATATGTTGGACCATTTACAATTACTTAAGTAATAAATCCTGTAACTGCTCAATTAGCTCTGCCAAAGAATTTAAGAAAAGTACATCCCGTTTTTCATATCAGCCTGTTGAAACCTGTGAAAGCTTCTGAAAAATGGCATCCCGAACCGCCCGAGCCTCCCCCTGTCATGGTGGAGGGCGAACAACACTTTGAAGTCAAAGCTATCCTTGATTCCAGACTCCACAGAGGAAAACTTCAGTACCTCGTTCAGTGGCAGCATTTGCCGAGCAGTTTCAATGAATGGGTGGAGAAATCCCATGTCTCTTACTGATCTCCTAGGAGAGGAACCAATTAAGATTTATGGGATTCCTGAATGCTTGAGGAATTTTTCAGGTGCAACAGCGAGACCTTGCTGTAAGACAGTTAATACTATTGCTTCCAAGCATCCTCTCCAGTTATGGGGAGCCTCAAATGCCCTTTAGTTTCTTGAGCAATTCCAAAAGATTAAGGGGACTGGTAGATGATTAGAGCACAGGTGGTGCAAATGTGCCAATGAAATTAACTGAGCACTATCAGAATATACAATTATATCCACCAGGTGACTGGTGGAAGCAGCAAAGTGGCCTTACTTCTTTGCCGCTGAGTCCTCCATGAACCACTCAGCATGGCTTTTTCAGGAAGCCAAGCTGCTCAAAAGCTGATGAAATACATGATAGCATTACAAAGCTTTTTGAGGGTTACATCACTCACATCATGGCAAATTAGATCTTAGAATTTTTGCAGATCCTGTTGAATTTATGGGATTGCTGTCTGGCCAGTTTACAGGATCAGTTTCAATTACTCCCATTTAAGCAAGTGGGCAAGACACTGGTGGGAGCTAGGGAACTATCTGTACTCTAGATAGTTGTCCAACATAGCTACTGTATACAGATCCAACAGGGAAGGTCCAGGGAGTGGTCAAGGCCACTTTACATGAAGGAACTATATACACAGCCTTGAAGGACATTGTTATCCATTCTCTTCTGTGTAAGGTCTCCCTGGACCACAACATTATACATTATTATTACCATCCAGTTGCAAATATTCCTTATTAAGCAAAATGTGAAGAGGGTAGTGACCATCCAGCTACAAGCTTACTTTCAACAAGCTGGTTATTAAATCCATTTCAAGCCTGGATATAGCACAGAAATGGCCTCAGTTGCTCTAATGACCTCTACTTCTAATCAATCAATCAATCGATCGATCAATCAATCAATATTTCTTTAACAGGAGGGAGACCCAGGATCACTTGGTGGCTTGTGACACATTTGATTGTGGCACAGTGCTGGAGTGGCTCCATCCCTACATGCCACTAAAAAAATGGCAATGAAGAGTTTTGTTCGATCCCTTGAGATGTGAGGTCTTCAGATTTACATTCTTTCTCCCTTGCTGTTCAAAATCTACATGAAACTACTCGGTTATATGGAAATCTGCAGTGACCAGCAGTATAACTTTTTTTTGTGACAGTGCTAGCCACCCACACTGTCTTTTTTCAGACAATGCCTATTCACCTAGATATTTCTGGGATAATAACTACTCCAGGATCAGTTGAGCAGTTACTTATTTTACTTTTCTATGTTTTTCCAATGATTTTTTTTTAAACGTACAGTATCTGCTTTTAAGCAACATTTATTTCCTGGTGATTTAGCCACTTTTCTCTTTCTCTTGGAAACCAGCCTGGGCTTTTCTTGGAGGAAGTGTGGTACATATGTGCATACATACATGTAATGATAAAAAAAAAAAATTCTTGACAGTGATAACACTTCAGTTCCAGAAATGAGCCTATGTATTTTGTAGGGCAAAATGTGTATTTTGATCCATTGTTCCCCTCCTTTTTTGTATCTGCTTAGAATACAAACCTTCCATTGTTTTATTACAAAGTTGATGCTTCCTTTTGTTTTTAGCATTACCTTTTCACTTGCCTAATTCTTATATTCAGGGAAAAATGAAGGAATGCTACATTTCTTTGAGTTTAGCACCTTGTACCTTCCTGGATCGGGAGTCCCTCCAAACGGTCACTCATGCCCTCGTCACCTCCTGGGTAGACTACTGCAATGCACTCTACACGGGGCTACCCTTGAAGAGTATCCAGAAGCTACAGCTGGTCCAGAATGCAGCCGCGCGAGCAGTCTTAGGGCCCCAAGGAGGGCACATATAACACCATTGCTGCACGAGCTGCATTGGGTACCAGTTTGTTTCTGGGTCCAATTCAAGGTACCAATCAAAGAGGTTGTTTTCAAGGTGTTGGTTATCACCTTTAAAGCCCTACGTGGCATGGGTCCAGGTTACCTGAGGAACTGCCTCACCCCCGTTACATCAACCAGTCGCACCCGGTCGGGCAGAGAGGGCATGTTACAGACCCTGTCCATGAGGGATTGACAGGGTCCAGGAGGAGGGCCTTCTCTGTCGTGGCACCCGCCCTTTGGAACAGCTTACCCTCGGAGGTTAGACAGGCCCCCACTCTCCCGGCCTTCCGGAAAGGGGTGAAGACATGGTTATATCTCCTCGCTTGGGAGGGGAGAGGAGATAGCCATTCATGGGGGTGGCTGGCACTGTGATCGTGCCAAGGATAAGATTTTACGCCCATCTTGAATTTTATATTTTATATTTTTGTATTTTTTATACTTGTATTTGTTTTTATGTGTATTTATATTTGTTCTGATACTATATTGTAGTTTTTATTTACTGTCATTTTATTACCTGTAAGCCGCCCAGAATCGTGGTACACGAGATGGGTGGCAAAGAAATTTGACAAATAAAATAAAATAAATAAATTTGTAAGTAAAATTAACAGTAAGAATGCACAATCACTTCTACCATTTCATCAAACATGTAATTTTCCATTTTCATATATCAGACATCCTTTTTAGAGAAGAACGTGCCAAAATTCAAACTTGCAGTTACTCTCTCTCTCTTTCTCCTGAATCTTAGGAAAAGCAGATGGGGGCTGCATGTTCTCACTTTGTATATTGCTGCTGTTCAACTATTTTGAAGGGCATTTGAGAAGGGAAAGCTACCCTAGATACTCATGCTCTCCTCACAACACATCACACCACTCTGGACAGATATCCCTGTCTGGTAACTGAGAAGGTTTCCTATGTACAGAAAGCCTGGCAAATGTTTTCAGGAGAACATTGCCTACGAATATCAAAAATAGCTACTCAAAGACACTTCCTCACTTCCCATGCTTAATACTATCTGTAACATCTGCTTGCTTCCACAAGTCTGGTTTTAATATAGCAAAAGAGACAGAAGGAACTACACTTGTGCACCCAAGACGTTTCTGTACTGAAACTTACAAAACACCATAAGATAATGTATTTTTGTAAACGGATCTTTCTTGCAGCTCATCCACTGCCATGTTCTGCTAGCTTCAGTGGTCTGTGAGGCTCACATGCTTCTACCAAAATGTTTAGATTCACATGCTGCCCTCTCTCAACCATATTATGAAGCAAAGACAAGGGTTGAGCAGGTAGAAGGCTGATCTTACACTGCTTAAGGTCTGAAATTACCTGGAGAAGCCAACCTGTGTAATGGCCTCTAATTTTGAGAGTTGGGAGGAAAGAGAAAAAGAGGATGTCCAGCAGGGTAGATGGACTTAATTATAGCAGTCATGAGTGCACCATTGGAAGATCTGAAGGACCAGGTGGAGGACAGACTGTCCTGGAGAAAATCTATCTGTCTGGTTGTTAAGAGTCGACACTGACTTGACAGCACGTAATCAATCAATCAGTTTTGACAGTGTTGATATTTATTCATTTCACTGTAGTAATAACCTGTCCCAATCCCAGAGGTCTCTGGGTGGCATGCAACAATACAAACTATTTTTTAAAAAAACATCAAAATACAAAAATATCCACAAAATAATACAAAAAATAGGCACCCACAACCAATCAACTGGAGCCAAAGTCTCATTGTTAGAGCTGACATCACAAATAGATAAGGAAACCTTGTAACTAAGCCTATGGAAGTTACAAGCATGGAAAAAAGCAATTAGCCTGCGGGGGGTAGTCCAAATGTACTATACAGATAGTCCTTGCTTAACGACCACAATTGGGACTGGAATTTCAGTTGCTAAGCAAAGCGGTCATTAAGCAAATCTGACCCGATTTTATGACCTTTTTCGTGGTCGTTAAGCGAATCACTGCAGATGTTAAGCGAACCATGTGGTTGTTAAGCGAATCATGAGATTCCCCATTGATTTTGCTTGCCAGAAGCTGGCCGGGAAGGTCAAAAATGGTGATCACGTAACCATGGGATGCTGTGATGGTCATAAATGCGAACTGGTTGCCAAGCACCCAAATCGGGATCACATGACCGTGGGGGACGCTGTGACGGTCATAAGTGTGAGGACCGGTCGTAAATCTGAACCATCATTAAACGAATGGTTGTTAAGCGAGGCCTACCTATAAAGGAAAAATTTGTTCTGCATTTTTTTTGCTAGGAACAGCAGAAAAGACTTATTCTCACCACCAGTGCTCATGTTCAGAGAAAGGGCCAAGTGCTGTGACCTGCCCCCACCAGAGCACTTGCACAGAAATTCTTGTTGTTGAGGGCTATTTTAATCTGGATTCCTGCACAGAGCAGGGAACTGAATGGCCCTTCCCACACTAGAATTCTACCCCACTGCAACTCCAGGCTCAAGCAGCGTTTGTTACAAAACCTGAGGATGGATATTCAGAAAACTGTTAAGACTGCAGGGTATGTCACCTTGTGCCATGGGGTTTCTCTTTTCTCCCCCAGCACCTGCCAAGTTTGCTTGGAATAACCAGGAAGCAGATTAGGAGAATTGCTGGGGAGAGGGAATTCCTTTCTACCACCAAAGAGACATTGCTGAAGATGAAGCATAAAGTTACTTGTAATAAATCATCAGTATGAGTATTTCAAAAGCATGCTGTGATAATATGGAACAATGCACATTCCAGGATCATTCCAGCTGGGCTGGATAAAGCTAGATATAAATGGAATTCTTGCATGCTTCCAAAATCCTGTGGTTTCCTCAGAGGAAAGAACTCCCTGAAAGCAGGAAGATTAAAATCCACTCAATTCCCCCCAAGTTGGCAAACCTCCAAACTGCTCTAGAGCAATAACAAAACAGAGTTGCACTGCACCATTCCAGGTTATAACGCTAGAATGAATCACAGTAATAAATTTACTATGCCAGCATCAGATGTTATAGCCACCGTGGTAAGATAATTTGCCCATTTCTAATCTCCCAAGATTGACCAACAGCAGGCTCCCAATAAGATTATCTGATGGGCAAAGTCTGCAGCAAAATGGCATGCAGAGAGGCACAAAGTTCTCCAGGAACTTTTGACAGCAGACTTAGAATCATAGAATCGGAGTAGGAAGGACCCCAGAGACCACCTACTCCAATCCCCTGCTGGGTGCCAGTCCTTCTCAAACTTGATGCCCTGCAGGTATGTGAGACTACACAGTAATTCCTATCCTTGGCAATCAGCATGTGTCCAGCAGTCCGTCCAAACCCCAATAAGAAGCCAAAAAAATAAAACAGGAGCACAATTTGCAAGGAACCAAATTGAGGCAGGCTACAATTTTAGAACATCCATGATGGATACCTTGTTTACTAAGGGACCCACTGTCCTGACGGTCTCTAAATTGGTACAATCTCCTGAATTTATATTTTTATTTCCTTTTAAAGTAAAGGTAAAGTTTCCCCCCGCACATTTGTGCAGTTGTGTCCGACTCTAGGGGCCGGTGCTCATCTCTGTTTCTTAGCCGAAGAGCCAGCGTTGTCCGAAGACGCTTACACGGTCATGTGGCCGCATGACACACGTGGAACGCTGTTACCTACCCACCGAAGTGGTACCTATTCATCTACTTGCATTTGCATGCTTTCGAATTGCTAGGTTGGCAAGAGCTGGGGCTAGTGCGGGAGCTCACTCCGTCACGCGGGATTCATCAGGCTAGGGATTCAAACCTCCAAACTTGCGATTGACAAGCCTAGCGTCTTACCCGCTGAGCCAACATGCCCGTTTGTTTCCTTTTGCAAGCAGGTAAATACTTGCTAACAAGCTGCACCCTGGAGAACTGCAATTCAACAGGCAGGACTTCTAAACACTTTCTTCCTACAATCACTGAGCAAAAATGATCTAGAGATGGTGGGGTGTAGGGTGGGAATTTTTAAAATAAATATATAGGGTGTAAAAGTTTTGTCTTCAGTCCTAGTTAAAATTAGTATATTTAAAAGAATAGTAATTTAAAGTGAAACACTAACTTCAATAGTCTGCATTTCAATCTCTTAAAATAAATCAGAATTATAACATACACATATTTCTGAAGAGAAATACTCCAAATGATATGTGCATACTATTTATTATCATCCTTATCCTGAAGAAACCAGGGACAGCAAGTTGTCACAAGAACTAGAATCTAGAATCCATCCTGTATATTGGCAAGATCAGGTACAGAGACTACACCACTAATCTTATACTTTTTTGGTTGTTTTGGGTTTGGTGTGGTTGGAAGACGCCTGTGCGTGAATTTGTTTTATGTGTGGAGATCGGTGCACAACGATCAGCACACAACCTTCACAGAAAAAGGCTCTAATCCAATGGCATGGATACCATGACGATTGGTGACCTTTTGTCTGCTGCAGCCTTCATCCGCCTTCGCAACCGTTGTAACAATACACCTTGTTATCTTCCGCCTGTTCTGCCGTTGAGGACTTTCTTGGATCGTTCTTTGTCTGGTTCCTCCCCCTGGACCTTACCGCCATGGGTGACCCTACCAGGAGTATATGACTCCCGACGGCTTCGCTCACAGGGTTCATTGGGAACACACAAGCCCACTCACCACAACAAGGTGACAATCCAGCGATTATTAATACACTAGAAAAAGAAAGTTTTTTTTTTAATCTCTAGAGACCACTATATGAATAGCAGCATTGCATAAGCATCATTAGCCTTAATGTAATATCAGCATTGAGAACTGGGAAGCCCTAACTCATGAGCGTTTCAATTGGAGGTCAGCCTTTATTAATGGCGCTATGGACTTTGAAGAAGCACGAGTACAGGGCGAAAAGGAGAAGAGAGCTAAAAGGAAGGCACGTCAGGCAAACCCTCATCATGACCGTCTCCCACCCGGAAACCTATGCCCTCATTGTGGGAGGTTGTGCGGATCCAGAATTGGCCTTTATAGCCACTTACGGATTCACCGTTAAAATTTTACCTTTGGAAGACAATCTTACTCGGCTACGAGTGATCGCCAATGAATCTTATACTCTTCATTTTATGCCATCTCCACTACTGGAGCTGTGCAAATCATAAATCTATGAATATGTAAGACTATTCAAGCACACGTCAAACCACTGGCTTTCCATTCCATAAAAAAAATTATTTCTGCACATGAATTGCACGTGCAGCAGCCGGTAGATTTAAAGATCTTTGGGCTGCCCGGTGTGGACCAAGACTGAACTTTAGAGTCATCAACTCAAATGGTGGTAGGAAAAGACAAGAACAGTACCTAAGCTGCTTTCCACTGACAACTATCCACCAGAAGGAGGCTCGAGTGAGAACTCCTGATAAGCCTGCAAGAAATAGCAAAGCTCTCTGGAACAGAGTTTTTTAAAAAAGAAACATTACCCTAACCCAGCGCTTTCCAAACTTTTCATGTTGGTGACACATTTTTCAGACATGCATCATTTCGTGACACAGTAATTCAGTTTTACTAGCAAACCGGAGGTTAAACTAACCCCTTATAAGAGATACGGACACATACATAAATTGTAATAGTGAAATGTATGGGGACACAACATATCTCATGAAAACCTTTCATTTATAGAATCTATATGAAAATCAGTTGGTCTCTAATATACTATAATCTCTCTCCTAATTGGAATTTCCTAATTGGACCTGAGGCTGCTTAAATTACTTTTAGGCAGGGGTGTACAACACACTCTCTCAACCTGGCACCCTCTGGAAGGGCTGGATGAGGTCAGGACTACAACTCTCATTGTCTTAAGATAATTTGGCTATCTTGGCTGGAGTGATGGGAGTTGTGATCCATCACATTTGAAGATACCAGGTTGACGAAGGCTGATCATTGTTAAAGATCTTGTGGAGTAGAGGTGGCCTTCCTTGTATGCCATGAGTTCATGGTCTGTTACTTGTCCTGTTGTTCAATCATTGTCACTCAGCTTGGTTCACTTAATGCTGTTGCAGAGTGGACATGTGTTGAATCTTCAGGCAACGTGTGAGCTGTGCTCAGGCTCTGAAACAGTAAGTACAAGTGTAGGGACAGTAACAGTCCAGGAGTAGGTAAGAGGCCTTGTGGAATGATTTGGTGGGTCTGGTACAGTGCACAAGCTGCCTTCTATGGGGTGGACATGCTGTGGTTCAAACTAGGGAGTACAATATAAAAGAGCTTTCATAAAGCCTATATTGAGCATCATCTCATTCCATTAGCCTACCTTAAAAGAGCATGACTGTAGCCTGGCTCCAGGAGTTCACTGCCCCAGTGCTGTAGTCCATTGGGATAAGAAGGGAATTTAGCAGCACAAAAGCATAAATAATATGGGCCACAGGGGCATTTTTATCTACCCCTAGGAACTCCTGCTGCAAACTTTGGATAAACTCCACTCTTGTTTCTGTTTTCTCTTTTAAAGTATCATGCTGTTACAGATGGAGAAATATTGTGGGGGGGCCTAAATCCGTCATTGGGTTTGTAGCAAGGATCTCTGTGGTCACCTTCAGATGTTGGCCAAGATGTAAGTTGTTGCCTAAAAATAATTCCCTTCAAGTAAGTCTATGAAGGTTCTCAGTCATCCAGGTGGAATTGTCTGTAGCTTGAATCATGTCAACTGGATTTCTATTTTCTTAGTGGAAACGTTTCACTCCTTATCCAAGGAGCTTCTTCAGTCTGAGTTCCCTCAGACTGAAGAAGCTCCTTGGATAAGGAGTGAAACGTTTCCACTAAGAAAATAGAAATCCAGTTGACATGATTCAAGCTACAGACCCTTCAAGTAAGCAAAGAACTTTTGAGATTGGGGGCAGGGTAAAGGGGGATCCCGGCATGTTACTCCTCTAGCTCAGAGAAGACTGCCATGTTAGCCATGCGGGCTGATCTACATATTCTGGAGCAATGATCCTCATTTTATTTCAGCTTATTTTCTGATTGTACCAAGGAAGCAAATTCTGGACTCATAATCATATTTATAAGAAACTGCATGGGTTATGGCTTTTCTAACATCTACCCTTTCAGCCTACCAATTGACCAGTGGTCACATGTCTGTTGCTGAACCCTTTAACAAAATTCTGTGCTTGTAACAAAGGCAGAAAACTGGGAAACTATACTATAGCCATCTGTACTACTACATTATGTACAAGAAGCTTCATTATGTGCAAAAAGCTGCTTCTATGAGAGGGAGAAGTATTATCATAATCTTCCATAAGTAGTACATTCCCAGAACATGATTCTTAACATGTGAATCTGTCTCTGGTGATTAAACATCAGCATTTAGATAAGCTTCATGAGGAAGCTTCATTATACAGCAATTTTCACAAATGGCAGTGCCTGGGCTGAAAACACTCATATCAAGGATCTTGTGTCAGTCCCATCAAATCATGGGTGGGTTTGTTTGTTTTAAATACTTCCCCACCCCATCTCCAGCAAATTGCATACAGCTTTCAAAATGTTTTTGTTGCCTACTCCTGGCAAAGCCACGTAGCAAAGCTATTTTTATTATATTTTTTAAAATATATGATTTGTAAGATAACATAGATTTCCAAGATTGTTGTCATTTATGAGTAACAATATGTAAATATGTGCAAGAATTAACAATAAGGTAAGATAAAACTTGGTAACAGGCCACCTGGCAGTGGCACTATGGAACACCAGAGCTCCCTCTTGACATCAGGGCAAGGCTTGGACAGAGCTCCCCTCTTACAGCAGGGCACAAGGCAGGCACTAGGACCTGCACAGAATCACAGCAGGTTTGGAGGCAGCAAGACACAAGGCAGGCACTGGGACCTGCGCAGAATCCTGGAAGGGCAGATTTGGAGGCAGCAGGGCACAAGGCAGGCACTGGGTCCTGCGCGGAATCACAGCAGGTTTGGAGGCAGCAAGACACAAGGCAGGCACTGGGACCTGCGCAGAATCACAGCAGGTTTGGAGGCAGCCAGGCACAAGGCAGGCACTGGGACCTGCGCAGAATCACAGCAGGTTTGGAGGCAGCCAGGCACAAGGCAGGCACTGGGACCTGCGCAGAATCACAGCAGGTTTGGAGGCAGCCAGGCACAAGGCAGGCACTAGGACCTGCGTGGAATCCTGGCAGGGCAGGTTTGGAGGCAGGCAGGCACAAGGCAGGCACTAGGACCTGCGTGGAATCACAGCAGGTTTGGAGGCAGCCAGGCACAAGGCAGGCACTGGGACCTGCGCAGAATCACAGCAGGTTTGGAGGCAGCCAGGCACAAGGAAGGCACTAGGACCTGCACGGAATCACAGCAGGTTTGGAGGCAGCAAGACACAAGGCAGGCACTGGGACCTGCGCAGAATCCTGGCAGGGCTCCGAGGCAGCAGCGAGGCGTCCTCCTCCTCCGACTCAACCTGCACCCTAATGATTTCACATAGACTCAGAGGTTTCTCGTTACGTTGCTTCTACCAAAACCTACACACTGCAGCCAACACACTAATGTGTGGCGACACACAGTTTGGAAAGCTCTGCCCTAACCAGTGCAGTCATTACATAACCCATTATAGGGTTAACTACATTATACTAAGCATTGTGCATGTATGCATTCCTTTCCGTACTGATCATCTAAACCAAACAAGTTCTAGGCCAACTTCCTTGGGCTACCTAGGGATAATGAGAGTATCACCTGAAGGTAGAGAGCCAGTTTGGTGTCGTGGTTAAGGCACCAGGCTAGAAACCGGGAGACATGAGTTCTAGTCCCACCTTGGGCACAAAGCCAGCTGGGGACCTTTGGCCAGTCACTTTCTCTCAGCCCTAGGAAGATGGCAACGGCAAACCACTTCTGAAAAACCTTGCCAAGAAAACTGCAGGGCTTGTCCAGGCAGTCTCCGAGAATCAGACACGATTGAATGGATTAAAAAAAAATCACCTGAAGGTAGCAAATTGACTAGGATATCATATTTTATGACCAAATAAGGTGGGGTGGAAACAGAATCATCATCACCACCACTGTATGCTCCCTTGTCTTAATACCCAAAGGATCAATCCAAACTGATCAATCCAACCTGAAATCTGCAGAGCATCCAGTCACCTGCTACCACCCAGCCACATTCCAAGACTTTCCAAGATGTTTAAAAATTTCCCTGGTATGACTTTGTTTTTTCTATGGGTAAAACCAGCTCCATTTGTTTTGGGGGTGGGGAGTGGGTTTAAAACATTGCAGCAACCTTGCTTATGAAAATGTTTTATTTCAAGTTTCTATAGATATTATGGTTTTAAAAAATTACTGAAAAAGAAAGGTAGGCTCCCTTGACTCCATGTAATTACTAGGAAAAATCCATATTGTTTTCACGCCAATAAAATGGAAACAGCTTGCCTGTGAAATATTTTTTTCTACTTCTCTGTCTAACCTAGCCTACTGGCCTTCCATCCAAATGCTAATTTGATTAGCTTTTCAGGACTCCACAGTAAATTCTCTTTTCAACTTCCACTTCTGACAGAAACCCATTAAATAATAAACAGAGGTGGTTAGAAATCCAGTAACTCAATGATCCTTAAGCACCCTTACAATGGGGTTAATGCTCTGTTTAAGAATATTCAGTAGACAAAATTAATTTTAAGTCATGTTTTTATTTTATTTCTTTAAAACAAACACATACTTTCAGAAATGATAATATCAGTAAGTGGACAGAGAATTACTGAAGTAATTAATTACAATTAATGCTCAACATTAATAAAAAAAAATAACCCAAGCCAAGCAAAGTACATGGATGGCAAAGTACATGGAGTTGTTTTTATGATATAGCAAAGAAGTATAATTTTTTGAGCTTAGTGCCTAAATCTCCACTATATTATTATTTATAAATATTAAAAAAGGAAAAAGAAAGGAAGAAACGAAAAACACTGCTAAAAATAGTATAGATAAGGATTTAATTTCCAACTTCCCCCTTCTTTGTACTCCAACCAATTTAAAGTATTCATTAACATAAACTTTAGAAACCATACTTTAAGTATTTGTATTTGCCTTGCTGTGTATAATATAATATACAGTTGCAATCGAAATTATTCAACCCCCATAGCAAATCAGGTTTATTGTCAAAATTTACAGACTTTCAGCTGTTTGCAATGAACAAATCAAACAAAAGCAATTGAAATAGCTCAACACAATGCTTCAAGTGGTTTCCCCAAATTCAACTGAGAATGCAACTTATAATGACTTCTCCAGTCTCAAAATTATTCAGCCCCTTCATGGCAAGCATCTTCAGTACTCAGTAGAGCACCCTTTTGCTGTTATGACCTGCTGCAAACAAGATCCATAGCCAGACACCAGCTTCTGGCAGTGTTCCTGAGGAATCTTAGTCCAATCCTCATGAGCAATAGCCTCCAGTTCAGTAATATTCTTGGGTTTGCGTGCTGCAACTGCCTTCTTCAAATCCCACCAGAGATTTTCTATGGGGTTCAAGTCAGGTGACTGTGATGGCCACTGTAGAATCTTCCAGGACTTCTTCTGCATCCAAGTCTTAGTGGAATTTGAGGTATGCTTGGGATCATTGTCCTGTTGGAAGGTCCAATAACGCCCAAGCTTCAGCTTCCTTACAGACGGCATGACAGTTTTCTCCTAGGATTTCCTGATAACATCAATTAATCCATCTTGCCTTCCACACGCTGCAGGTTTCCAGTGCCAGAGGATGCAAAGCAGCCCCAGAGCATCACCGAGCCACCACCAGGCTTAACTGTAGGCAGAGTGTTCTTTTCAGCGTATGCTTCATTCTTCTTCCTCCAGATATACTGCTGATCCATCGGGCCGAAAAGTTCCAGTTTTGTTTCATCGCTCCACAGAACAGAATCCCAAAACTTCTGTGGCTTATTCATATGATTGTGAGCATATTGGAGCCGACTTTTCTTGTGCTTTTGGGTCAGTAGTGGTGTACGTCTTGGAGTTGTGGCATGGACACCTTCTGTGTTTAGTACGCGCCTTACTGTGCTCACTGAAACCTGTGCCTGTTGCCACCAAGTCTTGCTGCAGGTCTTTTGCAGTCACTCGAGGGTTTCTTTCAACCTGCCTTCTCAGAAATCTGGTTGCAGCCAGACAGCTTCCTTTTTCTGCCCCGTCCGGGTAGTGTAACCACTGTTCCTTTAACTTTGAACTTGCGAAGTATACTTCCAACAGTGTCTCTAGATCAGGGTTTCCCGTGGGAAACACACCGCCGTTGGTGTGTCGCCGCGGGAAAACCCGGAAGTGCCGCCGTTGCGGCAGCGCGCAAAAACCCGGAAGCGCTGCTGCCGCTTTCAGTTTTTGCGTGCCGCTGTTGGTGTGTTGCCGCGGGAAAACCCGGAAGCGCTGATGATGATCAGCGCTTCCAGGTTGTGTGGCGACACACCAGACTGTGTGTGGCGACACACTTTTGTGTCGCGACACACAGTTTGGAAAGCTCTGCTCTAGGTACATTCAGTGCCTTCGCTATCTTTTTGTATCCTATTCCTTGTTTGTGAAGGGCGATGATCTCTTCTCTTACCTTTTTGGACCATTCTTTTGACTTTGCCATATTTCTAACATGCAGTCAAATGTGACACTCAACAAACCCCTAGCCAGTTCAGGTATTTCATGTGTTGCAGCTCAAGCACACCTGGTGCAACTAATGATGCCCTTGATTAGTTGCATCAGGTGTGCTTACGACAACACCTGTTTTCCATACTGTATGTGTTGTGACGGATTCTATTCAGGGAGTTGAATAATTTTGAGACTGGAGAAGTCATTATAAGTTGCATTTTCAGTTGAATTTGGGGAAACCACTTGAAGCATTCGTTGTGTTGAGCTATTTCAATTGCTTTTGCTTCATTTGTTCACTGCAAACAGCCGAAAGTCTGTAAATTTTGACAATAAACCTGATTTGCAATGGGGGTTGAATAATTTCAATTGCAACTGTATATGGAAGCCATTCTTGTTTAAATTTAGTTAAATTTCTATTATGTATAGTGTTAGTTTCGTCATTGCTACACAGTCACGTTTTGTCTTTAAAAAAAGTATTTATTTTAAGGGCTAACACCCTTCTAGCAAAAAGGGCACGTACATTAAAGGTAGGGAAAGGAAGTTGTGGCTTATTAGTATATAGCTTGAATCATGTCAACTGGATTTCTATTTTCTCAGTGGAAACGTTTCGCTCCTTATCCAAGGAGCTTCTTCAGTCTGAGCAAAGTTGGTAAGGGAATCCTAAATATGTTTCTAGGTAGCTGTGTGACCTTACACCTGGGGCTAGGTCATGGTTATATTGAGATGTTATTTTAAGTCCTTTTATCATCTAAAGGAGGATCGTTAAGATCACCATGCTGCTGTTGAGCTTGTGAAATGGTCTTCTGTGCCTAGGAAGATTAAGACCATTTCACAAGCTCAACAGCAGCATGGTGATCTTAACGATCCTCCTTTAGATGATAAAAGGACTTAAAATAACATCTCAATATAACCATGACCTAGCCCCAGGTGTAAGGTCACATAGCCACCCTAGAAACATATTTAGGATTCCCTTACCAACTTTGCTCAGACTGAAGAAGCTCCTTGGATAAGGAGCGAAACGTTTCCACTGAGAAAATAGAAATCCAGTTGACATGATTCAAGCTACAGACAATTCCACCTGGAGGACTGAGAACCTTCATAGACATATGGCTTATTAGTAGTAATTTGCCAAAAGCTAATCATATTTCTTTGCCTGGGCAAGCAAACTCAGCACTGGGTTCAGCTTGTGACACACCAACAGACATTCTTCCTTTATAACTTTGCAAAGTTGCTTGAAAAGACAGAGCTGGAACAAATTCACCAACCCCAAACTTCAAAATTCACTTTATTTCTCATTTGGTCACATCCTGATTCTGTAACCTCTATTGTAATTTCTATAGCTCCTTCCCTCATTTTCATGTTCTTAGTGTAATCTCAATTGCTGGCTATTATCTCATCAATCATTACAACAGGGCTATTACTGGAATGCCAACAAATTAAGTTTCTTCCTTCACCAACCAACCAGGAACAAATGTCCAAAGAGACCGGTAACCCTAGTAACAGGCAATTATTAAATGCAGTTGTTTTCTTTTTTTAAAAAAGTCTCCTTGAATGTAAAACAGGAGAAATATATAATTAAGAAATGTATTTTTTTAAAAAAAGGATAAAACTATGTAATAAAATTATAATATATCCCACACAGGCTGTCCTTAGCCCCAAGTCCTCTTTAATGCATGGCTTCAGATAATCTACACAGAAAAGTTTTCCCCAAAGACAGAAAGGTGCCATTCCTTCAAAATTACATGACTGCACACAATTTGAGCATAATTTAATCAAATACTGGGAGAGGGGAACGCTTTCGTTTTGTTTTTTTAATTATTAATTTTTATAAAAAGTTTTTACATAGCTAAAAGACAAATAAAGAAATATATAAAGAAAAGAAAAAAGAAAAAGAGAAAAGAAAAGGTACAGAAAAGAATAGAGTTAAAGAAAGGAAAAAAGAAAAATAAAGAAAAGTTAAAGAAGCTATGTATTGTCAAAGGCTTAGGAACCACAACTTCCAGAACACGGCCACACAGCCCGGAAGACCCACAACAGCCATTAAAGAAGCTACTTCCGCCCTTCTTTACAGCAGTTGCAAACAAACTCATTATCCCTCCTTCTATCTTAACATTACAATACAAGTAGTCCTTAACTTACGACCACAATTGGGACCAGAATTTCCATCACTAAGTGATGCAGTCATTAGGCAAAGCATCATGTGACTGCACCGCTTAGCGACAGCAGTTCTAGTAGACCCAGTTGCGGTCATTAGGCCAGGACCTCACTCTTCTCCTGCCCTACCGCGCTCACCTTCACTTCAACTCCCCCAACCCGCCTACCTCCACCCCATCTCTGCCCTTTTGGCTGCCCTGCCCTCTGCCGTCTACGCCTGCTGTTCCCTGCTGCCCTTCACCGTCTTCTTCCTCCTGCTGGTGGCCCGGGATCCAGGCGCTGGGCGAGGGTGCAGCCCTGGGATGCACGTGGTGAGTGTGGCACGGCGACAGAACCTTGTCTGCCGAAGGGAGCTTGCCAGGCCCGGTCAGGGAAGAGGCAGTAGGATGGCGAGGCACTCTCCTTAGCTGGACAAGGCAGAAGAACCGGCAGCGGCTCCCCGGGCAAAGGTAGAGGCTATATGGGACGCGCTGTTCAGGATGGCGGCAGAACTGGAGGAAGCAGAGGGACGCGGGCTTCCCAGAGGCGCAGCACGCATGCTGCAGCTTGCGTTGGAAGCACTCCTGGAAGACCAGCCTCTGCTCGCTCTCGGCCCAGCGTTCCTCCTGCAAAGCCTCATGAACAGCCAGCAGCTTCCGATGTGAGCTGCAGAGCGCACGCCTGAAGCGTCCGCAGACCGGTTCTCCAAGGGCGTTTCCTGGCCTGGCAAGCTCCCTTCGGCAGACGAGGCTCCACCACTGGCACCACCGCTCACCACGCACATCCCAGGGCTGCATCCTCACCCCGAGCCTGGATCCCAGGCCAACAGCAGGAGGAAGAGGGCAAAGGTCAGCTGGGGGCAGCAGTGGCGGGGGGCGACAGGGGTATGTGGTGGAGTGCAGGGCAGCCAAAAGGTAGAGATGGGGGGAAGATAGGCAGGCGGGGAGTTGAAGTGCCCTTGAGGTCGTAAATGCAGGCGGGCTGCCAAGCACCCAAATTTTGATCACGTGACCACAGGGGCGCTGCAATAGCCATAACTTTGGGGACCAGTCATCAGTCCATTTTTTCAGCACCATCGTAATTTCGAACGGTCGCTGAACGAATGGTCATAAGTCGAGGACTACCTGTAATTCCTTCAGCCCCTTATTCAACCTTTTTTCAACCAAATCCAGGAATCACCATTTCACTTTTTTCCATTTTCAGAAAAAAGTTCATAAAAGGTTTCCAGTCTTTTGTAAAGTACTTATTGTCTTGTCCCTGACCGAACAGGTCAGTTTTGCCATCTCTGCTAGTTCTGCCATCTTCACAATGCATTCCTCCATTGTGGGCATGTTGATATTTCTTCATCTTTGTGCATATAATTATCGGAGAGGGGAATGCTTTTGAACTTTGGTGTTGGAAAAGACTCCTGAGAATACTGTGGACAGCCAAGAAAACAGACCAATGGATCATTGAACAAATCAACCCGGAGTTCTCACTCGACACACAAATGACCAGGCTCCAATTATCCTACTTCAGACACATTATGCAAAGACCCAGCTCTCTTGGGAAGCCCGTAATGCTGGGAAAGGTGGAACGAAAGAGAAGAAGAGGACGACCAGCAGCAAAGTGGAAGGACTCAGTTGCAGTGGCGATGGGGGCACTGTTGAAGACCTGAAGGACCAGGTTGGGGATGGATCATCCTGGAAAAATCTATCTATGTGGTCGCTAGGAGTTGAAACAACTTGATGGCATGTAATCAATCAATCAATCAATCCCACAAGCCCTCCCCCAAGATGCCTTCAATAAGAGTGTAATTAGAAAAGATGAGATTTCAAGTAAAAACTAAAGTATTATGAGTATAATGGTAAAAAAGCCATAAATCATTCTTAGTAAATAGAGAACAGGAGATCTATACATGAACTCCCAAGACTTGAGTATTATACTTCTACTCAGGTAGCCAGAATCATCTTAATCCACCAGAAGGACTAACACAGATATCCTCCTACAATGTCTTAATCTACCAGTCCACTTGCTAAAAATAGTAGAACAAAGTTGAGTAAATTGGATCTTTTATATTGCCTGTAAAACCCTTTTATTGCCAGCAAGTAGTTTTCACCAGAAGGGCCCATCTTCTCGGGTAAATAACCTGTCCATATAAACATAAAATATTAAGGCACTTACACAAAGCATCCTTGCAACTCCACAAACATCTCAAGCATATCAGGCCCTTTAGACCATGTTTACATTAAGATAAAACAGGCCACTTCCAAGCCAAGGACAAGGAGCAGACAATTTGCTTCAATAATTATTGCTCCACTAAAAATAATCTGAAACTCTGATGAAAGCAGCCAACTACTACCTCAGTGGTGATTAACCACTGGCATAATATTCTTGTCTTTATGTGATGGGAGCCAAGACCTATTCAGTGGGGGGGAAATGCTGGTCTTCCTCCAGTGTCCCTTTCCTAAAGCTGCTGACTTTGAATGTGAGATGATTAGCAGGTCCTTGCTTGCTTCCAAAGGCGAGAAGCAGAAGACACACGGTCACCTGGAATTCAGGGCAAATGCGCTGCGCTGCGCAGCCAACGGCCCCTTGCAGGCAAAATGAGGCTCTGCTTAAACAACCAAACAACTTGGTAGCAAGAAAGTCAGAAAAATAACCTTTAGAAATGTGACTACTGTGCAGCTGCACAGGCTTCGACTGCTAATGGAATAGCCCAAGTTATTAATATTTGAACAAGTGTGACATTTCTAGACGACCACGGAAAGCAGCTTAGCTAGCTCAATCAATTATGGAACCAACACAGTGTCCACTCTCCTGCAAAATGAAAAAGAGCATAGAAACCACAGGAAGCTACATTGCTCTCCCAACGTTTACTCTCAGGCTTGTCTTCAAAGATCTGAGGAGGAAAGAACCCGTCTAGGCCCAGCCTTCAAATAGCAGAAAAAATTATAAACTTCGGTCGAGACTGTCACACCTGAGGTGCAAATGATTCAAAACTGCAGGGTCAAGAGAGGAAATGAAATCAAATGCAACTTGTTCTATGTTACTATTCAACAACTCTCTCCAATCATCAGAACAACTCATATTCTTTCCCAACAGTGTCTCTGGGTATTTCTTTATTAGATTTCTATCCTGCCTTTCCTCCAGGAGCATAACACAGCTTACAAGGGGACTACTACTACTTCCTTTTACTCCCACAACAACCCTGTGGCTGAAACACAGTGACTTGATCAAAGTAACCCAAGGGGATTCCATGGCTAAGGTTGGACGTAAACCTGGGTTTCCCCAGTCCTAATTTAACAACTCACTCACAACGTGCCCTGGCTGTAAATGGTTATGCTATTAGTCCTACTGGTCCCATCAGCTAGGTAGTTTCGTCTGGCGGGTTCTAGGAGGAAAGCCTTTTCTGCCGTAGCTCCCGCCCTGTGGAACATCATACCCCCCCCCCAGGTGAGGCTAGACCCAACCCTGTTGGCCTTCCGGAAGGCCCTCAAAACATGGTTTTGTCAACAAGCTTGGGGATCCCATGGCAGAATGGAGCCTGTTGGATGGTATGTGATTGTTAAGTGATGCACTCTCTGTATGCTGGCCACCATTTTGTTTTTTACTTCGTTGTTTTTAATTTAAATTGTGGTTTTGTTGGTTTTTATGTATTTTACTTTTATGTATTTTATTATGTATGCTGCCCAGAGTCACTATGTGAGGTGGGCAACTATACAAATATGATTGATTGATTGATAAATAAATAAATAAGACTAGGATCAGGGAGTCCCAGGTTCAAGAGGGAACACCCTTAATGACTTTGGTGCCAGACTTATCTCTGAGGTTCACTTGCCTTACAGAGTTGCTGCTGGGAAGATAAAATTTATGGAAAGAATATATGAATGCCACTCTGAGTGCCTAAGAAAAGGCAGAATATAAATCTAATCAATAAATAATAAAAATGGTCCTAGATTGTGGATCAAAATCTTAATGAATCCTCCATTTCCTTTTTCTTCAAAACCAAAAGGCCACAAAGCCTTATTCTGATGCAGTGTATTTTGCCCAACTATTATCTGCCTTTTTCCAGTGTCAAGTTCTAAGAGCTTTGAACTGGCATTGTCAGCATTGTGGAGTTACTGAGCATCTTCTGGATTTGGCCCTTTAAAACTGCAAGCAGCAGCCCAGACCACTAATATTATTATAGGTAGTCCCCATTCAGCGACTGCCACATTTAGTGACCATTCGCAGATATGACAGTGATGAAAAAGTAACTTTATGACCAATCCTCGCATTTATGACCTTCGCAGGTCTGTAAAGCCAAGGAAAGCTGAAGTAAGATCATAAGCACAGTCACAGTTTCACTTAGTGACTGCTTTGCTTAACAACCGAGTTGCCAGTCCCAATTGTGGTTGCTAAACAAGGATCATCAGCGCTTCCGTGTTTTAGCCGAATACACGAGGCCGCCGCCGCGCACACCGCTGCTGTCGCGCACCCCCCCGCGCCACCGCCGTGCACACCACCGCCGCTGCCACCGTTGGTGTGTCGCCAACAGTGGCAGTTTGGAAAGCACTGCCTTATAAAAAGAGGACAAGGACTAAACCCTTAAAGTTCCCTTGATATGGTAGAAAAAAGTAAGACACTGTTAGTTCTCTTTTGGACAGGTGAGCCAAGGTCTGCAAGAGAGCTCACCTGTACTGGCCATCACAGAAGAAGGCTAATACCAGATGAGCACTGATAGTGGGGACCACTACTCCAATAAGCAAGAGAGTGGAGGAGCTGTTATAAAATGTACAGGTTCACTCCAAAAAATACCTCAACCATCTCCATCCACACAATTGAGACTGCTTCTCTTCTAGATGTTTTGGGTTTTGTGTATTGAAATACTGCTCTGAGAATTTGTACTGAAAGGCACAGTACACATCTAAACATATACTTCAGCATTGCCTATGGGCTGGCACGTTTCCAGACTCCATTTATTACAGCAGGAAGAAACAGAATTGTTGCCCCTTGTAACTGGGTACAGAAGTCAGATGGTGCTTGTTATGCTCATGTCCTGATTGTGAGCTTCTCCGAGGCATCTGGTTGGCTGCTGTGGAACAGAATGCTAAACCAGATATGCCTTTGGGCTAATCTAAGCATGTCTGCTCTTAGTTTCCCTGGAGAAGAAATACAATGTGATTTTAAATATGTCAGTTTATTCAGACTGCTCAACAACGTTAGAGTCCTAGAATCACAGGGTTGGAAGGGAGCACAGACATCATCTAGTCCAACCCCTTGCTGAGTGCAGGATCCACCAGAACATTTCTGATAGATGCCTGTCGAACATCTAAAGAAGAACTCGACACTTCATAGGGCAGCCTATTATACCAGCTTGTATAGCCTCCTGAGGTCTAGCCTGAACCTTCCTTTTGGTTTTAACCCATTGGTTCTGGCCCTGTCCTCTGGGGAAACAGAGGATAAGTCCATCCCTATGTGCCAGCCCCACCAGGTAGACCAGATCATGAAACCAACTCCACAGGAAGGCTAAACCTACTTTTATTGAGATTGGCTATAAGAACAGAACCTTGCAAGCCTGATTGTGCTGGACCTCCTCCCCCTTCTTATAGTTCAGTGAATTAGGGAGGTGTCTGTCTGAGCTATTTCTGAATGTTATCTGGCCATTCTGAACTTTAAAAATGCTCCAGTCCCTATTATCAAGGCAACACAGCTTCTGCACAGCTCCATCAAGGTTATCTTCTTACTCTCACCACCACATGGCAACCCTTCAGATATTTAAACCACTGCTAAGAAGTCTCTCCTCTATTGTCTCTTTCGTAAGCTAAACTTACTCAGATCCTTTGACTTTTCCTCATAGGGCTTAGTTTCCAGACCCGTCACCATATTGGTAGCCTCCTTTGAATTTGCGGCAATTTATCACTGTCCTTTTGGAACTGTGGTGCCCAGAACTGGTTGAGGGACTCCAAATGGGGTCTGACCAGGGCAGGGCAAGGCAGAGTAGGGAACAATTACTTCTCATGGGCTGGACTCTGTGCTCCTTCTAATGCACCCCAAAATGGCATTTGCCTTTTTAGCAGCTGCACTGCACCGCAGACTCATGTTTCACTTGTGATTGCCAAGGACACCGATCCCTATCAAGCCAGGTCCTCCCCCCATCTTATATTCATGCTTTAATTTTTTTTTCTACCCCGATTCAGAACTGTACCTCATTTCTCTCTGTTAAATTCCACCATATTCATTTCATCCCACTACTTACGATTGTCCAGATCTTTTTGAATTACTTCCATCTAGAGAATTAGTTACCCCTCCCAGTTTTGCGTCATCTGCAAACTTCCCTTATCCAAATCACTGTGTCATCTCCTCAACTCCCTCATCCAAATCATTGATAAAAACGTTGAGGCAGCATAGGACCCAGGAAAGAGCCCTCTGGCACTCCCACCCAAGCTGAAAAAGGGCCATTAAAGAACATTCTTTGTTTGTGGTCCATCTAACTCTGGTTATCATCTAGCCAAGAATTAAATTAAATTAAATACATTCAATGGGACTTCCTTCCACGTGCCCGAAGTGTGGCAGCACCTAGCCAACTCTGACAGATCTCAAAACACTAAGCAAGGTCAGACCTGATAAGAACTTTCATGGGTGACCACCAGAAGATCCCAAGCTAAAAGTTAAACCGCGAAGTTAAAACAGTAAAAAAAAAAAATCAGGCCAAGAAAACAAGACGGAAATTTTCATGAGATCACCAAACTCAAACTTGACTCAAAGGAAGCTGTATCTTTACAAACAGAGCCAAAGAGGAACAAATGCATGCTTCTGCTGCATGTTGCCATAAGTTACTGCACAGTATTATTTTCTGAAAGCATTTACAATCCACGCAGGGTTGACACACCCAGCCTTCTGACAAGCTGCAGACCATATTCAACACACCCTCCTCTTCTGGAAGTCCTCTTTTTAGGCAGTTTTCACAGCCTTGTTCAGTAAGGTTTTAATCTGAATTTATGAACTGATCAGGGGCTGGCAGAATAAAAAGGCACCTTCCAGTTCCATGAAAAGCACCTTTTCCAGCCTACCTTTTCCTACCTATTCCATAGCCCACAAAAAGTAACGGATGGCCCTGTCCCTCTTCCAAGCCTTCTTGCAGGCCAGACCATTCAACAGACTGGTGTGGTTTGGTGCCAACCACCAACAGCAACCAACTAGCCAGCCGAGCCACATTCTACTTTCAAACATGCCATTATACAGGCTGTGGCAGCTGAGACCACTATACTGGCTTGCAAAACAGTAGCGTTAGTCTACATCAGTGTTCCTCAACCTCAGCAACTTTAAGATGTGTGGACTTCAACTCCCAGAATCCCCCAGCCACACTGGTCTACATAAACATGCACTAGCCTGTCTGCCACACATATCAATATTGTGCTTTGGTGTGGTTGAAGGATCATTCTGATTTTAAAACTGGCCTTTTACTATATCTCTCTCTACCTGCCATTCAAGTCTTATGCTGCTTATGAGAAGCAGGGCCTTTTCAGGGATGGTGCCACCTTCAAAGGATAATCTTCCCATGTAAGTCTGTAGACATCTGGACAAGATGCAGATTTTCCAGGTGGCCTTTGAGGATGCCCAACTTCCAATTAATACAGTCTCCTCTGCCTTTAGTGGGTTTTACCATTTGCAGTTGAATTCTGCATCTGGTATTCAGAGATCATTTTCATGAATCACCTGTTGAACTAACAGCATTCCATCCAGTAGTTTTTTGCATAATCAAGCAGGACCTTGCTAAAATGAACAAATAAATGAAATGACCTAGAAGGAAAGATTGTTTGCTTTCACAAGCTGAGATTCTCACTTGTGACAAGTAACCCAGGAAGCCTCTACCAAGAGCCATTAAAATTTGATTTTTGATAAGTGGGCTATTCTAAAAAGGGAAAGCTCCCCAAAATAAGCCTTGGTCCAGAAGTAGGTGGTTTCTAGTAGTGTATGCACACAAGGTTTATTTTGGTGCAATGTAGACCTGCTGCCATCTGCTCCTGCCTAAAGAGCAGAACGCAACACAGCAGAAGTGAATGTTTTGATCACTGCACTGTTTTTGTACTCAAAAGAATGATTTACTGGCTAAGCAAGCAAGCACGTTGTTCGGCCAGCCTTCTATTTGTAAAAAGCAACTTACAGGTCTTTCCTGAGAACATTCAGAAAAAAAAACCTCTTTGAAAAGGATGATTAAAGAGAGAGGGTTAGGCTGCAGACACAGCCCACATAGTTGAGGAATGAATGTGGACAGCAATACTTGTAACAGCCAAAACCTGAATGGGTGGAAACACACACACCATTGACTTCTAATCATTTACACACACACACACAGATATATATACAATATATCCATCCATACTCATAATTCCCAGTTTTAAACAACTAAATCTGGTTTTGCAAACAATATGACAAAATGATGGTTGTTGTGGGTTTTCCGGGCTGTGTGGCCGTGTTCTGGCAGTTTTGGTTCCTAACGTTTCGCCAGTAGCTGTGGCTGGCATCTTCAGAGGACATCTCCAGCAGGAACACACACCCTCCACTTGGGCACAGAGAGAATCTTCTAGCTGTGCTCCTGTCCTCTGAATATGCCAGCCACAGCGACTGGCGAAACATTAGGAACCAAAACTGCCAGAACATGGCCACACAGCCCGGAAAACCCACAACCACCATCGGATTCCGGCCGTGAAAGCCTTCAACTATACAAATATGACAAAAGTTTACTAATCTACCCAAAGAGTAAGTTGATCTCAAGCATATCGGAGGGACACTTGTGTTCTATAAAGAAAAGCACATCAACATCTGAAAGGCTTTGCTGTTTGGTTGCCTAGAAATTGGTCTTACTCGCCCCAGGAGACCAGCTATTTACAAGTCTGGGAAAATTAGTATTTTGATCTTTTTTCTTCCTCTTCCTTTCCTCTGAACAATCACCTCCTCGTATAATCTTGCATTTAAACCCTATGCCAGTTAACATTATGACGTCTTTGTTCCTCTTAAAGAAACAAATGTTATGTTTCACAATGGAAATGGACTGGATTTCAACACAGGGAAGCCTAAACAGAAGTTCAACTCCAAACTTTTAGTTGCAACAACTATTCATTGAGGAATGTTGCTCAAATTTGGCACAGCCATGTATTTGTTCTTGGGAAGAAAAACTTGGAAGCAATTAGCAACCACAATAATGATTCAAACCATTGCAAACTCTATTTAAATTAAATACCATGCTTCCCTACGTATTCTGCTAGCTTTCTCAAACTTGGAATCTTCCAGATGTACTAAGATTACAATTCCCAACATCAAACATGATTTTGGAAAGGACCAGAATAGATTCAAATACAACCTGAAGTTACTAACACAGCAGTTGTTTCTTGTCATCACATCCCAAGGTCCTAGCCCAGAGCTTTCCAAACTTTTCATGTTGGTGACACACTTTTTAGACATGCATCATTTTGCGACACACTCTTACAGCAGGGCATCATTTTGCGACACACTCTTACAGCAGGGCACAAGGCAGGCACTAGGACCTGCACGGAATCACAGTAGGTTTGGAGGCAGCAAGGCACAAGGCAGGCACTAGGACCTGCGTAGAATCCTGGCAGGGCTCGGAGGCAGCAGCAGCCGCGACACACCCAGACACTGCAGCAGACACACTAACGTGTCCCGACACACAGTTTGGAAAGCTCTGTCCTAGGCAGACAGCTCAAGCCCAGATACAGGAGCAAGCCGGTATGATATACCCATGCAAGGCACTGAGAAAGCAACAGGCAGGGGAATGCAGTTCATATCATACAAGAACGCTTTCAATTACTTAAAAAATGAAAGACAGCAGAAAAAGACAGAAAACCCGGAAAAAGGACAGATATAAAAAAACGAAAATCAAATGCAAAGCTAGAGGATGGCTGATACCTGCTTGGCAATAATACTTGTGAAATGATCTTGGAATATCAGTTGATTACAAACTGAGTATGAGTCAGCAGTATGATGTGGCTGCAAAAAAAATGCAAACACCAGAGAAATATGGTGTCTTAAATTACGGGAAGCAATCGTTCCAATTTGTGTTCATTAAACATCATTTAAAATATTGTGTCCAATTCTTGGCACTACACTGTAAGAAGGGTTCGGACAAACTGCAGCAGGTTTGACGAAGGCCAACAAGGATAAGCAGGGACTAGTTCAACAAAGAGAGATGGAAGGCACCCAGTATACTTAACCTTGAGAAGAGAAAACTGAGAGGGGATAGGATAACCCTCTTCAAATTCCTACAAAGATATCACACAGCAGCAGCAGCCCAAGGTTTGCTTAATTCCAGGATGCAGGTCAGCAGGTCTGGAATAAGTTACAGAAAGTCAGATTCCAATTGAATATTAGAAGAAGAAAACAGTGGAACTACTGGCCCCGGGAGGTGGTAGGCTCCCCTTCACTGGATGTGGACCTGCAGAGGCAAGACAGCCATCCATCAGGATGCTCTAATTGGGAGCCTTGCACCACAAAAGGACTGGACCCAACGAGCTAGGCGTTTAGGAGCGAAGAGAAGCTTCTATAAGGCCTGTGATGGATCATGTGTCATATTGTGGTCATGTTGCGGGAACAAAACAAACCAGTGGATAAAAGGCTTGCCACGAAATGGAAAAGAGGGTGTCTTGCATTATCAGGAACTGAGTTCACTGCCCACCCCTTACATCACAGCTCATCTAATACCCACACCCCACCACCACCACCACAAAAAAAGAGACTTCATCAGAGGAAAGGAGGCAAGAATATAAAAGAGACCAAGAGAAAACGTGTGTTCTAGCCAAGACTGACGATGGATGGACAAGTACCAGAGAATGCCCAGAGGACTGAAGCCAGCTGCTGTTCAGTGCCCACATGCCGGGGCCTTCCAAGAAAGTTCAAGGTGCTATCTCAAGGCACAAGGTCCCTCACTGCCCTTCAGGCCCATGATAGCGGTGTTAAGCATGGAAGGACGCTTCATGCTGACCTTAGTTGTTCCACAGAGGGAACAAGGCCGCATGGCTCCAGACCCTGGCTTCTGCAATGGGACAGCCCAAAGGCTATTTACAGAGGACCCCACTCTCCCTCCCCTACCAGCTATGTCTCCAGAATTCAGTTACAGGAACATCCCTGTACAATGATCAACTCTCTCCAGTCACGTTTAAACACTCCATCTCTCTCGGGCCAATATCCCCTTCTCACTTACCTCCACTCCCTTAAGGAACACGCACACGCTTATCGCCATCTCCGTTCAGCAATCTCACCCCACTACCTCTCTTGCCAACTGGTGCCCCATCATACCATACCCTAGTGTATCCTGCCACCTGTGGTTCCCTGCTGCCCTCCCCCCAAGCCCCTTGGGCTTCCCTCTCATTGCAGGCACCAGGTGACTCCCACATTGCTTGAGCCCCCGTCCTTCCTCTCCCTGATCTTGTTATGGCAAGCTCCATTCCGCCCCCTCTGCATGCTCTTCCATGCTGCCCTTCCAGCTCCCGTCCATATGAAATGGTGTCGGTTTTCCCCTCTAAGGAGTCTATCATTCTCCCATTCATCCAACTCACAAGCAGCTACCTCTGTTCAATTTGGAAGCTAACTGCTATCTTCCCCATCATACATCCCAGAGTTTCACCCCCTTTCACCCCACCTACCTGCCAGGCCCTCTGCTTCCTGGAACTCCATCCCCACCAGTGAGGCTCAGGCTGGGCTTCTGCTCTTGACACAATGCCCACCACAGCCTCCGGCTCCCCCACAGCAACCCTGGCCTGTTCCGCTCAAGCTGCTTAGTAACTGCTATGGCTGTCAAGCTGAAACACTCCATCCTGGAGCCATACAGAATCCACCCACCCGGGCCAACAGGGAGCCAGTGTTTCTTCTCATCAGCAGCCCACAACGTCACCTGGGAGTCGGTCCACTCAGCCTGCAGCCTCATCATTTCCCCATGACTGGAATTCTTTGGCCTGGGCCCCCTTAATGAAATCCACAACTCCCCCACTTCTAACCACACGTCGCCCCTTGAACACTTTTAAAGGCAGTAGCTGGAGGGAAGGTCACCTCTCTTCCTCTGACCCAGGCCCTGAAGGCAATCCAATGGTTGCCCGATGCCTCGTCTCCTCCAGGCTCAGCTGCCATTTCCCAGACCCAGCATCATCTCAAGAACCTCCCGATCACCACCACCGTCAGGCTTGCTTGCAGCCTCATGAACATCCACAGATCAGTGACAGCACCACTTTGACTGACCTATTGAAAGTGCTTCTATCCCCAGGGTGGGAAAAGGCTCCCAGAGGGGCTAAGGGATAAACAAAAGGAGACAGTCTGTGCCCGCATGCATCAAAGGAGATGACACAAAAGGAAAACAAGGAGAGAAGAAAAGGGGAAACAAGAATATTGAGCAGCTGGTTCTTAGCGTTATGCAGGGCCTGTTATAAGGCGTGTGGAACATGTGTGCGCTTTTAAATACTTTTTATTAGATATGACCTCCCACGCTTCCACAGTAGCTAATAACATTATAACAAGCAACCAATAATACTACTGTAATAACCATCAATAAAACAAACAACAAAACACCAGATTAAAGAGATTTTCTTCCAAGGGACCTCACCATACAGCAGACGACAGTGATCACAGCAAGATCTGTTCCACACTCTCCACCGCACCAAGCATATAAAATAATAGTAATTAACATATCTATGAATATCTAGCCCTTTCAAGTATCTGACGATCTATCAGTATATCATCTCAATACTCTTCTGAGCATTAAGCCCTCCATTCCCCAAGATCTCATTGACCATATTCTCTTTTAGGCAATGTCAGCTTCATTCCAAGACCTAACATCTATAGTCACTCCCACATCTCCAACCCCTCAACAGGCACACCATCATGATAACTTAATCCTGGTCACTGTGCAGCTGGTTCCAACAGACAACTTTTGAAGTTACATCCTAAGGTAGTGTTTCTCAACCTTGGCAACTTTAAGAGAGGTGGACTTCAGTGCCCAGAATTCCCCAGCCAGCTTGCTGGCTGGGGAATTCTGGGCACTGAAGTCCACCTCTCTTAAAGTTGCCAAGGTTGAGAAACACTGTCCTAAGATGTGTTGTGAACTGTTCTGTAAATACTGTACTTTAACAGACTCCAGCAACCAAACAGGCATTATCTGTCCACCCCCACCCACAAAATCCCCCCTTGCCTAGCAGTGATGGCAACCCCCTTCCTCCCAACATCCATTACCCCAGCCCCCTCACTATTCCACATAAAGCGACCCCAAACTCTCCAGCTTGTCTCTCCCTCTCCAGCAATGCTGCCTTGGCCCATGCTGAGTCCTTCCCCACGGCTGCCCCCAAGTCACCCCCCAGCACCCCTCCATCTCCGCTGCTACCCAGCCACCCTCCACCTGGTGCCCTCCAGAGAGGTTAAGTCTCCACCTCCCATCACCCCAGCTGCCAGTCTGCCATGTTGCCGCCCCTGGAGGGCCCAAACAAGAAACTAGCCAAGCTGGCTACGGATGATGGGAGCTGTACTCCAGCACTAGGGGGCGAGAAGCAGCCCCTCAACTCCCCAAAGCTCCGCCTCTTCTTCTCATGCCTCAGTAACGTAGCCCCTCCCACAATGAGAGGTCACTGCTCCCTGCCAACCCGGCGCCCCTCTGTCTCTCCCCTTCATTTACATATTTTATTAGCATGCCTGCCCCCGAAGCCAATCCCGGCGCTCCAATAGTTCATTTGCATACCCGCCTCCTCGGCGCCCCGCCCTCCACTCACCCCTCCGCAGGGCCTCGTCGTAGGTGAGGAAGCCGATGCGCGACTCCTTGTTGCCCATCGCGTCCTCCTCAGTCCATGGCGGATGCCGCCGCCCGTCCCCCGCAACAGTCGCTCGCCTCAGGCGGCTGCCGCCGTCGCGGCCGCCGTTTCGCCTGGACTAGCAGCCGCCGCCGAAACAGCAGCGCCACCTCCGCCGACTCCTGAGGACGATGTTCGCCTCAGCTGCCGCCGCCGCCGCCGCCGCCGCCGCCTCCATTCCGAATCACGTGACGTCGCCAATTAACTGACCCCTCCTCTTCTTTCAAAACTCGGCCCCGCCCCCTGGCGCGTCACTCGCTCCCGAGCAGGAGAATGAGAATTGCTCTGCAGCCCTCACTTCCGGTGCGCGGTTGACAGCGCGATGTCAGGGCGGGCCGACAGCGCCCACGGCGGGGATGTGCGCATGCGCGTTGGTGCGCTCGCGCCGGAACTCAATTTCCTTTTAAGTTTTCCAGTTAGTTTGCTTTTCTGGGTTTTTTTTAATATATAAGAATGAATGCTTTTAATTGTTGTTTTTATTGTTTTTAAGAATGGTTGATGAAAGTGTTTTCCCCCTTCCTTTTCAAATGTCTGTGACGTTGCACTATAAGACTGGAAATTTTCCTCAAAAGATTCCCAGAGCATTTGAGAAATTTGTTGTTGTTTATTCGTTCAGTCGTTTCCGACTCTTCGTGACTTCATGGACCAGTCCACGCCAGAGCTTTCTGTCGGCCGTCACCATTCCCAGCTCCCCAATGGTTGAGTCCGTCACCTCCAGAATACCATCCATCCATCTTGCCCTTGGTCGGCCCCTCTTCCTTTTGCCTTCCACTTTCCCTAGCATCAGCTTCTTCTCCAGGGTATCCTGTCTTCTCATTATGTGGCCAAAGTACTTCAGTTTTGCCTTTAATATCATTCCCTCAAGTGAGCAGTCTGGCTTGATTTCCTGGAGTATGGACTGGTTTGATCTTCTTGCAGTCCAAGGCACTCTCAGAATTTTCCTCCAACACCACAGTTCAAAAGCATCTATCTTCCTTCGCTCAGCCTTCCTTATGGTCCAGCTCTCACAGCCATAGGTTACTACAGGGAATACCATTGCTTTAACTATGCGGACCTTTGTTGTCAGTGTGATGTCTCTGCTCTTAACTATTTTATCAAGATTTGCCATTGCTCTCCTCCCAAGAAGTAGACGTCTTCTGATTTCCTGGCTGCAGTCAGCATCTGCAGTAATCTTTGCGCCTAGAAATACAAAGTCTGTCACTGCCTCCACTTTTTCTCCCTCTATTTGCCAGTCATCAATCAAGCTCGTTGCCATAATCTTGGTTTTTTTGAGGTTTAGCTGCAACCCAGCTTTTGCACTTTCTTCTTTCACCTTCGTCATAAGGCTCCTCAACTCCTCCTCGCTTTCAGCCATCAAAGTGGTATCATCTGCGTATCTGAGATTGTTAATGTTTCTTCCAGCGATTTTAACTCCAGCCTTGGATTCCTCAAGCCCAGCATGTCGCATGATGTGTTCTGCGTACAGGTTGAATAGGTAGGGTGAGAGTATACAACCCTGCCGTACTCCTTTCCCAATCTTAAACCAGTCCGTTGTTCCGTGCTCTGTTCTTACCGTTGCTACTTGGTCGTTATACAGATTCCTCAGGAGGCAGACAAGATGATTTATTTGAGAAATAAATATGCTAAATAGGCCCGTGTCAAAATTATATAGGCACATCAACACAATGATATCAGTGCGTGTGTGAGAGAGATGTGGTTTGGGTTTATGGGATCTATACATGTGTATTATTATCCCTTAATATATATACATATATTACAGTATATTTAGAGCTGACAATGAAGATCTTGTAGTGGTAGATTTTGTTGTTGTTCAGTCGTGAGTGGTAGATAGCTTCTGCCTTTTAGGACCAAAAATGCAAAGGATCTGCTTGCTCTTGTTAGAAGTAAATTTTATCTTACCAGATTCGTTCCCGAGCCGGGAGTTAAGAAACTGACAAATTGCATGAAGTTAGGAGTTTATTCACCCAAGAGCAAAAGCAATGACAGCAAGCTGTTAGGTGGGCAGCCGCGCAGGACCCCCTTCCTACAGCACATTATATAGATTCCATTCAACTCCTCCTTTAGAAGACCACCCCTTACTCAGTTACCCATACTCCACCTTACCCTCATTCCATATTAGGAATTTCCTTCCATCCTTGCTAGGGCCCCTTGACCGTTATTAAACAATATATTTCCCCTGAAGAAGCTATCCTTGGAAAGTACACTTTATCTTTCTATGGGCACAGCTATCTATCAAGGCCTGCTAGAAAGGAAGGGTGTCAACAAAACTCTTCAAGGAAATACAACATGGTTTCAGAGCCATAATGCAAGTGCAAATGTTTCTAATATATGAATATGAAATATATTTGTATTTATATATACAGAAATGTAAGAATATGTTTACAATCCAACACTCTAATAATATATGTCAAAGAGCACAGTGAAAAAATGGCATTAAAATTAAATTTTACAAAGATCAAACGAATGACAACAGGCACAGCAATCAGTCTTAGAATTGACAATGAAGATACTGAAGTGGTGGATAGCTTCTGACTTTTAGGATCAACCATCAATAGTCAAGGAAGCAGCAGTCAAGAAATACCCCGCAGACGAGCACTTGGTAGAGCAGCCATGAAGGCCTTGGGGGGAAAAAGTGTCAAAATGCAATATAGTTTATGTTCTCCTTGACATCTCAGAAGGGTTACCCTGCTGGAATTGACCAACTTTCGGTTGGAAACCTGAAGTGTGTGTCTCTTTCTTTAACCCTCTTTAATCAAAAATTAGCTCCTCCCCTCCTATCTGGAGGACGACCGCCGGCACTGCTTATCTTTCTATAGAGATAGTAAATTAGAGTTGCCCTCAAGTCCAGGAACCAAAGGATAGCTTCCTTCTTATCTGCTATCTAGTAAAAAAGTAGATATGCATTCCTTTAGGGCAGGGCTTTCCAAAGTTTTCCTGCGGCGACACACCAACCGCCGCGGGAAAACCCGGAAGCGCCGCCATTGCGGCAGCGCGCAAAAACCCGGAAGCGCTGCTGCCGCTTTAGTTTTTTGCGCGCCGCCGTGGCTGCGGCGCTTTCGGATTTTCGCGCGCCGCCGTTGGTGTGTCGCCGCGGGAAAACCCTTTCGACACATCTGGGCCCCGCAGGCGACACACTTTTGTGTCACGACACACACTTTGGAAAGCTCTGCTTTAGCGTGACTGCCTGTCTCCATCTGAAACCATGTAGAGTTTTAATTGCAATTTCAAAGCCCACCATTCTAGTCTCTATCACATTTTCATACCAAGTATTTGGCAGCAATTGGTGAGAAGCCTGGCGTCTTACCCACTGAGCCACCACACCCCACATTCAGAGAAAAAGTGTGAATTGGTTTGCAGGGACGTAAGGCCATGCTCCAAAATCTTACAGAAGTCGTATTCATCTGTACCCTCTCTTGTATTTGCCCTTTACTTGTATGTTTGCTCTGGAATTTAACCTTCCTACGTAATGGAAAGTTGTCATAAGGCAGAACTTGGCTGTCTTGTTTTAAGCAAACATTTTCACTGCACATTGATAAGATTAACTCTGGGAATGATGAAGGAAACTTGAACTCAACAGAGCCAGGAAGGAGAAGGATTTTCTCTCCTTTTTGCTCTTCTTTGCGAGCCATTTTCAAGCAAAGTTCAGAAAGCAGAGCTCATGCCTTCATGCACAATACTCTGTGCTTAGTGAGTTAGGCAAACCCAGCCCATGTGGTTGAGTGTGACCTCTGGACTAGAAAATTGGGTCAATGGCAGCGGTGTCTGATGGGTGTGGTCAAAAAAGTCAAGATGGCGGCTGCAGTGGTGTGATCAAAGCTCTGCCTGTTTTTTAGGTGATGACGGAGTAAAACATGGTTAAGTTCTGGCAGAGTTCTGGCAGACCTCTGCCATTAAGCTAGACAGCTCTGTGTATTGAGGGTAGCTTGAAACCGAGGCGAGACAGGCAACAAAGCCGAAAGGAGAATGACTCGCAAGGATGTGTCCAGCTGAACTCTACAGCCCCGGGAACGACTGTCTGAGCACCCTGGAGCCTGGGTGTTACACGTGTCATCACCTAAGAACAATGGGGGGAGAATGTTTCAATGTACTATGCCATGCTATGCCTGCTCATTCCAGTCTTTGATTGTGTTAGCCTTCATGCACCTAACTCTACAGCCCCGGGAACTACTGTCTGAGCACCCTGGAGCCTGGGTGTTACACGTGTCATCACCTAAGAACAATGGGGGGAGAATGTTTAAATGTACTATGCCATGCTATGCCTGCTCATTCCAGTCTTTGATTGTGTTAGCCTTCATGCACCTAACTCTACAGCCCCGGGAACGACTGTCTGAGCACCCTGGAGCCTGGGTGTTACACGTGTCATCACCTAAGAACAATGGGGGGAGAATGTTTAAATGTACTATGCCATGCTATGCCTGCTCATTCCAGTCTTTGATTGTGTTAGCCTTCATGCACCGTAATAAATCCTTTTACTTCTAAGAAACCTCGCGTCTATGGTTTACTCTAGAGAAAGGGATTTTAGGGCATCGGAGAGGAGCACCTTACAAGTTCATTGTGGGTAAAGTGTGCTCTGCGAACACAGCCCTTGTGGACTTAATAATGGTGAGGATGGCTCTTAAGTTGGTAATTTATTTCATCGCATCTTTTCTGAATGTGGAAAGCCAAACTAGATGATTTGGGAAACATTCTTCAGTAAGGCCCAAAAATCCAACTGGGAGCTTCAAAATATGTGGCTAGTTGAAGTATTTTACTCTTCAGGTTCCACTAAGAGGTGTCTGTAGAGGGCAGTGTTTCTCAACCCTGGCAACTTTAAGATGTGTGGACTTCAACTCCCGGAATTCCCCAGCGAGCCATGCTGGCTGGGGAATTCTGGGAGTTGAAGTCCACACATCTTAAAGTTGCCAGGGTTGAGAAACACTGGTATAGGGGGTCAAAAAAGTCAAGATGGCACAATTGAAGCCCCACACCTTTTTTTAACATGCTTTTGCACACATATGAAAAGGGGTGGGGCTTTCATTGCACAGTCAGGACCAAATCTTGATTTTTTTTACCCCCCTCCCCTGCAAACGCTGCTGATTCCTTTCCACAAGGGTTCAAACAGAGGTTGAAGGGAGTTCAGAAAGATGTGTTAAGTCCCTGACAAAAATCAGAAGGAATTTCTTTGATCTACTTCCTAGGACCAGCTTAGCAGTTTTCCTGCTAAGACCTGCCTCTTCACCCAGGCCTTTGCTGAGGGACAAGGAGACCCCTGGCTTCAACCCATCTGATCTATCGCACTTGCCATCTTTTATTGATTCTACTGTAATTTCTTTGTTTGATTGTCGTGAGCTGTTGGGAGTCAGGTGGCATTCAAGATGATGATGATGATGATGGTGGTGGCATAACGTGGACTTGTGTAAACCGACATTGAATACAGACCCCTCCTGGGAAGCTGTGTCCAATTCTGTTCCCAAAGGACAGTGACAGATTGGAGTCGGTGAAGAGAAGGGCTACCACCAAACCCTCCAAGGTCCTGGAATATGTTTAGTCTGAAGAAGAGGTGATTGAGGGGAGATATATCAGCTTTCCAATATCTGAAAGGCTGTTGCTTTGTTGTTTTTTGCTCTTGCCCATAATGCAAGGGGTGATTTCCCATCATTAATAGCACCTTACGACCAAGTCCATCTCTAATAAATGAAAAGAGAAAAAGTCCCACCCATCATGAACTAGCCAAAATGGATGAGACCAAAGGAACCAATTTCTGGAATCTTAAGTAATACTGTATATGCCATTAGCATGAATTAGCAATCTCTCTGGCCTTCTTAATGTCTCTTTCCCTAAATGGACAATTTTCTCTCCATTATTCAAAAGCAGAGTCTCTTTTTCCTCCAGTGCACAGAAAAAGAGATGGATCTTCCTGTGTTCAGCTTCCTCTTCCAAGCCCCTTTGCCTGGAATTGTTTTCTCCACCCCACCCAACATTAGGCCGATGCGGGAGTAAAGGCCTTTCTTGCTCGGTTGCAGCTCCAATTCCCTCCCCAAACGTTTTTCTCCAAGCACCACAGCCATCCACTTTTAAAAACCAGAGTAAAATGACCTCCTGTAGATCTTTCATAGTCGAGATGTTATTTGATTGAAGCAGCAGCAGGTATCTTGTAATGCAAGAAGGCATTCTGTGGTTTGCTCTGTTTCGGCTGAGGGTGTTATGTGAACCCAGTCAGTGGCTCAATTCACACAGCCTCCTTAGCCACGCTTGGCTCAATGGTGTTTTTGTGAAATAATCCACAACTGGCTGGGTTCACTCAAACTCCAGTGAACCCCTAGAGTAGTGTTTCTCAACCTTAGCAACTTTAAGATGGGTGGACCTCAACTCCCAGAATTCTTCGACATCCGGTGGGACTGGCGTTTTGAACAGCGTCTCTTTGCGAATTGGCTTCGCAAGTAGACCTGGCAGCACGGCGTTTTAGGGCTCGGGCAGGATCCCCTGGAGGCCAAAAGTGTTCCCTGGAGAAAGGAGAACCCTAGGAATTACCCCGTGTCCTCCGGACAGCCGAACATGGCCAGAAGATCATAAACAGAGTTTATAGATCGAGCGGTGAGTGATCAGCTGGGAGGTGGCAGTGTCATCCCTTTGTGAGATGCAAACAAGAGCTTACAAAATTAACCACGCAGTAATTAACAGATAGCTAGCTTGATTTATTATCTTTTGCAAAAGGGTGCACTCTCCCAACGCCACAAGATTGGCTGATAGGAAGCACACACCAATACAGAGTCATGCACGGTATATATACGTTCTTCCCGACGCTGGTTACAATTGACCCGGCCGCATGATGATTAATTGTCATAAATGATTGTTACCCTTTAACCCCTCCCCTAAATCCTTCATCTCCATCTTATATTGTTCCTTTATGTAGCGCATAGTGTGTTATGCATGGTTTCCTGCTTTTCAGCAGAGTTACACATGTCCTTTTGTCTTTTGAACCCCTGACCTATAGTTAGGGTTCAGCATACCTCTGTTCATACCCTTAAACAACTATATATTCAGACCAATTTGTAACTGTCATGTAACAGACATCCATGCATGTAGACTGGCCCATACAAGTGTCCAGCACAATTTGCTGGCGCCTGTCTGAGCACCCTTTGAACCCTAACCCTTAAATTAAGGCCCCCCACTAGTCTATTTTAGTTACTTCAGGCTGGTCCTACTGGCCATCTGTATAGTCTATTTCTCTTATCAATAGGGTGTTATTTATTGCTTCCCGTGACCATGTCTTCGGCTAGCTAGAATGTTGAACTCTGGATGCAGTCTGGCTCATATGTATAGTTAGAATGAATCCAGTATGGAGTCACTTTTGTAAAAGAATAACTATACCTAATTTCACTTCTGACACCTTCCCAAGCCGTGCTGCAGCCATTTAAATGGACTCTAAAACTGACCACCCCATTTCTTAATGCACCAATTTATTTGCCTTTTCTTTGTTTAAAAGAGGCTTTTTCCAACACAGAGGTGAGATTTCTCTTGGTAACTTTTACATTATTTTTGAAACTTAACTGTTGAGCATTTGAACTTGGTTTTGTATTTTACAGTTTGGGCAAAAAGAACCAAAAGCTGAACTGTGGATTTATTTTATAGAAGCAAAGGACTATATATTTTTTGGATTTCATTGGCGGTATTTTTACTGTTTCCTCTTGGGATTTAACAAATCTATCCTGTTGGAATCGGAACTTTCATGGCTATCGTGAGAAAGTGAGTGTTGTTGCTCTTTTCTTAACGAGTTAATTGGATACTTCCCATCAACACCTCTAGTCTAGTGGCAAGACTTTCGCTTTTGAACGATCTCAGTCTCTAGTACAGGGGTGGGGAACGTCCGGCCCACGGGCCATATAAGGCCTGCGAAATCATTTGGTCTGGCCCTGCCAAGGCAACCTCAGGCGGGACTCGAAATTCAATAAATTTAGGAGCTCCCACCCGCAAACCTCACCCCCTTCCACGTGATTGGCTCCCACCCGCAAACCCCGCCCCCGGTGCTTGTGATTGGCTCCCACCCGCAACCCCCGACCCCTTCCACATGATTGGCTCCCACCCACAAACCCCGCCCCCCGGTCCACAAATGATGTTATAAATATCCAAATGGCCCTTGGCAGAAAAAAGGTTCCCCACCCCTGCTCTAGTACTTTTCCACTGACTTTAAGATTTGGTTGTATTGGCTAATTTTAACCACCAGAGGGAACTAATCATGGCTTCTAGGAGACCACCTCGTAGTGGTTCTGATGATGGGGAGATGATGAGAAATATGATTGATGAAATTTCTAATACCTTTAAACCAGAGCTTTCCAAACTTTTCCTCTTGGTGACACACACTAATGGCGGCGGCGGCGGCGCGCCCGGCAGCGGCGGTGTGCAGGTGTGTCACGTGAAACCTGGAAGCGCTGATGGTGTGCCACCGTCACTGCCGTGTGCAGCGGCAGCGTGCCATCAGCGCTTCCAGGTTTTCGCGTGACACACCTGCACACCGCAGGCGACACAGTACTGTGTCGCGACACACAGTTTGGAAAGCTAAGCTTTAAACAATCTTTTGATGCCTTTGAGAAGAAAATGGAAAATAGATATTCTTTGAGAAAAAGATGGAAATTAAATATGGAGACATTGAGAAAACGATGGAAAGTAAATATTCTGACTTTGAGAAAAAGATTGAACATCAAATGGAAAAAAATGCTGGAGAGGTGAAACAAGTAACAGATGGAGTAGAGGTGTTAGAAACTAAGATGGATAATACTGAGCAAGAGAGAGAAAAAGAGCTTGATAAAATGGCTCTGTTAGAAGTTAGGGACATGGATTTCTGTCTGAGACTGAGAGGAGTTCCTGAGATGAAAGGGGAGAATATTGTTGAAAAAAATCCTACAGGCTTTGGCAAAATTATTGGATTGGGAGGAAGATAGAATGGATGATGAATATCAACTGAAGATATGCAGCTGTAAATAATAAACCAAGAGATGTTTTGGTTCATTTTGCTAGAAGGAAAACAAGAGACCAGGTTTTGCAAATTCACTTTGAATCAAGATTAAATATTGACATTGTGGATATAATTGTTTTGAAAGATTCCTGTAAGAATTTTGAGGAAGAGAAAAGACTATGCTTTTTTAACAGAGATTTTGAAAAAGAATAAAATTGCTTTTCAATGGGAAAGATTGGAACGTGTAAGTTTTATGTTCCAACAGCAAAGGTTCATATTGACCTCCATCCATAAGGCCAAGGACTTTCTTGCTAGATATGGAACTAGTTTGGATCGGGGTGTAAATGAGAAACCTGCACCTGGAACTAGACCCCAAGAATCTGCTCTACAAGGTATAGACACGGGTGCTACATCTAAGGACTTTGATCAGATGTCTGCTTAATCATGGCTTGCACTTACCTTATTTGGAATGTGAACGGGGCAAATGCCCTGCACAAAATAATTTTTTTTCATTATTTGAAGAAATTAAATCATGATGTGATATGCTTACAGGAGACTCATATAAGGAAAAAAGATCTTAAATATTTGATGAATATTTTTTTTTTAAAAAGCCGGCTGGGTGACCTTGGGCCAGTCACTCTCTCTCAGCCCAACTCACCTCTCAGGGTTGTTGTTGTGGGGAAAATAGGAGGACGAAGGAGCATTTGGAGTATTTGGTATGTTCTCCGCCTTGAGTTATTTATAAAAATAATAAAGGTGGGATAGAAAATAAATAAATAAATTGGGAGAGGAATTTATTTCAGCAGGTTTGAAAAAGATAAATGGACTTGTAACATATGTTAAACCACAATTGAACCATGTTTATTGCTTTCTGACAAACATGGCAGATATGTAGCAGTGGAAGTCGAGCTTAATGGACTTAAATCTATTGTGGGTATATATGTACCAAATGAGGATAAAAATAATTTTTTTAGACATCTTCTGAATGAATTGTTGTCTTTTTCATATCAAAGCTGGTGTCTACTAGGAGATTGGAATGGTGTAACCTCCCCACAATTGGGCAGGACATTTGAAAAGGAAATTAAGCTTAAACAAGGAAGACTCTCACAGTCTTTTTTTGATATGATAGACAACTTGGCATTAGTAGATTCCCGGTGACACAAAAATGGATTGGCAAGGGAATATACTTTTTACTCAGAAAGACATAAATATTTTTCAAGAATTGACATGATATAGATTTCAAATAATTTAGCTAATAAAATTTGTAAGGTTGATATTTTACCAAAGACTTTCTCTGATCACAATCCAGTAAGTTTGAAAATAAAGAGATCTTCTATGGCTTTTCGATGGAGATTGAATGAAGCTATTTTACAAAGAGAAAATGTTTTTGTTGAGCAAGAGGAGTTTACAAGATTTTTTTGACATCAATTTGGACAAAGGGACTGACCTAAAACTGTTTGGGACACCAGTAAGGCAGTTATGAGAGGTCACTTTATCTACCATAACTGTAATATAAAAAAGAAGTCTCAACAAAAAATGAAAACTATCTTGGATCAAAGTAAAAGAAATTGAGTTACAGAAAAACCCAGTGGATACTGGTATTTTACACCAACTTAAATTATTACACCAACATCTATGTTGACTGTGAGGGAAATTGAGACAAAATTGAATTATGTTAAACAGAGACATTTTGAGTTTGCCAATAAACCTGGAAGATGGTTGGCCTATACATTAAGGAAGGAAGGAGAAAAGAAAATGATATTAAAAATTCAAGAAGGAAATATTGAATGAATGGATAATGAAGGGATTAAGAAATCATTTTACAACTTTTTTTCCAATTTGTATAAAAGGCAATTAGTTTCTCTGGAAAAGATAGATGAGTATTTGGAGAAATAAAAATTACCAAAACACTCACAATCACAGACATTATTAATGAACAATCCTATAACTACTCTTGAAATAGTGGAAGCTATAAAAAGAACCAAACTGGGGAAAGCACCAGGTCCAGATGGTTTGCCAGCATTGTATTACAGGTGCTTTGAGGATCAGCTTCTTCCGCCCTTTCAAAGATTGATGAATTCTATTTTGCAGGGCTCTGCAATGCCTGACTCTTGGAACGAGGCCAATATTGCACTTTTACCAAAAGAAGGCCAAGATATTACTCTAAGAATTATAGACCAATTTCATTGTTGAACAATGATTATAAAATATTTGCTTCAATACTGGCTGAAAGAATGAAGAAAATTTTACAGGACTTTATTCACCAAGATCAATGTGGGTTTCTACCCAAAAGGCAATTATGAGACAATGTGAGAATAGTTTTGGACATTATAGAATATCTACACCACCACAATGAACAGCAAGCAGCTCTTATCTTCTTAGATGCAGAGAAGGCCTTTGACAATTTGAATTGGACTTTTATGTTCAAAGTTTTGGAAGACGGAGTGGCTGTGGATTAATGGCCCCTCGGTGTCTAGGAATCTATCATCTTTAGTTCTGGATGGGGTTGCACTACCCCAGACAGACCTGGTGCGTAACTTGGGGGTCCTCTTGGACTCACGACTCCTGCTCGAAGAGCAGGTGGCAGTCGTGGCCAGAAGGGCCTTTGCACAACTTCGTGTTGTGCGCCAGTTACGCCCTTTCCTGGAGCGAGAGGCCCTTCGAACAGTCACTCATGCCCTGGTCATCTCCCAGATAGACTGTTGTAATGCGCTCTACATGGGGCTGCCCTTGAAGAGCATCCGGAGGCTTCAGCTGGTTCAGAATGCAGCCGCGTGGGCGATTTTAGGTGCCTCAAGATCGGCACATATAACACCTTTGCTCCGTGAGCTGCATTGGGTCCCAGTTTGCTTCCGGATTCAATTCAAGGTGTTGGTTATCACCTTTAAAGCCCTACATGGCATGGGTCCAGGTTACCTGAAGGACCGCCTCATCCCCGTTCAATCAGCCCGTCCCACCCGGTCCTGTAGAGGGGGCACGCTATGAACCTTGTCTTTAAGAGAGTTCCATCTGACGGGGTCTAGGAGGCGTGCCTTCTCTGCAGTAGCCCCCGCCCTCTGGAACATTCTCCCCCCTGAAATAAGATTAGCTCCCTCTCTCCTGGACTTTAGGAAAAACCTAAAGACCTGGTTATGTCACCATGCTTGGGGAGGGGAGGGGAACAGCCAGTCTTGGGGTTGGCTGGCCCCTTAGATCTGCCGTATCCAGCCTTATCGACCGATGCGATGAAACCTACCATTCTGGATCAAACTCTGTAATATATATATGTACATTCTGTTTCTATTGATATTTATAGTTTTTATTGATTTTAAATTTTTGCTGTAAACCGCCCAGGGGTCCCTCCTTGTGCGGGAGATGGGCAGGATACAAATGTGATAAATAAATTTTAAAAAATGGACTTTGGAGATAATTTTAAAAAAGGTCAGATACTTGGATACGTCAAATAATGTGTTTGACATTATCAAACACGAATTGTATGTTGTTTCAGAATAACTATGTTAAATTGTGGAGTGATGTTAAGAAAGACTTGTTAAGGTGGGAAAAATTACAACTGTCAATGATGGGTCGGATATCTGTGATTAAGATGAATGTTTTGCCTAGAATGTTGTTTTTGTTCCAGACAATACCGGTTTTGACAACAGACCTACCGTTTAAATCAGGGCTTTCCAAACTGTGTGTCGCGACACATTACTGTGTCGCCTGGGGGCCCCAGGTGTGTCACGTGACAATCCAGAAGTGCTGATGGCGCACCGCCACCACGTGTGGCAGTGCGCACGGCGGTGGGCCATCAGTACTTCCAGGTTGTCGCGTGACATACCAGGACGACAATGACGCCGCGCTGCCGCCGCCGCCACAGCACACAAAAACTCAAATGCGCGGCGGCAGCGGCAACCCAGAAGCACCAGTGCTTCCAGGGTTTTGCACGCCGCTGCAGCGGCGGTGCTTCTGGGGTTTTGCGCGCCAGCCATTGGTGTGTCGCCAATGGCAAAAGTTTGGAAAGTCCTGGTTTAAGCAATGGCAGAAAGGTATCTCTTAGTTCATTTGGCAAGGGAAGAAAGCAAGAATCAAGTATAAATTGTTACAAGATGCCAAAGAACGAGGAGGTCTAGGTTTGCCTGATTTGAAATTGTATGTTGTTGCCTGCTGTTGTTGCTATGGATGAAGGATTGGGTGACCTTGAAGGACATTATATTATTGGAATTAGAAGGACATGATCTCCGATTTGGATGGCACGCCTACTTCTGGTATGATAAAGTTAAAGTTAATAAAGATTTTAAAAATCATTTTGTTAGACGTATCATACTGAGGGTTTGGAATAAATATAAACCAATATTGTCTCCTAATGTACCTATGTGGTTTGCCTGCCATCTCTCTTCTAAAAAAAGAAGCTTTTTTTAGAAGAGAAATGGCAGGCAAACCAAGCTGGTTGAGATGTGAAGATTTGCTGATTTTTGAAGAAGGGATACCTAAACTTAAAACAAGGGAACAACTAGAATTGGAAGGTCATATTTGTCACTGGTTTAATTACGCACAATTGTTAGAATGGTTTAATTTGGATAAGAAAGTATATAATTTTGTTCATGAAAAAAAAATTTGAAATGGAATTTTGTACAAACGATGAGCATCTTATTAAGAAAATGTATAAAATGTTCTTGCAATTGAATTTAGAAGATGAATATGTTAAAGATTGTATGATTAAATGGGCTAAGAATTTTGGGTATAATATTATGCTTGAACAATGGGAGAATATGTGGAACAAAGGTATGAAATTTACTCTGAATTATAATTTGAAAGAGAATTTTTATAAAATGATGTACTTTTGGTATTTAACTCCTGATAAATTATCCAAAATGTATAATGGGGTATCAAATGTTCGTTGGAAATGTTTACAGGGTGAAGGAACTTTCTATCATTTATGGTGGACTTGTGGAAAAGCTAAGAAATTTTGGAATCAAATATGTATTATTATTCAAAAGATTCTTAAAGTGGACTTACAATTGAAACTGGAACTGTTTCTCTTGGGTTTGATGGATCAACAGCTTGAGAAGCAACATGGAACTCTGTTCTTATATATGATAACAGCAGCAAGAATCTTATACGCTCAGTGTTGGGGTATATCATTTGTTACTTGTGGAAGTGATCTGTAAATACGTATGTATATAAAGTAAATAGGATATTTGATATAACTTCTGTTTGGAGTCTATTTACTGCATAGTATTTGGATCACTGGTGCCTAGGAGAGAGGCAGGCCGCTCCATCTCCGCGCGCTCCCTCTGACACTCAAAGATGGAAGGATGCACAAATTCCCTCAATGGAGGACTGGATGATCAAGTTAATGGAACTGGTGCAAATGGCTAAATTGACAGCATTGATAAGAGAAAATACTGTAACTGGATTTGTTTCTATTTGGAAGCCGCTTTTGGACTATTTGCTTGTAATGGAAAAAAAAATGAAGTTCTGATTTTGGGTTTTGATGATTAAATGGTTTGATTTTAGAGAAACGATGTTACTAAATGTTTAATTAATAGCAAGAGATTAACTTTTATGTACTTTTATATCTGTGTTAGAGAAGGTCGGAAGTCACCTGTCTTTATGTTTTTCTGTCTATTCTTGCACTGTTTTAGTTTCTCTTGTTTCTTTTTTAGACTTGTATTCTATCTGTTCTATATTCTGTGTTTTGTGTTTTAATTATATCTTGAAAATTAATAAAGGTCCACCCATCTTAAAGTTGCCAAGGTTGAGAAACATTGCCTAGGTGACAGCAAAGAAGATTCTTTTCTGCCCTCTAGTGGTCAGCCCATAATTTTGCAGCCCTTTTATAGCAGCCTTAGGTCCATTAAAGCTACACCAAGCAAAGCACTCTATGACTTAAGGTGGTGTGTGAATGCAATCTCTGTGGCCCATTCAACACACCCTGGCTACAATAAACCACGATCTAGCACAAGGGCCACCATTTGCAATGCATGAGCTATTCGCAAGCAATCTGCTAGCATGCCCCATTGCAACCACTACCCCATGGATCTATAGTTGCCAACCCATCCTTTTCCCCCGGTTTACTGCTATAAAGCAACATTCTTTCTCTTCTGCTAATAAGGCTATATGTCCACCCTGTTTCTCAGTGGGCTGGGCCCCATAACAAGCATTTGGGTGGGAAGATAAGTTATAGCTGGATGCCACTGACATCAATGCTCATTGAAAGGGAAAAACATCTTTGAGCAATCAAAAGATGCTATTGAGCAGGTATCTTTGGCTAGCTACAAAAGTATTATTTGTGAACAGTCCAGTCATCAAAAAGATAATAGTCTCCAAGAGAAATATTTCCTATTATGCAAAAAAGGAACAGGCTTAAATCACAGGCCCTTTTGACTTTTTTGAAAAACCGCTCCTGCTCCTATTAAAATATGAAAGTGTTGGCTTCCAAAAGAAGAGAGGGAAAGAAGCCAGACAAATATTGGGAAGGCGAGAGAGAAAATAAACGTATTTTATTGCAAGAGAGAAAATTTGGGAATCTCTGGAGCCGCAGAGAGCTGTCCTAAGGGCAGAGAATCAGCTATGCATTTGAAATTCAAGACTTTGAAATGGAGGAAGAGAAGCCAAGAGAGGTTTGGAAATGGAGAAAAGGCTCAGGCTGACCTTCCAAAGACAGAATTGGATGGGGGTGGGAGGAAGAAGAAGAATTTTGTTTTGTTTTGTTTTCACCTATCTTTTTTCTCCAAAACTACATCTGGGAAAGTTTAATTTACGGACAGTCTGGAATATCTATTTAACAGAAAACTAAGGGTGTAGAAATGTAAAGAGACACAAACGGCAGAGAAAACTCAAGATTTGATCAGAACAGGTGTTTCGTCCTGCCCCCCATTTTCAGCATCTTTAAGCCCCTCAGGAGGGTGCGTGAGAATCAGAGAAAAGGTGCTTCTGAGGGAGGATAAAGTATTTTTATTCCCTGTGCAGAAAAGCCAAGATCCAAGGCTCTTTTCTCCACAATGAGATTTGTGCACAGTCCCCCCCCAAAGCAACCTACAATAGGGACAGTGTCATAACAAAGCTAAGTCCTCATATAGGATAGCGGTAAAAAACATTAAGGACATCCTAGCAGGGAGCTTGAGTGCCGAAGCACAGGGCACTAAAGTCTCCCAAATTCGGAATCATGTCCCATCTTTTAAAACATATATAGTTGAGGTCTCTGCTCTCAGCTCCTTCTCCCTTTTCCAGGCCCTTGGCTCTCCTTGGATTGTTATAGGAACTTGGAACCTTTTCACCTCAGAGGTGAGGTCATAAAAGCAAGTTTACTCTCACACACCCACACAGGCTAAGCGGTGATATATAAACCCATTTCATCTTGGGCCTCCTTAACCACAATGGAGCACCTAGGAAATAGAGAAGACAGGGGCCAAATTTTGCTCACCAAGAGAGCAGCCAGGAGAGAAGAAAGTGCGGAAGGAGACGGGAAGAACAGCGAGGTCCAGGTCTGAGTAATAGGTACAATTCTGTGAAAAACCTGTGTGTGCGTGCGCGCGTGCACGTGTACACACATACAGCCCTTCCTTTCCCCCTTGTGAAATAAACCAATCTCACGGGGGATAAACAAAATCAAACTTTATTTTAAAAACAGATAAATTGTATAACTCCCCCTTTTTAACTTTAGGTATTAAAAAGTAGATATTCAATGTGGAAGAAGATAATTATAAAGCTGTGCAGATCATGGTAATACAATGGGTTGCAAATTAGTTAAGAAAAAAAAATCCAAGGGAAAATGTAATATTCCAAATAGTCCATAAAGCGGCTCTGGTCTGCTGCACAGGAAGAGCTCAAAAAGAGTCCGGAGAGGGTCCAAATTATTATAGGTCATAGGAAGGTTCCAAAGGAATGACTGCATGTATGTATGTATGTATGTATGTATACCCCTGGTATACATGTATGTATACCCCCTCTGCCCCTGGAGGTGAGAAGGGCCCCATCGCTCCTGGCCTTCCGGAAGAACCTGAAGACTTGGCTCTGCCGTCTCGCTTGGGGTGGGAAGGGGAGTAGTTATTCTTGGGGGTGGCTGGCGCCTTAGAGCAATCCTCACTGAATTAGATCTTTTATGGCCACCTGGATTTTATATTTATTCTTACTTTTACTTTTATTTTGGGTAATTATGTACTTATATTTTTAGATGTTTTTATACTTATTGTTTTAATGTGTTTCCTATTGTAAACTGCCCAGAGTCCCCCTTTTTTGGGGGAGATGGGCGGTGGCAAAATTTGAAAAACAAATAAATAAATAAATAAATGTATATAGGGGAGTGATGAAATTAAACACCCAGGTCTACAAGTTGTACAGAGACATAAAGAAAATGAAACTTAACACAACAGAGAAAACAGAAATTAAGCATAGGACAAATACTTGGCTATATATTGTATATTTTCCTAATCTTTAGACTTGAAGCAAATGATCCTGTTTCAGTTTCCTAATTTCTCCACCCTCTTGGAAATTAATCAGAGGCTGCTGAGGATGATGGATCCTATCCTTTTCCAGCCCTCCTGCATGGACTTCTCCCTTTGTTTTTAAAATACCATTTTCCCTCCAGCAGACAGAGGGTCTGGCATGATCTGACTCCATACTATATGAAAAGTCACCTCTCACTTGTTGGGGTGTGGATTGTGAGTCTGGCATGCAAGCATCATTCACAACCATTACTAAGCATTTTTTTTCCTAACACTCTTAACAAGTTTTAAGAAATACGTCACTGACCTTCCCGTTTTAAAGATGGGAAATACAGCCTGCGGCACAGGAGCCCCCATCTAGTTTAAAATGAACCAATGCTATATTTGGTAGAAAGCCAGTGGCTATTTTTCATGCAGCCCTCTCACCCATGGTTAATCAAACCATGCCATAGTGATCTAACTCAACTGCCTGACATTCATCCAAGATATTGAATTATAATCACCCTGTCTGAGTTCTCAGAACAACACATTAAACCCTAAGTTAGAGAAGGACATTACTTATTCACACAATGGGGAATACTCTAAAACAGTGTTTCTCACCCTTGGCCACTTGAAGATGTGTGGACTTCAACAAGGCTGGCTGGGGAATTCTGGGAGTTGAAGTCCACACATCTTCAAGTGGCCAAGGGTGAGAAACACTGCTTCATAGCATCTCTGAGTATTTCTCTGCCGGGAAAGTAAAATAATGTAGCGCCTGTCCACCATCCCCATTACTGTTACCCTGGCATAATGATGGTTAGAAGACTTCAGAAGACCAGGTAAGTTGCTGGGGAAATGACTAGGAGAGGTACAGCTCCAAAGATGGAAAGAAGTCCATGCCCCAAAGTGCATCTTGACCACAGACTGAAGAGGAACTGGCCCTGCTAGGACTTTATAGGGCTTGGTGGTCTGCTATTGGCCGCCAAAGTCAGCTGACAGAATGTTCAGACAGGCAGCATCTTGTTGCCACGCCCACAGTAAGCCAGCTTTCCCACCTCCGCCCATCATACAGGAGAGACAAGCTCTCCTTTTGCAGAGATCCAGATGTTAATCCCCATTGCAGGTGACCAAGAGCCCGCTTACACTCTGCCAGTTGAACGAGGCCACCGCTGGAGGGACTCTCGCCAGGATGGTGCCTTCTGGAGACATGCGCATCAACTATGCAGATGGGCTCACCCAAGACACCTTCAAAATAGTAAGTCTCAAAAATTCATGTTACTAATGTTTTCCCATTCCTAAATTATTCTACCCCCTTGGCTTCAGTACTGCCTACCTGACCAAGCCAGGGCTGTGGAAACTCTTCCTATGAGTCAAGAGAACTACACTGAACCTCCATGTTCAAGAGCAGTGTATCACTAAATAAGGGTCGAAGGATCTGTCTTTTCCATTTTCATTCTGTTCTCATTCTTTCCGTGTTACCTTTTTCCGGTATTCAATTCCTACATTTTTGTTTTGATGTTCACAAGCTCTGGGATGCGTTTTTATGTACATTTCTGTTTTTGAAAGCTGCATCCTGAAGTGGTGACCAGATTAGAGATGGGCTGTCTCTGATGGACTTTATTTTTATTTATTTAATTAAATTTATATAATTTATATAATTTATATATCTAATCAGCTGGAGAAAGTGTTTATTCCCTGCAGAATGTAACTCTTCTCTAATGTTTTATTTTAACAACCAGATCTGTCCGTTGTCATTGTTTGACCCTTACTTATAAAATAGTCATTGTATGATGCTTCGCTTTTTATTTGCTACATCAACTGGGGATGAGTACTTGGACAACAGGATAAGCATTTTTACCGCCGAAGAATATAAATAAATAAATAAATAAAAGTACATGCACATTTTTGTACAGAATTTCCCCCATTTTGACATCTTTGCAGACAGTTAATTGTAACGTAAAGCATCTTTGTGTTTTGAGTGGATTTTTTGCCGAAACCCTATGTATTTTCATGCGCGCTTTCCTCTAATATACATGCTCCTGGACTTAGTTTTTTAAAAATTGGAAAACTACATTGCAACGCTCAAAGAATTGCAAATTTCAAAGGTTTCTAAAGCTGGTTCACATATTGATTCTAAAGTGCAAAATGTGATAATCCACATTCAAATGGAAAGTGAACTAATTTCTCTCCATCTTCTCCCACTGGATTATTGGAGGCTGGTGACAAGTTGTTGTTGTTGTTCAGTCGTTTAGTCGTGTCCGACTCTTCGTGACCTCATGGACCATAGTACGCCAGGCCTTCCTGTCCTCCACTGTCTCCCGGAGTTTACTCAAATTCATGTTCGTTGCATCGGTGATGCTATCTAACCATCTCATCCTCTGCCGTCCCCTTCTCCTTTTGCCTTCAGTCTTTCCCAGCATCAGGGTCTTTTCCAGGGAGTCCTCTCTTCGCATTAGGTGGCCAAAGTATTTGAGCTTCAGCTTCAGTATCTGTCCTTCCAATGAGCAGTCAGGGTTGATTTCCTTTAGGATTGACTGGTTTGACCTCCTTGCAGTCCAAGGGACTCTCAAGAGTCTTCTCCAGCACCACAGTTCTAAAGCATCAATTCTTCGGCGCTCAGCCTTCCTTATGGTCCAACTCTCACAGCCATACATTACTACTGGGAAAGGTGACAAGTTAGGAGGATCTTAAAGATATTCCTCATTGCAGGTTGATTTAAGTGGCCTCGGCCCCCAAACCTTTAAATGGGCCCACCAGAATTTCTCTAAAATAAGAACAAAGTCTCCCTCAAGTCAAGCATGATTCCTGGACCTTGTCCATGTAGTTTTCTTGGCAAAATGCAGAAACTATTTGTCACTGCTTTTTTCCAGAATTTTGTTTTTAATTCCTAATCTAGCCTACAACTCTGGGGGCTCCTGGTCATCTTCTATCCAAGGACTAACCACATCCAGCTGGGCGCAGCTTTTCCAAGATCAGCTTTTGCGTTGCCACCCGCTTTAAACTTGCCCTCTTAAAGTTGCCACCAAATTGCAATTTTTAAAGGGACAGAAAGAGAAAAAGATTAACTTCACGAAGAATTAAATTTGAAAGTTAAATGTACATTAAGACAACCTATCCATGTGCTTGCTAAGTTCGACACCGGCGTGATGGAACATCAAGTCAAATTTGGGATTTTTCCCGATCACACCTCCTTCTGGAGCACAGTTTTGCGGCAGGCCACATAAATACTAGCTCATTGCCTGGAAAAAATGTGGTGCACTCCTGATTTACATCTTCTGAGGCTCGCATAAATAAATAAACCCCATTTATTTTGTGGAAGGCTGTTTCAATACCAGCATATAAAAGGCTCAGATTTAATGCATCTGAAATAATAACACAATGCATTTTTTAAAAATAATGCATTTAAAAAAAATAAAAGAATGCATTTTAAATGCATTTAAAAAAATAAAAGAATGCATTTTAAATGCATTTAAAAAAAATAAAAGAATGCATTTTAAATGCATTTAAAAAAATAAAAGAATGCATTTTAAATGCATTTTAAAAAATAAAAGAATGCATTTTAAATGCATTTAAAAAAATAAAAGAATGCATTTTAAATACATTTAAAAAAAATAAAAGAATGCATTTTAAATGCATTTAAAAAAAATAAAAGAATGCATTTTAAATACATTTAAAAAAATAAAAGAATGCATTTTAAATACATTTAAAAAAAATAAAAGAATGCATTTTAAATGCTAAAAAAATAAAAGAATGCATTTTAAATGCATTTAAAAAAATAAAAGAATGCATTTTAAATGCTAAAAAAATAAAAGAATGCATTTTAAATACATTTAAAAAAATAAAAGAATGCATTTTAAATACATTTAAAAAAATAAAAGAATGCATTTTAAATGCATTTAAAAAAATAAAAATGCATTTTAAATACATTTAAAAAAAATAAAAGAATGCATTTTAAATACATTTAAAAAAAATAAAAGAATGCATTTTAAATGCATTAAAAAAAATAAAAATGCATTCAAAATGCATTTAAAATACCAGCGTTTAACATGCTGCCTTTTCCAGAAAAAGAGGCTGAACTGAACTTCTCTGAGTCTTCTCTTCCCCAGTGCAAGGAATTCCTGAGACCATTTAAAAAGTCCCTACGGAAGCTGAATTTGCCGAAAGATTTCCCAAAAGAAAAGAGGCTGAACTGCACGAGAAAGAACCTCACCATTCTCGGGGATCACATCAACATGTTTCTTCAGCACTACTGCAAAACTTGGGAACTAAAACACTGGAAAAAGTAAGGAAACAACTTTTCCTTTGTAGGAATGTCTAAATGTCTAAAAGCCAACAGTTCTAGGGGCTGGGAATCCCAGCCACCTTGGCAAAACTGTTTTATCTTGATCTTCTCTCCAGCCTGGTCAGGGCTGTTTGCACTTAGCCTTCTGCTCCCCGCTTTTTAAAACCTTAGAACAGCCCCCCAGGTGGGCCTGGCGATACCGAGGGCCTAGCTTCAGGGTCCCCATGTAAACTCAGGGCTCCGTGGCTGTCCATGCCCTGAGGGAGAGATCTCTGGCACCAGCTGACGCCAGGTATCATGAAGCCAGGACCATGGATGCAGGAAGAGAGCAGTGCTGATCTACAGTAGCGATCTCTTTGGTCTAAGGGGGAGGGAAAGAGAAACGCAGTCAGGCTTTCGAGAGCCTGGTATGATACCCTTTTACAATAGAGTTCTGGTCGTTCTTTTGGTGTGTTTCCTGACCTGGCCTGCCTCGCAGGGCTGACAGGAGGACAGGTCTCTTGTCATCAGTTTTGAAGGTGCAAAATGATCTCCCAGTGGATCTGCACCAAGTCCCAGTTGCAGGGAAATAGGAGAAGGGTAGGCCTCAGTCTCTGCTAGCGAGCCCTTCTAGGGGGCATCCGGTCAGCAGGTTGCTGGCCTAGGACTGGCCTTGTCCTTAGATTTTTGGCTCTTTTGGCAACATGGTGGGAAGAGTAAAATTCTTCCCCTCCCGATTTCAGGATGCTCTGGAGATTTGTCTCCCTCTTCTCCGCACTCGATGAGAAGCAGCTGTGTAAACTGTACAGGTACAGCAAGACGGACCAAATCACCAAGTTCCTGGTAAGGGTTATACTGTATTTCCTCCCCAAGCCGAAAGAGGTCGGCAACATAGCGCAAGGGGGATGCACCAGGCCTGCCCTAATTTCATCTCTTCTTGGCTCACCAGAGGCGTCTGCAGGGGGATTCCAAAAAGTCAAATGGGAGGCCACGGCCATGCAATCGAAACCACGCCCCTTTGGATGTGCATCACACCTGGGGAAAAAGGGGCAGGGCTTCAGTCATGTGGTTGTGGCCATTTTGACTTTTTTGACCCTCCTGGCAGCCCCATGGACACTCTTATCTTCTTCCCACGTCACCCAGGAAGCTTGATTTTGAGCCAGCCTTGATTCTTGTTAACAAGCACGTTTAGGTTGACATAGCTTAGCAGGACGGCTAGTTAGTAAATTAATCTCTGGGGCTGAACTGGCTCATCATCCTACATCAAGGGGGCTCTCCAAAAATGTGGGTTGTGCAGCCCCCAACCCTTCCCCAAATGGCAGATACCCTGCAATTTTTGAGGTGAATGAAGGAGATGTAGGGAGTTAATTTGGCCTGTACTCAACGTTGGCTGATTTCCAGAGCTAAGGAAGGTTGGTGAGCACCTAATTCTAAATCAAATTGGAAGGTCTAAAATTGAGAATTAATTAATTAATTAATTAAAAAATTAAGAGAATATATTGGGATAACTCTCATGGTGAATAAACTCCAAGGGGTATGTGTGGCATCTTTCCTTATAATAGGATTGGCTTTTCCTTAAGTTTCCCAAAATTTATCCCCAGATCTTAAATTGACAGGGATGCACATCTTTTTTCTAGGTTGGAAGTATTATGCCCTATAACAAGAAAATAGAGTTCCAGTAGTTCATGTGGTATCTGTTTCCTGACCTGGCCTACCTTGAAGGGCTGACACCCACGGGGTTTATTTGGCTTTAGATTGATGCATTCTGTAATCCCAGACCTTCAGCCATGTCTACTAGGCTGTATGGCTTAGGACAATGTTTTTCAAACTTAGCAAGTTTAAGAGGTGTGGACTTCAAGTCCCAGAATTCCCCAGTCAGCATGCTGGCTAGAGAATTCTGGGAGTTGAAGTCCATACTGCTTAAAATTGCCAAGTGTAATGGTATGTGGGAATGACCTTGGGAGACAGGGCCAGGGGAACAGTCGGATAAGAGGCAGCTTAGCCCACAGTAGGAATGGGGCCATGGCAAACTTCTCAGAAGGGGCCCTCCCTAGTTTCTTGAGCTGCAAAGGTGACGGTGGGAGATTTGTACTTTCAGACTTGCAAGTGTCAGCCTTGCGAGGTAGTCCAGACAAAAAGCACACCCAGATGAACTAATTCTACTTTGTTGTAAGGTTACATTAACAGAATCTTGTAAGTCTGAAAGTACATTTCTCCCCCGTTGCCTTTACAGCCCAAGAAACTAGGGAGGGTCCCTTCTTTGCCACACCCACATTCCACATTCCTTCTGCGGGCTCAGCTGCCTCTTATCCGACCATTCCTCGGGCTGTGGCTCTTCCCCCTGTCTCCCAAGGTCATTCCCACAGACCACCACACCAAGTTTGAAAAACACTGGTTTAGGTTTTTTTGGGGTTTTTTTTTTTTCATACAAACCCAGCCAGTTGTGGTTTATTTCACAAATCGTGGTTAAATCAACTATGGCTGAGTGTGGAGTGGGAACTCAGTCCAACTCTGAAGTCTGCCCACACACCCACAGGTGGGCACGCCCCAAGTTCCTTCGGAGAGGTTCCCTTAGCTAAGTTCCTTCAAAAGCTGCCCCCCATCACCAGCCCCTGGCATGTGCCTCTCCTCTTGTGGTTTCGTTGCAGAAGGCCTATTGCCGTTTGGAGAACCCTGACTTGGTCGTCCTTCCCAACAACAGCAAACTGGTGACGCTACGTGATACGTGGAGGCTTGCCGGGGGAGTGAAGGTGCAGGAGAAGCTGGGGCTGATGCACTCACTGTCGGGAGACTCTGATCTCCCAGCAGGAAACGTGCCTAAAAAACGGTAAAGAGGATCTGGTGGAGAATGCTTGAGTGAGAAACCATGATGCTGAACACCATCATGCCGAAACACACACACACACGCTTAACGACTCATATGGAGGGCCATTGAACACAGCAGTCACGGCTCATCAGATTTTGACTTTTTTTTCCGTCGAGAGCCACGCTGCAGAAATAATGTGGTGGGAGCTTCATCATGTGCAAAGAGGTCAGGGAGGTGAAGAAAGCTATGGGCAGGACCAGACCCCAAAGCGGGTGGGACCAGGGGATCCACAGCAAAGCTGGACAAGTAATGGCAAGCGCGGTCTTCAGTGACATCACTGCACAAGCCCCTCCTTTATACGCCAGCATCATGATGCTGCCGATGCTCATAGGCCATGAAAGCACATCTTGTTCCTTGCTTGCTGGCAAAGAACAGGCCAGCCAGTCCGTCTGGCTTGTTTGGGGCTGGTAATTGTTAATTACTGGCTGAAACCAAACCAGCTGCACACTGCTGCTCCTGGTCTATTTTGCTGACAAAGAATAATTAGGGTGCCAATTATTTACAGGTAGTCCTTGCTTAATGACCACAATTGAGACCGGAACTTCGGCTGCTAAGCAAAGTGGTCATTAAGTGAATCCAACCTGATTTTACGACCTTTTTTGCAGCGGTCATTAAGCAAATCCTTGTGATAGTTAAGTGAGGCACTTGGTTGTTAAGCGAATCACACGGTTCCTCATTGATTTTGCTTGCTGGAAGCTGGCCAGGAAGGTCGAAAATGGTGATCACATGACCACAAGATGCTGTGACGGTCATAAATGCAAACTGGTTGCCAAGCGCCCAAATTGTGATCACGTGACCGCAGAGATGCTGCGATGATCATAAGTGTGACCACCGGTTGTAAGTCTGTTTTTTCAGCACCGTCGTAAGTCTGAACCATCACTAAATGAATGGTCATTAAGTGAGGACTACCTGTATTTATTGTCCCCTTCCATTTGTCTTTTTTTTTTTTTTTTTAACATTCCAGCAAATGTCTTTTTCTTTTTAAGAGCGTGAGCGCCCATCAGTATACTAACCAGATCTGGTCTTCGGTACCTGTTTTGAGATCAGCCAAGCTTGACTATGTGCAGCTGCCTGTTGTGTTCCTGGTTTGGGACATATTTTTAATCAAACCAACATGACTCATTCCTGACTTTGCCAAGTTTAGATCAGTCGGGAAGTTTGGTTCTCGTGACTGTCATCGTGACCAAGCACGTCCAAACTTTTCAAAAAGTTTTATTTTTAAATAAATAGAATGGCTGAAAATTTGCTGAATCACCACATGCTCTCACCTTCCAGTGGTTCATGAGGGTGAGTGAGGGTGACGACTCACTCCTTTGATATTAACTTAGAAACTTTTAGCACAAGCCATGATAGGGTATGAAAAAGTTCTTTTATTAATACAAGTGAATAGAATCGATGCAAAGAGCAAACTAAGAATTTTCCCATGCAAACATATTTAAAAACCTGCCAGACTCTCACGCACCCCTCGTCCACCCCTCCCCTCCTGACTCACTTCCCATAACTTTGCACTGCCAGCCTTTGATGTTTCCAGATGGATGGCCTTGGAGCCTGGTTCCTCTCTTCCCCCCCTTAACGCCTGCATGCCATTCCTATCTAACTACTCATGGTTGCTCTACTGCAGAGCTTTCCAAACTGTGTGTCGCGACACAAAAGTGTGTCGCCACACACAGTGTGGTGTGTTGCCACACCACCCGGAAGCGGTGGCGCGCACGTGCACGGCGGCCGCGGCAGTGGCGCGGCTTCCGCGTTTTAGCGGAGGCTGCCGCCGCCGCCGTGCACACACGCGCCACCGTGCACGCACGCCGCCGCCGCTGGTGTGTCGCCAGCAGCGGCACTTTGGAAAGCCCTGCTCTACTGTCTGGCAAGCACTCAAGCTCAGGGTTCCCCAAACCCCGGGCCGCGGACCAGTACTGGTCCGTGGCCTGTTAGGAACCGGGCCGCACTGTCCGGAACGAGTCTTCCCTTGCACGCCTGTCTCCAACTCGGAAGAAGAGGAACCAATAACAGGAAGAGGTGGGGAAAGCGCGAAAGCCGAGCCTTAGCTGAAGCAGCTGATAGGAGGAGACCAGGAAGCAGAAGCACCTACGCCTATCAGCGCGCGGCAAACGAGGCTAGAGAGGCGGGCTGAGCAGTGCGAGGCCCGATTGGCTCCCACCTGCAAACAGCGCAAAAATCAAAGCCTGGCCGTGCGCACCTCCGTCGCCCAAACTCCAGCCTCCTGAACTCCAGCCGCTGCCCCTAGCGTAATGCACTTGAATCATCCCAAAACCATCCCCCCCCCCCTCCCCGGGTCCGTGGAAAAATTGTCTTCCACAAAACTGGTCCCTGGTGCCAAAAAGGTTGGGGACCCCTGCTCTAGCTAATTACTACAGGCTACGCTCTAACTAGTTACTACAAATCCCATCTATCTAAAGCAGAATGGCAGGACATCACCTAGTTACTACAAATCCCATCTATCTAAAGCAGATTGGCAGGATGGCATCCTGACGGTGAGTTTGCAGAAATCCTGTGAAATGTGACCATACGGCAAGATTTGGGATATTTTATTTTCTTTATTTTTCCCCCCACTTTTTGGCGAACTGGGCCATTTCCCAAGATCAGGGAGCGATGCCAAGCATGGAGACTTCTGAGGTAGCCCTCCAAAAATAGTAAGGAAAGGAACAGAGGTGATACTAAGGGCACCTTGGACTCTGTCTAAGTGGGGTCTTTATTTTCAGATCCAGCTCTTATAAAATTCACCGAAGTTTTCTTGCTGTTTCTTCAGGCACTCAAGGACCCGAGAGAAGAAAGTTGTGGAGCAACAGTGGCTTCCACAGAAATCATCTGCCCCTCTTTCCATTACTAACCGTGAAGAAACAGGCGGTTCTTCATCATCAAATCCCTATTAAAGACTGACCATGGACAAGGACAGCTTTTTATAAAGGACATTAAACAAGAAATCACCCAATTGGACTACTTTATTCAACTTTTATGAAATTCTGAAAGCACCCAAACTTAAGACTTTTGCAGGCATTCAGCAAAATGTCAAACACTCCCTTCCTATATAGTGTTTGTGGCAATTATCATTAAATCTATCATCTGTACAGCAAACCCCTTTTCGTTTCCACTTACCATTTGGAAGAAGTCTATGAAGGTTCTCAGTCATCCAGGTGGAATTGTCTAGCTTGAATCATGTCAACTGGATTTCTATTTTCTCAGTGGAAACGTTTCGCTCCTTATCCAAGGAGCTTCTTCAGTCTGAGCAAAGTTGGTAAGGGAATCCTAAATATGTTTCTAGGTAGCTGTGTGACCTTACACCTGGGAATCCATTTATGCCAACTTGGAAAATCCTTCCTTGAATAGAGGTGGGGGCCTCAGGCACAACCTCTCCCCCATCTTCCTCCCTGCTTTGTCTTCTGTGCCTAGGAAGATTAAGACCATTTCACAAGCTCAACAGCAGCATGGTGATCTTAACAATCCTCCTTTAGATGATAAAAGGACTTAAAATAACATCTCAATATAACCATGACCTAGCCCCAGGTGTAAGGTCACACAGCTACCTAGAAACATATTTAGGATTCCCTTACCAACTTTGCTCAGACTGAAGAAGCTCCTTGGATAAGGAGCGAAACGTTTCCACTGAGAAAATAGAAATCCAGTTGACATGATTCAAGCTACAGACATTTGGAAGAAGGTCCTTGGGGGGAAACCCTGGGGTGGGGGGAGAGTCAGGATCTATGAAAGAGAGAAAAGGGAGAAGGGACGTGGTTGCATGACCACCATTAAGGTAAGGCTCCCACATCAATCCAATTATAACAAAAAAGATACGGTCGGGCTGACTGTGGAACAGATCACAAACTGCTCGTGTGCAAGTTTCAAGCCAAGCTCAAGTGAAAGAAGAAAGTCAAATAATTTCCACATGACCTTGAGCGTATATCTACCATTTTCAAGGAGAATTGCTTTGAAGTTCTGAACCTCATTGACAGGCACCAGAGGAACTGTGGAATGAAATCAAAGAAGTTGTTAAGGAGGAATGTGAAAAGAGACTGCCAAAGTCCAAGAAAGAGAAGAAAACAAACTAAATATCAGTAGAGATGGTGGAAATTGCCAAGAAGCGAAGAGAAGCCAAAGCCATGAAAGACATCTCAGGGAGGAACTTAAGGAACAATTTCAGGGGACTGTGCGAAGAGACAAGAAATAGTATTACAACATCACCTGTGAAGATATCAAAGAAACAGACACAGAGAACAAAAGTTTACCAAAAGATCTCTGAACTCAGAAGGAGGTTCCAACCTTGAGTTGGCATGCTAAAGGTCACCAATGGACAGCCAATAGCTGACTCAAAGATCAAACAAATATCGACGGAGTCTACTGTAATTATGTACAGTAGAGATTCTACATCCAAGATATCTTAGAACGGGTGGGGAACGTCCGGCCCACGGGCCGTATAAGGCCCGCGAAATCATTTGGTTTGGCCCTTCCAAGGCAACCACAGGCCCTTCCGTGCGATTGGCTCCCACCCGCAAACCCCGCCCCCTTCCACACAATTGGCTTCCACCCGCAAACCCGCCCCCTTCCGCACGATTGGCTCCTGCCCACAAACCCTGCCCCCCGGTCCACGAATGATTTTAGAAATATCCAAATGGCCCTTGGCAGAAAAAAGGTTCCCCACCCCTGTCTTAGAAGATATTCCCTATTTACAAAAATTTCTAGTACTATAAGAAGTTAGATCAGCACTCCAGTCATGACCAAGTTGGAAGGCTACAGAAACTGATATTTAACCCACTGAAATACGGCAAGCAGCAGCAGAAGAATCAGTAAAGGTTTTAATCAAGCTGTATCAGCAATTTTGGAGAACGACACAGTGGCCAACAGAGTAGAAGTCGTCATTCTGCACAGCAGTACCAAAGGGAAGAGACTTAACAGTATCCTGTTAAGTATCCTTAATTTAAAATGCTGCCAAAATAATGCTTAGGATCAAAATAATGCTTAGGATCATCTAACGCAGATTAAATCCCTGTATGGAAAGGGAAATTCAATGTGGTTCGCTGCTTGGGACTTAGAGTGGGGCAGTATGAGAACTCAAGTCTGTACTATGCTGGCTAGGGAATTCTGGGAGTTGAAGTCCACACATCTTAAAGTTGCCGAGGTTGAGAAACACTGGTTTAAGGCCTAACGTGACACACGATCCCACCCTATTTTGGAGTTAAGCAAACCCTAATTTATGAACACAGCCAGCGCCTCTGACTTCTACGCAGATTTATTTACAAAATAAATTTATTTATAAACTTTGGACAGTTTGTAATATCAATAACAACACAGAATCACAATACAATATAGTAGGAAATGAAACTTAACAATACAATGAAGCTGAGTCTGGCATCAAAAGTTCCACCATCCATCCATGAAGACTCTAGAAAAGCCACGTCTTCACGAGGTTCTGAAGAAAAACTTGAAGAGCTACAGAGAAAAGAACATTTCCCCAGGGAATTTTTTCTCCCCTCCCATATGATGTGGATGAAATTCTATCTTCTTGATAACTATTAGAGGCTAGGACTTTTGATGAAGGGCCAGGGGCACATTAAAAAGGGGGCGAGGCTTTGATGGCATGGTTGTGGTTGCCATCTTTACTTTTTTGATCCCTGGAAGCAGAGCTTTCCAAACTGTGTGTCGGGACACGTTAGTGTGTCGACTGCAGTGTCTGGGTGTGTTGCGGCTGCTGCTGCCTCCGAGCCCTGCCAGGATTCCACGCAGGTCCTAATGCCCGCCTTGTGCCCTGCTGCCTCCAAACCTGCCCTGCCAGGATTCCGCGCAGGTCCTAGTGCCTGCCTTGTGCCCTGCTGCCTCCAAACCTGCCCTGCCAGGATTCCGCGCAGGTCCTAGTGCCTGCCTTGTGCCCTGCTGCCTCCAAACCTGCCCTGCCAGGATTCCGTGCAGGTCCTAGTGCCTGACTTGTGCCCTGCTGCCTCCAAACCTGCCCTGCCAGGATTCCGCGCAGGTCCTAGTGCCTGCCTTGTGCCCTGCTGCCTCCAAACCTGCCCTGCCAGGATTCCGCGCAGGTCCTAGTGCCTGCCTTGTGCCCTGCTGCCTCCAAACCTGCTCTGCCAGGATTCCGCGCAGGTCCTAGTGCCTGCCTTGTGCCCTGCTGCCTCCAAACCTGCCATGCCAGGATTCCGCGCAGGTCCTAGTGCCTGCCTTGTGCCCTGCTGCCTCCAAACCTGCCATGCCAGGATTCCGCGCAGGTCCTAGTGCCTGCCTTGTGCCCCGTTTCCTCCAAACCTGCTGTGATTCCATGCAGGTCCTAGTGCCTGCCTTGTGCCCTGCTGCCTCCAAACCTGCCCTGCCAGGATTCTGCGCAGGTCCTAGTGCCTGCCTTGTGCCCTGTTTCCTCCAAACCTGCTGTGATTCCATGCAGGTCCTAGTGCCTGCCTTGTGCCCTGCTGTAAGAGTGTGTCGCGAAATGATGCCCTGCTGTAAGAGTGTGTCACGAAATGATGCATGTCTAAAAAGTGTGTCACCAACATGAAAAGTTTGGAAAGCTCTGCCTGGAAGCAACAAGCACAGTATTGGGTGAATTGCATGTGGACAAGGAGCAGTAGAGTTCCCCACCCAATTAATGTGATTTGCAAGCCTAGCCCATTGTGGTTTACCCAGTCAACCACAAATAAACCAGAGTTTAGCATGATGTGAACCAGCCTTTGTGGTTTATTCAACACACTTACTTATCCATCCACAAATGCGATTGGAGTTGGAAGGGCACCAGGACTGCAGGGTGGTTGAATTCGGAGACTGCACTTAAGACATCCTGGCTTAGATTCTCCGATGGCTTCCCAAATCGGGGGTGGGGGTCAGGGAAGAAAGGATCTAACACATTCCTTGTAGGAAGAAGAAATGGTGGGCTCAGCCCAAGGACTCCCCATGGAGCATTTCTGCAGATACTAGTCTGAAGAGAGTATTGCTTTTCTTTTCTTTTTGATGCCTTCTAAACTGAGATGTAAAATGATGATAATGGTGATGATGAAGAAAAATATTATGCTTATGAAAATAGAAATCCATTGTTATACCAATCATGACTGAAGACCTTGGAGCAATACCTAAATATTTGGAAATTTTGAATTTATCGGACCTGAACACCCTAATTTTAGGAAAAAATACCCCGCTTGGAACTGCTTACATCCTCAGACACTACCTTAATAATTCTTAGGTCCTTGGTTAGGACTTGAATTATTAAGTTTTCACCAGTCTTTGACTGTGAATCTAATTGTAGATTACCCAGATGATGATGATGTATTAATATACTTCTGTGGACTTTTTGGACATTTCAAGAGTCATGAACTTGTTTAAATGATGTAGCAACTCTTCTGGAGGTGGTCAAAGGCTCCACCTCCCCAACTAAAGCAGGTGTCTAACTGTATGGTGAACAGCATCAACTGTACAGAGCCACCATACTTGCTGTTGGTTCCTGGATTAATCTATAGCCACTATGTCTATGAAGGTTCTCAGTCATCCAGGTGGAATTGTCTGTAGCTTGAATCATGTCAACTGGATTTCTATTTTCTCAGTGGAAACGTTTTGCTCCTTATCCAAGGAGCTTCTTCAGTCTGAGCAAAGTTAGTAAGGGAATCCTAAATATGTTTCTAGGTGGCTGTGTGACCTTGCACCTGGGGCTAGGTCATGGTTATTTTGAGATGTTATTTCTAAGTCCATTTATCATCTAAAGGAGGATCGTTAAGATTACCATGCTGTTGTTGAGCTTGCGAAATGGTCTTAATCTTCCTAGGAACAGAAGACAAAGCAGGAAGGAAAATAGGGGAAAGATTGTGCCTGAGGCCCCCACCTCTATTCAAGGAAGGATTTTCCAAGTTGGCATAAATGGATTCCTTGACCCCTCTCTCAAACCACCTATCTTCTCTGTCTAAAATGTGAACATTCGGAATTTTCCTTCATTGGCGATCACTCGTAACCGAGTAAGATTGGCTTCCAAAGGTAAAATTTTAACGGTGGATCCGTAAGTGGCTATAAAGGCCAATTCTGGATCCGCACAACCTCCCACAATGAGGGCATAGGTTTCCGGGTGGGAGACGGTCATGATGAGGGTTTGCCTGACGTGCCTTCCTTTTAGCTCTTTTCTCCCTTTCGCCCTGTACTCGTGCTTCTTCAAAGTCCATGGCACCATTAATAAAGGATGACCTCCAATTGAAACGCTCATGAGTTAGGGCTTTCATGCCTAAGGCGGGACTAGAACTCTCCGTCTCCTGGTTTGCCGCTGGCTCCTTCCTAGAGCTGAGACACAGGGACTGGCCCAAGGTCACCCAGATGGCTTTCATGCCTGAGGCGGGACTAGAACTCTCCGTCTCCTGGTTTGCCATTGGCTCCTTCCTAGAGCTGAGACACAGGGACTGGCCCAAGGTCACCCAGATGGCTTTCATGCCTGAGGCGGGACTAGAACTCTCCGTCTCCTGGTTTGCCATTGGCTCCTTCCTAGAGCTGAGATACAGACTGGCCCAAGGTCACCCAGATGGCTTTCATGCCTGAGGCGGGACTAGAACTCTCCGTCTCCTGGTTTGCCATTGGCTCCTTCCTAGAGCTGAGATACAGAGACTGGCCCAAGGTCACCCAGCCGGCTTTCATGCCTGAGGCGGGACTAGAACTCTGTCTCCTGGTTTGCCATTGGCTCCTTCCTAGGGCTGAGCGCACGCGACTGGCCCAAGGTCACCCAGCCGGCTTTCATGCCTAAGGCGGGACTAGAACTCTGTGTCCTGGTTTCTAGCCCCGCACCTTAACCACTAGACCACTGCGCCATCTTGAAGATTATGACCCTCTCTCATGGATACCACTGAAAAGAAGTCTTAAATAAAACCACAAAACATTTTTTTCCCATTTTCTGTCTTCCCCCCTGCCCTTCAAAAAATAGAAAATCGCTTCCAGCTTATTAAAGATCAGCAGCTTGGTTGAAGAGAGTTTCAAGGCTGCAGTAGGAACGAATGAACGAATCAGCCTTGATTTAAACCCTGCAGGAGCTGGGTTCACACAACCCATTAACCCACAATCGAAGAGAGAGCTGTGACCAGAGTCCATAACCTTTTTCTAAACCAAACAATGCCCCAAGGTCATGTAGAATAGTGCAAAACTGACAACCCTGAAACAAGAATGTTCAGTTCATTGGATGTTTTCCTAGGGGACATTGTCTTTAGCCAAACACCACACGCACACAGATGCAGGAACACTATATTTATTAAGTCAATAGTTCATTTTAGCAATACAATTACAGAATATCACAATGTTGGTTACAAACATACTCAGGATGGTTTGATGTATACAAAGAATAGAACCGAGCACGGCGGTCTGGTGTGATGTCAGATACAAAAGAGGAGCGGGATGGCCAAGGATGATTGAAACGCCTTCATATAAGTAACAGTGGCACAAAAAGATGAGGGGACTCAGATTTAGAGACGCTGGCAGGTGTGCCCAGCTTTCAGCTGGTTTGCTTCCAACCACATTGCTGATAAACAGTTTTAGTTTAATATATGTACATATTTTAACCCCCTGTTAAGATCCATGGTGTATTAAAAAATAAGAGTACTGAAACTGGTAATATTAAATAAAAATAAAAGCTCATTCAACACCCCCCCCAAGAAATAATGCTAAAGTTTCTCTCTTTTTTAAATCTTATTTTCATGGCAACATAGCTTATATCAAGGAATATGCATACAAAGGAAAGCTGGGGTGGGGGGCAGTTACACTTATGGTACCTGTGAGAGTTAGTGATCCAACACTGAAAAACTTGTGTGCCAAACACCAAGTTTCTAGATATCTCTATATATTTATATAGCATATATATTTTTCCATCTTATTTTTTTAATGTTTTCAAACCAAAGAAATCTGCACTTAAAAACAACTCACTAAGGCCTCTTCATGCTATAAGATACCTACAATTGCCATGGTCGTATTTGCTAATGAGAATCTGAAATGGATGTCGCAGAAAAGGGAAGTGGGTTTCACTGCCTTAAAAACATTCCTGAGTTTGGGGAGTGAGACGAAAAAGCACGATCTCCCTCGCTGTCAAAAAGGAACCCTACAAGCCCTCTTTTGCCACCCGAAAGCTCCCTTCAGCCCTTCTATAACACAACAGCAGGACACACGCAGCAAAGGTTTCTTCCCCACAAAGGCCAAGAGGCGAAGTGACCAAACTGAGCCAAAGACACAAAACCAAGAAAAGGAGGAGGAAAAAAACAGCCGTAACAAACATAACAAGACATTCCTATTCACGCTGGAAAGCCAAGGAACATGACCAAAATTCATCAAAGGTATTCAGGTTCCTCCCCAATGTGCCCAGTAATGGGGCAGCTTTGACCACAAGGCAAAATCCTTGAGCAACATCTGAACCTGGTGCTCTCGGTTTTCTCTGGAAGTGATGGGAACTGTGGTCCAATCCATGCGGAAGGCGCCAGGTTTGGAGTGATTCGGTTTCTGATGAGAAGGCACGAAGGCTGTGCACGCTTCAAAAACAATTCAGAGGAGCTGCTGCAGACCTCACGCGAGGGCAGCGCCTCTCTGCTGTTCATTAAAGGAGCTCCTCTTTTTTCAGGCTGAAAAGAAGATACCACCTTCTGAGGTGGAATCGTAAAGAATTGAATGCGTGCGTTCCATGAAGTGGTCGGGTTTGTTCTCAGGCTCCTTTAACAGAACCTGAGGTCTGCAGCAATTCTTCTGAACCCTCTTTGAAATCTACATCGCTCTAGGAGGCACATGAAAGGACCATCAATTGCTAAGTGCCGCCTTCCCCCACCCCCTTGTGGTACAAGATCAGCTTCTGCCACGCACAGAGCGCCAAGCACAGCCACTGGTGGTGCTAGGATGCCCGTCCGAAGGTGGGGTAGCTCTCTGCTCGCCCTACACCAGGTTACCCTTCTGCAGCCAGTAATTTTATCTGCCCTAAAACCCAGTTGGGATGGGGTAGGGGAAGGACATATACATGATTAGAGTTACAAATACATGAAACTTCCATGGGAATAATAATTGGGAAGGGTAAAGTCCTCCAATCACATGGCCCACGCCAGTTTTACCTTTTCGGACATGGGGTTTAGACATGCTGCAGTGGAAGCAGCAAGAAAAGGAGAGGAAAGCACATTCCCCCCCGTCTGCCCTTGGTGCATCAGGATGCCTTTCAATATGTCTGATGCGTTGTAGAAGACAACCTTTGGGCAATTTTACAAGCCCCCTCAACTTTCAGTGAGACTCCAAACTGTGCAAAGGAGCCTTTCATTTTGGCATGAGCAGGGCTCTGTGGAAAAAATTGTGGAATGGCAATTATATTTTTTATGGGAGGAAGAGAAAAAGGAAGTGGATGATCTATAATAGCAACATGTCACAGCTGTGTCAGATTTTAAGCCTCTACGCCACCACTTTCCCTGTTCTCTTAATGCACATGCTCACCAACTGGAGAGAGACATTTGGCCTTGAAAACATCCATTCTCACAGGTTGGGAGTTGGACAAGAAATGCCTTTCTTGTTAACTGGGGGAGCCGAGAAGGCCTTGAAAGCAAGCACGATATACCACAATCCTGATCAGATGGGCAAGCAAGTTAAAGTCCAAAGTTGGCCTTCAGAATGCCAGGATCCCAACCAAAGGAAGGGGGGAAGTATCTCCTATTTAACTATCAAATCCTGGAAAAGAACATTTTGCTTCCACAGGTATATCTTCATGCCTGAGCTACCCATCATATACTTATTAGAACTTTGACTAAATAATGACAAAAGGGCTTCACACCATTGTGCAAAATTAATTCACAATTCAAACTCACAATAGTAAGGAGAAGGGGAAAAAGGAATGCCCCCCAGGACTCGCAACACTTGAGCAAAAACACTTCCAAATGGTGTAACAACTGGAGTTTCTCTGTGTGCAAAGGTTTAATTGGTCCAGACTTGAATACACATGTACGTTCTCAGCCTTTAATTAAAAGCACACACGTGAAGTTCTGCACAGTTCAGCATAACCACATAGACTTTGGCCTCCACTTTAGTTTTCAATGGGTACCACGGCACACTGGCAGCGCTGTAAGGTTGATTCTGAAAGAACTTAAATTCTCACTTTCATCCCTTACAAGAATGATCATTCTTCTGTTCCCAGTTGCTCTAGATAAGAGCGCATCAGGATTCTGGGCAGGTGAAGGAAAAGGGAAGGAAAAGTTAAGGCTATTTTTTACTAAATTACTCTAACTACTGGGAAGTTGGGGTGGGGGGAAGAGATTAGATAAATAATTCCTTGCAAATACTGTATCCAAAACTTTGCAAGTGGCTCCCCGTGGGGCCATTGTGTATGACCCACTGAGTAACGCAATTTGGATCTTCTACTCTAGTGATAAATCACTTGCTGTTCTCATTGCATGCTCCAAAATCCATCCATGATGTAAGACAAGTGATTAGGGACTAGAAAATAACCCTTTTTCATGTCCTTGGCAACATCTGCACATGAACTGGCACAGAAAGGATAACCCACCTCAAAAACACAAACCAAGGAAAGTACTCAAAGCTCTCTGGTATCTCCAGTCCTGCCTTTCCAGAAGCCAAGGATTTAAAAGTAATTGTCCTTTTGATTTTGAGTTCAAACTATTTACCATTCCAGTTTTATTTGCAGTTTCAGGAAAAGGGAACGCAGCTACCGCCAAATTCCCAAATGCATCACACTACCACATCACTCATCCCCTCCAGCAAGCAGCAATTACCGGTGGGTGGTGATGGGACTTGTGATCCAATAGATGTGGGGAAGGCTGGGGTGGGAAAGATTCAGGGAGGCACCACTGAATTAACTTTCTGGACATCATGCGATTCTGTCTGTAGGTACAGCAAGCAAGGATTTCAGGAAAACAGCAGAGGAATTGGTTCAATAAGTAGTTTTGGTTTGTTTTTTAACAATTTGGGAGCAGTCTCCTCTTGAGTAATATGGGAATGCTGGGAAAAATCAAGGATCTTTGCATGGCTTTATTCAGCGATGAGAATTTAATGTTGTGATTTTCAAAACAAAGGGAGCTAAGAGCCAGCATCTGGGAGCTCAGTTCAGATGTCATGCTGCCAACACAAAGCCTGGCTAATTCTGCAATGAAAGGGGGGGGGGAGGATGGTGGTGCAACTGACAAAGCAACGCTGAAGAAAAGCAGCAGCCTGGATCTTTCTCTAAAGATCAAGGCAATAATTCCTCTTTGTTTTCACTGCAAATGCCAAAAAAAAAAAACGGTGTTTCAGGCACAGTTCTGGGTGTTTTACTCCTCTCCTCCACCCACTGTGGAAGTTAGCCTGAATGGCTAGGACTATGTAACTTGCCAGCCCAAACCCACTGACTGACTAATTTAATTCTTTCTTCTGGAATTTTGATCAACTAAGTGCAGCTGAGAATATAACCAACATGATTTAGGAAACAGGCAGCCTTTGCATTAGAGGTGATGGGGAAGCGGGGAGAGAAGCAATGGTTTTAAAGCCTACAATGGGGAATGAAGCAAATTGAAATGTTTACGCTCCCTCTTAGATGGAGGATTCCATCTAAGGACAAAAGGAACAATGGGAGCCGAAAGGGCCAGGAAAAGCCAGAAGATGCAGAAGCCAAATGAAGAAGCTAAGAACGGCCTATGTAGCTCAGTTCCTAAAACAGTGAACATCTTAGAAACGTATCTGACTACAAGACTGTGGGGAAAAACAGCCTTAAAACTCTAAGATGTTTCTAAGAGTTCCCATACACCCCCTCCTCTTACTAGGGACCCAGCCCAGGTGGAGGTGCAGTTTTCACCTGTCCTCACCCCCCACAAAATCCTTTGGGCACAGCCCCAATGCAAGCAGACCTTTTCACAGCCGATGTTCACCTCCCACCCACCTTTTCAAGGGACTGGTCCCAATATCTCAAATGCCATGCAAAGAAGCCAAATTCCAACCTCCATGGAACAGACCTTCCTCGACTCTTTCTACATGTGTTTTTGCCTCAGGGAGTCCCCATGTGACATTTGCTTCCAAAATGACTGCTTCCTTTTTCACCAAAGAGTTACAAGAGGCCCCACCCCCTGGGAAAGAAAGAAAGAATTCTGAAAAGGCACTAGTTCAAAACAAAAATGACCGTCCTGCAACATCCTACTTTAAAAAGCCAATGGTATTGCTATAGTTCGGGATAAAGAGGAATATCTAAAGCCACTAACTGCTATTCTTTGCTGAGCCCATTACTTTAACAACAGACTTGCAGACCTTTCATTCCCCTCCCCTCAAAATTAAAACAGTAAATAAAATTCACTCCAAATACTAGAGGTGCTTTCTGCTAGCCAAAACTCTTTCCCTGGGCAACTAATAAAACCCCTGAAAATAGGGGTGGCCATCCACCAATACCTTTTATATACAGAGACAATGTCAGTGCCTCCATATTAAAAACTGAGGTAAGAGCAAGATTTTTCTTCTCCTTTCCAAACTGGGCATAGACTCCCCAGATCTTTCAAAATGGCAATTATTACCTCGACATTAAAAGACAGTTCAACTAAAAGAAAAAGAAAAAAGGCAACCCCACCCCCAAATTAAGACAAGCTAGTGAGACAGGCATTAACTCTTAAAAAAGGAAATGACAAGCATTTAAAAATTAAATATAAGGAGATTGGGTTGTGGTCGATTTTGTTTGGTGTAAAAAATAATGAGGCTAAAAAAAAGAAAGAAAAACAAAAGAGAACGTGACTGCCTTGCTGTGTGCTTTTTTCTTCTTTGGGCATTATTCAGTGACCCTTGCAAAGTATATAATGAACCGTCATCTCCAAAAATAAAAATAAAATAAAGCCAGATGCTTTAGGAGAAGAAAAAGATCAGTTAGCACAAGCAAGTTATAGCCTTCAGAGCAGGGTTTCTCAACCGTGGCCACTTTCAGAGGTGTGGACTTCAACTCCCAGAATTCCCCAGCCAGCAAGACTGGCTGGGGAATTCTGGGAGTTGAAGTCCACACCTCTGAAAGTGGCCACGGTTGAGAAACCCTGCTTTAAAGACAGCCTACTTTGAAAAGGGGGAGGGGGAGGATGGAGAAGCGCTTTAAAGTTTTGTTTATGCAAGATAACATTTAGTGTGTATCCATAATATTTTAAAAGGCATGTCATTGCAACTGCTGAAAACTGTGGAAGCTGCTAATATTCTCTATTATATGTCTGCCATGTCTCGGGTATTGTTGAAAATGCACCCTTGATTAAATTTATCTACTGGGTCAAAGGGAGCACGGGGCAGAAACAGTATGCCAGACACTGCCCCACAACTCTTTCGAAGGGCAGGCTGGTCCGCTTTAAATGATCCTGGTCCTGTCACAAAAAGGAAAACCCAAAACCACGAACAACAAAATAAACCCCTTGTCTATCTCAAGAAGACAGCAAGCGGAGGCAAACAAAGCGTTATTTTGGCGACTTATCACTTTTGTGCGAACCCACTGGTCCAGTTCACTCTTCTCAAAAGCCGAGTGGGCGGCCAAGAGCAGTTCACAAACAAGCGCTCCTTCTCCACGTAAAACCCTGCCAGGTGGCTTTGTAAAGTAGTGCAAGGCGAGGAGGAGGAGGAATCTTCCCAGCCAGCCTCTTTCTGTACATGTGCATGTGAAGGTGGGCCATTTTTCAATGATCCATACTGACTAGGGCCGTGCAGAGACCTGGATGCAGAGGGCACAAAGGGATTAGGAGCAAGCTTGATCGGGCAGGGAGTGTCTGCTGGGAATTTCTTAAGCCATCTATTCCCGGCACTGCGGGTCAACTGCAGATCCCCACCGCTGCGTGAGCCCAGGAAAAGATCTTCCTGACGGAGGGTACGTACACGTCTGCACACAGTCCTCATCACGTTTTTCCCTCTGCATCCAGATTCTACAGGGCCCTAATACTGAGTAAGATTATCTTCTTTTATTGTAGAAAAGAAAATAATCGTGCAGATTTACACGACTGGCATCCTCCTTTCTCAATTAAGAATGCAACTCTTTAAAAAACTGTTAAATGGTTTTATTTCTCTCTATTCTTTGCAGCGATTTCCTGTAAAGTGGCTTTTTAGAAAAAAAAATTAAGAGAATTAGAGATACTTTTTTACATGTGTACATGTTTGTGTGTACATGTCAGTGAACCACACACACGCACATACACACACCCCTTGAACCAAAACAAAATACGCCGTGCTCATGCTCATGCATTTAGCACACGTCTGGCTCGTGGTCACTCCGTCCAAAGTTGACGTCATCCCCAAAATGGGATTTTTATGGACTGGACCAGTGTTTCAATGCAATTTTTTAACAGCTCCGGGAAGGAGGAGGAAAAAACAATCTGTATGGTTTCAAATTTCACAGTATGACTTTTCCCATGTAAATTTGGGGGAAAACAAAGGGGGGGAAAAGAATAGCAATTGGTAAAATTGACCAAGTTCCTTAGCAAATCTGTCCTTCAACGGTCTGAGACATCAGGAAAGATTGGACAACTTGTTCGGTTGATTGGGGACTGGTGCTTACGTCCTCCAGGGCATCTGTGACCGAAAACTGCCGATCCCGCAATCGATTCCAGTTGGCCAATATGTTGTGGTATTCAAATACTTTCTCATAATTGCCAATGGAGTTGTACAGTTTAATGAGGCCCCTGTAGTCATACTCTAGTCCACTGTAACCTTCCCCGAAAAGCTTTTTTCCTAAAATAATAAAATCATAAAACCAAGAACAATATTAATGGCTGTCATATTAAACTGTAATTTCTGCATTTTAAAATTAGATATCCATCAAAGAAGTTGATACCCATCAAAAAGTTTTTTAAAAAAAAATTAGAAGTTTTTTGGGGGTACAGGTAGTCCTCACTTAACAACCATTCGTTTAGTGATGGTTCAGACTTATGACTGCTGGAAAAAATGACTTATGACCTGTCCTCACACTTATGACCATCGCTGCATACCTATGGTCATGTGATCACGATTTGGGTGCTTGGCAACTGGTTTGCATTTATGACCATCGCAGCGTCCTGTGGTCATGTGATCGCCCTTTTCGACCTTCCCGGTCGGCTTCTGGCAAGCAAAATCAATGGGGAACTATGTGATTCACTTAACAACCATATGGTTTGCTTAACAGCCGTGGTGATTCGCTTAACAGCCGCCGCAAAAACGTTGTACAATTGGGTCGGATTAACTTAATGACTGCTTCATTTAGCAACCGAAATTCCGGTCCCAATTGTGATAGTTAAGCGAGGACTACCTGTATCCCGTAATGGGCTTTCAAGATGATAAGCAGCGAGAACTACCTGTATGAATAAATGGTTCCAGAATGGACCTCCTCAGACTTTTACCCTTCCAAGAAAGTTATAAACAGAATAACCAATGGGGGGAAAAAGATCCTGAAAGAACTCCAAACTCTCTTTTTCTAGGAAGATTTCATCATCTCCAACAACACAAATCCTCCATTACTATTTCTGCTTTCTTTCTTCAATTGGAATTTGCACTGCTCCAATGATTAACCAGTTTATAATTTAAGTCTATTAGGGGAGGCACAAACCAGGGATCCTATTTCAAACGCAAACCTAAAACGCACTAATTAGGAGGAGCTAAGTGGTCGGGAGTGCGGGCCTCCAGGCTTGCTTGAGCTGGCTATGAAACGATTGTCAGAAAGCTCCCGGTGCCACTGATCTTTCCCTCCCCCTCTCTGAACGTCATCCATCCCACAACTAAGATCTTAGCAAAGCTGCAGTTAAAGAATAGACCCACCAATGGCTATGGATCTCAAATAAAGCTTTTCAGCATTCTCGTACTGATTCATGTCATAGTTGTAGAGCGAGGCAAGGTGTCCCACAGAAAGAGCAACTTCATAATCTTCTTGGCCAAGGAGCTGCTCCTTGATCTGAATTGCTTTGATGTGCATCTCTTCTGCTTCCTGCAACACCCAAAAGAGTACGTCACTTACTTAGGAATTGCTTATGTTAGGACAGCAATGTGGGTATCTTTCCATCAAACACAAGTGAGAGTCTCTGCCTGCCCGAGAGTGCAAGCTACAGTTCTTAAAACTCTAAAAAAGCCAAGGTTAAACTTTTCAGAGAGGAGTGCGCATCAGGAATCAGCTGAACAAGAAATTTTGGGACAGAGTGGAGTAATTTGGAAGGTGTGGTAGAGCTGATGAATCTGAACCTGCTCCATTCTGGCTGTGAACATTTGTGAAAATCCCATTTTAGTCTATTCTCTGGAATGCTGAAAAGGGTCCTTGTCTAGGTTAAGCATTGTGGTGGGGAGAGGGGAGAAGGAAGTGGGTGGACTAGATTTCCACGACCACTAATCTTTCCTCAAATCAGGAGTTGAGTTTTAATGGCTGGCTCACAATGCCGTTTCAACAACACACACCCCTTCTACATAACTGAACAGGTTTGTTAGCTGACTTATTCTACTATCATATTAACAGGTCTGACTTATCTAGGAGCCACAAAAACGTTATAATTTTTTTTTAAATAAGAATAAAAATGGTTATTTATTTTCATGCCTTTTAATTAAAAAAACAGGCAAGAAATGCACAAAATTTGAACATCAAACCAATGATCTTATTTATAATTTATAGTTGTAACATGAACAGTCAAGTTTAGTAACTTTGATGATACACAACAGACATAATTAATCAGCAACTAATTATTACAAAATAATATATTATTACAAAGAAAATATTGAAAACCGTATGAAATATAATTTTAATACTATTATTTTTATGGAGGGAGGGGCCCACGAAGGCAAAAATGCCCAGTGCCGAAAGAAGTCATAATACAGCCCTGACCATTAGCAGTATTTGCCTAAACAGTTTTTAAAGACCCTTTAAGGTGTATATTATAAAACCCTTATGTGAATTTATGCTGCTGTTTTCCATCAGCCAGAGGCATCTGAAGGATCCACTGTTCATTCTGTCAAAATGATGAAAGTAGTATTTACACCCCATCCATTTTTGTAGGTGTGTGGTGAGGTCACAATGCTTGTACAAAAGGGTGGAAGCATTCATCACATCAGGGTGACACTCTTTTCAACACGTGCCCACCATTTATTTATTTATTTGTTTGTTTGTTTATTTATTTATTTTTCAAATTTATTCCCCACCCATCTCCCATACAAGGGACTCTGGGCGGGTTACAATAAATAAAAATTTAAAAACTATACAAAATATCTAAAAACACAAGAAGCATAAAATAAATAAAATAAAATCCAAGATGGATTAGGAACTGCAGAATAGATCGTGGAGCTACGGGGCCAGCCAACCCCAGGAGGCACTACCACCTCCGTTGTCCCAGGCCAGGCGGCAGAGCCAGGTCTTAAGGGCCTTCCGAAAGGCCAGGAGGGAGGGGGCCAGTCTCACCTCCGGGGGCAAGATATTCCATAAGGCGGGCGCTATCGCAGAGAAGGCACCCCGCTAGATGGAATTCTCTTGTTGAGGGGGTCCAAAGCATGCCCTCTCTGCATGCACAGGTGGGGCGGGCCGATGTTGTCGGGACGAGACGGTCCCTCAGGTACCCTGGTCCTATGCCATGTAGGGCTTTAAAGGTAATCACCAACACCTTGAATTGGACCCGGAAGCAAACTGGCAACCAATGCAGCTCGCGTAGAAGAGGTGTTACATGTGCTGATCTCATGGCACCCATAACTGCTCGCGCCGCGGCATTCTGCACCAGCTGAAGCTTCCGGATACTCTTCAGGGGTAGCCCCATGTAGAGCGCATTACAGTAATCTATACGGGAGATGACAAGGGCGTGAGTGACTGTTCGGAGGGCCTCCCGATCCAGGAAAGGGCGTAACTGGCGCACAACTCGAAGCTGTGCAAAGGCCCTCCTGGCCACGACTGCCACCTGCTCTTCGAGCAGGAGTCGAGAGTCCAGGAGGACCCCCAGATTCCGCACTGGATCCGAGCGAGGTAGTGCCACCCCACCCAGAACCAAAGATGACAACTTCCCGGATCTAGCGGGGCCATCAATCCACAGCCACTGGATCTTACCAGGATTCAGTTGAAGCCTGTTGTTCCCCATCCAGACCCCCACAGCCTCCAGACACTGAGATAAGGCATCGACCGCATCACCTACTTCACCCGGGACAGAGATGTATAACTGGGTATCATCAGCATATTGGTGATACCTCATCCCGTGGTGACAGATGATCTCGCCCAGCGGCTTCATGTAGGTGTTGAATAGGAGAGGAGAGAGAACCGACCCCTGCGGTACCCCACAAGTCAGGGGTCGCGGGTCAGCTCTCTCCTCTCCTATCAACACCGACTGGGAACGGCCCTGGAGGAAGGAGGCGAACCAGCGCAGAACCACGCTGCCCGCCCCCAACTCCCTGAGCCACCCCAAAAGTATACCGTGGTCGACGGTATCGAAAGCCGCTGAGAGATCTAAGAGAGCAAGGATGGATGAACTCCCTCCATCTCGCTCCCGCCAGAGATCATCCATAAGCGCGACCAATGTGGTCTCTGTCCCATATCCCGGCCTGAAACCTGACTGGAAGGGGTCCAGATAATCTGTTTCCTCCAGAATCCTCTGGAGTTGCCCACCATCCACTCATGGACACTGCTGCATCAGCTGCTCTAATATTTTAATGTCTGGCTGTACTGCCATAACTTTTTAGCACCTGACTTGTATTCCGGTCAGCCATCCTTGGAAAGTAAAGTATATAAAAGTAGTCTATAGAACCAATCAATCAGCAAAATGATTCAAGGAAGAAAATCATACAGGTAGTCCTCACTTAGTGACTGTTTAGCAACTGCTCAAAGTTACGACGGCACTGAAAAAGTAACTTTACGACCAGTCCTCGCATTTATGAATGTTGCAGCGTCCCCACGGTCATGTGATCGAGATTCGGATGCTTGGCAACCAGTGGGCTTTTATGACCGTTGCAGCATCCCATTGTCACATGGTCTCCATTTGCATGCCTCACAGCCGGCTTATGACAAGCAGTCAATAGAGAAGCTGGCAGTAAAATCGCAAGCTGTGGTCATGTGATGTCCTGCTTAACGGCCGCGGGTGATTCGCTTAACAACTGTGGCGGAAGTGAGGTCGTAAGCCTGTCGTAGTCATGTGATGTCTCATTTAACAACCGTGTCACTTAGAGATGGAGTTGCCAGTCCCAATTCTGGTAGTTAAGTGAGGATTACTTGTACAACTTTTCTTCAGTCTTCCCATGGACTGAATCATTAGATCTCTCCTTTTTTTATGGACATATTGTCTGGATAAGATCCAGAAACAGTTATGGCTACCCAGAAGTAGAAAGGGTGGGGAAAAGATCACCATGACTCAGGGGTGTCTGCAGGCATGGTTAAAGAAAGTGCAAAGATAACAACACACACAAAAAACAGGCAGAACTTCAATTGCGTTGTTGTGGCCGCCATCTTGACTTTTTTTTGCCATGCCCTGCAGGCATGCCTGCAATGTCTCCAGTGATCAACTTCAGAGCCTTCTATAAATCGAACTGTCCTGCTATGACAAACTGCACATGAGTGACCTTCCTGCCCGGTGCCCCGAGAAAGCTGGATTTACCTTAAATTTCCTCATCGACTGATAAAGTCGGCCAAGGTTACCGTAGTGTTTTGCCGTCTGAACGTTGAACTCCCCAAATGCTTTTTTGGCCAGCTGGAGAGAGGAGAGGTGCAGGTCGTGGGCCTCTTGCAGCAGCCTCTGCTCGGTTTCCTTGTTGTGACAGTCGATTGCAATCTCCTCCAAGATAAGTGCTTCGAGGGGCAGAAGGCAGAAATAATGGGTTAATAAAAGCAGTGCATTAAAAGGTATCTGGCTCTAAAAGCCTTCTTCCGGAATTACACCAAGAGCTATTTCAACTCTTTTCCCCCGTCCCAATTATCCATCAACGGGGCAAGGAACCTCAGGTTGAGCTGCCGTTCAGGTCGATCTGGCTCTGCTGTGCACCTTCAAATCTTCTGTCTAGCCCAGTGTTTCTCAGCCTCAGCGACTTTAAGAAGTGTGGACTCCAACTCCCAGAATTCCCCAGCCAGCCTGCTTGAAGATGTGTGGACTTCAGATCCCAGAATTCCCCCGTCACCATGCTTTAAAATGTATGGGCTTTAACTCAGCATGCTGGCTGGGGAATTCTGGGAGTTGGAGTCCACACATCTTCAAGCAGGCTGGCTGGGGAATTCTGGGAGTTGGACTCCACACATCTTCAAGCAGGCTGGCTGGGGAATTCTGGGAGTTGGAGTCCACACTTCTTAAAGTCGCTGAGGCTGCGAAACACTGGGCTAGACAGAAGATTTGAAGGTGCACAGCAGAGCCAGATCGACCTGAACAGCAGCTCAACCTGAGGTTCCTTGCCCCGTTGATTGATAATCAACATGTCTTAAAGTCGCTGAGGCTGAGAAGCACTGGGCTAGCCATATCACCTTTAACTTGCAATTAGTCTACCAAGCCCTTTTCACACCAATTATAAGAAATGCTGCTATAGAGAGCACATTTCTATTTCAAGCTGCATTTCAATCAAGGAATGAGCAATGAGAACCTTTCCCAATCTGGTGGGCACTAGAACTTCAGGCTAGGAATTCTGGGATTTGCGGTCCCAACACATCGGACAGGCATCAGACTGGAGGAACCTCTTCACCAGATAGGTGCGGAAGAGATGTAACCTTAATAAATGGATGGAACACAAATAAATGGTCTCAAACTGATGTGGAAGCCCCCAGATGGCTTCCTGGGAGATGGCTGGAAAGTCTTCCTTGGAAGACAAGTTGATTCCCCCTCTAAATATTTTGTGCAGATCATTGTAATAATAATAATGTGATATAAGAAGTACTGATAGTTAGGACAGTTCTAGTGGTCATCCTTTTGATGGCTGGTGGTTATTAGCTCTCAGATACATAATAAATTTTTCTACAAGGTCCAAAGGAAATCGTTTCTCCTGCTTACAGTTAATGTAGCCAGTGATTATAACAGGAATTTAGAAATTCTGAATTTATCTGGAGAAACTGAATCTGGGGAGAGCTGTGCCCTTATGGAGATACGATTTGGTTCTGGGGGAAATGCTGCTGCTTTAAGGGTGCCAACTTTTTCCTACAGATTTCTAAACAAGTATTAAAAACACTTTATAAGGAAATGAATTTGGTACAAGGCTGGGTGGTTCCTATTCCTGGCAGCCAGGATTTGGAGGTCATCTACTAGCTACCTCTCTGCCACATCACTTCAAAATGATGTTTCAAGCCAACTCTCCCTCTTTCCAGCTGTTTTTCTTAACTACTCCTCAGCTTGTTAAGGTGCCTCCAAACCATCAATCCTTGCGCCAGGTACTCCGTGAGTCCAGTTACTGTCCTCCCTAGACACACTTGCACAGGAGTCTTTCTTATCTCAATTTCACTGTTTCCTCATATCGTTCCACCCATACCTTGAATTCTCTAAAGCAGGGTTCCTCAACCTCAGCCATTTTAAGATGTGTGGACTTCAACTCCCAGAATACTCCAGCCAGCATTGCCGTATTGGAGTATTCTGGGAGTTGAAGTCCACACATCTTAAAATGGCTGAGGTTGAGGAACCCTGATCTAAAGCATTCTGGGAGTTGAAGTCCACACATCTTAAAATGGCTGGGGTTGAGGAACCCTGCTCTGAAGCATCAGTGGCCATTTCTGTTCCCTTCCCGCAGCAGCTAAACACAGCTGGCGGATAAAATACCTTTAACTCTTTTGGAGGAGGCGAGGAGGAGGTGATCTTCTGGGAGAATGTGGGTGATGATGCCGATCGCACGCTCCGCATGGAATCTAAGATCAAAGACAAGCAAGGCATGAGGGAAACGGGACCTCCTGGTCCTTATCCTGAACGTTTGCTAGCGTGTCTGTGTGACTTGGTGGAAAGCCACAACTTTCCCATTTGAAACAAGGAATATGTCCCGTTGCCTGATGGTGGAAAAACGGTCTTTCTCCTCCTCTCCTGTTCCCTTCAGAAGCATCCACTGAAATTGATTGGGCAGCTAAACAGGCGGCTTCTTCTGCACAGCCCTTTAGTTTATGGTCATCAAGCAAGGCAATGGGCCCTACAGTTTAGAAAAAGAAATCAGGATCTGCAACCACAGTAGCAGTATAGAAAGCTCCTGTTTAGGATTCCAGCCAGCTGAACCTTCTTTTGCGAGGGGCCCAACTCTCCCCCCCCCTTCAGAATGCCACTGCCAACTTCTTGAGCGTGTCCAAAGGCTTTCACCGACCTAAAAATCTATAACCTGATTATCAGAGCCTATTTTTACTGAATCAGATCAGTGGTGGAAAACAGGTCCATTGACAGTCATTACTGAAATTGAGTCCCCAAGCGGACTTTAATGGTCCTGCCTACTGACTTATTTGCAGGCAAGCAGTTGCCAGAGACATGGCCTTTTCTGCAGCGGGCCCACACCTTGGAATGCTCTTTCCAGAAGCGCATCTGACCTTTCGATTATTTGATTATGTGCCATTAGAATGACCAAGAAGCTTCAGTATCAGTCAGTCAGTTTTATTTCGGTCATAGACCAGCATAGAACTAATAACATAACGATTATGCTAAAATAGAAATAGAAATAAAAAAACATATTGATAGAATAAAATAAGGTAAAGATAAAACTATTAAAGTAAAATTACAGAGTACAGATATTAAAAAGCTGCAGTATGTCTTTGGCTAAGTTTCATCTACTGTGCTTTTTTTATTGCTGCTGCCATGCTTAATCATTTAGCTATATTACATATTGTTTACTGCTTCAAGGGGGCAGACGATTCTGTATTTTAAGGTATGCTGCAATTTGTTATATAGCTATTTAACCCTGATAATCATACCAGACATCGATTACAGGTAGTCCTCAACCTACGACCATACATTCAGCGACTGAAGTTACGACGGCGCTGAATGAATGGTGGTTATGACTGGTCCTTGGAGTTCCGGCCATCCCAGCACCCCCACGGTCATGTGATCGTAATCTGGCTGCTTGGCAACTGGCTCGCATTTACGACCAGTTGCAGCACCCCACAATCACAACCTTCACTGCCAGCCTCCCCAGAAAGTCAATGGGAAGCCGGCAGGGAAGGTCGCAAGTCGCTGGGGTAAGTCTCCCCCACCCGCGCACCCTTTCCACCAGTTTCCCCATTGACTTTGCTTGTGGGAAGCCAGTAGGGAAGCTTGCAAATCATGATCACGTGACTGTGGGATGCTGCAACGGCCAGAAATTTGGGAGGGTTGCTGAGCATCCAGATCAAGTGACCATGGGGTGCTGTGATGGTCGGAACTTTATTTTATTTTTCAAATTTATTCCCCGCCCATCTCCCATGCAAGGGACTCTGGGCGGATTACAATAAATAAAATTTAAAAACTATACAAAATATCTCACAAGCCTAAATAAATAAAATAAAATCCAAGATGGATTAGGACCCGCAGAATGGATCATGAGGGCTACGGGGCTAGCCAACCCCAGGAGGCACTACCACCTCCGTCGTCCCAGGCCAGGCGGCAGAGCCAGGTCTTAAGGGCCTTCCGAAAGGCCAGGAGGGAGGGGGCCAGTCTCACCTCCGGGGGCAAGATATTCCATAAGGCGGGCGCTATCGCAGAGAAGGCACACCTCCTGGACCCCGCTAGATGGAATTCTCTTGTTGAGGGGGTCCGAAGCATGCCCTCTCTGCACGCACGGGTGGGGCGGGCTGACGTTATCAGGACGAGACGGTCCCTCAGGTACTTCAAGGTACTTTCAAGGTACTTCAAGGTAACTTCAAGGACCGTTGGTAACTACCACTCGTTCAGCACTGTTGCAAGTTTGAACAGTCACTGAACGAGTGGTCGTTCACCACCTGTATTGCAAAAATTCAGAAATGAAGAAAAAGATGCAATTCTTCTAGCTTTTCAGATTATGTAGTTGCATTTTTATGAATACAAAGGAGGTATACCTTAGTAAATAAATAAACTTTTATGCCGCCCGACTCTCAATGATTCTGGGCAGCTCGCAACAATCAAAGAAATTACAATAAAATCAATAAAACATAAAGATAAAAGATGGCAAGTGCAATGAAGTGAGGGTCTCCCTCTCCCTCGATGAAGGTCTGGGAGAAGAGCCAGGTCTTCATGGCTCTTCGAAACAGCAGCAGAGTGGGGGCCACCACATTCCAGAGGACAGACACTGCTACAGAGGAGATGCACTTCCAGGGTCCTGACAAATGACACTGTTTAATTGAAGGCACCTGGACCACACCAACCCTATAGGATCGAATCAGCCAGGCAGATGCTATGGGAGATAGGCAGTCCCTCAAGTCACCAAGCCCTAGGCCAGAGCTTTCCAAACTGTGTGTCGCGACACTTTAGTGTGTCACAACACACAGTTTAGTGTGTTGCGAAGTGGGGGCGCGTGTGGCGGTGGTGTGCGCGGCGGCAGCAACGTGCCATCAGCGCTTCTGCGTTTTAGCGAGGCCGCTGCCACACGCCGCCACTGTGCACGTGCGCACCCCCGCCGCCGTTGGTGTGTCGCCAACGGCGGCAGTTTGGAAAGCACTGCCCTAGGCAATACCGAGGCATGCCCATCACTGCTTGCACCACCACATTCTGGACCAGTTGAAGCTCCCAGGTGGCCTTCAAGGGCATCCCCATGTAGACAGCATTGTAGTAGTCAAGCTGCGATGTGACTAGGGCATGAGTGACTGTCTGAAGGACCCCCTGATCTAAGAAGGGGCGCAACTGGCGCACCAGGTGAAGTTGTACAAATGCCCTCCTAGCTACTGCTGACACTTGCTCTTCAAGCAGGAGCTGCGAGTCCAGGAAGACCCCCAGATTGTGTACCAACCTTGAGGGGGGAAGTGCAACACCATCCAAGGTGAAAGATGGAATATCTCCAGATCTGGGTGGTTCAAACACCCACAGCTACTCAGTCTTGGCAGGACTGAGTCAGAGGTGGTTCCTCCCCATCCAGACCTGCACAGCCTCCAGGCACTGGGCTGGGACTGAACCTTGAGCCTCACTTGGCTGGCCCAGGGCTGAATGATATAACTGCGGATCATCAGCATACTGATAATACCAAACCCCAAAACGGCAGTTTCGTGTATATATTGAAAAGGAGGGGAAAGAGCACCCCACACAGGAGCGGCCTAATCTTGTTATTTTAAGTGTTGTGTGCAAAAAGGTTTAGCTATTTATTTAAAAGTGTGCATGGTTTGATTTTGTTCTACAGCACAGGGTCTCAACACATAAAAAAGAAATGGCCATTAAGTGTTCTTAAAATTTCTTACTCGGAAGGAAAAAGAGGAAAAATGTAGAACAAAGAGAAATTACCTTCGATGGTAGCAAAAGGGTGAAATGGACTTTAAAATTTACTACCTCAGCAAAACATACTTTTCTAATATTGGAATATGCTTTAAAATACAGAACAAAATCATTTGGGCCCTAAATGAATATAGTACTCACAGTGCATTATCAAATTTTCCTGAACTGTATTGGTGAACATAAGAAGAGTACGCCAGATCTTCATGAGCTGTAGCTACATGGATGTTTTTGCCGCCAAACACCGACTGTCTGATGTCCAAGGCTGTCTGAAATGATTTGTGCAAAGAATCTCAGCCAGCAACCCAATTTGTAGCCAAAACTGCTTTTTCACATATCTAACACCATATTAGTTGCAAACAGAAAAGTAGCCCAGAAGACACAAAGATTATTTTCCTGCCCATTATCCGTAGGGTTGGCTTCCTTTTTGTACAGCATGTTTTAACATAGTAGGGACTTCCTAAATGCCATAGTCTAAGCACATAAAGCACATAGTCTAAGCACATAAAGCTGGAAAAAAAAGTATCTTGTTTCAAGTTCAGGATAATATTTAAGCCTTACTTGGAACATTCCAACGGAGTTGGCTAGGCTCAAGTGTTCCACCAGAGGTAACAATGGAAATGTGAAGCTACAGTCCCCTTAGTGTCTATGAAGGTTCTCAGTCCTCCAGGTGGAATTGTCTGTAGCTTGAATCATGTCAACTGGATTTCTATTTTCTCAGTGGAAACGTTTCGCTCCTTATCCAAGGAGCTTCTTCAGTCTGAGCAAAGTTAGTAAGGGAATCCTAAATATGTTTCTAGGTAGCTGTGTGACCTTACACCTGGGGCTAGGTCATGGTTATATTGAGATGTTATTTTAAGTCCTTTTATCATCTGAAGATTAATGTCCTCAAATGAGTGTCCTCTTCCTTTAGATGCAGATAAACTGCTGACTCTGGTCCTGTGGTGTTACTTCCAAAACACAAGAAAAGCAATGTAGTTTATGCAATCCAGTGCAGTGAGGAGTGCTCTGAACTCTACATTGGAGAAACCAAACAACTTTTGTACAGGAGGATGGCCCAACACAGGAGAAGTAACACCACAGGACCAGAGTCAGCAGTTTATCTGCATCTAAAGAAAAAAGGACACTCATTTGAGGACATTAATGTTCACATTTTAGACAGAGAAGATAGGTGGTTTGAGAGAGGGGTCAAGGAATAAATTTATGCCAACTTGGAAAATCCTTCCTTGAATAGAGGTGGGGGCCCCAGGCACAATCTTCCCCCCATTTTCCTCCCTGCTTTGTCTTCTGTGCCTAGGAAGATTAAGACCATTTCACAAGCTCAACAGCAGCATGGTGATCTTAACAATCTTCCTTTAGATGATAAAAGGACTTAAAATAACATCTCAAAATAACCATGACCTAGCCCCAGGTGCAAGGTCACACAGCAACCTAGAAACATATTTAGGATTCCCTTACTAACTTTGCTCAGACTGAAGAAGCTCCTTGGATAAGGAGCGAAACGTTTCCACTGAGAAAATAGAAATCCAGTTGACATGATTCAAGCTACATACAGTCCCCTTAGTCTTTTCTTTTTCACCCTTTGGCCACCAGGGTAGGTAGATTGCTACCTACTACGTGATCTATTTTTAAAAAATGCCCCAAAATAGATTTAAAAATATTAAGAATTCCCAACCAGAAAAGGTAGTGATGGTCGCCATGGTAAATGGCTTTAAAGGGAAGGTTGAACCAATTCATGGAGTTGGAGAATTTAGTGCCAACACTGGCAATTGGTTGCACTGTCACAGCTCTTGACGGTTGGAAGTTTGTTTCGTCAAAATCCACTTTCCTATCTTTTCCACTGCTGTTTCTTCTATTTTACTAAACTTGGGTAATCTGAAGGCTGCTATTGCATCCTCCATTAATCTTCTCGTTTCTAAAGCTAAAATGCACAAGCTGCGTTATTAATGGCAAATTAATTTGGGGCTGATGTTTTGGCTGTATTGCAGAGAGGACTGCATAAAGCACTAGAGCATCGTATTGTTTTTATCCTGTTTTATTACATATTATTTTTTTCTTTACTCTTTTCTCTCTTGCATCATATTGCCAGCTTCTACTTGAGATTAAGCTCAAGATTAGGCATCAAGCAACTTGGTGATTTTCTGTTTTGACTTTACTTTTGCGTGCTTATTCACCGACCTTATGGGGCAGAAAGCATTGCATACTACAATAGTAACATACGCTACTGGCTCGCACTAAATAACAACACCAAAGCCATACCTGATAAATTGCAACTGACTGGCATATGTTATCTACGTTGAGTAAATAAAACCCATAGTCAAGTAGCGTGTCCGAATATTTAGGGTGTTTGGCTCCAAAATGCTCCCTGAAAGATTAAAAAAAAAAACCACAACCAAATACATCCCAGGTAGAAACATCACAAAATCTTCACAGATGATTTAGCATGCTGTAGCATTTCAAGACACATCTTACATACCGTGCTAGGTACACTGCATGTTTTATTAATTGTTCAGCTTTCTTAAATTCACGTTTCACAACACAAGCCTAAAGCAGAAGGAAGAAATAAGACTCCATGAATATTCAAAGGCCTGTCCTGTCCTCTGACTGCCATCCCCCATACCCAGAATGGTCCTAAAACAGAACTTGCAATCTCAGCTATTCATCCTAAAGCAGCTCATGGTATAGCCACAGAGTGTAGACAGAGAGCCAACATTTAAATATTCCTCCCTCTGCCTGTAGGAAGACTTTTGTGAATATTTTCTCAGCTCTCAAGAAAGCTGGTTCTTGTGGACCCCTAAAGACAAATGGCCTGATTTCCAGTCCTCCTCAGCTGCATATAAGTAATTTGTTAAACTCACCTTTGAAGCTTGCCGTAAAACATCCACTACTACTTTTACAGGCAAACCAACTGAGATCTCCTTCATTGCTTCTATGCACCATTTGTAAGCCTATGGGGCACACAAGAAAACCACAGTGTTTGAAAAGCATTCATTCATTCATTCATTCATTCATTCATTCATTCATTCATTCATTCATTCATTTTCCTGCCTTTATTATTTTTATAAATAACTCAAGGCGGCAAACATACCTAATACTCCTTCCTCCTCCTATTTTCCCCACAACAACCACCCTGTGAGGTGAGTTGGGCTGAGAGTAAGTGACTGACCCAAGGTCACCCAGCCGGTATGTTTCTAAGGGCTGCAGAGATTTAAAAGAAATGCATACTGGTCATGTCTAGCAATTTTACAACAGTCTTCCACTAATTGGCACCTCTGGAGAATCTGAACTTCAATTCCCATAATCCCCAGCCAGCACAACCAAGGCTGGCTTGTAGTCAAACATAATACCAAGAGTGCCTGGAAGCTACCAGGGTCTGGATGGAGTGGTACAGTCTGAGATTCATCCCAATCAAGAGAGAAAAGTCCTTAATGCAGAAGCTGTTTTCAGGACTGCACTAACTTTGATTTCTGATGGGGTTGTGCTCCTCCAGACAGCACAGAATCATCATTTTGGGGGCCAACCCCAAACTTGGGGCTCCTGCTGGAAAGACGTGGAAGCTGCAGCTAGGAGGTCTTTGCCCAGCTTCCATTGGGGCACCACCTGCAGCCTTACCTAAACCAAGGTATGTGGAGGATAGCCAGTCACCTTTTTGTTAGATTACTATGATCTGCTCTACATGGGACTGCCCTTGAAGACCACCCAGTAACTTCAGCTGGTCCAAATTGCAGTGGTCCACAGGCTCACTAGCCAGCTGCAGCACTGCCATATGACACAACTGCTGTGGGAGCTGTATAACCATGGCATGGCCCTATATAGATAACCATGGCTTGGCCCTATATAGATAACCATGGCATGGCATCTAAGAGAACGCTTCTCTCAGAGAAGTTCTGCCCACCAGATCCAGATGGCTAGAGAGTGTCTGCTAAAGGTCCCTGCCTATCAGGAGATGCAGGGTAGGATGCCAGACAGCCGGTGTTCTCTGGTGGTGTGAGGGGGCATCCTATGGAAAAACCTGCCTCTCTGCCCCCTCCCGCCCTGAGGAAAGGACAGCCTCCACTCTCACGGCCCTTTAGAAGCAAGTAAAATCCTGGTTTTGCTGGAAGGTTTTTCGGATTGATCCAAGATCAGCCTTAATGATTTATTATATTTTTCTATTATTATTAATCATGGTTAGTACCTGTACCATAGTACCTGTAAACTGCCTAGAGCCCGTTTAGATTGAGGTGGTGAGAAAACTGCTCTAAATGAATAAATATATCAGCCAGTTATCCAGCCAAAGAGAGGAGGGGAAGGAAACAAATTCAAGTGACATCATCAACGTAGAACAAAACAAAATCCTTTATTCAATCATGCCTCCCACTTCTTGCATATGTGCCAATTTGGCATTGCACCTTGAGGAGCTGCTGTTCTAACCAGAGCAAAGCACTGCGGGACTGAGCACCGAATCAAGCCACACAAGGAATGTGGTGCTGAAGTCAAGGGAAGAACAACACCTGCCTGAAGCCAAGAAGTACTGGCTAAGGCAGAGCTTTCCAAACTGTGTGTCGCGACACAAAAGTGTGTCGCCACACACAGCGTGGTGTGTCGCCACACCACCTGGAAGTGGAGGCGCGTGCACGGCGGCCGCCATGCACGCACGCGCCGCCGCGCGCCCCATACGCCCCCCTGCGCCGCCGCCATGTGCGCGCCGCCGCTGCCGCTGGGTGTGTCGCCAGCGGCAGCACTTTGGAAAGCCCTGGGCTAAGGTGTGGAAGGGGAAGCTCTACAGCCAGCAAGTGTTTGTCCCCAACTGTTGGGTAGAGTGCCAGTCCAGTTCCTGCCAACCAGGCCTTACTGAGGCCAAGACAAACTTGGTGTTCCTGCAAATCTCAACATCTAAACCTGGGCCAAAGGCTAACTTTACCCAAATACTGTTGGCATCACTTGAGTGAGCACCTTGCTGCGAGACCTCATCAAGACACATTTCTATCGGCCTGTGCGCTGTGGCTCAGTTAACTCAAGGGGACTCTTGCCTGGGAAAAGCATCTGCCCGTTTTGCACGCTCACCTCATCGTAATGACTCTTTGCGAAGAGCAGCGCACACAGCTCTCCGTACAGCGCAGCTTTGTTGGCTTGCTGGCCGTGCTCTGCTAGCTTTTCCATATAAGACTGTGCTAATTTGAAGGTCTCTTCTCCCAAGTGGTATTTACAGTTGCCGTTCCGGACATGCAGCAACCTAGGAAAGAGATCGGGGAACCTGTGTGATGACCCAGGGCTTGCTGAATGATTCTCTTACGAGACCATTGAAGTGGTACGCCTATTCTATGACCAGGAAGACTTCTCACCCCTGCCTTAAAATGGTAAGCATTTTTAAAAAACAAATGTCGGAAAATCCAGAAGCAGCAAGACACAGAAAACCGTCATCACCAGTGGCTATAGCTCAGTTCTAATAAACCACACTCAACCATGGCTTACCAGACTGAGGACATTTATCACCTCTCTACATTTTGGTATCAGCAATACAAAACATATGGAATGGAGCAAACTAGAGTGTTTCATTCTATCTGAACTGGAAACTATGGTTTAATGGTTGACTATAAATCAAGGCATTATATTCATTCTGGTTTATAATCAGAAATTCAAATATAGTTTCTGGGTTCCAATGAAACAGGCAACTGTGGTTTAAGAAATTACAACACCGCTAGGGAAGACAGGAGATTATGATCAGAGATTATGAAAGCAATTTTCATTCTCAGCCTAACAAGTAACCCTCCCTCCCTCCCTCCCTCCCTCCCTCCCTTCCTTCTTTCTTGGATTTATCACCGCCCAACTCCCCCAAGGGGACTCTGGGCGGTTATTTTTATACTTTTATTCTCCAGATACGTTTATTTATTTATTTTATTTATCAAATTTATCACCGCCCATCTCCCCCACAAGGAGGGACTCTGGGCGGTTTACAATAAAAGCACAGTTAAATACTATACAATGTATATACAATAAAATAACTATAGATAAACAGTTGAATGTTGAACTTCAATTCCCATGATCCTGTAAGTAGGATGTTTTATTGTACTGAGGTAGTTATGTCTAAACGAGGCCAACATACCTCTGAATAACAGCTTGTATTTTAATATTATAAATTATAAAGACAAGTACATGTGCTTCAGAGTAACTTTCTGGATGAGTACAATTGGTTTCTTTAATTGTTCCCGCTGTTTTTTAGTGAAAGCCACTCAAGAGTTGTTTGGAGTTGGGCAGCTTCTGAATTGTATTAAATAAAATACAAAAAGATTAACCTCCCCAATCCTTTTTTTTTTCCTGAAGGAAAAAAGTCTGTGCTTTGGACACACAATATGGAGAGCACTGACCTTGTTTATAAAAATCATCACTGATGTCTTGAGCAAGTTGATAGAAATAGAGCGACGAAACAAACCACCTTATGGCGGAATTCCCACCTGCCTTTCACGAAACTGTAACGTCTTTCCCTCTAACTTAGTCTGAGCGCTCTTCAGTTTAAATAGCAACCAGGGCCCTTCTCCACCACAGGGACAAAATCAGAGAGGCAGAGTAAGCAAGTGCTGGACATTTTCTGTCTTATGATTTTTTCCCATCTGCGTCTTTAAGAGATTTGAACGGCCACCGCCCTACTGGGATTTCGAAGGGCCCTGAAGATGCGGCTCTTCACCCAGGCCTTTGGCAAGCATGACTGGCCCCTTTTTCTTCCTTTCCCTTGTTCCCCTCCAGGTTTGTTTTCCCTGCCATCTCTGTTCTTTTGTTTTGTGTCGTTTTTGCGTTTTTGTATTGTTCCTTGTCTTTAAATGTTTTTAACAATTTGTAAACTGCCCAGAGTAGCTGGGAGTTGGGCGGCATATAAATTTAAATAATAATTACGTACAAGCTTTTCCTAACATCAAACTTCAACACCCACAAATGCTAGACAAAAATTATTCCATTTAAGTCATTGTAAAAACACAATTTAGGGGAAGCAGGAACTGGCTCTAGGAAGTTAAATGAAGACCCAAAGGCAGGCGAGCCAGTTTGTCAATTCAGCCTTAATAAGTAATCCGTATGAACATATTAAATGGTACTGATTAATGAAGGAAGAATAGTGCTGGTTCCCTCCTTTAAGTTACTCATAAAAAAAAGAGCAGGATTTCCCTCCTGTAGTCAGTCTGTTGTACAAACAGTGAAGCAAAAAAGTAGCACAATCTAAAATAAAGGTAAAGGTTCCCTCGCACATTTGTGCAGTCGTGTCCGACTCTAGGGGCCGGTGCTCATCTCTGTTTGTTAGCCGAAGAGCCAGCGTTGTCCGAAGACGCTTCCGCGGTGATGTGGCTGGCACAAGCACGGAACGCTGTTACCATCCCACCGAAGTGGTACCTATTCATCTACTTGCATTTGCATGCTTTCGAATTGCTAGGTTGGCAAGAACTGGGGCGAGTGCGGGAGCTCACTCCGTCACGCGGGGCTAGGGATTCGAACCTCCGAACTTGCGATCTTCCGATCGACAAGCCTGGCGTCTTACCCGCTGAGCCACCATGCCACAATCTAAAATAGTCAGCAACAAATTGGTAAAGGGAAAAGATGGCAATGCCGAAGCTCTTCAGACAGCCAGGATCCCTTTCCCTACATGCAGGTGTATCTACAGGGGGAGACAAAAAAGTCAAAATGGCAGCAATGACCTTTGTCATTAGCATAGCGCATATTATTAATATTTCTTCCTCCAATTTTAAAATCATGCTTTTCGTCTTCCAATCCAGCTTCCTTGGCTTTTTCTAAAGCCAGCTTGAACATCTGGCATCTCCGTTTCCATGTAGGGCTCTAAGCATTATTTTGCTAGCATGTGAAATTAAGAGCTTTGTAGAATAGTTTGCAGATTCCGTTAAGTCTCTTTTTTGGGGGGTATTAGAATGTAGATTGGCTTCTTCCAATATGTTGGCCACTATGTTGTTCCCCAGATTTGCTGACAAAGCTTGATTAGAACTTTTACTGATTCTTCTTCTGTTGCTTGCCATATTTCTATGGGTATTCCATTAGTTCCTATAGCCTTCCAACTTAGTAAATGACCAGAGCACTGCTCTAATTTCATCTTCTAGTTCTAGTTTCTTGTAAATAGGGAATATCTTCTCAGGTATCTTGGATGTTGACATCTCTACTGTACGGTATTTCAGTATACAGGTAGTCCTTGCTTAGTGACAACTGGGACCAGTGACTCTTGTCGCTAAGCAAAGTGGTAGGAAATCACATGACCACGACTGTGTTGACAAGACTAATCAGATTTGCACCTTCCATTTTTGTTTGCTCCTAACCACTCCACCGCCTTTTGGAATGCTCACCCCGGCGCTGGGATAATTAACAAAAAGGGAATTACTGTTTGTATTTATATTCGTTGGAGAAGAAGGGATTACAAGAGAGTAAGCAGGCGAGTGCACATAGAAAGCAATGCGCTGGCACCGGCAGCCACAAGCGCACTATGCAAACAGCCCGGTGTATTCCTGATTGTGTGCCTGCTTACTCTCTAGTAATCCCTTCCTCTCCAATGTGAGGGGGGGGGGAAACAGGTCAGACATAGGAGAGAGTGTCTACAGAAATTGTGTTTTTTTTCCTCCCCCCTTGCAGTGTTGGGGAGGAGAGAAAAAAGAACCATGTGTTACAACATCTGGATAATCCCTTCATACAAACAGGTGCATTTTGCAACTTGAATTTTTTCACCAAGACAGAGCAGTGCTTACCTGACGCAACACTCAACGGCACGAAACCAGTGGAGCATCTCATCATGAAGGGTACATAACTGAAGGCAGGAAAGGAAGACCTTCTCGGCATCACTGTACCAGCCAGCATCAGACAGGAACCCCCCTAGGAAGATCAAGATATCACTGCAAGAGAGAAAAGCCTGTTTCCAAAACACAACGGATCTTATTTTAAAAGACATTGATATCCCACCTTGACTCCAATTATAACGTTGGGTCACAACCCAGAATTTATCCTTTGTTTGAAACTACAGGAATTCTAAATAAAACCTTCAAGCTGACTGCTAATATTTAAGCAAGCTGATTCAGAGAATGGGTGACTTACTGGGTGATTTCTCAACAGTCAAGTGTTATGGACACATAAACAGCACATCAATTGATATATAAACAATGATGGCAAGTTTTGCTTTGTTTTAGGCCCCACCACACATAAAGCACAATTAGCTGTTGATGTTAAATATGTCCATGGTAGGACTTGCATACGGTGCCCTGTTGAAATGGGGGGGAGAGGAATTGAGTACGTGACTTTGCAAGTAATCTGCATCCAGCCCCGTAAGGCTTGCATATACAGCAGCGAGCACCTTGAACTGAGCCTGAAAAGCAATGAATGATCAGGACGAGGATTTCAATATGGAGATGAAACAGGATCTCCAAAAGGCACCGTTCACTGCCTGTTTTGCCACCTTCTGGACCAGGTGCGATGCCTGGATTTTTTTTCAAGGACCGCTCCCAGAAAGAGTGGATTGCGTACGTCACCAATGCCAGGTCTTTCCCCCCCAGCAATGGATGCACAGCTTTCTCTATCCATTTTGATCCAGCGCTCCCCTTGCCATCAAGGTAATGTGGCTGACCAGCATCCAAGCTGAATCTGTTCATTGAGGAGAAGCACAACTCTCTCCAAATCAGGACTCTCTCCTAAATCTCAAAGACTTGGCCACAGAATGAGCAAGAATTCCTTTCGGCTCAAATTCTACTTCAGCTTTTTCCCTACGACTAATCCTTACACAGCCTTGAGACATACAGAATATTTTAAGACATCCCATCCAGAGCTCACAGGGAAACTGAAGTACAGTTAAGTATCATCATATACTAGTGGCAATTTGTTTCAAACCTGCAAATGACCCTTCTCCATGGCTTCATACAGAAGCAGAGTCACATTCTGATAGAGCAGCAAATCCACCCCCAACTTTCCCAAGTGCTCTAGAAAGATACCATGATCAACAATATCAAAAGACACTGAGGAGTCCAGAATAATTGTTAGGGTCGCCATTTCCCCTACTTCTCTCCTGGTACAGATTATCAGAGCAACTAAAGTTGTCTCTATGCCAAAGATAGGATTATACTGACACTGGAAAGGAACTACACAACCTGTTTTTTTAAAATATTTCTTAAGAAGTCTATTGAATAGAGAAATCTTTATTTTGCCACCTTGAATGGATAGGCAGGAAGGACAAAATTTTATTTATTTAATTTCTTTTCAGGACTTATATGGCCACTTATCTCATACAATGACTCTAGGTGGCTCACAACAATCCATAAAAACAAAGATAAAAACACAGATACCCTTCCTCCCAGGTGCCAGAGCAGACATCCTCCCAGCTCAATGTTTGGGGGAAGAGCCAGGTCTTCACAGCCCTCCGGAAAGCTAAAAGGGTCGGGATCCCTCGCATCTCAGGTGGGAGGCTGTTCCAAAGGGCGGGGGCAGCCACCGAGAAGGCGCACCTCTGAGGTCCCATCAGGTAGCAATATTTAAGGGAGGGGACCTGGAGCGCGCCCACCCGATCTAACCTAGTAGGACGGGCAGATACCTTCAGGGAGAGGCGGTCGCACAAGTAACCTGGCCCTGTGCCATGTAGGGCTCTAAAGGTGAGAACCAGCACCTTGAATTGCACCCGGAAAGCAACCGGAAGCCAGTGCAGCTCACACAGCAGGGGTGTTACTCGGGTGAACTGCAGGGCAGCCAAATCTGTGTGCGCTGCTGCATTCTGGACCAATTGCAGCTTCCAGGTGGTCTTCAAAGGCAGCCCCATGTAGAGTCCATTGCAGTAATCCAAAACGGGAGGTGACTAAGGCATGGGTGACTGTGAGCAAGGCCTAAAGTGGTAGTAAATTTAATGGCTTAATGTTTAAGAAGAATGAGCTATAAATTAGGAGGTGTCTTATTACATTTTTAACATATCTTTCCTCCAATTTTTTCAGAATGAAGATTGAATTCTCCACCTTCTTAAGAACCCAGCAGGGCCAATTAATCTGAGAAATGCCCTATCAACACGTGTGTTGCGTGGACTATCCCAGAAATGATGATTTCAGCCTAAAACAGCCCTGGCCTGTTTGGAATTTAGCAACTCCCTGCAGTCAATCTCACCTGCAAATTTGGTCATGTTTCTAGAGGCTTAACTGCCCCTTCCTGTTTTTGAGGCAGGGACAAATAAACTGAGTTGTTTCAGGAAAAGAGAGCGTCTCTCCATCTTCTTTGTACTTCCCTACCCCTGAAGCCACGCAAGGGGGGAAAAAGGGATGGAAACATGTGGGTAGATGTTCATGCCTGTCTGCAACAATGATCCTGAGCATACCACTGTGGATTTTTGTTTCAAAAGGGGAAAGGAAAGTGATGGCCTTGCAACCCCACTCCTGCAGGAAATGGAAAGCCGGCTGGGTGACCTTGGGCCAGTTCCTGTCTCTCAGCCCTAGGAAGGAGCCAATGGCAAACCAGGAGACTGAGAATTCTAGTCCCGCCTCAGGCACGAAAGCCGGCTGGGTGACCTTGGGCCAGTCCCTGTCCCTCAGCCCAACTGACCTCACAGGGTTGCTGTTGTGGGGAAAATAGGAGGAGGAAGGAGTATTAGGTATGTTCGCCGCCTTGAGTTATTTAGAAAAATAATAAAGGCGGGATAGAAATTAAGCAAACAAACAAAAAAATAATGGTAACAGATGAACCATATATGACACCGCAAATCTACCCGAGTAGGAATTTGAACCAGAATCTGTCTAACCTCTGCAGAAAGAAAGAAAGAAAGGAAGAAAGGAAGAAAGGAAGAAAGGAAGAAAGGAAGAAAGGAAGAAAGGAAGAAAGGAAGAAAGGAAGAAAGGAAGAAAGGAAGAAAGGAAGAAAGGAAGAAAGGAAGAAAGGAAGAAAGGAAGGAAGAAAGAAAGAAAGAAAGAAAGAAAGAAAGAAAGAAAGAAAGAAAGAAAGAAAGAAAACAGATGAACCATATATGACATCGCAAATCTACCCGAGTAGGAATTTGAACCAGAATCTGTCTAACCTCTGCAGAAAGAAAGAAAGAAAGAAAGAAAGAAAGAAAGAAAGAAAGAAAGAAAGAAAGAAAGAAAGAAAGAAAGAAAGAAAGAAAGAAAGCAAGCAAGCAAGCAAGCAAGCAAGCAAGCAAGCAAGCAAGCAAGCAAGCAAGCAAACAGATGAACCATATATGACACAGCAAATCTACCCGAGTAGGAATTTGAACCAGAATCTGTCTAACCTCTGCCTAACTTTCTACCTTCTACCTACAACAGCTCCAACTATTCATCTACCTAGCGAGGCAAACCAAATTCTCTCTCCATGCCCAGTTTGCTGGGGATGATTTGTTTTTAAAAAGACAAAGTGTTAAATTTTCACGTAACCCTTAAAGATACTTGTAAAGAAGCGAACTGGCTAATATTTTATTTGCATACAGTTACCTAAGACAAACCCAATCTGGATCGCTTTTTCTTTTACGGTAGCATCTGATTCTGCGATGTAGGAACACCTCCTGCTGAATGAATAGGCCAAGACTGAAGCAACTTTTACTCCGTGATCCATCAACGCCTGAAAGCAGTGATGAAGGAGATGCCTGGAAGAAGAAAGAAGCACCAGCAAAGATTAGAATATTTTTCTGCCTTCTCTCAATGCTAGGAGGATGCAGTTTGAACTATGTCCATTAAGAGTACTCTGCCTTCCACGTGTACTGGACTGCAATTCCCAGCCAGCAACAGCCACTGGCAATTTTTGGAGGTCAACTGGCACTCTTACAAAATAGCAGATTCAGGAAGGTGACTATTAAGAGACTTACTCTTGAAAAACATGCTTAGGATGACACTGCATCTTCTTATTTAACCAACAGATACTGAGATATTAGTAGTAGGGCTTCACGGAAGTCTCTGCGTTAAACAGTCCAACAATTTGCTTAATTCTTTTGAAACAGATGCCCACCCACTCCTTGTACTGGTATTAGTTTTTCTCTCTGCAGCTGCAGAGGAAGTCAGAACAGCAGGTGAAATTTTAACACATCCACCCAACTCATTCCAACAGCTCCTGCACTTTATATCACGGAAGAGATTTGTGCCACGTCCTCGGCAAAGGGGGAAACACAAATACAAAATGCAATTTATGCAAAAATTGGAACATTAACTCCAGTCCAAATCTGCCAAACAGGAAGGGCTCCATCATTCAGAATTTCAGCCAGGGATAGTACACACCCTGTGAAAAATGCTAACACAAGAAGCTTAATTGCAGCACACGTGTGCAGCCTCCCCAACATGAGCAGCCCCTACACAAACAGCAAACTATGACAACACACTATTTACTTATTTATTAAATTTCTATGACCGCCCATCTCCCCCCCTCAAGGAGGGACTCTGGGCGGTTTACAACTACAACAAAAGATCATTAAAATACAATAAATATAACAGTAACAATACAAATTCAACAAAATCCAAGTGGCAGGTGGTTCTTACAGTGAAGATAAAAATATTTAAAATATTTGAGGCGGCTCTAAGAGATCAGCCATCCCCAAGCGTGACCGCTTTCCTTCATTAACTACATTATTAACTACACATTAACTTTTTTTTTCTGGAACTAGCTATGCTCAGGGTACCTGAGCATGTCTTTATACATGCTGAAGACAGCGAGATTTCATCTGAATTGTGGGGCTATTTGCTAACTGGGGTTTCGGGTTGGGAGAGGGCAGAAAGAGAAATTCCTCAAGAGCAAGGCAATCCGTGCTGCCAAATCATGGCGGCTTTATGCTTCCTCCACTGTCAGAAACAGTGCAGCTCTCAGCATCAGTGGGTTGACCCTGGAGCATGAGGCTCAGTCACCCTGTCTATCCCTAAGTCTCCCGCTGCCTTCTGACTAGTCGACCAGGGAGCAGAATGCTGGACCAGGGAGCCCTTTGGGCTGGTCTGCTAGGATACTTTTTATGTTTTAGTCAGGTTTATTTATGGTCATCACTGATCTCCCCTGGCTTCTGGAAAACACTGAAAACTTGGAGGGAAGAGTTGTACATCTGTACTTTCTGTATTTGCATTCTGGGATTTTGAGGGGGAAAAACTAAGGGAACACACCCAAGAAGAATTCACTAGTGGATTCCATTAATAACATCTCCCTATTTTAAACTGGAAAGAAACTACTGTGTAACCACAATGGCCAAGCTAGTTTCCATAAAGGTTTGACACCCCCCCAAAAAATCAAGGACAACCTTAGTTTATTCCCACTTAAATCAGTGGGACTTTAAAAATGCTTATCAGCATTTGAACTGTGCCTAGGTGGTTTTTACTGGCAAAAACTGTTCAATGTATAATACAGGGGGAAGCAACATTTGTAAATGTACCTTTTATCTAAAGCTCGAAGCACCTTTGCAAAAACTTCTAGTTCGCAGAACTCACTGCCCAGCTGGCATAGTCGGCCTTGTTGGTAAAGCTGCATAAAAGAAAAGAGATGAATTTTAGTAATGTAATAACACATCTAATTCCATACCACAGGTTTGGCACAGTGCTTGCTCAGATTCAAGATTTCTCTGAAGAACTGGATCCTGAGCAGCTTTTCAGGCCAAGGCCATCTCACGACTTCCTGAATTTAGCAAAATTGAATTGGGTGTGCCACCCATTTCATCCAGTATGATGGTACCATACGACTTAAAGAGGTACTACTATTTGCTGGACAGAAGGCAACGTGCCTTGGATGCAGCATTTCAAACTGAACACACAGGTTTAACTTATGCAATGTATTAAACCGTATTTTTTAAAGAAGCTACAATGGCTGGTTTCATCCCAAACTTTAAATCAGTGTTAACAAGAGGAAACAAATTTATGGAGAACAATTGTATCCATGGCCATTACTTCTGAAGTCTACATAGAACTTGCATATATAATCTACTTCTGAATACCAGGTGCTGCAGACAAACAAAATAAAGTTATTTTATTTATTATATGTTTATTCCACTTTATTTTTCATGAATTCCCCCATCCCTTTTTGAAACCTTCTAAGTGTAATCTTCTCCAACCAAGATGTCCTCCAGATGTGCAGCCTTCATTTCCCAGAATTTGTGAGCCAGCATGGATACTGCTGAAAATTCTGGGACTTGAAGACCATGCATCTGGAGGATACCAAATTTAGGGAAGGCAGGCCGAGAGAGAGAGCTGATTGGACCATGTAGAAAGAGGATACAGGAAGACAACTCTTAAATTCTTAAAACAGCTCCTTAAGTCTACTACTTTCATCCCAGGATGTTTCTTTATCAGTAAGGGGGAGAGGGAGCCCACTTTTTTTCATTAAAAATACTTTTTGGATTGTACTTTAATTCCCTTTTGAAACACTCAAGGGATCTGGCAGCTTTGTTCTCTCTGATCTGGCAAATAATATATGGCTCTCCTAGCAATTTGCACTATAACTCAGGAAAAAAATGTTTACAGTACTGTGTGCTTTTTCTAAGTCAAACAATGTGTTCTAGTTTGAGGGAATTGAAGTTGCTATTAAAAAGAACATTTCATTAAAAAAAACCACTTTTACACTGAGAAAAATGTATCTTATGAAAGCACTAGCATTTTGGTAACATCCACATGTAGTAAATGGTTTTCTGTAGCTGGGTTAGCATATGCACTAAATGATAATGTGGCTGTTTAGCTTACAGCAAAATAGGCACCCTTTCAGTGTTAAGGAAGCAGGGAAGGATTTGGCATTTTACGAGAGGGCCACAGAGGGTGGGGTGATAAAATCAAATAGGGAGGGCCAGGATTTTCTGGAATTTTAGGGAAAGTCTTGCTTATGGCATTTTGGGCAACCTACAGTCCACTGGGGACTTGAATGACTCCAACCATGGTTTTGCAGCCCGGGAAAGCCATCTTGCATCAGTAAAATTCAGCAAAAAAATCAGAAATTTTCAGCAATACTTTATTGAACAGAGAAACAAAATAGTGTGTTACGCTTTTATCACACCCATTTTGCCCCTCAAAATCCCAAATCATCCTAAAATGGCACTGGAGGGTAGGGAGACCAAGCAGAAATTTCAACTCTGCCGTTCTGGTAACATCATCACTGCTTACAAATATGAAATAAACAAGTGTAAAAAGGCTGTCTGCCCAATTCACAGCTCAGTGTCCTGTGTTAACCAGGCTATGCTGGCTTGTTCAAGAAATCACAGATTAATGTATGCATGAACCAGGTCAATAAATATGCCATCATTATTAGTTGTTTTAATATCAATAGTTTGGCTAACCAGCTTTTAAAGTCACAATATTCTGCTTTGCTGTGTAGAATCTACATTACCAATATGATACACCTCTGGCAATTTGACATCATTCCATATATCTTAATTGCTCTTTAAAATAGCCGGAAACACTACTTATTTAGCAATTATATAATGGAAGTACTTTACTTATCAAGTAACCTCGTTTGTTATTAAAATCCTTCCAGAAAAGGCCACATTTGATCTAGATGGCAAACGTAACTGGCCAGGTGCCAAATTTTATATGAAGGGCAATTCCCACAAAGACTGTTGAAGTCAAGAAAAAAAAATATGAACTTGATTATGCCTGGAATAAGGAATAGAGGTCATGAATTAGGTAAAACAAAAAGAGTTACTTAAGGCTACAATTTTTGGAGCAAATCCCACTGAACCCAACACAGCCTTAAAGCTACTAATTACTATTAAAAGTCAGGCTGATGTTTTTTAGACTTCTAAGGAAGGTAAACTTCTGATATTTACAAGGAGTGTCTTTCTCAATGTGACATTTGAGAGGGCCCAGTCTTGAGTTGCCCCAGACCAGGGTTTCTCAACCAGGGTTCCGTGGCACCCTCGGGTTCCGCAAGAAAGAGGTCCCTAGGGGTTCCCTGGGAGATCACAATTTTTTAAAAAAATTATTTCAAATTCGGGCAGCTTCACATTAAAGAGGTAAATTTCATCCTTTATTTTTAGTTTAAGAACACTGTTGGTGCATCTATACAGGCCTACCCGTGAAACGAATATCATCATTTTGTAACTTGTGGCCTATATTGGAGCCTGAATGTGCAGGGGTTCCCCGAGGCCTGAAAAATATTTCAAGGGTTCCTCCAGGATAAAAAGGTTGAGAAAGGCTGCCCCAGGAAGACCTTTCCTTATAGGTTTAATGAGCGATAGGGACCATGCAAAGAAAAGTGTTCTTTCAGGTGGACTCCAGTCATTTCTGCCCATCCTACCAGATCTGGCAGGATGGGCATGCCTCAGGTCCCTTCCGTTAAAGTGTCGTCTGATGGAATCTGGGAGGCTTGCCTTCTCTGTCGTGGTGCCTGCTTTGTGGAACAGCTTCCCCGCTGAAGTTTGGATGGCCCTGACGGTGTTAGCCCTTCAGAAGGTCTTAAAAACCTGGCTCTTCCCTCAGGCTTTCGGGCCAAGTTGTTAGTGGAGCCTGCTTTGGTTTTTGCCCTGTGCTAATAAGAGTTATTTTTACCTGGTGCCTTTTATTGTCTGTCTATTGTTCTTGCAGATGTTTCTCTTTGTATGCTTTGTTAGCTGTCCAGAGTTATTTGACGAAGATGGGCAACCACATACATTCACATAATAAATCCAGGTCTAAGCTATTTATATCTTTAAAAATGATAGCCAACATTTCATATTTTACCCAGAAACCTACGAGAGGTCACAGCAAATATTTAAAACTGACATAAGAGGTTTTTTTTAAACAAGGAATTAAAAAAAAAAAACCAACAATCTGGCCACCCAACGTATTTTGAACTAAAGTTTTCAAACTACACAGAAGTCCAGTTTGGAGGCTACCAACTGATGCACCACTCCTCTGAAATCATGCTACAAGGAATGGGTGGAACTGTCTATTACTCACAGCTACTAAGAAGTACCTCTGGTCATAGCTTCAACCTGAAACACCAGATTGAAGTCAGGATTCAAGAGCACTCCTGAACCACATACCTACCATCTTGCTTAAATTCAATTTCAATTTATCATCACTCATGCAGTTAGGAAGTGTCTGTAGGCAGGCATCAAGGGAGATAATGTCATTACTTGAGAATGGTTACATGAATTGATTTAAGCGTCACCAACATCTTAATAATACCCAGCACCAAACCTTCTGATGACCTCACTCAGTAGTTTCATACAGGTGTTCCGAGGCATCTGAGGTACTGCTGAGGAGGACAATACACTACCCCACTTCCAAATCTCCCACACAATTCAGAGTAGCATCATCAATCCAAAGAAATCAAAAAGAAAAACAACAACACAGGAGTGTTACTGTGTCTATCTGTGTCATCTGCCAGTATCTTAGTGAAAGTCACCTATAGGCTGACCAAAGCTATCTTAACACTAGAGCTTACTCTAAAGCCATTTTGAAATGTGTCTTGATAAAGTATTTCCTCCAAGAATGCTTGAAGTTAATTAGCCGCCACCTTCCACATCACAGCTCCTATTTTGAGGAGCAACTGACTTGAAGCCCCACCACATGAGATTTATCTGAGATGGGTTCAGTAGGTACTTACCCTGGCATTATTTTGGAAGGCTGTGAAAATGGAACTTTTCCATAGGGACTTTGAGAATTACCTGCTGCTGCTGCTGCTATTGAAATGGTGGTGGGTACATATATTTGTTAATTGCATTATATTTCTGTAATTTTACTGTACATTTTTGTGGCTTTAGCTGTACTCTAAATTGCCAAGATTTGATTTTTGGCTACAATCATTTTTGTTTAAATGATTAAACAAATAAATAAGAATAGCACTGCAACACAGTAACCCCATCCCCACATCATGGAAGGATCACACACGTGTGATGTGGATATGATGCTTGACAGTAGAGAAAGCTGCAAGAGATACAAAAGAACACACACAGTACCACTCATCTGTCAATTCCTTGGTTAAGATAATCTTTGAGGCTTCCTTAACATAATAGCCCACCCTAAAGTCAGTCTGAAATGGATCAAGATAATCTATTTCTTCCAAGATTTTTCGAATCTAATTAGCTCCCACCTTCTCTTCTATCACCTTTCCCAAGCACATGAGCTTGGAGACTAGTCTAAAATTATCCATTACCAAGGGATGCAGATGTAAGTCAATCAAGGAGAGATCCATCTATGACAAAGGTAATGCTAAAGGCATCCCTGAGACACTACACACTCCTCTGATTTGAGCAAGACTAACCAACTTGGACCCAGTAAAGTATGACAATGGAATTAACTGACATAGGCTCATAATTGTCCTGGCTGCTATGAACCCTTGGCCGAACCATACAGCCCCTCCCCAAATGGATGCTGAAATTATACATCAAAAGCTTGGATGGTTCTAACATCAACTTCACAGTGTGTTCAATTAGGCAGTTGGTTAGGCAGTGAACAGTGTATTAATAGACTCTCCAATCTGTCCCAAATCCCAAACCTATGGTACACACACTCAGTATAAATTAGTAGAACTGCTGGGTTCTTGGTGTTCTCTGAGCTTGCAGCTACTATATATAAATAACCAGCAAACTCCTCTCTCCCATGCATTGATGATGTTGCCTAGGTTGGTAATGAAACACCTGCAGGAAAACAACCAAGCTCAAAGAACACCAAGAACCCAACAGTTCAACCCTGAGCTACACATATTCTCTAATATTGAAACTAGTTAAGAGCAGGCATGGCTGCTCACATCTCCATGCAAATAGCTACAATGATCCAATTCCTTCTCCAACATGTTAGAAGTACAAGGACTATCCTCCTATGTTTTTTGCTGCCCCAGAACAGGAAGCAAATATTTGAAAGGAATCAAACAGTGCCTTTCAGAAACGTTGGGTCATCAAGTCCCCTCATACTCAGCCTGCACGGTCAATCCATTTAGAGCAGGTGGTTAGAAAAGCTTTTGATGGCTGAAGGATGTCAATGTTGTGTGTTTGTCAGCAGGGCTGATGGATTGTCCTGGGTCCCCATCTCACCCTCTTCTGCTGCAGCTGGTATCTAGCTAAGCGGCTTTCTTAAAACAATCCCTCAAAAGTTAGTAAGGTCTTTGAGACTTTTCCTCCCAAACTGATAATGCGAGCAGCAAATCAGTACTGCCCTCAGCTGCATGGGTGGGCACAGCCACTGTGGTTTTTAAGCTTAGCAAAGAACAATCTTTTGGTGAGTGAGGATCACAGTGTGTGGAACAATGATACAAAGTGGGCAGGATGCCATTTCAATTTCCCTGGATTTGGGGGAGAAGATCTGAAGACTCTGCTTTTTAAACGCTTCATTAAGCCTATTTTCAAATTTGGATTGCAAGTTTTCATGTGTTTCCTTTCTTAAAATGGTAGAAAACCACCCAATCATTTTCAACAATTATGATCAGAGGGTGGCAGGGGCTCTGGACATGATCCCAGGGCCACACTGCTCAGCATAGCTTAGCACATTGTACAGAACCAGCCAAGTGTGCTTTTTAATAAACCACACCATGCTTAAAGTCATGGTTTTGTATAATGTGTGAACATTATACTAAACATGCAAAATGCTTTGCAAACCAGCAATCTTACAGCAGTTATTCAAGGTATCTGTCACAATTGGGGGGAAAGAGGAAACCGTGAGGCCAAAATATAATTCCTGTTCAAAATCTTTCTATCTGCAAGATGGCTCCTGAAGCAACTCCAGGTGATGTGTACATAGGAAAACTTTGTATGCACAAGGGTCATCTACATAATTTGTCTTTTCCCCCTCTCCATACACTCTGAAGGTGGAATAACCATAAATGCCTCTAAATCTATATAGGGCAAATCCTTAGAGTGGTATGCCGCCTTTTCACTTCACAAAGACCACAATTTTCCAGGCTTAACATTACTGCTTTAAAGCTATGCCTGCTGGAGTCCCTTTGAAGAATGGAAAAACAGACCTTGGAGAAAGAGGCACCAAACTTACAGCAAAGGAGACAAAATTGATGCAAACCTGTTGTGGCTGTGTTCAGATATCATACCAAGCCATAATATGGTTTGGTTTTGAATTGGTGTCATATGTTAATCAACCCACAGTGTTTGTCAATAATGGCTTATGAGTGCAATGCCTGAAATTACCTAACCTGTGTTCAAAGATCACAGATACTGGCCACTGTTCCAATGACAGATCAGTCCTGCAGCATGGTGGCTGGAGTAGTGATTTTTCTGTGATGGTTCCCAAATAATGGAACTCCTTCACAGGGGAAATATGACTGGCTCCCATGCTGTCATAGTCACACTCCACAGATTCTATCACAATGGCTGGATGAACTCCATTATGCCAAACCGAGTCTAAACAAACTGCATGAAGGCTTAGCATGAAGTATGAACCCAATCTTAGGGGACCACAGTATTTCAAGGAGGAAAAGTACATACTGTGGAGTCCTTGGTGCTCTCTGGGCCTTGTTGTTTTCTTGCAGACATTTCATTGCCCGACTAGGCAACATCTTCGGTGCAATGTTGCCTAGTCGGGCAATGAAACATCTGCAAGAAAACAACAAGGCTCAGAGAGCACCAAGGACTCCACAGTTCAACCCTGAGCTATAAAAGTACATACATTGGCTGAACCAAAGTCCTAGGCCTGAAAAGATAACCAGCCAGTTAGTGTTCAAGTTTACTTGATTTATAATAGCTGATTCTCCACTTATGAACCAGCTGACTGCACTTACTTGGAATGTAGGTGGTTTGAATAGTTTCTGTAATTCTTCTTCCCAAACACCTGCCATATTTTAGTGAGACCTTACCTCTCAAATAGTTGGCTGTTTCTCCTGAGCTGTCCAAGCAAAGGTCAGTCCTGCCAGGAATAATTGCTGTTACCAGAATAAAACAGGTACACAGATCAACACTTGGAACCTTACCAGACAGAAGCTGGCCAAGCTCTGCTGTGGACCATACCCAGCTGGAGCCATCTTGTCACCATATAACTGGACAGGGGTTTTAGGGTCTCCCACAACACACTAGGAAGGCATGCATTATATCTTTTAACCTCTCTTACACATACTCTTACACACCTTACCTGTCTCCTGAGAAACCTGTATGCGGGTCAAGAAGCAACAGTTAGAACCGGACATGGAACAACCGATTGGTTCAAAATTGGGAAAGGAGTACAACAAGGCTGTATATTATCACCCTGCTTATTTAACTTATATGCAGAGTACATCATGAGAAATGCCGGGCTGGATGAATCACAAGCCGGAGTTAAGATTGCCGGGAGAAATATCAACAACCTGAGATATGCAGACGATACCACCCTAATGGCAGAAAGTGAAGAGGAACTAAAGAGCCTCTTGATGAGGGTGAAAGAGGAGAGTGCAAAAGCTGGCCTGAAACACAACATTAAAAAAACTCAGATCATGGCATCTGGTCCCATCACTTCCTGGCAAATAGAAGGGGAAGAAATGGAAGCAGTGACAGATTTTATTTTCTTGGGCTCCAAGATCACCGCAGACGGTGACTGCAGCCATGAAATTAAAAGACGCTTGCTCCTTGGGAGGAAAGCTATGGCAAACCTAGACAGCATATTAAAAAGCAGAGACATCACCTTGCCGACAAAGGTCCGTATAGTTAAAGCTATGGTTTTTCCAGTAGTAATGTATGGCTGTGAGAGTTGGACCATAAGGAAGGCTGAGCGCTGAAGAATTGATGCTTTCGAACTGTGGTGCTGGAGAAGACTCTTAAGAGTCCCTTGGACTGCAAGGAGGTCAAACCAGTCGATCCTAAAGGAAATCAACCCTGACTGCTCATTGGAAGGACAGATACTGAAGCTGAAGCTCAAATACTTTGGCCACCTAATGCGTAGAGAGGACTCACTGGAAAAGACCCTGATGCTGGGAAAGACTGAAGGCAAAAGGAGAAGGGGACGGCAGAGGATGAGATGGTTAGATAGCATCACCGATGTGATGAACATGAACTTGTGTAAACTCCGGGAGGCAGTGGAGGACAGGAAGGCCTGGCGTGCTATGGTCCATGAGGTCACGAAGAGTCGGACACGACTAAACGACTGAACAACAACAACACATACTCTGTTTCTTTCTGAAAATAATTAGTTTATTTGTACACAGCATGTCATTTCTTTCTAGGTTAAAACCCAAGTTGTAACTTCGAAGCTTCTGCCTCTTAGATCTTGCTCCTCAAAACACCAACCCATGTGTAACCTCCCTCAGCATAGTGTTGGATTAGTGCCGCAAGCTAACAGGTGTGTTTTAAGAATATTACTGGGTGAAGAACTCTGCATACCAAAATCCAAGGCTGCCATGGGAGAGCAGGTACTGCCGGCCAGAGATCAAAGGAAGCAACTTTATAGAGAAGCTCTGAACTCAAGCAGGTTGCAAGCCAATGGACTAACAATCATCATGTTTTGAAGCCAGGATCTAGGCCTGGTTCAAACACTGCACTGAACCATATTGTTGCTTGCTTTTGGCTTAGCATGCTTTCAATAACCAATGACTGGTTTTTGAAGAGATACTGGCTTAATTGTGCTTAACTACAGTTGAAGTCAGAAAAGAGGAATTCATCCTGGAGATTAAAGGGAAGTAAATGATTGGAACTATTCCTGATTGCTTAATTAGGAGTAAATTACATACACATCTCTTATCACATGCAACTCCCAGAAAAGTCAGTCCTCTTTAGCCACAATCCAGTTTGATTGATATTTTCTCTCTGAATTAATCCCACTAACATCATGAAATCATAAAATTTTATTTTTGATTCTTCAAATTAAAAAAAGAACATTGAAAGAACTTGGCATCAGCCCTGCCACACAAGCCACAGACCAAGCCACATTGTATTTTATCAATGCTACCTAGGTCAGCCCTAGTGGATAATGTAGGGTAATCACAATGGGGTCGTGGCAGATTTGGATCAGAGCAACATTCTGATGACAGACAACACTGCTCAGAAACTGGATGCTGTACTCTGTTCTCTTTGGGAGAAAGAGCATAAATTAAATAAATATCTCAGATAAAAAAAGCTGCTCCCTGAACACACAACATTTGTCATACACAGCACAGCAACTCCCTGATGCTCTCTCATGCTCCATCCCAAGGAGGATCCCACGGGCTTCACTACAGGATTAAACATTTTAATAACAGTTCCAAGTTGCTCTTTTGGGAAGAAGACACACTCTTGGAGATTGTTTTTATTTTTATTTTCCTAATATAGCCTTTTTGCAAATAATGCATGTGCAGCACTATCATCCTGCCAGATTTTCCAATCATTATTTCACAACTTCCTAGTCACATTTTGCAAATTATTTTTTCCTTCTGCTTCTTGGAAGAACAAAGGTAACACATTACAATTCCATTTAGTTGGCTCTAGAACGAGTTCAATGAATCTATCTATGAAGCCCATGGTTGATTTAATTAAACCAGATGGCAGGATTTGCAGAACATAGTGAATCAAAAAGCAGCCTACCACATTTTGGTCCAATGCATTGGACCAACCAAAGTATCCACTTCCAGCAACAATGACAGTTACAGGAATTCCTCTAGGGACCCTATAGGTCCCAAAGACATACTTAGAAAATAAAAATGGTGTGTGGCAGCAGGTCAGTGCTTTGATTGGAAGCATTTGAAATGATAAACTGGGTAGGTTTTTTTTTTTTAACAAACTGTGGTTAAAAATACAAAGCCAGTTTGGTGTAGTGGCTAAGACACCAGGCTAGAAACTGGGTGACCGCGAGTTCTAGTCCTGCCTTAGGCACGAAGCCAGATAGGGGACCTCTCAGCCCTCAGAAGGCGGCAAGGGTAAACCACTTCTGAAAATCTTGCCAAGAAAACTGCCGGGACTAGTCCAGGCAGTCACCAGGAGTCAACACATACTTGAAGGCACCCCAAAAAAGCATTCATCTTATGTAGCACAAGCTTTTGTGGACTGGTACAGAATTCTCCAACATAAACCATCCAGTTGATTTGGCTGCAACCCCCATCATCCTAGACTCAACTCAGTCATGTTGGCTGAGCTTGGAGGAACTGGGTCCCTTCTGCTGTTTTGAGTTACACATTAGAGAAACCTATAATCAAATTACTGGGTGCAAATAACACTGGGAGCAAAAGGTGAAGTAAATTATTATTATTCATCTGTATTGTCTATGTTATATATACTATCCCTCTGTCTCAGAATATCATTTATACTTCTCTGTTGGCTGTATAAACAACAGCACTCATCTGACCTCTGAACATCAGAAGCAGAAAGAACGATTTGAAGTGGATGTTGGGAACAAACACTAAGAGATATCCATCTAATAACTGACACAGTAGAACAGAAGGATCTCGCAGTAAACTTTTTGCCAGGGGATCAGTTCCTGCGTGTGGTCCATCCATAGGCCCCCTTCCCCAACCACCATATAAAACAGGAGTGCTGCATGACACAAGGCACAAAACAAACTGCTTACTCAGCATTCACAACTCCCATGAAAACACACTAAAGCTGGAGTGCTTATTTTCCCCATCCTGATAAGCTAAGTAATAAGCTGTGGTAAGTAGCAAGAATGCACATTTTTTAAGGTAGGGGAGACACTTGGCCACTGAATATCAAGCTAGGGCCACCTTTTAACAAGGACGAGTAGCCAGAACAAAAAGTGGGAAGGGCTAGGGCAAGAATTCAACTTTAAAGTAATTATTTTTTATGACAAATCCCCAAATTATTGATAATGTTTTCCTCACATAATGATTAGGGACAATGTAAGGAGGGGACCACATGGAGGTTCTGTGGGTATCAGATTGGGCAGTTGCATACAACAGGAAGTATAGCTTTCTGTTAACATACAGCGAATTTGTTTTTCTTCATCTTAGACAGATTTCTCTTATCTAAGAGAGTTCATCCTTCCACTTCTAAATAATGAAACTGCATTCCCAACATGTGATAGCTTTAATTTCTAGGACAAATGTTTCAGGTGAGAAAAATTCCTATTGTAGAAAACATACTAATGTATTTTAAAATATTCTCAGGTGGGAGAATAGATGAATGAATCAGAAACCTACATTCTCTGAACCAGAAGTTCTAGCTAAAATATTAAAACATTCTACTGCATATATGATATATTCAGGACAGAGGTCACTTGAAACTAACTCGTGACCCCGCCCCTTCCACACGATTGGCTCCCGCCCGCAAACCCTGCCCCCCAGTGCTTGTGATTGGCTCCCGCCCACAAACTCCGGCCCCTGGTCCGCAGAGATCCCAGAAACCCCCCCTACCCCCCCCGTCGCGACACTTTAGTGTGTCGCAACACACATTTTAGTGTGTCGCAAAGCGACGGCACGGGGGTGTGCGCGGCGGCAGCATCCACAGCGCGCCATCAGCACTTCCGCGTTTTAGCGAGGCCGCTGTCGTGCACGCCGCCACCGCCGCTGTGCACACGCCCCCGTGTCGCCACCGCCGTTGGTGTGTCACCAACAGCGGCACTTTGGAAAGCACTGCCTTAGAGTGTTACTCCTATTTGTCTCTCTAGACGAGCAGAAGTGAAAGGAAAGGATGGAAGAGATTTCTTTCTTGGAAGGGTTTTGCCAACTCCAGAAAATTTAAGATAGATATAACATGGTTTCCCCTGCACAGTTGTGTCCAACTCTAGCGGCCGGTGCTCATCTCCGTTTCTTAGCTGAAGAGCCAGCATTGTCTGAAGACGCTTCCATGGTCATGTGGCCGCATAACACGCGCGGAACGCTGTTACCTACCCACCAAAGTGGTACCTATTTATCTACTTGCATTTGCATGTTTTCGAATTGCTAGGTTGGCCAGAGCTGGGTGAGTGCGGGAGCTCACTCCATCACGCGGGGCTAGGGATTCGAACCTCCCAACTTGCAGCCTGGTGTCTTACCCGCTGAGCCATCGCGCCCCTAGGTGGGAGATTACCTATTCTTAATTTTTTAAAGTCACAAATTGCCTCTCCACTGCCTCAAAATGGACAGAAGATGAACAGGCTTTTCACCACCATCAAGAAAATAAATATGAACTATGTTTTAAAGAAAAATCCTATATAAATAGGATAAAGCAATTTGCTACATAACCAATGATAATATTTATATGAAAAACAAAGCCACAGAATATCAGCAGCTCTAGTCTACATAAACACCAAGGATTATTGCCTAACTTGTTTGGGGCCTTCCTGTAGCTCCCACTCTGAATATATCCCCAGATAGCAAAAAGCAGGGACTGCAGTAAAAATCAAATGGTCATTTTTATGGGGGGGGACCCCAAAAGCACATCTCTATTAAAGGGCTGTTTCCAATTAATACCACCAGACCTCAGCCCTGATGAAGTTCAATTTGTGAACATACTTCAAAAACCATAACTTAAAGAGCACCAGTCCTTTTAACAGATTAAAGTTATCGGAACAATTCAAGATCACATTACAAACCATGGTGCAGTCTAATAATAATAATAGATAATAAAATAGATAATAGATAATAAAACAGATAATCAAAACAATGCAGATTCCAAAGCAATGACAGTATTTCTCCCACCAAGGAATCCAGATATTCCTAGGGATGGACAGGAGGGTTGTAAACGAGCCCTTTAGAATCCTACAAAACTGTGTCCACAGCTCCTAAATCAGCCTTCCTAGACCAGAGTGCCCTCCAGATGTGTTGAGGAATGACTCCTAAAAATGACAGTCAGTTGGATAGAAATCACAAGAATCTTAACAGATCGGGACATTTGGGGGTGTCATATAGACACAAGCCTCAAATTCTTCAATAAAGTATAAAAAATCAAATGGGGGCAGTTTTCTGCAGAAAAGGAAGGTACCTTTTCAAAATCATGAGGTCACATACCCAGGAAGGGTATAAAAGTTGGCCAACTTTAGAAGTGGGGATAAACTTTTCAGGAGGTTTGGAGTGGGGGAAGCGAAACAAAAAGGCCAAAGAAGGAGAGGCCTAATAGTGAAATAGTTGGGTGGGATACAGGCAGAAGAGATCCCTGCAAAACAAATTGAAGAGTAAAGGTGAATAATCATGCAGAAATGGGCTGGGAAGAAGCAAATTATTTTGATGGGTGCAAATCATTTTTCAGAAGAGAGAACAAGGCAGAGCAGATTTTCAAGGGGGCCAATTCCACAGCTAGGGAGGTGGGAAGACACTGAGAAAGAAAACAAAATCCCACCAAATCCTAAAAGGTCACAAAGTGATTTTTTAAAAACATATGCGGATGGGGGCAGCTCCAGGCAGATTGAGGGGTGCAATTCTTCAGCGAAGGGTGCAGAGAATAGCAAAGGTAGGAGTGTGATTTTCCAGGAACAGAGACATCAAGGAATAAGGAATGCAGACTCTGGTGGAAATCCAATTCTGCCATGAGACATGCTCAGAACTGGGTGCGGGATAAACAAGGCACATATTTTGGGGGAGGGGGGTCTTTCAAGTTTCTACAGTAAAAAAGGTGCCAATGCAACAAGCCGGCACCATGGATGGGTCCAATTCTCTAGGGAGGGGTGCAAAGAAACAGGGTGGAGGAACGAAGGAGATGGGGAGGGGGCGCAACTCTCCCTCGAAGGGGTGCAAAGCCGAGGGGAGGGATATGCCAGCAGATTGGGGGCGCTTGCAAGTTCGGTAGAGAATGGAGGGCGATTATAGTGTTTTGGGGAGAGAAGGAGCGCCAAACAGCCAGGAGGGCTTGCAGAGGGGGCAATGGCCGTGGGGAGAAGCCGCCCGGCCCCCCTCCCTCCCTCGCTGGCCTGAAAGGGGGGCAATCCCAGAGCCCCCCCCCCGGGGGGAAGAGGAAGGCAGCGACCGCCCTGCCCGCGGTCCCCCATCCCAGCCGGGGAGGCGGCGAGAGCGAGGGCCGGGCCGGGCCGGGCGCCCTCCTTACCTTGTAATAAACGTCGAACTGGATGTTCTCCGGCAAGGAGCGGATGTCCCTCCGCCGCGCCCGGCCGTAGCTGTCGACCACGGCCGAGATGGCGGTGTTGTAGAGCGTCTCGGGCACCCACTCCAGCTCCACGGCCGCCATCTTGCGTGTGTCGGGCGGGCGCGCAGACGAGGCGGGGACGCCGCTGCCTTCGCCGCCGCTACCCCTGCGGCGGCTGCCCGAGTCGCGTTGCGCCGCTCGGGCCTAGTCGCTCCGCCCCGCCGCGGGACGAGGCGTCGCTCCTTCCTTCCTTCCTTCCTTCCTTCCCCGCGCTTTCCCCCCGGGCCTGGCTGAGGCGGGAGCCGCTGGGGGCGCCCTCGCGGAGGAGGAGGAGGAGGAGGAGGGGCGGAGAGGGGCGGAGGCAGGCCGTCTCCTCGGCCTGGCACGGACCCCCGCCCTCGAGAGGGGCGAGCCGGGGCGGCGGTTCCCCCCGGCTGACCAGCCGTGGGGGCCGCCCTCGCCCGGCGCGCGCAGCCCGCGGACACCACCCCGCGCCGTCCATGGAGGACTCACTGGAAAAGACCCTGATGCTGGGAAAGACTGAAGGCAAAAGGAGAAGGGGACGGCAGAGGATGAGATGGTTAGATAGCATCACCAATGTGATGAACATGAACTTGAGTAAACTCGGGGAGGCAGTGGAGGACAGGAAGGCCTGGCGTGCTATGGTCCATGAGGTCACAAAGAGTCGGACACGACTAAATGACTGAACAACAACAACTTTTATCTACATGACCAGAGATAGATTGGAAGTTACCTATTTTTCATATCTTTTTCTTTCTCTTTACTACACTTTTCCTTTTCTTTTTCTTTATTTTGTATTTCTATTTCTTTTTCCGTTTCTAACTTTTAACTATGTATTTTAAAATCCTAATAAAATTTAAAAAAAAGAAAAGAAACCCTTCTGGGTCCATCAGTCACCGGGGGCGGACCAATCGAATGGGTCCTGCCTTCCTGCTGAGCGGGGCAGCATAGGAGAATCTCAGGGTCACCAGGGCATGATCTGACCATAACAATGACGATAGATGTGGCTCTCCCCTCAGATCACATTGCCACTGCTCAGACAAGAAAACTAAGTCCGGGGTGAGGCCACTGTCTCGAATCGGGTCCCGAATAATCTGGACCAGGCCCATGGCTGCCATGGTAGCCATGAACTCCCGAGCTGCCCCCGAGGCATGTCCCAGGGATGGCAAGTTGAAGTCCCCCAAAACCATAAGCCTGGGGAACTCCACCGCCAGCCCTGAGATGGCCTCCAGCAGCTCAAGCAGGAATGTTGCTACGCAGCAGGGAGGCTGGTACAATAGCAACACTCCCAACTGTTCTTGGAAACCCAACTTGAAAAACAGGGTCTCACAACGGGCCACTTGTGGAGCAGCGCCCCTGAAGGCCACTAGAGACTCCTGGATAACAACAGCCACCCCTCCTCCCCTGCCCTGAGGTCTCGGCTGGTGCCATCCCGTAAACCCGGCCAGGCACATTTCCGAAAGGGGTACCCCCCCCTTCAGGGCCCAGCCAGGTCTCGGTAATACACACCAGGTCTGTCCCCTCTTCCATATTCAAATCCCGTACGAGGGGGGCTTTGTTATTGACTGACTTGGCGTTAAGAAGCAGCGGCCAGAGACCAGGGCCCCTACGGATCTGTTGTCCAGGGTCTGGGGCTGAACTCGGAGGGCCAGAACACGCCACTGGTAATAAACACTGGGGGCGTCTTCCCCAAAGATGGCTCGCCCTCCAGTGCCCGCCATAGCATCCCCGACCCGTCACCACCTCAATGATGTAACCCGCCCTGCAGTCTCAAGAGACTCCTGATCCATCCGCCTCCAGTCCTGGACCTCCAGAGTCCCTGGTTTGAAATAGGGTTCCCTCCATCCATTCATGCATCCCCACACCCTCTCAATCACCCCTAAGGCGATGGTAGGCTCTCCAGCGCACCAGCTCCAGCTCTCGGCGCCGTCAGGCCCAACCATCACCTTTACATTCATTATGCCCCCCTTGGCCTCTCTCACTGGTTGACGGGGGCAACTCATCCACTCCTCCTCACCACCTGTCTCTCACTCACGAGGTGAGTGCTCTCTTATACCAACAGTCACTCCCGGACTCCCCCCTCGTCTCTCATACTCGGAGGGCAGGCCCCCACACACTCTGGAGGGACCCTAACAGTGCTCTGCTGTCTCTGGGCCAGTTAGGAGGGCATGGCCAAGTTCTTGATTCTAGGCCTACTGCTCCTCACCACTAGGGTATGCCATGCCGAGATTTGTTAAACAGCCTGGGTCCTGTTAAAATTATTATTATTATTATAGTGCTGATAATATTATTCATCCCCACCGTCCAGGGGGCTCCAGCTCTGAAAGGGAGGGAGCCCAAACCACTCTGGGTCGCCACCCTCCTCTACCCAGGTCCGCAGCCCCGAGTTCGACGGGGGGTCGGCCTCACCAGCCGGGGCCTATAGCATCCCAGGAATCCACCAGACCACCAGGGCCGGTCCGTTGTGCCAGAGCCCACCGCAACGCCGGGGGTCTGCCGCACCATCAGGCCAGCCAATCTCACCGGAGCCAACTCCACTCCCCAGGCCCTCCAAACGCCCAGTTGGTCCTCCGCCAGACCGCTGCGCCCCTGAGTTGTTCGGCCGTGCTGAGGCTCACCGCACCGAGGCCCACCGAGCTCCGCACCGCTCCAGGCCACATGCACCACCCCAAGTCGCACCGCCGGCCAAAGGCGCCAAAAGGCCCGGAAGATGGAACCAAGAAACCAAAAAACGCCAGGCCCACCATCGAGCGCCAAAGGCCATGCTGCCACGGCTCCCTGCGCCACCAGCTCTCCGGAGACCACCGCGCTGCCGATCCGCCGCCAGCTCTCCGGAGTCTGCTGCGCTGCTCTTCCAGGTTTGCCGCCACCTGCCGCTCTGTCTGGGGTTTTCCGTCCAACCCTGGCCCAACAACTATAAGGGCCAGGACCCCTAGAATCTTCTCTAGGCCCCCAACTAACTGGTGGGGGCAGGGGGTAGGGGTCAGGAAAGCCCGGAATCACCCCTCAGAGCAGCAGTAGCCGGCGTCTGCTCTCGGCCACCATCTATGATCAGCTCTGTTTGGGAACCACTGCCCTAAACTAATCCAGGGGGCTGCTTTTGCAAAACACCCCTGAGGCACATACTAGCAACCATATTTTAACCCAGCATCTTGTGCAAGCCCCTCTTTTGTGGTTTTCTTACCACGCTTTATGGCTTAGGGCAATGTCTGAACCCAACCACTTGTGGGAAGTTCAATGAACTATGGTTAAATGGGGGCTTAGTGCAAGCCAGCTCACCAGCTATGGTTAATTTTAAAAGCTTGTTAGATGAATCTGCACCCACTTTTTTTGAAAAAAATCTTTATGTGTCCATTTTATTGCAGGGCCGCAGGCAAGCGGGGCATGTGCCCCAGGCGCCGCGCTGGGGGGTGCGCCAAAATGATGCCCAGGGGGCGCCAAAATGACAAAATAACCCATGGGGGGGGCGCAATCCATGTTTGCCCCAGGTGACACAGACCCTAGTTCCATCCCTGTTTATTGTTACATGTAGGACAGACTGGTTCTTGGGAAGTTTATTTTATTATTATTTATTTATTTAATTTATTCCCCACCCATCTCCCATGCAAGGGACTCTGGGCGGGTTACAATAATTAAAATTTAAAATTTAAAAAACAATACAAAAAGAAGATATATAAAATATATCCAATATAAAATAAAATAAATAAAATCCAAGATGGCTTGAGGACCGTAGCACAGATCACCTACGGGGCCAGCCAACCCCAGGAGGCACTACCGCCTCTGTCGTCCCAGGCCAGGTGGCAGAGCCAGGTCTTAATGGCCTTCCGAAAGGCCAGGAGTGAAGGGGCCAGTCTCACCTCCGGGGGCAAGATGTTCCATAAAGCGGGCGCTGTCGCAGAGAAGGCACGCCTCCTGGACCCCGCTAGATGGAATTCTCTTGTTGAGGGGGTCCGAAGCATGCCCTCTCTGCATGCACGGGTGGGGCGGGCCGACGTCATCGGGACGAGACGGTCCCTCAGGTACCCTGGCCCTATGCCATATAGGGCTTTAAAGGTAATCACCAACACCTTGAATTGGACCCGGAAGCAAACTGGCAACCAATGCAGCTCGCGTAGCAGAGGTGTTACATGTGCCGATCTTATGGCACCCATAACTGCTCGCGCCGCCGCATTCTGTACCAGCTGAAGCTTCCAGATACTCTTCAAGGGTAGCCCCATGTAGAGCGCATTACAGTAGTCTATGCGGGAGATGACAAGGGCGTGAGTGACTGTTCGGAGGGCCTCCCGATCCAGGAAAGGGCGTAACTGGCGCACAACTCGAAGTTGTGCAAAGGCCCTCCTGGCCACGACTGCCACCTGCTCTTCGAGCAGGAGTCGTGAGTCCAGGAGGACCCCCAGATTCCGCACTGGATCCGAGTGAGGTAGTGCAACCCCACCCAGAACCAAAGATGACAACTTCCCGGATCTAGGGGGGCCATCAATCCACAGCCACTCCGTCTTACCAGGGTTCAATTGAAGCCTGTTCCCCATCCAGACCCCCACAGCCTCCAGACACTGAGATAAGGCATTGACTGCATCACCTACTTCACCCGGGATGGAGATGTATAACTGGGTATCATCAGCATATTGGTGATACCTCATCCCGTGGTGACGGATGATCTCACCCAGCGGCTTCATGTAGATGTTGGAGAGGAGAGAGAACCGATCCCTGCGGCACCCCACAAGACAGGGGTCGCGGGTCAGCTCTCTCCTCCCCTATCAACACCGACTGGGAACGGCCCTGGAGGAAGGAGGCGAACCAGCGCAAAACCACGCCGCCCGCCCCCAACTCCCTGAGCCGCCCCAAAAGTATACCGTGGTCGACGGTATCAAAAGCCGCTAAGAGATCTAAGAGAGCCAGGATGGACGCACTCCCTCCATCCCGCTCTCGCCAGAGATCATCCATAAGTGCGACCAATGCGGTCTCTGTCCCATATCCCGGCCTGAAACCTGACTGAAAAGGGTCCAGATAATCCGTTTCCTCCAGAATCCTCTGGAGTTGCAACGCCGCCACCTTCTCAACCACCTTTCCCAAAAAGGGAAGGTGGGAGACTGGGCGAAAATTGCCCAGGATAGTAGGGTCCAGGGATGGTTTCTTGAGGGGGTGCACCAGCGCCTCCTTGAAGGCAGCCGGGAACACCCCCTCAAGGACGAATTTATAATCGCCAGGACCCAGCCACATGTCACTTCTCTAGCTGATTTCACCAGCCAGGAGGGACATGGGTCAAGTTGACATGTGGTGACAAGTTGTGTTGATTCCCTCCGCCCAGGAGATGGGGGGAATGGGGCGTGATTTTATTTATGTATTTATTCAATTTTTATCCCGCCTTTATTATTTTTATAAATAACTCAAGGCAGCGAACATACCTAATGCTCCTTCCTCCTCCTATTTTCCCCACAACAGCAACCCTGTGAGGTGAGTTGGGCTGAGAGAGAGGGACTGGCCCAAAGTCACCCAGCCGGCTTTCATGCCTAAGGCGGGACTAGAACTCTCAGTCTCCTGGTTTGCCATTGGCTCCTTCCTAGGGCTGAGAGAAAGGGACTGGCCCAAGGTCACCCAGCCAGCTTTCATGCCTAAGGTGGGACTAGAACTCTTAGTCTCCTGGTTTCTAGCCCGTTGCCTTAACCACTAGACCAAACTGGCTGATTTTATGTTGGAATGTTACGCTTTTATAATTTCTAAACTATTTTATTATTGTAGGCTTCCCAGAGTCTATAATGATTGGGGTAGCACATAAATATTAAAAACTAAAAAGCAATAACACCAAGGTTTTGGGTTATGTTATCCGAACTCTTGAGTAGCTGCCATTTTAAGTCAGTGCAGACTGGATTTCTATCCAGTCTTAAATATAAGCCTCCAGAAGTCTGACGCTTGGGTGATATGTAAACTTCAAGTCTTGATTAAAATGCTCCACCTGATTCTGAGTGGATGTACAATTATGATCCTGCATACTTGTGAAACAAGTTCTTGTGTTAATGTGTCATGACCTATAAACACAGCTGCTGCATTTAATGGGTCTGTCTCTGAGTTAAGGATTTTAGCCTCAAGTTCCCATTCTGTACTTTCCTGTGACTTGATGCCATTAGACAAAACACGGCTTACCGAACATCAGGTCTTGGAGAAGAATTGGTGTAATTAGTGGGTTTGTACAGTTATAATATTTGATAGTACAGTAGATAGGTGTATAAGTTTCAACTTAGATTTAAAAATGAAAAGGGCTTAGTTCTAGTGATTTCCACTAGTTTTTATGACACTATGTGCACATGGGCAGGCATAGCTAGTAAATCTGGCAAAAAAGCAAACAGTTGATCATTTCTGAGAAAATACTATTTTCAGTTGTCTGGATCATTTAATTATATTGTCCCACTCGGTTTAAGCACTCAAGGCAGGTCGCAGTCAATGAAATATAGAGTAGACCAGAGCTTTCCAAACTTTTCAAGTTGGTGACACACTTTTTAGACATGCATCATTTCACGACACACTCTTACAGCAGGGCATCATTTCGCGACACACTCTTACAGCAGGGCACAAGGCAGGCACTAGGACTTGTGTGGAATCACAGCCGGTTTGGAGGCAGCAGGGCACAAGGCAGGCACTAGGACCTGTGTGGAATCCTGGCAGGGCTCGGAGGCAGCAGCAGCAGCCGCGACACACCCAGACACTGCAGCCGGCATACTAACATGTCCCGACACAGAGTTTGGAAAGCTCTGGAGTAGACAATGAAAACAAACAAACAAAAAAAGTAAAAGTAATACAAATATTGAGGGATTTGCCATAATTGAAGGTGGCTTTTTGCCTAACATCCTGACTACTACATGTGTCATACAAAATGAAAAAAATATATATTTAAAGCACCTATTTTTTCTCTCTTTGGGGATGTGCTGAATACCTTTCTCTCACATGGAGAAAAAATATTTTTAAAAAGATACAGCTCAATGTCCCTGGTGTGATTCTCTTAGAAAAAAACATCTTTTCTTTGCCGTATAAGGGGAAAAGAAAATTGCCCCTGTGTTTTAGCAGAGTACCTTCACACTTTGGGAAATTAAGTCATTTTCAAAAAAAAGAAATAGTAAGCAAATATGGCTTTGTACAAGTATAGGAGAAAGTAAGATGCCAAAAAATCCTGGGTCATTGGGCCAGCCAGATGTAATTTGACAGATAAATATAAAATCCTGCAATCCTAGTACAATTTTTTAAAAATGTGTTGTATAAGATATGGGAAGGCCTGAATTCATTATGTGTCAGCCTTCCACAGAATTCCCTGCCAACACACAAGGCATGTGGAGGGTGCCATGTTGGACAAGGTTGATACAAGCTTTGTGGATTACATTCCACATATCCATGAAATATTACCTTGGGAAAGGATGCACCCACATTGGAGTCAGAGGGAAATAAAATGCAGGAGATACAGACAAGGATAGCTGTCTAATAATAATGACAATTTACATAATTTACAATTTACATAATTGTTGCATGTGATGCAGATATTCTTGTATTGGAGAACTGATTAGCAAATATAATATGTTTGAGGCGAAAGGGTGTTAGTTCCTGTGTGTTAAAGTGGGCTATAGGAACAAGTTGGGGATCCTGCTTGTGTATTGCCTGCTGTGCTGCATAGCAGGATCCGTTCCTGAGCTCCTGGATCTTCTCGCCAAGCTTGTGTGGAATCTCCTTGATTTTATTTATTTATTCAGTTTAAAGGCCGTCGGACTCCAAGTGAATCTGGGCAGTTTACATTAAGAAGAAATCATGATTAGTGTTGGGAATTTCAACCTCCATGACTGGGGAGGGGCAGTTCAGGAATTTGGGGCAATGTTAGGCTGACCATACATCCCGTTTTGAATGGGACACTCCCGGTTTTTTAGCATTTTTCAACCGTCCCATCGTTTTCATAAAAATCTTAATTTTATCCCATTTTTCAAACCCGGCGGGTTAAGGTTAGGGTTTAGAGCCAATTGTGCAGGCCGGGGGCGGGGTTTGCAGGCGGGAGCCAATCGCACAGACCGGGGGGCGGGGTTTGCAGGCAGGAGCCAATCGCGCAGACTGGGGGGCGGGGACCCCTGATTACATAAGACCCTGTCCCGTTTTGCCATCCTGAAATATGGTCAGCCTAGGCAATGTTGAGTATTCTCCATGTAATCTCTGGCTTGACAGAGACAGGTAGGGCACACATTACACCCTAGTACACCCCAGGCACTACAGAGAATCCGCTCCCTCTTTCCTGAGACAGCTCATCAAGTATTGGAAGTCTATCATGTCTCCCCTCAGCCTTCTCTTCTTTAGGCTAAACATATCCACTTAAACATTCTTCATAAGATTTAGCCTGCAAGCCCCTCACCAACTTTGTTGCTCTTCTCTACACTCTTTCCAATTTCTCAGTATTGTGATGACCATAGACAGAGTATTCCAGGCACAGTTTGAACAGTGCACCATAGAGCAGAACTATCATCTTCTGTGATCTCAACACTATGTTTCTGTTGATGCAGCCAAGATGACATTGGCTGTTTTGGCAGCTGCAGCACACTGCTGGCTTATCTTAATCTGGTCTACCAAGATGTGGAAATCCTTCTCACAAGTACTGTTGTCAAGCCAAGTGCCACCTATCTTGTGCATCTGGTTTCTCACTGTTAAACTGCTTTTTGTTGGATAGGGCCCAATGTTGAAGTCTGTCAGTACTCTTTTGAATCTTGAGCCTGTCTTCTGAGATGTTAGCAATTCACTAACAAGCTGCAGGTCTTGTGGTGTCATCTGGTGGGACCCAAAAAGAGACACTTTTCTGTCGTGGAGCCTACCCTGTGGAACATCATCCCTTGGAGTTCAGATTGGCCCCAACCCTTTTGGCCTTTCACAAGGCCCTAAAGACTTGGCTGTGTTCCTGGATACATGGAGATCAGAGTGTCATAGCCCGTGAATTGGGTTGTCTCTTGTTTTATCTTGGCTGCCAACTGTGCATTTATTTTGTATTTATTTTGTGTTTGTTGTTACTTAGCTGCCCAGAGTCACTTTTCTGAGATGACTGGTCATATAAATCAAAATAAATAAATAGCACACCCATTCCATCTGGGGGACTGCCACCCCATCCAGAACCAATGATGGAATGTTTCCAGATAAGGGGGTGGGAGGGCAACACCCACAGCTACTTGGTCTTGGTGGAGTTGAGCCTATGCCTATTCCTCTCCATCCAAGCCCTCACAGCCTTCAGACATGGAGAAATAACCATAACAGCATCATTACAACAGCATCTACCCTGGCGTAGAGATGTACAACTGGGTATCATCAGCATACTGACGATATCTGACCTTGTGCCAATGAATACAATCCAGCAGTTCCATGTAGATGTTAAATGGGAGAAAGCAGAGCCCTGTAGAACAGAGCGGTGTGGAACTGCCTCCCCGTCAAGCAGGAGCTCTGCGCCAGACCCCCCCCCCCCGCGACATTGATTGGAACTGGCCTCAGAGGAGGTAGTAGAAACACCATGCCCCCCATTCCTAATTCCCTCAGCTGGTCCAGGATACCACAACTAATGGCCCTGAAGGCCACTGAGTGATCAAGGAGGGCCAGGATGGGTGAACCACCACCATCCCGATCCCGCCAGAGATCATCCGCAAGTCTCTCAGTGCTATACCCAGGTCTGGAACTCAACGGAAAGAGGTCTGCTAAAGCTGCAGCCCACAAGGGAACATGGAAGCCAGGATGAAAATTGGCCCAATGCCATGGGGTCCAACAATGGCCTGAGGAGGGGACTGACCCCTGCCTCCTTAATCTCAGGCAGGACTACCTGCTCTTTCAAGGACGAATTCACTATACATCTGCTGGGAGGCCTTGACTTAATACTAAGGCACAGGGATCTAATACACAGGTGGCTGTATTCATTTATTTAGTCAATTAATTAAATATTTAATCAATTTCTATGGCCACCCATCTCATGTAGGTGACTCTGGGCGGCTAACAGTTAAAATAGGATAAAAACAGAGTAAAAAAGAAAAACAACCCAAATCAGAAACAACATAGATAACATAAAACAGCAGCCAAGAACATTCATGACATCACACCAACCACAACCAAGAAACAGACTCACCCATATTATCAGGGCCTCTGGCTCGATGGCAGAACCAGGTTTTTAATGCCCTGCAAAAGGCCAGCGTGGTCCGGGCAAGTCTAATATCTAGGACAGGGTTTCTCCGCCAGGGTTCCGTGGCACCCTCGGGTTCCGCGAGAGGTCCCTAGGGGTTCCCTGGGAGATCACAATTTATTTAAAAAAATATTTCAAATTCGGGCAAATTCACATTCAAGAGGTAAGTTTCATTCTTTATTTTCAGTTTAAGAACACTGTTAGTGCATATACTGTATACAGGCCTACCCATGAAATGAATATCATAATTTTGTAACTTCTAGCTTATATTTGAGCCTGAATGTGCAGGGGTTCCCCGAGGCCTGAAAAATATTTCAAGGGTTCCTCCAGGGTCAAAAGGTTGAGAAAGGCTGCTCTAGGATAATTATCACCCTATCTCCAATCTTTCTTTTTTAGGGAACCCTAAAACAGGGGGTCCTCAACCTAGTGGGCCGCGGCCTGTTAGGAAGTGGGCCGTGGGGCTCCTGCCTGCAAACCCCACCCCCAGTGCGTGTGATTGGCTCCCGCCTGCAAACCCCTGTGAGATAATGCTGGCTTATAGGGTTAAGGCGCAGAGTAAACAGACAGAGTGCAGCTTTTATGGCTAAAATGTTTACTTGTAATAAAAGCAATAAATGTATATACAGTTACAGTATTGCAAAAAAAGAAAAAACAAACTTACAAGCAGAGTATCGTGTATTGTTTCCATTGACAGACATGAAGGGGCTCATGCCATGGCCTACATACATAGCCATGCATAGCTACGCACTTCCCAGTCCTCAAGAGTAGAACACACACACAAACATGGCTAAAAGACCGGACAGAAGTCAAGAAGCATAGACCCATAGTTCACAGCTGAGATATACACTTGTTCCAGCTTTCTGATTGGACGAACCTTAGGGTCAGGAGGTCACAAAGCCTTTTAGATTTATGAAGCCTAAAGCGTTAAGCATTGCACATAGTATAAACTGCCATGAGGTGGCAGTGTTGCATCTAAGCAAGCATACTGCCTCCCCCGTGAAACTGCTAGGGCACTTGTTCCCATGGGATAGTTTTAGACTGAGACATAACATCAGGTGGTGCCGGCTGCACCTGCTTATCAGTGAAGATGTTTTGGGAAACGCTACAGAAAGTAAAGAAAACAATTTGCAATTCACAGGAAAACCCTGACAACCCCGCCCCCCGGTGCATGTGATTGGCTCCCACCTGCAAACCCTGTCCCCCCCCCCCCCCGATCTGTGGAAAAATTGTCTTCCATGACCGGTCCCTGGTGCCAAAAAGGTTGGGGACCCCTGCCCTAAAAGACAGAGTTACACTTTGTTCAGAAACCATCTGGTTCTCTGTCCACTCCAGTTTTAACTCTGGAACGTCACCCTCCTGGTTCTGCTACTTGGAAATTTTGGACTCAAAGACGGCTGGATTCTCAGGTGGATGAGGTGGCAAAGGAGCATTCACCCAGCTTTGGCTGGTGTGCCAGTTCCAGCCCTGCTTGGAGCTGGAGACTCGGATTAGTGAGTCATCCTATCACTACAAGATTGGAATGCAGCAATATGCTCTACATGAGGTCTGCCTTTGAAGACCCGCTTGGAGTCTCTAATTGTTGCAAAATGCAACAGCCTCATGCTGGTGGGTTAAAGTTGCTGCAGCCCATTTTACCCCTCTGTTGCAGGTGCTACGTGAGCTTCCAATATTGCCTTCAAATCAGTGTTGACTCCTGGCGACCGCCTGGAATAGTCTCTCCAGTTTTCTTGGCAAGGTTTTTCAGAAGTGGTTTGCCATTGCCTCCTTCCTAGGGCTGAGAGAAAGAGACTGGCCCAAGGTCACCCGGCTGGCTTTGTGCCTAAGGCAGGACTAGAACTCCCGGTCTCCCGGTTTCTAGGCCGGTGCCTTAACCACTAGACCAAACTGACTGTTTACCATGTCCATGATGAGGATATTTAAAGTCCCCTTATATGAGAGTGTTACACACGCTCCCAGGTTTAGGTTATGGTCACTCACTCACACACTCACAGCCTGTTGAGCTATGTGGATCTTGTCAGCCCCTCCCCACTGCTTTCTACCTGGGTTTTCCAGATAGGTGCGGCTAGAGTAGATAAGACACACAGCCCTGGTCAACAGCCAGGAAATAATTAGGAACACGCACAAATCTCTTTCAACACTGAGGCACAACAAGTTATTTGGAATGCATGGAGACCCAGTGAATCTAAAGTAACAGCAAAACTTTACTGGTTACAATGTACATTTGCTCTTTCTCTCTCTCACATGCACGCACACACTCACCAACACTTACCCACATTCTTCTCAACTAGGCTGCCAGGCACTAGCAAGAGCAGTGTTTCTCAACCTTAGCAACTTTAAGATGTGTGGACTTCGACTCCCAGAATTCCCCAGCCAGCCATGCTGGCTGGGGAATTCTGGGAATCGAAGTCCACTCATCTTAAAGTTGCTAAGGTTGAGAAACACTGAGCTAGAGGGACGGAAGCTGCCAAGTCTGGATCCAAAGAGGACTCAAGGAGTGGGCAGGCTTTGGGACCCCTTTTATCCCCCAAAATCCTGGCTTTGTTGATTCACAAGACTGGCAGCAACTCTTGCCTTGTTAATGTACAAGTGTGGTAGCTGTTGATGGGATTTGGGGAGTGGGGTTTCCATGTGCTCAGGCCCAACTTCCTTTATCTGGTTCAGGTGACATTTTTCCTTTGTTTCCTTAAGGACTTGTTTCCTTCTTATCTACCTCCCCAAGGGATCTTTTAGACAAGATTCCTGGCTTTTCCCTCTGCCTGCTTTATCTTTAGTTGACTGCTTCAGCCATACTTACTTACTTCAGAGTACTCTCCTTACTTCCAAGTAAGTAGAGCAAGGACACAGAAATGATGTGGAGTAACCTCCTACCAGATGTTTGGTCAGCATCTACCCTCCAGTCCTTTCATAAGATTATGAAGAATTTTTTGGGAGTATCTTGATTTGTTGTTTATTCATTCAGTCGCTTCCGACTCTTCGTGACTTCATGGACCAGCCCACGCCAGAGCTTCCTGTTGGCCATCGCCATCCCCAGTTTCCCCACGGTTGAGTACCATCCATCCATCTTGCCCTTGGTCGGCCCCTCTTCCTTTGGCCTTCCACTTTCCCCAGCATCAGCTTCTTCTCCAGGGTATCCTGTCTTCTCATTATGTGGCCAAAGTACTTCAATTTTGCCTTTAATATCATTCCCTCAAGTGAGCAGTCTGGCTTTATTTCCTGGAGTATGCTCTGGTTTGATCTTCTTGCAGTCCAAGGCACCCTCAGAATTTTCCTCCAACACCACAGTTCAAAAGCATCTATCTTCCTTCGCTCAGCCTTCCTTATGGTCCAGCTCTCGCAGCCATAGGTTACTACAGGGAATACCATTGCTTTAACTATGCGGACCTTTGTTGTCAGTGTGATGTCTCTGCTCTTAACTATTTTATCAAGATTTGCCACTGCTCTCCTCCCAAGAAGTAGACCTCTTCTGATTTCCTGGCTGCAGTCAGCATCTGCAGTAATCTTTGCGCCTAGAAATACAAAGTCTGTCACTGCCTCCACGTTTTCTCCCTCTATTTCAGAGCTTTCCAAACTTTTCATGTTGGTGACACACTCTTACAGCAAGGCATCATTTTGCGACACACTCTTACAGCAGGGCACAAAGCAGGCACTAGGACCTGTGTGGAATCACAGCAGGTTTGGAGGCAGCAAGGCACAAGGCAGGCACTAGGACCTGCGCGACACACCCAGACACTGCAGCTGACACACTAACGTGTCCCGACACACAGTTTGGAAAGCTATGCTCTATTTGCCAGTTATCAATCAAGCTGGTTGCCATAATCTTGGTTTTTTTGAGGTTTAACAGCAACCCAGCTTTTGCACTTTCTTCTTTCACCTTCATCATAAGGCTCCTCAGCTCCTCCTCGCTTTCAGCCATCAAAGTGGTATCATCTGCATATCTGAGATTGTTAATGTTTCTTCCAGCGATTTTAACTCCAGCCTTGGATTCATCAAGCCCAGCACATCGCATGATGTGTTCTGCGTACAGGTTGAATAGGTAGGGTGAGAGTATACAACCCTGCCGTACTCCTTTCCCAATCTTAAACCAGTCCGTTGTTCCGTGGTCTGTTCTTACCGTTGCTACTTGGTCGTTATACAGATTCCTCAGGAGGCAGACAAGATGACTTGGATAACCGGAAAAGGTTACCTCCTTTAAAATATATATAAATATATGTACTTCCAGATCCAGACGGACAGGCAGGTACTGGCCAATCAACCAGACATCGTGGTAGTAGACAAGGACCAGAAGACAGCAGTAGTGATAGATGTAGCGGTGCGAAGTGACAGCAACATCAGGAATAAGGAGTATGAGAAGCTGGAGAAGTCCCAGGGCCTGAAGGAGGAACTAGAGAGGATGTGGGAAGTGAAGGCCAAAGTGGTCCCAGTGGTGGTAGGAGCACTCGGGGCTGTGACTCCAAAGCTGGGAGAGTGGCTCCAACAGATCCCAGGAGCAACATCAGAGCTCTTTGTCCAGAAGAGTTCAGTGCTAGGAACAGCCAAGATCCTGCGCAGAACCCTCAAACTTCCAGGCCTCTGGTAGAGGACCCGAGGTTGAGGAAGACACATACCACCCGTTGGGGTGAGAGGGGAATTTTGTATATTTGACAAACTGGAATACATTGAGAGAAAAAGAACAAGCAGTAAGAGCAGATTATGTGTAGCCTGGGAATGGGAAGACAAGCCTGCAAGTATCTGAAGGCTGCCGTGCAGAAGATAAGCAAAGTTGTTTATAGACAGGGCCGGACCGAAATGAGGGGTGAAATACCAGAATAGCGAACTTCGGCAAACGGAAGAAAATCCCTTCCTTACTGACTGCCTCATGAGTAATAGAAAGGACAGAGTTAGAAACCACGACCAACCCTCAAGACTTTGGGGAGTGGTTTTGCACAGGACAGCAGGTGATGGCAGTCTCAGATGAACCCACTCAGGATTAAAGGCTTTACTACTAGATCTTGCTTTATGTGAATGGAATCCTGAGTACTTGGCAGTGTGGCAAACTGCCTTCAGGGGGAGAAGGGTGCTTTCATTCCCTGGATCTGAAATTGTAGGGGGCTTCCCTGGCTGACCTTTGCTGGGATTACTTGAAGTCTAGTAGATCTAGAGAGCACCTGATTAGAAAAGCTGACAATATCCTAGGTCACATCCAACTCTCGATACTGAAGATGCTGGAGTATGTTCGAAGCCGTGGCATAACAAAGGCTATCTGGAGGGTCAGTGCCAAGTATGGAGTCAGGTCATTGGCAGTGGGAGACAGTGGAGGACAGGAAGGCCTGGCGTCCTGTGGTCCATGAGGTCACGAAGAGTCAGACACGACTAAACAACTGAACAGCAACAAATGCTGAGCAGTGAAGGAGATGGAGCCAGCGGTGCCTCTGGGGACTCAGGGTGCTATTCAGTGAGTGGAGGCAGCCACTCTGGGTGTCACATTAGGGCAGTGTTTCTCAACCTTGGCAACTTTAAGATATTTGGACTTCAACTCCCAGAATTCCCAGGCCAGCCATGCTGGCTGGAGAATTCTGGGAGTGGAAGTCCACGTATCTTAAAGTTGCCAAGGTTGAGAAACACTGCATTAGGGACACCACTGATTTGAAGGCCACTTCCGCCTGGAGAAGGGACTTGTAGAGAGTAAGATCAGAGGTATACAGGAGCTGTTGTCTCGGCAAAAGGGGCTGAAGCATGTTTCAGTCCAGAATGTCCAGATAACATTCGGAAGCAGCTGATTCACCTGAATATAAGAAGGGGGAGGAGGTCCAGCACAATCACACTTGCAAGATTCTGTTATTACAGCCCATCTCACTAAAAGTAGTTTTAGCTTTCCTGTGGAGTTGATTTCTTGCTCTGGTCCATCTGGTGGGGCTGATAGGACATGACGTACAGTAGACGGAGATGCTCTCCTCAGAATTATGGTGGGGCAGCATTTGGGGAATCCAGTGCATGCCCACGTGCACCCATTTTAAACGCACCCTTTAAAGTTACGCCATCTACTTTTGTGTTTGAAACTGCCTCTCAAAACATCTGTGATGCCAGCTTCCTTTCACTTTTTAAGAATTATTCAGCACATTGCCCCAATTCCCATGCCTTGCTTCGAGTAAGCCTGTAATTAAACCTGTGTAATTGAAATAATTACATATTTATCTTAGCCTTCCTTGTTTTCCTATTTCCTCTGTTGTTTCTGTTGTACCACATTATCTTGGATGCCCTTCCAGGGAGAGGCATGTGATCTATGAAAAGTGCCGTACAGATTAATAGAAGAATACAAATAATAAGGATGCTACCAATAGAACCAATCTTTTATTAACAGTTTGGAGCTCAGGTGATACAGGGTAAATATGTAGTCTAAATAGCAAATGTGCGAGAACTCTGCCACAGATGTAACTATTCACTGGTCACTTTTGTGTAACCAATCAAAGAGAATATTTGTAGCTCAGGGTTGAACTGTGGAGTCCTTGGTGCTCTCTGAGCCTTGTTGTTTTCTTGCAGACGTTTCATGGCCAGGCTAGGCAACATCTTCAGTGCGAAAAGGGAGTGGGACTTGCTCTCTGTTTATATACCCTGGCCTTTCCTGCTTGTGTTGGTGGAGGTGTTGTTCTCTCCTTAGGAGTTCCTTGATTGGGCTGTTGTTTGCTGCTTGATTGATTGGTTGATGTTGCTTAGACTGGCAATGAAACGTCTGCAAGAAAACAACAAGGCTCAGAGAGCACCAAGGACTCCACTTTTGTGTAACGTAGTGAAAATGTATGTTTTAAAAAGTCATATTTTACAAAGGCTCAATTATTTTTACTGAAAGTATAGAAAATAGGAACAAACTTTCATTTTTCTGTATTATTTTAAAAACAAAATGCTGTACAAAAGGTTACTAATGTAATAATGCCAACCCTGAATGCAAAGTCTTACAGAAAATAATAATAATAATAATAATAATAATAATAATAATAATAATAATAATCCCTGAGATCTGGACCTTGCTTACTTAGTAATTAATGGACAGTACAAAAATATGGTGAATCTGCCTCTGGATTTTCACAAAGCTACTTCTCAACTGTGTATTAAATTCTGTCCGTGCAACAGATCTTTCATTCCTTCACAAGATCAAGAATAATCATGCTTACCACTTCTTCCTGAGTGATTAGCATAGTTTTGAAAAAACCAGGACAGCACAGACCCTCCATCAAGTGGCTAAACAGTTCTGTTTGCTGGTGGGGGGTGTTGCTGGTATATGCAGTATGGTCTATCCAGACATACTTGACCTTTTCCCTTTGTTATCGTTCTCTATTCTTTTTAATGTGTAAGCTGCCCAGAGTTGTTCTGGAGTTGGCAGGCTTTAGATTTAACAAACAAATAAATATCCAGGTCTTTAAAAAATCTCTTTATCCAAGAAAACCATCAGTTCTGAAACATCAGTAATCAATTCATTTGAAATGCAGAATAAAATTATTATTATGCCACTAGTTCTTAAGCCACCTTTCCATTCAAATTATACAAAAGACAGCTTGCAAAATTTAAAATTAGCAAAAGAAAGTAGTAAAGATGGCTGTTGTGGGTCTTCCGGGCTGTGTGGCCGTGTTCTGGAAGTTGTGGTTCCTAACGTTTCGCCAGCATCTGTGGCCAGCATCTTCAGAGGGCAGGAGCACAGATAGAAGCAAAAAAATAATAATAGAGATTTTGCTTCTATCTGTGCTCCTGCCCTCTGAAGATGCTGGCCACAGATGCTGGCGAAACGTTAGGAACCACAACTTCCAGAACACGGCCACACAGCCCGGAAGACCCACAACAGCCATCGAACTCCGGCCGTGAAAGCCTTCGACAATACAAAGTAGTAAAGCTTTCAAGCCATACAACATTAAGTCAAAACATTTCCCACAGACTCACTAAAAAGTCATTAAAATGTTTCACTTTGGATGATGAAATCCTTCCCTGAATAAAAATGCCTTCAGCAAATATCTATTAATAGGTGTGCTACCCTCCCAGCACACGATGCAAACTGCCAAGCTTCACATACAATATCCAAATCCATGCCTGTATTCTGGCAGAAATGAAAACAGGAGATGCCCCAAGATTATAGCCATAAAAAAAGGCATTTCCAAAGTTATTACTAGTGATGTTGGCGGAGGGAGTAGAACAAATGCATGCTTATTTTTATCTGTAGCTTGAATCATGTCAACTGGATTTCTATTTTCTCAGTGGAAACGTTTCGCTCCTTATCCAAGGAGCTTCTTCAGTCTGAGCAAAGTTGGTAAGGGAATCCTAAAATCATTTAAATATAAAATATGAAAATTCAAGATGGACATATGCTGTTATTTTGGCACGATCATCGCACCAGCCACCCCCATGAGTGACTATCCCCCCTCCCGTCCCAAGCAAGGTTGCATAACCATGTCTTCATCCCCTTCCGGAAGGCCATGAGAGTGAGGGCCTGTCTTACCCCCAGGGGTAAGTTGTTCCAAGGGCGGTGCTATGGCAGAGAAGGCCCTCCTCCTGGACCCTGCCAATCGACAATCCTTCATGGACAGGGTCCGCAACATGCCCTCTCTGCCTGCCCGGGTGGGGTGGGTTGATGTAACGGGGGTGAGGCGGTTCCTCAGGTAACCTGGACCCATGCCATGTAGGGCTTTAAAGGTGATAACCAACACCTTGAATTGGACCCAGAAGCAAACTGGTACCCAATGCAGCTCACAGAGCAGCGGTGTTACATGTGCTGATCTTACAGCACCCGTAACTGCTCGTGCGGCTGCATTCTGGACCAGCTGAAGCTTCCGGATACTCTTCAAGGGTAGCCCCATGTAGAGCGCGTTGCAATAATCTATATGAGAGATGACAAGGGCATGAGTGACTGTTCGGAGGGCATCTCGATCCAGGTAGGGGCGCAACTGGAGCACAACCCGAAGCTGTGCAAAGGCTCTCCTGGCCACGACTGCCACCTGCTCCTCGAGCAGGAGTCGTAAGTCCAGGAGGACCCCCAAGTTTCGGACTGAATCTGAACGGGGCAGTGCTACCCCATCCAGAGTTAAAGATGACAACTTCCTGGAAACTGAGAGGCCATCAATCCACAGCCACTCCGTCTTACCAGGGTTCAGTTGAAGCCTGTTGTTCCCCATCCAGGCCCCTACAGCCCCCAGGCACTGAGACAGGGTGTCGACTGCAACACTTACTTCACCCGGGATGGAGATATACAATTGAGTATCATCCGCATATTGGTGATACCTCATCCCGTGGTGACGGATGATCTCGCCCAGCGGCTTCATGTAGATGTTAAATAGGAGAGGAGAGAGAACTGAACCCTGCGGCACCCCACATAGGGGTTGAGGGTCAGATCTCTCCTCTCCTATTGCCACCGATTGGAAGCGGCCCTGGAGGAAGGAGGTGAACCAGCGCAAAACTACGCCGCCCACCCCCAACTCCCTGAGCTGCTCCAAAAGGATACCGTGGTCAACGGTATCGAAAGCCGCTGAGAGGTCCAAGACAGCAAGAATGGATGCACTCCCTCCATCCCGCCAGAGATCATCCATAAGTGCAACCAATGCTGTTTCTGTCCCATATCCGGGCCTGAAACCTGACTGAAAGGGGTCTAGATAATCCATTTTATCCAGAATCCTCTGGAATTGCAACGCCACCACCTTCTCAACCACCATTCCCAAAAAGGGAAGGTGGGAGACAGGACGAAAGTTGTTTAAAACAGTGGGGTCCAGGGAAGGTTTCTTGAGGAGGGGGTGCACCAGCGCCTCCTTAAAGACTGCTGGGAACACCCCCTCTCCCAAGGATGCATTAATCATCCCCTGGACCCAACCATGTGTGACCTCTCGAGCTGACTTCACGAGCCAGGAACATGGGTCAAGATGGCACGTGGTGGCGTTTACAATCCGGAGGATCCTGTCTACTTCATCAGGCCCAACAGGATCAAACTGTTCCCAGATAACAGGGTAAGTACGTACCTCTGACATCTCCCCAGATTGTGCATCACACTTAGAGTTAAACTTGGAATGAATCTGAGCGATTTTGTCCTGCAGATGCTCAGCAAACTCTTCCGACCGGCCCTGTAAATGGGTCACTGAATCTTCATGACCCAAAAGAGATCTAGCAATCTTAAACAGGGCCGTCGGGCGGCATTCTGCGGACGCAATAAGAGCGGAGAAATATTCACGTTTCGCCGCTCTTACCGCCACAAGGTAGGCCCTAATAGCGGCTCTAGATTGTGTCCGGTCTGATTCAGTCCTCGTCTTTCTCCAGCGGCGCTCCAGACGTCTCTTAGCCCTTTTCAAGACCCTCAACTCCTCCGTAAACCACGGGGAGTGACGGGTCAAACGGGGCAGGAGAGGTCACATCGGCGCGATCCTGTCCAAGGCACCGGCCACCTCCCTATTCCAGGTTGCGGCCAGTGTCTCCGCTGGACCATGCAGCAGATCCTCAGGTATTACCCCCAGCTCCCTCTGAAACCTCATTGGGTTCATCAGTCGCCGGGGCGGACCAATCGAATGAGTCCTGCCTCCCTGCGGAGTGGGGCAGCACAAGAGAGCCTCAGGGTCACCAGGGCGTGGTCTGACCATGACAATGGGGATAGGTGTAACTCTCCCCTCAGATCACATTGCCACTGCTCAGACAAGAAAACTAAGTCCGGGGTGAGCCCACTGTCCCGAGTCGGGTCCCGAATAATCTGGAACAGGCCCATGGCTGCCATGGTAGCCATGAACTCCCGTGCTGCCTCCGAGGACCGTCCCAGGGATGGCAGATTGAAATCCCCCAAAACCATGAGTCTGGGAAACTCCACTGCCAACCCCGAGACGGCCTCTAGCAGTTCGGGCAGGGAGGTTGTTACGCAGCAGGGAGGCTGGTACAGTAGCAACACTCCCAACTGTGCTTGGGAGCCCAACCTGAAAAACAGGGTGTCACAACCGGTCACTTGTGGAGCAGCGCCCCTGGAGGCCACAAGAGACTCTCGGATGACAACTGCCACCCGTCCTCCCCTGCCCCGTTGTCTATGTGAAGTTATTTCGTGGTATCTGACTCTTCATGACCCCATGGACCATAGCACGCCAGGCCTTCCTGTCCTCCACTGTCACCCGGAGTTTACTCAAATTCATGTTCATTACATCGGTGATGCTATCTAACCATCTCATCCCCTGCCGTCCCCTTCTCCTTTGCCTTCAGTCTTTCCCAGCATCAGGGTCTTTTCCAGTGAGTCCTCTCTTCGCATTAGGTGGCCAAAGTATCTGAGCTTCAGCTTCAGCATCTGTCCTTCCAATGAGCAGTCAGGGTTGATTTCCTTTAGGATTGACTGATTTGACCTCCTTGCAGTCCAAGGGACTCTTAAGAGTCTTCTCCAGCACCACAGCTCGAAAGCATCAATTCTTCGGCGCTCAGCCTTCCTTATGGTCCAACTCTCACAGCCATACATTACTACTGGGAAAACCATAGCTTTAATTATACGGACCTTTGTCGGCAAGGTGATGTCTCTGCTTTTTAATATTATAATATACTATTTTATTATATTATAATAAAATGCACTATTGTTTAGTTCAGTGTTTCTCAACCTTGGCAACTTGAAGATGGGTAGACTTCAACTCCCAGAATTCTGGGAATGCTGGCTGGGAAAGTTTGGGAGTTGAAGTCCACCCAACTTAAAGCATGCTGGCTGAGGAATTCTGGGAGTAGACATCCACACATCTTCAAGTTGCTAAGGTTGAGAAACGTTGGTTTAGTTTGTATTAATTTTGATTGCAGCTGGACCGCATCCTAGGGCGGCACATTACAAATAAATTGGGTTTTTTTTTAGCGCTTTCAGTTTTTGGAAGGAGAGACTTTATTGCTATTACAAGATCTGGGCTGCAAAATCCGGAGAGTCCTCCATGGCACCAAAGAGTTCAAAGTTTTCTGTGTGTCTTTGCTGCTGTCGCTGCCCATATTTTTGCAACCCAGATTTGGTATCCCTAATAAATATATTGCACTAAATTAGCAAACAAACGGACCCAAAGGCCTTTCCCTAAACTGAGCTGCTCAAGCAGGGAAATATTTTCTCTAATTAGCCTGCCTCGAGACGGGATTCTAATTAATTCGGCCATCCTCCCGCTCCTAGAAATCGGAGCTCGATTGCTTTAGGCTCGTTGCCCTAGCAACGCGTGAGCGGGTCACCGCCAGAAACTACCAGCGCACGGGGCCATTTTTTTCTTTTTCCCTCCCCCGGCTGGAGCGCGCTGATGACGCAATTAAGATGCGCCCAGAGTCCTGTTCTGCACGTACTACGTCAGGGCGCACGTATTGGTCCATTCAGTTCGGCCCGCTTCCTTTCAGTTCCAGTTGGTTAATGCCATTTTCTTCCCGCCGGCCTTTTCTTGGAATGCTGGGAAGTGTGGCGGAAGAAAAGGGAAGGAAGAGGCTACAGGCTAGTTTTCTTGTTTTGACCTTCCTATGTAGGAATTCCTTGCTGGAATGATATATTCCAGCAAGGAATATATTCAAAGATATATTTCCAAAAGGGACAGACATATATTTGTTATAAACAGGGCAACATTCCTCCCCTCTTGCTTGCCACCAGAATCTGCCATTCAGCAATAACTACCTGCAATAAGGGAGTTTAATTATTAAGACCTACAGCTAATAATAATAATAGTAGTGGTAGTAGTAATAATAATAGCATACCTTCTCTAATTGATCAGGCAAAGGTGCATTTAGTCCACATCATAGTTCCTCCAATAGTTAGCCTGATGCTCCAGGAAAATGATTGTCAGCTCTTTGTTTGTTTGTTTGTTTGTTTGTTTGATATTTTATTCTGCCTTTCCTCCAGGAGCAAAGAGCAACATCCATGACATTCACAGCTTCAGTTTTATTCCCACAACAAGCTGTTTGGGGAATAATAAAGCAAGCCTATAGAAGCCTCTACAGCAGGAAACAAGTGGGTCACACATGGAAGGTACCAGTGCCTCCTCTCTGTAAAACTCTATACATGAGAGTGCACAATAACTGAGTAGACACACACATTAAGCCAAAATGTGGTTTGCTTGTTTGTAGCAAATGACCCCACTGACTGTGGTTTATAAAAGAAACCTTGGTTTATCAAACTATAGCTTATGTGGACATCACCCAAATTTTATTTATTTTATTTATTTACGTATTTATACCCCACCTATCCCCTCCCTAGACGGAGGGCTCTAGGCGGCTTACATACATTGCAATTCATATTTATACATTCAATATTAAACAACGTTTACCGCGCGCTGAGGGAAGGGGTAAGGAACCGACTCTTCTTCAGTGGGTATTGGACTACAAGTCCCAGGATACCTTGCTTCTGAGTCGGCTGCAGACGTCCTGGATGTTGCTATTCGGGATTCGTCGTCCTCCGCCGCCATTCGCGAGGTGACCCCCGACAGAACGCCCGCAAATTCTCCCACGTAAGGTGGTACCCATTTATCTACTTGCAATTAGCTTTCGAACTGCTGGGTTGACAGGAGCTGGGGCAAGTGACGAGAGCTCACCACGCCACGCGGAGATTCGACTGCCGACCTACTGACCGGCAGTCCTACAGCATCAGCGGTTTAACCTGCTGAGCTACCGCGCCCCATATGTCTTGTGTGCTCCCAGAGGAATCTTAGTGCTTCCAATCCCAAGTTATCTCTCTAACAAATTGCTTGTTTCTGCCTCATTCATGGAGAGTTACAGAGGCCTCCTGTTTTATTTATTTTTCCCGCTGATCCTTTTTTACTTCGTTACCAGAGAAAACATCCAAGGAAAGGAAGAACATGAAATAATTATATTTTTCTGTCATAGTGGAGGTGCAGGTTCCAGTTCCCCTCAGCCACAGAATATGAGTGGGTGACTTTGGCCCAGTCGCCATCTCTCAGAGCCCAACCTACCTCTCCTGGGGTGTTCTGTAGGGTATGGTCAAAAGAGTCAAGATGGTGGCCCCGATGGTGCAGCACTTCTGAAAAACCTTGCCAGGAAAACTGCAGGGACTCGTCCAGGCAGCCTCCGAGAATTGGACACAATTGAACAGATTAAAAACAACAACGTGGTGCTGGCTTCATAATCAAAGAATGCCCATTGATGGTTCATCAGCAAAGGAGAGGAAGGTATCAAATGGGTATGGGTATCCCCCGGAGATGAGTGATGTCATATGGCAATATGTCTATGAAGGTTCTCAGTCATCCAGGTGGAATTGTCTGTAGCTTGAATCATGTCAACTGGATTTCTATTTTCTTAATGGAAACGTTTCGCTCCTTATCCAAGGGGCTTCTTCAGTCTGAGCAAAGTTGGTAAGGGAATCCTAAATATGTTCCTAGGTAGCTGTGTGACCTTACACCTGGGGCTAGGTCATGGTTATATTGAGATGTAATTTTTAAGTCCTTTTATCATCTAATGGAGGGTCGTTAAAAACACCATGCTGCTGTTGAGCTTCTGAAATGGTCTTAATCTTCCTAGGCACAGAAGACAACACGGGGAGGAAGATGGGGGAGAGTTTGTGCCTGAGGCCCCCACCTCTATTCAAGGAAGGATTTTCCAAGTTGGCATAAATGGATTCCTTGACCCCTCTCTCAAACCACCTATCTTCTCTGTCTAAAATGTGAACATTAATGTCCTCAAATGAGTGTCCTTTTTCTTTTAGATGAAGATAAACTGCTGACTCTGGTCCTGTGGTGTTATTTCTCCTGTGTTGTGCCATCCTCCTGTACATAGGTTGTTTGGTTTCTCCAATGTAGAGTTCAGAGCACTCCTCACTGCACTGGATTGCATAAACTACATTGCTTTTCTTATGTTTTGGAGTTTGATCTTTGGGGTGTACAAGCCTCTGTCTCAGTGTGTTGGTGGGTTTGAAATATACAGGTATGTGGTGTTTGCCAAATATCCGTTTTATCTTTTCAGACACGCCAGCCATGTAGGGAATGACCAGGTTCTTTCGTTTACTCTGAGTCTCAGCCCTATCTGTCGCTGTTTTAGGTCTGGTAGATTTAGATTTGGTGAAGGCCCAATTTGGATATCCACAGGCCTTCAGGGCTGTTCTCAGGTGCTGATTTTCATTCTTTTTGGAATCCATGGAGGTGGGGATGGTTTCTGCTCTGTGTGACAATGTCCTGATGACTCCTAGTTTGTGCTGCAGTGGATGGTGGGAGTCAAACATCAGATATTGATCTGTGTGTGTGGGTTTCCTGTAGATCCCTATTTCTAGCTTGCCACCGGTCCCAATGAGGACTTCACAGTCTAGGAATGCCAGTCTGTTGTCCTTGGTGTCTTCTCTGGTGAAGCTAATGTTGGCATCTATAGTGTTTATATGGTCCGTGAAGGCCTGTACTTCCTGGGCCTTGATTTTGACCCAGGTGTCATCCACATACCTAAACCAGTGGGTGGGCACCGTTCCCTGGAATGTGTTGAGTGCTTTCTTCTCCACTTCTTCCATGTATAAATTGGCCACAATGGGTGACACAGGAGAACCCATGGCACAGCCGTGTTTTTGTCTGTAAAAGTCACCTCTGTATGTGAAATAAGTGGTGTTAAGACACAGGTCCAGAAGATGGCAGATCTGGTTTGGGTTGAGATGGCTTCTCCTTTCCAGGGTGCTGTCCTCTTCTAGTCTCTTCCTGACAGCGGATAGAGCATGAGTGGTGGGGATGCTGGTGAAAAGGGAGGACACATCAAAGGAGACCATAGTTTCATCTGTATCCAGTTTCAGGATCTTTGCTTTGGAAACAAATTCTTCCGAATTATGGATGTGGTGTTCAGAGTGTCCAACTAGAGGTGCTAGTATGGTAGAGAGGTGTTTGGCAATGTTGTATGTTACCGAATTGATGCTGCTGAAGTCATATGGCAGGAGAGCCATATTGCAGGTCCTGTCTGAAAGGAGTTCCATCTGCCGGGCCTAGGAAACGAACCTTTTCGGCTCTGGCACTGGCCCTCTGGCACATCATCCCCCCCTCCAGGTGAGGTTAGCCCCAACCCTTGCAACCTTCTGGAAATCCCTCAAAATTTGGCTTTTTCAACAGGCCTGGGGATCCCCTGGCAGCAGGCAGCCCGTGCGCTGGCTGCATCACATGTAATATTCTGATGCATTCCCGCTTGTTACCTTGTTTTTATCTATGTTTAATCCAGAGCTTTCCAAACTTTTCATGTTGGTGACACACTTTTTAGACATGCATCATTTCGTGACACACTCTTACAGCAGGGCACAAGGCAGGCACTAGGACCTGCGTGGAATCCTGGCAGGGCAGGTTTGGAGGCAGCAAGGCACAAGGCAGGCACCAGGACCTATGCGGAATCACAGCAGGTTTGGAGGCAGCAAGGCACAAGGCAGGCACTAGGACCTGCGCAGAATCCTGGCAGGGCAGGTTTGGAGGCAGCAAGGCACAAGGCAGGCACTAGGACCTGCGCGGAATCACAGCAGGTTTGGAGGCAGCAAGGCACAAGGCAGGCACTAGGACCTGCATGGAATCACAGCAGGTTTGGAGGCAGCAAGGCACAAGGCAGGCACTAGGACCTGCGTGGAATCCTGGCAGGGCAGGTTTGGAGGCAGCCAGGCACAAGGCAGGCACTAGGACCTGCGCAGAATCCTGGCAGGGCAGGTTTGGAGGCAGCAAGGCACAAGGCAGGCACTAGGACCTGCGTGGAATCCTGGCAGGGCAGGTTTGGAGGCAGCCAGGCACAAGGCAGGCACTAGGACCTGCGCGGAATCCTGGCAGGGCAGGTTTGGAGGCAGCAAGGCACAAGGCAGGCACTAGGACCTGCGTGGAATCCTGGCAGGGCTCGGAGGCGACACACCCAGACACTGCAGCGGACACACTAACATGTCCCAACACACAGTTTGGAAAGCTCTGGTTTAATTGTTTTTAAGTTTTTTTTCTAGAATGTTTTAATTGTTGGTTTTATTATATGCTGCCCAGAGTCACTTTGTGTGAAATGGGCAGCCATATAAATTTGACAAATACTATCATGATGTCAAAGATGCTGTGATGTCATGACGCGACTGATGCAAATGACACAATTCGTATCGTCTGCACAATGATGTCATGAGGCGTTGGACATGGACATGGCTTCTGACAGAGGCCTATGCGACTGTGGTGCCACAAGGTTTAATGTTAGGCATGGCTTGAATTTAGATGAAAGGAGTCTATCAACCTGGACACAAAACTGAGTGGAATATTTACTTCTGGAAGACGGAAATAAAACTCAGCAGGAGGCTGATAGTTAAAAGTGGGATGAGAAGAGAGAAATCTTTTCATTTAGGAAGCAATCAAATGAGCCGGTGGGATAAGATGGGGGATACCCAATTCGGTAAAAGTAATGAGTCCGTTTCTCCTGTTTAATCCAAACGTTAGCTTTTGTACTTTGAACCCTGTTTCTGTTGCTACCAGGAGAGAATAAACTCGCCCCACCGTTCATCCGAGTTCCTTTTCCGCGGAAAAACTTCACTGGAGATAAAACGTATTTTAAAAAACGGAACGGGGGGGGGGCAGCCCCAGCGAGCCCCAAGCCCCTTCGGACCCCGTGCTTCTACGAATCTAAACGACCAATCCGAGACAAGGAAACGCTATTTTTATTTCGAGAAGGGGGAAGAAAAAAGGAAGGGGCCGCCCGCTTTCTAGGCCGGGGTGGAGCGCAGGCGGGGAAAGCAGGAGGCGCGCTTTGTAGCCGAGCGGCGCTCGGCGGGCGTTGGGGAAGAGAAGGTCCCTCCTCCTCCTCCTCCTCCTCCTCCTCTTGGAACGTTGGGCTCCCGAGCGTTCCATCGGGGATTGTTGCGCGTCGCTCTCCTTTTCTTGCTCCCTCTCCAGCGTTCCAGGCGCGCGCGGAGGAGGAAGGCATGTCAGAGCAGCGCCTCTGCCGCCGCTCGTCGCTCCTTCCTTCCCGGCGCGTGTAAACAATAAAGAGAGAGAGAGAGAGAGAGAGAGAGGGAAAAAGTGTCACTGGCCGCCGCGGCCAGGGGGTGGGAAAAGAGCATCGGAGCCTGCGGGGCCGATCGCCGCCTCCTCCCGCTCTGCTCCAGCTGCCCACGGCCCGAGGCGCGGGGAAGAGGCCGGTGGCGGCGTGCGCCCCCAGTCCGGGAGAAGCATCCCCGTCTCCATGCGCATGGAGGGTCTGTATTCGCTGGGGGTGAGCCTCTTCTCGGACCAAGGAGGGAGGAAATACATGGAGGACGTGACCCAGATCCTGGTGGAGCCGGAGCCGGAGCCGGAGGAGAAGGAGGGCGCCGCCTGCGAGAGCCGCGGGACAGGAGCCGGAGGCCGGGCGGCGGCGGGGGCGCCGACGGAGCCGCCCGCGGCGCCCTACGTGCCGGCGCCCCCGGCGGCGGGCTCGGCTCGTTCGGTGGCTTTCTTCGCCGTCTGCGACGGCCACGGCGGCCGGGAGGCGGCTCACTTCGCCCGGGAGAACCTCTGGGCGTTCATCAAGAAGCAGAAGGGCTTCCGATCCCAGGAGCCGGCCGCCGTCTGCGCGGCGTTGCGCAAGGGCTTTCTCGCCTGCCACCGCGCCATGTGGAAGAAGCTGCGTAAGTGCCTTGGGGGGGAGGGGGGTGCCCTTTCCCCCGCCCGCGACGACTCGTGAGTAAGCGCAGCGGGGACCGAGGGGGCCGCGGTGGCAGCCTGCCTTAATGGGGCAGCCCGGGGGCTCCCCCATAAAGAACCCCGATCTCTTGGCTTGGTCGAGTGGACCCCGAGAGGGTCGCTCCCGAGAAGGGCAGCTTGGCGCCCTGGGAAGCCCAGCCCCCCCTACTCGACCCAGGGAGTCAAATGGCAGCCCTCGCTGGAGGTAAACGCGACGTTGCAACTCTCTAAGCGCACAGGCGTCGATTCCTTCCATGCATTGTTTTTCTTTTATTGATTCAATCCCGTGAAACTTACTTCCGAGTCGACGGGTTTGAAGGATTGGGGGGGGGGGGCTCTTCCACACACCCGTATCTCTCTCGCATTGTATGTGAACTGGTTTATGCTTACTTTGGGGGGGGGCGGCATCTTATGCACGAAGTTCAGATCAGCAGAAGTATGTCTATGAAGGTTCTCAGTCATCCAGGTGGAATTGTCTGTAGCTTGAATCATGTCAACTGGATTTCTATTTTCTCAGTGGAAACGTTTCGCTCCTTATCCAAGGAGCTTCTTCAGTCTGAGCAAAGTTAGTAAGGGAATCCTAAAATATGTTGCTGTGTGACCTTACACCTGGGGCTAGGTCATGGTTATTTTTTTGAGATGTTACTTCTAAGTCCCTTTATCATTTAAAGAAGGATCGTTAAGATCACCATGCTGCTGTTGAGCTTGTGAAATGGTCTTAATCTTCCTAGGCACAGAAGATAAAGCAGGGAGGAAGATAGGGGAAAGATTGTGCCTGAGGCCCCCACCTCTATTCAAGGAAGGATTTTCCAAGTTGGCATAAATGGATTCCTTGACCCCTCTCTCAAACCACCTATCTTCTCTGTCTAAAATGTGAAAATTAATGTCCTCAAATGAGTGTCCTTTTTCCTTTAGATGAAGATAAACTGCTGACTCTGGTCCTGTGGTGTTACTTCTCCTGTGTTGGGCCATCCTCCTGTACAAAGGTTGTTTGGTTTCTCCAATGTAGAGTTCAGAGCACTCCTCACTGCACTGGATTGCATAGACTACATTGCTTTTCTTGTGTTTTGGAGTTTGATCTTTGGGGTGTACAAGCCTCTGTCTCAGTGTGTTGGTGGGTTTGAAATATACAGGTATGTGGTGTTTGCCAAATATCCGTTTTATCTTTTCAGACACGCCAGCCATGTAAGGAATGACCAGGTTCTTCCGTTTACTCTGAGTCTCAGCCCTATCTGTCGCTGTTTTAGGTCTGGTAGATTTAGATTTAGTGAAGGCCCAATTTGGATATCCACAGGCCTTCAGAGCTGTTCTCAGGTGCTGATTTTCATTCTTTTTGGAATCCATGGAGGTGGGGATGGTTTCTGCTCTGTGTGACAATGTCCCGATGACTCCTAGTTTGTGCTGCAGTGGATGGTGGGAGTCAAACATCAGATATTGATCTGTGTGTGTGGGTTTCCTGTAGATCCCTATTTCTAGCTTGCCCCCGGTCCCAATGAGGACTTCACAGTCTAGGAATGCCAGTCTGTTGTCCTTGGTGTCTTCTCTGGTGAAGCTAATGTTGGCATCTATAGTGTTTATATGGTCTGTGAAGGCCTGTACTTCCTGGGCCTTGATTTTGACCCAGGTGTCATCCACATACCTAAACCAGTGGGTGGGTACCCTTCCCTGGAATGTGTTGAGTGCTTTCTTCTCCACTTCTTCCATGTATAAATTGGCCACAATGGGTGACACAGGAGAACCCATGGCACAGCCGTGTTTTTGTCTGTAAAAGTCACCTCTGTAGAGCTCTGAAGAAGCTCCTTGGATAAGGAGTGAAACGTTTCCACTGAGAAAATAGAAACCCAGTTGACATGATTCAAGCTACAGACAATCAGCAGAAGTAGTTTAAGGCCGTTTGGGGGGCTTAAACTGGAATGTATCCTGTTTTGCCCATTATCCTAAGCCAGCTGGGTGCATGTAATAGCAAAACAAAGAGCCAGGGATGGATGGATGGATGGATGGATGGATTGACTGCATGGTTTCATAGATCACCCATTTCCATTGGACACAGGGAGGGTTACAAAACAAAAAATGCAATTGTATTTTTGTACAGTAAAAACCCAGACAACAATTAAGAATCTGCCTAAAAGGTATTCTCCCTACCACTAGACCCCAAACAAATAATAATAATAATAATAATAATAATAATAATAATAATAATAATAATAATAATACAACTTGTCCTATGATTATTAGCTGGTTTTTAATAGCTGGGTTTTGCAATGGCCTTCTGGAGTGGGATGCTTATGAACAGACATGTAGCCATGTTCCTACTTGTGGGTTGAGTCTAGAAGCGACCCCTTGAATTCAAGGACAGGAGGGAGAGCTGCATTTTATATAACTGGTGGTAGAACCTGGCCCAGGATTGTCTGAACCAGGGTTCCCCTACGTCCTGACCTCAAGATGTGTTGGGCGTCCAAATACTAAGGTTTGGGGCACAGTTCAAATACAAATTCTGGGGTCCCTTAACCAGCATTATGGATCCAATCCATGTGAAAGTTACTAATCGAAAGAGGGAGGTTTATATTGCCTCATTTGTGGTTGGCCTTTTTGGGTTTTGATGGAATGTTTGCACGAGTTGAATGTCTTGTATGTCTTCGTTCGTCTCACCTTCTGTTCCTTGGCTAAGATCAAATTTGAGAACTGTTATATGCAAGCCATGTTCTCTGCACACGGCTGGGTACCCCGTATTGCATTAAGCCACAGTGGTGGTGGTTGGCTTTGTGTGTTGTGAGAATCTAGCGACTGCTTTATAATTTTTTTCAGTATATTAGCGTCATGGGTGAATCCAGCCACAGTGTTCTTCAAAGAACAAGGTTTACTGCCATATTAAATGCCAAAAGACTTCTGGCCCCAAATTATGCATGCTCAAATGAAGATTAAGGCCACTTGAAGTGTATGAGTCACGCTATACATTCTTCTAACTTGTAAGTCCTGTTGAACTCCGTAGGATGAATTTCTGAATCCATACAAGTAAGCCTAGGCTTCCCAAAATATTCTTGGGGTGAACTTGGAGTGTGGGAAGGAACTCTTACATTCTCACTTTCAAGGATACGCGGATCTTGCTGGTATTGTAACCGAAGTTCCACCAGTAATATTTTCTCTATGATTGAGACAATTGGGGCCCATAGAATTATTTTGCTCAGGAGTTGCATAGTTAGGTGTTGACTCTTCTTTGGGTGTTGACAAAGTCTGTGCATGACCCTCTTTTGAAAGAAGTCGATGGGGTCTGTGTGGATTGGCTTTTTTGGTTAAGCTGAATGAAGTTGAGAGTGGGGTGGGCCTATAATGAATGTCCCAGAAGGGGATTCAAGCTCCGAATTCTCAGCTTCCATTAAAATGAATAAAAGCGATCCTGTCCCCAAACCTTTTACAGTAATGCACTGAAGTACAGAAAAAATAGAACTCATGCAGCTTTCTGTCTGTCTTTTTTCTTAGTGGGAAATGGTTTAGGTTACTTTATAGGTAAAGGTAAAGGTTCCCCCCGCACATTTGTGCAGTCGTGTCTGACTCTAGGGGCCGGTGCTCATCTCCGTTTGTTAGCCGAAGAGCCAGCGCTGTCCGAAGACGCTTCCGTGGTCATGTGGCCGGCATGACGCGTGTGGAGCGCTGTTACCATCCCACCGAAGTTGTACCTATTCATCTACTTGCATTTGCATGCTTTCGAATTGCTAGGTTGGTAAGAGCTGGGGCGAGTGCGGGAGCTCACTCCACACGCAGGGCTAGGGATTCGAACCTCCGAACTTGCGATCTTCCGATCGACAAGCCTGGCGTCTTACCCGCTGAGCCACCACGCCCCTAGGTTACTTTATAGCCCCTGCCAAATTAAATAAATAATGATCTCACGACTCTTTCAGGAAGAAATCAGCTTGAAGGTCCCAATTTCGGCATTATTGACGGTGGATGCAGAGGAGATTGAGGAATAACTGTTTGTTTCAAGTTTATTTTTGCATTGCAAGTTTTATTTGGGGCTGCCTGTCCAAAGCAGGCATTGCTGTGTTGCGTTGATTTTAAAAAGTGAGGGTGTCTGTATAGCTCCATCCTTTATTTGTCTGCTCAGAATTACGTTCCCCTGAATTTTAAGGGGACCTTGTATGTAGGATTGTCCCAAGCTGAGCTCATACATGTAATTTTATCTTTCTTTTTGGCCCTCTGGCTTCCTGGTTGTGCTTTGTAGAAACCGTGTCCTGCAAAATTGGCTGCAGACGCCCTTCGCTGGAAAACAAACCTGGAATGAATTAGTAGCAGGGGGGCAGGGTGGGTGGGTAGAGGCCCAAATGTGTATAACAAATGTAGGCTTTTGATAAAGAAAGGGGTATGGTTGGCTTTCAGCTTTCTCAAGTTTCACTCATCAACTGGGATTGAAGACCATGATGTTCTTTTAAGTCCTCCTATGCCGAACCACAGTTTTATCAGAACAAGTTGTTTCTAGTTGTCCTGTCAAATTTTCCACAATGCCCTGGAACACTCCACCTTTAGCATTGCTCCTGGGAATTGTGGGGATTAAAGTGACAACTTTTAGTGAGTGCTGTTTTGGCTGTCTTGGAGTGGTGCATTGTGGGAAAATAACATGGCAGTTTGTAGTGCACTGGTAAATGCTGCTGAGATGCCAGAAGTTTTCTGAGATGAGGTCTCTTGTACGTCAGCTTTGCCTGACATGGAGTGGTAGCCCAGGCAGTTGTCCAACATCTGGAAGAGTCAACAGGTGGTGGTCAAAAAAGTGAAGATGGTGGCCCTGACAGAAGCCTTGCTCCTTTTATTGCATTGCAGCTTATGTCAAAAGAAGGGGCTTCAATTGCAATCTCATGACTGTACTCTTGATTTTTTTTTACTTCCTCAGATGCCACGGGCTGGTTATATCTTCTAGGCATGGAGTTTACTGGTTCTATGTATCGCCAGGGTCCCACGCAACTTTAAGCCATGAAAGTTTGGTTTGAGCTTAATGTGCCACGTGAACCAGCCCACTCTGGTTAGTGGAATGGGCTGTGGCTTAGTGTTGTATGTGGCAATGGCCAGTAGGTTTGAATTTCGCCCCAAAACTGCTTTACTAAGTCTAAAACCATTGTTAGTAGATACAGCCAGCTTTGTAAAGCAGAGTTTTGAGCTGGCCTATTTCCATTTCCTAAGGCAGAGCTTTCCAAACTTTTCATGTTGGTGACACACTTTTTAGACATGCATCATTTTGTGACACACTCTTACAGCAGGGCATCATTTCGCGACACACACTTACAGCAGTGCACAAGGCAGGCACTAGGACCTGCGTAGAATCCTGGCAGGGCTCGGAGGCAGCAGCAGCCGCGACACACCCAGACACTGCAGCCGACACACTAACGTGTCCCGACACACAGTTTGGAAAGCTCTGTCCTAGGCAGACAGCTCAAGCCCAGATACAGGAGCGAGCCGGTATGATATACCCATATCATCTTCGAATTGATTAGGGCAGAGCTTTCCAAACTTTTCATGTTGGTGACACACTTTTTAGACATGCATCATTTCGTGACACACTCTTACAGCAGGGCATCATTTTGCGACACACACTTACAGCAGGGCACAAGGCAGGCACTAGGACCTGTGTGGAATCCTGGCAGGGCTCGGAGCCACGACACACCCAGACATTGCAGCCAACTCACTAACGTGTCCTGACACACAGTTTGGAAAGCTCTGTCCTAAGGATTAATGCTTAGCTAGATGAGAATGGTGGGCAAACGGGGCTTAAAATAGATGTGACAGTTTGTAAACTCCAGAATTTGGAGAAGGGGAAAAGAGCGATGCGGGCAAGCTTATGGTCGAGCTTAAATTAATGTAAATTGTAAATTGACTCTGTTGTATTTTGCTTGTGTGATATTTCAGTATCGGATGCTAGAATCCCAGAGAGGAGGTGTTTTACTTCATGCTAAGCCACGATTTTCTTCCTAGTGGTTTCTTGAGTAAGCCGCAACGGCTTGGTTTCTTCAAAATGCCCAAATAAACCAGACACGCTGCACTAGGCCTAGGGCAGCGTGTGAAGCAGTGCAATGGAGGAAAAGAAAGGAGAGGAAATGCTAAATCTTTTTATAGTTTCCACAGGACAGATGCATCCTGAGCCATCGGGGCTGAGATTGCAGGCCGTCTCCTGTGGCTCCCTTAAATTGTTTCCTGCCACTTTGTTTTCTCCCTGTTAAATCACACCTTTTACTCGCAACAAAACTCAGAATTCCCAGCACTGCCCAATGGGGAAGGCAGCCTTAAGTAACTTGCTGATTTTACTGGGGACTTAACTTTGTGTATCACAGGGTTCTTGAGGCTGTGGTCCGATTTTTCCTGCTTTTGCAGCCTGATTTGAAGTGATAATGCAGAAAAAAGTCAAATAAATAAAATAGAGGAACCGATGCATTCAGTAATATATACTCCAGTGTGTGTTTCTCAACCTTGACAACTTTAAGATGCAGGGACTTCAACTCCCAGAATTCCCCAGCCAGCATGGCTGGCTGGGGAATTCTGGGAGTTGAAGTCCCTGCATCTTAAAGTTGCTAAGGTTGAGAAACACTGATATATTCCATTTGAAGGTTAAAATCCAAGTTGGGGAAGGATTGATTCTTTTAAATTTGGGCTTTAAAAGAAATTGAAATTAATTTAGTTTACTTAAAATATGAATATGAGTCAGCAGCGTATCATGGCTGCAAAAAAGGCAAATTCGGTTTTTAGTTATAGAGCTGTACGTTCTACTTCACAGGAAATGGTCATTCTGCTATATTTTGCATTAGTTCTGCCCCATCTTAGGTTAAATATCCTGCTCTGCACTCCACACTTTAGGGTTCCGGCAGGGCTCTCTGCAGGGGGTTCAAAAAAGTAAAGAGGGTGGACACAGCCATGCAGTTAAAGCCCCATCCCTTTTGTAGGTGCATTGAACATTTTACACATAAAAATGTGGCAGGGCTTTGATTGTGTAGTTGTAGCCACCATCTTTTTTTTTTTTTTGGACACACACGTGCGCACACACACACCCCACCCTGGTGGAGGTCCCTGGATTCAGACAAACTGCAGAGAAGGGTGTTAAGGATAGTGAAAAAACTAGAAATGTTTGCATGGGTTTCAGGCTGCCAAAACATGCTAGGCTGAAATGTGATTTACTAGCTTGTGTTAGTTTACAGTTTGGTGTGTTTTATTTAATTTATTTATGTATTCGATCTATATAGCCGCCCATCTCACACGTGGCTTACAATAAAATAAATTTTATATATATATACATAGTATATATATATATTGGGAGGAGAGCAATGGCAAATCTTGATAAAATAGTTAAGAGCAGAGACATCACACTGACAACAAAGGTCCGCATAGTTAAAGCTATGGTATTCCCTGTAGTAACCTATGGCTGCGAGAGCTGGACCATAAGGAAGGCTGAGCGAAGGAAGATAGATGCTTTTGAGCTGTGGTGTTGGAGGAAAATTCTGAGAGTGCCTTGGACTGCAAGAAGATCAAACCAGTCCATACTCCAGGAAATCAAGCCAGACTGCTCACTTGAGGGAATGATATTAAAGGCAAAACTGAAGTACTTTGGCCACATAATGAGAAGACAGGATACCCTGGAGAAGAAGCTGATGCTAGGGAAAGTGGAAGGCAAAAGGAAGAGGGGCCGACCAAGGGCAAGATGAATGGATGATATTCTGGAGGTGACGGACTCAACTGTGGGATCTGGGGATGGCGACAGCCGACAGGAAGCTCTGGCGTGGGCTGGTCCATGAAGTCACGAGGAGTCGGAAACGACTGAACGAATAAACAACAACAAACATAGTATATAATACACAATATGGAAGAAAAAAACATAGCGGCCGGGCGTCATCCAACCAATTGACCACACAGTCAGGAGACGGGCTCTATTGTACACCCAGGGCCCCAGGCTCGGGCACAAAACCAAGTTTTCAAGGCCTTATGGAAGGCCGACCGGGACAACGTAACCTCAGGATGGTGTTGTGTGAATCTAGGCAAATGGATGAATTCTGGAATTCATTATTCTGGAAGCCACAGTTCCAAGATAGTTCCAGGATGCCAAGTTGGGAAAGGCTGGGTGAAGGTGTTGTACAAACAGAGGTGTCTGTGTGGTGGAAGGGGACAACATCATATGCCTCGTGGCGCCTTTGAACAAATGACACAAATTATGGAATTTGTGCAATGATGTCATGACATCCGTGACCACATCTTGCCTTGCTCCAGGTATCTAAGTGTGCAAACAGCCTAGAGGAGTGTTTCTCAACCTTGGCCACTTTAACGTGTGTGGACTTCAACTCCCAGAATTCCCCAGCCAGCTTGAAGTTGAAGTGTGGAATTTGTTTATGTATTTATTTATTTTCTATCCCGCCTTTATTATTTTTATAAATAACTCAAGGCGGCGAACATACCTCATACTCCTTCCTCCTCCTGGTTTCCCCACAACAGCAACCCTGTGAGGTGAGTTGGGCTGAGAGAGTGGGACTGGCCCAAGGTCACCCAGCCGGCTTTCATGCCTAAGGCGGGACTAGAACTCACATTCTCCTGGTTTGCCATTGGCTCCTTTCTAGGGCTCAGAGACAGGGACTGGCCCAAGGTCACCCAGCCGGCTTTCATGCCTAAGGCGGGACTAGAACTCTCAGTCTCCTGGTTTGCCATTGACTCCTTCCTAGGGCTGAGAGACAGGGACTGGCCCAAGATCACCCAGCCGGCTTTCATGCCTAAGGTGGGACTAGAACTCACAGTCTCCTGGTTTTCCATTGGCTCCTTCCTAGGGCTGAGAGACAGGGACTGGCCCAAGGTCACCCAGCCGGCTTTCATGCCTAAGGCGGGACTAGAACTCTCACTCTCCTGGTTTCTAGCCCGTTGCCTTAACCACTAGACCAAACTGGAGTTGAAGTTCACACACCTTAAAGTGGCAAAGATTGAGAAACACTGGCTTAGAGGGGAGAGGACTGTAGACCAGCCTTTCTCAACCTTTTTACCCTGGAGGAACCCTTGAAATAATTTTCAGGTCTCAAGGAAACTTTGCCTAAAAGTTATTAAATCTACAGCTCACCGTACATTAGTGTGATCAGTAAATTGTAGATATAATAATCCAATAATTGCTCTACTCAGTGCTCTTTTGAGTAGATAATTATTTTTCTTTTCAGTCATGATCTCTTGTAGAACCTCAGTTGAGAAAGGCTGCCCTAGACACTCTGTTTTGACATGTATATGGTTGCCTTCTTCCCACTCACGGCAGGGAGGACCGCAGGAGATGGGCTGAAAGGCATAGCCAGCAGGAAGAACCATTCTTGAGTTCCAGGGGAGAAGCCTACAACTAGTTGTACTTTCCTGAGCTGATGTGAGAAAACCTCTGTGGGAACCATTGGATCATGCCAGGCCAGTGTGTCCCAAGGCCAGGGAAGCAGTTATTTTTTGTTTCATGTCCTTGAGACCCTTCTTGTCACTGCAGATCTCGGAGATGAACAGCAACAGCTCTGCAAACATTAGAGGCTTTTAGGGGGGGTGTTCATAAGTTTTAAATGGATCTCAGGATCAAGAGAATTAAGAATGACAGCAGAGATCAAACATTCCTGTGTGAGTGAATTTCAGCGCTTCCAGTCATGTAGGACACCAAGCCGAGGGAAACCACCCGTGGCCTTCCAGAAGTTGCTGAACTACAATTCCCAGCATCCTTTGTTATTGGCCATGCTTCCTGGGATAGACTGGGTGCTGTAGATAGCATTCTCTGGAATACTGCTAGATGTCTGTCCCTGCAGTATAAGCAACACAATGGCTTAGTTATATCATGGACCATGATATAGTTAGGACATGAACGTATGAGTTCGTCATGAACCATGAGCAACTGCTAAAGGAAGGTGATGTGATGATTGATGTACTTAGGTGGGGGCATGGGATGCAAATATATAATGGAGGCATTTACCTGATGGGGTCATGGGTGGGGTCAAAAAAGTCAAGATGGCACCTGTGACTACTCTGTTGAAGCCCCTCCCTTTTATATGTGATATACATGTATATAAGCAACACATGTAAGAAAGGGGAGCGGCTTTGATTATGTAGTTGTGGGAGCCATCTTGAGTATTTTGACATACACCTGTGGACATGGCTGGTGTAGGTCATAATTTCTGCATCACTGCAATTTGCTGCAAATTCCCCTGGTGGGAATCTAACCATTGTGGTTTATTCAGTAGATTGAGCAGTAAATGAACCATGTCTTAGTGCTATGTGTGAAAATAGTGACTGAACAATTTTTAAAGCATGGTAGGCCAACAGTCCTCCTGGATGAGGAATCTGTGGTCCTCCAGGTTTTACTGAACTATAATGTCCAAAATCCCCAAACTCTGGCTGGTGAAGAAGACTGATGGGAGTTGTAGTACATCAGCACGTGAGGACATGGATTTCCCACCATGGTTTTTCTCTACAACTGATACTTGCATGACAAGAACTAAATGGTTCCTTGAAATTGGACCATGTCACGCCAGTTCTGGTGACCTTGTGAACACAACCATGATTTTTTGGGAAAAGTAGAGAAGTGCTTTGGTATTGCCTTCTTCAGAGACACTTTTTCCCTTTTACTTCCCAATCTTTTTACCACTGTGGTATTTCCTGATGGTCTCCTATATAGATGCTAACAAGATCTGGCCCTTCTCAACTTTTGAGGATAGACAAGGTTGACCCGTGCCAGAAGAGTTGGTTTCCAGAAAGTTCTTGCGACTGTTAAATAAAGAACCAGCTCCAAACTTCCCCGTTATCAGCAAAGAGACCTGCCTCCTACTGTGGCTCATAGGAAGACTGCTAGAAAGAAATTCAGCTGGAATTCTTGTAACCTATCCCTTCCATCTTAATAAACCTTGCTAAAGAGAACTCTGGGAAAATCTTGCTTGGAAAAGAATCACCTGTTTATTAGGTTGTTGCTGACATTTCTATGCTGTTTCTCTCCAAATGGCTCTGAGACTCCTAGAACAAAAATAAGGATTAAAAACAACGTAACAAACAGCAAACAATGTAAACCTAATGGCACAAACTTTTGGTTTTAGGCAATTGTGAAAGAACCAGGCAGCTGTTATTGAATGAGTTTATTTAGCTTAATCCTATTTCTTCTGCTAGGACTAGCTTTCTCCCATTTCAGGAGGTGGGTTCATGGATCTTACCAAGCCAAGAAGCCAACAACAAGCCATGTTATTGATGGATTCTCAGTTTGTTCTAAGCTGTCCTGTGGTTTGATTTTAGCCGGACATGATGTGTGAATCTAGTCCTTAGGGTTTGAAAACTCTGATCGTTGAATTAATGCAGCGCCCTCGAGACTTTTGATGTAGCCCGCAGGGAGCCTTCTCAAAAGTGGTTACTGGATTTTAACTTTCAATGAGTCAAAAGGGTAAAATTAATTTTAAAATTAAATAGTTGGGGAATTACCTTGTGAACTGTATTTAATTATAGTTCAGATCTTTGTATCAGTCATAAAAAGGTAAAGGTTCCCCCCGCACATTTGTGCAGTCGTGTCTGACTCTAGGGGCCGGTGCTCATCTCCGTTTCTTAGCCAAAGAGCCAGCGTTGTCCGAAGACGCTTCCACGGTCATGTGGCCGCATGACACGCGCGGAACGCTGTTACCTTCCCACCAAAGTGGTCCCTATTCATCTATTTGCATTTGCATGCTTTCGAATTGCTAGGTTGGCAAGAGCTGGAGTGAGTGCGGGAGCTCACTCCGTCACGCGGGGCTGGGGATTCGAACCTCCGAACTTGCGATCTTCCAATTGACAAGCCTGGCATCTTACCCGCTGAGCCACCATGCCCCCTATCAGTCATAGATCAGTATAAAATTACATTTGTAAAAATTACTGAAATTTCAGTAATAACAATGAAACCTATGAATGCCTAAAAGCTAGCAGTAATATTCCGACACTAGGATCATGATATAAAATGTTTTTAATATGAAGACTGAAACTGTGAACTAAGAAGTGAAAATAGAATAACATAAAAGCAAAATGATTAAAACTAAAATTGTTTTTAATTTAAACTTAAATTTTAATTTGGAATTTTAGATTTTGTTTTGCTTGGCCTTGCTTATTTCTTTGGTCCTTTTCCCATCCACTTTGTGGAGTGTTATTTTCCTAGCCAGCTGAAAAGGCAGCTTTCGTGCCAAAAGAAGATGTATGCCTCTCTTTTAGTGCAATGCACAGATCCAGCCAGTTACCTGAAAGTGTTTTCTTTCATAGTTCAGTATGAAAATGATGTGATGCAGGATACAAATAGGCTGTGCAGATTAGATTCCAGATAAGTGATTCAAAGTACCCAGGAGCAAGAATGTGGCACTTACATGCAAGGCTTTAAAACAGGCACCCCTTTTCCTGCCTATGATCCTGAAAAAAGATATAGCTGCTTTACAGAGTTATAGATAGGGGCTACGTTTGTGCCTTGTGTGCTGCAAAGCACATCACAGCTGTGAAAAATAGTAGTGGAGCACATCTTTTGGCATATCCATAATGAATCCCCCACTTTCCTTTCCTTGGGTGTCTTGATCCCACTTCTGTCCTTTGACTTCACAATGTATTTCACAAATACATTTGCCAGAAATCTCATCCTGCTCATTCAGTTGGCAACCTCCTTCCCTTTTTCAGTTTGTAATCATCAGGCGTGCTTGCTTTTAATTTTATATTTGAGAAGTAGAATCTATTTTTAAAAAGTGCTTTGGAGAAGATGGATGGGTGGGTGAATGGTTTATGAATAAAATGCGTTCCAGTCGAACGTACTGTACAGTGTCAGGCTCCATAGCGAACAGACTTTCTGTAGCCCTGTTGAAGTAGTATGTAAACGGATAGCCCTTGTGTTTCTTCACTTCCATTCTGCAGCTCTGCAGGAGACAAATTAAATGTTGAAAATATATCAGTAGCTGTTAGTCCTTGTAAAATACAGAATGTTGTACTTGGATATTTTGTCAAATCTATTCCCATTAAGTCACAGTTAAGCGCTAGTGAGGATAAGTGGCAATCCGAAAGAAAACGAGAGAAGTATTTGAAAGCTGGTCTCCCGTGAAATATTCTTATTCATACTGGGCAAAGAGATACCTGTCCATCTGCTTTATTTTGCACATTTTTATTATTTATTTATTTATCTAATTTTTATCCCTCCTTTATTATTTTTATCAATAACTCAAGGCGGGGAACAGACCTAATACTCCTTCCTCCTCCTGTTTTCCCCACAACAACAACCCTGTGAGGTGAGTTGGGCTGAGAGAGAGTGACTGGCCCAAGGTCACCCAGCCGGCTTCCATGCCTAAGGTGGGACTAGAACTCATGGTCTCCTGGTTTGCCATTGGCTCCTTCCTAGGGCTGAGAGAGGGGGACTGGCCCAAGGTCACCCAGCCGGCTTTCATGCCTAAGGCGGGACTAGAACTCACAGACTCCTGGTTTGCCATTGGCTCCTTCCTAGGGCTGAGAGACAGGTACTGGACCAAGGTCACCCAGCCGGCTTTCCTGCCTAAGGCAGGACTAGAACTCTCAGTCTCCTGGTTTGCCATTGGCTCCTTCCTAGGGCTGAGAGAGAAGGACTGGCCCAAGGTCACCCAGCCGGCTTTCATGCCTAAGGCAGGACTAGAACTCTCAGTCTCCTGGTTTGCCATTGGCTCCTTCCTAGGGCTGAGAGAGAGGGACTGGCCCAAGGTCACCCAGCCGGCTTTCATGCCTAAGGCGGGACTAGAAATCACAGACTCCTGGTTTCTAACCCAGCACCTTAACCACTAGACCAAACTGGCTCTATGCATTGTATCTGTGTGGACAAACCCTTTGTAGTGTTTATGTAACTTACAGTTATTCTTCCCCTTTACAGCAGAATGGCCCAAGACTCTGACAGGTCTCCCGAGCACATCAGGGACGACAGCCAGTGTGGTAATAATCCGGGGTTCGAAGATGTACGTGGCTCACGTCGGCGACTCAGGTGTGGTTCTTGGAGTCCAGGATGACCCCAAAGATGACTATGTCCGGGCCGTGGAGGTGACGCAGGATCACAAACCTGAGCTCCCAAAGGAGAGGCAGCGGATCGAAGGTCTTGGGGGCAGGTAATAAATCTAGCTGACTGGTTCCAAATCTGGCTTTTTACAATAATAGGCCTCTGGTAGAAGCTATGATAACATCAAAATGACATCACTTGCGTCATGACATCATTGTGCAAAATAATGTACGTGTCCTCGCTTAATGAGGGTAATTGGGACCAGTATTTCCATTGCTAAGTGATGCGGTTGTAAAGCACATGACTGCGCCCCGTAGTGATGACAGTTCCGGCACTTCCGGTTGCTGTTGTTAAGTGAATCATCACAGGTCGTTAAGTGAGGACCTCACGTGACTGTGACTTGCTACTTCCTACTGGCTTCTTCATTGACTTTGCTTGTTGGAAACTAGCAGGGAATATCACAAATGGCAGTCATGTGACTGGGGATGCTTCAATGGCCGCAACTATGAGGACCAGTCATAAGTCCCACTTATTCAGCACTGTTGCAACTTCAAACGGTCGCTGAACAAGTGATTGATAAGCGAGGACTACCTGTAACTTGAGAGGGATATTCAAGTAGGTCCTTTATTGCTGAGTTGCAGTTCCTTGCCTTAAATATGCTTCGGGAACAACCTTGTGCCAGATCTGATTGGAGGGGTTCCTGTGTTGTGTTGAGCCAGTATTTTTTACCCCTTGGTTTGTTCAGTGAACTGCATTTGTCTGGGTTCTCGCATAAAGTGGTTGGATTCATGCAAGGTGTGAAACCTAAATCAGATCTGTTATGGCTTAGTGCAGAGCTTTCCAAACTTTTCATGTTGGTGACACACTTTTTAGACATGCATCATTTCATGACACACTCTTACAGCAGGGCACAAGGCAGGCACTAGGACCTCCGTGGAATCCTGGCAGGGCAGGTCTGGAGGCAGCAAGGCACAAGGCAGGCACTAGGACCTGTGTGGAATCCTGGCAGGACAGGCTTGGAGGCAGCAAGGCACAAGGCAGGCACTAGGACCTGCGTGGAATCCTGGCAGGACAGGCTTGGAGGCAGCAAGGCACAAGGCAGGCACTAGGACCTGCGTGGAATCACAGCAGGTTTGGAGGCAGCAGGGCACAAGGCAGGCACTAGGACCTGCGTGGAATCCTGGCAGGACAGGCTTGGAGGCAGCAAGGCACAAGGCAGGCACTAGGACCTGCGTGGAATCACAGCAGGTTTGGAGGCAGCAGGGCACAAGGCAGGCACTAGGACCTGCGTGGAATCCTGGCAGGGGATCGGAGGCAGCAGCAGCCGGGACACACCCAGACACTGCAGCAGACACACTAACGTGTCCCGACACACAGTTTGGAAAGCTATGGCTTAGTGCAATGTATGAACCATTTTCATAGAAAGAAGAAGACAAGTGCTGATCTGGTGTCTTTGCCGCTGTGAGATTTTTCCAAGTCTCATAATTTCAACACAAGGGGGGTATCCTGACTGCATCAGGACTGAGCCCAGGAACGCTTCCTGGCTGTCTGCTGTGCCTCCTTTTATTGCTTCCTATCAAACTGCCCTTTTCACTCACAACAGAGGGACTGTCCCTTAACTTTGGACAGAGCTGAGCTCCACTCCAAACAAATACATTTTCTTCCCCAACTTGCTATCCTCTAAACATGTTGGACTATGACCCTGGAATTCCCAGTGGAGATGGCCAATGGGGAAGGCAGCCTTGGGATCCTTGCTGGTTTTATTGGAGCTTCAACACATCCTTTCTTCTGTTGTGGAGCTACTATGGCTGTTGTTTTGCTTTTCCCTTTTTTTTTCATTGTTGTGATGATGTCAGCCTTTTTAGATTACCAGAAGGCAGATTCCAGTTGAGTGGAAGGAAAAACTTCTTAAGAGTAAAAGCAATTTGACAGTGGATCCAGTGGCCTAGGGAGGCGATGGGCTTCCCTTCACGGGACACGTTCCAGTAGATGTCAGCCCTTCAAGGTAGACCAGAGTAGGAAAAGAAAGTCATGTAGACCAGAGGTCCCCGGGCTGCGGACCGGTCCCGGTCCGCGGCCTGTTAGGAACCAGGCCGCCATGCCGGTCTCCAAACCCCGCCCCCCGGTCTGCGCGATTGGCTCCCGCCTGCAAACCCTGCCCCCCGGTCCATGTGGTTGGCTCCCGCCTGCAAAACCCCCCCTCCGGTCCGTTGAAAAATTGTCTTCCACGAAACTGGTCCCTCATGCCAAAAAGGTTGGGTACCCCTGATGTAGACCAATACTACTTTTATTGTAAAGTTATAATAACAGAATCTTGCAAGTCTGAATGTGCCTCCTTCTCCCTCCCTCCCTTTATCTTCATGTGAAGTAGGGAGGGGCTTGTCTGAGATGCTTACTCACATTACTTTCTTGGCCCAGGCTCAGGCCCCTCTTATCTGACCGTTGCCTTGGTAGCAGCTCTTCCTCCTGTCCCTCAAGGCCATTCCCTCTGCCTTCTACAGATAAGTAGACTGACTTTGAATCGATCTATCTATCTATCTATCTATCTATCTATCTATCTATCTATCTATCTATCTATCTATCTTATTTCTTCACCGCCCATCTCGTATAGCAACGACTCTGGGCGGTTTACAGAATTAAAAGCAGAGGATTCTGGTTTAGTGGAAGTTGGTCTCTTGCTTGCTCCCTCATCTCTCTCCCTTCCCTCTTCTATCATCTCTTCAGCGGACTTTAATTTGTTGCTCCAACAGATTCCAGCAGATACTGCGGTGATGTCTAAACAGGTCATTGGCTGCATATGCTCCTGAGTAGGTGTACACTGGTTAGCAGCCTAATTTGCACCAGAAATCATAATATGCTGTTTGTTGGTCTCTCATTTCCTCCCTCCATCTCCCCTCTCTCTGCTGACTAGTTATTTATCCATGGAGCTGATGTGCAATTTATTATCTGGGCCATCCAGGCATCACCCCCTGTGAGCGTATAAGACGGGGGAGCTGTCTGGGTTTGGAAGAGCCAGGAGGCACCCCTTTTGCAAAAGATGGGAACTAAGGTGAATACTGTCTGAGCTGGAGAAGTTAATAACCATTCCAGATGATGCAGGGCTGGGAAAGCAATGTGCTAGTTTAAGAAGAAGAGCCAAAGGCCTTCAAGAAGGAATAGTTATATTCTGCAGTGGCAGAGTGCCTGCCTTAGTTGATCCGCACTCCCTGAAAACTGCCATCCCTGGGTCTCCAACTTACTATTCAACCAAACTCCAGGCCTCGCTTTTGTTTTGTCTTTCCTTTTTACTATACTACAGGTAGTCCTCGCTTAACGGCCACAATTGGGACTGGAATTTTGGTTGCTAAGTGAAGCGGTCATTAAGCGAACCCAACCCAATTTTATTACCTTTTTTGCGGCGGTCGTTAAGCAAATCACGGGTGTTAAGTTAACCAAGTGGCTGTTAAGCAAATCATGCGGTTCCCCGCTGATTTTATTTAATTAATTAATTAATTAATTAATTAATTAATTAATTTATATAACCGCCCATCTCCCCCAACGGGGAACTCTGGGTGGTTTACAATAAATAAAATTAGATAAAAGCATAAAATATAAAATATATAAACTAACAATTTATACAATTAATATAATATAAAATAAAATAAAAATCAAAGTGGGAGATAGTATTAATAAAAGAAGGGCATTATAAAATTACGGGATTAACCACCCCCATGAGGAACTATTTTGCTTGCCAGAAGCTGGCCAGGAAGGTAGAAAATGGTGATCACATGACCACGGGACGCTGCGACGGTCATAAATGTGAACCGGTTGTCAAGCGCCCAAATCGTGATCACGTGACCCCGGGGACGCTGCAATGGTTGTGAGTGTGAGGACTGGCCGTAAGTCGGTTTTTCCAGCACCGTCGTAAGTCTGAACCGTCACTAAACGAATGGTTGTTAAGTGAGGACTACCTGTAGGTTTAGATGGGAATGAAGTATGCTGCCAACCCAAGGGCCAGCCTAAAGCTTTCTCTTTATTTCCACTATGCTCTGGGCTTCCCCACTGGGTGAAAATGGCAGGGTCCTGCAAGCCAGCCTTCTATTTGGAAGTGTGCCTTGTTGTATAATCGAAGGACAGGACACTTAAGTTGGTAGAGCCCATCCCAGGAGGCTGGATGGGATGGGCAGGGGGATCAGCCTCCCCAATTTGCCTTTTGGTAAATGGATGTTTGGTGAATTCCCTCCCCCACCATGGCAGCCAATTTGTGCGGGGGCCAATAGGCTACTCCCAGGAGCACCTTCTCCTATATGTACCTACCCAGAGTTTAGGATCTTCTAAGGAGGACCTCCTCCAGATCCCCCCACCCCTGAAAGGCGGTGAGATGGGTCTCTACAAGAGGGGGAGCCTTTTCTGCGGTGGGACCTCATTCATAGGATTCCCTCCCCAGTGAGACTTGCCTGGCACCCACGCTAGCATCATTTCGGTGCCAGGTGAAGACTTTTCAGTTTCCCCAGGCTTTGTAATTGGCTCTTAATTGTCTTTGAATTCATATTGTTTTAGATGTTGAATGGCTGCCTTCCTGCTGGTCTTTTCGTTTTGCTTTTGACTTGATTTGATTGCATATGTTTTTTTCAAATTGTAACTTTTCCTGTGTTTTATCATAAACCACCCAGAGGGCTTCGGTTTGGGCGGTTTAATAAAACAAAATAAACAAAAATAAAGAACCGGCCCTCAGTGTTCCCAATGCACCCACCAGCCCCCCAAAATTGAGGAACCTCCTTGGAGGCATAATGACTTTTCAGCACTCTCTGCTCCATGCCAGCTGCTCCGCTATTGTTCTGAAATCTACCCTAATGCAGATCTAGGGTAGATTCACGCAAGTTGCCAAGTTCTAGTTGGGTTTTTTTGTTCTGGTTTTGGTTAGCATCACGTCTGAGTAGAGTTAGCTACAGCTTTGTGTAATGTGCAGATCAGGCTATTCCGGCTTGTTTAATGAACCCTATCTTCAAAAGGGGTCTCTTAGCGTTATGTCAGGATTCAGTCCCGCAGCCTGTTTGTTCTCTGAAGATCTTGGCAACTTTATGGTACTATGATAAGAAGCTAAGCCATGGTGTGGTTTGCTTGGTCTTGGTTCCCTGTATGATGTGAGCCCAACCTTTGTGCATTGCAAACCATGATTTTGGCTTAGTATGCTGGGTAAGGGGCGTGATGGCTCAGTGGTTAAGACGCCAGGCTTGTCGATCGGAAGGTTGGCGGTTCGAATCCCTAGCCCCGTGTGACGGAGTGAGCTCCCGCACTCGCCCCAGCTCCTTCCAACCTAGCAATTCGAAAGCATGCAAATGCAAGTAGATGAATAGGTCATCATTCATTGGCGATCACTCGTAGCCGAGTAAGATTGTCTTCCAAAGATAAAATTTTAACGGTGAATCCGTAAGTGGCTATAAAGGCCAATTCTGGATCCGCACAACCTCCCACAATGAGGGCATAGGTTTCCGGGTGGGAGACGGTCATGATGAGGGTTTACCTGACGTGCCTTCCTTTTAGCTCTTTTCTCCCTTTCACCCTGTAATCGTGCTTCTTCAAAGTCCATAGCGCCATTAATAAAGGATGACCTCCAATTGAAACGCTCATGAGTTAGGGCTTCCCAGTTCTCAATGCTGATATTACATTTTTTTAAATTAGCTTTGAGAGTATCTTTGAATTTCTTTTGCTGTCCACCAATATTCCGTTTTCCATTCTTAAGTTGGGAGTAAAGTAGCTGCTTTGGAAGACGATGGTCAGGCATTCGAACAACATGACCGGTCCAGCGAAGTTGATGTTGGATGATCATTGTTTCAATGCTGGTGGTTTTCGCTTCTTCTAATACGCTAACATTAGTCCGCCTATCTTCCCAAGTAATTTGCAGAATTTTTCGGAGGCAGCATTGATGGAATCTTTCAAGAAGTTGGAGGTGGCGTTTGTAGAGGGTCCATGTTTCACAGGCGTACAGAAGGGTTGGTAGTACAATGGCTTTGTAAACAAGCATTTTGGTCTCCCTGCGAATGTCCCGATCCTCAAACACTCTACGCTTCATTCGGGAGAAAGCTACACTCGCAGAGCTCAGGCGATGCTGAATTTCAGAATAGGTACCACTTCGGTGGGTAGGTAACAGCGTTCTGCGTGCGTCATGCCAACCACATGACCGCGGAAGCGTCTTCAGACAGCGCTGGCTCTTCGGCTAACAAACGGAGATGAGCACCGGCCCCTAGAGTCGGACACGACTGCGCAGGGGAAAACCTTTACCTTTACCTATGCTGGGTAATTATGGTTTTTTCAGGAAGCCATGGCGGTGCATGATATACAAAACCCAGTGGTTCCTCCTTCTGCATGGATGGCCTTCCTGAGTTAAGGGACCTCACCTTATTTTTCAACACTTTCTCCAAACGAAGGGGACATGGGCAATAAAATGCTGCAGCATGTCTTCATTCCCTACACTAAACGCAAACCATCTTGTTCAGAATCGGCTGTGCCTCCTTCCTGCAGAATCCTGCAACCTGAAATGTATTCAAACTGGCTTTTCCACTCTCCCTGTCTTCCTGTTTGTTTGTTTTTTTGAAGTTTTCTTTAACTGGGGTCAACCCTTTGTTCTGTGCCTTGTGAGAATCATCTTTGGGGAGAAGGAGGCGTGAGAATGAGGGGGATTGGTCTCCTGCCTTTGTTTTTAGCTGGCTGGCTTGGAAGAGTCCCGGGTTCCCCTGGGCATCCCCGCCTTTTGTGTCTCTACAGCCCTGTTCCTCTTGGCAGCCTGCCCCCGAGGGTGAGATTTATATGAGCAAAGTTGCTTGGGAAACGCCTGGCCCTCCAGCGATCGAAGCAATCCCAGGATCGAGTTCTTTTGCCCTTTTCTTTTTCCTTTTTATTAGAACTTTATTAAAATTTTTAACGTATAAATAAAATCTAAAAAGCATGAAACAAAAAACCTGCAAAGAAAAAAAAGAAAACTAAAAAGGTGTGAAATTACAAAGAAGACTACAGAGTGATTTCCGACCTTCTACAACAAAGATATACATAAATCAAAGAGATTTATAAATCAAAGAGAGCCAGTTTGGTCTAGTGGTTAAGGCAAAGGGCTAGAAACCAGGAGACTGTGAGTTCTAGTCCCGCTTTAGGCATGAAAGCTGGCTGGGTGACCTTGGGCCAGTCACTCTCTCTCAGCCCTAGGAAAGAGCCAATGGCAAACCAGGAGATTGAGAGTTCTAGTCCCGCCTTAGGCATGAAAGCCAGCTCGGTGACCTTGGGCCAGTCATTCTCTCTCAGCCCAACTCACCTCACAGGGTTGCTGTTGTGGGGAAAATAGGAGGAGGAAGGAGTATTAGGTATGTTCGCCGCCTTGAGTTATTTAAAAATAATAAAGGCGGGATAAAATAATAATAATAATAATAATAATAATAATAATAATAATAATAATAAGTGCTTGGTGCTCTCTGAGCCTTGTTGTTTTCTTGCAGACGTTTCATTGCCAGGCTAGGCAACATCTTCAGTGTGAAAAGGGAGTGGGACTTGCTCTCTGTTTATATACCATGGCTTGTCCTGCTTGTGTTGGTGGAGGTGGTGTTCTCTCCTTAGGAGTTCCTTGATTGGGCTGTTGTCTGCTGCTTGTTTGATTGACTGAGTTAATAGTTCCTTGATTAGGGTATATTGTGCTGTTTGATTGTTCCTCTGGTGCTAATCCTGGTGTTAATCTTTGCATATCTGGGGGTTGATTGCTGGCAAGGAGGTGTTCTGGTCTTCTGGCTTTTCTATTGTCTCTTATGAATGGTATGTAAATGTTGTTTACCTCTATGTGTCTGTTGATGGCTGCTTCGTCTGAGCGCCAAGCTTCCAGGAATTCTCTAATGTTTTTGGATTTGGCTTGGTTTAAGATGCTCACAGTTTCCCAGTTGAAAGTATGGTTGAGTCTGTCCAAGTGCTGTGAGATTAAGGAGTTTTCATCGTGTCTTCTGACTGCTAGTTGGTGTTCGTGGATGCGCTCTGCTAGTCTTCTGCCTGTCTGTCCTACATAGTGGCTGCTACAGTCCTTACACTGTATGTTGTAGATAACTCTTCTTTTTCTTCTTGGGCTACTGGGTCTTTTGGGTTACTTAAGATGTTCTGAAGGGTTTTGGTTGGTTTATGTGCTACGGTGATGCCATGTGGTTGTAACAGTCTATTGGTAGTTTCTGAGATGTCAAGATCCATCTCTTACTCCAATTTAAACTATGATAAACATTATTTCTATAAAGCATTTCAATTCTCAGTGCAACTTTCCCCTCTAAAGCAATTCTCCCTCCCATTTAACAAACATAAAAAACCCCTTCAAACAGTTTTTCACCTAATAAGGAAACAGTTAAATATTATCCTTCTTCGCTATAATTTGATTCCTCACTGCCAATTAACTAACAAAAATAGCCTGCCTACATCTTACTGCTGTAATATATATTAAAAGGTAGCTTTGTTAATGTCTTTAAAAGTGTTATCCAAAAAAGCAAAAGCGTCCATCTGAACCAGTGCTTTCCAAACTACCGCCGTTGGCAACATACCAACGGCAGCGGCGGTGCAGTGGCGCGCACGGCGGCGGCACGGGCACACAGTTTGGAAAGCTATGATCTAAACCCTTAAAAAGCTATCCTGATAAACGTATTTATAATATCCTTTTACCAAAAATAAAAGTGTTATCCAAAAAGCAAAAGTGCCCATCTAAACCCTTAAAAAGACATTCTGATAACCATATTTAAACATCCCACTTCGAAGTAAACCAAAGCATTTACAGACCTTAACCCGTTTGCCCTTTTCTTGATGGGTTTGCGATGCGTGGCCTCTTTCCCTTTCCTTCAGTGGCTTGTCTTCTTGGCCCCCCACCAGTCCTTGCTGCTTTGTGGTTGAGAGCAGGTGCTATTGAAAGCACGGCTCTTCTCCCTAAACCCATCCTGTATGCTTTGCTTTGCCCGGATCTCTCAGCCTCTGCCTCTCTCTTCTGTTTGTTGGGTCATTTGTAGCGCTCCAGGTTTGGTGGGCAAGGGAGGGGAGGATATTGAGGATCAACTTAGTTTCTGGTTTGGGGGAGAAGCCTGGACAATTAAATTCCACCTACCGTCTTTGTGATTCAGTATTGCCCATAAAGCAGCTGCCGCCCCGAGGAGAAAAGATCTCGTCCCTCCTCGTTAGTGGGGGCATCGATCTGCATAAATTTGGAAGGGATCTCCCTTTGAAAAAGCAACCCTAGGTTCCCATTCATTTCTTGTAACTCAAAGTATTTAAAATAAATAAAAACACCTAAAAGAATGTCAGGTAGGGCATGAACTCTTAGAAGACGTCAAAGACATCAAAGGAAGGATCTCCAGGCATAGTGATGCCTGCAGATGCTTTGTTAGTGCTTCCAGTGATGGGCATTGCCCAGATACTTTGAATGGCATCCCTATGGAACCTTTGGGCCTAGAAACGTGGTTATGATCTTAAAAAAAAACAAGGAATTTCCCTAAATTCTGAATCTTATGCTATGGCACTACTGTGTGTGCAATCCTGGAATATTCACATTTAAAATATTAGGGGCAAATCCCAGGATTCATCAAGAACTGCAGAATGTTAGGATTATCGGAAGTCAACCCAGCATTGTCTCACAAACATAGGGAAGGACTTTTCTACTGAAGCGTATCTCTACTGTGTTTGTGGGAGGTGCCTGGGTCACCTGACTTCCTGTTTCCTGCTCCTCCTTGGGTCTTTCGGGGCCATTCTCCATCTTCCCTTCTTCCTAAGCACACGTGCACACAGGAGGGCCACATGGCTATGTGGGTCTCGTCCAAAATATCTCGCTTGCAAGCAGACCGGAGATGATTAAGCCTTTCTACCATGAAACTGCTTGTAACCAAGATCTACTGAATAAAATGTAAGCTCTCTTTATTTTTTCTTCAACTAACTAAGGTGTGAAGACTGTTTTATTTCTGAATGTTAATTAAGCTGTATGTGCAAGTCTTTTATGGGCGCTTCTACTCTGCAAGATTGTTGTTAGCTGCTTGGAGTGCTTTTTCTAAGCTTCCAGACTCCAACACAGAAACAGTTAAAAGTTTTGCTTTGCCTTTGTCTCCTCTTTGCTTAGCTGACTCCCCCCTTTTACCAAATTATAAATTGCACTGTTTGCTCAGCAGTCTGTCTGTTGGTGTGTGCCCTACACGGTTTTGGCATCGTGTCAATTATAACTCTATGTCCAGTGTTTGGGTGTGAGCATCACTCCTGCACTTCCTCTGTATTTCTGTAGCATTAAAGTTTGCAAAGTATAAGAAAAAGAGAAAAAGTGAGAGCACCTTCTGAGTTGACCTTGGCTCCTAGTGGCTTACAGAGAGGCCATCCATGCAGCTTTCTTGGCATGATATATGCCTTTTTCTGGAAAAGCCCCTGAAACAGCTCAGTGTGAGTTGAAATGGCTCTGCAGCCATGCATAATCAGGCTGACCATGTCAAACGGTGGAACTAGAACTCTGAACTAGACTGACCATATTTGCTTGAGACAAAAACGGGACAAGAGGAACGGGCAGGGGCGGAGCAGCTGATTGGAGGGAACCCGGAAGGGGAATTGCCTCCGCCTGTCGCGGTGCTGGGCCCGCCTCTCCCACCTCCTTTGCCACGCGCTGGTGGGCAGGGGCAATTCCTCCTCCGGGTTCCCTCCGGTTGGCTGTTCCGCCTCCGCCTGTTCCTGAAAAACGGGACAAAACTGGCATTTACGTTAAAACGGCGGGACGGTTGAGAAAAAGGGGGAAAAAACAGGACTGTCCCGTTCAAAACGGGGCGTATAGTCAGCCTATCTGAACAGACATCCATGCGGCAAGATTTTGCTGCAGCTCCCCTTGAGTGTTTTTGAGAAGCCTCCACGCAGAAAACACATTTACTTATTTATTTGTTATTAAACTTGTATGTCGCCCAACTCCTAACAATCAAAATCAGCTCACAACAATCAAAACAAAGACATTCCAATGAAACCAATCAGAGGAAGAAAAAAGGTAAAAGATAAAAGATGGCGAGGGCAATGAAGGGAGGGGTCTCACTCTGCCTCGCCAAAGACCTGGGTGAAGAGCCAGGTCTTCGTGGTCATCTGAACAACAGCAGAGGGGGGCCATCTGGGTCTCCGGGGGAACCTCATTCCAGAGGGCAGACTGGATGGCATTGTTGAATCGAAGGAGCCAGGAGCGCGCCAACCCTGCGGGATCAAATCAGCCGGGCAGATGTTACGGCAGCTAGGCAGTCCCTCAGTTAACCAGGACTACGCCATGTAGGGCTTTATAGGTAAGGCCCAGCACCTTGAATTGCACATTGCAGAAGTGTGTTTAATACAAATGCTTTGGAATATTCATTTCTCTCAAACTTGGGATTCCACCTCTACCCTTCATTTAATTCCCCCCTCCCCTCTGTTCTCTCCAATTGTTTTAGTGTGATCAATAAATCCGGCGTGAATCGGGTTGTGTGGAAACGGCCTCGCCTGACTCACAATGGTCCCGTGCGACGAAGCACCGTTATCGACCAGATTCCCTTCCTGGCAGTGGCCCGGGCCCTTGGTAAGTAGCCTCTGGGGAGAGGAAGGAAGCGATGGGCAGAAATATTCACGGGTTGATAGGCAGGGTTATCCCCTCTGGGGAAGGGCCTGCAAGCTTCCATTCCAGGTTCTCTGTTCTGTGCTTTACTTTCTTCCAAAGAAGGGGTAGAATAACGACCTTCAAAAGCAGAGTAGGGGGAGAACTATTTAAATGTGAATTTTTCAATGGAAGGTTTGCGGGAAAGAATCCATGTTTCACCCGCCTGGATGTCAAAACAGAGTTCAGTGGGAAAGGTGACATAAGAGTTTGGAGAATTGTCTGAAGTAACCCTTTGCTCCAGAGAAGTTTGCCCAAACTTACTTACTTACTTACTTACTTACCTACTTTCCTTCCTTCCTTCCTTCCTTCCTTCCTTCCTTCCTTCCTTCCTTCCTTCCTTCCTTCCTTCCTTTTTTATCCCACCTTTATTATTTTTATAAATAACTCAAGGTGGCGAACATACCTAATACTCCTTCCTCCTCCTATTTTCCCCACAACAACAACCCTGTGAGGTGAGTTGGGCTGAGAGAGAGGGACTGGCCCAAGGTCACCCAGCCCACTTTCATGCCTAAGGCGGGACTAGAACTCTCAGACTCCTGGTTTCTAGCCCAGCACCTTAACCACTAGACCAAACATACTCTCTGGCACCTTCCAGAAGTGCTGGACTGCAGCAACCATCATCTCCAGCCCAATGGGCTGATTGGGGAAGATGGAGTTGCCATAGATCATATGGATATTTTGGACCGCAACTCCCATCCTGCCTGACCATTGGCCATGCTGGCTGAGGTCAGTGGGACACGGACTCGCAAAATGTTGCTGGTTCCCCTCAGGCTGGGCCAGAGCGTCAGTGGGCTTGGCTTCAGTGCTTCCTTAGAAGCTTTCTTTTTATTTGACAAGCAAAGATTTGAAGTTTTGATTTTGTTTGGTTTTCTTTCCTGGCCTTTCAACGTTTCAGATGAGATCTTTTGTTCGTTTAACTGCACTTGTCCCCCTATCTGATTGTAAATAGTAAACCGACGTGCATACTTTTTACGTTGCGAAGGCTTCCGGTGAGCAGAGTGGCACCATGCAAATAATAAATGTATGGTTTGGCAGTATTAACTGGGATCCTACATCTAAGAGCCTCCCCTGCAAGGAATTAAGAATGATCTTCACTCCATCCGAAGGAGGAGAAGCATCATTCATTCATTCATTCATTCATTCATTCATTCATTCATTCATTCATTCATTTAAATTTATCCCCGCCCATCTCCCCAAATAGGGGACTCGGGGGGTTTTACAGCATAACAATGGTTGAAATCTATACATATAAAATTACAATAAAACCATAAATAGATAAAAATAGGTAAAAATCCAAGAGATGGTAAAATCAGCTAGCAGGAGGACATTATGGGGCCAGCCACCCCCAGGAGGTACTATTACCTCCCTCGTCCCAGGCAAGGCAGCAGAGCCAGGTCTTAAGAGTCTTCCGGAAGGTCAGGAGTGAGGGGGCCAGCCTCACCTCCGGGGGCAAGATGTTCCACAATGTGGGCGCTATCGCAGAGAAGGCTCGCTGCCTGGACCCCGCTAGATGAAATTCTCTTGTTGAAGGGGTCCGAAGCATGCCCTCTCTGCATGAGCGGGTGGGGCGGGTCGATGTTTCGGGGATGAGACGGTCCCTCAGGTAACCTGGTCCCATGCCATGTAGGGCTTTAAAGGTGATAACACCTTGAATTGGACCCGGAAGCAAACTGGTATTAAATGGAAAGACTGCTTTGGAGATCTCCACAGTGGGTGCTGGCTGGTGCAGGGTGTGTGTGTGTGGGGGGAATTAGCCCCCCTGCAATATGTAGCCATTCCCACCTTTGTGAGGGAGATCTGCTCAATCTCGGTGACATTTGCAGACGTCTAGTTTGAATCAAAGCCCTTGTTTACATCCGAACCTGCGATGCTCTGTCTCTTTCCTCCTAGTTTTTTCTTGTTTGTAGACCAAGCTTCGTGTTGGTTTGGATCAGCTGCTTGCTTTGTCTCTCGAGGGGGACTGGCTTTTGGTCTCCTGCTTTGCTATCTGGTCTGCTGCTGCCCCCTCCCCTTTCTAGGGCTCAGGTGGCCGTCAGAGTATCTTGATGCAGCAAAAGCCGCCAGGGTCTGTTTGAGGATGGAAAGCTGTTCTGCGCAAGACCGGTTAAGCCACTATCCCCACATCATTTGGGTCTTCTAATGCCGTGTTTCTCTACCTTTAAGATGGGTGGACTTCAACTCCCAGAATTCCCCAGCCAGCCATGTGTGGAGTTGAAGTCCACACATCTTAAAGTGGCCAAGGTTGAAAGACACTGCTTTATGGCATCTGTGAGGTTGCAAAGGAAAGGTTCCCCTTTCCTTGCCATTCTCAGAATTGTAGGAAATTCTGGAGGAACGCTTCTCCCGTCTCTAGTGCATGATATGCTCATTCCCCGCTTTCTCCACAATAGAGATACAGATCAATTTTCCTCCTGGGGAATGCCTGAGGTTACATTGTAGGATGAACTGGGCTTCTGGCAGCCTAGTTTTGAATGAGGAAGGGGAGGCCTGAAGTGGTAAAAGTCGGCCTGTGTTGTGGGCAGTTTAGGACAGGGTTTCTCCACCAGGGTTCCGTGGCACCCTCGGGTTCTGCGAGAGGTCACTAGGGGTTCCCTGGGAGATCACTGCTTGTTTGTTTGTTTGTTTGTTTATTTATTTATTTATTATTTCAATTTATTCCCTGCCCATCTCCCATGCAAGGGACTCTGGGCGGGTTACAATAATTAAAAAAATAATTAAATAATTTTAAAAATTATTTCAAATTCAGGCAACATCACATTAAAGAGGCAAGTTTCAGTCTTTATTTTCAGCTTAAGAACACTGTTAGTGCATACATGCAGGCCTACCCATGGAACGAATATAATAATTTGGTAACTTCTGACCTATGTTTGAGCCTGAATGTGCAGGGGTTCCCCGAGGCCTGAGAAATATTTCAAGGGTTCCTCCGGGGTCAAAAGGTTGAGAAAGGCTGGTTTAGGAACTCCTTTGGCAGAGAATTGTGTGGCAAAATGGTTCCCCCGGTGCTCTGTTGCAAGGAACCGAAAGCAGATGGACCCGAGCAGATGGTTAGTGTTTTAATTATATACTTTGGCAAGTGAAGTCACCTTTTCGAGCTCTCTGGGTTGCTGGCGTTGTGTTGGGACTGGAAGCGAGCGTGGGATTGTTACTGCCTGTGAATTAGGGAATTCCTGACGTGGTTCCTGATTTGGACTAAGGCACCAACAAGTGTGCTGTGATGCGTTTGGCTTCTCGTAGAACAAGCCTTTACTCTGCAAAAAAAAATTCCTCCCCCCTCCCCAACCACACCTGGTGACAATAGTTGAAAAGACGTCTCTTTCTGCAATGCATGTCTTGCTGAGAGAAAACAATTTTCTTCTTTTGTGCCGTCACAATGAAATGCAGGGCCAGCATCTACACGCATACAGCATGTCAGACGAACATGCGAGGCTGACACTAAGATATCTCTGGTTGCTCCTGCGGGAAATTAGGCATTCGGGATCTTTGGGTATGATCCAGCAATGCTTTTCTGATGCTTCTCAACAGAAATCTGCATGATCTCCTACAGTCAGTAAAATTTAACCAAGAAGAGAAGGTCCATCATAACACAGGTAGTCCTCCACTTACAACCACAACCGGGGCCAGAAAACTCATCGTTAAGTGGTGTGGTCATTAAGTGAGGCATCACATGACCGCACCCAATTTTACAACCTTTTTTGCCGTGGTCATTAAGCAAATCCGGCTTCCCCATTGAATTTGCTTGTCAGAAGCTGGCTGGGAAGGTTGCAAATGGTGATCCCGTGACCCCGGGATGTTGCAACCATCGTAAATACATGCTGGTTGCCAAGCGCCCAAATTTTGATCACGTGACCGCGGGGAAACGCCGCAATGGTCGTAAGTGTGAGGACTGGTCGCAAGCTACTTTTTCCAGCGCCATCGTAACTTTGAACGGTTGCTAAACAAATGGTCATAAGTTGAGGACTACTTGTACCTTATTGTGGTTGATTGAGGCCTGTGGTTAAGCTATACTGCTACACCGAAGGTTTTTTGCCATCATACAGCGGCTGCTGCTTTGTTTGGAATCTGGCCTGACAGTCTCTGGTTCTGAATATACATCATTTATTCTTACGCACATGTGAATCTGTTTTACCTTGCCAGAAATCTCTCCCTGCTCCATCTGGGGGCGTCTGGATTCAGTATAGGCAACTTCCTGTTTCTCACTTGAGGATGTTTTTCTTCTGTTTTGGCCTTTGGTGTCAAATGAGAAGAATCTCTTTCCCTGTTGGTTTTGCTTTCCTCCCTTTAACATCTTATTTCTGGCTGGCTGCACTTTCAAGGATTACTCTTGTGTTTCCTCAGTTCTTTCTTGAAATTTTATTTCTTGGGTACCTTTATATCCCTTTATTTTTCCAATGTTCTCCTCCTGCTGTTCATTGTTCTCTGTAAACACGCCTATCCTGATCCACTGCTTTTAAATTATTCCTTGACAAAACGATTGCGACATCAGCTAGGCAAAGTGAGAAAAAGACGACAAATCTAAAGTTAACTCATCACCTTTTGGGCTGAAGGAGGATTTGGACCCAGGTTTCCCCAGTCCTTATCTGATTTTTTTCACCAATACATTGGCTGTTTGGCCAATGACTTTTCTTGCTGAGATTGTTGCTTTAAGCCAGTGTTTCTCAACATTAGCAATTTCAAGATGGGTGGACTTCAGCTCCCAGAATTCCCCAGCCAGGATGCTGGGAGTTGAAACCCTCACAGCTTCAAGCATGCTGGCTGGGGAATTCTGGGAGTTGAAGCCCACCCATCTTAAAGTGTGCTGGGTGGGGAATTCTGGGAGTGGAAGCCCACACATCTTAAAGCATGCTGGCTGGGAATTCTGGGAGTTGAAGTCCGTCCATCTTCAAGCATGCGGCTGGGGAATTCTGGGAGTTGAAGTCCACAAATCCTAAAGTTGCCAAGGTTGAGAAACACTGCTTTAAACCAAAGTGACTGATGTCTAAGAGCAGGGTGGGCAGCCAGAAACCCCAGGGCCACCCCCTAACCTAATTCAAGAATCCCTTTTGCAAAAGATCAGTTCAGATCTCCGACAAGAGCCACTGCTTGGGTTAGAGGAAGCAGTCTGTTGGGAAAAGAAAGGAGAAACAGAATGTTGGAATCAGAGAATGGATGGAAACTTTTGGGATCCTCCCACCATCATTTGCTGTAGCCCCACCCACAATTGGCACATATCCTCCAACAGATTTTTCTCTGCGAGAATGCAATCCTCAACTGAAAAAAAAAGAGGGGGGGGCGGCCTCTGATTTACAGGTATGTAGGTTCTTCCTCATGAAGACCCTAGGCTGGTTAAGAAATATTTGAGGTTCCTTTTGAAAATTTGCTTGGCTGTTTCACCCAAAGGTGCTGGCTGTCCCCGTCCCTTTTGATGAATCTTTCAGCAAAGATTTGAGATGATCCCTTCTTGTGGGTACACCACATACGTGATTTGGGGGGCATTAATCTCATCGCCCTCATTTTCACAGCCAGAGCACTGATTAAGGTATGGGTCCCCAAGCTGACCCTCTTCAGCTCATCGACCCCTTCATGACGTTTCAGATTGTTCATCGACCCCCAAACATTTATTAAATGAAAATAATTTAATAAATACTACTTTAACTAATAGTACAATGAATAATAATAATAATATAGTTCCATTGACCCTTGGGGGTCAATATTGACCACTTTGGGGAACCCTGGATGAGTAGGAAAGCTGTCTAGTGCAAAACCCATTTTGAACCAGTGCTTGTCACAATAAAACATAGCTTTCCAAACTGTGTGTCGCGACACTTTAGTGTGTCGCGACACACAGTTTAGTGTGTTGTGAAGCGGCGGCGCGTGCAGCGGCGGCGCGGGGCGCGTGTGGCGGCATGCATGGCAGCGGCGCACCATCAGCGCTTCCGCGTTTTAGCGAGTCCGCCGCCGTGCGCGCCGCCGCTGCGCCCCCCGCGTTGCCGCTGTACACGCGTGTGCCGCGGCCGCCGTTGGTGTGTCACCAACGGCGGCAGTTTTGAAAGCACTACAATAAAAGCTGCACAAGGATGTTTTCTCATTCATGTTGGCTGCTTGCCAGATAAACGTAATCTCTCTCTGTTTCCTAATTTGCTAGCTTTCTAGGTTTGGGGAATATTTATTTATTTATTTTCTATCCCGCCTTTATAATTTTTATCAATAACTCAAGGCGGCGAACATACTTAATACTCCTTCCTCCTCCTATTTTCCCCACAACAACAACCCTGTGAGGTGAGCTGGGCTGAGAGAGAGTGACTGGCCCAAGGTCACCCAGCCGGCTTTCATGCCCAAGGCGGGACTAGAACTCTCAGTCTCCTGGTTTGTCATTGGCTCCTTCCTAGGGCTGAGAGAGAGGGACTGGCCCAAGGTCACTCAGCCGGCTTTCATGCCCAAGGCGGGACTAGAACTCTCAGTCTCCTGGTTTGCTATTGGCTCTTTACTAGGGCTGAGAGAGAGTGACTGGCCCAAGGTCACTCAGCCGGCTTTCATGCCTAAGGCGGGACTAGAACTCTCAGTCTCCTGGTTTGCCATTGGCTCCTTCCTAGGGCTGAGAGAGAGTGACCGGCCCAAGGTCACCCAGCCGGCTTTCATGCCTAAGGCGGGACTAGAACTCACAGTCTCCTGGTTTCTAGCCCGTTGCCTTAACCACTAGACCAAACTGGCTCTCATTTTCATATGGAGCAGTTGGAGTTAACTCAACTGATGAAGGGAATTGTTGTGCCTTCCTGTCTCACCTGTCTGCTGACTTGCTTGACCTGAAAAATTGGTTGAGGTCACACGGGCGGGCGTTGTGTGCCAGTTAAGCACTAGGGAAGTGCCAACAGTTTGTGTATCATTTGCCAAAATGGCCCCGACTCATTCATATTAATGGCAACATGATAATGGTCTTTTTGCAAGATCTCCTTTTTAATTGTTATTAAAACATTGAAATCTGCCATTGGTGCCAAAATCACCTTTAGATTTAAAGAATATAGTTTCCAAGGATTTGCTTTGACATGCAGGGAGAAGAGTAATTTTATTATGTTTTGTTAACAAATCTCCCAGAAATTGACAGTAAACCTTGCAGTAGTCTAACTTCTGCCCACTTTTTTACTATGTTGTTGGCTGGACTGGTCTCAGAAAAGGAATCCAGTTTCAGGATTTTTGTAAAAATTATTTCGTTTGGTCCTCAAATTGTTCCCCACCCCAAAAAAGCTCATCACAAGTATCTTTCAGAGCCTCCCCCTCCGTCTTCCCTCTCCTAAATCTGTAACATGGGCATAATAACATTTAGGGATGCATGAATTTTCTTACATAATATTTCCCCTTATCCTGACTTCTCTCTCCCTTGATCTTCTTTTTGGTGGGCCTCATTTGTACCTTTCACAGATTTTAGATTTTATTGTTATTTATTTATTTACTACTAGATTTATATCCTGCTTTTATGTTGTAGAACGCAAGGGCAGTGTACCTAATGCTTCCACCTCTGATTTTCCCCACGACCACACTCCTGTGAGGTGGGTTTTGCTGAGGGTCAGGGACTGGCCCAGAGCCCTCCAGCTGGCTTCCATGCCTTAGCAGGAATTGAGCAGATGTCCTCCCAGTCTCTAGTCCAGCACCTGAACCATTACATCAAACAGGCTCTCTCTAGATCCATGTCTGGCTAGGGAATTCTGGGAGTTGAAGTCCACTCATCTTAAAGTGGCCGAGGTTGAGAAACACTGCTCTAGATGCTAACCTCTGCAATTCCTTGCCATAGCTACAGTATGTCAGTTGGGACTGCTGGGTGTTGTCGTCCGCCACATCTGGAGGGCACTGGCTTGCCTGCCCTTCCTGCATGCCCTGCTTTGAAGACTTCTGGTGGTGGGAACTTACTGCTTATGGTGACCTTCTCCAACCAAAGCAGATGTTTTCCATTAGACTTAATTCTCTCTCGGTCTTGCATTTCTGCCCTAAACCCTGGAATAAAAGGATCTGCTTATGCATACATGCTTCAGCTCTGTCTTTGTCTCCTTCTCCTCCTTCCTTCTCCTCCCTCTCCCCTTAGGGGCCTTAAGAGCATCCAAGCCTCCCAGCGCAGGCAATTAAAATGACATGTTCTTGGCTGCCTCCCCTTCTCCAGCTGTGCTCCGTGCCAGGCGCTGGCAGGTGGGGATGTAATTACAGGCTGATCTGCCTGCGCATTCTCGTGTCAGGCCCCGAGCCATCCCTGGTTCGATTCCACCACCTGTTCCCTTGATCCACTTTGAGAGCAGACTCAGGTGGTGAGCACCAAGCAAGGTGGGACCAAAGGCGCCACTGAGGGACAAGAGGACTTCAAGGATTTCAGAAGTCTGACTTTAAATAAGTTCAGAAATCCTTTAAAAATAAAACCTTGGGGCCCATACACCCAACCCCCCCCCCTAAATAAGCAACTTGGTAAACCAAGGTGGCACAGAATGGAGTCTTATGAGGTGTTGTGGCTGGTTGGTTCCTTAGCACGACAATTTCTTAAGAGATAAGGATGCTCTGCAGCGTTTCATGTAGCCCGCCACGTGAATGAGGCTACAGTTTGGTTGGAGAATTTGTGGTTAGAGTGTTGTGGGAACCTAGCTGTTACCTTAACGCAGAGCTTTCCAAACTGTGTGTCGGGACACGTTAGTGTGTCGGCTGCAGTGTCTGGGTGTGTCGCTGCTGCTGCTGCCTCTGAGCCCTGCCAGGATTCTGCGCAGGTCCTAGTGCCTGCCTTGTGCCTTGCTGCCTCCAAACCTGCTGTGATTCCGCGCAGGTCCTAGTGCCTGCCTTGTGCCTTGCTGCCTCCAAACCTGCTGTGATTCCGCGCAGGTCCTAGTGCCTGCCTTGTGCCTTGCTGCCTCCAAACCTGCTGTGATTCCGCGCAGGTCCTAGTGCCTGCCTTGTGCCTTGCTGCCTGCAAACCTGCTGTGATTCCGCGCAGGTCCTAGTGCCTGCCTTGTGGTCTACTGTAAGAGTGTGTCGCGAAATGATGCCCTGCTGTAAGAGTGTGTTGCGAAATGATGCATGTCTAAAAAGTGTGTCACCAACATGAAACGTTTGGAAAGCTCTGCCTTAACATGTTGTGGGAACCAGGTTATCATGTCATTAAGCCAGGTCATGATTTATTCTTTGGGGCTTTCTGGTTTGGGGGGGTGGTGGTTTTAACCAGGGCATCATGGTTTCTATACTGTCATGGTAGTTTCAGTCTTTGTATGCTGCCCAGAGTCACTGCTGTGAGATGGGCAGCTCTACAAATCATTTCAATAAATAAATAAAAGGCCCTAGTGAGGGTAATTCCTGCCCTAATCCCATTAGGCTAGACTACTGCAATTTGCTCCACATGGGGCTGCCTTTGGAGGCTACATTTGGTATCCTGTGCTACAGCGAGACTCCTGATGGATCAGCCTCATCAAGGGCGAAGAACTCCTACTTGGAAGCTGCTGGATTGGTTGCCAGAGTGCTGCTTATCATCTTGAAAGCCCATTACGGGATACAGGTAGTCCTTGCTTAACGACCACAATTGGGATCAGCAAAGTGGTCATTAAGTGAATCTGACATGGTTTTATGACCTTTTTTGTGGTGGTCGTTAAGTGAATCACCACAGGCGTTAAGTGAACCATGTGATTCTTAAGTGAATCACACAGTTCCCCATTGATTTTGGTTGCCAGAAGATGGCTGGGAAGGTTGCAAATGGCAATCACATGACCCCGGGACACTGCAACGGTCATAAATAACCAGTTGCCAAGTGCCCAAATCGTGATCATGCGACTGTGGTAACGCTGTGATGCTTGTAAGTGTGATGACCGGTCGTAAATCCAAACTGTCACTAATTGAATGGTTGTTAAGTGGTTATTTGGTTATTTGTTGTAACCCGCCCAGAGTCCCTTGTATGGGAGATGGGCGGGGGATAAATTGAACAAATTAAATAAGTAAGTAAGTAAGTAAGTAAGTGAGGACTACCTGTACTGAAGAGACACTGAGCATGTTTGAATGGTATATGCTGCTAAGCAGCCTGATTAACAAGCATGTTGTGTGAATCTGGCTAATTTATTTCATAAACTATGATTGAGCAAACAGTTGCTGTGTTTGCATATTTGGCCATGGGTAACTGGCTCAATTTTATGCTTTTGCTTGTCATACTGAACTATATGCTAACCACATGATGAATTTGTGGATCAGTGTGTTGTGTGAACACAGCCATCGTTGGACATTGCCCATTGATAACCAATGGTGTGATTTGGCACATTGCACCCTTACGGCTTTTTAGTTACTGCTTGAGTGACTGCATGTTTTTATTCATATCAGGCCAGCAGAATAAGAAGCTGATACCTTTTGCCTTCAGTTTTAGTGTATTTTGCTGATCAATCCAAAAGATGATTTGGGCAATACTTTGTTACTTAATCCAGAGCTTTCCAAACTGTGTGTCGCTACACAAAAGTGTGTCGCCACACACAGCGTGGTGTGTCGCCACACCACCCGGAAGCAGCGGCGTGCGCGTGCACGGCGGCCGCCATGCACACGCACGCCCCCCGCGCCGCCGCACGCCCCCCCCGCGCCGCCACCGTGTGCGTGCGCTGCCGCACGCCCCCCCACGCTGTCGCCGTGCACGCACGCGCCGCCGCTGCCGCTGGTGTGTCGCCAGCGGCAGCACTTTGGAAAGCCCTGCTTAATCTGTTATAATAGCAGGAAGGAATGGGACTGAAAGATCTTCTGTCTCAAATTTTGTAGTGTACCTTAATTGTAGGGTGTGGAAGGCCCTAATAATATCAATGAGATTATTTACTTATTTATTTATTTTATTTTTATCCTGTCTTAATTATTTTTATAAATAACTCAAGGCGGCAAACATACCTAATACTCCTTCCTCCTCCTATTTTCCCCACAACAACAACCCTGTGAGGTGAGTTGGGCTGAGAGAGAGGGACTGGGACTAGAACTCATGGTCTCCTGGTTTCTAGCCTGGAGCCTTAACCACATCCCAATTTAAAAGAAAACGGTAGTGAAGGCAGCAAGGACCTAAGACAGTTTAAAGAACATCTACAAGATCATGTGATAGGGTGGGGATTCAGAGGGACATACTAGAGGTGCTCTTGGGACAGGGAGGACAGGGCACTAGAGGAGTCTGAAAGTAGTGAGTGCTCAAAAAACCACATGGTTTTTAAGCGAGTCACATGGTTCCCCATTGATTTTGCTTGCCAGAAGCCGGCTGGGAAGGTTGAAAATGGCGATCATGTGACCACGGGACGCTGCGACGGTCGTAAATGTGAACCGGTTGCCAAGCGCCCAAATTGTGATCATATGACCGCAGGGACACGGCGATGGTCGTAAGTGTGAGGACCGGTCGTAAGTCAGTTTTTCCAGCACTGTCTTAAGTCCAAACCGTCACTAAACAGATGGTTGTTAAGTGAGGACTACCTGTACCTCAGACAGCATCTTACCAGCACTGGACCTGCTTCTCTGCTCTAGTCATCCTGCTGTTAATCCTTCCCCCTCCCTGAGAGAAGCACATGGGTGGATGGATTAAGTAGCAGGTCTTCTCTGTGGTGGCCCCCATTCTCTAAAACCCTCTCGCAAGAGGCTACCAAAAAGGCTGGTTCCCACAACACGCTTGAACCATAAATGACCCAATCCTCTTTTTAACTAGTTGTGTGAACGCAGCCCAAAGTGATACAAAGTGATACAGGCCAAGGAGAACTTCCACCAAGTGCTGGGCATCCTGTTTCTTTTGTTGGAACTTGGCACCCCTTCGTTTCAATTAGCCCAACCTTCGCCTTTCGCTCATCTTTGCTTCCACCTTCCTTGTGCTCATGGGTGGAGGGAGGGAGCATCTTTCCTTTTTCTTCACCTCCTCTTGTTTGTAATGAATGCTTTTCGCTCAAGGCAAAAAGAAGCATTGATTTGCATTGTTGTGTGCTTGGTAGGGTTGCTGAATGTTTCCCCCCCCCAAAAAAAAAGGCTTTGGGGGGGTCTTTATTGACTTTAAGTCATCTGTTTTGCAGATATAGGTGGAACTGAATGTTGACAGATGCTTATCTTGACGGGGGTCTTGAGGTCTCTTCGGAGGGCCTTCAATTTTTTTTAAGGCAGTTGTTTAATTGCGGAGCGTGAAAGAGTTTGGGGTTGTTTTTCAAGGCTTCTCATATGTTCCTTCACTGAACATTGGGGAGAAGAAACTCTGAAACATATTGATTCTTAGAAGTAGAAATCAATTTATGCAGTAAATGTGACTGAGCAGGGACTTTTTTCTTGAATTCGGTGACTTTGGGGCTACGTGGAGGGGTAATTTTAATGTGATTTGATTAACCATGATGTGTGTGTGTATTTGCTTTTATTACTTGAATACGAAAAGCCAGACTATAATTAAGCAACATAAACAATAATAATTAATAATTAACAAAATTAATAATTAAACAGTGCAAAAATTAAACAATACAATAATAAAGTTGTAAAGATAAAAAATAAAAAATAAAAAAGCCCACAAAAAATCATACAAGGCATATGAAAATTCTACATGAGCATTTCAGTGATTCAGCATTTCATGATGAAACTGCATTTCATCCTAATTATCCATAGCTAATCTACAGCGATAGGTTATTTGCTTGTAAATTGCTGGTAACATCAACTCTGCAGACCACTGAGCAATTGGGGCCTTACGTTTAGCTTTGCTGGGCTGACAAAACAAGTCTTTTAGCTACAAGTAGACCATGTATTTTCATGTTTGTAATGTTTGTAATTGTTTTTATTTTATTTTAATTCCGCTCGCTGCCCAGAGTCACTTGTTGAGATGGGCCATATAAATTGGATAAACAAAACAAAACGGTATCCTAAATATACCACTTGGCTTAGTTGACACAATACAGCACGCCTTAAACCATGTTTACGAAACAGTAACTTGATTCACATAGAACACATATTAAAAGCACGTTAGCTGCTTTGATTTGGTCATGATTGTTGCAGCATACACAGCCCACCCCTTTCTTCATGTAGGAAGCTAGCTTAGTGGGAAGAAAACTACAGGTAGTCCTCACTTAACAACCACAATTGGGACAGGAATTTCGATTGCTAAGCAAAGCGGTCATTAAGTGAATCCGACCCAATTTTACGACCTTTTTGTGGCGGTCGTTAAGCGTATCACAGCGGGCACTAAGCGAGCCACGTGGTCGTTAAGCAAATCACGCAGTTCACCATTGATTTTGCTTGCCAGAAGCCGGCCAGGAAGATCGAAAATGGCTAGGGACACTGTGACAGTCATAAATTCGAACTCGTTGCCAAGTGCCCAAATTGTGATCACGTGACTGCGGGGATGCTGCAACGTTCATAAGTGTGAGGACTGGTTGTAAGTCTGAACCATCACTAAACAAATGGTTGTTAAGTGAGGACTACCTGTATGCATTGGTGATGGTGAGGGACAACTTAATCATTTAATTCATTTAACTCTGCTGGTTAGCACGGAGCACCCTGCCAAGTTAGGTGGATGAGTAAATCTAGTATGATGAAGAGTAAATCTCATACTCAATGGATGAGTAAATCTAGTATGATGAAGAAGAAGAGCTGGCAGTTTCCTATTTGATGTTTTCCCTAGCAGCATAAATGCCCTGCGTGTAGAAAAATTAGATGTTAGAGAGAAGGCTGGATGAAACACTCCTTCCTGCTAGATTTCATTCTGCAGGGATTCATTCATTCATTCATTCATTCATTCATTCATTGGATTTATATTACCGCCCATTTTCTCCACAAGGAGAACTCTGGGCGGTTTACAACCAAACCAACATTAAAATACAAAACCGGTCCTAAAAGAAATACACAAAATATAAAAAATCATTAAAAATTCTTAGACAATATAAATAGAATAATATGGAATAAAATCAAGATGGCTACAGTTCTTCTCAAATTCTGATCGTAAGGGCCGCTCTCCATCCGTGCTAGGGTGCTAGCCATCCCCAAGAATGACTATTTCCCCTCCTGTCCCAGGCTTGGTGGCAAAACCAGGTTTCCAGTTTTTTCCTGAAGTCCAGGAGTGCGGGGGCCTGTCTCACCTCTGGGGGAAGGATGTTCCAGAGGGCGGGAGCAACTGCAGAGAAGGCATGCTTCCGAGACCCTGCTGGGTGGAATTCTTTTACGGAAGGGATCCGTAACATGCCCTCTCTGCATGGCCGGGTGGGATTCTTTTCCCAGCAAATGTCATTCAGACCTCCAGTTTCCTACTTGAAATGGGCCAGACTAGGCAAATCTAGCTGGGTGGATCTTAAAAGGAATTGAATGAATGCTTTCCAAAAGTTCACTTTTGAAATACAGCTTGGAAGAAGAATAACAGTATTTTTGCTTAAATAGTAAGCCTGTGTCTGTTTTTATCCAGGTGACCTGTGGAGTTACGACTTCTACAGCGGGGAGTTCGTTGTCTCTCCAGAGCCGGACACAAGTGTACACACACTAGATCCTCAGAAGCATAAATATATAATTTTGGGCAGCGATGGACTGTGGAACATGATCCCACCGCAAGAAGCTATTTCCATGTGTCAGGACCACGAAGAGAAAAAGTATTTTATTGTGAGCTGTCAGGATTTCGTTGTTTCTTTGCTTCTTTTCAAACCTGTTATTTTGTCTCTGTCTTTTTCATAGATGAGAATCAAGAAGTTTCAGTCCTTATCACTAACGAAAAAACAAACAAGGGAGCTTAATAAGGCTCGATACATTTTGGATTCGCGGTCATCTGTCAGCTGCCAATGAGTCTGTTGCGAGCAGTTTCTCTCAGTGCAGCTCATTGAATCATAAAATGGAAGGGCCCTTAGGGGTCATCTAGTCCAGCCCTCCCCTCCAGTGCAGGAATTCGCTACTAGACAAGAGTAAACTTCTCTCAGCCTGTCTCTCTCGGGTTGCTTGGTTCTGCAGTTACTGTCTTTCCTGACTTCTGGCCATGCTGGGTAGGGTTGATTGCATTTCCGGTTCAAAATATTTTTACCCTTGCACTAAAGTGCGACTTGTGACCTCCTGCTGGCTTCCCCATTGAGTTTGCTTGTGGGAAGCTGGCAGGGAAGGTCGCAAATTGTGATCATGTGACCGCGGGGACACTGCATCAGTCAGATATTTATTTAATTTTTATCCCACCTTTATTATTTTTATAAATAACTCAAGGCGGCAAACATACCTAATACTCCTTCCTCCTATTTTCCCCACAACAACAACCCCGTGAAGTGAGTTGGGCTGAGAGCCCAAGGTCCCCCAGCCAGCTTTCATGCCTAAGGCGGGACTAGAACTCTCAGTCTCCTGGTTTGCCATTGGCTCCTTCCTAGGGCTGAGAGACAGGGACTGGCCCAAGGTCCCCCAGCCAGCTTTCGTGCCTAAGGCGGGACTAGAACTCTCAGTCTCCTGGTTTGCTATTGGCTCCTTCCTAGGGCTGAGAGAAAGAGACTGGCCCAAGGTCACCCAGCCGGCTTTCATGCCTAAGGTGGGACTAGAACTCTCAGTCTCCTGGTTTGCCATTGGCTCCTTCCTAGGGCTGAGAGAGTGACTGGCCCAAGGTCACCCAGCTGGCTTTCATGCCTAAGGCAGGACTAGAACTCTCAGTCTCCTGGTTTGCCATTGGCTCCTTCCTAGGGCAGAGAGACAGGGACTGGCCCAAGGTCACCCAGCTGGCTTTAATGCCTAAGGCGGGACTAGAATTCTCGGGCTCCTGGTTTGCCATTGGCAAATCTAGCCCAGCACCTTAACCACTAGACCAAACTGGCTCTCTGGCTGGCTCCTATACGGGCCGGTTGCCAAGCCTCCGGATTGTGATCAGGTGACCGCGGGGGTGCTGTGACAGCCGGAAATTTGAGGACCGGTCATAAGTCCCACTCGTTCAGCGCTGTCGAAACTTCGAATGGTCACTGCACGAGTGGTCGTTAAGCGAGGACGACCTGTATTCTCACCCCAAAGCAGACATGCCTGCTCACAGATGCCTTAATCAGTCAAGAAATGTCTCTGCATGGAGATGGCAAACAGACAAACACCTTCAACCTTGAAACCAGTTTGCCTCCCACCTCCATCAGGGCAGCTCATCCTGCCACGGTGTGCCAACTCAGATCTTTTCTGGCTTTAAATGGCAGTGGGGGGGTTGTAACCGGGGTTTGTGGGCCAGGCGTGCCTACCGCAGTCTTTAGGGATGGTGATTTCCCTGTTTCTTCTTCTCTTCCTCGTGTTTGACCCCAAAGGGAGAACATCAACAGTCCTTGGCCAAAATGCTGGTGAACCGGGCGCTGGGCCGGTGGAGGCAACGCATGCTCCGTGCAGATAACACCAGCGCCATCGTCATCAGTCTATATTCAGGCCGGGGACGCCGCAGCTGCTGCCTGCAAAGCGAGGAGGAGCTGTGCTTCAACTTGGCCGAGGGACCTTTCTACAGCAGCCCCGAAGTATGGACGATAACCCCTTCGTGCTGCTCTACTCCCCCAGTCAAGGTAAACGTTTGTTTATTTATTTCAATTTCTGTAGCCGCCCATCTCAGACAAGTGACTCTGGGCGGCAAACAATAATAAAATCAGTTAAAAACAAATATACGCATAATATATTTGCGTAAAATACATATATTTTATATTTTATGCGCATAAAATATAAGCATAATACGTATACATATGCATAAGCATACATATACATATAGTCGCTGAGAAAAATTATAACCATAAATATCAATACAGCCAGGAAATAATGATTTTTTTTTAAGCTGCGAAGGTTGAGAGCTGCTAAGGCAGGGTTTCTCAGCCAGGGTTCCGTGGCACCCTCGGGTTCCGCGAGAGGTCCCTAGGGGTTCCCTGGGAGATCACGATTTATTTAAAAAATTATTTCAAATTCGGGCAACTTCACATTAAAGAGGCGAGTTTCCTTCTTTATTTTCAGTTTTAAGAACACTGTTAAAGCATATATACAGGCCTACCCATGAAACGAGTATCATAATTTTGTAACTTGTGCCCGGTATTTGAGCCTGAATGTGCAGGGGTTCCCCGAGGCCTGAAAAATATTTCAAGGGTTCCTCCAGGGTCAAAAGGTTGAGAAAGGCTGTTCTAAGATGATGTTAAAAATGGGCATTTTCCAACAGGCTTTATGGTTTTAAGAGGGTTTTGAAAGAAAAAGTCCAGTTTCTTTAACTTAGCATGCAACTATGCTAAAAGCATTGTTAAAAAACAAGTCAGCAGGTGAATACCAACCATTGACAAGGGTCACCACTACTGTCGGACCCCCAGGCACGATGACGCAGCCAGGTCTGTGTCTTTTCGTCTGATCGTGATCTTTCTAGCCCTCAACAGGTATTGGGGGTATTTGTATGCAAAATTCAGCATTCTGCAAACATGAGAATGCTGGTTTTTTTTTTTTCTTCTGGGCCAAGCCATTCTGATAGTTTTGGAAACTTACTGGACACTCTGGAAAAACATTCTGGAAACTTACTGGACTATCCCAGAAGGGCCAGATTGGTGTGTTCCAGAATTAAACCAGAATGTTTTGGCATTCTCCAGAATGTTTGTTTGTTTGTTTGTTTATTTCACCGCCCATCTTCCCCCAAAGGGGGAACTCTGGGCGGTTTACAATAAAACCACAATGTTCTCCCCAAGTTGGTGTCAAACACACACACACCGTTTTGGGAGAGTTCCCTTTCCAAATGAATCTATAGCAGTGTTGCTCAAGCTCGGCAACTTTAAGAAGTGTGAACTTCAGCTCCCAGAATTCCCTAGCCAGAATGCTGGCTGTGGAATTCTGGGAGTTGAAGTCCACACAGCTTAAAGTTGCCGAGGCTGAGAAACACTGATCTATAGGGAGTGAAGGGTTACAGTGTCTTCCTTGGAGTGTGCATATAAAAGAGCTTTTTGCTTGTGTATCACTTTGCAGGGACAAAGACGGCTGGGGTAAAATCGCCATTTGTGACTTGTGGTCAGTAGCCTTTTCTCTAAGATTTCATGCGCTTACCTAAAATAGAAGGAAAAGGAGGTAGCACATTCTCTGCCTGTGGAACACTCTGCCACATGGTTTGATAGCTGCCTAGTAAGTTTGGAATTTCAGAGGTTACCAGACAAATTACTATGGTAATGAAAATATTAGCAAATTTCTCCATCGTGGGGAACATCTCTTTGCTTTAGATATGCTGAGACAAACAAGAGTCATGGATGAAAGGGTCTTGGAGGTGTCTGATTACTTTCCAGGATATTATGTTGCTTAAAATGGAAGCTTTTCTTAATTGAATGCAGATCTAGTATTTTCAGGGAACTTCCTGCATTGGGTCCAAGTATATTTTTCTTTGTGTCCAGCTTCTGTGGGAGAAGAAGGTATTTGGCCACTGTTTGGTATTTACACTCTGATTGGCTTGCCTTCTGTGACATCACCATGAATGCTCCCCATCCCCCCACATCCTCAGAATAATTTTCTTTGAAAACAAACAAACATGAAAATAGGATGATAGATGAACTGACACATTCGTGTTCAAGGTATAGGAGATGCTTGTTAGCCTGAAGGAGGAGATGAGTACAGGTAGTCCTCAACTTAAGACTGTTCATTTAACGACGGTCCAAAGTTATGACGGCCTCGGAATGGGTGCTTTATGGCTTGTAAAGGCACTTCCGAACGTTGCAAAACATCGCACTCCCACTCGCAGTCACATAATCACATTTTGGGCGCTTGGCAACCAGCTCGCATTTAGTACCGGTTGCAGCGTCCTGTGATCGCATTTTGCAACGTATTTTGCCGTTTCCCGGCAAAAAACTCCCATTGGGGAAGCTCGATTCGCTTAATGACTGGTGATTCGCTTAACGACTGCCGTAAAAATGGTCATAAAATCGGGTCTGGTCATGTGTGACCCGACTTACGACCACAACGACTTATGATGCAAATTCCGGTCCCAATTGTGATTGTAAGTCGAGGACTACCTCTATGGCAGAGATAGCATTTGTTTCCTTTCCTATACTGGTACATGTGGGAAAATAACTTTTGCCGAGAGCATCAGAGGAACTAGCTCTGAATTCTGGCTTGATGCCCCATCTGGTCTTTGCTCTTTATTTGAAGGGTTGATCGGTACAAGGGAGAAATTCCTATTTGCATGAATTATTTTACATGATTTATATTTCTTTGGAAAATAAATAAAATGACGAGAGCCCAGAGGTGCAAATAAATGTAACTTTGCTCTCTTTGGAATTCAGCAAAAGCTGCTGGACTGGGCATGCCAGTCCTTTAAGCTTAAGGAAGAAAGTGCTCTACGGCTTTGGAACTGTCAGTTAGCCCCAAAAGGCATTCCGGTGGGAAAGGATGCTTTATTTGGGCTAATGCATTGAACATGAGGCTGGACGTTTTGCCCTAAATTCTTACGTTTCTTTGATTCTATTATAAAGGGATTTTTTAAAGGTCCTTTAGGGAAGGTGGGAATAAGACTCAGGAGTTAGGCCAGGGCTCGGCACATTTTTGCGTTGTGAGTTTGTCATGTGGTGCCTTGATGATTGTGTTAGGATAACTTTTTAGTGTGCTTAAATTGTAAGGTGTACAATATTTTATTATTGTATTTGTTTTGTTTAGGGCTTTTATTATGTTTTCTCCTGTGGATTGAATGTTAGCCACCTAGAGTTATTTGTTTTATTTAGAAAATAGACATTTTCTAAATGCACAACACCAAAAGCCAGTGTTAGTCTGTTGTCTGAATCCAGCTCCCATTGTTGGTAAACTAAGGTTTTTGACATAACATGGTGGAACCAGCCAGTTAGAACTTCACTACACTATACTTTACTTACTACATTATAGTACTACACTACACTATACAGGTAGTCCTCAACTTATGACCATTCAGTCAGTGACTGTTCGAAGTTACGATGGCGCTGAACGAATGGTGGTTAAGACTAGTCCTTGGAGTTCCGGCTGTCCCAGCACCCCCGTGGTCATGTGATCGCGATCTGGGCGCTTGGCAACTTGCTCACAAGGCCGGTTGCAGTGCACCCTCGCACACCTTCCCCAAGCCACGCCGCATCTCCCTCGCACCCTCACGCACCCTCCCTGGCCCTTGCTACACCTCCCTTGCACGCTCACGCACCCTCCCTGGCCCTCCCTGCGCCTCCCTCGTGCACCCTCCCTGACCCCTAATAGTTTAGGGTCAGGATTAACTCTGCTGCTTAGTCTGTGCCCAGCACTTGAATGTGAGTAGTTTGCCAAAGGCTGAACTCTCAAAATTGGGCAGGGCCAGGACAAAACATTAAATTTGATTTATTTTCATTAAATGCTACTGAAATAATATTCATTAATCCAGGGCTTTCCAAAGTGCCGCCGCTGGCGACACACCCAGCGGCGGCGGCGACACGCGCACGCACGGCGACGGCGTGTGGAGGCGCGCGCGCACGGTGGCGGCGCGGGAGGGGTGTGCGGCGGTGCGGGGGGCGTGCGGCGGTGCGGGGGCGTGCGGCGGTGCGGGGGGCGTGCGGCGGCGCGCGCGTGCATGGGGGCCGCCATGCACGCGCGCGCCGCCGCTTCCAGGTGGTGTGGCGACACACCACGCTGTGTGTGGCGACACACTTTTGTGTCGCGACACACAGTTTGGAAAGCTCTGCATTAATCCAATATAGTTCATGTGATTATTCCCATGTATTTATAGTTGTTCCATCAAATGGGGCACGAATCATGCCTACGTTACTGGGTTTGACAACTTTAACCTAAATTTCTGGTTTGTACAGACACATTGAACCCCAGACCAATTGCTTTGGCTGGGTTCATACATTACGCAAAGCTAATATGGAGGCTGAGTCTGCGGATCCTACAAGCACAGCCTAAAAAATAACATTTGGGGGCAACTTTGAAGGGCCCCTGGAGGTTTTTGAGAGCCACATATGGTCCTGGGGCCTCAGGTTTTTCATTTTTGGAATATTGCAATGTGTAAATCCTGTGTCATATTTACACCAGCAGCCTAAGCGTTCCTCAATTTCCCTTCTGTTATTTGCATAGTTGCAGTGCTTTTTCCATAAACCAAGTTAGCTTGGGTCATGGATTCTGAGCCAGTGGTTAGAGCAGTGTTTCTCAACCTTGGCAACTTTAAGATGTGTGGATTTTAACTACCAGAATTCCTCAGCCAGCTTTGGCTGGGGAATTCTGGGAGTTGAAGTCCACACATCTTAAAGTTGCCAAGGTTGAGAAACACTGGGTTAGAGACTGATGGGGCAGAAGGGAAGACTGAAGGGGCAGATGGGTCTCCTAGTGGCTTAAAAACTGCAAAATAACTTTAGAAAACCCATTGAGACACTGCTTTCACTATCCAAGAGGAGACTTGGGTAGGAAGACTGAAAATTACCTTCAGCTTCAGGATACAGAAGAAATTCTGGGTTCTCACTCTTTTGATAATCAATCTCCAACGGACTCTTGGGAAGCAGCTGAGATCTTAAGGCATAGCTTTCCAAAGTGTGTGTCGCGACATACCAGTGTGTCGCCGGGAATGTCCAGGTGTGTCGCGCGATGACCCGGAAGTGCTGATCGGGGTGATGCACCGAGCGGCAGGGAGGCTTCCTCAGGGACCGCGCTGCCGGCTTTTCACCTCCCTGCCGCTCGCAGCGTTTTTTCGCAGAACCGAGGGCATTTTCGGGGTCCCCGGAGCCTGCCCTTTCGAAGGGGCACCCCAGCGGGGCACGGGGTGGACTTTCCTCCCACACTTTTGCTTTGGTTTTTTCGGCCCCTACCGGGGTAGCTCCAGCGCGCCTCTGCCTCCCTGCCGCACAGCTGATCGGTGTGGATATTTTCCACCCCGGGGCGCCCCCCCCACCGTCACTTTTTGCGGTGATCCAAGGCTTTTTCGCCTTGCGACCGCAGCTTTTCTCGGCAGAGGCAGGGCAGCGGCAGGGCAGGGCAACCCTGCCTTGCCCTGCCCAAGGCAGAAGCCAATCGCGTGGGGTGGGGGCGGGGTTTCCACCCGGGAGCCAATCGCGTGGGGTGGGGGCGGGGTTTCCACCCGGGAGTCAATCGCGTGGGTCGGGGGGCGGGGAGCCCTGTTATTACCGTGTCGCGAAATGATGCACATCTAAAAGGTATGTCACCAACATGAAAAGTTTGGAAAGCTCTGTCTTAAGGACTTGAAACCTGCCCATTGCTGGTGTGGAAGTTTAGAACTAGCAAAAGGAGCATGGGCTGCTTTTGAGCTGGAAAACCCTTATTGGGCTTCTGCATTTGAATTTATTTATTTTATTTATTATTTATTATTTCAATTTATTCCCCGCCCATCTCCCTTGCAAGGGACTCTGGGCGGGTTATTCCTTGCTGGCCCTTCCTGCATCCCTCTAAACATGCCACAGGCAAAAAGGCAAGATGCTGTTAGCAAAGCTGCACAAAGCCTTCCCTTAATAAAGACATATGCCATCTTCTCTCATGGTCGCTGCTGTGCCTTACCCTGCAAACACACACACACACACACACACACACACACACACACACACCTACCTTTATCAGGGGTTCAGTTTTTCACACCAGAGGGGTCTTCTCTTCCTTCCCCATGTGCGGATGTTTCTGTAATTGCCAGAAGAAGGGTAGGGTGGCAGGTTGGAGGCATTTACGGAAACTGACTTTGAATAGGTGATGTTTCTGCGTTGAGGCTCCCTGGAGTCTTGAGACTGTTTGGCAAAGTGAAATGGGATGAAAAACAGATGATTGGGGTGTGATATTTAATGCCCTTTAGAGTCCAGCGGTCCCCAACCTTTTTGGCACCAGGGACCAGTCGTGGAAGAAAATTTTTCCACGGACCGGGAGGGTGGGGTTTGCAGGTGGGAGCCAATCGCGCGCATGGGGGGGGGGCGGGGTTTGCAGGCAGGAGCCAATTGCGCACACTGGGGGGGCAGGGTTTGCAGGCAGGACCCAATCGCGCACACTGGGGGTTGGGGTTTGCAGGCGGGAGCCAATCGTGTGCACCGGGGGCGGGGTGATTGCGTGCACCGGAGGATGGGGTTTGCAGGTGGGAGCCCCGTGGCCCACTTCCTAACAGGCCACGGCCCACAGGATGGGGACTCCTGCTTTAGACTTCCCCAAGTGGTGCTCCTCAGAAGGGGTAGATTCAAAATTCCTACCCAGTACGGGGAAGGTTACTTCCTACAAATGCACCTAATACAGGAGAAGGCCCTCTTTTTTCAGTATTTTGTTCTCGCCTTCTTTTTTCCTGCTATCCTTTTTTTTCTTTCTCTGCTGCACCTGGTGAGTTTGCATAGCGCATTGGCAATGAACATGCAGTGGAGTAGGTTGTGGGAAGCATACCTTTCTCTAGATGCTATGGAGATACGCCTTCCTTTTTTCTTGTTTGTTTACACTCTCAAACTAGAGAGTTTATAGCTGTTTGTTCTATCTGGGCCTCAAGACCTCCAGCCTATGTGGGGTTTATAGCATTTTCCTTGTAAATGGTTGTGTGCTACTGACCACTAGAAGGCATTGTATGACCAGTTTTGTCCTTGTATTGGGACTTGTCAGGCGTAGGTAGTGCTACTTATGCCCGATGAGTCCCAGTACAAAGATGAAACCAGTTGTATAGTGCCTCCTAGTGGTGAGAAGCTAATATAACAACTCACAATACCTCTCTCCGTTGTATAAGATCGCTTTCTGTCTGCAATTTGGACTTAATAATACAGGTTTACCTTCAAGGGTTGTTACTGTAAGGCTTGCTAAGGGGTATAAAGGGGCTTTGAACCCTTGCAAAGGGTCAGGTTAGCGTCACCATTAAGTGTCCTCCTAGTAATTCGGTGCCCTCTGTCTTACAGAAAACCTGTCTGGGTAGACGGAGAGGCAAAAGGGCGCAAAGCCAGAGTTGGGTCAGCAGGAGGTGGGGCCTCGGATCAGTCAAAGTAATGATCCAGGGGCAAAACAGATGACGTTGGCACAGAGGAGAATAAATGGAATAGTACCTCAGTTGGAGTACCTTTCTGTGAGTTTTTTTTTGGGGGGTGGGTGGGATGGCAGAGAGGGCGTTCTTTTGCAAAAGGAGAAATGGATGAGTAGTGTAGAGTTTGGCCACTTTCCCCAGCCAGTGTCCACAAGGACCCCATTCCCTGCATGGGTGATGTTGGCATTGAAGATGGGCAACTGAGCCTACAGGGGGAGCTTCCTCGTTGGAAACATCGGGCATCAGCCAGTGGCTTACACGTGTCCAAGCTGGCGGATTTAAGAGAATGGATGTGGTTGGGTGATAAATGAAGGACTGTGGAAAAGGGGTGGGGGAGCTGTAAGGGAAAGTACCTCTGGAGTCATTTTGGATCAGAAGCCAAAGAGAAGGTAGCCCCAATGGTCCAGTAGCTCCTTGCCAGCTTCACACGTCACGTTGAGCCCCAACGGTTGAGTTGGCACAGTGTGGTTCAACCATGTGGGCTGTGCAATGCTTTGCATTCAGTTTCTGGAAAGATGTTTCGCAGCAGAGGGAACGTGAATTCAAGAAACTTGTTGGTAGTTCATCAAAGCAGCTGTGTATATTCGCAGCAGCTGCAACATTTTGAAGAAATACACGGTTACTTTATAATCGGTCACCAACAGGTGTTGCCTTCACGCTTTCGCATGCTCTGAAGTAGCTTTCTGGAGCTGAATCGTTACACGGTCCTGTTCCCCAATTCAGCTGAAGGCCTAACAGTCCATACAACAAGCTAAGCCTGAATTAACACAGCGTAGGTGCTATGTTCAAGGGGTGTGGTGGCTCAGTGGGTAAGATGCCAGGCTTGTTGATCGGAAGATCGCAAGTTCGGAGGTTCGAAGCCCTAGCCCTGCGTGCGGAGTGAGCTCCCGCACTAGCTCCAGCTCTTGCCGACCTAGCAATTCGAAAGCATGCAAATGCAAGTAGATGAATAGGGACCACTTCGGTGGGTAGGTAACAGCGTTCCACGCGCGTCATGCGGCCACATGACCGTGGAAGCGTCTTCGGACAACGCTGGCTCTTCGGCTAACAAACGGAGATGAGCACCGGCCCCTAGAGTCGGACACGACTGCACAAATGTGCGGGGGGAACCTTTACCTTTACCTTTACTAGGTGCTATGTTCAGCTAATTTATTTATTTTATTTATTTATAATTCAAATTTATCACCACCCATCTCCCCTAATGACCCTCTAATGTGCCAGGGTCCCCGAGAAATAAATTTTATTACGGCTTGATATAACGCCTTAGTTCATACAACTGGCTAAGATGGCGCAGGGGTTCCATCATACATGGAAGCATAAACTATCCCACCTCTTTTTTGCCTGGTTTAGCAGGCTGTATGAACCCTGGGCCCAGATTGTGCCCATCCTAAATCCTGGATTCCCTCCGTTTATAACATTACTTATCCTAACCCGGTTGGTATTGACTGATTATGGAAGGGAGAGTCAATGCAAAGAGGGAATTTGATATACAAGGTTTGTTTGGTTTGACTCCGTATTGTGTGAGCCCAGCCATTGTGGCTTGCGACCTATGGCTTAGGGCAGTAGTAGATCATCTGTAGCCCCAGGACTACATGTGGCCCTCAGAATTGGCTCTGATCATGATGAACAGTTTCTTGCCATTCGGAGGTGAGGAACAGATGAAAGCTATAGTGGAGCCCTTAGTATCAGCATTATCTTCATTAAAAAAGCAAAGGAAGCTCTTCCCAAATTCCTCCCAAAGCCTCACCTACTTGTAGCCCTTGGCCACCAAAGATTGCTTACCCTAGAATTTTGGTCTAGTTATACAGTATTGAATTAACCAGCTGTGATTTATTCAGTAAACCTTGGGTAGGTGAGCCATGTCTCGGCTTGAATCCAGTCTTTTTCTCTGATTGAAGCTAAAGTGGGCCCCGAATGGCCTCACCTTTCTTCCTCAATTCATCCTCCTCCTCCTCCTCCTCCTCTTCTTCCTTACCTAGAAAAGTGAAGCAATTGGCACAAAGCCATCATGTGTCTGGTGTGACTAGCTTAGAAAAGGTAAAGGTTCCCCCCGCACAGTTGTGCAGTCATGTCCGACTCTAGGGGCCGGTGCTCATCTCCGTTTGTTAGCCGAAGAGCCAGCGTTGTCCGAAGATGCTTCCACGGTCATGTAGCCGGCATGACGCGCATGGAACGCTGTTACCATCCCACCGAAGTGGTACCTATTCATCTACTTGCATTTGCATGCTTCCGAATTGCTAGGTTGGCAAGAGCTGGGGCTGGTGCGGGAGCTCCCTCCGTCACGTGGGGCTAGGGATTCGAACCTCCAAACTTGCGATCTTCCAATCGACAAGCCTGGCGTCTTACCCGCTGAACCACCGCGCCCCTCTAGCTTAGCATGGGGTATAAACCCAGTGGTTTATTCATCAATGATAGTTAAACAAATCAGGGTTTAAACTCATCATTTTATCACCTGGGCCAAGAACAGCATGTAGGGTGTGGAAGTCCCAACCTGCAATAGCTTAGGGCAGAGACCAAGCTTAACATATGTGCAAATGAGACCATTGAAGGCACATCTTTGATGTACAAGGTAAATGGCTATAAGAGACTAGTTGTCGTTAGTGTCCATGGAAAGAGGACATTGTTCAATGAATCCAGAATGGGCCATTTTCCTCCACCCCAGATTTAGGATCTGACAGTAGTTGGGTTGCATAAGAATCTTGTGAATTGTAGTCCAGGACAAGGGAAGGGCAACCAGGTTGGATAAGGTGGTGTAAGAGCGTTTTGCTGGCATGTCCTTTAAAATGAGATTTCCCTAATGTGGAGTTCTCAGTTTGCTGGACTGCTGTGGTTAGAATTCCTAGTGAACATGTGCTGGCTGGGGAGTATGGGAATTGCAGTCCCAACACACCTGGAGGCTGCCAGAGAATGTAAATCTCAGAACATTTATGCCCTATTTCTCCATCCCCAAAGGAGACCCTCAACACAAGGCTACCATATCTGGCTTGCAGGGATCCAAGTGATCCCAGGGTGGTGTCAAAGGATTAATCATCCACCTATTTGGTGCCATCTAATGGTCATTTTGATTTTTGCACTTCAGATGTGGGAGCTCTACCTCAGTGTAACTACTAAAACCGTTGCAAACATTAAGGTTTTTTTTAATATTCATTTCTATAGCATATCAGAGATTGTTCATACAACATGTTAAGCCATAATGTGGTTTGCTTGCTTGTGGATTAATGTATTGTGTGAATGGAGACAATTGTGATTTATCCTGTAAGCCGTGCCTATTATGTGATCTGCCAAACCCATTCAGACTGGGTTTGCACAAGTTAAGGCATAAACCATAATTAAGAAATTGGAATGGCTGTAGTCACACAGCATGCAAGCCAAATAAACAAAGCATATTATGGCTTCTTGTGATGACCTGATTCACACTAATATGATCAAACATAATGTAGCTTTTTTATTTGAGGTTAACCACTGTGGGTTATCTATATATCTACCTATCTATCTATCTATCTGGTTGCTAAGAGTTGACATCTTGATGGCACATAATCAATTGTAGTTTATAAACCATAGTTTGTGGTTTAGCATGCTGTGTGAACACAGTCTCCCTCTAAATAATCTGCATGGGAAAACACTTTAAGGAAGGAGAAGTGTTTTATCATCCTCTATTTCAGGTGGGAAGTTTCTGGGTTGTGGGGACACTGAAAGGTTGGTAGAAGTTGAAGAATTTGAACCTGCCTAGATTGGGACTTTTTTTGGACCACGATCTTTCTGTGCAGAGCTGGGCAACTGACAGCCCCAGAACCATGTTGGGCCTCTGAAACTTTTTCTGGCTCTCAGGGCCTCATGGCCCATTATTGCTGAAAATCAAAGATACCAAAATTTCCACTATTTCACTATGGGGAACCAATTAAATCTGTAACCAAGGCCACCAGGCAGGTCACAGTTGAAAAGCAACAACAAGAAGCAAAATCCCCACTCAACTCAGCCACGCTCACATGTGCAAGGTGGTCCCACTTACTTTTTGGCCCTTAGGCTCCCCAGAAATGTTGAGCCATCAAAAGATTGCCCATTCCTTAATGTACCTTGGGGGGTGGGGGCAAAGGAACCGGTGTGAACCAATGCTCTGCTACACTCCAGGGGATTTCTGGATTCTTTGTTCATTGGAAAACAGAGCGAGGGTGGGGTTCTTGCCCATTGGCCCATAACTTAGTAAGCCATTGGACTTCTCTTACCAGACGTTCTTGCTAATGCTTAATCTAGAGCAATGTTTCTCAAACTTGGCAACTTTAAGATGTGTGGACTTCAACTCCCAGAATTCCTCACTTATCTGATAACATCATGATGATGATGGCTTCCATTGGATGCTTGTGCCCAGGCCCCCAAGCATCTCCTTTTCTCCAAAGCTTCAGAATTAAGTGGTTCTGTTTATATTAAAAGGTAAAGGTAAAGGTTTTCCCCTGCACAGTCTAGGGGGCGGTGCTCATCTCCATTTCTTAGCCAAAGAGCCAGCGCTGTCTGAAGACGGAACGCTGTTACCTACCCACCGAAGTGGTACCTATTCATCTACTTGCATTTGCATGCTTCCGAATTGCTAGGTTGGCAAGAGCTGGAGCGAGTGAGGGAGCTCACTCCGTCACGCGGGACTAGGGTCTCGAGCTGCCGACCTTCCGATCGAGAAGCCTGGCGTCTTAACCACTGAGCCATCGTGCCCCTTTATATCTGTTTATATTACATACTTGGAAAGGGTGAACTGTGCTTTACTCAGTTAACCCAGGTTCCTGGGTTCGTAAGACACACAGATCCATTCACACAGGTGGAGTTCACACAACATGCAACTGACATGAATAATCCTCGTCATGTGGATAACCGGGAGCATCTCTCACTGTTAAGCCAAACAGTCCCATTAACTAGAGATGGGCTGCCATTGCTGATTTTGAACCAGCTTGGTGGCCTGTTATGATAATCCAGATCTGACAGCTGAGAGTTGGGTTTTTCAGAAGAGAAAGACTGTCATGGATGGCATGAGGTGGACTTCTCTAGGCAGAAAGCCCAGAATCTGGGAAAGTCTTCTCTGTTTCAGATGGGAATTTAGGGGAAATACCTGGGCAGGTTAATATTACAGATGGCGGGAGGTAGTTTTGGCTCTATATACAGATTTGAAGATTATAACCAGGGTTTGGGAAGACGTTAGATATATTAGCAAAGTAGGTGGACCTAAACTTTGGTTTAGTTTAATTAATTAATTTCCCACACCGGCAGAACACACCAAACCCTAAACTGACCACATAGATGTGTTCACTCAGCACACTAGCCATAAACTAGCCAACCACGTTTTAGCCTTGTGTGAACTCTGCTCTGATGGCTAGTTATGGCCCACTGTGCCAGGCAAATCCAGAAGATTGGGTTAATTAGCAAACCATAGGTCAGTAGGTAATGAAAAAAGCACGTCATGTGAACAACCCCAGTAAGTTCTTTTGAACAGTGTTGTAGTACAGACTCTTCATATTCCAGATCTACCTCAGGTAGCTTTTAGGAGATTCCATTCCATCCTGACTTTTTTTATAAAGCCTGAGTTTTTCAGGCTTTCTAAATCCTCCTTATATGCGGATAGTGCCATTTTGACTGCATAAGGATTCACATTTGGAGAATTGGAAGCTGTTGGTATATAATATGAACTCACCTACCTGACCAAATTGATCTCCATCGATCAGTTGCAGCCCTTTCCAACTTGGTGTCTTCCAAACGTTTGGGGATTGCGTTGGCCAGAGTTCCTGGACAGACTGGCTGAAGGAATTCTGGGAATTGCACTGGTGCCTGACTCATAAAGTTTGTTTCAAAGTCCCAGCATGTCTGGATGGATGTCTGGTTTGACAGGGCTAATCATGGGGATGTGGGTGGGAACAAGACTTGCAACTGTGATGAGCTTTGTTCCTTATGGAAAAAAGGAATGTTTGAAATTGAAAATCAGTGTTTTTCATTTTTCCAATTCCATCAGGTTTTAGAAGATGACTTGTGGCCACGGTTGAGTTCCCCTGAAGGTCTCCCTTTATTCACCTGTAGCAACGCTGTATCGGGTAAACCTCCTGAGCCACCCAGCGAGGGGATGAAGGACAATGACGGTGTGCCATTAGGAGCAGCTTGCTCGAGAGAGTTGGTGCCACCGGATGAGAAGGGCAACAAAGCACTAGGATTGCGGGCGCACGAATCGTACGGTCGAAACCCACCTGGGACTCTGTCTCCCTCCAATGCCAGGAATATGGGTGCAGAACCCAAAGCCTTCAAGGTCTCCCCAAGCGATCCGTCCAAAGCACAGGAGTCAGAGAGGACTCTGGCGGTGGCCAGCTTCAAAAGGACATTAGAAGAATCCAACTCGGGGCCTGTGGTGAAGAAACCGAGACGGGGCCTGACCCGGAACGTTGGAGGCCAGCCCGAACCCCTCTCTTCAACCTCCCAGCACAAAAACACCAACAGGCTTGCCATGCGCCGCAGTGTGCGAGGACAGAAAAAGCTCGGGAACCCGTTATTCCACCAGCCTAGGAAAGCCCTGTGCGTTTGCTGAATGAGGCCCCTCTGTCTCGGCCAGAATTCCAGCCCAGCTCAAACATTACAAATCTGGCTGCAGATAATTGGAAGCTGCAGTTTTGTTCTTCGCTCACTTTTTCTTTTAATTATTATTATTATTTTAATGTAGAAGACTGTTTTGCGGGGTATTCAAACAGCTTTATCCCAACCTTGTACTCACTTGTAACATAACTGTGAATTTTGTAGACGTTCTTAGGATTATAAAGAGTTTGCTGTAAAAATGTGTGTAAATTTATATTCCTTCATACGACTTGTAGTCTCGTTCCCTGATTTCTTGCATTATTGTTACGACAGGGCTAAAAAGAAAACAATATAAAACTCGGGTTTGGATGCTGATTTTTTATTTTAAATGGTTGGGGGGTTAATTTAGTACAAAGTAATGAATTTGTATAAACTTCCTGTGATGACCTCACGCCTTTTAAACAAAAGTAAATTATTAAACAGAATGGAAGATATGTATTTTCGTAGTACTTAATACGTTTTGCCTGGAATGTGCCCTATTAGAGAATATAATAGTAGGTCTATTTTCTTCCTTGATTAACTTTTAGATTTCTCTATTCAGAATGAAATGTACGTATGCTGAAAAGATGTCGAGCCTTCACAGCAGCTTTATGCTGGATTCTGTATTTTAATTAAAATACTATGCAGTACTTTCTCTGGCTGTATTTGCATTTGGTTTTTGTTTGTTTGTTTGTTTGTTAAGATGAAGGGCCAGTACTTTAGCTAAAGAAGTTTTTCTCCATCAGTTCTTGGGCTCCCAATTCCTGAGGCTATTTTTTGAAGTTCTCTTTTGGTGATATACCTGGAAATACGATACATTCCTTTATGGACGCATGAGATATTTTACTATTCCAGCCATAGACGGTGCTCTTAATGGTAACCACCAGAGGTTTTTAAGTTATTGGGATGGTTTTCTAGTTTTCCTTTGCATATGTTGTCGTTGTATACCTATAATAAAATAAAACTGCTAAAAACCTGTCTGGTCCTTTCTGGTTTTTTAAAACTATTTTTTAACATAGCTGCAGCCCAGGTTGCCTATAATTTGTTTGAAAGAAATTACTTCTATAATATACAAAAAAGAGGGGGGGAAATCCTACAACACAACAATAAAGGTAGAAAGAACCCCCCCCCACAAAATCAATCAATCAGTCTATCCATTCAGCTACGTGTGGTGTCATGACAAAAGTGCTAGATCAGAGCGTTCCAAACTCTGTCGCGACACGTTAGTGTGTCGGCTGCAGTGTCTGGGTGTGTCACAGCTGCTGCCGCCTCCGAGCCCTGCCAGGATTCCACGCAGGTCCTAGTGCCTGCCTTGTGCCTTTCTGCCTCCAAACCTGCCCTCCCAGGATTCCGTGCAGGTCCTAGTGCCTGCCTTGTGCCTTGCTGCCTCCAAACCTGCTGTGATTCCGCGCAGGTCCTAGTGCCTGCCCTGTGCCTTGCTGGCTCCAAACCTGCTGTGATTCCGCGCAGGTCCTAGTGCCTGCCCTGTGCCCTGCTGTAAGAGTGTGTCGCGAAATGATGCATGTCTAAAAAGTGTGTCACCAACAAGAAAAGTTTGGAAAGCTCTGCGCTAGATTAAGAGTGGAGAGACCTGAGTTCTGGTCCTCCCTTAGTCAGCTGAATTGACTTTGAGCCAGACACACTCAGTCCTCTATTGGGAAGTTAAAAACCATCTATCTACCAACCCTCACTGGGACAGAGTGATAGATGGTCCATAACCTTTGATTAAGAGGACTTTACAGTGGAATAATTCAGCCTGATCCTCATTCTCCCTCCCTCACTTAAATGTGGCTTATAATGTCATGTACAGGGTGTCATGTACAGGGGTAGGAGGTCTAGAACTGTAGGATTTATACATACATGCAGCTACATACATTTCTGATAGGCTATTATATTTTGGGTTGTTAGTAGCATTCTGCGGAACACAGAAAAGGAGGAAGAAATTTTATTGATTGATTGATTGATTGATTGTTTAAATTTATATGACCGCCCATCTCCCCCAAACGGGGGACTCTGGGCGGATTACAATAAAAATTAAGATTAAAATACACATATAAAATTACAAATTATTAATATGATATAAATAAATATAAAATCCAATATGGCGAATTGATGTCGATCAGTGGGGAGGGCATTATGGTACTAACCACCCCCAGGAGGAGCTATTACCTTTCCCCTCTCACACTAGGCGGCAGGACCAGGTTTTCAGATCTTTACGGAAATGGTGAGCAACAGAAAGTAAATGTGTGAGGTAGGAAAAAGGAAATGGCATAGCTACGTAAATCTAGGTCACACCAAACCATTCATCAGACCTTACTCTTCCATCCTTGCAAACCACCCTTGCTTCCACTGTATCCATACACTGCTTCATGCAATGCCTTTGCTTACACAAATGGGCTGTTTTTCAGGATCTCATCAACTCTGTCCCACCATGACTTCCATCAAGAACCGTCCTCATTCATTCTCTGTGATCAAATCACCTCAACGTACTTCCTTTGTAACTGATTGCTGAGATTTGGATTCAATCCACCATCATCCATTGCCTGTTCATTGTTGACTATCTGTTCTTGTTATATCCCTATCCATCCTTCTTGAACTCATTTCCACTACATCCAGGTTAATTTATTAACCGCCCAGAGTCCCCTATCCGGGGAGATGGGCGGGGATAAATTTAAATAATAAATAAATAATTTGATGTTCCTCCTCATACACCTAACTCTCATGTCCACACTATTACACACTAGCCATTTTACTTCTTTTGACAAAGATTCATTCCTCAAAACGTACAAAATAGTACTCACTTCCTTTCTACCAGCATTTCAAGGCTTTAACATTTCTCTATCCATTGACCATCTGTTTTAGATATTCTACCAAGGTACCCAAATTCATCTGCTTGCTCTAGTTTTTTGCCATGTCTGTATGTTTGTTGTTTGTTGTTGTTTATTCGTTCAGTCGCTTCCGACTCTTCGTGACTTCATGGACCAGCCCACGCCAGAGCTTCCTGTCGGCCGTCACCATCTGTCATCTCCAGAATATCATCCATCCATCTTGCCCTTGGTCGGCCCCTCTTCCTTTTGCCTTCCACTTTCCCTAGCATCAGCATCTTCTCCAGGGTATCCTATCTTCTCATTATGTGGCCAAAGTACTTCAGTTTTGCCTTTAATATAATTCCCTCAAGTGAGCAGTCTGGCTTTATTTCCTGGAGTATGGACTGGTTTGATCATCTTGCAGTCCAAGGCACTCTCAGAATTTTCCTCCAACACCACAGTTCAAAGGCATCTATCTTCCTTCGCTCAGCCTTCCTTATGGTCCAGCTCTCGCAGCCATAGGTTACTACAGGGAATACCATTGCTTTAACTATGCAGACCTTTGTTGTCAGTGTGATGTCTCTGCTCTTAACTATTTTATCAAGATTTGTCATTGCTCTCCTCCTAAGAAGTAAATGTCTTCTGATTTCCTGGCTACAGTCAGCGTCTGCAGTAATCTTTGTGCCTAGAAATACAAAGTCTGTCACTGCCTCCACTTTTTCTCCCTCTATTTGCCAGTTATCAATCAAGCTGGTTGCCATAATCTTGGTTTTTTTTAGGTTTAACTGCAACCCAGCTTTTGCACTTTCTTCTTTCACCTTCGTCATAAGGCTCCTCAGCTCCTCCTCGCTTTCAGCCATCAAAGTGGTATCATCTGCATATCTGAGATTGTTAATGTTTCTTCCAGCGATTTTAACTCCAGCCTTGGATTCATCAAGTCCAGCATGTCGCATAATGTGTTCTGCGTACAAGTTGAACAGGTAGGGTGAGAGTATACAACCCTGCCGTACTCCTTTCCCAATCTTAAACCAGTCCATTGTTCCGTGGTCTGTCTTACCGTTGCTACTTGGTCGTTATACAGATTCCTCAGGAGGCAGACAAGATGACTTGGTATCCCCATACCACCAAGAACTTGCCACAATTTGTTATGATCCACACAGTCAAAGGCTTTAGAATAGTCAATAAAACAGAAATAGATGTTTTTCTGAAACTCCCTAGCTTTCTCCATTATCCAGAGGATATTGGCAATTTGGTCTCTAGTTCCTCTGCCTTTTCTAAACCCAGCTTGTACATTTGGCAATTCTCACTCCATGAATTGCTGGAGTCTACCTTGCAGGATCTTGACTTACTGGCATGTGAAATAAGTGCCACTGTTCGATAGTTTGAACATTCTTTAGTGTTTCCCTTTTTTGGTATGGGGATATAAGTTGATTTTTTCCAATCTGATGGCCATTCTTGTGTTTTCCAAATTTGCTGGCATATGGCATGCATCACCTTGACAGCATCATCTTGCAAGATTTTAAACAGTTCAGCTGGGATACCGTCGTCTCCTGCTGCCTTGTTATTAGCAATGCTTCTTAAGGCCCATTCAACCTCACTCTTCAGGATGTCTGGCTCTAACTCACTGACCACACCATTAAAGCTATCCCCGATGATATTAACCTTCCTATACAGATCTCTTCTGCTTCTGTTAGGTCCTTGCCATCTTTGTTTTTGATCATACCCATTTTTGCCTGGAATTTACCTCCGATGTTTCTAATTTTCTGGAAGGGGTCTCTTGTCCTTCCTATTCTGTTATCTTCTTCCAATTCCGTGCATTGCTTGTTTAAATTCCTTATCTCTTCTGGCTAAGCTCTGGAATTTTGCATTTAATTGGGCATATCTCCCCCTATCACTTTTGCTTTCCTTCTTTCTTGGGCTACTTCCAGTGTCTCAGCAGAGAGCCATCTTGCCTTCTTGGTTTTCTTTTTCTTTGGGACGTTTTTTGTTGCCACCTCCTGAACAATGTTGTGAACTTCTGTCCATAGTTCTTCCGGGACCCTATCTACTAAATCTAGTCCCTTAAATCTATTCTTCACCTCCACTGCATATTCATTAGGAATATTAGTGAGCTCATATCTAACTGATCTGTGGGTCTTCCCTATTCTCTTTAGTCTGATTCTAAATTGTGCAATAAGAAGTTCATGATCTGAACTACAGTCAGCTCCAGGTCTTGCTTTTACCGACTGTATAGATGTCCGCCACCTTTGGTTACAAAGGATGTAGTCAATCTGATTTCGGTGTCGACCATCTGATGAAGTCCATCTATAAAGTCGTCTTTTAGGTTGCTGGAAGAGAGTGTTTGTTATGCACAGTGAATTGTCTTGGCAAAATTCTATCAGCCTATGTCCCGCTTCATTTTGTTCTCCTAGACCATGCTTGCCTGTAATTCCAGGTGTCGTTTGACTACCCACCTTAGTATTCCAGTCTCCTGTAATGAAAATAACATATCTTTTTGGCGTATTATCCAGTAGGTGCTGCAGATCCTCATAGAACTGATCTACTTCTGCTTCTTCAGCATCTGTGGTTGGGGCGTATATTTGGATCACTGTGATGTTAAATGGCTTACCCTGAATTCGAATTGAGATCATTCTATCGTTTTTTGGATTGTATCCAAGCACTGCTTTAGCCACTTTATTATTAATTATGAAGGCTACTCCATTTCTTCTGTGGTCCTCTTGTCCACAGTAGTAGATCTGGTGGTCATCTGATGTGAAGTGGCTGATTCCAGTCCATTTCAGTTCACTGACACCCAAAATGTCTATATTTAATCTTGCCATCTCACCAATAACCACATCCAATTTGCCCTGGCTCGTAGACCTCACATTCCAGGTTCCTATGGTGTGTTGATCTTTAGAATATCGGATTCGTCGTTCACCACCAGCGCCGTCGGCCACTAGCCGTCCGTTCGGCTTTGAGCTAGCTGCATCATCACATCTGGGGCTAGTTGAACTTATCCTCTGTTCCTCCCCAGTAGCATTTTGACCATCTTCTGACCTGGGAGTCCCATCTTCCGATGGTATACCGACATAACTCTGGTTGTACTGATCCATTTAGTTTTCAAGGCAAGAATACTGGGGTGGGTTGCCGTTACCTTCCCCAGGGATCGTATTTGTCTGACCTCTCTGACACGACCTTCCGTCTTGGGTGTCCGTTCACGATTTAGCTCATGGTTTCATTGAGGTGCTCAAGCTCCAGCACCACGACAAGGTGCAAGATCTCCTTTGCTGGAGTTCGTCTGTATAACTTGAAAATATTCCCTTTTCCTTGTCCAGCATAGTTCTCTCGGCCTCTGATATTTGCAGATCCCTACTCATTACAGCAGGGCTTTCCAAAGTGCTGCCACTGGCGACACACCAGCGGCAGCGGCGCGCGCGCGCATGGCGGCCAGCAGCGCATGCGCGCCGCCGCTTCCGGGTGGTGTGGCAACACACTTTTGTGTCGCCACACACAGTTTGGAAAGCTCTGCATTACAGCATACAATCGACCTGATATTCACTGCAAATAATTCACCTTCTCAGCCAACAACACAACACTGGAACGGGGAATAAGACAAAGATATGTGATGTCCCCCTGTCTGTTGAGGAAGTGGAAATTTACAATTCATTTATTCTCACACATGCTTTATTTACATCAAAATTTGCTTATCTCACTCAGCAGCAACCAACCTTCAACTCCATATCCATAATTTTATCAGGCATGTTGGCTTGGGAATTCTGGGATTTGAAGCCCACGCACCTTAAAGTTGCTGGCTTGGGAATTCTGGGAGTGGGAGTAAAGTTGCTGAGGTTGAGAACCACTGCCTTATGCACTAGAGACCAAACTGGTTCTTTAATCCAACACCTTAACCACTACATCAAATTCGTATTAAGAGGAAATGGGAAAAAATTAAAAGCTTTTCACAAGTCTATGCCCTGGTTTAAAAAAAAGGCTACTTAGTCAGAAATCGTCTGATGGGGTATTTGTCACTCTACACTTTTCTATCTCTATATCTCCTAAAAGTGGTTTACAGTACTGTTTACGTCGTTGCGTCAGCCGCGGTCTGACGACACACGCCTCGTCCTCAGTTTGCCCCTCGCCAAGTGGAAAGTGGTAAACAACCTTCCCTATCGTCACTGGTGGGTGTGGCTTACGCGTGTCCGACAGCCTCGAAGCCCATTGGCTCTGTCCGCACCGGCTGCAACATGTCAAGCACCTCCTCCTCCTCCTTTGAGCCCCGGATGTAAACAACCCCCCATGAGGTGGGCGCGTCGAAAGCATCCGTCTCCCTCCCCCAAACGCTGAGCTTTCTCAACCTAGATTAGTTGCGGCGATTGGGCAAAGAGGGAAACGTCCGTGGAGAGCGAGAGAGACAACCACCCCCAATAGCGTTCCAAACCGCCCTGCTCGAGGTCTTGGCGACTGATTGGATCCGCCGGCCAATCAGCGCCCGCCTCCCCCTGCCGACCATTGGCTGTTGGTGCAGCGGCCGGTGAGAGGGTCCCAAATATTGCCAGGGAGGGGAGAAAACGAGGCTCCTCAACGGCAGCAGGTAGCCGGAGGGGGGGTAGGAAGCGCGAGCGGTGGGTGGGGCTTGCTGGGGAGGGTGAGGGGAACCTGGGCTGACAGGAAAGGTGCGGGAGGGGCGAGCGTGTGAGGGGTCAGTTTGACGCGGCAGGGGAGTTGGGGGGCACGTAGGAAGGGGGGTGCCCGAGGCGGCCTTCCTTGGAGTGCCTTTTTCACCTGCCTGCTCGGAGGGTGATATCCCCCCTTTCCCTCAAGGGCGTCTAGATCTCCCTCTCCTCCCGCGCCCGCCTCTTACCCTCACGGCAGCCCTGCGAGGTAGGCCAGCCTCGGAGTCAGCAACTGGCCCCGAAGTCCATAAAGTTGAGGCTCTCGGGCTGCAGGTACGGGGCGGGTGTCCTCCTTTGCTCCTCTGCTTGATCCCAGGGTTCACGTGTCATTCCAAGCCGTGGTCTGAACAACCAGGGTGGTTTGAGGAAACCACAGTGGGGTGGGTTGATGCAAAGGGCTGAGCCGTGCAGTGAGGTAGCTTTTACCGGTCCTGTCATGGCTGTGGCAATCAAAGGCCCCACCGAGGAAATTCTGCTTGATGGGGCTTTTATTCTGGAAGTCCCTTGGAGTTGGACGGCCAATAAATTTAATTGACATTTGGGGTGGTAGCAGGTTTGCTCCTTATTCCAGTTTAGGAGAAAGCTTCATTGTTTTTCTTTATGCGGTGGTATTTTTACGATTTTTTTCATGTGTATACTGAATTTATCCAGAGTTGTTCAGGAGTGGGCAGCATATAACAGGAAAATACATATATAAATAAACCATAGTTGACAAAGCTGTTGGGGTCACAATGGGCTCAGATGTAATATGGTTAGTTTATTTACAGTTTAGCATGATTTGTAAAATCACCCAGCTATTGATCAATCCTACCGATGTAATGAACATGAATTTGAGCAAACTCCGGGAGGCAGTGGAGGCGCAGGAAGGCCTGGCGTGCTATGGTCCATGGGGTCACGAAGAGTCGGACACGGCTAAATGACTGAACAACAACAAAACTGTAGCATATTGTACGAACACAATGTATATCAGAATCAAACAAGTAATTCTATGGTTGAGTGTAATGTGTGAGGCCAGTGACTGGTTTTTGTGTAGGATAGAGGCAAGGATTAGTTGGAAGGACTGTTAGATGCGATGTACAGTATGTGTCTGAATAAGGGGAGATTGAGGAGCAGTACTTAGACATATTATTTATGTTTAGCATAAGTCTGTAATGGAGATATGTGCATCACTTGATTTGATAATATTACAAATAAAATTACATTACTGAATATGCAAATGTGACAGCTTAACAACAACAAACATGGCCTGGAATATAGAGTATATTTGCCCAATATTCTTAACCATGGATAATTTAGTGATAGTATATTCAATTAAACCAATTTTGAAGTTTGCACAATACAATGAACTATAAACTAAGCAGTGACACATTAACTAAAGGCCAGTTGGCTAGTTTGAAGTGCAGTGTCTCATGCAAACCAAGCCACTGTGTTCTACAAACAATAAATGGCCACCATCTTGATTTCCTTTAATCTGGATAATCAATAACAAACTTACTAACTATTCATCTTAAATGCCACCTTTCCCCTCAAGTATCCAATAGTGCAATACAGGTAGTCATCGCTTAATGACCACAATTGGGACCAGATGTTTGGCTGCTAACCAAAGTGGTCATTAAGCGAATCTGACCTGATTTTACGACCTTTTTTGCAGCAGTCGTTAAGTGAATCGCCACAGGCGTTAAGTGAACCACGTGATTGTTAAGCGAATCACGCAGTTCATTGATTTTGCTTGCCAGAAGATGGCCAGGAAGGTCGCAAATGGCGATCACATGACACCGGGACACTGCGATGGTCATAAATAACCAGTTGCCAAGCGCCCAAATTCTGATCATACAACTGTGGGAATGCTGTGACGGTTGTAAGTGTGAGGACCGGTCGTAAGTTGGCTTTTTTCAGCACTGTCGTAAGTCCAAACTGTCACTAAATGAATGGTTGTTAAGTGAGGACTACCTGTACTGAAGAGACACTGAGCATGCTTGAATGGTATATGCTGCTAAGCAGCCTGATTAACAAGCATGTTGTGTGAATCTGGCTAATTTATTTCATAAACTATGATTGAGCAAACAATTGCTGTGTTTGCATATTTGGCCATGGGTAACTGACTCAATTTCATGGGTTTGCTTGTCATACTGAACTATACGCTAACCACATGATGAATTTGTGGATCAGTGTGTTGTGTGAACACAGCCATCGTTGGACATTGCCCATTGATAACCAATGGTGTGATTTGGCACATTGCACCCTTACGGCTTTTTAGCTACTGCTTGAGTGACTGCATGTTTTTATTCATATCAGGCCAGCAGAATAAGAAGCTGATACCTTTTGCCTTCAGTTTTAGTGTATTTCGCTGATCAATCCAAAAGATGATTTGGGCAACACTTTGTTACTTAATCTGTTATAATAGCTGGAAGGAATGGGACTGAAAGATCTTCTGTCTCAAATTTTGTAGTGTACCTTAATTGTAGGGTGTGGAAGGGCCTAATAATATCAGTGAGATTATTTACTTATTTATTTATTTTATTTATACTGTCGGAGTTCGGAGGTTCGAATCCCTAGCCCCGCGTGACGGAGTGAGCTCCCACACTAGCCCCAGCTCTTGCCAACTTAGCAATTCGAAAGCATGCAAATGCAAGTAGATGAATAGGTACCACTTCGGTGGGTAGGGAACAGCGTTCCGCGTGCGTCATGCGGCCACATGACCGTGGAAGCGTCTTCGGACAACGCTGGCTCTTCGGCTAAGAAATGGAGATGAGCACCGGCCCCTAGAGTCGGACACGACTGCACAAATGTGCGGGGGGAACCTTTACCTTTTTTTTAGTATGTTTATTTTGTTGCTCAATCCAAAAGATGATTTGGGCAACGCTTTGTTACTTAATCTGTTATAATAGCTGGAAGGAATGGGACTGAAAGATCTTCTGTCTCAAATTTTGTAGTGTACCTTAATTGTAGGGTGTGGAAGGCCCTAATAATATCAATGAGATTACTTACTTACTTACTTACTTACTTATAATCCTGCCTTAATTATTTTTATAAATAACTCAAGGCGGCGAACATACCTAATACTCCTTCCTCCTCCTATTTTCCCCACAACAACAACCCTGTTAGGTGAGTTGGGCTGAGAGAGAATGACTAGCCCAAGGTCACCCAGCCGGCTTTCATGCCTAAGGCGGGACTGGAACTCGGTCTCCTGGTTTGCCATTGGCTCCTTCCTAGGGCTGAGAGACAGGGACTGGCCCAAGGTCACCCAGCTGGCTTTCGTGACTAAGGCGGAACTAACAGCCTCCTGGTTTCTAGCCTGGAGCCTTAACCACATAGATGATGTGATAGGGTGGAGATTCAGAGGGACATGCTAGAGGTGCTCTTGCGACAGGGAGGACAGGGCACTAGAGTCTGAAAGTAGCGGGTGCTCAAAAAAGAGTCCTTTTCACTCCCTAAGAAACAAGTTCTTAGCTGCTTTTTCATTTAATACCCAGTTGCTGTTGGCGTTTCAGATAGAACAGAAGGGGCTAGAATGGAACAGAGGAGACAACTCTGTATGTACACATCTGTGGTTATGATTAACACAGTTTTGCCAGCCTGGGATTTTTGGGTTATCAAAATATACTGTGGCCCCCTGCTGGTCAGGCGCGTCTGTGTGCCTGAAGGACACAGGATTCCTATGAACTCATTAGTGGGCTTGTATAAATAAATAAATAGATAAATAAACACTGATCTTAGGCAACAATTCTCTTGCTTTACTTTGAGGGCACATATGTTTCAAGATGGGCAAGGAGGAAGGAATAGCTGAGAATCAGTCAATGTAGAAGAAATCTTGTAAACCATTCTGGGATTCATACTGACATACTGTCAGGATGTAATATCCTGCCAGCCTAGAGTAGTTGTTTAGAAATGGGATTTGTAGTTGTTGTAGTTAGAAGCGCCAGGCCTGGGAATGAAGAGGGTGGAAGCGAAGCATCTGCAAGGCTATCTGTGCTCATTAGTTTGGAATGTGAGCCAAAGGAGGGAGAGAACTAACTGTTCGTTAGTTCAGTGAGAAATGGGGGTGTGAGCTTTTTGATGTTATGGGAAGAATTGCAGGCCTTGGAACGGGGGAGTGCTGTACGGGGGTTTTAGCTAGCTTTCGCGCGCATTTCTTTCCAGACTGATCTTTGCATTGGACAAGTAACCTGTATCAATAAAAGATTTCTTCCACATCCTATAATGGCTTGTGATTGAGAGATTCTGGATTGATAGCAGAAGGGCTAGTTCATCACACATACAGTATTTGTTATTTATTACACTGGCCCAAGTGCTCTCTTTTGGGCAACAACAAAAGGCGTCTAGGGACCTTTTTACATTCATGAAAATGAATACAGTGGTTCTCCTAAGTAGCAAATCTAAGCTGTAAACCACATTTTAGAAAATACAGTGGCTGGAGGTTGACAAAGAGCAAACTCGACCAAATATGGGTTAGAGCAGCTATTAAGGCCCATCTTGTGATGGTAAGGGCAGCAAAGTGTCAGTACTTCTCCGCCCTTATTGCACCCACAGATAGCTGATCAGCAGCCTTGTTTAGGGTGACCCGAGCCCTCTTGGGTAGAGGGGACTTGGAGGTTCGCCTACAGGGCCACACCGAGAAATATGCAGGGCATCTGTCAGACAAAATTGCTTGGATTCACTCCCAGTTGGATGCCAGCCTTGGTACATGTACTGTAGAGTTGTCTGGGGGGCAGTCTTGCCCTGTTAACTGGGAAGAATTTGAACCTTGGGGGAGATGGTGCGGTAATACAAGTTGACATATAAATAAATAAATAAACCTCTTGGGCCTGAGGAAGCAGACAGGGTCTCATGACTGTGAGCTTGGCCACCTGCTTACTAGATCCATGTCCTTCCTGCTTGGTGAAGGCCGCCTGGGAGGTGACATGTGGCTGGGTTCTAGTAGTGGTAAATTTTTCCTTAAGAGACAGGGTTGTTCTTAAAGAGATGTTGGTTTTCCTCCTCCTCAAGAAGCCATGGCTAAACCCAACCATACTGAACAATTTTCATCCAGTATCCAAACTTCCTTTTTTAGGGAAGGCTGTTGAGAAGGTGGTTTTTAAATAGTGCTGTTGATGAGCATTGAGGAAGTTGTTGAGTAAGAGTGTGTGAGACATTATTCAAAAACATTTTTTTTTGCTTCCAGGAATTTTAAAGCAGTAATGGCTGCTGAATCTCCCCGCCGCCCAAGCCGATGTACCGGAGGAGTGATAGTTCGGCCACAAGCTGTTACGTAAGTGCTTAAAGCATGGCTCTATAGGTACAATTCCATATTATTCACCTACAGTTCCAAATGGAAGATGAAACTCAAAGAATGCGTCTGCTGCTGAAGTTTGCTAACCACAATACCTATATGAGTGATGGAATGAAGTTTTGGGGGTGGGTTATTTTGATGTCCACTTTGGAACGGCTTTGTCTGGTGCAGCCCAGAGTTCAAAGCAGCCGTAACAACTATGAGCCATCGTAATTAATCTCAAGACCTAGTAGGTGGTCTTGATTCTGTATGAGCATTTCAGATTCTGTCATTTTTCTTAGATGCCCTCCCTAACTTTTGAAGTCTGTTTTTATTCTTCCAGCAATTTGTAGGTACATTAACCATGTTCCGGCCTTCACCAAGTAGTTCTTGTTGTGTCTGGTCTGTTTATGGAGTTTGAAAGGACCATATCTGCATATGTAAATGCACTTTTCTTACTATTTCAGACATGAAAAGAATTTAAAAGAGTGGCTAGCTGTGATATTGTTGGACTTTTCTTTTTCTTGTAAGGTTTATAGGTTTATTAGAATACTTTGTCTGAGATGGCTGCTGAACCTACAGGAATTTAAGAGGCATTTTTATGATTGGTTTTGCTGGTGATTCTGTAGATACCTTGGTGGAAGTCTTGAATAGGGAACACTCCATGACAGTACACATGATCACTCCTAAGTGTCCCCTCCAGCTTAAAAATCCATTCCATGGTACACATCTCACTTATTAGAGATTAAGCAGCAAGGTAGATAACTTGAGCAGAAATGAAGAACATCTCTAGTTTAATGAGACACAGCACAGAGACTATTTGAAGGCTTTTGCTATGGCAATACATGCTGCAGCAATACTGCAATTTTATTATTTCTGGATAAAAACATTTGTATCTGAGTGACCTAGATACCCATTCTCAGGAGCCAGCTGAGTAATCCTTTGTGTAGGATTATATTGAATCTGTTTGATTCTGTGAATCTGAAGAAGTACACAGCTGCTGGGATATTCTTTATCTCCTTGGCCAACATGACTGATTTCAGCTTGCAGAGAGGTTATTGGAACTGGCCTAGTTGATGTCCTTTATTGGGGGTGCGGGGCAATATGTCTTCTTGTTTAAAAGAGACAATGGTTAGATCCTTTCTCTGGAGAGATGATGGATAATTGCAGGCCAGTCCCCAATCTCCTGTGGTAGTGACTAATAAGCTTCAAGTGGTCTTGGAGGAAATGGATTATCAAGACCCATTTCAAAGTGGCTTTAGAGTAGGCTATAGGGTTAAGACAGCCTTGATCTGCCTGTTAGATGACCTTCACCAAGGGATTGACAGAAGGAACGTTACTATGTTTGATACTTGGATTGCTTTGGACTGACCACGTAGCCTTCTGAATCGCCTGAAAGATTTGGAGGCAGGGGTATTGTGTTGCCCTCCTTAAAAGAATTGTTACATAGGCTACTTCAAGACTCTGTCACCAGTGCCTTCTTTTGAACATTTACATGAAATCACTGGGAAAGGTCATCAGAAGGTTTGGTGTTACAAGATGTTGGTGATACCCAAAACTATTTCTCCATGTCATTCTCAAGTCATGGCATTATTTGCCTTAATGCCTGTCCATAGGCACTTATGGATTGCATAAAGGATAATAAATTGAAATTAAATCCAAGCAAGATGGAGGTGCTTGTTATGAAAAGTCCCTCCGGTGAGAGGAGATGGGCAGTGACAAATCTAATGAATGAATGAATGTATGTCATGATCTGTAGGATGGTCTTCTGTTCTGGCTGGGGTTGCATTTAGCAGAAAGAGCAGATATGTGGTTTGAGAGTGCTTTTTGGAATCTGATCTCATACAGGTGTTTCAGGTTGAGGCTATGACTAAAGATGCTTCTTAGCAGCTGTTACTAATATGACAGCCCCACCCATTCCTGGAAGAGCATGATTTCAGAGCTGTAGTGCTTTGGCTGGTAACCTCCAAACTGGACTTGTATGTAATTTGGAAATTTCAGTTAGTTCAAAATATGATGGCCAGATTGGTTGTTTTGCAGTTCTTGGAGATGCCATCTCATTTCAGTTTTAAACAGTTGCAGCGGCTGCTCATATAGGTTTCTGGGTGAAATATGGAATGTTGGCTATCATTTTTAAAGTCCTAAATAACTGATGCCTGGGTTACCTGAAAGAACACCTTTCTTTGTATGATCCCTATTGCTCATCAAAGCTATAAGGAGAGGTCCATCTCTAGGTGACACCAGGTTGTCTGGGGGCAACTTGGGACTAGCCCTTCTCAGGTATCACCCATAGCCTTAGAAGCTTTTAAGAGAGCCATAAAGACCCTTTTTATCAGCCTGACTTTTAATAGTAATTAGTAGCTTTAAACCATTTTAACATGACTGTAGCTTGAATCATGTCAACTGGATTTCTATTTTCTCAGTGGAAACGTTTCGCTCCTTATCCAAGGAGCTTCTTCAGTCTGAGCAAAGTTGGTAAGGGAATCCTAAATATGTTTCTAGGTAGCTGTGTGACCTTACCCTGGGGCTAGGTCATGGTTATATTGAGATGTTATTTTTAAGTCCTTTTATCATCTAAAGGAGGATCGTTAAGATCACCATGCTGCTGTTGAGCTTGTGAAATGGTCTTAATCTTCCTAGGCACAGAAGACAAAGCGGGGAGGAAGATGGGGGAGAGGCTGTGCCTGAGGCCCCCACCTCTATTCAAGGAAGGATTTTCCAAGTTGGCATAAATGGATTCCTTGACCCCTCTCTCAAACCACCTATCTTCTCTGTCTAAAATGTGAACATTAATGTCCTCAAATGAGTGTCCTTTTTCCTTTAGATGAAGATAAACTGCTGACTCTGGTCCTGTGGTGTTACTTCTCCTGTGTTGGGCGATCCTCCTGTACAAAAGTTGTTTGGTTTCTCCAGTGTAGAGTTCAGAGCACTCCTCACTGCACTGGATTGCATAAACTACATTGCTTTTCTTGTGTTTTGGAGTTTGATCTTTGGGGTGTACAAGCCTCTGTCTTAGTGTGTTGGTGGGTTTGAAATATACAGGTATGTGGTGTTTGCCAAATATCTGTTTTGTCTTTTCAGACACGCCAGCCATGTAGGGAATGACCAGGTTCTTTCGTTTACTCTGAGTCTCAGCCCTATCTGTCGCTGTTTTAGGTCTGGTAGATTTAGATTTGGTGAAGGCCCAATTTGGATATCCACAGGCCTTCAGGGCTGTTCTCAGGTGCTGATTTTCATTCTTTTTGGAATCCATGGAGGTGGGGATGGTTTCTGCTCTGTGTGACAATGTCCTGATGACTCCTAGTTTGTGCTGCAGTGGATGGTGGGAGTCAAACATCAGGTATTGATCTGTGTGTGTGGGTTTCCTGTAGATCCCTATTTCTAGCTTGCCACCGGTCCCAATGAGGACTTCACAGTCTAGGAATGGCAGTCTGTTGTCCTTGGTGTCTTCTCTGGTGAAGCTAATGTTGGCATCTATAGTGTTTATATGGTCCGTGAAGGCCTGTACTTCCTGGGCCTTGATTTTGACCCAGGTGTCATCCACATACCTAAACCAGTGGGTGGGCACCGTTCCCTGGAATGTGTTGAGTGCTTTCTTCTCCACTTCTTCCATGTATAAATTGGCCACAATGGGTGACACAGGACTCAGAGTAAACGAAAGAACTCAGGACTCAGAGTAAATGGGTGACACAGAGACTCAGAGTAAACGAAAGAACCTGGTCATTCCCTACATGGCTGGCGTGTCTGAAAAGATAAAACGGATATTTGGCAAACACCACATACCTGTATATTTCAAACCCACCAACACACTAAGACAGAGGCTTGTACACCCCAAAGATCAAACTCCAAAACACAAGAAAAGCAATGTAGTTTATGCAATCCAGTGCAGTGAGGAGTGCTCTGAACTCTACACTGGAGAAACCAAACAACTTTTGTACAGGAGGATGGCCCAACACAGGAGAAGTAACACCACAGGACCAGAGTCAGCAGTTTATCTTCATCTAAAGGAAAAAGGACACTCATTTGAGGACATTAATGTTCACATTTTAGACAGAGAAGATAGGTGGTTTGAGAGAGGGGTCAAGGAATCCATTTATGCCAACTTGGAAAATCCTTCCTTGAATAGAGGTGGGGGCCTCAGGCACAGCCTCTCCCCCATCTTCCTCCCCGCTTTGTCTTCTGTGCCTAGGAAGATTAAGACCATTTCACAAGCTCAACAGCAGCATGGTGATCTTAACGATCCTCCTTTAGATGATAAAAGGACTTAAAAATAACATCTCAATATAACCATGACCTAGCCCCAGGGTAAGGTCACACAGCTACCTAGAAACATATTTAGGATTCCCTTACCAACTTTGCTCAGACTGAAGAAGCTCCTTGGATAAGGAGCGAAACGTTTCCACTGAGAAAATAGAAATCCAGTTGACATGATTCAAGCTACAGACAATTCCACCTGGATGACTGAGAACCTTCATAGACATTTTAACATGAGCTTTATGTTTATTTTAATATGTTTATTTTGCTGAATGTCTTCAAATTATGTAGATATTAATGTAAATTACCCTGAGGTGTTAAAGAGGATGATGATATATGAAAATATTTATATTAATCATAATATCATGCTGTTTTTCCTAACTTGATATTTTAAAAGCCACATCCTTGTTGTGAACAGTATAAAATGGGTGGGGTGATGTGATTTTCTAAGATATTAATTATTCAGTAGAATTATAGTTTGTTTTTAAGGGTAAACATATTTCCAACATTAGAAGCAGCTGGTTAATTAACAGCCTATAATATTGAAAGTTAAGGAATTTATTTGTTTTAACATGGGTTTGGTATTGTTTTTGTGAATAACTTGTATTGATAAAATCAGAGATAGATTTTTTCACTCTTTTTCTGTATACTGTGTGGTAGAAAGTCATGAAAAAATTGAATGTGGCTCCTGTAACATCATAGAATGTTAAAATCTTTATTAAAACATACAGGCAAGAGTTGAAAGTTAGTCACCTAGTTTACAGCTCCTCTAACTAACTAACTAACTAACTAAACTATCTAACTAAAAAGTGTTATGTGAATGCCTCAATTGACCGAAGCTCTGATGGTCAGCAGAAGTCAATATCTGTGAGACTATCTGGTGTTGATCAAGGCATATGGAAAACTCTGACAGAATATAAGAGCAGCAAATGCTAAAGAGAATGAATCAAAAATGAAATGAAAGAAAAAGAGATACGTTGTGTGACTGAAATTAAGAAAAAAGGGAAGGATGTAAAAGATCTGAATGAAGGTAGTCTGATCTTATAGAATGGAGTTGACAAATACATGCACGAAAATGAAAGTGTAGGCTTAATTAGGTCTCAGTATCTCAGAAAATATGAATTGGTGTCATCTAGATTGTTTTGGGTTTGTATAAAATTGGTGATAGTTGCACATAATGTTCCAGTGAATAGTGATAATGAAAGTATCAAAGTTGACTTTTCGAAGAAAATTCTGTAACGTTCTGGAAAAAATGCAATTTTAGACCTAACTTAATCCTATGTTTCCTGTCTCTTTTCTTATCTTATGCCCTTCATTTCTTTGGGTTACTGTTTCTTAGTCCTTTTCTGTGATGTGCATGATGTTGCTTAACTTGAAATTACATGATGGATATTTATGTATGTATATAATAAACAATGGGTTGTTTTTTATGGATATTCATTTTTCTGTTCCAGGGAACAGTCATACATGGAAAGTGTTGTTACATTTCTGCAAGATGTTGTACCACAGGCAAGTGCAAATATTTCGTTGCAATGTTTTAAAATTTGTACTCTTGAAATGGGTTCCAAAAAAAGAAGTGTAATTAAAAATGCAGGAAAGATCTTGTCTGTTTATGTTAAAAAGTTAGGCATAGTTTGTACATCATAATAAGACATAATGTGGTTTGTTGGATTTTGGTTTAGCATATTATGCAAATGAGTTGAATAGTTAAAAAACTAAATTCAGATTATGAGTCCTTATATGATTGTTATCAAAATGGGGGCACTGAGAAAAAAAAGTAGTTTTTGGTCTGCTTGAGGAAGAATGTCAATATTGTAGGCGGAAAAAAATTACAGTATGCCCTCCAGCCCAGAAAATAAAACAAGCCCAATAATGACTGAGAATACTAGCTATGTAATGTAGAGTGATGGTTAGAAAATAACAGAACATAAATAGGCAGCCAGGAGAGTGAAACTGTGCTGTTTTAGGAGAGAGGATGCAATATTTTATTGCACATCCTATTATGCTCTTCTGAGAGCTGTTAATTGTATAATTGACGGTTTTTGTTTTTGTATTGTCTTTAACACATTGAACACCATTTTTTTCTTATAGGCTTATAGCAGTACAGCTCCAACAGAAGAAAAAGAGAAAATTGTATGGATCAGATTTGAAAATTCTGACTTGAATGGTAAGTGTCCCCTTCTTCCCACTCCAGTTCTGGCCTTGCTGTCTCTGTTCAGTCTTGTGATATCAGTAATTTAAGAGCTGTCTCCTTCCACGTCAGATGGTCATAAATGGGAGATGTCCTCGCCTGGACAGCCTATACAATTCTAGGAGTTGGGCAGGGTGATTGCAACCCCTGTCTAGAAGGACCTGGGAGTATAAATGAATAGTAGTGCCAGGAGTGAGGAATTGTGTGTGGAGCTCTTCTGTTTGTGGAATTAGTAGTACAGTAAAGAGCAGCTTGACAACTGCTTACAGGGTAGTAATAATTTCTTGCTGTGGCACAACTCATAGCCAAAGAGGTGTTGTGATGGCAAACTGGCATTGGAAATCCATAGTCTTCATCCCTCACTGATTCCAAGTTCTTTAATACCCAGTGGTGTTGATACAGATATTGTTCTTTCCATATGCATTGGGTTGGCAACTATGGATTCCAGTAATAGCTTTTACTCTCCACAGAAGACAAACAAACCATGGTACACCAGATCCATAGTCCATCTCATACAGTGAGGTATGTTTGGAAGGAAAAGCTTATAAAGGAGAAGCTAAGAACAACAGCCTATAGTCTTCCAACGAGTTGAGCAGGGCAAAGCCCAGAGCAAGAGAGAGATGCAGGTTATTTACATCTAGCAAGGACTGGTTGGGGTCTCAGACCAATAACTAAACTTGACCTGGGTTAGAAAGCATGGTCTGATCTTTGGCCTAGTGATACAAAGTGATTTCTTTGACTGGCCTTTCTGCAGTTGATGGTGGGTCCTGCATTTCTTGGCTCTCTAATTCAAGATCAGCGGTGGTCTTATTCAGAGTCCAGACATCTCTCTGGAATGTCTTTCTCTAGCACGAAGGCCTCCAAATGAATTGAACTTTAATTCTCCAGTAAAAATGAAAGCCCATCCTGAATCCTTATTTCTTGATCTGCTGCAACTGACAAGAGTGCTTCTGCATTGACTGAAATAAGATTCAACTTGTTTGCCTCCATCTGATCTGTGATCACCTTAAGTTGCACAGAGAAGTCCAGTGGAAGCCAATTCGGCTCACGGAACAGAGATGTCACATGGGTGTACCGTGAGGTGCTCCACCCTTCAGTATCCTGGACTAGCTGTAGCTTTCAAATGCTCTTCATTGAGCATTCGGAATAGCCCATACAGAGCACATTACAATAATCCAATCAGGAGGTAATTGAGGCATGAGTTGGTCCAGGAATGCGTGCTATTGGTGCACAAGACAAACCTGTGCAAAGGTCCTCGTAGCCTCTTTGAGCAGGAGCCAAGAGTCTAGAAGAACCCCCAGATTGCACACCACTCGGAGATAAAGCTGGAAAGTCTCTGGATCTGGGGGGCCTCAGAACCCATGGCCACTTGGTTTAACCAGTGTTGAGCTGAAGCCTATTGTTCCCCATCCAGACCCCACAACCTCCAGACACTGAGGCAGAACCTCAGCAGCATCTCTTGATTGGCTTGTAGCAAGTTGCAACTGCTTTAATGATGGGACTGCAATTCAAACAACTAAGAAGGCAGGTAGAATGCTCAGCTGAGTAGTTGCACACAAGCTCCAGCCAAAATCTAGGGCAGTCTGGGTGCAGTGTCAGCAGTGCCAATACATGTTGAAGCCAAGAGTTCAGGGATCCAGAGCCAGAGGTCCACAGAATCTAGTCCAGAGTTGGAACTGCAAGAGGCAGAACTAGAAAGCACTGGAGAAGAGGCTGTAGATTATGCTCCCAGGTATTTATTTATTTTATTTAATTTTTATTCCACCTTTATTATTTTTATAAATAACTCAAGGCGGCGAACATACCTAATACTTCTTCCTCCTCCTGTTTTCCCCACAACAACAACCCTGTCAGGTGAGCTGGGCTGAGAGAGAGTGACTGGCCCAAGGTCACTCAGCTGGCTTTCCTGCCTAAGGCGGGACTAGAACTCTCAGGCTCCTGGTTTGCCATTGGCTCCTTCCTAGGGCTGAGAGAGAGTGACTGGCCCAAGGTCACCCAGCCGGCTTTCATGCCTAAGGCGGGACTAGAACTCTCAGTCTCCTGATTTCCCATTGGCTCCTTCCTAGGGCTGAGAGAGAGGGACTGGCCCAAGGTCACCCAGCCGGCTTTCATGCCTAAGGCGGGACTAGAACTCTCAGTCTCCTGGTTTGTCATTGGCTCCTTCCTAGGGCTGAGAGAGAGTGACTGGCCCAAGGTCACCCAGCCGGCTTTCATGCCTAAGGCGGGACTAGAACTCTCAGTCTCCTGATTTCCCATTGGCTCCTTCCTAGGGCTGAGAGAGAGGGACTGGCCCAAGGTCACCCAGCCGGCTTTCATGCCTAAGGTGGGACTAGAACTCTCAGTCTCCTGGTTTGTCATTGGCTCCTTCCTAGGGCTGAGAGAGAGTGACTGGCCCAAGGTCACCCAGCCGGCTTTCATGCCTAAGGCGGGACTAGAACTCTCAGTCTCCTGGTTTGCCATTGGTTCCTTCCTAGGGCTGAGAGAGAGTGACTGGCCCAAGGTCACCCAGCCGGCTTTCATGCCTAAGGCAGGACTAGAACTCTCAGTCTCCTGGATTCTAGCCCAGCACCTTAACCACTAGACCAAACTGGCTCTCACAGAAGGTAGCCCCTTCTGTGGGCACAGTTCAGTTATGGGCATTGTTATCCTTGTTTCCCAAGTGGCCAATCAGATCACTATTGCCGACACTTTGTTTAAAGTTGCCAGCCTGTCCTTGGGCTAGAGACTCTACTGGGATTTGGCTCTTCATTATTTGAGTCTGCCCTCACCTGCTCCTATTCATCGTCCCCCTGTTTTGCTTCAGGGGATTGAGTGCCTGCTGGCTCCTAGGCTGACAGCTTATTGGATCAGGCCCTTCAGCTTCTGATTCAGAGACCATAACAGCTGTGTTTGTTGCAGAAATGTATACATGCACATTCATTGTGAACAATCACGCTCCCAGCCAAATTCTCTGAATGTTCAAAAACCTCAACTCTACCAGTGGTTGGTAATTATTGATGCTGTCTGGTATGTGACCTGAAAGACAAAAAAATAGATATCTCTTTTTCCAGACATTTATAGATGTGATTGAGATTATGTGGAGGCTCACATTTACCTATTTTGGACACTTGCTGTAACCTAAATTATGTGAATGTTTGTATGGGTGTGTCAGATGTGGGGACCGCTGGCAATCATTGGTAATTCTCAAGAAGCCTAGAGGAAAATGTTTGGAAATGGATGGTTGGGTAAATATTAAAACAAAGGTGGTTACTCTGGGGCTCCTCTCCCCCAATGAGCAGGAAACTCTGGCTAGGGAAGAGACAAGAGTACAAGTTGGACTTAGCCTGGACCCCGAACCTTATTGCCAGTGAATCCAACAGGTTCTCCGCCTCCACCATGGCATACCTAACTAAACTTGAAGTACCTAGTCCCAGAAGGGCCTTTACTCTAGTATAATGTCATGCCCTCCCCTCAGCTGTCCTTGAAGGCCGACACAGGAAGGTTCCCTACTTGGAGAGACAATGCCCTGTGACTCTGGACACACAGAAGCAACAGAGCATGCGCTTCTCCAGTGCCTGTACTACAGATACATTCACCCTAGTCCCATCTACCTAAATACCCAGGGCGCACAGGACAATTTTACACCACCCTGTTGCTTTCAAATATCAACCCTGCTACACCATACAATGTTATCCGGTTCTGTGCAGCAGCATCCAGGATTCATTGGACGATGACTTGTGCTTGGGGCTCAACTTTATAACCTGGATGTAATGAATACCTAGTTGGACATTATCTTTGGAAGTGTAAATGGTGCAGCACCAGGGTACATCGAGCAACACCTTGCTAGAGTTGAATCTGCCTGCCTGGTCCATTCACTGAGAGAGGGCCTGCTGAAAATGGTCTCTTCTACGGGGCGTGGGTGATACAGCAGGCCTCCTCTGGCGTAGCCCCCCTCTTACGGAACGCTCTCCTTCTAGAAGTTTGTGTAGCCCCCTCTTGCTGCAATCCCGGAAACAGGCCAAAGCTGTTTACTTCAACGCGCTTTTGGTTCCAGCTGACTGATGGTGGGTGCTCATCATGGGTATTATTAGGGGGTTTATCTTTACTTTTTGCCATTATTTTTACATATATTTTCTGATTTAACTATTTTTTAATGATGGCTTAGTTTTGATTGATTTCTTTTAGTGTGATACTGTACACTGCCCAGAGTCCTGTAAAAACCTACCTTAAGGCCTTCACTTGACAAAACGTGGTCCACTAGAGGAGGAAATGGCAAACCACTCCAGTATCCTTGCCAAGAAAACCCATGGACAGTATCAAAAGGCTAAAAGATATGACGCCGGAAGATGAGCCCCTCAGGTCGGAAGGTGTCCAAAATGCTACTGGGGAAGAGCGGAGGGCAATTCCGAGTAGCTCCAGAAAGTGTGAAACGGCTGGGCCAAAGCCGAAAGGACGCTCAGCTGTGGATGTGTCTGGAAGTGGAAGGAAAGTCCGATGCTGTAAAGAACAATATTGCATAGGAACCTGGAATGTAAGAACTATGAATCAAGGTAAGCTGGATGTGGTCAAACATGAGATGACAAGATTGAACATCGACATATTGGGAATCAGCGAACTAAAATGGACAGGAATGGGCGAATTTAATTCAGGAGACCATTATATATACTACTGTGGGCAAGAATCCCTTAGAAGAAATGGAGTAGCTCTCATAGTCAATAAAAGAGTGGGAAAGGCAGTACTGGGGTACAACCTCAAAAACGACAGAATGCTTTCAGTTCGAATCCAAGGCAAACCATTCAACATCACAGTGATCCAAGTCTATGCCCCAACCACTGATGCCAAAGAAGCTGAAGTTGACCGGTTCTATGAAGACCTACAACACCTTCTAGAACTAACACCAAAAAAAGATGTCCTTTTCATCATAGGGGACTGGAATGCTAAGGTAGGAAGTCAAAAAATAACCGGAATAACAGGCAAGTTCGGCCTCGGAGTACAAAATGAAGCAGGGCAAAGGCTAATAGAGTTTTGTCAAGAGAACACGCTGGTCATAGCAAACACTCTTTTCCAACAACACAAGAGACGACTCTACACATGGACATCACCAGATGGTCAATACCGAAATCAGATTGATTATATACTTTGCAGCCAAAGATGGAGAAGCTCTATACAATCAGCAAAAACAAGACCTGGAGCTGACTGTGGCTCAGATCATGAGCTTCTTATTGCAAAATTTAGGCTTAAATTGAAGAACGTAGAGAAAACCACTAGACCACTCAGGTAATCATATCCCTTATGAATATACAGTGGAGGTGAGGGATAGATTTAAAGGATTAGATCTGGTAGACAGAGTGCCTGAAGAACTATGGGTGGAGGTTTGTAACATTGTACAGGAGGCAGCAACTAAAACCATCCCAAAGAAAAAGAAATGCAAGAAAGCAAAGTGGCTGACTGATGAGGCTTTACAAATAGCTGAGGAAAGAAGGGAAGCAAAAGGCAAGGGAGAAAGGGAAAGATATAAACAACTGAATGCAGAATTCCAGAGAATAGCAAGGAGAGATAAGAAGGCCTTCTTAAATGAACAATGCAAAGAAATCGAGGAAAACAATAGAATGGGGAAGACTAGAGATCTCTTCAAGAAAATCGGAGATATCAAGGGAACGTTTTGTGCAAAGATGGGCATGATAAAGGACAAAAAAGGCAGGGACCTAACAGAAGCAGAAGAGATTAAGAAGAGGTGGCAAGAATACACAGAAGAACTATACAAGAAAGATCTTAATATCCCTGATAAATACGATGGTGTGGTCACTGACCTTGAGCCGGACATCCTAGAGAGTGAAGTCAAGTGGGCCTTAGGAAGCATTACTAACAACAAAGCTAGCGGAGAAGACAGTATCCCAGCTGAGCTATTTAAAATCCTAAAAGATGATGCTGTTAAAGTGCTGCACTCAATATGCCAACAAATTTGGAAAACTCAACAGTGGCCACAGGATTGGAAAAGGTCAGTTTACGTTCCAATTCCAAAGAAAGGCAATGCCAAAGAATGTTCAAACTACCGTACAATTGCGCTCATTTCACATGCCAGCAAGGTTATGCTCAAAATCCTACAAGCTAGGCTTCAGCAGCATGTGAACCGAGAACTACCAGAAGTGCAAGCTGGGTTTCGAAGAGGCAGAGGAACTAGAGATCAGATTGCCAACATTCGCTGGATCATGGAAAAAGCAAGAGAGTTCCAGAAAAACATCTACTTCTGCTTCATTGACTACGCTAAAGCCTTTGATTGTGTGGATCACAACAAACTGTGGCAAATTCTTAAAGAGATGGGAGTACCAGACCACCTTACCTGTCTCCTGAGAAACCTGTATGTGGGTCAAGAAGCAACAGTTAGAACCGGACATGGAACAACCGACTGGTTCAAAATTGGGAAAGGAGTACGACAAGGCTGTATATTATCACCCTGCTTATTTAACTTATATGCAGAGTACATCATGAGAAATGCCGGGCTGGATGAATCACAAGCCGGAGTTAAGATTGCCGGGAAAAATATCAACAACCTCAGATATGCAGACGATACCACCCTAATGGCAGAAAGTAAAGAGGAACTAAAGAGCCTCTTGATGAGGGTGAAAGAGGAGAGTGCAAAAGCTGGCTTGAAACTCAACATTAAAAAAACCCAGATCATGGCATCTGGTCCCATCACTTCCTGGCAAATAGAAGGGGAAGAAATGGAAGCAGTGACAGATTTTATTTTCTTGGGCTCCAAGATCACCGCAGACGGTGACTGCAGCCATGAAATTAAAAGACGCTTGCTCCTTGGGAGGAAAGCTATGGCAAACCTAGACAGCATATTAAAAAGCAGAGACATCACCTTGCTGACAAAGGTCCGTATAGTTAAAGCTATAGTTTTTCCAGTAGCAATGTATGGCTGTGAGAGTTGGACCATAAGGAAGGCTGAGCGCCGAAGAATTGATGCTTTCGAGCTGTGGTGCTGGAGAAGACTCTTGAGAGTCCCTTGGACTGCAAGGAGGTCAAACCAGTCAATCCTAAAGGAAATCAACCCTGACTGCTCATTGGAAGGACAGATGCTGAAGCTGAAGCTGAAATACTTTGGCCACCTAATGAGAAGAGAGGACTCACTGGAAAAGACCCTGATGCTGGGAAAGACTGAGGGCAAAAGGAGAAGGGGACGGCAGAGGATGAGATGGTTAGATAGCATCACCGATGTAATGAACATGAATTTGAGTAAACTCCGAGAGACAGTGGAGGACAGGAAGGCCTGGCGTGCTATGGTCCATGAGGTCACGAAGAGTCGGACACGACTGAACAACAAGGCCTTCACTGGCAGTTCAAGGGACCTTACAAGGCAGTCATTGTCCTGCCTCACCTGAAATGTCATGAGACAAAGATCTCTTAACTTGTGTGCTCAACAGTCTTAAGAACGCCTAGCTGCTTGACTGCTGTTACTTGCACACAGCTTTCGGTAGCTGGCCAAAGCCTTTTAATGGGGCAAATTAATGAAAAGGTAACGGTAAAGGATCCCCCCGCACATTTGTGCAGTCGTGTCCGACTCTAGGGGCCGGTGCTCATCTCCGTTTGTTAGCCGAAGAGCCAGCGTTGTCCGAAGACGCTTCCACGGTCATGTGGCTGGCATGACGCACACGGAACGCTGTTACCTTCCCACTGAAGTGGTCCCTATTCATCTACTTGCATTTGCATGCTTTCGAATTGCTAGGTTGGCAAGAGCTGGGGTGAGTGAGGGAGCTCACTCCGTCACGCGGGGCTAGGGATTCGAACCTCCGAACTTGCGATCTCCCGATCGACAAGTCTGGCGTCTTACCCGCTGAGCCACCACGCCCTTACCCGCTGTCCTTCAAATCCAAACACCAGGGTCTCGTGTAATTAGGAACTAAATTCAACTCATTTTGCCATTCCATGTCCAAGGCTTGCTGTTTTAAAAATTTTGGCTATCTTTGAAGCTGAGAAGGTTGCCTGTCCTCAAATGACTGAGCAAGAATTCATCAGGATGTCAGGAAAGTTTGCTAATGGGGTATAATAATCATACTACGTAGCTACCTATAATATTTGCAGCATAACAGGATATGCCCAACTGTGTCAAACTACAAGAACAAGTGTGCTCTCCGTCAGGGATCCTATTAAATCTGCTTCCCAGCGGAATGTGTGCAAGAACATCCAGCCCAGCCTGGGAGAAAGTTCTGCCATGTTAAAGACTTCCAGAGTTGGTGAGATATTTGGCTGGCTGTAGTAAAGTAAAAGGGACCTTACAAGGCAGTCATTGTCCTGCCTCACCTGAAATGTCATGAGACAAAGATCTCTTAACTTGTGTGCTCAACAGTCTTAAGAACGCCTAGCTGCTTGACTGCTGTTACTTGCACACAGCTTTCGGTAGCTGGCCAAAGCCTTTTAATGGGGCAAATTAATGAAAAGGTAACGGTAAAGGATCCCCCCGCACGTCTGACAAAACGTGGTCCACTGGAGGAGGAAATGGCAAACCACTCCAGTATCCTTGCCAAGAAAACCCATGGACAGTATCAAAAGGCTAAAAGATATGACGCCGGAAGATGAGCCCCTCAGGTCGGAAGGTGTCCAAAATGCTACTGGGGAAGAGCGGAGGGCAATTCCGAGTAGCTCCAGAAAGTGTGAAACGGCTGGGCCAAAGCCGAAAGGACGCTCAGTTGTGGATGTGTCTGGAAGTGGAAGGAAGTCCGATGCTGTAAAGAACAATATTGCATAGGAACCTGGAATGTAAGAACTATGAATCAAGGTAAGCTGGATGTGGTCAAACATGAGATGACAAGATTGAACATCGACATATTGGGAATCAGCGAACTAAAATGGACAGGAATGGGCGAATTTAATTCAGGAGACCATTATATATACTACTGTGGGCAAGAATCCCTTAGAAGAAATGGAGTAGCTCTCATAGTCAATAAAAGAGTGGGAAAGGCAGTACTGGGGTACAACCTCAAAAACGACAGAATGCTTTCAGTTCGAATCCAAGGCAAACCATTCAACATCACAGTGATCCAAGTCTATGCCCCAACCACTGATGCCAAAGAAGCTGAAGTTGACCGGTTCTATGAAGACCTACAACACCTTCTAGAACTAACACCAAAAAAAGATGTCCTTTTCATCATAGGGGACTGGAATGCTAAGGTAGGAAGTCAAAAAATAACCGGAATAACAGGCAAGTTCGGCCTCGGAGTACAAAATGAAGCAGGGCAAAGGCTAATAGAGTTTTGTCAAGAGAACACGCTGGTCATAGCAAACACTCTTTTCCAACAACACAAGAGACGACTCTACACATGGACATCACCAGATGGTCAATACCGAAATCAGATTGATTATATACTTTGCAGCCAAAGATGGAGAAGCTCTATACAATCAGCAAAAACAAGACCTGGAGCTGACTGTGGCTCAGATCATGAGCTTCTTATTGCAAAATTTAGGCTTAAATTGAAGAATGTAGAGAAAACCACTAGACCAATCAGGTATGACCTAAATCATATCCCTTATGAATATACAGTGGAAGTGAGGAATAGATTTAAAGGATTAGATCTGGTAGACAGAGTGCCTGAAGAACTATGGATGGAGGTTCGTAATATTGTACAGCAGGCAGCAACTAAAACCATCCCAAAGAAAAAGAAATGCAAGAAAGCAAAGTGGCTGACTGATGAGGCTTTACAAATAGCTGAGGAAAGAAGGGAAGCAAAAGGCAAGGGAGAAAGGGAAAGATATAAACAACTGAATGCAGAATTCCAGAGAATAGCAAGGAGAGATAAGAAGGCCTTCTTAAATGAACAATGCAAAGAAATCGAGGAAAACAATAGAATGGGGAAGACTAGAGATCTCTTCAAGAAAATCGGAGATATCAAGGGAACGTTTTGTGCAAAGATGGGCATGATAAAGGACAAAAAAGGCAGGGACCTAACAGAAGCAGAAGAGATTAAGAAGAGGTGGCAAGAATACACAGAAGAACTATACAAGAAAGATCTTAATATCCCTGATAAATACGATGGTGTGGTCACTGACCTTGAGCCGGACATCCTAGAGAGTGAAGTCAAGTGGGCCTTAGGAAGCATTACTAACAACAAAGCTAGCGGAGAAGACAGTATCCCAGCTGAGCTATTTAAAATCCTAAAAGATGATGCTGTTAAAGTGCTGCACTCAATATGCCAACAAATTTGGAAAACACAACAGTGGCCACAGGATTGGAAAAGGTCAGTTTACGTTCCAATTCCAAAGAAAGGCAATGCCAAAGAATGTTCAAGCTACCGTACAATTGCGCTCATTTCACATGCCAGCAAGGTTATGCTCAAAATCCTACAAGCTAGGCTTCAGCAGCATGTGAACCGAGAACTACCAGAAGTGCAAGCTGGGTTTCGAAGAGGCAGAGGAACTAGAGATCAGATTGCCAACATTCGCTGGATCATGGAAAAAGCAAGAGAGTTCCAGAAAAACATCTACTTCTGCTTCATTGACTACGCTAAAGCCTTTGATTGTGTGGATCACAACAAACTGTGGCAAATTCTTAAAGAGATGGGAGTACCAGACCACCTTACCTGTCTCCTGAGAAACCTGTATGTGGGTCAAGAAGCAACAGTTAGAACCGGACATGGAACAACCGACTGGTTCAAAATTGGGAAAGGAGTACGACAAGGCTGTATATTATCACCCTGCTTATTTAACTTATATGCAGAGTACATCATGAGAAATGCCGGGCTGGATGAATCACAAGCCGGAGTTAAGATTGCCGGGAAAAATATCAACAACCTCAGATATGCAGACGATACCACCCTAATGGCAGAAAGTAAAGAGGAACTAAAGAGCCTCTTGATGAGGGTGAAAGAGGAGAGTGCAAAAGCTGGCTTGAAACTCAACATTAAAAAAACCCAGATCATGGCATCTGGTCCCATCACTTCCTGGCAAATAGAAGGGGAAGAAATGGAAGCAGTGACAGATTTTATTTTCTTGGGCTCCAAGATCACCGCAGACGGTGACTGCAGCCATGAAATTAAAAGACGCTTGCTCCTTGGAAGGAAAGCTATGGCAAACGTAGACAGCATATTAAAAAGCAGAGACATCACCTTGCCGACAAAGGTCCGTATAGTTAAAGCTATGGTTTTTCCAGTAGCAATGTATGGCTGTGAGAGTTGGACCATAAGGAAGGCTGAGCGCCGAAGAATTGATGCTTTCGAGCTGTGGTGCTGGAGAAGACTCTTGAGAGTCCCTTGGACTGCAAGGAGGTCAAACCAGTCAATCCTAAAGGAAATCAACCTTGACTGCTCATTGGAAGGACAGATGCTGAAGCTGAAGCTGAAATACTTTGGCCACCTAATGAGAAGAGAGGACTCACTGGAAAAGACCCTGATGCTGGGAAAGACTGAGGGCAAAAGGAGAAGGGGACGGCAGAGGATGAGATGGTTAGATAGCATCACCGATGTAATGAACATGAATTTGAGTAAACTCCGAGAGACAGTGGAGGACAGGAAGGCCTGGCGTGCTATGGTCCATGAGGTCACGAAGAGTCGGACACGACTGAACGACTGAACAACAACAAAAGTAAAGTAAAAAAAGGTAAAGGTTCCCCCCGCACATTTGTGCAGTCGTGTCCGACTCTAGGGGCCGGTGCTCATCTCCGTTAGTTAGCCGAAGAGCCAGCGTTGTCCGAAGACGCTTCCACGGTCATGTGGCCGCATGACGCACGCGGAACGCTGTTACCTTCCCACCGAAGTGGTACCTATTCATCTACTTGCATTTGCATGCTTTCGAATTGCTAGGTTGGCAAGAGCTGGGGCGAGTGCGGGAGCTCACTCCGTCACGCGGCGCTCGGGTCTCGAACCTCCGAACTTGCGATCTTCCGATCGACAAGCCTGGGGTCCTACCCGCTGAGCCACCACGCCCCTAAGTTAATGAAAGACCGTGGCTTATTTTTTTCTTAATTCCTCCGGAGATATGAAAGACATCAAGCCGTGTCCTAGTCTGGTGCTGCTGACTGATTTTTTTCTGAATTTTTTTAGATACCTTAAGGAACGTGGAGTTGCACGAGATGCACAGCACTGGCAGCGAGCCGCCTCTTTTGCTCATGATTGGCTACAGCGATGGGATACAGATATGGAGCATACCTGTAAGTACCTCCTAGGCATGCAACCACAGGGGGTTTCTTGGGTCCGGTCTGGATGCTTACGTGAGGAGAAAAGGAAAAGGCATCGATAGTAGACAGTAAACAGAACTTCTGTGTGTTTCTGATTTAAAAAACGGAACCAGTAGCACTCGAGGTGTTTTCTGGTCCTCTGAGGGACAAGGGGATGCATCCTGCGCAGAAGCCCCAGCTTGGCTCACAATCATCTCCAGCGAAAAGGGTTGTAATTAGAGCATAAAGGGAGGGGGGCAGGCTTTCATCCTGAGATCCTGGAGAACCACTGCCAACTAATACAGGATGCGGTAGATATCTAAATGGATCTGGTATAAAATAACTTGCTTGGTTATTTTTATAACGTCTGAGAATGTAGTGGGATTTCCCCAGTCCAGGTCTGATGCATCTCTCTTCCTACTCCCATAGCAGACAATGCCGACAATTTTCTGTCCTGGCATTAAGCAACTTTGTGTGGGAAAGGACCCTGACATTCAGAAAGAGCTGGGTTGGATTGACTTGCTCCATTGGTATATTTTAAAGATCTGTACATCTGTTTACAGATACGTATTTTAGGAATCTGTCTTCATATATAAGAAATGAGTTGCCCACTTTTAAAAAAGTTTTGCTTTCCCACCAGCTGCCATTTCTGCAAATGAGCATTAGGTGTCGCTAAAGTACTGAGCCAGAAGCAAAGTTGGCTGTGTCAATAACTGTGGGCAGTACTGCTAAAGGCCGTTGGGAACAAAAGAAGCAGACGGGATTGTGAATGGTCGCTCAAGTAAAAGCAGTGGATTTTCGTGCCCTCTGCCCCCAACAAATCCTGTCCTCGGGAGAACCTCTGCTTGTTGCGAAGGGTTATGAGGATTCCTCCCATTCATAGAGTAGATTAGGTGGAGAGTTGCCCTAGGTAGCCATATCCTACTCTCGGTTGTGACTGTACATTTTAAGGGAAACTCTTGAGCAGATTGCCTTCTTCAGAGAGGAAGAAGTTTATTCATCTTGTTTGACCCTCACCCATCTGTATTGCTAATGTAGTAAGTTCTGAGAAATTGTAGACCTCCCTGGCATACATTTTAAAGACCTGCTGCCTTAAATCAGTGAGTTTCAGCAGCACCTTCAACAAGCTTTCCATGGGCCTAGGAATGCACCTTTGAGTATGTCCAGCAGCTCCCAGTAAGTGTTCTTTGCGGGTGAAGATGTTTTTTTGTGAGCAAGTCATTTCACGAACACTGTGTCTCAACAGTTTAGCCCAATCAGTCTCAGGTATCCCTAGGAAAAAAAAATTGAACGTCAGCAAGGAAGTCTGCTCCTCTTCTCAAAAGATAAGATTTGAGGCATGCACATGTGCGAGTGTGCTCCTTAACAGCGTAGTGCTACCTCCATTTTACATTTCTATATTTAGAAAAGAGGCCTATTTTTTCCTTTGGAAAAGTCTGCCAAGCTCCTGCCCTTTAATATCATGTGTAAAGTCCCACGCCAAAATTCACTTTTATCTGTAGTGTTGTACTTTTGCTCTCTATTCAGCTGGACACCTATTCAGCACTTAATAAACTAATGTGCTCCAGGCAACCCGGTTTGTGTCTGAGTGATTATGAAGTGTTTATGACAGTTCCTAAGCCAACACCCTCCATAATGGTGTTACATGGGACTTGGAAACACTTCTCAGCCCTTCCTTTCTGATGGTGTGTCTCTTTCCAGTCTGAGTGGTTTTGCATTAAATCCCCTCTGAGTAAGATCTTTTGACTACCAAAGTGTTACTTGCAAATGGATTATCCCATTTAGATGTGCTTCAAAGGGATCTGTTAACGGTTGGGACATAGGAACAGCTCAGGAGATTTTTGAAGTGTGTCCTGTTAATCTATAAAACACAAGAAGAGAAGCTCCTTTTTTTCAAGGGAAAGTGTGGGTGGGAAGGTTAAAAGCCGTCTTTAAAAAAGAAATGAAATTGTGTGTTTGTGCAATGAAATCAGACAAACCGTAAAGGGTATGATTTATGAGTTGGAAACGTGGGATTTTTACTATAATTACATTTTGGTTATTTTTTTCCTCCCTTTTTTCTTCTTCTCATATTTGGAAAGCTATGTCATAAGCAAGCGTTTGGAGCCAGTGCCTGATCAAAATGGACATTTCTGATGTGTGAGAAATGTTTACTCATTACTTTTGCATTGTGCAAAAGAAGTCATTGAACTGGAGAGCTGAATTAAAAACTTGATTGTGTAGTTGCAAGCAAGTGTGCTTTAAAAAAATTATGTTCAAAATAAAAGGAAAAGACTCATCATACTAGCTGATCAAAAAACATTCCAAACTACTAACAGGTAACAAAGAAAGGACAGAACTACTGAACTTCTATTTTGGATCAGTTTTCTCCAACAAAAACATATGCGTACCAGGAAATTGTGAAGAGCAGGGTTGAAGTTTGAGATTGATAGAAATATGGTCAGGGAATACTTCTTTACTTTAAATCACCAGGACCAGATGAGTTTAAATCATCAGGACAAGATGAATTGTATCCTAGGGTCCTGAAGGAGATAGCTGATGGTCTGGCAGAATCCTTACATACTATCCTTGAGAAATCCTGAAGAATCGATGAAGCATCAGATGCCTAGAGGACAGCAGATATTGTCCCTGTTTTCAGAAAAGGATAAAAGAAGATACAGGTACTCCTCGACTTACAACCACAATTGGGACCGGAACTTTTGTTGCTAAGTGATGCAGTCATTAAGTGAGTCACACCCAATTTTACAGCCTTTTTTGCCGTGGTTGTTAAGCAGATCACTGCATCGTTAAGTGAATCATGTAGTCATTAAGCGAATCCGGCTTCCCCCATTGACTTTGCTTGTTGGAAGCCCCCTGGGATGGTTGCAAATGGTGATCACATGACCCCGGGATGCTGCAACCGTCATAAGTACATGCTGGTTGCCAAGCGCCCGAATTTTGATCATGTGACTGCAGGGACACTGCAGTGGTCATAAGTGTGAGGACTGGCAGCAAGTCACTTTTCCCAGCACCGTCGTAACTTCGAACGATCGCTAAATGAATGGTCGTAAGTCGAGGACTACCTGTATAGCAAACAGTAGACCAGTCAGTCTAATGTTTATACCTGGGAAGGTTGTGGAGCAGATCATAAAGAGTTCAAGAACAAATCTTGCCAGACTAATCTTACCTCATTTTTTATTAATATATTTAATAGACCGTAGGAATGCTTTAGTGTGGTGTAGTGTTAATGTGTTGGACTGAGAAGGCCCAGGTTCAGATTGATTGATTGATTGATTGATTGATTTAATCCCCGCCCATCTCCCTGAATAGGGGACAGATCCACCCTCAACTCATTTGGGGTCTTTGGGTCAGACTATTTGTTGTAGTGGAGAAAAATGGGAGGAAGGAGTGCTATGTAAGGTGGGATATAAATTTGACAAATACCACCACCCCTGAAGCGAGTGATGTAAAAATACAAAAAATTGCAAATATGACATATCTCTTTGATAAATGTCCCTAATATTCTGTCAATGTACACCGAAGGTACTGTAGGAAAGGAATCCTATGTATGCTGACCCGAGCTCCTGAAGGAAAAGTGTACAATAAATCTAACAAATAAAAGCCAAAATAATATATCATAAGTTCAGCAAAGCATTTGACAAAGTACATGCTGATCAACAAGCTAGTTAAGTCTGTGGTAGATAAATGGCATGACAATTAAGTGGATACGTAGATGACTTGGAGTAGTACTCAAGGATTGCTCATTAGATTGGAGAAAGGTATTAAGTGAGGTGTCACAAGGTTCACTTCTGGGTCCTCTACTCATTAATGTTTTTATTAATATTTGGATGAAGAGATGGAGGGAAGGCTTATTTGCTTTGCAAATGGCATAGCGTTGGCTGAAATAGCTAATTCCCTAGAAAGAAATAAAATTCAAAACAATCTGATAGATTAGAGCATTGAGTTGAGAGCAATAAAATGAAACTGCAAAGTTCTCTTTGAGCAAACCAAAATCAAATGCACAGATACAAGATGGAGTTACCTGGCTTGGCAATAGTACTTGTAAAAAAGATCTTGTAATAGTTGATTGCAAAGTGAATATGAGACTGCAAAATGCAGCTTTAGAGTATATCAGCAGAACTATAATTTTTAGGTATGGAAAGTAGTTGTTGCACTGTGTTCTGTTTTGGTCAGACCCCGCCTCAAATGCTGTGTCCAGTTCAGGGAAGGGTCAAGAGAAGATGGAACAAAGTTAGAGAATGGCTTCAAGCACAATCATGGCTAGATACGAAATCCTATCCAGAGAGCGTGAAAGTGTTGGGTAAATTTAGTCTTGAGAAAAGATACTGTCAGGGATACTCATTGAATATCTGAAAGGATGTCATGTAGAAGGAGGTCAAGAGATGTTCTCGTTCTAGAGTGCAGTACATGGAATGATGGATTTATATTACAGGAAATCACATTTCAAGTCAATGTTAGGAAAAAGCTTCCTAAGAGTAAGAGCCATTTTTCCAATAAAGCAGAGAGGTAGTGGGCTCCCAATTACTAGATATGGTCAAGAAGGGGAGTGGTGGCTCAGCGGGTAAGATGCCGGGCTTGTCGGTCGGAAGGTCGCAAGTTCGGAGGTTCGAATCCCTAGCCCCGCGTGACAGAGTGAGCTCCCGCACTCGCCCCAGCTCTTGCCAACCTAGCAATTCGAAAGCATGCAAATGCAAGTAGATTCACAGGTACCACTTCGGTGGGAAGGTAACAGCGTTCCGCGTGTGTCATGCCGGCCACATGACCGTGGAAGCATCTTCGGACAACGCTGGCTCTTCGGCTAACAAACAGAGATGAGCACCGGCCCCTAGAGTCGGACACGACTGCACAAATGTGCGGGGGGAACCTTTACCTTTTTAGTGGGCTCCCGATTACTAGATATGGTCAAGCAGAGCTAGATCTGTCAAATATGTTTCTAGTTTGGATTCCTGTCCTGAGCAGGGGTTGGGCTTGCGGGCCTCAATGTGCCCTTCCAATCTGATGATTCCGGTATTCTGAGAGGGGAAAACCGCTATTCCTGCGGTGTGCTTCAGCCTGCTGTGCATAATTCTGCTCTTCTGTCATGTCCCTCTTTGGCTGCCTTTTCTTTGAGGGGGGGGGGTGTAAGCTAAAAAGTCTCAACTGTTGTAAGTTTCCTCATCAAGAAATCCTGCTACTGTTTTGACCATTTTAGTAGTCTTTTTCTTCACCTTTTCCCGCTTTGTGTTAATCTTCAAAATGTAGCCAGAATTGTGCACTGCGTTTAAAATGAGGCCATAGCAGAAATGTGTATGACAGATTTGAGGTACTGACATTTTAATTTTTTGTTCTCCTCCTAAATATTTCCACAATACAAGTTGCACTGTTTATAATGATAGTGTGATTGTCTTTTAATCCCTGCTTGCTTTTTGTTCTTTAAGCAATTCTTGAACGATAAGCACTCAGGCAGCAGATGTTTAGCAAGTGGTGTTCAGACACTCTAGTGCAGGTTTCAGAACCTGTGGCTGTCCAGGTGTTGTTGTATCCTAACACATGTCAATGCTAGGCAACATTGTGGATAGTCAGAACATGTGAGTTGCAATCCAGCAGCATGTACAGGGCCATAGATTCCATGGATTGCTTACCTTCTCTTCAAGCACAACCTGAAATTTTGTGATTAGTTCTATAAGCATCAGCCCCGGTTGGTAGCAATAGAATTAAAAAATATACTTGTTAGACCTAGTCTGAATAATAAGAATCTTGCCTTGGTCTTAATCTGATAAAGGGAGGAAGGCCTTGAAGAAGAAGAAGACGTCTTGTTAATCTGGATTCAGCTTCAGCAGTCGTGGGCATAACGGGATTTTGACCGTCCCCATCACTACCAGCATAGAACTCGGCCTCCCCCATGCTGTCATAATCTATAATGTTTAATGTGTGTCAATAGAGCTGTTCTCTGCTAATGTGCGCCATTCTCCTTTAAAAGCTTTTGGTGACTGCTGCTACATGCTGCATCAGTATATTCCATAAGTTTGCCTCTGCGAGCTCTGAGCATGTGCTCATCAATCCTGTTATATGACCCAAGGCTTTGGTGTGGGGCAAAAGGGAGAGAGTCTACATTTTTCTAAATCTTTTGGACAATGAGTTTTCAGCTAGAGTCCAGTGGCTTATGTATATATAAGCCCAGTCTTGGTGCTTGTAGGAGGAGGCTGAATCTGCTCCAAAACTTAAAATTTGCACCACCTATTCTGTCCACTGTGGAGCACATGCTAAGCTTTATCATTCTTTGATCTTATTTGTTGCACAACAAAATGGAAACTGCACATAAATGGATATTGCTAGGCTTAAAAGGAGCGCTCTGTCTCTGGAACCCTACAGATACCCCATAAGATAGCAAATCTTTTGGCTCCTGATGAACAGATGTTGGTTATAGCAGTTAGAATTTCATACAATCCATAAATATAGTTTGAAATGTGTGATGAAACATGTTAACATGTTTTTGCTTAAAGGTCCTTTGGCACCCATCCTGTAGCTTAAAACAAGCATTAATACAGAAATGTTTACTATAGTGTGTGCGTGGGGGTGGGTGGGAGGGAGAGCAAAGAGAGGGCCTTCACATACTGGACTAGTGCCTATTGAACATCAGAGCTCCCTTAAATCTTTTTCTGTGTTACTCAGATTTGAGGCATCTCTTGGCAACTGTCTTAGTTGCAGTTATGCTAATTAGGTCCTCTGCTTTGAAGGCTTTCCATATATTAATTTGCATCATTGAAAGCACACTTTTTGGGCAGTAGTTCTTTGGATATAAAGTATTTATTTATTTATTTATTTATTTATTTATTTATTTATTTATTTATTTATTTCATTTATATCCCGCCCATCTCCCCCACAAGGAGGGACCCTGGGCGGTTCACAACAAATTTAAAAGAATTAAAACAATAAATATCAATAATAAACAATATAAAATTACATATATATATATATATATATATATACACACACACATATATACATACATACATACATACATACAGTATATAGACACATACATACATGCACACACAGACACACACACACACACATACATATATATATACATATACATATACATATATATATACATATACATATACATATACATATACATATACATATACATATACATATACATATATATATATATATATACACACACACACACACACACACACACATATACAGCATCATACAATTTGATCCAAAAGTGGTAGATCTTATTCCACTGATCAGCAAGGCTGGTCGAAACAGATCTAAGGGGCCAGCCAACCCCAAGACTGGCCATTCCCCTCCCCTCCCCAAGTATGCCATTGACATACTTCTTGATATATCTCCTATGAAAAGAGTGGGTTGCCCTAAGACTATGAGGTAGGACATTTGTAGAGGGGAGACACTAATCAGGGAAGTAGAGAACTTGCTGAACAGCAAATGTGAGTAGAATTTGAGCTAGGATTCAGGGCGCATTTACCTGCACCAGGCCATTAGAATTGAGCCTGCTTTCTTTTTGGCAGGTTTGGAGAAACTTTTTAAAGAAATGCCTTGCCACTGTTTTACATCAGGAAATCAAAGATACTGAAATCTGGAGCTGGCTTAAATTTTCACCAACTGTACATAGAAAGACAAACAAAAACCATTTGTTAGCTGATATTATGCGGGTTGCCAGATTCTAAGACTCCGCAGAGACACCCACCATTGATCAGAGGAGCCTTTGAAAACTTGCCTGCTGAAATAATAAGGATCTCCGCTCTGATTTTAAAAAAATTAAACAATTTTTCCTGCCTCTCTCTTGCAGTAGAACCATCCCTGGTTAGATTATGTTGAGCGACTCTCAGCACTTGACCTTATTTACACTGGGCCATGTGTGGGGCCCTTGGCCTTATTTCAAAACCTGTCTGCAAATAGTGAAGCCGAAGTTTTAGTAGCAGTAATTTTTGTTTCCTTAGTCAGCTTGCTAGGCGATAAGGAAGTGGGGTGCGTGGAGGGAGAAGACGGGGGCAGTGGAAAGCGAAAGAAAGAAGAGTTGCCCTGTTCTTTACTTGCCCAGGGCTGACTTCGGTTCTTTGACGTGTGTCCTCCAGGAAATGTGGCTCTCCAGAGAAACACGTTTTCCCATTCTGTTTAATTACAATGCAGTTTCATGATGTGGAGGAGCTGCAAGTTGGTGATAGTCTGACGCCTTACAGCAGGCCTGCTCTTTTTATTAATAACTTGACATTCCTGTCACATTTTCAGAGAGGGCATGTGATGCCTGACGTGTCAGCTCAACTGGCACCCCACCCCTTTGTGGTAGAAATATTAAACAATCGGCAATTTAGTGCTCTTGATGATGCCCCAGTTTTGATTTTGTTATGTTCTCTTACGATTTGGTACAAGGTTTTTTTGTTAATCCTTTCCATTTCCCCCCCCTCCCCATATGAAAGCTATTTTCCATGGTTGGAAAATATTTGTTTGCACAGTAAGAGAAATAGCATTCCTTTTGTTTTTGTTTGTTATGGATTCAAACTGGTATGCTCCCAGACAACAAAGCCTGTCATCGGGAATTAAGACAATGATTCGAATTTATCCTTGAAGTCTTTTTCTTTTCCTTCCTAAAAATACTGGTTCCAGATGTCAAGGAGACAAAAGGCCCATCTTCGGTTCTGCACACTTTTTCTCTCCTTGCAGTTGGGGTGGGGACGCAACGCCGCACGTGGGCTGGGCTCGCTGGCGTTGTCTGCTGCAGACGGAAGGCTCTTACGCTTCTAAAGAAGAGGGACCTGCAGCTGTTCCCATCTAGCCCAAGATGCCAAAGCCCCCGTCTGCTGTCCTGATTGTCAATTTGTTCTTTTGTGGGAAGATACACCTGAGGCTGCTTTTAAACCTCCTGTTTCATTCTTGAGGCCTGTCTCAGAAATGCCCTTGGCTTTTTGAAAGGAGAAAGTTTGGGCCAGGAGGGAGACTCAGAACTGCCTGCTGGAGGATTTTCATACAGGATTTGCTGCAGAGTTGGGATTTGTCCAAAATAGGAGCCTTGAACAGGTTTTCCACAGGTGTTTTTTTTTTTTTTTTTTACACATTTTAAACCTCTGTTCTCATTACTTCCTCCCCCTTCACCCCAAGTTCTTAAAGAGTATTTTGCTCCTTTGGGGAGTTATCAAAAAGTGGTTAGGCTTGGTGGTATGGCATCAATTTTGTTTTCCTTCTTCCTGTTTGAACACATGAAATGCAGGCTGAAGGTCACAGTTTTAATCCACAGCATCTGTATTGGTTAATATCCAGTCAAGGGTAGTTGATCAGCTTGTGCCTAGGGAGAAAGTTGTTGGCAACACAAATCGGGAATTTCCTGGATGGACTATGCCTGGTCTTCCAACAGATGTCAGGCTACTTAAAGGCCCCCATCATTGTGCTTCTTCAGAAGAGCTATAATTGTCTTTTGGAAGGCAACACCTACCCCTTCTCCTTGATCGGGCAGGTAGCAGTTTATACCCGCAGCATGACTTCTACTGTTTTTTTCTCCATTTAATTTAGATGCTCTTTGCAGCAGCATCGTTGGTTGATTTGGATTTCTCAGCAACCGTGGATCCTGTCAATATACTGTGCAAGTCTTTGTCCCTTTCTGTTGCTTATGTTTTTTGGGACGAATTGCAGCTTTCAGTTGTTATATTCTAGTCATGAGATTTATCCCAACAAAACTCAATTATGTCAGTTAAATCATATTGGCCTTCCTGTATGAAAAGTACAAGCTCATCTCATTTATTTTCTATACCCTGAGCATTAGTATATAGACAGTGAAGAGCATGAACTTTATGAGCCAGTGTTCTTCCTGATTCTTTATTGAGTGGTTTAATAGGTTCTGTTAAAGCAACATTCCATAAACTTGGCAGATTATAACTGCAGAGTCCTGTCACCGCAGTAGAATGTTTTTGTTTTTCTTTGACCCCTTTATAGGCTTTCAGGAGAGCTAAGTACACAGTTGACTTAGATGAAAAAATGCTTAGGGACTCCTCCCTGACAAACTCATGTTATCTTTCCCTGGAAAGTGGGTGACTTAATACACTTTCTACAGTAAATAATCTCTCAGTCACCCATAACGGGCAATTAGAAGCTCTTGAGACACACCTCTTACAGTCAGGAACTGTTCTGGAGGACTGTGATGCCTCTTATAACTGAGCACACAATCTCTTTGAGCACGTAGCTTCTGGTCACTCTCTTCCACAGTTTCTTCCTTCTGTAACAAGGTCCGTCCTTCTTTGACAGCTCCTGTTAGCTTCCTCTGTTCACACGTTCATCATTAGGATTGTTTCTTTTTCTTTTTGGAAATTGTAATATATTTAGTGGACTGTTGCTTGACATTGTACACCATAGCTTTCCAAACTGTCGCGACAAAACCCGGAAGTGCTGATGGCGTGTCGCCGCCACCGGTGGTGGTGCAGCGGCAGTGGTGCGCCATCAGTGCTTACGGGTTTTAGCGCAAAACACGAGGCCGCCGCCGCCGCCGGTGTGTCAACAACGGCGGGAGTTTGGAAAGCACTGTTGTACACATTTATACTGGAATCCCAAGTCCAGTTGCATGTAGGGCTGTAAATTTAATATTTTGGAATTCTGAAGAATTCAGATTAATCTTTAAGGCATCCATAGTGGGTTTTTTTTTTTTAATTCCAAACAGTTACATCTCAGGTAAAGTAGGGTGAAAACAGTTGACTTGGTGTTAGGAGGGAATCTTTGCTTTTCATATATCTTGTAAAAATGAGTTCTAATACTATTTTTTCTCAGCTTTGGCAAATTTTGTTTTGGTTACTTGTTTGCTACTAGAATAATCCTCTATGAAGATTATGAAATTATTTCCTCATCCATTAAGAAGTCTCATGGAACTTTTCAAGGATGTCCCTGATTTCCTTACATTTTTAATCTGATGTTGGAGCCAGGGGCCTCCTTGGGCAGAGTAAAAAAAAGTCAAGATGGTGGATGCATAATTGAAGGCCTGTCCATCCTTACATGTATTGCACCTTGTTGACTTTTTTTGACATATTCCACCCCTCAAGATGCCCTTGGTTGGAAACGTTCACCTGTCTTATTAAAGGAATGGAAAACAGGGCAGGTATGATGGTGGTTAAGGGGCGTGGTGGCTCAGCGGGTAAGACGCCAGGCTTGTCGATCGGAAGATCGCAAGTTCGGAGGTTCGAATCCCTAGCCCCGCGTGACGGAGTGAGCTCCCGCACTCGCCCCAGCTCTTGCCAACCTAGCAATTCAAAAGCATGCAAATGCAAGTAGATGAATAGGTACCACTTCGGTGGGTAGGTAACAGCGCTCCGTGTGCGTCATGCCGGCCACATGACCGTGGAAGTGTCTTCGGACAACGCTGGCTCTTCGGCTAAGAAACGGAGATGAGCACCGGCCCCTAGAGTCGGACACGACTGCACAAATGTGCGGGGGGAACCTTTACCTTTATGATGGTGGTTGGAACTCTGCATGCTATTATTTTGTGCTGATGACATATCTTCTCTTTATCAAAACTTATACATATTGTACAGCAGTTTGATAATTTATCAGGTTATTTAATTAACTGGATAAATTCCATATTTTTTCTATCAGCTCTGATGGTTCTATGGAAAGTTCTAATGATTGGGAGTTTAATTGTTGTTTGAATGTTTGGAAATAGTTACCCCAAGGAAACATTCCTCCTTTGTGGCTCTAAATATATCATTTTTAAAAAAAATCTGAGATGAAAATTGACGTAAACAGATTTTAAAAAAATTCTACTGAGTTTGTGGGGAAAGTTCAAATGTAGTAAAAATAACTATTTCAAGAATATACTAATATACTAAATTAGAAGTATTCCTTTGTTAATAACTTTTAACTTTTTCAAGCAGATTGATATGGTATTAAGATTCTTTAATTGGAAAGACAAATTCTTAGATTTTATTTATCCAGTCTATAGCTAACATATGATTGGAGCTTTAGTTTTCTTGATTTTTGGCTTTATCATTAGCAATATATTTGGACTTCACTTCTTTTTGGATTTACAGATGAAATAACAAAAGACATTATAAAGTGGTGTTACTCATTCAAATAATGGTAGGAGCTTGGCTGTATTTTAGTTACAGCTCTGTTTTATTTCCTGCTTTAAAGGCTGCAATGCACATTTGGAAGATGTTGTGACAGAACTATAATTTTGATCCTCATGATCCTTATTCATACAAGAAACTCCTACTTTGGGTTGATCCTCCATAAACATTTATTTGTTTATGGTACTTTTATGATGGTTTAATTGGGCAAGTCTAAGTGGCTTACAAATACTGTAAAACATAACATATGGCTCAGTACAATCAATAAAGTCATACACAATCAGTCCAATTACTTCATAAAATAATAGATGAGTAATTACAAATAGTTTGGATAATAAAAATGGTGAGTACATCTTTTCTCTTGGAAGTCATGTACAATTACTCAGTTTATTTCCAATCAAGTTTTCAAGCCATTTGGAGGAGGAATTTAGATTGCTAAAAATTGCAAAATGATAATATATTAAACTAAAACAACTTGATTTGGCAATATAGCCTGAATGCATTAGGAATATCTAAAACTCCTGAATTATTATCAGTATTGGAATATACTTTTATCATTAGTACTGGAACCTTCAGTTTTTTTAAAAAATATATTAAAAATTAGGGCTATGTGGTGATTAGCATGAAAGCCAGCTGGGTGACTTTAGGCCAGTCACTTTCTCTCAGCCCAACTCACCTCCCAGGGTAGTTGCTGTGGGGAAAATAGGAGGAGGAAGGGGTATTAGGTATGTTAGGTATGTAGAGTCCCCCGTTGGGGGAGATGGGCGGTCATATAAATTTAAATAATAAATAAAATAAATAAAATGTTCCCCGCCTTGAGTTATTTATAAAAAAAAATAAAGGCGGGATAAAAAATCTAAAAAAATTATTTGCAAGAACTCTGGAATAACCTGTTGGAATATTTATTAGTGGAGCAGTGGCAAAGAAATATGCTGAGTATATTTTGTATGATTTTAAGACAAGGTAATTCAACAAGGGGTTGTGGCTCAGCGGGTAAGACGCCAGGCTTGTCGATCGGAAGATCGCAAGTTCGGAGGTTCGAATCCCTAGCCCCACGTGATGGTGAGCTCCCGCACTCGGCCCAGCTCTTGCCAACCTAGCAATTCGAAAGCATGCAAATGCAAGTAGATGAATAGGTACCACTTTGGTGGGTAGGTAACAGCATTCCGCGCACGTCATGCCAGCCACATGACCGTGGAAGTGTCTTTGGACAACGCTGGCTCTTCGGCTAACAAACGGAGATGAGCACCGGCCCCTAGAGTCGGACACGACTGCACAAATGTGCAGGGGGAACCTTTACCTTTACCTTTTTAATTCAACAAAGCTCATGCTTTTGGGATTCCTCAGAGAAGGTATAAAAGGGCTTTCATTATGTTGGAAGTATAAAAGTATAAAATGGATGAGGGAACACATATAGATCTCTTCTATTAATGTTTAATTTTTTGTTATCAATGTGGTTAGTAATAAGGCATTGCAAAGATGACAGTTTAAGGACATGAATATCAAAAATTTGTTACTCTATGAAGAACTAGGGGTTTATCAAGGGTGAGAGACAGCAGAAAAGATCATTGTTTAGTGTTGGAAAGATTGGGTTACCCCAGTTTTATGAACTTGGATCACACATAATGTTTATTAGGAGCCCCTTCTAAGCAGTAGAAGTGATTTATTTCATTGTGGTTTCCACAGTTGAACACAGGCTAAATATCAGAATTCTTTCACATAAAAAAAGAGATGTGCTGGATCACTCCAAAAGCCCTTTTTATCTAGTATCCTGTACCCCATATTCACCAACCAGATTCTGGAAAGCCCATATCTCCCTTTTCCCCCAAGACGTTTGACGTGGTGTTTCAACTTATGACCTGCATGGTTATTACTAAGGGACAGTCTTCATCATCCTTGTAAACAATGTCTGGATGTTGAGACAAAAATTTTGGACCTCCATCTTCCTGATAGTTAAAAGAGCTTTGAATCAGACAAATATTAGAAACATTTTCTTTTCTTTTTACAAATCTGTTCATTTTTTCATTGTGGATGCAAGAATTTCTTTTCATTCTGAATAAGAGGTTTTAAATGCATGCAAATAATTCAAATGCCTTTTGACATATGTGAGTGAAGGTATTATCTTAGCTAAGGTATGTATCTCTTTGTTGAGCAGATTAGTGGTGAAGCTCAAGAACTTTACTCTATCCGACACGGTCCTGTCCGAGCAGCCCGAGTCCTGCCATCACCGCAGATCAGTAAGTACAGAATCCTGCATATCAATTTCTTTCTCTCTGCTTCCCTGCCCCAAGGGGGAAGGAGGTCGAACTTGATTGTTCATACACTTGCTAAATTCATTTGAGAGCAAGGCTCTTCTTTTTAATGCATGGAGAAACTGGATCCTCTGCCCTTTCATAACTTTATGTTCTGCAATCCATTACTATTTATGCCTTTCTCTACCTAGTTCACTTGTGGAATCTCAGTGAACAGGATGTTTATCTGAAGAAGTTGGAAGGGGAAAAAGGATGGTGGGAACTGCTATTGGTTACATCTGTACCCTCTTTCGTGATATTAAAGTTGGCTCCTTTTCATCAGCAGTCTCCCTCCAAATAACCAGTATTTCAACCAGCAATACATCACTCAAGCAAGCAAGCAATACTCCAGTCTGAATGTAGGAGGCACGTGATGAAATGTGACCTTGCAATTTGGTTTAATTTGGTCATCAGGAAAGTGCTTTGAGGTCAGGGTGGATTGTGAGTGGCCAACCTGAATCTAGGCCAGAGTTGCCAATTTTATCTTAAAAAATAACAGCATGTTATGCCAAAGTAGGGGCCAAGGGTGGAGGGTTATGGACTCCATGCACAGACTAACTTGGTCTTGTCTTGGTCCCTGGATTATTTGGAAGAATATAGTGTTGGGAGCATAATAACTGTTTAATCCTGGATTTTGTAGTCCTGGGTGTGTGTGTGTGAGAGAGAGGGAGAGGGAGAGAGAGAGAGAGATCAATGTTATGCAGCATGCAGCACCAGGTGGGCTTCTAGGAACTGATGTCCACCACTCAGCATAGCCTTGGTCAATCAAGGCTTTCACATAACCTTTTTAGTAAGTTAGAGAAAGTACAGGGTATGGTACCAGCTTCAGGTGTACCTGTGGCACCTGCAACATTAATTCCTTGCTAATGGTAAGGATGTGTTGCTGGTCAGTTTTGGCAAGTACAACCTAGTTTTACCTTGCACATGTTCATACTATTCTCTGCAAGCTAAGATCTCCAATCTGGAACTACCTTGCAAGTCAACATAGTGTTGTTTACATCCCACCAACTAGGAGGTATATGTTGTCACACTAGGCAATTCCTGAAGAAGGCACATGCAACATCTATTTTTGGCAAAATGTTTACAAAGTGTTGGGATTTTTAATTTTATTTATTTATTAGATTTATGTCATTTGTGCAGGAGCTCAAGGCAGCCTTATAGTGCTCACTCCTCTTCTTTCGTTCCACGACAGCAGCCCTGCGATGTAGGTTGGGTTGAGAGAGAGGGTGTCCCAAAGTTACACAGTGAGCTTCTGTGACTGAGGATGGACAAGAACCCGGGTCTCCCTGCTCCTAGCCCAGCACCTTTACCATGTGTAGAGAGCCACAGAGATGACCTTGGAGGAGATATGCAGAAACGGTTACAAAAACAAAAGCATGCTTTAAGCTTAGGAAACAGAGGAGGTGTGAGAAAGAAGTCCAGAATGACTGTACCCTCATCATACTGGGGCATAAGAGGGAGGGAAGGGAAAACACAGTCAGGTTTTCAAGATTCTGTTGTTATTATTTTTTTATTTTATTTTATTTTCTATCCCGCCTTTATCATTTTTATAAATAACTCAAGGCGGCGAACTTCCTTCTTCCTCCTATTTTCCCCACAACAACAGTTGTGTTGGGCTGAGAGAGAGTGGCTGGCCCAAGGTCACCCAGCCGGCTTTCATGCCTAAGGCGGGACTAGAACTCTCAGTCTGCTGGTTTGCCATTGGCTCCTTCCTAGGGCTGAGAGAGAGTGGCTGGCCCAAGGTCACCCAGCTGGCTTTCATGCCTAAGGCGGGACTAGAACTCTCAGTCTCCTGGTTTGCCATTGGCTCCTTCCTAGGGCTGAGAGAGAGTGACTGGCCCAAGGTCACACAGCTGGCTTTCATGCCTAAGGCGGGACTAGAACTCACAGTCTCTTGGTTTCTAGCCCAGTGCCTATTATAGCCAGTTATTATATCTGTTGTTGTTATTATTATTAATATATCAATATAATAATAATAATATATTTACATATATATTATTTTATTTATTTTTCCAATTTCTATCATTGCCCTTCTCCCCCGAAGGGGGGACTCTGGGCGGTTTACAGTGAAATCATCAATTAAAATGCATAAAATACAATACAATACGATACAAACACTATACAAGTAAAAATAAGTTAAATATAAAATCCAAGGGGCGATAAGATCATGTTTAAAAGAGGACTCTATTGCGCCAGCCATCCCCAGGAGGAACTGTTACCTTTCCCATCCCAGGCGAGGTGGCAGAACCAGGTCTTCAAATTCTTCCGGAAGGTCGGGAGCGAGGGGGCCTACCTCACCTCCGGGGGTAGAATGTTCCAGAGGGGGGGTGCCACCGTAGGGAAGGCCCGCCTCCTGGACCCCGCCAAGTGAAATTCCCTTACCAACGGGGTCCGCAGCATGTCCTCTCTGCATGGGAGTGGGACGGTTCGATGTTATGGGGATGAGACGGTCCCTCAGGTAACCTGGTCCCATGCCATGTAGGGCTTTAAAGGTGATAACCAACACCTTGAATTGGATCCGGAAGCATACTGGCACCCAGTGCAGCTTGTGCAGCAGAGGTGTCACATGTGCCAATCTTGGGGCACCAATAACTGCGTGCGCAGCCGCATTCTGGACCAGCTGAAGCTTCCGGATACTTTTCAAGGGTAGCCCCATGTAGAGCGCATTGCAATAGTCTATATGGGAGATGACCAGGGCATGAGTGACTGTACAGAGGGCATCCCGATCCAGGAAAGGGTGTAGCTGGCGCACAACATGGAGTTGCGCAAAGGCCCTTCTGGCTACGACTGCCACCTGCTCTTTGAGCAGGAGCTGTGAGTCAAGAAGGACCCCCAGATTCCGCACTGGGTTTGAATGGGGTAGTGCGACCCCATCCAGAACTAGAGATGACAACTTCCCGGATTCAGAGGAGCCATCAATCCACAGCCACTCTGTCTTACCAGGGTTTAGCCGAAGCCTGTTGTTCCCCATCCAGACCCCCACAGACCCCAGGCACTGAGAAAGGGTAGCCACTGCATCACTTACCTCACCCGGGATGGAGATAGATAATTGAGTATCATTGGCATATTGATGATACCTCATCCCGTGGTGACGGATGATCTCACCCAGTGGTTTCATGTAGATATTAAACAGGAGAGGGGAGAGAACCGAACCCTGTGGCACCCCACAGAAGGGTTGAGGGTCGGATCTCTCATCTCCTATTACCACCGATTGGGACCGGCTCTGGAGGAAGGAGGTGAACCAGCGCAAAACTATGCCGCCCACCCCTAAGTCCCTGAGCCGTCCCAAAGGGATATCATGGTTGATGGTATCGAAAGCTGCTGAGAGGTCGAGAAGAGTCAGGATGGATGCAGTCTCCACCCGACATCCCAGCCTGAAACCTGACTGGAAGGGGTCTAGATAATCCGTGTCATCCAGAATCTGGAACAGGCCCATGGCTGCCATGGTAGCCATGAACTCCTGAGCCGCTTCTGAGGTACGTCCCAGGGACAGCAGGTTGAAGTCCCCCAGAACCATAAGCCTGGGGAACTCCACCGCTAGCCCTGAGACGGCCTCCAGCAGCTCGGGCAGGGAGGTTGTTACACAGCAGGGAGGCTGGTACAGCAGCAACACTCCCAACTGCTCTTGGGAACCCACCTTGAAAAACACGGTCTCACAACTGGCTACTTGTGGAGCAGCGCCCCTGAAGGCCGCTAGAGACTCTCGGATGACAACCGCCACCCCTCCTCCCCTACCCCGGTGTCTTGGCTGGTGCCACACCTGAAACCCGGCCGGGCACATTTCCGAGAGGGCTACCCCCCCTTCAGGGCCCAGCCAGGTCTCGGTGATACACGCCAGGTCTGTCCCCTCCTCCATGATCAAGTCACATATGAGGGGGATCTTGTTAACAGACCTGGCGTTGAGAAGCAGCAGCCAGAGACCAGGGCGCTCGAAGATCTGCTGACCAGGGCCTGGGTCTGAACCCAGAGGGCTGGAACCCGCCACCAGTAACAAACACCGGGGGCATCTTCCCCAGAGATGGCCTGCCCTCCAGTTCCCGTTATAACATCCCCAGCCCATCAGCACCTCGATGGGGCAACCCGCCCCACAGCCCCCAGAGATTCCAGGCCCAGTAGCCTCCACTCCCGGACCTCCGAAAACCCTGGGTTGAAACAAGGATCCCCTCCCCCATGCACACATCCTCCCGTACTCAGTCAACCTCAGGTGATGGCGGGCCCCCCAGCGCACCAGCTCCCGCTCTCGGCGCTGTTAGGGCCCAACCACCCCCTAAACACCCACTGTGCCCCCCCTCAGCCTCTCTCACTGGTCACAGAGGGGCACCATCAATTCCTGCCCGCCACCTGTCTCTCAGGGGTGGGCACTCTTACATACCATCACACAATCCTGGATTCCCCTGAAGTCTCTCACACCCAGGGGGAGCACCACACTCACACCCAGGGGACCCCAATAACTCTCCACCACCTCTAAGTAGATGGGGGGAAGTGGTCAATCCTCCACTCCCAAACTCACTTCTCTCTATTATTAAAAGTTGTTAAAATCCATGGAGGTGTTGTACCATGACCACTTCACTCCTCACGTCTCATGTATCGTCAGGCCGGTCCCCTCCACACATATATAGTTCCCATCAAATTTGTGGAGTCTCTTTCCTGACCTGGCCTACCTTAAAATGCTGACACCACTAGACCAGACTGGCTCTTGGGATGAGGAAAGGGACTGGCCCAAAGTCCCCAAGGGAGGTTCAATGGCTGAGGGAGGACTAGAACCCAGGTCTTCCCACTCCTAATGTGCCATCTTCACCTTCATCTTCATTGAACTGGCTCTTTGGCTGAAAGAGTGAGGGCCCCCTGAAGCCACCTTCTGAACTTCTGTGGTTGTGGGGGGATTTGGATTTGGGTCTCCCCACCTGTAGCTGAACACCTTCACCACAATGCCACCTTGGTTTTTGGGCTGAGAGAGAGGGACTGGCCCGACCTCCCCCTCAGAGCTTCCATGGCTGAAGCAGGACTGGGACCCAGGTGTCCTCAGTCTTAGTCGAGTAACTTCACTGCTCGACCACTATCTTGGTGCTCTCCTTTTTAGCCAAGGAAAGTAGGTCATAAAGAGGCATGATAGTGGTATATAAAACAAAGCTTCCTGTGGAAAAAACAAATAGGAAGAAAAAAATTATCCCTGTCTTGTAACAAGGGACAAGGTTGTCCAGCAAAGCAGACTGTGAAAGATTTAGCAGCACAGGTAAAAAAAAAACCACCTTCAGAAAAAGTTAGATAAATTATCGAATTTACTACTAAGATGTAGCGATGACCATCAGTTTGCATGGCTTTGAAGGGGATTAGACAAATCCAGGGAGGATACAAGTGGTACTACTTATGATTACTATGTACAGAGATCTTTAGTACCAAGGGCAGTCTACTCTGAATACTCTACTCTGCTCTACTCCTTGTTCTGCGGGGGTGCCTGTAATCCCCTTGTTTGGGAGCCTGTTGGAGACGTCTCACTTCACCTAGGCCTTCCCTTTGAGAATGTTACACATAATGTTTTTCTTTTTTCCTCCTCTTTTCCACTCACATTTTAATGCATAGGTTTTTATAGTGTTTTTCCTTATTACAATTATATTGCTATACATTGATTGTATTAATTATGTTCCACCAAGTCCATGTCGACTGTTAGCAACCACACAGATAGATTTCTCCCCGTGGTATACGGAGGAGTTGAGGGTCTTGAAGAGGGTGAAGAGACGTCTAGAGCGTCGCTGGAGAAAGACGAAGGCGGAATCGGACCGAACACAATCTAGAGCCGCTATTAAGGCCTACCTTGTGGCGGTAAGAGCGGCGAAACGTGAATATTTCTCCGCTCTTATTGCATCCGCAGAATGCCGTCCAACGGCCCTGTTTAAGATCACTCGATCTCTCTTAGGTAGGGTGGAGTTGACCACCCACCTACAGGGCCGTGCGGAAGAATTTTCTGAGCATCTGCAGGATAAAATCGCTCGGATTCGGTCTAAGTTGGACTCCATGCGTGAAATGCAGTCTGGGGAGATGCCGGGAGAATGGTCTTGCCCTATTATCTGGGAACAATTTGATCCTGTTGGACCTAAGGAAGTGGACAAGATCCTCCGAACTGTTAATTCCACCACATGTCAGTTAGATCCCTGTCCTTCCTGGCTAGTAAAATCAGCCAGGGAAGTGACATGTGGATGGGTCCAGGCAATGATTAATACATCCTTGTTGGAGGGGGTGTTTCCAGTGGCCTTCAAGGAGGCGTTGGTGCACCCCCTCCTCAAGAAGCCATCCCTGGACCCTACCATTCTGGACAATTTTCGTCCAGTCTCCCACCTTCCCTTTTTGGGAAAGGTGGTTGAGAAGGTGGTGGCGCTGCAGCTTCAGAGGACCTTGGATGAAGCGGATTATCTAGACCCTTTCCAGTCAGGTTTCAGGCCGGGATTTGGGACGGAAACTGCATTGGTCGCGCTTACGGATGACCTCTGGCGGGAGCGGGATGGAGGTAGTGCATCCATCCTGGCTCTCTTAGATCTCTCAGCGGCGTTCGATACCATCGACCATGGTATCCTTTTGGGACGGCTTAGGGAGTTGGGGGTGGGCGGCGTAGTTTTGCGCTGGTTCACCTCCTTCCTCCAGGGCCGTTCCCAGTCGGTGCTGGTAGGGGAGGAGAGATCCACCCCGCGACCACTCCTGTGTGGGGTGCCGCAGGGGTCGGTTCTCTCTCCTCTCCTATTCAACATCTACATGAAACCGCTGGGCGAGGTCATCCGACACCATGGGATGAGGTATCATCAGTATGCAGATGATACTCAACTGTATATCTCCATCCCAGGTGAAGTAAGTGATGCAGTGACCACTCTGTCCCAGTGCCTGGGGGCTGTGAGGGCCTGGATGGGGAACAACAGGCTTCAGTTGAACCCTGGCAAGACCGAGTGGCTGTGGATTGATGGCTTAGCGTCTTCTAGGAAATTATCATCTTTGGTTCTCGATGGGGTAGCACTGCCCCATTCGGAACCGGTGCGCAACCTGGGGGTCCTTCTAGACTCACGACTCCTGCTCGAAGAGCAGGTGGCAGTCGTGGCTAGAAGGGCTTTTGCACAGCTTCGGCTTGTGCGCCAGTTGCGCCCATTCCTGGATCGCGATGCCCTCCGAACAGTCACTCACGCTCTTGTCATCTCCCTTGTAGATTATTGCAATGCGCTCTACATGGGGCTACCCTTGAAGACTATCCGGAAGCTACAGCTGGTGCAGAATGCAGCTGCGCGGGCGATTTTAGGTGCGCCAAGATCCGCACATATAACACCTTTGCTCCGCGAGCTGCATTGGGTGCCGGTCTGCTTCCGGGTACAATTCAAGGTGTTGGTTATCACCTTTAAAGCCCTACATGGCATGGGACCAGAATACCTGAGGGACCGTCTTATCCCCATATTATCGACCCGCCCCACCCGATCGTTCAGAGAGGGCCTGCTACGAGCCCCATCAATTAAAGAATGTCATCTGATGGGGGCTAGGAGGCGGGCCTTCTCTGTAGCAGCACCCACACTATGGAACATCTTGCCCCCAGAGTTGAGACAGATCCCCTCCCTCCCGACCTTTAGAAAAGAATTGAAGACCTGGTTCTGCCACCTGGCATGGGAGGGAGGAAACAATAGTTCCTCATGGGGATGGTTAATCCCGTAATTTTATAATGCCCTTCTTTTATTAATACTATCTCCCACTTGGATTTTATTTTAAATTATAGTAATTGTATAAATTGTTGGTTTTTATATTTTATATTTTATGCTTTTATTTAATTTTATTATTGTAAACCGCCCAGAGTTCCCCGTTGGGGGAGATGGGCGGTTATATAAATTAAATAAATAAATAAATAAATAAATTTCCTCCAATCTGTCCCTAACCTGGTCCTTCAGGTCTTTCAGTGGTGCATCGGTCACCGCTGTAACTGAGTCCAAATACATTGCTGCTGGTTGTCCTCTTTGCTTTCCTTCTGCTTTTCCTAGCATTAGAACCTTCTCCAGAGAGCTGGGTCTTCACGTAATGTGTCCGAGTGAAAACTCTGGGTTGATTTGATGATCCATTGGGTTGTTTTCTTGGCTGTCCATGGAGTTTTTTCCAACATCAAAGTTCAGAAGCATCAATACTCATCCTGTTTCTTCAAAGTCCAACTTTCGCTTCCCCGCCATTCCCTGCACGATTCTGATCTTTATAGGTATAGATACATCCTGGCATCTGAATATCTTTTCCAAGGCCTTCATGGCTGCTGTACCAAGTGCGAGGGTGCGATGTATTTCTTGACTGCTTATTCCTTTGCTGTTGATGGTTGATCCTAAAAGGCAGAAGCTATCAACGTCTTCATTGTCAATTCTAAGGCTGGTTGTTGTACCTGTTGTCATTAGTTTGGTCGTCTTTATATTTAATTTTAGTCCCATTTTTTCACTGTGCTCTTTGACTTTTATTACTAGAGCTTGCTAGATCCTTATTACTAGATCCTTTGCATTTTCAGCTCTCAGAGTAGTATTGTCATAGTGCAGGTTATTGATGTTTGTTTTTCCAGTTTTGAAACTATGTTCATCTTCTTCCAATCCAGCTTCTCTTAATATACATTCAGCATACAGATTATATTAAATGTTTAAAAAATTTCTTTGGCCATAGAAGGAAAATAATGCTTGAGTAAACAGGTCTCTGGCCTAATCTTGGAGGGCCGTCTTAGGCTCTTACCTGATAACATAGATTCCATTGAATTCAATGGATGTTAATGGAGTTGCTTTACAACTTATTAATTTTTTTAAATAAAATATTTTGGTTTCTCTTTACATTGCTTGATGGAAAGTAAAATCTTTGATTAAAAGTAACCTGAAGCATTATTGACCAGGATCTGGAATCAGATGAAAGTAAAGCTTGTCTTGGATAGCATGAACCCGGTTTGGGAGCAGAATAAAAAGGGTTTTGTAAGGAAGAAGCTGATAGCCATCAGTGGTGCTGAAACACCCTTTTACTGGGAAGCTATTAGAAAAAGGGTGGTTGGACATCAGGCTGCCAGTGGACAGACTTGGCATGTTCCCCAAAGAGATGATAATCTGAGATAAGCAACTCATTCCCAGGTGTGAAGAGAAAAAGTTTAGTTTAGTGGTCATTTCAACATCATAGCTTAATAGTTTGTCAGCTATGTTTGTAGAGAATTATATCCTTTTGATACCAGTTTTCTTAACTGTGTTGCACTTTGAAAGCATAAAGCAGCTCTGTTTGGAAAGACTATTTTGTGTTTTGCTTTGGGAAAGAAGTTGTTACATGGTTGCACAGGGTCTGTACCAATTATACCTGTTTCTGTGTGCATGCATGCTTGTTTTTCCTTAGAACTGAAGCTAGAGCTCAGGCCTCTTGAGATCTGGTAGTTTCTATAGAAACTTTGTACATCTGTCTCAGAATTCTGTGTTGCAGAGGATGCTGGGAAGTGTTGAGTTTCATATGCAAACTTACCCAATTCATTAGATGAGAGGTATTAATAGTTAAAAGTTGCTGTATATTTTTCTTCCTTAAACAGGGGAAAACAAGAAAAATAGGGTGAAAATGTAAGACATTTGTGTGGATGAGGATGTTGCCTGGATTTCCCTATCAAATTTCTATAAATGAGGCTAGCAGTTACATTATCAATCTTGTTCTATTACCAGACTAAAATTATTTGAATTAGAGGATAGCTTTAAAATATAAATTCTGCTCAACACAGTGTTTTCTACCCTGACGTTCTGACTCTTTAGCTGAATTGCAAAATATCCTATCCTGCAAGCAGTGTGTTTTTGAGTTCATCTGAACATGGATAGCAGAGATGCCCTTGCAGTAGCCATTCCAATAGCAGTGTGAATTGAAACATCTCTTGTGATTCTGAATTTAATTCCAAGTTATGCAGAATTTTGCGTTGCTCACATCTGTGACTGCCTTTTTTTTAAAAAAAAAGGCAGCCTCAAGGGCTGACTTAGCATGTTTCTGTGTTAAATAAAGGAATAATAATTATTTAGGTTGATCTGTAAAGGAAGGCAGATGTTAGAAACGCCTGCATGTGGTCAAGCATCTTGGGTGGCTATGTGGTTTTCCATCCTCTTAATACAAAAGTAATTCTTCAGCAGATGTATTGCACAAACTTAGCTTAGTAGGTGACCCCGTGGCAGCAGCTTTTAACAGCCTTAGGTGGAGCTAGGCGGATCTTGGCTTATTAAATGCTACTATTTAAGTGATATATTTCTGGTTAGTAGGTTAAAATGAAAGCTGTCCTATGCAGGCCTTCAAAAGAAATTATAGGACCTAATTTTCATGATCTGAAACCATTTTAGAGCTATATATTAAAGCGGGTGAAAGTTCTAATTAAATCCATGTTTAAAACCCTTTCTTGACTGTATTGGCCCTCTTTAGGTTTTAACTTTTATTTATTGTTAAATATATAATCAGCTGTACCCATTAGAATGTTTTGCTTTTCTCCTTACTCATTTTTAGGACTGAATATGGAAGCTCTTTGTTAACGTTAAGAATTTATGGACTCAAGCAGAAGTGATTCTCTGCTTAAAGAGGATATATAAGCCCCTTATAGCAGTGAAAGGGGGGGGGTTTCCTACAGTAGATTTGGAATGAAGCCATGTAGTTTTGTTTGGTGGTAGATTTAGCACAAAGGCAAGCAATGTGTCACATGAAGCATAGTTTAGTGCTGGAAGACGTGGTCATTGTCCATTGTGTTTTAGATGTATTAGATTTTCTCTCTTAGAGGAGCAAGCTTTGATGCTGGGACACTTCAGTGTGTGGCTGCTGAAAAACTAGTGCTTTCCTACTTAAGAGTCTCAATGTGAAAATACTAAAGTTTACTTTATGTTACTTAAATAGAGAGTTGGGAGTGTGGATGCAATTGCAAACTAGGCCAAGTGGCATTATATAGTTGAAAGAAACCAGAGAGCATATTTGTTTAATGTATTTTTATTTTTTCTTTCCCTCCAAAGTGGTTGTCAGTGTGGCTAACACTTCACTTCTGCACTTCCTTAATTTACCCTTTGTCTTATAATCTGGATTACACACTAGTTCAATTTCTTTCATCTAGTCGTGAATTAAATTATATCAAACTTTGTATTAAGACTTGACTAGCCTCTCTGGATTTCAATTCTTGAGGGTTTTAGCTGCAGTTAGTAAGTTTTTCTGGCTCACATACTACCCATTAAATAGAAAGTGGTAGAGCTAGTACAGTATGCTATTTTCTCAAGGTCAGGCCTTTCTATGATCTTGGTAGCTCAGATTGCTCCGTCACCAGAACTACCGGAAATGGTAGACTCTTTTCTGACACTTGGAAGTTGTAAGAATGTTTGTGTAGAAAAACAGAAGAAAACAATGCAGAAATTAGGTTACCTGAATCTGACCATCAATGGGGCCAAACCCTGCCCACATTCTCCATAGACGTCCATTGCTTCTCTCAGCAGAATGCTCACTTGTGTTTCCAAAATGGAGTGAAAGGCTGTCACTCAGTAGAAGAACCTTTCCTTTGCATGCAGGAGACCTGATTTAATCTCTGCCCTCTCACAGTTGGATGGGAAAGATGCCAGTCTGAAATCTGGAAGGCTGCTTCTAGCTAGTCATTGTGGGGCAGCATGGACTTGGATGGGTCAAAATCTGACTTGGTATGAAGCAGATTCCCTTATTTGTCTTCTAAAACAGAGGGATCTTTCTTTTGCTAGGTAATCTCACAAAAGCTTCCAATTACACAAAGAAAAATGGAAAATAGACAGATGTGCTGCTGCAATATGCACCAGAAGTACAAACTGCAATTACGTCCTTCTTATTGCTCCACAGAAAAATATCCAGCAGAAACTCATGAAAAATAAATTAGAATCCTGCCTGTGTGTTTTTCTTCATATTTACATAAGCATAAGGGATTAGGCTGCTCCTGAAAGCAAACTAGAAAGTTATTGATGGGCACCCAGATTTTTCTGGGAGGACCTGTCCCCCCCCCCCAACTCTTGTCTTGCTACTTATCTTCTGTGAAAGTTTTAGGCTTGATGGCATTAGGGCCTTGTCCTAGACCAGACAAGAAGCAGTAGGTTTCCTAAATGTATAGTAAAAGAACTTTCCATCACCTGCTGCCTGATTTTTCTAACTGGAGGTACTCTACTTACTAAGCTATTTTTTCTTCTGTAACAGGACATGAGTAGTTATTACCTTTAGAAGCTGTTGGTTCCTATATTTCTACAGACAGGGAAAATGAATCTCTATTCTGGTTCTTTTGAGGCATTCATTAAAAGACATAACATTCTCCCTCCCCCCCAGTACTAGAGTCCATAAATTGGACTAGCTTGGCTTAGTTAACTATGACTTTGAGTATCCCCAATGTCCCTGATTCTCCCCTCAACCCCCCCCCCCAATCTTTGGGCTATTCAGAAAGCTTAGGGGAACGTCCCAGTTGTCTCTTAGCTGTATGTTGTACAACACTTGGAAAGAAACATGGGGAGTATTTCTTGCTGCTCGGAAAGATACTCAGCACTCTTTTTTTCAGACTCTGGTGTAAATGAGACTCCTGGAGCAGCAAGCTGAGTTGTGCTAAGTGTTTGGTTGCTGGATAATTGGAGCCTCAGTGGGTGGAGAATTCACTGTAACCTCTTAAGATTGCTGGTGCCAACTCTACTTTCTCAGTGTCATGCAACAACTTCCCTGAAAGTAGGAAGGTGCAAAGATGCTAATGTTTTCCTGATGTGCTTCTTTTCTACTTGTACCCTCTGCCTATAACCCAAAGCAGAGTGTCCTTAGTTCCCATCTTTTGATGAAGGACATAAAACTAGCAACAAGCCAACTGTGTAGAGATCTTTGGCAAGGCTTCTTAATTGATAGTGGCTCAGATGGACCCAACCTGTGAAATTCCCACTGCTGAATGGAAACTCATTCTGCCTTGTGTTAATTTTAGATAGACTGAATGATGACTTACTTTCTTTCTTTCTTTCTTTCTTTCTTTCTTTCTTTCTTTCTTTCTTTCTTTCTTTCTTTCTTTCTTTCTTTTTTTCCATTAAACAAGACTGTAGAGGAGGTGTGGCGCCTTGTTGGCAGGAGAGACGGTTTTCATTACTTTAATTGTGTGGTTTATCAGGATTTTCAGCTTTAGGGAGGAGGGTTTGTGGGTTAAATGCAAGAGTGTTATGACAGAATTAAAAGGATTTGGAATAAAAAGGAGTTAAAGAAAAAAAGCCTTTTGCGACAGGATTTCCATACCTTTTTGATTTGATGGATTTGGCAAGCTGTGGGCTTAAGAAAATATTCCCTATAAAATGCTGTTTGGCATTTTGTTAAATATTCTGTATGGAGCAGGTGTGTCGCGGCAGTGAGTTGTACATAGAAAGCACACAATCTCATATATTTTAAAAAACCCTGTAATCCACTATAACTTGGAAGGATAAATCCCTTCTATCTCCCACCCTTGTCAGCTTGTGGGTGAGGCAAATGTCTCCTCTGTTAAAGACTGCTGATGCAGGGGATGCCACTCTATACTTCAAACAGTAAACCTGATTCTCTGAATTACTTCAGAGTAGTCCCTAAAAATCTGTCTATGAAAATCTCTTGAAGTTGATTGTTTCATTTTGTTCTGTTCCATTTCTAGATACGAATGTGACAGGAGCTGGCTGGTCATGTCTGGGCTCTGTAGCTATGCAGGGCCAAGTGTGGTTAGTACTTGGATGAGAGACCAGCAGGGAATCCCAGGGCTCAACTCAGTTCATTCAGTTATGCATATTGACCCTGAATGTCAGCTGAAACTTGGGATTTCCAGTGTAAATTGTCTTATGCTTTTTAACTGCACTATAAAAATCAGCCCGAAGGTTTTGACTCTTTTAAGAAGTGTAACTCCTTAAACCATACATGACAAGTGTTGAATATCGTGAAAGGACAGCCTTTACAGTATGAAGGGAGAAGCTTTGATGTCTGCATTTCTTTAGAGGAAATCTTTTGGAAATCCTATGCAAGTAATAGGTGGGTTGAAGCTGGCAGTGGGTAGAATCAGAACCAAATTGAATGAAGCCACAATTTTTTTTCCTATTATATCTGTGGTCTCTGAAGTTGAAGGTCAATGCAGTGGGATGCTCAAGGTGAAGTGCAGGGTAAATAGGAAGGAGTCCGCAATTAAGAAAGCTGTGTCAAGGTCCACAACTTGGTAAGCCATAGGGAAATCAGTCTGTAAAGTTTAAGGGTCAGGAACTTGGCAAACATGAAGAGTTCATAGAACACTGTTGCTCCAGACCTGATTCCTAGTACTGTATGGAGCTGTTTCATGGGGCAGCTAGAAATGCAACTTGGTACTGGCTGCAAATGAGATTTGGAAGTCAAATCATCTGCTTCTGTGTAAGGGGCCTAAGGATCTGATGGCAGGGAGATCTCCACGGAGGGTCTTCCCAATCTTCGCATCATTCCCACTGTCAGATGCTGGCATTCAGGATCAGGGCGCATTGTATCTGTTCTCTCTCCCTCTTCTGCCCCACCCCAGTGGATTACTTGTGTGGCAGTCTTGGCTTCATAGGGATTTTGAAAGTAGGCTGGGTGGTTCACCTTCCTCCACAGTCCCCCATTCCTAAATCATTGAGATTTAGTAACATGTTTAAACTTTATTGCATGTAAAAATAGAAGGTAGTACCGGCAGAGTGGTGATTGGCTACTGTTTGTGTCTTTTACACAGTGATCCGGGAAAGTATAATTTCTGTGCTATCTCTGATGGCCAACTTTAAAATTGTATTAGTTATTTAATAAGCTGTCCCACCTTCCACAAGTAAGCAGCAACATGATTTCAGTATTCGCAGAAAAATGGATAAGCTTTACTTTCAAATCTATGGAAAAGAACATTGTTTAAGGGAAGCTCCTTTTAATGTTTACATTACTTCTCTATTCTTTTTTCAGTATTTGTTTCTGTGGGGCTTCTGTGTATAACCTTACAAGCCACAGTTGGTGCAGGGAGGGTAGACTTAAAGAACCTTTCAAGGAGAATATTTGTAGCTCAGGGTTAAAAAACCTTCCCAATCCAGCTGAAAATCTTCTGTGGCATATCGTTTTGCAGGCAGGTTCTTTGCTAAGTTGAAATGATGCCATGATTTTGTAAGTAATTTCCAGCAGTTTAAACTGAATCTGAAAGGCAACTGAGGAAACTGCAGGGTTGGTACAGTGTACTGTTGTGCTGATCCTTCCCCATCAGAATGAATGGGCCTAGAACAAGGGTGGGAAATGGCGGCTCTTGAGCCAGATCTGGCTCTTTGGCCCCTCGGCTCTGGCTCTCTCTCTCTCTGTCTGCCGCCCGACATCCGGAAAGCCGGTCTCCGGAAGCAGCGCGAACCCTGGGGAAGAAACAGAGACGCTGATTGGTGGAGACTCAGAAGGAAGGATGCCTCCACCAATCAGTGCGTGCCAAAGGGGAGCAGAGACGCGGGCTGAACAAGGCAAAGCCCGATTGGCCCTGCTTCCCAGAGGCGCGAAAAAAAGACCGGCGCGGGGCCTCGCTCAGCTGCGCGCGGAAGCACTCCAAAAAGACCGGCGCGGGGCCTCGCTCAGCTGCGCGCGGAAGCGCTCCAGGTCCGGCGGCTCGTCCAGCTTCACAGCCCAGCGCCAGCGCGCCCGGACTGGCTCAGAGACGCGCGCCGCCAGCAGCGCCTCCGCCTTGGCCAGCCTGCGCGCCTTGGAGAGCTGGGGTGCAGCGGGACGGGAGTGTCACTGACGGCCCGCGAGGACCGGCCATGGAAGGTGAGCGAGGGCCGGGGCGGCCGGCCAAGCGCAGCGCAGCCCTGTATCTTACCCTTCCGCGCGATTGGCCCCCGCCCGCAAACCCAGCCCCCTTCCGCGCGATTGGCCCCCGCCCGCAAACCTCGCCCCCTTCCACGCGATTGGCCCCCGCCCGCAAACCCCGCCCCCTTCCACGCGATTGGCCCCCGCCCGCAAACCCCGCCCCCTGGCTCTCGAGCATTTCAAAATGTGCACGAGCATGTCAAAATGGCTCCCGGCATAAAAAGTTTGCCGACCCCTGGCCTAGAATACTGGCTTTGCAGTTTCAGACACAACCCCCGGGTAAAAAAGAGAAAAAATGTGTGTGTATTAGGTTGAGTATGTATGTACTGTATATATAAACGTGTGTATGCGTATGTGTTGTCTTGTATCCTCATGCTGTATCTTAAAAATGGCTGCTCCTGTTTGGGAGTTTCAGCCTGCCTTGTTTTCCTCTGGAATACCTCAGAGCCAGGTGTTGATGCAGGCAAATATATTACGTATGCTTTAGCCTTTCCTTTATTTTCCAGTTATATCTCAGAGTGTAATGACTCCAACTTCAGTGCCCCCATAAACACTTCTCAATGCAATTCATTGAAATGCAGAATAAGCTTTATTCAGGATACATGTAAATTGAAGCACTCCTAAAGATCTGAATGCGGATTCCCGCCAAACATCGCTAACTTAACTCTCCCCCCTGCGCGCCAATTTCGCAGGGACTATGATGTCAATGTCCAAAACTTTCCCTCTCCGTTCCCAAGCCTCCAGCTCCTGCAGGTGGTTGACCTTGACGCTGCATTCCACAGTCTCCGATGAAACCCACAGCACTTGGCACACGCTCCCCCTCCCTCCAGTTCACACGCTTAGACTACCTCTATACCCATAATGGCAGGTTTCAGCTATGAACCCTGACACAGAGTGACTGGATTCACACATCATATGAAGCCATTACAGAATTTGTTTGGATTTGGCTTAGTGTGTTGTATGAATCAAGGGCATTTTTAATTATAAACCGGTATGTGAATCCCTAGAAATATGATTTATATAGCAAACAATGGTTGAATCATATCATGGGTTATACAGTATGGGAACCTAGCCAGTGTGAAGCTTTTTCTATTCCTTGAGCATGCTCAGATATCTTTGCACACTATTTACTCCCATTTGATTGTCCTTTTTAAATTAAATTAAAAGATGGTACTTTTGCGTGCTTCAAGTTTAATCATTTAGGTAACTTGTTTTTCAGTAGCTCCATTTCTGTCTTTGCAGAACCACTAGGCACTGTTACAGGTGAATTAAAAGGCTGTGTTAGCAAATACCAAATGTCTTCAGGATCTTTTTCTAAAAAAAGTATTTTTGTGGTATACAAAATCCTCAGTGCAACTCTTTTTTATGTATGTGTTTTAGGCAAACTTGAGTTGGTCTGTTGGGAGTGACAGTTTTGTTTGCCTGAGTTTCTTAAAAGGGCTTCAAATGTTTATCAACAAAGGGTTCATATAATGCAAATGTGCTTGTGGAAGGGATTGTTGATGGTAAAACTGTCTCTGTGAGTCATTAAATGTTGAATAAACTGAGACATAATTGGGGAGGAGGAATTCTGTAGATGATTGGTAAACCTTTTAAGTGCACAGATTCTACCCAGGCTCTTTAATCTTTAGGAATACCGTTGAGTGAAAAATCTGTCTTTCTGTGTTAATGGTTTTTCTGTTCAGATTATTTCAGATTAATTCATTTTAGAAGACCATGGTTAAACTGTGAATTAAGCTTGGTGAATGGCTTTTCAGCAACATTTTCTGTTGATCAAATGGCCTGAATTCTAATGAGAAAGAAGCCAACTGTTAGGAAGACTCTTAACTCTTTTAAAATATGGTTTTATTGTTATTTATTTTTTAGATTTTTTTTAGTATAACAGAAAATACTTAAACATAGTTCAGTTGCTTTAACTATTTCATTTGGGGATCTTCCATAATTATCACCAACAATGTTCATGGGTACATCTCCGTGCTTGATGAGTTTGCAGTAACATTTATTTAAGGCTTGTGAATGGTTCACAAAGAAAGTTTTCTGTCAGTCAAAAAAAAAAACTGGACTGGAATAGGCTTTTTTTTTTTAAATGAAGATTGTAATGTGCTGGACCATTCTACCCCATGCAGTTCAAAGTGATATGACCCATTCGGTAAGAGTTGCCCTACATGATATTAGAGATGAATGTGCATCTCCCATGAATTTCTCAATATAGAATACACTGGGAAAAAAACCACCCTCCTGCTTTATGACTTCAGGAAGGTTAGAAGCCTAAAAGATGGGTTTGTTCAAATCTAGCATCCTGAGTAGTTACAAGTCCTTGTATTCAATCCCTTAATTCTTTGTATGTCACTTTGTGAAAATATCTCTTGGCATGATAAAAATATCTCAAATAAAATATATACAGGAAAATTCAGAATAAATTATTTGTCCAATAGAAAGATATATAGTAGTATTAAACACAGTCAACTTTTCATCATTATGAAACACCTCCCAGAGCAGAAATGGCTTCAGACACAATCTAAGAACAAGGAGAGAGTGCAGCTGAGAAAGAGCCTGTTGGGCTCAGCAGGAATGGGGCCATGATCCTCTCAGTTACCAATTGGACCTAACTAATTAGGGGGGGGGGAGACACACACACACACACACACACACACACACACCAGGGCCTTGGAGCCTGATCTCAATTTGGACAAGTTCATATGAGTGAAAGTGGTCCTCAGGGCCGTCTGATTCAAGGCTGTTTAAGATTTTAAGGTGATCGCTCATGTGATGTCATAGCTCACTTTTGAGCATAGGTAGTACTTCACTTAAACGGAGGCAGCTGTACTTACAAACATGGTCTGCATATGTAAATGTAAGCCATTAATAGCTTTGTAGAGCAAAAGCAGTAACTGCCCTGAGTAGTTGTTTAAAACTGCGCATGGTATTTAGGTTTAATAACAGCTTTATAAGCCATTTGATCTCTGTATGGTTAATAATTCAGGGCAGCAAATATGTAACAAATGCTTTTGTGTGTGTCTGTGTTCTGCTCTATTCAGATCGTGAGAAGAATGATAACTTTGCTGAGAAGAGACCTCTCCTTGCTGTGTGCAAAAGCATCGGATCTTCTGGGTAAGATGATTACATCCAGAGGGGTAGCTGTGTAGGCTTGTTGGTTTGTTTTAATAAATACAGCAAGGAGCCCTGTTGAACCATAAAGACTTAATTGCCTCATTGTGGCAAATCCTGTGTGGGCCAGAGCTTGCTTCTATCCGATGTGTTAACCTCTGTCTGAGATGGATTTTGGGCAGAGATGACTCCAAAAGAGGATGTGTCTCCAAATTACATCTGCTCTCCTTCACAATATATTTTACTGAACAAACGTCACAATCCTTGCCCTCATAATTACTTATGGTCTTTGCCACCCCTTTTCTCCTATAACTTTTCCAGTTTCTGCAGTTGTAGATGTTGGTAAAGATAGACAATAATTGCCTACATTTCTGCAAGAAAGTAAACTTGGGTTTTATCTTAGGCTCCCTAAGTGTAATCCTGTGTAATGCGTTAAAATACTGGTTGGTGTCTGAGTTACCACTGTTCAGGAACAAACATGGTGGATACCATTAAAAGTTGTAGCCCATGAACATATGAATCCCTGTTACAAATCTGTTCTCACAATAATCCAAATTCAGTGCCAAGAAAACCCAAATTTTGTATCTGTTGTAGATGCAGAGTAAACAAATGTATACTGTATGATTCAGTCTTATTCACACAATTGAACATCTGCTTTCACAGAATGGAAGCAAAGAGTCATGCAGAATGCTTAGGCCTCATTTTTGATCAACGAAGAAGTTATTCAGCTCATTAGCTATGCTACTTGGGGATTCTGAAAGTTGTATTGCAACATTATCCTTTAGGATATGTTTACAACTTACAGTGCTGTTTACATTGGTGATTATATGCTTGTCAGGATGTTTATAATCATACACGCAGCATTTTTAGTCAGAAAAACTTCATGTCCTCTTTGGAGTACAAGTGCTGCTTTGCAGTCTGTCTGTCGTTCATTCTCATCCATTGGCTCTTATCTGGTCCATCGCTAAGGTAGCCTAAGAAGAGCATGGCATTTTTCTCATGGGTGTGGGGGGAATGTATAAAAGGCAATTGTATCGATCTATTCTTAATTAGGAGAAAAGAAAAATTCTGCACCAAGGAAAGTTCTGCAATCAGTCTTAGTTTTCCATGCTTTGTTTTCATAACACTACTTCTTCTAGGAAAAAGTGATAAACTAAGCAGTTTCTCCTGTCTTCAGGTTGAAATCCAAAAATTCACCCAAAGAAAAAGGAGATGAGGAGGGAAGAGGAACAGCCATTGACACTGTAGTTAAAGTATTGGACTGGGACCAGAGAGAACCAAGTTTAAATCCAACCTCAGCCATGAAAACTCACCAGGGAAACCTTGGGCCAGTTTCTCTCTGCCCAGCATACAGTACCTCACAGGGTTGTTGTTGTTTGGGGATAAAAATGAAGGAGTTCTCCAGGTATGTTTGCCGCCTTGAGTTATTTATAAAAAAAATAATAATAAAGGCGGGATAAAAATAAAATAAAAATAAAATAAATAAATGTAAGCCACCTTTAGCTCTTGGAGGAAAGGCAGGGCATACATCTAACAAAAAAAGGGCAGTAGTTTTACACCAAGTCAAGATTTTTTACTAAGTGATGCGGTCGTTAAGTGAATCTGGAACCGATTTTACAACTATTTTTGCAGTGGTCGTTAAGCGAATCAGCGGTCATTAAACAAATCCATGGTCATTGAGCGAACCACATGGCCGCTAAGCGAATCATGTTCCCTGTTGATTTTGCTTATCAGAAGCCAACTGGGAAGGTCCAAAATGGTGATCATGTGACCACGGGATTCTGCAACCATCATAAATGCAAGGTGGTTGCCAAGCTCCCAAATTGCATTCAAGTGACCACAGGGACACTGCGACGGTCATAAGTGCGAGGAACGGGCGTAAGTTGGTTTTTCCAGCACCTTCATAACTCCGGACAGTCGCTAAACGAATGGTTGTTAAGCAAGGACAGCCTGTAGTGTCACACCTACTTTAGAGAAAGGACTGGACCGCACCGCTGGAAGAGGGGGGGCTTTCCAGTGGGGAACCAAGAGTTTGAACCAGGCCATTCATTATTAGATGGCAGAAAAGTTGACAGATCAGCAGAAAGTGCCATTCCTGGCAATTGGCATTTGTGAGCCCATGCAGAGATGGGTGGGTGGGTGGGTCCCTGCTTATCTGATTTTCATGGAGTTCAGGGATATACCAATCTGAGGCCTTAGATGTGGCCAGTATAGGCCTCCCCAAACTTGTCACTGAATTGTATTTTGTAATGTGACAGGGAAATCATGTTCCCTTCACTTAATTAATTTTAACCTGCATTTCCTTTAATGTTAATCAAGTTACAGTTAAGTCCTAGACTTTCCCCTTTTGGGTAGTGTGACCTTCAGCATGCCATTCAAAGGCCAAATTAAAGAAACAAGATTGCATCTCCTTGTTATTGATTTATTTGCTAATCTACATTCATTAGATATCTATCCCACCTTTCTTCCAGGAACCTAAAGTGGTAAACACAGCACTCCTGCGCAAAAACAGTCCTGTGACTGGCCCACATTCAACCAGCAAATCTCTTTGGCAAAAGGAGGACTTGGGCCTGGGTTTCCCCAGTTTAATTCAGGACTAAATGTGGACTTAAAATACAAATGCCAAATAAATTTATAATAATATAACAGTCCTAACTCTCGCAAGTTCCTCAGCCAACATTCCATTCCAAAATGGATTTCCATTCCTTCTCATATTTATTAAGCCAGCTTCCAAGCTGGAACAACTGTGGTGTGAAGCCAAATGCTTGACTGCACTCAAGGTGGCTCCCAATAAAAGTTTCAGGGTTAGAGACTCAGCTGTCTTCTTGCATGTGCATACTGCATTTATGGGGGTGGAAGCAGTGGACGCAATGACATCTGTGGCTGAGGAAACTCTTCTTTAGTCTGGGAAAAATGTCTCTGATTGAAGAATGAGAACTACACGCACATTCCTATGTGCTTCACAAGACCGCCCTGTTTACAAACAGATTATTAGAAATGTATTACTACCTTTCACAGTTCCAGGAAGAGCTTTTGAAGCTTTCCAGTCACAACACGCCTTTTGTAGATCTCAAAAAGCGGTCTCCAGTTTAAGGATGGTGTGGTCTTGGTCAAGGGTCTTGCGAACCAAGCAGAATGCAGCTCATCAGCCTCACAGGTGGCCCAGAAGGGACTCGAGAAAAGGCATTTTAATTCACTGCCAGAAAGAGCAGTTCTGCTTCAGATAACTTCAAGGGAATGGCAGGAGCTCAATGTTCCCCTGCTTGGTGTGTGGAAGGTCTGAAGTACAGCCCTTGGCAGCCCTCCAGTTAAACAATCAAGGGATGGGAATGATTACACGATGGAGAACCTAAAGAGTTGCTGGCAATCCGAGTTGACTGTACTGGGCTAGAAGAATTCACTGTTTGTCTTTGAAGGCAGCTCACTCTATTTAGATAGTGCTTTGCGTATGCAGTTATGAGTGCTGAATGAGTGGATCTATGTAAGGTTCTGTTTCCCTCGGAACCAGGCCATAGCTCCTATGTCACCAACATGCAGGCTCCTGTGCCAACTACAAGATTGTAGTGGTTCTGTATTATCTTTTACTAGTGGGTACGCTTGTTTTTCATTTGCCACTCTAACCTACAGCTCTGGTGATTTCTCATCACAATGCTAGCCAGGCATAACCTTTTTTAGCTGCTGAACCCAGATGTCTGCCAACTGCTGCCAGCTGCAGAGACAGTATCTTAAGAAGTAGAGTTAAAAACTATCTTGATATGCCCGGGAAAGGGGCTGAAAATAACATTGTGGAGTTCTTTGCTTAGGAAACCAAAGCAAAATGCGTAGATATAGAGCAGGTTTGGCAATAGGGCTTGCAAAAAAGATCTTGGAATAGTAGCTGATTATAAGCGAAGTATGAGTCAGCATTGTGACATGGCTGCAAAAAAAAAGGCAAGTGCAGTTACAGGTTGCATCAACCCAAGCATAATTTCCTAATCATGGAAAGTAATAGTTCCGCTTTATTCTGTATTTGTCAGATCCCACCTCAAGTACTTTATCCAGTCTGGGCATAACTCTTGAGGAAGGATTCGGAGAAACTGGAACAGTTTTTTGTGTTTTTTTAAAAAGGGCAACAAGGGCGATAAGACTAGAAATTAAATCCTTTGAAGAGAGGTGGAAGGAATTGAATGTTTGTCCATGAGAAGAGAAGAGTCAAGGGGAGCATGATAGCACTTTTCAAGTACTTGAAGGAATATCACACAGAAGGAGGTCAAGTTCTGTTTGCTGTCGTTCCAGAATGCAGGACATGGAATGATAGAATTAAGTTACAAGGAGGCAGTTTCCAATTGAATGTTAGAAGAAACTTCCTAACAGCAAGAGAAGTTCTGTAGCAACCAGTGACCTGGAGAGGATTTGTTCAAGCATAAGCTGGACAGGGATGCTTTATTATGGATTCCTGCACTGAGCAAGGGGTTGGACACAGTGGCCTGAATGGCTGTCAATTCTCTATGCATGTTTTTATTTATAAGCTACTTGCTGTACAATAATCGGGATACAAATGATGACATAAAAACAGCAGCCTAACCAGTCAACCAGCAAGCTATTATGAAATTACCAAAAAGTTATGGGGCATATTTTAAGGGAGGAAATAATTTTTTTTTTGAGATTCCTCTAATGGAGCCTCTCAGCCTCTGCCAAGTGTGAGGGGAATAGCTAATTCCAAATAAATGGTGTCAGATCTTAACACTGGGATCCTTCCATTTACACAAAGGGACTAACCAGAAGTCCATGCCTGGCAGAGTGAATTATGGAGCAGCATCATACCAGGCCAGAAGCCCTGATGGTAATTGGTGAGAACCATTTCTGAGACATCACCTTGCCGACAAAGGTCCGTATAGTTAAAGCTATGGTTTTTCCAGTAGTAATGTATGGCTGTGAGAGTTGGACCATAAGGAAGGCTGAGCGCCGAAGAATTGATGCTTTCGAGCTGTGGTGCTGGAGAAGACTCTTGAGAGTCCCTTGGACTGCAAGGAGGTCAAACCAGTCAATCCTAAAGGAAATGAACCCTGACTGCTCATTGGAAGGACAGATGCTGAAGCTGAAGCTCAAATACTTTGGCCACCTAATGCGAAGAGAGGACTCCCTGGAAAAGACCCTGATGCTGGGAAAGACTGAAGGCAAAAGGAGAAGGGGACGGCAGAGGATGAGATGGTTAGATAGCATCACCGATGCAATGAACATGAATTTGAGCAAACTCCGGGAGACAGTGGAGGACAGGAAGGCCTGGCGTGCTATGGTCCATGAGGTCACGAAGAGTCGGACACGACTAAACGACTGAACAACAACAACAACAACAATTTCTTAGATGGTCACAAGCATCTGAAAGCAGATCAGTCCATTATCAGAACAAGAGACAGGTGAAGCATTTTCTTCCACCCAGATTGGTTTCAAGCCTATTATATCACATAGGCAGAGAAATAAGTGCAATAACTTGAGCCTTGAGTTAGCTATAAATAAGTGTTACATTTGATACACAGCAGTTGCTGGAATTCTGTCATAATGGTTTCATTAGCTTTTCTACAGCGAATGTACTAATCACAAGGTCCAGTGTCCTTGAGTACCTTTTTTTAAATCTATTTCCAATCCACCTTGCAGGGAGAAGCCAGACAGTTGGGATAATTGCATGGCTATAAATTTTTAAGGGGAGCGTGTTAAACTACAGTACCAGTAACCATTAAAGGGCTGTCCTTGGATGGTGACCTGGCAAAACTGAAGAAGCCCCACCTTTGTTGATATCTGAATATTGTATTAGATCAGTGTTTCTTAACCTTGGCTATTTTAAGACGTGTGGACCTCAACTCCCAGAATTCCCCAGCCAGCCATGTTGCCAAGGTTAAGAAACACTGTATTAGATAAAAGACATAATCCTGGGAAGGAGCAGCAGCTAATGATTTATCTTTGAGAATTTTATAATCGTTGGACTCCATCCTTTCCTGAGTTGGCCTTGGTGCAGGCAAAGCTACAGAAGATCTGAAGGAGACAGACTCCAAGTTGTGAAATGAGCTGTTGACAGCTTTTAGGAGATAGTGGTAGGAGTCTTCTTTCTACTGTGGAACTTGGATTTTGTGGCCTCTGTTGAAGACTTTGTGTTGTCTGACCTCTGCCAGAATGGGGCTCCTCTAAAGATGCACATGGCTGTGGGCACAGCAGAGCTGCACTTCAAAAGTCAGGGGGGCCAGGGACTATTTGTGGAGGGCAGGATGGGCATGCTTTGGATCTTGTCTATTAAGCAGTGCCATCTGACAGGATCCAGGAAGCGAGTCGTCTTTATCATAGTGCCTGCCCTTTCGAATACCGTACTCTCCAAGATTCATTTGGCCCCAACCCTCCTGGCATTTCGAAAGTCCTTGAAGATCTCAGGTGTCACTACTGTGATTTATTTGTTCATCTTCGTTGGTTTTTAATCCTATATTTGTTGCCCAGAGTCTCAGTTGTGACTATGAAAATGTATAAAAATAAAATAATCCCTAATTTTGGTTTCATCTACTAAGGGAAAGGCTCTGGGATCATAAAAGGCATGGTTGTGGATTCCATGAAACCCCTGGGCTGTACTTTTTGCATCCCTGGTCAAGTAGGCACTCTTCTTCCCACACTCTTCTGTCAATTGAAAAGTCTCCAGCTGAAGCTTCAGACAAGACTGGTCTGGGCACTTTTTCTGTATAGAATAAGTCCTGAATTGGGATAATTGAGTTTGCTCAGCTTCACTGTGTTACATGCCGATGACGATGGCTTCCCCCTCCTGTTCCAACCATCAAAAAGGATGCAGCCTTGAAGTACAAATGGGAAGCAGATTGTCTATTCTGGCCTAGTGTTTGATGCTAGTTTTGGTAACTGCTTCAGTCAATTTGGGCCTTAGATTACAAGATTTGCAAATGGAAGGAAAACCACCCCCATTCTCCCAGCACCAAAAAAGTGAAGAAACATTTGCAAAAACTCTACTTTTGAACAGCGTCAGAAGTGGTATGTAGGCGAGGAGTTGATGGAAATAGAACAAGAGAGGAAAGTTATGTGCCTCCCCAAACAACGTGAAAAGAGAATAAGTGGAAAAGGTGGGTGATGAAGAATCCATGGAAAACTGTTTAGGTTACTTGGTAAAAGCGAACAATAGCTTCCCCAGCAATGTTGGGTGATGTGGTCCATTATGTTCTATGCAAGAGCAAGTTACAAGGAAGAAGGAAAATCATTTATCGACCCGCCCCACCTGATCTTTCAGAGAGGGCCTGCTGCGAGCCCCATCAATTAAAGAATGTCATCTGATGGGGGCTAGGAGGCGGGCCTTCTCTGTGGTGGCACCCACACTATGGAACATCTTGCCCCCAGAGTTGAGACAGATCCCCTCCCTCCCGACCTTTAGGAAAGAACTGAAGACCTGGTTCTGCCGCCTGGCATGGGAGGGAGGAAACGATAGTTCCTCATGGGGGTGGTTAATCCCATAATTTTATAATGCCCTTCTTTTATTAATACTATCTCCCACTTGGATTTTTATATCTATTTATTATATTAATTGTATAAATTGTTGGTTTATATATTTTATATTTCATGTTTTTATCTAATTATTTTTATTGTAAACCGCCCAGAGTTCCCCGTTGGGGGAGATGGGCGGTTATATAAATTAAATAAATAATAATAATAATTTAATGCTAATGCTCATTCACATTGAGATGAATTTTGGAATTTTTTAATTTGGAATTTTTTAATAAACTGGTAAGACGGGGGGGCTTACAAGAAATTGTGGTTGGCTTACAGAATGTCTCTCAGTCAGGCTGCTTGTTTTTGTGAAGGCACAGAGAGGTTTCTGAAATATCATCAGGCTCAATGACAGTATAATCCTTGGGATTGCTGGGGTCTTAGGATCTCTGGAAGGCCCTCTTGTGATGCCTTCCCTCAACCCCCATCTTAAATCCCCCTCCTCTAGCATGGAATGGGTGGGTGGATAAGGAAGTTCTTTTTCACATTTCTGCTGTGACCTTGATGTTGCATCATTGTTGGCTAAGATTTTGCAACCCCAGGACCACACATTACCCCCAGGTTTCCTTGTCACAAGCCCTTGGAACCCCGCCCCCCCCAACTATATTTACCTCGATCCAGCAACACCACTTTCCTTCTGTTTTGAAGTAGAAAGCACACAGATTGCTAGTGTATACCCTAAATAGGTTTTACTCTGTGGCTGTTTGTGTGTGTCTTTTTTGTTTGCTTCTTTTTTTAAGGGGGGAAAAACTCCAAAGTTTCACCCCAAACCCAGGAGGAACCCTCCCCACAAATGCTCCATTTTGCACCCTGTTGCACCCTTGACCTACCCATAGCAGCCATCCACAAAAATGCTAAGACTACCTCCCGCTACCAGCAGGACATTGTGAGACACCTATATTGTTGCTCCTCCCAGCTCTGCCACTCCTGCTTGATAGCACGATGCATACAAGGAGTTTTGTTTGACGGCATTTGGGTGAAGGTCCTCTTCAAATCTGGAATCAGCCCTGATTATTGCCTTGCACATGTAAATGGGAGATACCATTCATTGAACAGGAATGAACCTTTTTTGGCCTGGGGAGCCACACTTCTGCCTTCTGCTCTCCCGAGAGGCTATGACTGGTAATGTACTAACATCATTGAGTCGGCAAGGCCACTTTTCTTCCTTGTTTGGGGGTAATTTCCTTCCTTCCTTCCTCCCTCCCTCCCTCCCTCCCTCCCTCCCTCCCTCTCTCTCTCTCTTTCTTTCTTTCTTTCTTTCTTTCTTTCTTTCTTTCTTTCTTTCTTTCTTTCTTTCTTTCTTTCTTTCTTTCTTATAGCCACCCCTCACAAAATGTGACCCTGGGCAGTGCACAATAGAAAAATTAATATAAAAAACTAAAATTAATATAATCTAAAAAGGCAAGGAGAGAGTGACAGATATTAACAACAGTGGAGCAACAAGTCACCATTCCCTTGGACCCCCCAAGCCTGATGACATAGCCGAGTCTTGAGGGACTTGCGAAAAGTTAACGGGTGGAGCCAGCCTGACCTCGGGGCGGGGGGATGATGTTCCATAAGACAGGCACCACGGCAGAAAAGGCCCGTCTTCGGTGTCCCACCAGATGTAGCTCTTTAGCAAATGGGACCCACAGCATGCCTCTTCTGCAGGATCTGATGGGACGGGCAGATGTGATCGGGTGGAGGCGGTCCCTCAAATAACCCGGCCCATGCCATGAAGGGCTTTAAAGGTCAAAACCAGCACTTGCATTGGACCTGGAAGCCGACTGGCAGCCAATGCAGCTTGCAGAGCAGAGGTGTAGCGTGTGCTGTTCTAAGGGCACACGTAACTGCCCGCACTGCTGCATTCTGCACCAGCTGAAGCTTCCGGATCCTCTTCCATGTAGAGTGCATTACAGTAGTCCATCCGGGTGGTGACCAGGGCACGAATATACTTGTTTTGCCCCTTAAATTCCTCTAGGTTTCCCCCAAATGAAAAAGAAAAATATAAAATAATTTTTCAGTCCTACCTAGTCTGGTGCTGAAGGGCTGCATGCTAGCTGTGTTCTGCCCATCTCTGCCCTAAAGCCTGTTTTAGAGACTGTAATGGCTGGGTTCACATGACACGCTACGCCAAAGTGAAACGCAGCACATTATAGGTTAGTGTGCGATACAAACCTAGCCCCTGAATCTGTCTGTCTGTCCTCTCCTTTTGCCAATGGAAGCCTTGTATCTGCCAAGAAATCAGTGCTGTTAAGAATGCAAGTGTGGTGTGACTTTTCAGTATGAGGACCCTGAGATCCACCTGCTTAAGCATGCACTTGGAATTATACTGGAAGCCTAGGAATTTTTTTTGAGTGCCCAAACCAGAGTTCTCAGCATTCCACACAAAAATCTACTTGTGATCATGTGATCACCCCACTTTTCTTTTCTTTTGGCAGCATACTTGGGAAGAGAGGAGTGTCTTTGTTTTGCTACCATCATTTATGTGATATGGAGTCAGATGTCTTTTTTTTTTAATCTTTTGCAAATCTACCAGAGGTCTTTAAAGACTTTTGCCCACCCTTTCCCTATAGTATTGATCAGATTTTACAAAATTAGGAGCCAGAGCATCAAGGTTTGTAAGTAAACTGATGCAAAGTTGGGGAATAACATGTAATACATACATAATAAAAATCACAATTAGAATAATGTGAAACTAGAAAGCTTAACCATGCTCCCCTGAGTAATATTTTTTTTTCCTTAGCTCATAGGAGCAAGTAGCAATCATTTCTTTTTACAATGTAAGATAAGAATGAATTCAGTAGGGATCAAGTTCATTTTTTTTCTCCATCCATTCTTTCCATAGAGCTCAGTCCTGGGTCATATAAAGAATGTAACACGGTGTTGGAAGAGTGGGTTGAGCATAATGTAGCTATTGTACGCTGAACCAGGCTACTGGTCCAAACCAGTCTGGATTTCAAGGACATCTTTCCTCGCCCTGGTTGGGGCTGCTGGTAGTAGAATCCAAGATGTACAGGATGGTGGTAACTGTTTCTGTGTCTGTCCTCTCTTTCAGCCATGTATACCTGTGTGCATGCCCACGGTTTTATTTTACTAGTTACCACGTTAACTGACATTGGTGTGATTGGATATTCTGAAGCTTACAGGATGAGATTTTGTGAAATTGAACATGGATATTTTCTGAGGTCAAAATATTAATTCAGGTCAAGAAAGAGATTAACTTGAATAGCCTGATTCGATTGAAGGACAATTATGGAAGTGCTTATGTTTATTGGTCTTTTTCTCTCTCTCTGTACAGACAGACTGATATGTCTGCCTGTCTGTCTTATCTCCTGGTATTTAAATCAGAATGTTTCATCAATTTTGCATTATTATTGTTTTAAAAAATGCAATAGGAACCAACTGCAATTACATTGCAAGACAGCCAGCAGCAGCCATTCTTAATGGGTGGTTCTAGTTTTCAGCTCTCCAAAACCTCTGGTTAACACTATTTTTTCAGAAAGCATCTGGTTGTGAAACCGCTTGGTCAATTGCAGGTGGTAGGCGTTTTATTATGTGTGGGATATGTCGGCAAGGTGATGTCTCTGCTTTTTAATAAACCTAGACAGTATATTAAAAAGCAGAGACATCACCTTGCAGACAAAGGTCCATATAGTTAAATCTATGGTTTTCCCAGTAGTAATGTATGGCTGTGAGAGTTGGACCATAAGGAAGGCTGAGCGCCGAAGAATTGATGCTTTCGAACTGTGGTGCTGGAGAAGACTCTTGAGAGTCCCTTGGATTGCAAGGAGGTCAAATCAGTCAATCCTAAAGGAAATCAACCCTGACTGCTCATTGGAAGGACAGATGCTGAAGCTGAAGCTCAAATACTTTGGCCACCTAATGCGAAGAGAGGACTCCCTGGAAAAGACCCTGATGCTGGGAATGACTGAAGGCAAAAGGAGAAGGGGACGGCAGAGGATGAGATGGTTAGATAGCATCACCGATGTAACGAACATGAATTTGAGTAAACTCTGGGAGACAGTGGAGGACAGGAAGGCCTGGCGTGCTACGGTCCATGAGGTCACGAAGAGTCGGACATGACTAAACGACTGAACAACAACAAAAGGCATTCTCTTGGAAGGATTACCCAGGAGAAGAGAATTAACCTAAATGAATAAAGCATTTACACAATGCCACTCTGTCTCTTGAGTTACTCCTCCATATGTTTTATTTTAAACTCAGATTGTCTGATTAGAGGGAGGTAGAGAGCCTGTGGCCTTTGAGATACTTCCAGGGGTCAAGGATGATGGGGATGGAAGATCTGGAGAACGACATTTGACTGTTTCCTCTAGTAGAAGAGTCAGCAACCCTTGGCCTATGAGCCACATCTGCTTTCAGCCCCTTTTCTGGGATTCCAGGATTGGGCTACCCACATTTGACATCAAATGTAAAAAATAAGTTGTGCATAAACTCAATACATTTTTGTCAGTTTGATACAGTAAAGAATGTTAAAAATAAGCGATAGGATTTTCTGTGTTTTCAAAAAGCAAGTAAAACCTTAAACCTCTAGTAGACTGAATGTACTAATTTTATTTTAAGGGAATCCCCTCCCACTCCCATCAGTCCCAAAAACAGTTTTGGTAAAAGTTCCAACAATAACAACAAAAAAATCACCCCTGCCTCTTCAGGTGATGTCCCATTATGTTGCCTGTGGCTGTCAGAAACCCCTTAAAACAAGGGGGGGGGGGAATGCAACCAGTGTTTGTAAAAAGGATATTTGCACTTGCCCTGGGTTGCTTTCATCTTGAATAACTGCCAAATTGTATTAGATACCAGCTTTGGAAAGCTAACTGTGTGGAGGGAGCATTCCTTTGTAACCCAGAAATCCATGATAGTAATGGGATTCTATCTTGCCATCTTCGCCCCCACCCTTCCCAGAGGATTCGTGGAAATACATGTGGTCTACTTTATCTCCTTCACAATTAGACTGTGAGGTTGGTGCAATCCATGGACAATGTTCCAGGGTTTGAGAAAAGATCATGTTTCCTGGAGGCAGGCCCACAACTGCAAATTTGGCATTGACCTTGATTTATGGCTATGTAATGTAGGAAAGCCTTCCTTGGATAATTCTTGGGTTTCAAAGAAGTCATTTACATTGTCTGCATCCCCCATAAGGATTTTTTTTTCTTTTAACCCTATCATAAAAATATGGGGTAGAATCACAGGGTAGAAGCAATTTCCCTGCTGCATTCTGTTCCCCCACTCCACAGAGTGTTCCGATTCTCCGAATTCACACAGCAAGCAGCACAGTTGGAATGAAGGAGATGATTTACCATTCCATTTTCTGCATCCGGGACAGTCATATTCTATGGTCTTGCTTTATTTTCTATGGGTGGCCTTGTTGGAGGTTGCAGTCACAGAAATGTAAGCCTCTTCTGCAAGGCGCCAGGTGCCATGTTAGTTGCCACTGTGTAATAAGAGTTTAGAAATAAGGCAAGTTAGAACATGGTTCCATTGTTTGTTCTGACTGATGGCCGCTCTTCAGAATATCACTTAGGCGCCTTTCCCCTCATCTGTTTTCTTACCCTTTTAAACTGGAGATGTTGGAGTTGAAGCTTGTGGGCTCCATGACTGAACTGTGGTCTTTATCTTAAAATAAGTCATGGAGAAAGAGTGCACTCCGTTGCGTGAGCTTCCTTACAAATATGTGTATTTACATATTAGGTCCATAATGTACATGCAAAAGTTGAAGGATATTTCACTTTAAATTGTGAAACTTGTATGGTTTTCTTTCTTTGCGACTAATATTGGACATTTTTTACCAATCTTGATCCAACTTTCGGAGCATCTTTGGGGTGGGGGTGGGGAATCTGTAAAAAAAAATAGTAAAAAAGCTACATTTGAGTCTGCGTTTCCTAAATAGTCTGCCAGTTGAGTACTCTTTGGGAATAACCTGGATTTTTATGATATATAGCTCCTATAAAGGACATCCACCCAATCCCCATTTTTAAAGGGAATGTCTGTAAATAGGCATCGATTACACATCTGCAAAACTAATCTCATGAATGGGCTTGTGATCCTTCTCTCTCTCCACATCTTTTACGGTTCTCTCCCCAATAACTCTGCTTAAAAACAGGCTTAAATTGAAACTTGCCCACTCCTCCCCAAATTGAACTCTCTGTTGGGACCTATAGGGAAATCTGTGTCCGCGTTGTCCAGGCTGAGATAGTGGAACTCGCCCAGTGAAAACACACAGCAACAGCCAGCTCAAACCGCAGATTCCATTTGCTTTCAGACGTTTCATATGCGGTTCAGAAATGGATGGAAGAGGGGGAAAGCGGGCTTTTAAAACTATTTTGGGACATAGAGTTAACAAAGGACTACAGCTGAAATTATGAAAGGTTATTTACTAAGTGATATGGCAGCCACCTAAAGCCCTAGGGGCAAGAGGGAGCCCCACATCTAATTAAATAGGAAAGTCTGGTATACTAATTTCTCCTTTGCCTTGCCCCAAAGTCTGTTTGCCTTCTAGACCAGGTTTTCTGAAAGTAGCACATTTATTTTTCATTCCAGAGGTGAAGGGTTTTTGGGGAACTTGGCTTGCAGGTTGACAAAATTAGTGTGTGATACTCCAAGCTTCTTGCTTAACAGTTTGAACAGAATTCCATGTTGGTGCCAATTAGGAGCAAGGTGGACATTATCAGTGATGAAAAAATACTTTAGGAACTAGCCAGATTTTCAGAGAGACAGCCTGGGAGTTGTAATGACACCCAAAAGGGTCTTTTTCAGCTTATGGAATTCTCCACCATGAAAAGTCAGTTTTTTTTCTTTATTTGCCACCATTCTTCTACAGCTTTAAAGCATCTCTTTTCCAGCAACCTTCTGATTCTCTTCCCTCCCTCCTTGACTCTGCTGTTTAGCTTTTTATTGTATCTTGTTGTCTGTGTTGGTTAGTTGTTTTGTAGTTTTAGTGCTTTGATCTCTTTATCTGTTGTAGATTATTTTTATTATTTTAATATTGTTGGCTTTTCAGGGCATTGTTTTAAAGCATGAGATGAAGGTGATGTGGGTGTACTTACCAAGGGAGGAGCCCTGATCTTTCTGAAACCTTTTGGTATGTTCTCTTTATCCCAAAGTTGTTGAGGGAAGAGAAACCTGTTCTGTCCCTTCTTCAGCAGTGCCCGGGCCTTTCTATTTTTCTGGATTTCAGATGGGGAGTCAAGCTTGAATAGGCTGGAGGATCAGATTCCTCATGCTTGAGGAATGGGTCTCTATCTAAATACAGGTTTATTTTTCTTGTAAATATCATCTGCTCTTGTATTGGACACCAAATCATTATCTTAACCGCTAACATTTGAAAAACAAGGAGGTTCCTCTTTTCTTTTCCAGCACTGTTCAATGTCAAGATAGAGCTATAGAGGGAGCTATAAGTCTCCAGCCAGGAGTTGGGCCAGGGAGTCAAAGTCCAGGAAGATGTGCTCTTTCAGAGTTTGGTCTAAACAGGAAGTCCTTTAGAGCTCTTCCAGTCTCAAGGATCATTCTGCGGACTGGTCCCTCCCAAATGGAGAGGGTGCAAGGGTTCCATAGCTAGAAGATGCTCTAAGTTTCAGTGATATTGGCTCGAGAGGGCACTGCGCTTAGCTATAGTTCCAGGCCCTTATCCCTGTAGTTCTCCACTGTTGTCTGTTGTTAAACATTTATGGCTTGTGAATAAATGGGGAGGAAGGGAGAGGATTCCCAAAGTGCCAGTAAAATGTTTTTTTTTCCTTTTAATTGTTTCAGTTGGATGTGTTTCAGAAAATTGTTCTTTAGTCAAGGGCACTCTGAATGCAAGAAAAAAAAAATCACTGATGAATCTACAGCAACTTCCAAAACACATTATGCATGATCTAAGTTGCATTCATATTCAGAAAAGAAAGAGAAGAAAATCTCTGTTGTCTGAATTTCTTTTTTCCTTGTACTTGTCCTGCCTGCCCCCTCTTTTTTCTGTTGCAAAGAAATGTAAAGTTGTCATACTTTACATGTTCCCCTTGTGTCATGGAGGTTTTGGAGCCAAATCTTCCCCACCTAGAACTGTGCAGCAGAGATATGAGCAATCATCTGCACAGACCCACACAGAAGATGAAAAGATGCTTAAATTAAAACTCTGCTGATTCCACTTTTTTACATCTGAAATGATGCGGGGTGTGTGTGCAGAGGTTGCCCCACCATTGCTGTAAAGGTGTCCTGACCTGTGACCCGGAGTCTTCTCTCGTGGCTGCTGCCTTCGGACAATTATCCATTGACACTGGAGAATCAGGGCAAAACACTGCTGGCCGGAGAAGACCCCTGGCGGTGTATGCCTCCCTTTTTCAGAAGGACAGCCATTGAACAGAAGTGACAATCCATATTCCATAAGGAGAGCAATCGTGTTGGCCCAAGGCCTACCTTTAAAGAAAACCGACCCCTTTAATTTATTAAATAATGTAAATGCTATCCAGTTAATTAGAAGAGAAACAAATTCCACCCCAAAATGTTTTCAATATGGTCTTTCTTTGAGGGAGTGGGGCGGGGACAGTAGAAGCCAGTGAATGAGAGGAAATCTTATTTCTGGCAGCTCTGTAGACATGGAACTGCGGTTGAACTTTTTACCCTAATTACGTCCTTGCTAATGCCCAGAGCAGTCTGGAATCAAAGCATCCCTTCAGGCCTTGGAAAGTTTCTCATGTGGCCAGCGTTTGTTGTGTGATGAGGGTTACTTAAGGGGGAAGAAGAGAGGGAGAGAGAAATAAAGCCCTTGGAATATTGTGCTTCCCCCCCCCTTTTCAAAATTTTCTCAGTTACCACCCACCTCACTTGTTGCCTACAAAAATAGTGTAATTGTTTGCATCTGTGTGTTTTTGTCTGCATCGGAATAGCTGTTATAAATCAATATGACAGAGAGGCGAGCTCACGGCTTCCTCCCTGTTTTCTAATTGGTACTGTCTCTTCCTTCCTTGCCTTTCTATCTGATGCACAAGGCTAAACTGCAAAAACGCCTTGTAATGTGCTGGAACAGGAAACAGCCTCTGAGTCCCGTCCCCCCCCATTCCCCCCAAGCGGCTGAGCATCATGGATGGGCCAAATAACGGCCTTGAGTGATACCGCGACTTCCTTTCCTACCTAAAGAAAATGAATACAGGTTGAGATTTATTTACTAAAACCTATTTATTTAATTCTATTTTTGCTTTAGTTGGCTGAAAGTAATCCAGATGATGTTCCTTTCCTTTTTTTTTAAAAAAACCCTCACAACAACCCCATGATGGAGGTTAGACAGATAGATTGGTTAAGTTCCCTAAACCACAAACTAGTAATTTATTACCAGAAGTGTCACATCATTTTATGGACAGTTCCATTCTGTTGTTGCCCCCTACCTCCAAGCGTCGTTATTTCAGAAACTTAAGAATTTTTTAAAAAATGTTCCTACTGTTAGCCATTTGGGCTCAAAATACCCTGAGATCTACCACCACCCATCAGTGCATTATGTACTGTGGCTTAGATAGCCTTGCATCCTCCATATGTTCTGAATCACAACTCCCAGCTAGTCTGGTCAGTTTAGCCAGTGGCCAGAGACAGGGAAGGTGTCATCCAGAGCACTGGAATTTACCAGAGTGTCATGGCTGAGAAGTGCATTCAAGTTTATGGGCTCCGAGAGCTATAGCTACAGTTTCTGAGCTACAGAACCCCACATGGGTGCTTTGCCAAATCTGACATCTGCCCAAAGTGTCAGATTGTAGCAAGGCACCTACATGGATATATGAAGTGCTGTAGCGATGAGACTTTGGAACAGACCGGTATGTCCCAGTTGGTTTGTAGACCCCATCGGCTGCAGCTTAGGAGTTCCCTTGATCCACAGAGTAGAATTTCCCTGTTCTGTTGAACACTCTACGGGAATTTTCCTCAGCCTGGGTGCCCTCCAGTTATGCGGACTTCATCTTCCAAAATTCCCGAGGCAGAAGGGTCATTGCTGGGAGGTGAAGCCCACACAAGGAGGGGGCCCAGACGTTGGGGAAGTCAGCAAGGGCTTTTGTTTTAAAATGGCTGTGTATGAGTTGCAACATGAAAGGAACTCTACAGATAATTATATTTATGTGGTGGATTTTAGCCAAGATAGAACCTGAAAGTGGGCTAAAGCAATTAGAATCCATCCCAAACGTAACACTGTAAGGATATAGGGCAGCTGTTCATGACACAGTCCGAAATGCACGGGGGGTTCCTCCATAACCACATCAACCTTTAAAAAGTTTCCTGTGTAAAGTGTGAGAATGTCCTTTTTTTGTCTCATTTTTGCCACAGGCTAAAAGGGATCTCCCTGAAAAAAAAATGAACCCCTCAAACTATTTTACCACATTGGCCCAGCAGGAGTCTCTATTAATCTTCCTGGTATTTTGAATGAATTTCTCAATTGTTCCTGAAATAACAGGGGTTGTATGTATGCTAAAGTCCCGCAAAAGAACCATTTTTTGAAAAATGATTTGTAGTTCTTGTGCTTTGGCAGATCGTATGAGAACTGGGCCAGCTGGATCTCTTAACATCTTTAAGCGGCTCTGCAGAATTGCTGTGTTTTGCCTTCTATACTCGCTTGGTAAAAGTTTGGCTGCCGATGGAAGTCTTTCAGGATGAGCTGAAGCCAGCTCTTAATGCTGCAAGCTTTTCAGCAACCCCATAACTTTCTATTAAGCTGTGGTGTGTGGTTGCCATTCTTGATGTACAGAATGCCATCTTGTTTGTTTGGTGCTTGTTGTTTTCATCTTGTCTAGGATTTTAAGTAGAGGTTTCTTCCAGGGAAATCATCTCTCCCTTATGGTGGCACATTTTTGTTTACAGGATGAATTGCAATCCTTTATCTGATTGGCTGGCTACAGGTTACAATGAGTCGGAATTCTTGCTCTCATCCTATCAGGGTCTTTGTAGTGAAGCTCATCTGGGTGTCCCATTCCACGCTGAACCACAACTCGATTGTCAATCCTCCTGCAGAGACATGAGCTCAACTTCCTGAGCTAGCTAAATTGCTCCCTTGAGTGCATGCATGCTCATTGTGCATTTACTGCCAGGAAAACAAAGCATGGTCTCTAATATGGTCTATATCTTTTTCATTCCCCCCCCCAAAAGACCAAACCCTCTGAGGAATTTACTACTCTGCAGTGTGGACATGTCCACATTTTTTGTTGCCCACCCCAGTATCCAGAACATGGACACTGTTGGATTTAAAGGTCTGGCTTTGAACTTGAACTATATTGTTGGAATATTTTCCAGGTGAACCTGTCAGGGAGATAACGGGTGAAGAAGGAGGGGGCTCCCTCCAGGGGGATAAACGCATGTGCAGTACTGAATCGCTTTGCTTTCCTCCCAAGAGGCTAAAGAAGGCCCCGCCCTAGTTTCTTGGGCCTTTTCTCTGAGCATCACTAGTTCATTTTAGTTTAGCTGGATTCTGTCTAGCAGAGTAGAACAATAAAACACTAGAGCCTTTACACCAAGACTCAGCGTGTTCCTTCACTCGAAGTCAGGGCAGAACCAAACTTAAAAATATATATTTACTCCCCAAAACATAGAATCTTAAGCTTACATGAAGAAAAAATATTGACACTGGAGTGGTGCAGCCACATCTGCCGTCTAAACTACTGTGAAGTGCTATGAAGCAGAGGGGGCCAATGGGGTGGGGGAAAGACAAGAGGTGCAGATGACAAAATTGTCGAATTCTGTGGCTGCTTCTGCTCTGCAGTCTTCAGATGAAAAATGGTGTAAAATCTCATTAAAAAAACAGAAAGAAAGGAAAAGAACACAAACTAAGTAGTAGTGTTTCAAGTCTGGTTTCACACCAAGATGAACAAAGAAATAGGTTTCTGAACTGAATTATTCGCCTACAAATACAGTGAGGGAGAACTGCACTGAATATCAGCTCAGTCTGAGTGGCACCGCTGACCTCGTCATCCACTCTCCCAGGCAACTGAGGCAGCCCCATGCGCCTGCAGCACATGATTCCAGGGCACTCGATCAGACGAAAGCAGCCATTTTCATCTTCCAGCCATTGAGGAGAAGAGCAGGACGCTGTTTTTCCTCCTGGGTTTTTCCCACTAGAGCACAACAGCAACAATAGCACCAACAACCGAGCATTATTTATTAAACACAGTTTCTGTCCTGCTGCAATCAAAAAGACTCCTGGCAGCTTACATAGAGAGTGTGTGTGTGTATACATATACATATACACATGCACGCACGCACGCGCCCACCCACACCTAAAATATCCATGGTACAAACTTCACAATAAGAACAATAAAAACAAGACCAACCAAACACAAAAAACCCCGAAACAATACAAATGTTGCTAATGACTGTTTCAAAAGCAGCAATCCCTTAATTGAAATATTTCTGCCAGGCATAAGAGGGTGCAGAATTAAAGCAGAGCGTGCAAAAGCTAAGACTGATGTTTGAAACACAATGCCCGTGGTAGGGATGCATGTCATTGGATTGGTGAAAGCATTAGAAATCCACCATGGCGTGATTAAAGTCAATAGCACTGCAGACCAAGTTAGTAGCGGCCTCCCTCCCTCCCTCCCATCTCTTGCTGCCTCTTACTCAGGTGGAATAGAGCAAAAAGTAACAAGAACAGAAGCAGAAGCAGAATACTTAGAGAAGTCCTATTTCTTCCAAGCCTCTTTACAGACAGTTCATACGACAGTTCATAAAGAACTGTCTTTACAGACAGTTCATACGACAGTTCATAAAGAACTGTCTTTACAGACAGTTCATACGATGCCTGACCATTCCTTGGCTCTTAAGTGTGTCATGTGCAGAGCTAAACCCAGGCACAAACATAGTAATAAAATATTTCTTATATAATACATTAAAATATCTTTTATATAAGAGACATACATTGAACTCCTTCAATAGATTACCCTAAAATATTTTATTCATTTGCTAATATGAATATGGTCTGGAGAAACCAGAAGCAACTACGGTGTGCAGGATGTTGGTATCTTATTGTTTTACTATCTCCAGCATGGATATTTGTTACTGCTCTCCATGGTCAACGTCTTATGATTCTATCCCACTCTCATCTATAAACCATTGTGCTCCATCCAAATCTGTCTTCTCCCCTTTCTTGTTGGGAGCTACAGAATTCTTGGAGAAACGTTGGGAGGGGGGGTTTATTATTTCAGTTTTGTAAGGTAAAGGTAAAGATTCATTTGTGCAGTCGTGTCCGACTCTAGGGGCCGGTGCTCATCTCCGTTAGCTGAAGAGCCAGCGCTGTCCAAAGACGCTTCTGCGATCATGTGGCCAGCATGACACACATGGAACGCTGTTACCTACCCACCAAAGTGGTACCTATTCATCTACTTGCATTTGCATGCTTTGGAATTGCTAGGTTGGGAAGAGCTGGGGCGAGTGCGGGAGCTCACTCTGTCACGCGGCGCTCGGGTCTCGAACCGCCAAACTTGCGACCTTCCGATCAACAAGCCTGGCGTCTTACCCGCTGAGCCACCACACCCCTTTGTAAGGTGTGCTCCTTTGCTAAAAGAGAAAAGCCTTGGGTGGCAGCTGTCCTTCCTCATTTTTAATCATTTTTATCCCATTTGCAAACCACATATATTCCTTCTTCTGTCCTTGTTCCCAAGAAAAGGGGGGAAAAGGATAAGATGATTTCCATCTGAAGGTACTCTTGTTCTGAGGACAATTTTTGTGCCCCTGAAGTTGTTATTTCGCAGAAGCAGAATTGTCTTTTGTTCATCCGATTGTCAATGTCTTTCTTTAGGGTAGTTTTTCTATTTTTAAAATTAAAAACAGGTCAGCAGAATTGTGAATGGTTTTGATTTTTTTAATGTATCTTAATGCTCTTTGATGTTGCTAATTTTTCTGTATTGTTGAGTTGTTTTTTTCACCAAAAAGACGAAAGACGTCAAACAGGACTACGATGTGCATTTATTTAAATAACCGAAGTAGCTGTAGTTCTCTTTAGGATAGGCTCTTCTCATCTTAAGCACCCCTTAAGTTTACCATTGCCTTTTAAAAAGATCTTTATGGTTTGTGTGGTTTGGTATGTACATTAAATAAATGTGAAATTGCCCATTCGTAAAACTTGCACAATCCAGAGATTTCTCCCAAGAAAAGTGTGTTTGTTGATGGGGATCCACGGGATATGGTGGTAAAAAAAGCCAAGATGGTAGCCATGATAGTGTGATTGAAGCTCTGCCTGTGCAACGCGCACAAAAAACGTGGTGGTGGTGCTTTGATCACACCATCATGGCCGTCGTCTTAACTTTTTACACCCTGGTTGTAGAGCTTCAGGATTATCTCTAGATTATCTCCTTCAGTTCATTTTAGCAAGTCCGTTCCAGAGGTGAGCCAGGCTGGGGACAAAATGGCTGTGAAGTAGCAAAGCCTGGATCGAACAAGGTGGGGAAGCAGCAGGCCCTTGACAGCATATCTTCACCTCCGTGTTTGAAAAAGACTTCTACGTATTACTCCTGATTTGGTGCTCAACTGGTAATTTTGAGGGAACGTTGTTAGCGGCTGGTGGAAAACATCCAAATTACTCATGCAGAAAATTTCAAAGGTATTAATAATTTGTCAGGCATTATGATTCTCATAAATGTAAACATTTATATACTTATATTTTAGGAAGGAGGCAATGGCAAACCGCTTCTGACAAACCATGCCAAGAAAACTTCAGGGACTTGTCCAGGCAGTGTCCGAGAATCAGACACGATTGAACAGATTAAATATATATACACATACATACATACTTACATACATACTGATATTTAACTTTTTTTTGAAGTCTACTATTTTCAGAACCACATACTGAGGCTTTGCCAGGCCGGAACCAACTGGTTTTCTGCTCAATCTGCCTGCCTGAACATTTCCAAGGGAGCCTCATATCCATGCTTTCCCAACGTCCTTGTGGCAGCAGAGACAGGCAGCTGCCTCAGAGACCCAAATTGCCGCATGACCGTATGATTTCCTGTCTGGCTGGTGGAGACTGGCCAGGTTCAGATAATACCGTTGATCAAATAAGAAATGCAGGGAGGGTTGCTGTGTGGTGAAAGATCACCCTTTTCCTTCACTGTTTTGCTCTCATTTTGGACCGTAGACCATTTGACTCAACTGCTGGGCCTTGCTTGGTTTTGCAAAGGATCTGGAGAGATCCTTTTTTATCTGCCTTGGGACTGCCTGCTCGAGGAAGGAACAACTCCTGGGTCTCTTGGGCAGAGAAGTAATATTTCCCACTTACTGCTTACCTGATCATTTAATTGAAGATGCTCAGGGTTGAATTCATGTGTGCTGAGCTATGTATCCTTTGCAGGCTCAGTGATCAATGCCAGGATCAATGCCAATGGATTTTCAACATGTGGCCATGCCCATTGTCCAGCTACATAAATGCTACGGGATGGAGGAACTAAGGGAGAGCATCCATGCTTCCCTCACCTCTCAGAGTGTGCATGCAATCTGATAGGCAGCCAGTTTGGGACAGACAACAGTCATGTTTTTACAGTGGGCAGGGATGGATGATTGGGGATCAGTGGCTCAGTTGCCATCTCAGCTAGATGGCATTTGTTGTGGCCCAGAGTTTCAGTCTGTACCTTCTCTGCTGATCAGAGAACGGATGAGAGGGAGCCCAGAGGTGGCAGTCTGAGATTCCTCTCCTGATCCTTACCCTTGCTTCATGTCTTACGATGTCTAGAGGAGTCACCAAGGAAGTGGGATGTTTTGATTTTGCAGCTTTCCTGAGAAGGTAGAAATAATCCATGAGATCAGTTCTTGTCTTGCCTTTCCTTCTCCCCCCTGCCCCTGACTCCCACTCCCCCAGGGAAAATCTAGCACTCCTTGGCTGAGGATAGAAGTATCCATTACAAGCCGCCTAGACAAGGCTTCTGCTGTAGACGCATAGGGAGTCTCATTCCTCTGTAACATTGGGAGGAATGGACTTTCTCCCTGTTGTCATTGTCAGTGGTCAGTGACAATGGGATAGGGCCCAAGAGAGAGACGTGTTAATGACCTCGGCACAAAGGTTAGTTGGATTTTACAGAAGGTGATGGGATGCTCAGAGGAAGACTGCTGTGTTGAAAAGAAGCCACGTGTTGTTACGTGCCAACGGAAGGAGAGCATCAAGAGGGCGAAGGGATGCCCATTGTATGGTGCCTTCAAGATGAGGGCATTGTGATTTCAATTGAATTCCATTGTTGCAATGTGCCCTGGGAATTTAGGACAAAGGATTACTATCCTATTTCCGAGTAACTGCTACTTTCTCAACTTCAAGAAGGATTAGGTTTAGTAGCACATGGCTTAAGGTTGGGGCACCTTTTTCTGATTTAACAAAATAAGTGTTTCCAGTCCTTGTGCAATTTGTGGTAGTTTAAAAGGCTTCTGCTGTTTTGTGTCTCAGTCATATGCCGCACACTTTAGTACAAGCCACTTGAGAAAAAAAAACCTTGGTGCACTCTTTATTTTTCCTCCCATTATTGTGCTTCTATACAGTTCAGGACAAATTAGCTAAATAATGTGGAAATTATCGTTAGCAACCATTTGGCCAAAAATGTGATTGTGAAGCACTTTTATAAAAGGTAAAGGTTTTCCCCTGCACAGTCGTTTCCGACTCTAGAGGGCGGTGCTCATGTCCGTTTCTTTGCCGAAGAGCCAGCGTTGTCCGAAGATGCTTCCACGGTCATGTGGCCGGCATGACGCGCGTGGAACGCTGTTACCATCCCACTGAAGTGGTACCTATTTATCTACTTGCATTTGCATGCTTTCGAATTTTTAGGTTGGCAAGGGCTGGGGCGAGTGCGGGAGCTCACTCCGTCACGCAGCACTCGGGTCTCGAACTGCCAACCTTCCGATCGACAAGCCTGGCGTCTTAACCACTGAGCCATCACGCCCCCATACAGCACTTTTATATTTATGGCAATTATAAGTATTAGTAATCTTTGACCCACATTTTTGAAGATATTAAATATATTATCTATTTTGAACATAATAAATATTTATTTATTTATTTATTTATTTATTTATTATTTCGAATATTTCTCCGCTGTTATTGCATCTGCAGAATGCCGTCCGACGGCCCTGTTTAAGATTACTCGATCTCTCTTGGGTACGGTGGTATCGACCACCCATCTACAGGGCCGTGCGGAAGAATTTTCTGAGCATCTGCAGGATAAAATCACTCGGATTCGGTCTAAGTTGGACTCCATGCGTGAAAGGCAATCTGGGGAGATGCCGGGAGAGCGGTCTTACCCTATTATCTGGGAACGATTTGATCCTGTTGGACCTAAGGAAGTGGACAGGATCCTTCGAATTGTTAATTCCACCACATGTTATTTAGATCCCTGCCCTTCCTGGCTGGTGAAATCGGCCAGGGAGAGGACAGGTGGATGGGTCCAGGCTATGATCAATGCATCCTTGTCGGAGGGGGTGGTTCCAACTGCCTTCAAGGAGGCATTGGTGCACCCCCTCCTCAAGAAGCCATCCCTGGACCCTACCATCCTGGACAACTTTCGTCCAGTCTCCCACCTTCCCTTTTTGGGGAAGGTGGTTGAGAAAGTGGTGGCGTTGCAACTTCAAAGGACCCTGGATGAAGGGGATTATCTAGACCCTTTCCAGTCAGGTTTCAGGCCGGGATATGGGACGGAGACTGCATTGGTCGTGCTTACGGATGATCTCTGGCGGGAGCGGGATGGAGGTAGTGCATCCATCCTGGCTCTCTTGGATCTCTCAGCGGCTTTCGATACCATCGACCATGATATCCTTTTGGGACGGCTTAGGGAGTTGGGGGTGGGCGGCGTAGTTTTATGCTGGTTCACCTCCTTCCTCCGTGGCTGTTCCCAGTTGGTGGTGATAGGAGAGGAGAGATCCAGCCCGCGACCGCTCCTGTGTGGGGTGCCGCAGGGTTCGGTTCTCTCTCCTCTCCTATTCAACATCTACATGAAACCACTGGGCGAGGTCATCCGACACCATGGGATGAGGTATCATCAGTATGCGGATGATACTCAATTGTATATCTCCATCCCTGTTGAAGTAAGTGATGCAGTGTCCACCCTGTCCCAGTGCCTGGGGGCTGTGAGGGCCTGGATGGGGAACAACAGGCTTCAGTTGAACCCTGGTAAGACCGAGTGGCTGTGGATTGATGGCTTAGCGTCTTCTGGGAAATTATCATCTTTGGTTCTCGATGGGGTAGCACTGCCCCGTTTGGAACCGGTGCGTAATCTGGGGGTCCTTCTAGACTCACGACTCCTGCTCGAAGAGCAGGTGGCAGTCGTGGCTAGGAGGGCTTTTGCACAACTTCGGTTATCTGTAGCTTGAATCATGTCAACTGGATTTCTATTTTCTCAGTGGAAACGTTTCGCTCCTTATCCAAGGAGCGAAACGTTTCCACTGAGAAAATAGAAATCCAGTTGACATGATTCAAGCTACAGACAATTCCACCTGGATGACTGAGAACCTTCATAGACAACTTCGGTTAGTGCGCCAGTTACGCCCATTCCTGGATCGCGACGCCCTCCATACAGTCACTCATGCTCTCGTCATCTCCCATGTAGATTATTGCAATGCGCTCTACATGGGGCTACCCTTGAAGACTATCCGGAAGTTACAGCTGGTGCAGAATGCGGCTGCGCGGGCAGTTTTGGGTGCGCCAAGATCTGCACATGTAACACCGTTGCTCCGCGAGCTGCATTGGGTGCCGGTTTGCTCCCGGTACAATTCAAGGTGTTGGTCATTCAGAGAGGGCCTGTTACGAACCCCATCAATTAGAGAGTGCCATCTGATGGGGTCTAGGAGACGGGCCTTCTCTGTGGCAGCGCCCACTCTATGGAACATCTTGCCCCCAGAGTTAAGACAGATCCCCTCCCTCCCGACCTTTAGGAACGAGCTGAAGACCTGGTTCTGCCGCCTGGCATGGGAGGGGAGGGAGGGATAGTTCCTCATGGGGGTGGTTAATCCCTTAATTTGATAATGTCCTTCTTTTAATTAATTCCACCGTCCATCTGGATTTTATAATTTTATAATTATTATTGGATTGTATAATTGAGGTTTTATATTTATATATTTTAGATTTTATTTTAACTTATTTTATTGTGAACTGCCCAGAGTTCCCCATAGGGGGAGATGGGCGGTCATATAAATTAAACAAACAAACAAATAAATAAATAAATGCTAGGGAGAGCTTGTCATTCTTTCATAGATACAGGAATACATTCTGAAGATGTCTAATAGCTCCTTGGAGATGACACAGGATGAAGTCTTCATAATTACATAGAACATGAGTCTTCCTAAAGTTTCCTCCTAGACATTTTGTTTTCCTGATCTACAGATATATTCGATGATGTATTGCCACATATTTTCATGAAGCCTGAAGGGGCAGGTTTATTTATTTATTTATATTTCAACTTCTATCACCGCACCAACTCCCCCAAAGAGGACTCTGGGCGGTTTATGCCACAATCTCCTATTTGTGTGTACCTAGCTATAGTGAATCCCCTCTTTTTGATATTCCTTGGTATATATTTACACAGCTGGTCATTCTGTGCAACTTTTAATGTGCAGAGCCTAGAAACAGCCAGCCTTTCAATGAGGAGGGGAGGAAAAAGTAGGTGTCCTGCGAATTGCCAGATCAAAGCTGCTTTCTGGCTTGCAAACCAGCACCCACCACAATCCCTTTTGCCCCTTCTGCACTCTTTCTGTTGAAAGAAAGCTGGCTTTTTACAAAGGGATTGCTGGAGAACCTTATTTATGTTAAAATGATAAAAGTGCCACGTGCCACGTATATTTTGTTGATGTTAAAATCAATAAGGAGCCTATGAAAATATGACCATGGGTTCTTTGTGCTGGGTGAGACGAGCAGCCGTGTTATTCATCCGTTGAGCCATGAGATCGGAGGGGCCATTCCGGCCAAGTCTGTATTTTGCAGTGCATTCACGAGGTTCCTAGCTGCTCAGTCTCCTACAGTCCCCGCATCAAAACACGGAAGCTGAAGCAGGACATTAAAGAAATCATGGGTCAAGGCGGGGTAGCCTCCTGTGTCTCTGGCAAAGTCCCCCTGTGATATCTGGCAAATCACAGCAGTGTTGTTGTTTTGCAGATTTTCTTATGCTTCATTGTGTGAATAGGGAAGTCTTCATAACAACTTGCAGTTTAGTTGAAAGGGGAGGATATTTGGGATAGCTGGTTTCATTCACTCCTCCACAACCTCCATAATATTGTCTCATTTTAGCTCAGATCTGTACATCAGCCTTCCCTCAACTGACACCCTCCAGATATGTGAGGCCACAGCTTCAATCATCCCCAACCTGCTTGTCTGAGGACCCTGTAGTCCCACCCATCCAGTTAAAGCTGGTGTAATTGCAGTGCCCAATTTCAATTTATGTTGAGCACCTACCTACCTATCTTACTCTGTGTGTTGTGTGTGTTTGTAAGCTGACGTGTACAATTTATAATTGCAAGTGAATATACTGTATATATTTAGCTAGAACAATAGCATTGAGCAACTTGCATAGTTTCTTTTCCTTTGCACTGTATAATCTGCATTTTGAAACTATTTTACGTGACGAATCCTTGCTTTGTTAGTACCAGGACTAAGAAGCTATGCAGGGCACTGAATTCCTGGAAACTCAGTTACTGGAAATCTGGCTCAGCCTTTTTCTGAGCTTCCTATGGACTTCATGTACCGTTTTGTCACAATTTATGGACTAGAAAACCTCTGTGTGTATTCTAAATGAGAACTGAGAGAAGTTATTTCATATCCAGTCCTCTGTCCTGTAGTGTTTCTGCCCTCCTTGAGAATCATGTTTCACAACTGTAAACAGTTGCCTTTCTTTCTGCCTTCCCAAGCTATAAAAGCATTTGCAGAAGATCTGCTCTCTGTGACCCAGCCATTAAATGGCACAGCTTCTCCATTATTGGCTAATCCTAGTTATTGGTGTAACATCTCCCCAAAGACATATCATAGACATATCTCCCCGAAGACTTACCTGGCACCTTTTTTTATGATCTCTTTGGGGCCTAGAAAAGCCATTTTTCTTCACCCAGTCCTCTTAATCATTCCCTGTGCCTTCACTATTTTAAGTATACCATATTTAAATTCATTGTTGCTATTTTGCTCTACTGTTTTTAGAATGACATTTTTAATCTCTCTTTTTATAATTTGTCTTTGATTATTGCATTTTGCTTTGCTTTTTTTTTTTGAAAAAAGTGACTCAGAGTTTGTTTCTTCTGATGCTATCTATCAGTTTAATAAATCACATAAATCACATTGCCCTTTGACAGTGATGTATTCAAGTATGTAACAGCTGAGCTAAATTTCTCTGATTTCTCTTTCAGTACCAGCCCTCCTTATTGCTGTGTGGATCTCCATTCTTTGCGAACAGGTGAAATAGTCAAATCTGTGCAGTTCAAAACACCTATTTATGATCTCCACTGCAACAGAAGGTACTTACTTTTTATCTCCAAATATCTTTCTCATCCAGTGTTTTTAAAGCTCTCTCCCTTGGTTGCAGTAATTTCATGTTATTGCAGCTGCCTGGCCAGAGAGATGTGGCTAGAAGAAGTGGCAGGTATTGCTGAAAGAAAAGGCCCAGATTTGCTTGTGCTGCTTTTATGTATAAATATATTTAAGTGGAAATTTAGAAGAAAGAACTCTCATCTAAACTTACTCTGGAGATATGCTTTTAAAGTATCCATGTAGTGATGTTAGTATAAGCCAGGGTTTCTCAGCCAGGGTTCCATGGAATGCTAGGGTTTCGCAAGAGGTCACTAGGGGGTCCCTGGGGGATCACAATTTATTTAAAAAATTATTTCAAATCTGGGCAACTTCACATGAAAGAGGTAAGTTTCATTCTTTATTTTTAGTTTAAGAACACTGTTAGTGCATCTGTACAGGCCTACACATGACACAAATATAATAATTTTGTAACTTCTGGCCTATATTTGAGCCTGAATGTGCAGGGGTTCCCCGAGGCCTGAAAAATATTTCAGGGGTTCCTCCAAGGTTGAGAAAGGCTGGTATAAGCCATGGGGTTTAATGATGAGCCTCTTGGTACACATCCTAAGATTGTCCTAGATAAGTTCCCATCCTCTGTTTGCATCAGCCTATTGGGAACGGCTGACTTGGCCACATTTTTAAATACTTTCAGGTCACCATTTTCCCCATTGTTGTTCTTCATAGCATCCTAGTAGTTTTAGACAAAACCTCTGCCCCACAATCTTCTGGTTTGTCTGCTCCCCTCCTACCTTCTTATCACATTGCCTGCTCTCATGCCTGCTGCCTTTTCGATCGAGTTCCTTGGCTCCCAAGATTTCCTACGGCCTCCATTGAGAAATTGAAAACTAAAGTGTGAAGAGCAGCCATTATATCCATAAAAAACATGCTGGGGAATGCATCTGGGAGCCATAATCTAACCATCCCCTTCAGACAGTATGCATGTTTAAAAATATATTTGCCAGGTACATGTCCAAGGAAGCTAAAGTCTGTTTTTTTTGCTGGGCCACCATTGTTCAGATTTTACGGTGTATCTTGTGATTGGCAGCAGCACCTAATGAAATTAAAAACATCTGCCCAGGGAGCCTAGATAACTGAGCTGTAGACTGCTACCTAACTCATCCTTGCTGATGCTGAGTGGAGTCCCACGCGCTGGCTCTTGACAACATGCCTTAAGCCTTGTAAGAGTGTGTTTCTGTCCAGTTGCAACCCTCAGCCACTATTTATAACACTACCCTGAGCTGCTGCTGCTCCTTACACACTGGCACATTCACACGCTGCACTAAACCATAATGTGTTTGGGTCAATTTGGGTGTAGCGCTCTGGGTGCCCCAGGCCGACACAGCTGGTTGGACTAGCCCTGTTGCGTTATATGTGAACCCAGCAATAGAAACAGGCTAACCGACTTGTACGTGGCAGATATATTCCGTTTGTGCATGGTGAGTGGAACAGAGCTACGCTTGTAATAATGGGCACATTTGAGAGAGGCACAAGAGACCGCAGCTCCCACGCACATGCTGCTGCTTCTTTTTTTTTTTTTTTGCAAAATATCTTGGATTCTCTCCTTGGCACCTCTGGTTTAAAGGATCAGGTAGGAAATGATGGGAAGGGTTCTCTTCTGCCTAAGAGTTTGGAAATCTGGCTTTAGGCGGATATTATGGTGTTAAAGAGCGAATAGCCTAGTCCCGTTATAAAGGAGTTTCCTCTGTTCCTACCACAGACAAAGGAAATCATTTTCTGCAGGGAAATTCTCTGAAGAGCAGAAGAGAGATGGGTTGAAGACTGTGAACATACGTGAGATGTGTATTCTGGGTGGTGAAAAGGCGGGTCTCTTGTTCAGAGGAACCCCCCAAACCCAGCTCCACATTGCTCCCCCCTTGAGATTTTGTTTGGTACATTTTGTCCTTGCACTTCATGTCCTGGTAATCATTTAAAGTGATTTTTCCCCTCTTCTCCTCTTAATTCCATTGTATGGAAGGCAGTGGAGGTCAAAGCAAGGAAAAACACTTTTAGCAAATAAGGCACGGCTATTAGGCCCAGCAGATTTGCAATAAAAAACAGCAATATGATTATTTTTGAGGATGAAACACTTTTCAGATTAATATACTGGGTGCTTTTGATGGATTTTCAATCTGAATTGCTGGGGCAAATGAGTGTTTTAAAAAAATTACATGAGGTATAATACCAGTTTTGTTAACAAGGTATGGTCTTTCCCCCCTTCATTCCCTGTTGGCAATAGGATCACGGCTGTCCTAATTCTTTCCCTTTTCTTGAATATGACAACCCTGTTATCTTATGCAAAGTTCCTCTCTGTCGAATCTGCTGTTGTCCACGAAATACAGCTTCCCTGACCCTTATTGTTCAGGACCACTGAGTAGGATGCCCTACTTGAAAGACAGACAGACAGACAGCAGTATGAAATAGAGAAGGCTAGAGAAGTATTTTTTTGTTTTTTAATCTAATGTTACAAACATTTCTATCCCACCTTTTCCTTCTAGTGCCTTAGAAATACTCAGTTAAAGTTACAACACATTTCAACTGCATTTTTATATAAACTATATGTTCCATATAAATACAGTAAAAATTCAACAGAGTTAAGTAAGGCAAATTATCAGGTCCTTGGTAAATGCTGGTTTACTTCTCCTTGTGCAAACTGGAATTCTGCTTGTTGACTGCAGTAACCCCCTCCCTCTAAAAAAAGCAATGAAATGACTATTGTCAAGTTTAATTTTGCTTTTTCTATTCAGCTTACAAAAAATACAATGATACCTAATACACTGAAGCACTTTGTGTCAAGTGAACAGTTTTTCTGAAAATGTATGTAAGGCAACTTTCTCTCTCTCCTCATCCTCCTGTGCATCTAAACATATAAATTAACATACATACAGATAGATACATGCAGAGTCTACTGCGGTAGAGATGGGCGGTGATAAATTTGATTAATAAATAAATACACACACACACACACAAACACACAATCCCTTTAACAGATACAGCTTTTCTTATAATCTTCCTCACACACATAATGTACTCCTTCACTCCTGTTTCTCTTGTAATGGCTTATGTGTAAGGAAGAAGAAAAAAAAAGGGGGGGGGAATCGGAAGCACATTTTTAAAGTATTTTGGCACTTCAAATATTCTTTATTTTGTGTGTGTATATATATATATATATATATATGTTTGCTTATTTTCAGGATTCTTGTTGTTGTCTTACAAGAGAAGATTGCTGCCTTTGATAGCTGCACTTTCACTAAAAAGTTCTTTGTCACAAGTAAGTATTCAAAAATTATTTTTCATTAAGTTTCACATTACAGTATCTTCTCTACCTCCAAATGGTTGCAGTTCAAGCATTGGATTAGGATGGGGTTGAGACAGGGTCAATAGTATGGTGGTGTCTGGTGGGAAGGGTTTGTTCTGTTTTTATCTCGTTGTTTTTATTGGTTGTTGTGACCTGCCTAGGAACACTATGTGACGTAAGTGGACATATAAGTTATTTAAATAAGTAAATACATAGGTAAAGGTAAAGGTTCCCCCTGCACATTTGTGCAGTCGTGTCCGACTCTAGGGGCCGGTGCTCATCTCTGTTTGTTAGCCAAAGAGCCAGCGTTGTCCGAAGACGCTTCCACGGTCATGTGGCCGCATGACATGCGCGGAACGCTGTTACCTTCCCACTGAAGTGGTACCTATTCATCTACTTGCATTTGCATGTTTTCGAATTGCTAGGTTGGCAAGAGCTGGGGCTAGTGTGGGAGCTCACTCCGTCACGCGGGGCTAGGGATTCGAACCTCCGAACTTGCGATCTTCCGATCGACAAGCCTGGCGTCTTACCCGCTGAGCCACCACACCCCCTTAAATAAATACATACATTTTAAAAAATTAATCAGAGTTTGTTTATTATTTTATTTTATTTTATTTTATTTTATTTTATTTTATTTTATTATTTTATTTTATTTTATTTTATTTTATTTTATTTTATTTTATTATTATTTTATTTTATTTTATTTTATTTATTTTATTATTTTATTTTATTTTATTTTATTTTATTTTATTTTATTTTATTTATTTTATTTTATTATTTTATTTTATTTTATTTTATTTTATTATTTTATTTTATTTTATTTTATTTTATTTTATTTTATTTTATTTTATTTTATTATTTTATTTTATTATTTTATTATTTTATTTTTAATTCGATTTATATCACCGCTCCATCTCCCCTCGGGGGAGTTGCCTGGTTTGGAGAGGCCTCTTCAAAAACAGTGGTGGTTATTTGTCTATCAGCTGGATCTGAGAGGTAATAACATTTTAAAATTAGGATATTGAAGATTAAAACGTTAAGGTGGGTAGCATGAATTAAGAAGAAGAAAAGTTATTCAGTGAAGAAAATGTAAAGTTAACCCCCAAAACCATACCGTTAAATATATTAGCACAAAATAGTATAACACCACCAGCACATTGCAGAAAAATATTGTTGTTTTTTCATTTTATATATTTTCCCAGAATACAGGAGGACTAAAGGTTGATGTTTCTTTTTTTTTTGTCTATGTCTGAACTAAATGGATATCACGTTTCTAAACTGTGTGATATCACATAGACAATCCTCTAAGATGGAATTCAGGCTTGAGGGATGACCTTTATTTTTTATGAGAACTTGGAGTTCTATCATATCCAAAATGGTGGGTCTGAGGAGCTAAATATTAAGGAACGAAGTCCCTTTGAGCAGATGCCCAGAGATGGGTGATCAGTGTCTGCACCAAACTCCCAAGTCTTTTCCCAGAAAAATGCCCACGTTCTCTGAAGTGGTTTTCCAGGCATGGAAGCAAAATAGGTTGTTTGAAGAGACTTTGAATGATCTGTCCTTCTTCTACCTACTCAGTCATCACTAATTTGGAATTGTTGCCTGTGGAAAGGGGGTACTGTTCAGTGTAAAGCTAAGGTAAAGTGTGCCTCCAATTTTTATTCTAGAAGAACAATCATAGCTGTGCTTTGGGTATCGAAAACCTGCCCCAAACTACTATTTTATTTCTGCTGGGAGAGACTTGAGGACCTGAGTGGGAAAGTGGGCTATCACTTTAGAGGGAGAGGTTAAAATATAATTGTACTTATAACTGCTGTGAAGAATATTGGAAGCCACTTTTTTGTATCCCTTTCCTTTCCTTTCCTTTCCTTTCCTTTCCTTTCCTTTCCTTTCCTTTCCTTTCCTTTCCTTTCCTTTCCTTTCCTTTCCTTTCCTTTCCTTTCCTTTCCTCTCCCTCTCCCTCTCCCTCTCCCTCTCCCTCTCCTTCTCCCTCTCCCTCTCCCTCTCCCTCTCCCTCTCCCTCTCCCTCTCCCTCTCCCTCTCCCTCTCCCTCTCCCTCTCCCTCCCCTCCCCTCCCCTCTCCTCTCCTCTCCTTTTCTTGCACTTTTACTTTTCTCTTTGATTTCTTTCTTCTTTTTTCTTCCTTACTATATATTCGTTTCTATTAGTTTTTATCTTCCTTTTTAAAAGTTTTAATAAAAATTATATATACTGTACATATATTTAAAAAAAGGAAAGTGGACTATCCATTTATAAACAAGAAGCATGGCAGTCAGCTTTCACACGATGCTTTCCACTTCTGCATGAATACAATAAGTAGCCCAGTTCAGAGGGCAAAAGAACCAACGTTCCCCTGGCCAAAAGTGCCCACTTTCTTCAAAGGAGCAGAAAGAAATCTGCTTTTTGCCCCAGATGTTAAATGTAACTCCTTCCAACCTTCTTGAAAACGACAAGCTTGGCTGGCCTTGATGTATATTTGTTTACTGATACACTGCTCCCACTGCTAAAAGATGCTTGGATTCAATCTCATGCTAGAAGGTTTTGACCTTAAAAGGCAAGCTACAGCTGAGTATGCTCAGAATTTAATGTGGTAGGGTGGGGGGTTGTGTGGGGGGGACATGCCTTGCATTTACTTAGTCTTCGGGTTGCAACATTTCCGTGCACACTGTAAAACTGGAAGCAGCTTTCTTTCAAAGAGGAAAAACAGGAGTGGGTTTGGAATAATCTTCAAGTTACCAATAGGTGTCAGTTTCTCTCCATAGCTGGCCGGGATATTTCCTGGAAGAATCCTGTCTGCCAGTGCTTTGAGCTGATTGCAAAGGGACTCAAAACACAGATTTTGGAGGCACCTGGTGATTTGTCCATGCTGTCAGTAACCGTTTCTGAATCCAAATGAGGAATCAGATATGTACCGAATAATTTATTTTCCACCCCTCACATTGCATGATGCGATAAAATCACTTCTTGGTTAAGTTGGCTTTTTTTTAAAAAAATGAATAAATGTTAGATATAATTGTATTGCTTCTAAAACACAGCTCTTTCTGAGCAACAGTTTGTAGAATTAGCTGTCTGACTGGCCCACTCACCTGTTTATTAACTTAGTTTCTAAACAGATAATCAAAGTAAATAAAGTTTCCCACACCTCCCACATTTCCCTGATTCTTTCTGTCTCAGGACTGTAACTCTGATTGGTAACTTCCATTCATTAATCATGAGCTTTTAAAAAAATAGTGTTAAAGCCCATCTCGTTAAGTAACTTAAGGAGATCAGGCAGGACTTCCCTTTTCTGGTGCCATTTTGGGGACACACGAAAGGGGTAAAGCTATGCTGGAGACAGTAATCAGGGTCTGTTTGAAAGAGAGGGAAGGTAGAAGATGGGTGCAAGTCAGATTATATAAGAGCTGAGGAGCTCTCCACTGTTAAACCTGGCCATGAACACTCGTAGAAAAATGCCCAGTATTATATAAGGTAAAGGTACCCCCCGCACATTTGTGCAGTCGTGTCCGACTCTAGGGGCCGGTGCTCATCTCCGTTTGTTAGCCAAAGAGCCAGCGTTGTCCGAAGACGCTTCCACGGTCATGTGGCCGCATGACACGCGCGGAACGCTGTTACCTACCCACCGAAGTGGTACCTATTCATCTCCTTGCATTTGCATGCTTTCGAATTGCTAGGTTGGCAAGAGCTGGAGCTAGTGCAGGAGCTCACTCTGCACGCAGGGCTAGGGATTCGAACCTCCGAACTTGCAATCTTCCGATCAACAAGCCTGGCGTCTTACCCGCTGAGCCACCACGCCCCCTCCAGTATTATATACTGGAAGCCTATTTTCTGTTCAATGTTGCCTTAATTTTTTTTTTAATGGGAAATGTAGGGTGATCTTTCCCAAATTGTTGAAGTGAAAGTCACTGGCAGGGCCTAGCACCAAACAAAAGTTATTTTTCAAATTGGTGCGTGATAGATTTGCCTTTGAAGATCTCAGCTTTTCAGACTAAATATTCATTAAAGTGCCAGGTTCTCTGCTGTAGCAGAACAGATATTTAGGATATCTGCTTGGGGTGGTGGTGTTTATGTACGTTATGCTTCCATTATTGAAAGGAAAAATTGCAAAGTTTTTTTTTAAATGCAGTTGAATGAGTGCTTTAGAGTAGATCTATGGTGACTTTGTGAAATAGAATTTTATTGATTGCTGTATTCTATATTGATTTATTTAAGGCTGAATTATTTGGATGGGATGTAGTGATAATGCAGCGAAGCCACCAAGAGTCTCCATTGTTCAACTTGCTGACTAGATTTCCAAATAATTCTTGCTTCACCTTTGGATCATTTCGCACAGTTTGCCCATTTTTCTAATGGGTTTTATCCATATGTGAGACTGACTTGCAATCTTGACATACATTGATATGTTAGAACAGGGGTGGGGAACCTTTTTTCTGCCAAGGGCCATTTGGATATTTATAACCGGGGACGGGTGGGGGTGGGGGGTGGGGTTTCTGGGATTTCCACGGACCGGGGGCCGGAGTTTGTGGGTGGGAGCCAATCACAAGCACTGGGGGGCAGGGTTTGTGTTGGGAGCCAATCGTGTGGAAGGGGCGGGGTTTGCGGGCAGGAGCCCTGTGGGCCTTATGCGGGAGCCCCGCGGGCCTTATACGGCCCTCGGGCCTGACGTTGCCCACCCCTGTGTTAGAAGAACTCACCATTGTTTCTTGTTGCCATTGCCCAAACATCCAAATTCTTGTTTCACCAAGACCTAGCGCATTGAATATTTTGTCACAGCAAACAGCAACAACTAATTGACCTTGTCTGATCTTGATAAAGCCAAACAGGTTCAGTGCTAGTTAGGATATGAATGGGAGAGCACCAAGAAATCCTGGAGTTGCAGGCTAGTAGGAGAAGTTGAAAAAAACTTCCTGAAAGAAGGCAGTACCAAACCATTTCCATATTGTTGCCAAGAAAACTGCATAGATATGTCCATGGAATCTAAAAGTGTGTCCAGCCCCTTACTGTCTGTGCCAGCCACAGTAGGCTCTGCATGGATTGGCAGTGGCTCTTCCTGGTTTCAGCCAAGTGCTTTTTCCAGCACAATTTGGAGATAACTGTATGTGCTTCCCTTGAATAGGGCCTTAATATTGTGTTCTCATATCCTCTTGATAGTGTTAATTCTATTTTGCTATTAAAAAACAAACAAACTTCGGAGCAGAAGAAACAGAATTCAACTTTTCCTTTATTCCCTAATGGACCTTTGCAGAATGCCCTATTGTGTGTTAAGGAGATGGGAGAGAAGGTGGGCATTTAATAAAAGGCTTGCTGCTTTGTGTCCCTGTTTCTTGCCATGAGAGCATCCTTGCTTCTGCTAAGTCTCCTCCAAATGTGTTTACTTGGCTTAAAATAATGGACGGAAAATGGCTCCTTCCTTTGAAAGAGGACAAGTAGTTAAGCATTGTGATATGGCAGCAACTTCATGTCCAATAATAACAAGTGATGGCCCACTTTCTCCAACTCTTGTCAACCTCCCGTTGATGTGTTCTTTGTCTCTGGGGAGGAAGACAATGACTAAAGCCATTATCTGGCACCAAGTTTCTATTGATGTGATGCAGCTGAGTCCCTGAAGTGGCTATTTTCTTTAGATTTTAGGCAGTGTGCTTACTCTGGTCTATATTAAAAATGATGATTCTGCTCTTGATAGGTTGAATTGTATAGATCTATTACTTATTTATGCAGAACTGGTGCCAATTTTTTCTGCTTATGGGATTTAGCTTGCCCCCTATTGAGGTGGACATCTGCACATGTTTTTCCCCCCAAGTATCATAGGTCCCAACCCAAAGTTTACCCAATAATGTGTGTACCTTCTCTCTCTGCCCCCACCCCCGCTTCCACTTTGGAGGACCACCGAGTTTAATTCCTCAATTTTTTCAGCTGCCAGAGGAGCCCCTGGATCACAGGTACAGCATCTTCCTTTATGCAACATTCTTCAAAACATCGAAAACTGAGTACATGCATTCTAACAGTATTTTCTGGAGAATTGCTATGAAACAGTACTACTGGATGGAGGGCTTATAATCTTAACAAATCTCAGGACATTGTGCAACTATTCCATTTTCCCTTCTCTGATGTGATTTTCCTTGGTATGAAAAAAAGATAGAAGACGAGGTAGGACAAAGGAGAATTATGAATGGGAAATATTGTCATCTGGAGGTCCTCTAAGAGTCCATGATTAGGGCAGGGCAGTTGTACAAGGGAAGGTTCGTCTGGAAGCATCCAAGGAAGTCAGACTGTTTCAACTTGCTCAAAATTAAAAACTTGAACAGAGACAGGATCGCTTTGAGTGCTAAGATTTGGCTTGTTTTGCAGGGCTGACTGGTAGTGTCATTTCCCAGTACAGCTGCCTTTGATTAGGAAACCACTTTAAACTTCACTTGCCCTGTTCGTTTTGAAGTTTAAAACGGCTTTGTCACAGGGAGCAGAGTGGTTGGTGGATGTGGGTGCTTAGAACGCTACGTTTCTAGAACAGGAAAGGCTTCCCTTGTCCAGCGCTAGGCTGCCATATCCGGGCTGCAGAAAGTGGGACAACTACGAGATGGCAGCAATTTCTTTGCCCTCAGCTAGTGATTGCCCAGATTTTTGCATTCCAGAGATGGTAGCCCAACCTTTCTCAACCTTTCTTTCTGGATTAAATTTGGGGAAAATCCTTCTCCTGGAGAAACTTGTTTCTTGAATGGGCAAGAGTGGGAATTGTCTGAGTAACCCTCGCTCCACATTTCTCAATTGGTGGTGACTAATTGGTTGTTCATCAGAGGAGGAATTCTGTCTCTTCCGCTCACTTCTCAACTTCAATTATGCCTACAGGAGCTTTAGGTTGGGGAAACACAGAGCTGATGCTGATGAATAGACCTTCCCAAACAGGACCTGCAACATATTATGACAGCACTGCTTTGCTTCTTGATGGGAATGTTCAGAGTTCTTACCAACTGGCTGTGTCCTCCTTCAGGGCACTCCCTTCCCTTCCCCTCCCCTCCCCTCCTTTGGTTTATTTTTTCTTCCCAACTTGAATTTAGCATGCCATAGCTGGTGGCTGGTGTTTGTTTGTGTTTCTGTACCCCTTTATTTTATGAAGATGTTGTTTTGAAAGGGCCTGCATATTGATACCCTTGTCAGTTTAATTTTTTGTGCTCACCATCAGCATTTGTGATTGTGGGGAGGGATGGAAGGGAAGGGACCAGAGGGGAGACGTGGAAGCCATGCTTTGGATGGAGAAGGTCTCTCTTTCTGTCCCTGATATTTTTTATTTTAAACAAAGGAAAGGTTATTTATTTATCTATTCATATTTCTAGGGCCGCCCATCTCCCCCAACCGGGGGACTCTGGGCGGTTTACAAAAGATTAAGATAGCAAGTGATGTGAAAGGTCTCCACATGCAGCTGCTGAAGAGCTATAGGAAGGTCTATAGGAAGAGAGTCAGCTGCGGCGTAAATACACATTTCCCATAATGTCTTGCCAAACTGCACTAGGAATTAGCAGGTTTTTGTTAAGAGTCCTTGGGAAGGAGTTCATGGGTGGATCGTAACAGGAGGAAGTTTCAGAACAATAGAAGATGCTATGGGCTGGGTGGGTAAATGGTGACATTTCTGTAGGGCTTTTCATCTCAAAGGGGAATCTGTAAACACAATTGCAAACTTTGTTACTTTATGATCTTTATAAACATCTTTAATGTATCTTTTTTGTTGTTTTGGAGGAATAAACAAAATATTAGTTGAAAGGACTCTACCGTTTGTTTATTGTCTGTGGGGCATAAACAGTGCGTACAGCAAAGAGTTCCCTCTGATCCTTTATTTACTCTTTCCCCATTCCACACTTCTGTCTGTCTTGATCTGTGACCATTTTGGTTGGATTATCTAGCTCTTGGAGGAATTTTATGGGAAGAGAAAAATATCTTTGATCTTATCATATGTTTGTGTGCTACTTCTGTATGCCCAGTGCATTTATGCTCCTGAGATTCTATAAACTGTAGCAACTGGGGCAGTTTATCATTTTGGTGGGAATCTGAAACGCACTAGAGCAGAGCTTTCCAAACTTTTCATGTTGGTGACACACTTTTTAGACATGCATCATTTCGCGACACACTCTTACAGCAGAGCATCATTTCGCGACACACTCTTACAGCAGGGCACAAGGCAGGCACTAGGACCTGCGCAGAATCACAGCAGGTTTGGAGGCAGCCAGGCACAAGGCAGGCACGAGGACCTGCGCGGAATCCTGGCAGGGCTTGGAGGCAGCAGCAGCCGTGACACACCCAGACACTTCAGCCGACACACTAACGTGTCCCGACACACAGTTTGGAAAGCTCTGCACTAGAGGACATAGCATCTGCTGTGCATGCCAAAAGTCCCAGAAGACTCCTGTTGGACAGGGCTGCATGGTTCCTTCACTGTACATTCCCATGGACAGTAGGTAGTCTGGGGCATTTGTCCAGCTTGTAAAAATTGATTTCAGATTGAGTTGCTGTTACGTCCAAATTAGAAGCACTTCAACTGAGCACTCCCTAAGACCTTGGAGAAATGCTGCCTCGTGCAATAGGCAGAATGCTGGGCTGGATAGGCCAGTGTCTAAACTCAGCATAAGGCCACTTGACATGTTAATAAGAGTCTAATTGCTGACCCAGTGTTCTGTCCAACAGCAAGCCGCCAGATGCTTCTGGAAACTTTAAAAAAGATGCGGTGAGAGCCTTCCTATGAAATGGCATCTAGCAGCTTGTACTCAGACTTCTTTGCATCCCTGAATAAAAGTTTCTCCTAGTTTTCAAGACAAATGGTTAATCAGAGATACATTTCCTATGAATTTTGGAATCACTGGATTAGATAAACTTGCAGTTCCTGTCACCCATGGCTATTGGCTGGAATAGCTGGGTGATGTAATTTGGGGACCCAAATTTGAGAATTCTTTTTTAAAAGCTGCTGAAGCTACTGACTGTCAGCTTTATTCATCTTTGCAAATGCGTGGTTAGCAAATGTGTTAATTACTTTTCTTTGGCATTGATTGGAGTACTGTAATGGTCTAAATGCTCCAGCATTATTGATATCCATGGTTAACTCCCTAAAGCATTTAATGGCCACAATTAGATGTAGATTTGCAAAAAGTGATTTGGATGTGCAGATTTGCAAAACGTGGTTAGGTAACATGGTTACCAAAAACACCAGTGTAGCTGCAATTATCCATAGTTAGTTAAAAAGACAAAAAGGAAGATGATTCCTTTCTGGGAAGGATGTGATAGAGTCTATAAATCTTTTTTGTACTGCCAGGTTACAAATGATGGTTGAGACGTCAGGTACACTGTTGCATTCGTGCTGAGCCCAAGTGTGAGAGGTAGCTTTAAGGAAAGAACTCACTGGCATTTTCATTAAAAGGGCAGAAAAGAACTGTGTAAGAAACCCAAAACCAATCTAAGTGGGACAAGGCAAGAAGAATGATGGATGGCATACATTTTAAGAGCCACATAAAAATGAGGGGATGTAAGTCAGCCTAACCATGTATTGACTTACGTTGCATGTCGAGAAGATGGGCCACATGTTATATTAAGCTCATGTGGACTCAATATAATGATATATAGGGTTGTCCAAAGTAGAGATTCTAACTTCAGAGTTTTTGCAGCAAATGAGTACTTTGTCCCCTCCCCATTTTAAATGAACACACATGAAAGTTTTATGCTGTATCAGGATGCCAGTCCAGTGGAAAAAACAGTAAAGAAGACCAAATGTTCGGTTATTTGTTTTAGACTAGGAAGAGCAATCATAGAGTTTGAAGCTTATAGACTTGAGGATTGCAGTTCATGGACGGGGGAGATTTCAATACGTGGAGGGCGTTCCTCTTCCTCCTCCTCTTCTTGGGTACTAATATTTGTATAAAAAGTAATGGTGCTAGTTTGATCATAAATTTAATGATTAGAGTGGGGTTGGCATATTCAGCCCCAGAATATATATTGGTGTGCTGCTTCAACTTCCTATGCTAAGTCTACTTCTGCCCCCTCACTCCTGAAGCCCTCAGGGGAAACAAGTGGTTTTGCAAGACTTGGCCTTTTCAATTACCTGACCCAGACTTCAGAGCTCACTTCCCCAGGACCCTCATTTCTGGCTTTCCAGCACTCCATAAAAACCTTCATGTGGGGGGCATTCAGTAGAATGATACATCAGTACCAACTTTGAAGTTTCTAAGTTCCTTACTTGCTCCCCTACTCTTAGTTTAGGAACCTCCTTTGTCTTTTGGCTATTACATGTTTTTGTTAGCAGCAGGCATTTTGAAATTTTAATTCTGTTCACAGTTTTAATGTTACGAAGAGAAAGGCAATGTGCACATTTTATATAAATAAATTTTAAAAAGCGATAAACTGCTATGTTTACGCCGTGGAAATCCTGCCTGTTGCAGAAGTGTCTGGGTTTCATAACGGGGCCTGGCTTAGCGCAGCTCAGGGACTTTCTGTGTGCGTGAAGAATGTGCTGTAGAGCAAAGGCACTCCAATCTTGATCTCTCGGTCACTGGCCAATTCTGTTCAGGTGGCCTCAGAGAAGTCAAGGAGTAACCAGAAATAGCCATACTTGGCCCTGCGCTTCATTCATTCATTCATTTCAGGTGACTGAGGCCATTTTGACCAGGGCAGAGAGTTGAATGGCTGCTGAGGTCCTGATCAAAGGCTTGTGATTATTAATCCTATAAGGTGCTGGGTTTTCCATTTGAAATCTACCAGTGAAGGACAAGACGTTAGTTATGAAAATGTGAATCATCTGTGTTCTTTGAATTGCGGAGCAAAATAAAACTTACTTAGAGGTCTGCCAAGACCCTCCCCCCAATGTTCAGGTGCCTGCAAAAGAGTTGGAGGATGGAGGGCAGGTGCTCCAAAAAGCATATCTCATCTTGCATTCCACACCAGAGAAAGAAAGTGGTGATGGAGGACAAACTTACTTTTTCTCCCAGTGATGGTCACCACGGAGGAACCCAAAAATGTACTTTGCTGAAAGGCATTAATAATATTTCTTGCTAACTAATTCCCAGTGGTTGCTTTAGCTTCCAAAGACATATTAGTCATATCATATTAGGTGATATAAGTTAGAAATATAAACAAACAAACAAACAAACAAATAAATAAATATTGAGCTATCCAAACATATCAGGATTTTTTCAACCATGGTTTGTTGAAAAAAACGTTGTGGCCTAGTTTACCCATAGCAGTAAGCGTAAATGGGTATATTGGCAGAGTATGTTAGGCCAAAAGCACACAAGACCACATTAAACACAATTAATTATATGCTTAATTAATTAACATTCTAGGCTGCCCAGCTCCAAAACAACTGTAGATGGTTTCACAAGTTAAAAGAAACAAAGGGGACAACATAACGTCCTTCCACATTGCCCCCAACTCAGAAGGGTCTGCCCAAACATCTTAAGCCAAGGCTGGGGCCTGCAAGGTGGAGGCTGTATGAATCGACGGCAGGATGCTGTTCCAAAGGGCATGTGTCGCAACCAAGGAGGCTTTTGACATTATGTGTCATCCAGTCGTATGGAATGGTACAGTTAACCAACATATGACCAGATCTCAGCCTGGGCTATAAGAAAAGTAGTTTGGGCTAAGTGAGATGATGAAGCATGTGAACTCTTTTGTTCCAGGCAAGAATTTTGTATGGACAAGGAATACAATTATTTATGTCCATTCCAATAATGCCACTTTTTGGATTTTTCCCCCCTAGGTTGCTATCCTTGTCCAGGGCCAAATATGAACCCCATAGCTCTAGGAAGTCGGTGGCTGGCCTATGCGGAAAACAAGGTAAAGAATCAATCCTAATTTCATTATTTATTTAAAACTGACTCACTCACTCACTCACACACACAAGGATGAGGTAGAAAAGGAACATTTGTAAGGGTGGTTGACTTCCAAATAGTTCTTTTGATGTTTTTATTATGAGTAGTTTATTTTCATAGCTATACATCAGGGCTGTGTAATCTGAAGTCCCAGCGCTTCAGGGGGCCTCTGAAAGCCTGGATGGAATCCCCCTAATGGGAAGGAAAGGCTTCTCAGGAGTGGGTTTGGGAAGTTCATGAATCACTAGTCCACAAAACAATTACTAGCTGCTTGGACTGATAGGGGGGAGAGGGAGAGATCTGTTCCTGTTGCTTTCCTGCCTCCTTTTGTTTGTATGCTCATTTGCTGGCATGGGCTTCTTGTTTACCCAGGACAACTTGGTTGGAGGAGAGAGTGCAGCAAGAAAAAGGACTTCCCTACACACACAAAAACACACATACACACACACACACACACACATTTGGTGTGATATAAAAATAAGCATTTTGTTAAGATGATAATTATAGAGACATGATTCCCCTTGAGTATCTGGTCTCATTATAATCTAGTATACGGAGAAGAAAGACCTAGAAACTCCAACATAAACTCCTGGGGTAACATGCACCATCTTTTCTGTTGTGTCTTTTAAATGCCTGGTGATTCATGCCTCTTTTTTCCATTAGCTCTCCTCCGTTCAAGCTACGGCAGCCTCCCCCGGCCTGTTGTCCTCCAGATGTGCTGGAATTAGGCTGCAGCTCCTTCCAGTGCAAGTGCCCATGATTCCCTGCTTGCTCAGGCTAATGGGAATTGCATTGCCGCACATTTGGGGGCTGTCAGATCTTATATACGTAAGAGGGCTGCCAACCCCTCATCTTTTCTCTCTACCAGCCTCCCCAAACTCCTTGCTTTTACAAATATTGAGGGGCTGCTCATCTGATGACAATACCCCAAAGGGCAATACCGCAAAGGGCATTTTGAAAATAATAAACAGGTTGCAGCATCTCAAGGTCGGAGAATTTTGTCAGTCTGCATAAAAAGAAGGGTTCGGGTTGGGAGGGAAAGGGATGGAGGGACAGATGGAAGGAGAATTCCAGGCCCACAGGGGGCTGCTGCCTTGTTGACTTGACCTAATGCGGACACTTTCTTCTTGCAGCTGATTCGGTGCCATCAGTCCCGGGGTGGAGCCTGTGGCGATAACATTCAGTCCTACACAGCCACAGTCATCAGTGCAGCCAAAGTGAGTCTATCGGTAGTCATTTCGGTGGCTTGCTTGGCCATGTCCTTTTTATTTAAAAGTGGTTTTTTATACTGACTTTCATTTTTGGATTATGTACAGCAGAAAACATTTATTTAACTTATATAACTCCCCTTTCCCCAAAAGATACAGGCAAAAATAAGAAAACGGCAGGTTTTGTAATAACAAAATAATACAAAAAGTCACATAATTTAATCAGGCAAATCTATTAAAAAGACATTGGTTTATTAAGAAAATGTTTTCACCTGGAAATATAGCAGGAACTTAAGCAGAGCTGCGCTTTTTGCAAAACAGGGAACTTCTACCTAATCCAGCATTCGTTCCCAAAATGGCCAGCCAGAAACCCACAGGCACAACAGGAGAGCCAGTGGTCAGGAATGATCAAGGCTGAATCAACATCTGGAGGGCCACCATTTTGACATAAATATAAATGTGAATGAAGAAATATATATTTTCACAGCATGAGGACATATGTCTGTAAAAAAATTCATGTCTCTGAATATGGAAATCCTACTGAAAACATCTGGATAAGATTAAAGAGTAAAAAGTGGTACCTCTGTGGGCATCTACTACGGGCCACCTACACAGACAGAAGATGTGGACAGTGGCGTTTAAAATCCTAGTCCCAATATTCAAAGATGATTAGAGTTAGGGAGGACCCAGGAAACTACAGACAGAACTTAATTTAATGTTCATAGAAATAAAATGTATGCTGAAATAAAATTTCCAAATCACAGGAAATAATTCATTCTGCTTTATTTTGCTTTGGTCAGACCCCACCTCAAATGTGTACAGTTCTAGGCACCAGATTTTAAAGAGAAAGTAGAACAAGTTCAGAGAAGGTCAATAAGGATAATCGGAGGACTAAAAACTAAGTCCTTTGAAGGCAAATTGAAGGAGCTGCTTATGTCTAGCCTTGAGAAGAGACAACTGAGAAGGAATTTCTAGCACTCTTTAAATTCCTGGAAAGATATCACATAGAAGGAAGTTAAGACATGTTCCAGAATGCAGCATACAGAATAATGGAAAACAGATTCTGATTGTATGTTAGAAAAATCTTCTTACTAGTGACTGTAGTTTGACAGTGAAACCAGTGATGCAGAGATGGTAAATTCCCCTTCACTGGGCATGCTCAGTCAGTGGCTAGATAGTCATCTTTTTCGCACTGAAGATGCTGCCTAGCCTGACAATGAAACGGTCTGCAAGAAAACAACAAGGCTCAGAGAGCACCAAGGACTCCACAGATAGTCATCTGCCTGGGATGAGCAGGGGGGTCAACTCAATTTATTATTTATTTATTATTTAAATTTATATGACCGCCCATCTCCCCCAACGGGGGACTCTCAATACCTCAGTCTCTTCCAACTCTATGATTCCATAAGCCTGTGTATGCACTGGGTAAAATTCTAGAACAGCATGTCTGTGTGCACTTAGAAAACAATGCTATAACCACCAAGAATTATTTCTATATTTATTTATTAAATCACGTATCTGGCTGCTCATCTCACAACAGTGATTCCTGGCAGCATACAAAAACCCACTGTGCCCTGGGTAAATGACGCCTTCCAATCATAAAAAACACATCAACAACAGGTCCAGTCTAATCTCCTGGTCCGAATGTCTGAAGAGACAGCCAGGACTTCAGAGCCTTACGAAAGGCCAATAGGGTCGGGGCCATCTCGATCTGCAGGGGGATGCTGTTCCACAAGACAGGCGCTGCCAAGGCATGACTCCTGGGTCCAACAAGATGACATTGTTTAATAGAGGGGACCCAGAGCATACCCTCCCTGCTACGGTAGATCTGGTGGGCCAAGCAGAAGCAATGGGAGACAGGCATTAATGAAGAACAAGTCATGTCAGACCAATCAGAGTGACTAGTTTCTGAGTAAAGCATTCGAGGGTCTCACAATATCCTTGTAGACACAAAGGCTAAATTTGGTCTACCTGGTACTGAGGTCCAGGGGATTTGGAACAGGTTGTCATACCCAATTTTCAATTTTCTTACAGTGGATGTTTTATTTTAGTAAGCTATTATAGTGGATATTTTAATATTTTGGTATTTATCATTGATGTATTTTATCTGTACAACATTGTCGACAGCTGGGTGTTCTATGGGATTCAATGGTATGCAAATTGATGAATGAATGAATGAATGAATGAATGAATGAATGAATGAATGAATGAGGTCCTGTGTTGATGTCAGCCCTTCAGTGTAGACCAGACTAGGAAACCAATGCCTTGTAGATCAATACTACTTTTACTGTAAAGTTATAGTAACAGAATCTTGCAAGTCTGAATGCGCTTCCCACCTTCCTCCCTTTATCTTTGTGTGAACTAGGGAGGGGCATGTCTGACATGTTTACTCATGCTACTTTCTTGGCCCAGGCTCACGCCCTTATATCTGACCGTTGCTGTGTGTGTGTGTGTGTGTGTGTGTGTGTGTGTGTGTGTGTGTGTGTTTTGACTCCTGGCGACTGCCTGGACATTTCCTTGCAGTTTTCTTGGAAAGATTTCAGAACTGGTTTGTCATTGGCTGCTTCCTAAGGCTGAGAGAGAGTGACTAGTCCAAGCTCACCCAACTGGCTTTGTGCCTAAGGCAGGACTAGAACTCATGGTCTCCCGGTTTCTAGCCTGGTGCCTTAACCACTACACCAAACTGGCTCTCACCGTTGCCTTGGTAGCAGCTTTTTCTTCTGTCCTTCAAGGCCATTCCCTTTGCTCTCTACAATCTGGTAGGAAAATGTGATACATAGGTCCAGAATTCGGGAATTCTGTCTTGGTGTTGTGTAGGAAAAGGATCTAGGTTAACCAGCTGAACATGACCAAGCAGTGTGATGCATCAACTAAAAAGGTCAGTGGAATCTTTGCTCCATTAATAGAAGCATTGCACCCAAATTGTGGCAGGTGATTGTTCCACTGTACTCTGTGATGATTAGATTACAGGTGAGGTATTGTGTCCATTTCTGGGTGCTGCCCTTTAAAAGAGGTGTGGAGAAGCTGGTGTGGGTTCAAAGGAAAGCTACCAGGCGGACAGGGAATCTGGAAACCAGTCCCTATGACAACTGGTTAAAGAAACTGAACATGTTTAGTTGGAAAAGAGAAGGCCAAGGGAAGATACAATCATGGCGTACCATACTGTATGTAAAAGGGTGCCACATGCAGTTTCCATTGAAAATGAGAGCAGAACAAGAGCCAGTGGGTTGAAATTAAAAGTGAGGAGATTCAGGCTGAATTTTACGAGGAAGTTCCCGATGATAAGAGCTGTGAAGCAGTGGAGGAGTCTGCCTACAACAGCAGGGGACCCCCAGTTACTCATGTTGTCAAATGGGCTGGATGGCCATTTCTCAGGGATGGTTTAGTAGTGGATTAGGTGCGCAAGGGGTTAGATTAGGTGACGGGCCCCTTCCAACTCATACATTCTAAATTGATACCTAGAAACTCAGTTAAACACAAGAAACATTGTCATTTAACTGTTGGCCTCAGTGCTGTGAAATGCATCAATTACTGGCTTTCAGAAGTTGTACTTACTATAACTCATCAGTTTCTCACTTTCTGGGAGAAAACATGGTGGTTTTCAAGTAAGGGATTGAAAAAGAAGTTTTCAATTGGTGGGCTTGACCAGCTTCAGCAAAACAACCCACAGAAAAAGGCAGAGAACGTGCCATTTCCTTAGAATAAACAACATTTTGAAAAGAAAAAAAATACGTATCCCATAATGATGACTATTGAGGCCAACCAATCTCCTGTTGAATGTGTGGAAAAATCACAGGTTTTGTATTGGTCAAGACAAATATGGATTTCTGTGTGTATTTGGGGGGAGCGTGGAACTGTGTTACACAACTTGTTCAGTCATCCTTAACACAAAATAAGATGCATATATCTTTTTAATTTAATGAATGCCAGCACTTTTTTTTATCTCATTCTTAAAATTCAAAATGTGGTCTGCCCATTTCTGGATTTGTATTTTGGGTGTTTTCTACTGCAGATGTTAGAGACGCATATGATGTGGTAGTTAATTAATATTTGCAGTGTCCTCTTCCCCAGGTTCTACAGCAAACAAATTCAGGGGAGGAGAGACACTGTGGCCACTCTGAAGCTTTGGTGTGCTTTCAAAGTACAAGGCATGGTAAACACCCGAGTCTGTCCTTCCTGCTTATCTCTTGAGTCTGAGCAGGCTCAGGGGTGAGGAAGCATTGCTGGGTGACCTCGGTGTTTGGAATCGGGAGATTCTCACTGATTCTGAAGCGGAGCAGAGCATTTGCTTGGGTGCAGGAGACTTGCAGTTAAATCCCCAACATCAGGGGCCTCCTTATCCAACGTGATTCTGCTCACCCTTTCCAGATTTCTAGAGAGTGTCTGCTCAAGGTCCTACCCCGATAGGAAGGGTGTGGGCCAGAAGGGAGTCCTTCTCTGCGTTGGCCCTTACGCTACGGAATACAGCGCTCTCAGAGATATACCGGGCATCTTCTCTTTGTGGTTCTGGAAAGCACTGAAAACCTTACTTTTGCAGTAGGCCTTTGGCCCCAAATGATCAGTCGACAGCAGTTCAGTTATACTTTATTAGTGTTTTAATAAGGGTTAAATAAGGGTGTCGTCGTACTGGTGACATTGTACACTACCCAGAGTATAGGGCATTGAGCATATTAAAAAATTGGTAAAATAAATTAATAACTAAATCTTCAAATGTGGCTGGAAAAACTGATGTAAAACCCTGAAGACCCAGGCAGCGGCAGGGCTGGATGGAACAGCAACCTGATTTCAGTGTAGGGGAGTTTCCTATATTCCCCCATGTACTGTATGTTGGAGGGCTCCTGGGAAGCACTCTTTCACCAGACCAAAACAAGGAATCATCTTCCCTCCATGTTCATGTCCATCTTGGGGAGCTAAAAGGAAGTATGGAGCCTCACTCCATGCCTATCCATGTTCCCAGTCTTCAGGAGACCTGGTCTGCGCTGGGAATTGTTCTTCGATACCTTTATCCCTTTCTCTTGCTCTCATTGGTGGACCCAAATATTGTAAAGCACCATTCATTGTTAGGCGGGTATGAATGCATCATTTGGTACATGAATACAAATATTTCTCCAGTTGTTTTCTTTGTAGGCAATACACACACAAATTGCCTTGAGAGAGAAAGAGAGATAGGATACTGTACTTATTTATAAGGAGGGCGCCTCTTTTATAAAATTTTATTGAAGGAAGTAGTTGTATAAAAAAATCTGCTCCTTGGTTTATGAGAATTACCTTATTATAATCCAATAAGTCAACTACACATTGCAGGCCTTTACATTTCACAATAGCCTGATTATGAAAGATTTGTGTGTTTTGACTTAGAATAATCAGATAAAGTCAACCAAAATGATTTTCTCCCACACGGCCAATGGGAGTGAAGCTGAACATGGTTTTCCTACCCTGTGAACTCATGGCAGATGTGACATTTGAACCAGTGATTCGTAGCTACCCCATAACACTGGCCGTTCCGCCATAATGTCATAACTTGGGCATTGGTAATATAAATATGATAAATAAATAAAATAAATTCTATTAATTGAAACTGGAAAAAGCTGTCTGAATCTGTTACCTAGGCAGCACTGTATATTTGCTGTTTTTAACAAATACCCTGATGGAGTTTTCTTTTGTCACTGAACAGTAAGATTGAAACTTGGGATTTTCAAACACCCCCCCCCAAATGCTAAAGGATGTACTTCTGACATGCCAGACACAAATTTAAACACCTGGACTTCCTCAGAGTAACATTGATACTTTGCTCATTCTTTTTTGAGTCTTTTAAGCCCCAAAATGGCAGAAGTTACTTTTAAAAAACACACACAAAAGGCAGGCATCTGTTTTGTCTTGTTACCTGATAACTCTATAATGAGTACTAACAGCTTATGTGAGAGCAGGGCCATTAGCACTAATGGACTGGAAAGACAACTGATATGGCATGGGAAAGGTTAAAGATTACCAAAAAAAATTTCACAAATATGCTTACTGCAGAAGGGAATGAGTGGCATAGCGGTTTCATGCTGATATTTATGGACTAATGGATTGGGTCAAATTGGAATCCACTTTTCTTATTTCTTTTTTTGGCTATCTTGCGTTCCTGTTCTGCTGCATGGCAGGGCCGTCATTTGTGGTTATTGCTTAGATAAGCACAGTGCTTTTATTTTCTGAAACCTCTTCAGTTATACGCTTGTTCTGTGGCCAAATTGGATTACCTTGCGTGCATCAGAGTGGGCATCTCCGAAGGACCACAAAACCACTACATCTGGACAAATGTTTAGTGGCTAGAGTTGGAGAGGGAGCCTCTTTTAATTTGAATAGCTCTCTAAAAATTAACCTAGTAGGGCTATAATTAATTGAATCGGTCCATAAGGTTTAGACGAGAACTGGTTGCATGTTGAAGACCTGTACAGCACTTTTTTTGGTGCTTTCAAGTCAGTCTTGATTCTTAGTGATTACATGGACAAGTCCGTGTAGTTTTGTTGGCTCTATTTTTTGGAGGTGGTTTGCCATTGCCTTCTTCCTGGGGCTGAGAGAGAATGACTGGCCCAAATTTACCCATCTAGCTATGGCTAAGGCAGGACTAGAACTTTGGGCTCCTGGGCCATTGATTTAACCAACAGACCAAACTGGCTTTTGTGTAGCACATACGTCCCCTGTGTTAGCTGAACATGGAGTTCTATGTTTATTTTTGCTAGACAACATGTTCAGTCACCAAGGGAGAATTAGTTCAAATTTTAATCAGTGATGGCATGCCTCTATGGGTACAATATAGATTTGTAGTTGAGGGCATGAATCAGGAATTCATGAGAATCTTTTATTGGTGGGCTGCATTAATTATCCCTGTGAGTTCAGGTGATCTTTATAGTCCTCAGTAGACTCTGCTCACAGATCTGATTCACACTTTCTGTTCACCTTTTTGCCGTGATTTTATATAAAAAGAACTGTTAAGTAGCCATGGTCAGGGTGGTAACCACAATCCGAACACTCCCATTTGAATCACTCCACTTGAGGCAAATCTGTATTTGCTCAGTCTGTAGTAAATTCTGATCTGCTATCTTTGCAGTTAGCCAAATGTGGTTAAGAAGTGGCAGTTCATGGTTGTTTTATGGAATTGGTCCTAATTGTACAGCATTCAAATCTGAAGCCTGATTAAAAAGTTACCAGTAAATTGATCAAGTACAGTTTTAGCTGATTAAAGGGAGAGAGCAACTTACTTGTGGGGGACTCAGTCAAGTAAGCATTTGTTTTTCTGCTGTCCTGGATTGTATACATGCTACTCTCATCAAGAATGTAAGAGAAATATAAGAGAAGGTATTGAAATGGACAGCTCCGCCACCTCCTTTAAAGTTTGAATCTGCCCAAATTTTCTAATAAAGTTGGTTGCTTCTCTAAAATTTTCTCACTGCCAAGGATCTGTATGTTTGTGGCTGCTATAAATACTGTGAAATCAATTGAATAAATGGATAATTTTCATTTCAGATAATTATTCCAAAATGGCACCTATATGGAAACTTTGGCAGTGGAAGCAAACATACTTAAATGGAATCAATTGCTCTTAGCACATTTTATTTATATATTTCATTTTCCACAAATACATTATGGTCAGGTTGGTTCACAGAATATAATAGGCAGTTGAAATATGATAATACTACAATAGCCATGATAATAAACTTGCATTACATGACAAGAGGAATCTGACAGTTCAAGAATTAACAGCTTCATTTAAAAGTCTGTAGCTTGAATCATGTCAACTGGATTTCTATTTTCTCAGTGGAAACATTTGGCTCCTTATCCAAGGAGCTTCTTCAGTCTGAGCAAAGTTGGTAAGGGAATCCTAAATATGTTTCTAGGTAGCTGTGTGACCTTACACCTGGGGGCATGGTTATATTGAGATGTTATTTTAAGTCCTTTTATTATCTAAAGGAGGATCGTTAAGATCACCATGCTGCTGTTGAGCTTGTGAAATGGTCAAGCTCAACAGCAGCATGGTGATCTTAACGATCCTCCTTTAGATAATAAAAGGACTTAAAATAACATCTCAATATAACCATCCCCCCAGGTGTAAGGTCACACAGCTACCTAGAAACATATTTAGGATTCCCTTACCAACTTTGCTCAGACTGAAGAAGCTCCTTGGATAAGGAGCGAAACGTTTCCACTGAGAAAATAGAAATCCAGTTGACATGATTCAAGCTACAGACAATTCCACCTGGATGACTGAGAACCTTCATAGACATACTTCATTTAAAAGGTATCAAAAGTTTGCAAAGAGTATATAATATTCCTCTAGATCATTTAACAGAATCCCAAAATATCAAAATATAATTTGTTGATATGCAGATGATGGGTGAGCTAAAGTCTTTGAAAGCAGTGGGTAGCCAATGTAAAATGGCTGTGTATGTGCTTGCATTCTCTCTCTCCCCCTCCCTGCCCCCTGAACTGCATGTTGTACATAGGATCCTCAATCAGGATATTTGTAAAATATTGAGCACCTGTAGGAAAAGATGTAGTAAGTTTCCTCCCTCGTAGAGGAAGGATTAAATGTTTCCACCCTAGCAATGTGGTTTGTCTGAATTATTCTCTTGCAGCTTCTTTTTAACTTGGAAAGCAAAACCTGAGGTCTTAGACCAGTCTTTCTCAACCTCGGCAACTTTAAGATGTGTGGACCCCATGCTGGCTGGGGAATCCTGGGAGTTGAAGTCCACACAAGTTAAAGTTGCCGAGGTTGAGAAACACTGTCTTAGATGTTGATCTTTCTCATACCCTTCCACTTTGGCCCTATTACAAGTAAAATCATTTGAATGTGTGTTCTCAGGAGGGCTTCCTGATTGAGGAGTCTTTCCTCCTATTTCTCCAAGGACTTTGTGCCCCTTCTTCATCCAAATCTCCTCCATTCTTTCTAGCGTGTAATAAATAAACCCAGCGTGCCAAACTGAAAAGGAGCGCTTTGGGGGATTGCTCAGGAGATGGAGGGTTGTTGTCAGAGATCATCCGATCTCTGCCAAAAGGGCAGGCAGACAAAGGGCTCCTCAGAACACTGGAAGTGGTGTGAAGCTGACATCCACCCTAGGCACGGGAATACACATCTGGGAGGCGGTTGCCGGAGCAACCAGGTAGACCTGACCACACGTGTCAGCAGCAAAGGACCCTGGGGGAGGGAAAGGTTTAAATATGCTGCTTGTTCCCAGAATCGCCATTCCAGTCTTTGTTCGTGCTAGCTTCTGTATCCTGTAATAAACTATCCTACTTCTAAGAACTCATGCGTCTGTGAGTTACTCTAGAGTAGGGAGATTACAGATATCGGATGGAGTGCCTTACAGTTGTTGCCGAAAGTATCGGGCCTGCTTCTCCCAGCAGCAAGTGAAGTGGGAAAACAAAACCTGTGATGTGTTGTTGCAACATTCAAAGTTTGTATCTGTCCTCCAGATACAACTACTGAGGGGAGACAGAGAGAGCTCTTTGCATTTTGCCCGCATGTCTCCTGTTTCCTGTTACAAGATGTTACCATAGGAAGGAGGGAAAGGGCAATGCGATTTTGACCATCCTTAGGCAAAGTTTTTTTTTTCCCTTTCATTGCTGTGAGTTGTACTGAATTCATCTGAAAACTCCAGTGTAAGAAAAAAAGAAAGAAAAAGGAACTGGGTTGCAAGATGACCTTTGGTGGGCTTATATGCCTCCAGTAACAAGGCGTCTTATGTCTTCATAAATAAATTAAATGGAGCTCTTTCTAACCTGCTGTTTGATTATATCATCTCTCTATGTAAAATTTACTGTGCATTTGTAATGCAGTTCCTCTCCTGCTGCCTGCAGGATTGCACCTGCTCATTTGTTAGACATTTGTTTAATCACTTGTGGATTATAAAATGGTAGTGATTAATGTCTTGTAAAAAACAGTAGCGTGGTGTGTGTGTGTGCGCGTGCACGCACGCAGATGTGTATAGGAAATACTTTTTTTTTTTGCCATCTCTCAAGATCAATCCTATATAAATAGTTTCTGGCAACTTTTATTGTCCATATAGAGCCAACTCTATTGTTAAGGCCCAGGATTCAAATGAGGTGTTCCGGAATATACTCCCCTCTAAAAGTGGTAGTCTTCCTTAGATGTTCCATGAAGCACCCAAAGGGCCACGCCCTAGCTGCTGTCTGGAGCTAATGAGGGTGGTATTGATAGTGCCTGTGACTCCAAAGCAAATCTAAGGGGTAAATTCCCAGCAGCAACCAGAAATAGAGAGTAAGAGCTTCACTAGACAGCCTCCCACATCAGACAGACAGCTCAGATCACAAAGCGAGTGCTGAACCTTGAGCTTTATAGGTCAGGTGGGCCTGGATGGCTGCTTGAGGTCAGTTGACCAGAAGATTGAAAAGCTGGTATTGCACCTTAGGTAGTTCTCTCAGAGCACACAGTTGCATCTCTCAGGCTTGTAATAAAAAAAGGGGGGGCAGACTGTGGAACCCCACCTCAGTTCAGGACACAACCTCAGTGTACCCCAAAACCTTACAGGGTGATGAATGAATCTGAGGGGTCTCAGATCACTTGAACATTCTCCTGCACGTGCCTCTACAGTGAAAGGAAACAATTCCCTATTTGTTTTTGTGTGGTACCTCCTGTTTATATCAGAGAGATACTCTATTATTTCTATTTCTGAACAGCTTCCTGTGCCTTGAATAGGGTATCCAAGGGAGTGTACAGTGTGATAAACAATATTAATATTTAAAGTATACCAGTGTAGATATAGAAGCCAGCTAGTGTTGATATAACCCCTGGCAAAAGTTTGGCTGTTCCTTAAGAACTGGGAATCGATTTCTAAAAAGTCGCATGTTGGTTCCAAGGGGTGAGCACCGCTGCAGAGAGCCCCCAGACAGCTCTTAAATCAGCAAAACGTCGAACACAAAGCACTGGCTCTCCGTCAAATACGATGGAGCAGGAAGAACGGTTCAGAGGATACACCCTCCTAGTTACAGAACCCAGATCATATTGGGCTTCGAAAACAGTTGCAGCTGAATCACAGTATGTCTTTTCCATGTTCTGTGCTTGGCTTAAAAGATTAAGTACGATGCTGTGAAGTAGCTCCCATTTCTAAAGCCCTTTCAAAGGAAGCCCGATATGACATAAGCACCGTGTAATTATCACTTCAAGAGACTATCAGAGCAACAAGGACACGGGGTGATTTGTATGACCAGCTTGCCCCAGTTTGACTGTGGGCCACTAACCGTTTTTTTGATGGCAAGAATGCACTACATTATCCTCTGCTCGCTCCTAGCCTGCCTGGAAGGCAACTTCCATCATCTTTTCTTGCTGTGTATCAAAAATGGTACTATCTGTTTTATGTGCTGGATTTCATTTTTGTTGTTTATTCGTTCAGTCGCTTCCGACTCTTCGTGACTTCATGGACCAGCCCACGCCAGAGTTTCCTGTCGGCCGTCGCCACCCCCAGCTCCCCCAAGGTCGAGTCCGTCACCTCCAGAATATCATCCATCCATCTTGCCCTTGGTCGGCCCCTCTTCCTTTTGCCTTCCACCTTCCCTAGCATCAGCATCTTCTCCAGGGTATCCTGTCTTCTCATTATGTGGCCAGAGTACTTCAGTTTTGCCTTTAATATCATTCCCTCAAGTGAGCAGTCTGGCTTGATTTCCTGGAGTATGGACTGGTTCGATCTTCTTGCAGTCCAAGGCACTCTCAGAATTTTCCTCCAACACCACAGTTCATAAGCATCTATCTTCCTTCGCTCAGTCTTCCTTATGGTCCAGCTCTCACAGCCATAGGTTACTACGGGGAATACCATTGCTTTAATAAATACCATTGCTTTAATAAAACTTCATTTACTGGTAGGCAAATGCCTCCATTCCAACTGGCTGCTGTGTGCTCTGACGGAAGGCCCCTCCCTTCTGGTCACTTGTTGCTGCCTTCTGTTTTGTGCTGAGCTGCCGGCTCTCTTCTGGACAGACTTCAGCCAGTGAGTCTGTTTTTTCCCCTTTTATTCAACCAGGTAAAATTGACAAGAGTTTTGCCAGTTTCTCCTTGTAGCCCAAACGACGGAAGGATGGGGAAGTTTTCTTCATTCTTGTTGTTTTAACTAGCCCACTGGAGGGTGCACCAGATAGGAAGGTGACACGTATGAGGGGGAGTCAATGGAAGGGGGCTCGTATAAGAGGTCTGTCAGTGGAACCCACATGTTCTCAAAGACCTGTTCCAGAAAGGAAGGCAATTGGTGTTGGCTTTCCTGGCATGGGAATCCACCAGTTGGGGAATCCAGGAATCAGGGGCCGTGGTAAGCACTGTCCATAAAGAACACTAGGCCATCACCATGGCCAAACAGAACGACTGCTCATCTAGTCCAGCAGTCTGTTCTCAGAGTGGCCAGCCAACTGCACCAGGAAGCCCACTAGTCTCCCAGCAGATGGCCTTCAGAGGCCGTCCCACAGCCATCAAGGCTAAAAGCCATTGAACCCCGTGATTTCCATGAATTGGTTCCACTCTTTTTTGAAGCCAGCCAAGCTGGTAACCAGCACTACATCATGTGGTAAAAACAAAGGAAAGGACTGAAATTTAGAAAAGGATTTTTTAAGCTGGCTTCATTTCCAGCTGGTTTACACATAGGAGTGGCTCAAGGTAAGGCTGTGGTGTAGAAAAGTCTCAGTGTTAGAGAAGCCCCATGTCCTTGTATTAGAGAAGCTATTACAGCTACCTTACAGCTTAAGTGATTGGGAAGGCCACCGTTCCCCAGCCATCACCTGCCCAAGAATACACTGTCAGAATAATTATGCCAGATCATTCTTAGGCAATTTTAGGGGGAAATGAATATTTTGTAGATACAGTAAATCTCACTCCCTCCATCTTTAAAATGTGCTTCTTCCTGTCAGTCCAGTTTTCCCATTCTTAAATGTGGGCTTGTGTATATTGGTTCAACTTAATTCAAGGTTGGGTCACTCTGCAAAATACACTTTTTCTGTGGTGGTTCCCGGGTTGTTAGCCCTGTGCCAAACATCTGATGAGCAGAGCACCTCTCTCTTGAAGCCATGAGGCAGTCCCAGCTGCTCCAAAGTTTTGCACAATTGTTCCAAGTTCCTCCCAAGGTTTTCTGGGCAAGTGTGGACATGTTTAGAAGACGTCTTCCTCTGGGCTGCCTTATTGAATGATTTGCACAGGTCCATTAGGTGCCTGGTGCCTACATTGCAGTCTTTTTGTCACCAAGTCTTCAATCTTTCAGTTTAAAAAGTTTCAATATTTGTTTTTAAATCCTTGTCCTGTTGCTATTCCTGTTTTTTTTCACCCCCTTTCATTTTTGGGGTCATTCTTTTAATCTAAGTTAAATGTTTCAATTGCTTATGCTTTAGTTTCTCTGAACTTCTCAGAATGCTTCTGCTTTTGAGCACAATGGAATTCCATCATATATAAAGAAAACAATGAATTGGGACTAAGCTTCAACTTGTTGATCTCCATCCAGCCAAAGCTATATTCACTCCCCCACTTCAGTGTCCAGCCTCATGGTTGGAGGCTGAAGGCTTTTGTGGTGTTTCTTGGACTGTGATGGCCAGGCAAAAGAAATAAGTGCAGGCCATTGGCAGTCAGGATAAAACCTTTGATGGGCCAGACTGGGTTGGAAGAGGAGAAGCTGATCATTCTTCTTGGTCAGCTAAACAGGGCCTTCTGCCTTCAACCTTCCAGTTGTTCCACCTTGAAGTGCCTTCTCTTTGCCCAGATTTAAGCTGCTTATAGCTCCAGCCTGGTCCAAACTCAAGTGCATAGAAAGTGGAAGAGATTCGAGGCCGAGAACATTACGTGCATTTGTCGGATGTGGGGGTGTTTTTTCTGAGAAGCTGACAGTGTGCCAATTGTTTAAGGATTTTATTTCTTCCACTTCTTGGGAGAGTTTAAAAGGGCGGGGGTGGAGTGGGAAGGACAAGACCCAAAGGACATGATGTGTCTATTGCTAAGAGATGTTAAAAACCCAGAGACCTATCCTTTGATAAAGGTTTGGCTGGCTCCAACTTTTTTTTTTAGTGGTAGCATCTCCATTAGCATTAATGGGGTAAGTACATCAACGGAGGCATCTCAGAGGTTAATCAGGCTTCCTGGCTGGATCGGTGCCGTCAATACAGAATGGCGCCTGGTTCTGTTGGCTCTGCAAAGGTTTTCCTGACAACACACCAGCCCAGTCTTGTGTGTAAGTCATTTCCCCATGAATAATTCAAGGCAAATGCTCGGCTGCTAATTGATGAACACTAATGTGTTTTCTAATCACTGCAGTTTGAGTTTTTAGCACTAAACAAAGCAGTTACAATTGATTTGTGGATTCTGCTCCATCCCAGGATCTGAACTGATTCTCCCCCTTCCCCACAAACCTTCGAATTTGAACAGGGAGCTTTGTTGGTTGTTTCTGCTGTATTTGGAGCTCCTTCCTTTATCCTGAGAAAATGGAGCTGATACTAAACTTTTGGGGTAGAAATGGTGAACACGGCCCTCCCACTTGATTCCATACCCTCCAAGATTCTGCGTACTCAAAGGGTTGTTGGATAGGCAAAGACTGAATTGCCCAAAATCTAATAGGCTTAATTTTCAGGACGGGAGATTTCAGATAACGTTTGGAGAAAGCTGTAGGTGATTCCCCAGGAACCCTCCACCTTTGTGATTTGATGTAACTCCCATTTGCTGGCAGAAATGTCACAGCCCAAGCTTACCACCACCATAACTCTTTGTTGGTCTCCTGTGGGATTAAATACTTGAGAATTCTGTTATAAATGGAGTTTTTCTGCAATGTCCTAGACTAATACCAATAATAAAAAGGTAAAGGTTCCCCCCGCACATTTGTGCAGTCGTGTCCGACTAGGGGCCGGTGCTCATCTCCATTTGTTAGCTGAAGAGCCAGCGCTGTCCGAAGACGCTTCCACGGTCATGTGGCCGGCATGACGCGTGCGGAACGCTGTTACCATCCCACCGAAGTGGTACCTATTTATCTACTTGCATTTGCATGCTTTCGAATTGCTAGGTTGGCAAGAGCTGGGGCTAGTGCAGGAGCTCATTCCGTCACCCAGGGCTAGGGATTCGAACCTCCGAACTTGCGATCTTCCAATAGCCAAGCCTGGCGTCTTACCCGCTGAGCCACCACGCCCCATCTAATACCAATATGAGAACCTAATTGTCCACTGGACTGTACATTGCCTGTATGTTCCAATATAATCCATGGCTCAGAAGATACTGAATTGCATGTAGATGTCCATATCTTGAGAGAAAATAAGATGAACTATAACATTTACATGTGGACTTTTATGAAGATTTTTTAAAAAAATTAAGATTAATGAGGAAAGGAGATGGAATGAACCATAAATGCAACAGACAGGAAACAGATTGATTCTTTCCTCTCTGACTGTATGTTATTGGTTTGCTCTGCAGTATCCCTGTCCTCTATTGACTCTGAAAGCCACAAGAGAGATCAGCAGAAACACAGTCTGAAAATTAATTGCCATGTGTAGGCTGGTGCATCGGTACTTGTATTCAGGTGCTTGAATGTATGCATACGGGAGATGAGATGCATCCAATTTCCTCCCAATCAAGACATTTTACATTTTGTGGAATGTAGAAATGGAAGTTCAACCTGAAGACTGATGTCAGTTTAGCACAAGGGCAAGCACAGTGGGTGCGCTCCAGATGTTTCAGGAGCTCCTGCAGTCACTTGCATTGGCCACACTGGTGGGAGTTAAGAGCAGCTGAAGTCCAAAACCTCTGAAGGGCACCAAATCTCCTGTCCCTCTTCAAGCAAATTGCGGCATCAAAATGTGAACAATGTATTTATTTCTCTATTTATAGGTTGCCCTTTAAGGGGATCTCTCTCCAATTGGCTCATAGTACATTAAAACAACTTTATATTAATGTTGCAAACCATCATTTTTTTTAGAAAGCTGTCATTAGCAGTTAAAACTACACACCAGATACAAACATCAGATACAATCAGTTTGGATCAAAGAAGTCTTCCAAAGACCTCAGGGTGAAGGTCTCCCTAGGGAGAGAATTCCAAAGGCTTACAAAAAAGTGTTCTGGAAAGCTGACCGTTTCTTGATGGTGGACCTGTAGCTTAGTGCCTGAGGACGTTTGTTCAAGATGAAGGCTGACTTTCAAGCCGCTTGTCTCTGCGGATGGCGTTGTAAAAAGGAAGAGAGGTAGAAGGCAGAAACATTGATTATAGTAATCAGGGTTGAGGCAAAAGAGAGAGTCACCTCTCTTCTGGAAAGGAGACCTATAGCACAAGCCATAGGTTTACAAGGGAACAGGACTGTGCAAGGAGCCTCAAGCTCTGGGATTTATCAACCCCCTACAAACGTTAGGATCCTCTACATTAGATGTAGTACTTGATGCCAGTTAGCAATCCAAACGCCTTTTACAATATTCTGTTTTTCTCATTGCACATTTTACTTGTATCTGAAATCGGTCCATTTAGAAATGTGAAACGCTTCACCTTTTGCTGTAGTGGGCATGTACTGAATGACTTGCATACTAAAAGAAGTACAGTGGTTAAAATGAGTTGTGTGTTATCTGCCATTTATTTATTTGTATGTTTGTTTAATAGACAATAAAAACTGGGCTCACCATGGTTGGAAAAGTTGTAACCCAGCTGACGGGCACGTCACCGTCCGGAACAGCAGAAGAAGAAATCTTAGCGCACAGCAATACCCGACGCAGCCCCTTGGTCCCTGGAATTGTCACCGTTATTGATACTGAGATGGTTGGAGAAGGGCAGGTAAGAACATTTCTCAGAGGAGCAAAAATCCCTGGAGACTTAACATTTGCCCCAAACCTGACTGAGTTGAATTTTTTCTCTTTGGGGAATCTCTTTCCCAGTGATTCGTCTTCTCTGGAACCTAGTACCTAGAAAGATGTAGGGGTTCAAAGGTTATGAAATGCGCCATACTGGGCAGCTGTTGGGAAATGACCTGCCGGCCACATGGCATTCAGAGGTGGCACATAGTGGGCAAGGACAGGACAGCTGATCCTCTTCCTGTGGAACCCCGATGTGATCTGAAAACAACTGTGCTGAAGGCTGGATCATACGGCATATGTTTGACAGAGGGCTGTCATCAACATCAGTAATCCTGGAACAGTTCTTCCTATAAATGGAAGCTTTGTTGTGATTATGTGAAGTTATACACACTCCTGCTCTTGTTCCCTTAAGAAATTTTGACAAAGTTAAATTTGCCCAAGTATGAGACCTGTCATTTTCCCCAGCAATCCTTGTTTTTGGCTGTGTCTTAACTTATATATGTGTGGAATTGATTTATTGTAGAGGAAGTGCTAATTGGGAATGAATGGAAGCCAGCTTGTGTGCAGCTGAAGAGGACTTGCAGAGATGACATTTTTGACTATGCCAAGGGTGGAGTGTCACTCTCTATCTTCTTTGCCCTTGCCAGACATTGATGTTGATTGAGAGTGACTGCTTGTGAGGTGGCTAGGGTCTGATTGCAGAGAAGAATCTGTAATGGAGTGGGACCCCTGGGTCCAGAGCAACTGCTGAAAATGAGAAATTGTTTCCATCTAACAGGCCTCCTTACCAAACTTCAGCTATCTCAATATAGAGCCTGCAAGCGTATTGAGTAAGGAGTCAGTGATCTTGAGGCACTGCATCACTCCAACACTGCGGATGAAAACTGCCTCTATTCTCATAGCAAAGATTAGTCTAAGAATTCTCCCACCACCTCATTTCTATACATTACCTAATGTATACGAGATCATATTTTCTATGGATTTAAATATGAATGAGAAAAAGACAATTATTCATATCATAGTGCAATTGAAATAAGTCTAGTGCCGTCCCTAGCAAATGGAGTGGCATATTCAGCACCATATAGTTCCTGAATGTGTGCATTTGTGTATTACAGTCATGGTAGATCTGTTTCTTATTTTCAGATTTAAATTTAGGGACTCCAGGAAAAAGGCCTGAAATCCCAAGAGCAGAGATTTTATTTATTTTCTATCCCGCCTTTATTATTTTTATAAATAACTCAAGGCGGCGAACATACTTAATACTCCTTCCTCCTCCTATTTTCCCCACAACAACAACCCTGTGAGGTGAGTTGGGCTGAGAGACAGGGACTGGCCCAAGGTCACCCAGCCGGCTTTCATGCCTAAGGCGGGACTAGAACTCTCTCTATCCTGGCTTGCCATTGGCTCCTTCCTAGGGCTGAGAGACAGGGACTGGCCCAAGGTCACCCAGCCAGCTTTCCTGCCTAAGGCGGGACTAGAACTCTCAGTCTCCTGGTTTGCCATTGGCTCCTTCCTAGGGCTGAGAGAGAGTGACTGGCCCAAGGCCACCCAGCCAGCTTTCATGCCTAAGGTGGGACTAGAACTCTCAGTCTCCTGGTTTGCCATTGGCTCCTTCCTGGGGCTGAGAGAGAGTGACTGGCCCAAGGTCCCCCGGCTGGCTTTCATGCCTAAGGTGGGACTAGAACTCTCAGTCTCCTGGTTTGCCATTGGCTCCTTCCTAGGGCTGAGAGACAGGGACTGGCCCAGGTTCCCCCAGCCGGCTTTCATGCCTAAGGCGGGACTAGAACTCTCAGTCTCCTGGTTTCTAGCCCATTGCCTTAACCATTAGACCAAACTGGCTGTTTTTCATCTTCTTTCCTTTCTTTGTAGGAATCCCAAAAGTTTCTTCCAAAACCAAAATGATGATAAAATAAAGATAGTGCTTACCAAGAAGTGGCATTAAAACAAACAAGCAAACAAACAAAGGTGCTTTGTAAATGCTGGCCAGAGAAAGCTAAGTAAAAAAACCCCTTGGTTCTGGGAACATAGCTATTTACACCTACAATAACAGTCCACAGTCAGAGATGACTCTTTGGGCCTGACAATCTGTGACCTTTTAATTATATGTGTCCATAGAATTGCACTGAATTTGCGGAACTACAAGTAAAAAGTATGATATACAGCACTGTTTGACATGAAATCTGTAAGTTAAAGACAGCTTCATCAATGAATTGTCAAGATGCATCCATACATGGCTATTTCTGATTTTATAAATGCAATTTTTCTAGTATTTCTAATAATTGCACCCTATTAGATTTCTAATAGTTGCATCCTATTGAAAAGCTTGTGTTCATAGCTTGTGTTCAGATAGAATTCCTCCTTATTTAATTATATAGTTATTTTAAATATCTATACCTTGCCCACTATCTAAAGTTGTTGATTTTGTTTATAGGCAATTAAAAGAATTCCCAAAGGAGGAGGATGGGAGCATTTGTTTGTTTATAATTGTATAATATTATCAGTAATTCTCTAATACAAATGGTGAACAATTTGTTCATGTTTTTACCAGACTTCTAAAATGTATCAAGATAGCTGCAAGAGAAATTGACTTGGGGGGTGGGAAATTCTGAAAATGTGGTGTCATTTTCAAGGAGGCCCAGTTCTACCTGCCCACAATTGTCCCAGAAAGCAAAAGGAAATCAGAGTCCATCAGTTCATATATAATTAAACAATCCTTCCTGAAAATCTGCTCCCAGATTCTTTACGTTTGCATTGTACAGGGCCTGCATAGAAGCTGGTGAAGTGGTCATGCAGTTTGCCAAGATGCACCAGCTTATAGCTTCACAACTGTATTTTTAAGCAGCAGAAGTATCTGAACTTGCTTCCCAGAATTATAGGGTTGGAAGGGACCATAGAGGCCATCTGACCCAATTCCCTGCTCAGTGCAGAATCCACGAGTGTCTTTGACAGATGATGGTTCAGCCTCTGCTGAAAATCTCCAGCAAATGGGAATTCCTACTTCATGTGGCAGCCTATTTCTTGGGCTAACCGCTCACACTGTCAGGAAGTTCCTCCTGATATCTAATCTGAACCTCCTTCCTTATAGTCTTGACCTTCTGGTCCTGCCTTCTGGGGCAACAGAAAACAAGTCCACCCCTTCTTCTGTGGGTCAACGCGTTGGATATTTCAAGGCTATTATCATATTATCTCTCAGTCCACTTTTCTATGGGTTAAACATTCCCAGATAATATCAGGGTGTGGGTAGCTATGCTGGATTTTTACACACACACGCGCACACAATCAGTTTTTGGGCCCACTCCATCTCTCCTGTGTCCACTCATACTCTCCCAATGTTAGGCAAACAGATACTAAAGACTTGAGGTCACCCAGTGGACTTCACCCCTTCTCTAGCTCCCATACTCCTTAAGGACTAAACAGCATTGCTTTACAGATTAATTCTGCCTAGCTGAAGTGGATTGTGTACACATTCACAATGGGAGAAATCTTCTTTTCCCCATGTTGTGAAAGGAATGGTTGATTTTCCAGCTTCCTAGGCATTGTGTATTTACATACTGGATTTATACCCTGCCTTTATTTTGTATGACTCAAGGTGTCCTACATAATGCTCCCTCTTCCTGGGCTGTGAGAGAGACAGAAGCTGACCAGAGTCACTTGCCGGCTTCCATGCCAAAGGGAGGACCAGAGCTTGTGGTCTCCTGGTCTCTCATCCAGCACCTTTATCTCTTTGGCAGATTGGATCTCAGTTTCTTAAGAACTGGTCTGAAGAAATGACTGACTCTGTGTAATGAAAGATAATATGGAGCCCCAGAGGAGCAAAACACCAACTATTTCATTTAAGATTTTACAAGCTTCATTTATTTTAGAATAAGGTTTGTTGGTCCATTCAGGGTTTATTACACTTTCCTGGAAAATACTCTCTTGTCTTTTCTATAATGCCAGAAGGGGGGAAAGGGAGAAAGAAATTCTACTTCATAAATTTCTCATGAAGCCTTTTTTAATGCAGTCATTATTTCTGACGTTCAGTGTCTGCTCCCAGACTCCCCTTGCAATAGCTTGACTAATAAAATGATTTATCTTAGGTTTTTAAGTTGCCTTATATATGATTTAGAGGATTTTTGTCTTTAATGAACTTGGCCTCAGATCTTCATAGTAATCGTGAGCTGGTCTGCTAAATGGATGTGATGAAAAACTGGTTTCTTTTGTGTATGTGTGTGTATGTGTGTAAAAACGATGGTGCTTGAGTTATTTAAGTAAGCTAAAGATTTCTGTCTAAAGCCCATGAAATAACATAGAATAACAGCAGGCAGAAGAATAGACTCACTTCTTGGAACATCTCAAGCCAGAAATAACAGTCCAGTCCAGTGTTTCTCAACCTTGGCAACTTTAAGATGTGTGGACTTCAACTCACATGCTGACTGGGGAATTCTGGGAGTTGAAGTCCACACATCTTAAAGTTGCCAAGGTTGAGAAACACTGGTCCAGTCATTGGGGATTAGGAATACTGCTGGAATTAACAATTCAACATGTTTCTGGGAGTGGGTTGGGGGGTCTCAGAATTTTGCAATCTGATCATAAAAGAAAAAAGATCTGACTGGCAATCTTCTTTCCTTGTCCCTACACCCTACCCTCACCCCTGGTCTCTTCAGTTCAAAAGACCTAAAATCCAAGGAACCAGTAGCAGGGTCCAGAGCAGAGCTTTCCAAACTTTTCGTGTTGGTGACACACTTTTTAGACATGCATCATTTCACGACACACTCTTACAGCAGGGCATCATTTCGCGACACACTCTTACAGCAGGGCACAAGGCAGGCACTAGGACTTGCGCGGAATCACAGCAGGTTTGGAGGCAGCCAGACACAAGGCAGGCACTGGGACCTGCGCAGAATCCTGGAAGGGCTCGGAGGCAGCAGCAGCCGCGACACACCCAGACACTGCAGCCGACACACTAATGTGTCCGGACACACAGTTTGGAAAGCTCTGACCTACACTCTTAACTTTTTAAGAGAAAAAGTTTTAACTGAACGCTATGGTCCAGAGTATGTAGGCTGCCATAAAGCTCCTCCAGTGGGCCAGGGACTAAGCTACCTGGGCCCGCTTCAAAGATCCTAGTCTTCCTCATCCTCTCTATTGCATTGTTTGCTGCCTCCAAACCTGCTGTGATTCTGCGCAGGTCCTAGTGCCTGCCTTGCGCCCTGCTGTAAGAGTGTGTCGCGAAATTATGCATGTCTAAAAAGTGTGTCACCAACACGAAAAGTTTGGAAAGCTCTGCCTTAGCAGATCCTGTACTGAACAGGAAGTTGGATCAGATGATCTCTAAGGTCCTTTCCAACTCTATGATTGTAATGTTGAAACATGATCAGATTGCTCACATACACTAGAGGAAAGAGTAGAGCGGTAATTTGTGCAGAGCTGCAGTGAACAGCTCCATGCACAGCTCCTGTGGGCTAATGGAATCATTTTAAAAATTTCATGAGATTATTGCTAGCAGTTTTATTAGGGCATACTATTATCTTCTGACATAAAATTATGGTTTTACTTCCATCATCTCAGAGGACAGCTAAAAAATGCTGGCTCCTGTGATGTTTCACACTGCAAGTATACCAAAGCTAAAGTTTGAGTCCTGTTACTGGCAAGATCAATGAATTGGCAGAAGTACCTTGGCTCGATGGGGAAAGTGAATGAAATTCTTCCAATTACATTCATTTTCTCTCTCCCAACAAAGACCGAGTAGATCGGAATGTGTGCAGATATCTTAAGGAGGCCCTAGGACCATAAAAGATTTCATTCCTTCTTAAAGTTCTCCTTTTATAGAAAGGTATCCTACTCCAGCCGCATGCTGGGGATGACTTCTTTGTATTTGTTCAAATATGGTTGTATGAAAATGGGCATTTACTCCTCTTACAGTACTTCAGTGTGCAGAGGCAATCCTTGAGTGGAACTTGCATGTGGAGTTAAGTCATGGGCATTTCTTTTGCTAAATGTGCTTTAGGTATCCTTGGAAGTTTGCCTTAATTTCCCTGACAAGAAGATTAGTAACAGTGAATAAATTTGTTTGAAAAACACAGTTTGCTCATCAAATTGATGCTTCCCATAATGTGTTAACTGCAGGGGAGAATGCGGAATGGATTGTAGAGCAAGCTTACTGTTTTTGAGAGGCAGTGTAGATTTGTAGCTGGTACACAGATGAATGGAGCGAGCATCTTATAACATAGCCCAAATCCTCTGCAACCTAAAAGGGCAGAGACAGTAACAGATTTTACCAGCATTATGGTGTTCCAGCTGTTCTGGAATTCCTTGCTGGTGAATACAGGCTGAAAAGCTATGTTATCTTTACTAAACCTAGCATAGCTACTAAATGTATTGGCCCTAAAGAGAAGCCCCCACCTTTGACCTTAGGAGAGAAATGTGGACTGTTATTGGCAGAACATGGAAAACTCTCCTCCTCTCTTCTTGCAAACCTACAGCAGATGGGAAAACATTTTTTTTCATGCTACTAATTTTTGTGGCCTATTTGTAAATCTGGTTTTAGCCTTTCTTACGCTTATTTCAATCCGAGAAAGAGGAGATTTGTCCAAGATAAATCTGAAAATTTATGTTCAGAATTAGATTTGAACTCAAGCAGTCTGATGCAGAGAAAAAGTTAAGAGTGTAGGTCAGAGCTTTCCAAACTGTGTGTCGGGACACATTAGTATGTCGGCTGCAGTGTCTGGGTGTGTTGCGGCTGCTGCTGCCTCCGAGCCCTGCCAGGATTCCATGCAGGTCCTAGTGCCTGCCTTGTGCCTGGCTGCCTCCAAACCTGCTGTGATTCCGCGCAGGTCCTAATGCCTGCCTTGTGCCCTGCTGTAAGAGTGTGTCGCGAAATGATGCATGTCTAAAAAGTGTGACACCAGCATTAAAAGTTTGGAAAGCCCTGGTGTAGGTAATATGGAAGAGCGAAGGTTTAGCTCAGATCTGTTCAAAGGAAAATATCTCAGTTAACTTAATTAGTTTTTTTTAAGTGGTGTTTTTGAATGTAGCAATTGTTTACATAGTAATCTTACAGTTTTTTTATTTTTTCAGAGAACTCTAGCATTGATTTTTGTTTAAAAAGGTTGAGTTATTAAATTTGGCTGTTGTGTTCATATTCGAAAGCTGGATTAAAAATAATTACTGAAAAGCTCAAACAACTCTGTGGTCAACCCAAATACATTTGTAAGGTTTGTGAACTTGTTTAAATGTCATTTTAATGAAGTGCTAGCAATTTTTTCATTTAAAAGTAATGCCTGTTTCTTTGGAGCCATTAATTAGCAAAAATGAGTAAAAATAAATATATACAGATTTCTTCTTTTTCTCTCTCCCCCCCCCCCAAATTAAACACATAAACTTTTAGTGACTGGAGTTATGTTTTCTTTTGACCTTCTAATTTATTTTTTCTTAATTAATTCATTAGGTGGGGGACCACCCAGAGTTTGTCTGAAATAACTGCCTTTTTAAAAAGTTTGCTTGACTGTAAACCTGCCAAGTCTACTATATGGCTGATTTTTTATAGTACAAGTGTTTGTGCACACACAAGCAGGGCCAAAGAATAAAAACAACCATATGAATCCAAGAGGAGGTTCATGCATAGACTTGTAGAAGCATTCTGGTACTCAAATCCAGCCCTGGCACATGTATTCTCTCATCCAGAGGAGTCACAGGCAGAACTGTCATTCAAGTTGTGAGCTAGAATTGAACTTGTAGGCCTGGTAAACTTTTCCAGATTGAGCCCTCCAAATTTAGGGCAAAATAAGGTGTACTGTGAGGTAAACTATTCAGTGTAGAATAGAAGTATCTGTCTGTCTTTCTATCCGTTCAGTCGTGTCCGACTCTCGGTCACTTTGTGGATCTATGCTTTCCATGCCTTTCTATCTCTTACAGCTTCCTTTAGTTCCATCAAAGTCATTCCAGTGTCGCTTCTGATGGTGTCAAGGCAGTGAGTCCTAGGGCGGCCCCTTCTTCTTTTACCACTGAACAGTCCCAGCATAATTGTCTTTTCGAGTGAGTCGGCTCGCATAACATGACCGAAGTATGACAGTTTTTGTTTGGTGATCTTGGCTTCCATGGATATTTTTGGTTTGACTCTGTCTAGGACTTCCTTGTTGGTAATCTTTGCTGTCCATGAGATGCGTAGTAGTCGTCTCCAGCACCACAATTCGAATGCATCTATCTTTCTCCTATCTGCCTTCCTCAAAGTCCAAGTTTCACAACCATACATAGCTATTGGAAATATGATCGTATTAACTAGTTTAATAAACTAGTTTATTAACTAGTTTAAGCCTCCCATTTGGTTGGGAGGCTGATATCTTTATTCTTCCAGATGTTATTTATGCTGGTCATTGCTGTTCTTCCAAGCGCTATACATCTTCTGATCTCTGGGCTGCAGTCACCCTTTTGATCAATTTTAGAGCCAAGGAAGTTAAACTCCTTCACTGCTTCAATTACCTCGTTGTTGATCTTAACATTGACTTGCACATTCTCTGCCGTTGTCATTATCTTTGTTTTTTGGTGTTAAGGCGCAATCCAAGTTTTTCACTTTCATCTTTGACTATTAGGATTAGCCGTTCTAGATCATCTTTACTTTCCGCCAGCAGTGTTGTATCATCTGAATAACAAAGGTTGTTGATGTTCCTACCGCCAATTTTTACTCCAATAGTAGATTCTTCCAGATGTGCCTTTCTCATAACCACTTCTGCGTACATGTTGAATAATGAAGGTGATAGAATAGAACCCTGACAAGTGCCTTTTCCAATTTTGAACCATTCTGTCTCCATATGCTGTCCTTACAGTTGCTTCTTGATCAAAGTACAGAGATCGTATCAGTTGGATGAGGTGTGATGATATTCCCATTTCTTTCAAGCAGTTCCAGAGCTTGTCATGATCAACACAGTCAAAAGCTTTTGTATAGTCAATGAAGCACATATAGAGGTCTTTTTGGAATTCCTTTGCCTTTTCCATCATCCACTGAAGGTTGGCAATGTGATCACGTGTTCCTCTTCCTTTTCGGAATCCAGCTTGTACATCTGGTAACTCTCTTTTGATGGTTGAGTTCATATGTTGTTGGATGATCTTCAGGAGAATTTTACTTGCATGTGGTATTAAGGCGATGGTGCGATAGTTTGAACAGACTTTCGTGTCACCTTTCTTCAGTATTGGAATAAATACTGACCTTTTCCACTCTTTTGGCCATTGACCAATCTCAGTCAATCAACCAAGTCAATCAACTGAGCAGCAAACAACAGCCCAATCAAGGAACTACCAAGGAGAGAACAACACCCCCACCAACACAAGCAGGACAAGCCATGGTATATAAACAGAGAGCAAGTCCCACTCCCTTTTCGCAGTGAAGATGTTGCCTAGTCTGGCAATGAAACGTCTGCAAGAAAACAACAAGGCTCAGAGAGCACCAAGGACTCCACATTGACCAGTCTTCCATACACTTCCATACATGACTGTAGCTTGAATCATGTCAACTG